>OX578239.1:6674070-7970469 GCA_951216915.1 Tetheella fluctuosa
GTGAAGATGTATTAAAAAAAAAATTGAAAATAAGAGAAAATTAAACCAAGTACGCATAGCAACCTGAAAAAAATGCAGGAGAATTCTAAATCTAAGGCGAATTAACTAAGTTAAGACTATAATGTAAATAAAATGATGATCGACGTACTCTATAATGAAGACAGACATTTTTAAATAAACAGACTTACATGTATAATATTCCATCATATTTTGATTGTATCTGTAAGCGGCGGACAGATCCACGCCGCCGCCGGCCCTAAGCCCAAAAAGGGCCGCAAATGTAGCTTTACTCTGGCCCTCCAGCTTGCTCACTTTTATCACAGCACTGTTATTTTAATTAACTGATATAAATCACTCTTCTCAATCTTGACACTATAAAGAACTCATTAGGGCGCCATTTTGAATATTCGAAATTTGAATGTTTAATTTTCACTAGTGCGTCACCGGATTTTCATGACGAATTTTATCGATGAATTTTGTTTTTATTATTTTTAATTAATTAATCAAACATATTTGAAGATGTTTCTAGTCAACTGAAATAAATGATATTATTATTTTTATCTAGTTTGAGTAAAGAGTTTCAGATAAAACTAATTTATTGATTGCGCTTACGAATGGCTGAACACCAACTGCGTCCAGATGAAACCGAACTGTAATGAATGGGCATCGTGTCTCTTAACCTTTTAGTTGCAGATTTATAAAAAGAATAATCAAAAACCTTCTTCTCCTTAGCCGGAAGATATGAAAAAAGCATTTATTTGTAGAAACAACGACTTGGTGGTCAATTTCAATGCACTAATGGTTTTCACGAAAAAACCGATTGGACACCGTGAAAGTAGCATAAAATCGCCTCAGCTACGATTGGTCGTTGTAAAGCCGATTCGTTTGGAGTAATTTCGCTGGGTTTTTGGACGATTTTCCGGTGTTTGACCACTACTTTTCCGGTTCAATTGTTGCAGGTGGGCCCATAAGTCCCTTTTTCTCACGAGAATAGCAAGTTTTAATGATTTGACGATTATAATGAGGAAGTTTAAATTACTCCGTTTAGTTTTCTATTGTTATTGTTTATGGAGAAAGAAGCAAATTTTTATGGACGATCATTTTTGTTATGGGAAATTAACGGCCATTTACAATATTTTTTATTGGGTTCAATATGTTTTGATAAGGGTTTTGGTTTCTACCATCTCACTTTAGTGTCTATGCGATGTCCTAACTAGTCTATTAATTACGGTCGTGATTTAAAAAATGAACACATTAGTTTTTTTCAATTAATTGACAAAAAGAAAACAAAATCCCGTCACTATCACTGCACAATGTAGCATTTCCCAGATTTTCATAAACACCTCTTTCGATCACCATAATCACATAAAACTCACAAATATTATTTTTACCGAAAAACTAAACTGGTACATTCGATTGTGATTAAAATACGTCTTAATCGAGCGCTGGACGCTTGGCCACAGATGGCTTATTCTATTTTGAGGTATATTTTACGGTTGGTTCGTTCAGAATCGATGGATTGTGACAAGGGATCAGTTTTCTGTTATCTTAGATCCGGCTAGTTCGTACGATTGACATTTCATTATTTTTAATTACACAACACCTCTTATTCAATCAACTGAATATAATAAAACAAATAAGAATCTATTTGTTTGTGAGAATTGAACTAAGCAAAGACCTAGAACGATCTAAAAAATATACTGCAAAGCAATATTCCGGCGCTTGTCATTTTATTTATATCATCGCCCATTTGTTTTATGTCTAAAATTTGATTCTTTATTTAAAATAGTTTTTTTTATCATATAAATTTTGATCCAGTTTCTGAAACAATTAATTAATTTTGAAAGAAATATTTTTATCGTGAATACTGTATTGATTTATTTTATATTATTATTCACACGGCTTGCTTAGCTGTTACTTGATAGCCGAGCTCTTATTTAGACGGGTACGTATCAGAATTACATGGCGTATTATTTTACACGACGCATAATAATATGTACACATAGAAATATGATTAGCATTATTCAAGTCTAAGTAAGTATACCTTGTTACTTAGACTATATTAGTATATAGCCTAACTACTATTTGTTTAAAATATTTTATTGATTTGAGAGTTCATTGATGTTTATATGAAATGTTTCGCAATATGAGTACTTGTTAAATTTTTTACTGAAAACGCAATCAACAGTTATTTAATCGTTCACCTTATTAACAATTGTTATAATTTCCCACCTTATATTTTTTTTTCTAATGAAACAAACACGCTAATTCATATTATTTTAAACACAGCTTTATCGATAACAGTCACATCACTGATTTTAATACTAAAAACACTGAACAATTTTTTAAAACAACACACCGAAAAATATAATAAAAACATTCTACAATAAAATTATAATATCAATTCCAATTCCAAAAATAAATTCACTGTTTAAAAATCAGTTCAAAAGACACTGTTTCCAAATTCTAAAATCTAAGCTATTTTTTTTTTGCGAAATTGAACGTCACATTTCCCGCGCGTTTCGCTCGATGGACCGCGCGACGTGCCGCCAAAATACACTCTAGCGGACACGTGGCGACGCACGGGAGATCCGTTCGGAAATCTGCACAACCCCCAACTCGGGGTGAATACAGACGCCATTTTGGTTTTGTCGCGAGTGTCGCTTTCCTTTTTCGAATTAACTGAGAAATTTTTGATCTTTAAGTAAAGAGTATGACTAATGATGATTCTTGTTCAAGTAGGACAAAATTGCTTACCATTGTGTAAATGTATTTTCTTTGATTAAAATACAGCTATCAGCTACTTTTGTAAGTAATCTTACGTTAGAATATAGCAAGACGTTTTAGATCAAAGGAGCAATGAGTAAGTATGTTATATCGTGAGAAAAACTGATAGATGATGGGGTAAAATAGTGTTTGTTGGGCAACCATGCTAAACTTCATTGTTGGGCTGGCGATTCAATAAAAGTCACAGACTAGAATATTATGATCATTGTGGTAACTGGGCAAGTTCTTTGTTCACCAGTAAATATTTTTGGACTGATAACGGTATTAGGTCATAAGTTCTCGTATCAAAAATGAAACTTTATAACTGCAGATACGGAATCACACAAAATTGTTCCCTCGACAAAATATCCGAACGCGTCCAGTGACATCACGTCCCACCCCTCTCACTCCCGCCCGTTATCCTGACTATCTCCCTCGTGCGATAAAATTATCAGCCATTATTATACTACCACGTTCAATACGAAGCTTTTTGATTATCCGTGCAAATTGAGTGTACACACTTTTCACTTCACACTAGTTGGACTGACGACCTTATTGCTAACCAGCTACGACAATGCAATTTACATTGTGGCAATCAGTCTGAATTTCGTCAAAAAATTTAAGGCTGATAACATTGATACCAGAAATAATATACTATGCTTTCCAGTAAAAGAAACTTGACTGTTTTTATTATTTTTCATGCAAACAGGTTTATTTTTTTTAAACATCATGGTCGGCAAACAAGCATACGGCCCGCCTGATGGTAAGCGGTTACCGTAGCCTATGAACGCTTGCAACACCAGACGTATCACTCGCGCGTTGCCCTTACCCCCTCCCTGATGAGCTCTGGCGACCTTACTCACGCGCAGGAACACAACTATAAGTTATTTGGCTGCGGTATTCTGTAAGGTGGAGGTACATCCTCAGTCGAACTGCTCTACTTTTTGTTTTCGTTTACAGTAAAAAACTAGAATCAAGGAAGGAGTAGGTACCTACCTAATAGTATACCTGCTACAGAAAATTTAGTTACTTATTGTACACAAATACTAATATAATCTCAACCTGATAATGGACGCTTAGATATAAGCTATTATAACATATTATCGATATTAATATGATATATTAACAACAAAGACACCACTAATGCATACGGTAATGTTTGACAAATTGATGTAACTATCGCGTGATGTATCGAGATGAACAGTTAGAATACGAAGACTCTTAAACTAGGCACTTTTTATACTTGTGGTGGTTAAGTAGCTTATAATCTATGATTATAAGACTGCGGCATAAAATTAAAAGCGTTCCTGAATTTTAAAATAACGTATTTTTTTATACCACTAAGGCGGCAACAAGCATACGGCCCGCCTGGTGGTAAGCGGTTACCGTAGCCTATTGACGCTTGCAACACCAGGGGCATCACTCGCGCGTTGCCGACCCTGCAAAAATCTCTTCACACCTTTCTTGAAGAACTCCATGCTGTACTCCCTTGGGAAAACCACGACGGGGAGCTCGTTCTACAACGAGCGTTCTACAAGCTTTGAAACCGCACTGTACGAGACCATTAAATTAAACAAATGACAGAGAGGAAACCTGCAAGTTCAAGATCTTTACTAGTGCTGGACGATGGACTATAGGCCTCAATCCCCTCATGCTGCAGTGGACATATATACGAGCTGTGATGACGGCGACAACTTGTTAATCGGAACGTGACTTACTGCCAGTGCCTGTAAGGCACCATGATAAGATTGTTTTGCAGCTTTGCTAATCAAAATTAAAGATTATTATTCCATTAGGATATGGTCTGCTATTAATTATTATGTGAATCCCCATATTGTACTTTGAAATCTTCAAAAACGGCGTGGATAGAATACTTTACGTCAACAACAGATTGGTATTTCTTCTGGAATTACAGGTGTTCATAAGCAGTAGTGAGTGACCATACATCATCACTCAAACTGAATTCATACTGTCTGCCGGCTTGTCAATATTTTGATATATCAAAATAAGTCTAAGAATAGCTGTCAGATTTGAAATTAAATTTAAAAAGCGTTTGTAGCTGAATTTAAAGTTTAATTCCAAATATATAATACTAATTATTTTACCCCCCTAGGGATGGAGTTTTCTAAAACCCTTATTTTAGACCGACCATTCCAGTGGTTTGAGCTGTGCATTGATAGATCAGTCAGTCAGTCACGATTTGTTTTTAGAAGAGAAGAAGTAGATAAAAGAAGAGAAGAATACACTTCGGTCAGAAATTAAATGTTTAAAAGTCCCAAGTCCACAGTCTGAGTGTCGGTTCAATATTATCATTAGATACATTTGTTAGTATACTAAGTTATGGTATTCATTATCTATATATTGGCACGGTTCATTAGTTTTGTGCCTTGGTTAATTATGTAGACATATTGTCTTGTATATTACCTTATGTACCTACTACGTAAAGGACTCTAGATTTTTTAGAGATAGAGTGGATTTATAAAGGTTGGCAGCACAATCCCTCTGGTATTGCTAATGTCCATAGGTGACGGTAGCCACTTACCATCAGGTGGACCACTTTCATTGTTTTCTTTGAAGTGACAGTTGCCTCATTTGAAGTTAGGGCCGCCTTTTATCTGCCTATATGTCTCAAATAGAGCTATGAACGCCATCTAGTTTTGATATTAGATAGTACTAGGGTATGTCCGGAGTAATTGGCAATAGTTTTTTCATTGACCTCGAATAATAAAACTATTATTATTTTTAAAATTATTATAATTTGTAATTTAACTTTGAGATAATCAACCAAAACAAACAATATTCTGAAGAGATCATACATAAAATTATGTTTAAAAAAAAACTACGTTGGGCTATCTCTCAACGGGTATACGAGTGTGATGGACATGGTCTTCGTGAAAGATGGCCAGTACCTAATTGCATTGATTTAATATGAGAAGTCAGCCTTTTTTCATTTTCTTCTCCAAACCAAGAAGATGGTCCCATAGAACCTTTCTTACTATTGTTATTTTTCAAATCTTCTTTCCAATCTCCTCGGGATTCCAAAAGTCTTAGCACCAGCTCAAATGTACGATCCATCAACTTTTTAAACGGTTTTATAGCATTAAAATTCGCACGACTCGGAGGGAACTAAAGTGAAAAGTGGGTCCTTCTAGTGAGAAACTTTTGAAATATTTGCGTTGGTCATCTCTCCCCTATGGCCAACTACCCCCGACTTACCCTAATAGACTAACTAGCTTTAGACTCTATGAAAATTAAATGGAAATATAAAGCCATTAGGGATGTATTTTTAAATTAAAATATTTCCTAGGTTTATAACCGATATTTTTAGTTTTTTAATTTTTAATGATTTTGTAACATATAATTTTTACCCAACAAAGAATTACAAATATTCAATGATTATCTACAGGCTGATGATAAAGTCGAAAACAAAAATTCATCTGGACATATAAATCTAGACCAAAATTAAGCGCAGATGCTCTAATGCCTAGTTATTTTTAAACACGTATTAATGGTTATTGAATGAACAACTTCAAAACAATCAACATTAAAAAAAAAAAAACAAACACTTAAAAGACTACTCTTTGATCTAAAACAATATGATGTTAACCACCTCATTTACAAAAAGTATAAAATCAACCATAACTGCTTATCATAAGGTCTATATTACAATGACATTAACAGGTTACTAAAGTCATTAAGATTCTTCAAGGTAATTTAGCAGCGTGAACAAATTTGTTCTGATTGGTGGGTTGGTTGTCAAAATTTGAACAAAGGCGGTTCTAATGGAGCGGAACCGGTCTGCGTACGGTTGTCTCTTTCTAGCATAGTTAGGGGTCAGCGCGTTGATGATTAAAATTATGGTTCTGTATGAAATTAAAATTTTATAAAATAAGTACTACAATTTAATTTAAAGGACTTTTTGAAGATATTTTTATTCGTATTTTGACTTTTCTAGCTATAAAGATACTATAAAAAATTATGACTGACTTATATTAATTTAGCTACTTTTTATGAAATGTTAAAACGATAGGTTTATACGGAGTTTTGCATTGAATACTAAATTATGACGTCATAGTTAGTTGTCCAGCATCAAAATCATAAAAACGATAAATGATTTCGTGTGTATTTAGATGTTTTATACATTTTTTAAGTTATTTCTTGAATACAGGCAACATCCCTATTTCGCTTTAACCCTTTTTTATATTACACAAGAACTTTGAATTTTAAAAATTATTTTTAATTAAATGTTTTAAATTTGTAATTTGTTTTTTGTATATCATATCATAACTTTCAAGTTAAAAATCACCCTCAAGTTGAAAATCCGTCGCTATGTACCAACTGGTTTCAATACGTTGGCACTTGAGAGCCAGTTCCTTCTAGGATTTGTGTGCTCACCACCTTGATGTATAAATAGTCCTACTATATCCTAACTAATATTATAAATGCGAAAGTGAGTTTGTTTGTTTGTTACCTTTTCACGCTTAAACCGCTGAACCGATCGCGATGAAATTTAGTATTCAGATAACCTGTGGTACGGAGAAGAACATAAGCTTCTTTTTATCCCGGGAAAACATAAGATCCCTGGGGAACGTGGGTGAAACCGCGGGGCGGAATCTAGTCCTAACTAATATTATAAATGCGAAAGTGAGTTTGTTTGTTTGTTACCTTTTCACACTTAAACCGCTGAACCGATCACGATGAAATATGGTATGCAGATAGTCTATGGTATGGAAAAGAACATAGGCTACTTTTTATCCTGGAGCAATATAAGATCCCCGGGGAACGCGGGTGAAACCGCGGGGCGGAAGCTAGTAATATTATAATTGCGAAAGCTTGTGAGTATGGGTGTATGTTTGTTACTATTTCACGCAAAAACTACTGAAAGGATTTGGATGAAATTTGACACAGAGATAGATTATTGTCTGGAATAACACATAGGCTACTTTTTATCCCGGGAAAACATAAGAACCTCGGGAACCCGGGTGAAACCGCGGAGCGGAAGGTAGTAAGAAATAAAACTGATTAGTACTAAAAAAAATATATAAATTAAATATAAAAAAAATATGATTTTATAGCTGGCTCTTCTCTGCAAACCTATTGACAATCATTTGAACTGGTATTAAGACCATAGGCTCTCATGCACACAAATGTCTGTTCTGGGTGGGAATCGAACCTACGATCTGTGTGGCGTGATAGATAGGGAAGTCTAGTTGTCTCACTCATTCCTTCTAACCGTCATTTAAGCATTCAGTCATTCGATTTACATGCAACTTATAACTTAAAAATAAAAAAAACGTCATGATTCTCTCAAAGTAACCCCACGTAAACCTGTTCAAGTGTAGCCAGTCATCGCCATTAGTTCCGCGCCGGGAATCGAACCGGCGACCTTCGGGTACTAGCCGGAAGTTGGCGTTTTAGATGGGAGTTTAGGGGATATGTTTAGGGAAGTTGTCTTGAAACTTTTGTTATTTTGATTAACTCTCTGGGGTGTAAATTTTCTAATATTCTAATATATAAAAATCTCGTGTTACAGTGTTTGTTATCAAAGTCCTCACATACGGCTTGACCGATTTTTATGATTTTTTTTGTGTATATTTGGTAGGTCTGAGAATAGGTCGTAGGCTATTTTATATACCGCTATGCGAGTGAAACCGCGGGGGACAGCTAGTTATATATATAAAATTGTCTTGCTTGACCACAATTTTAAACATGGTCAGTTATTATGTGGCCAAAAGTGGTAAGCACACAAATCCTAGGAGGAGTAGTTAGCAGAATAAACCGGTAGGGGTTTAGTGGCTTGAACTTGAGGGTGGTAGCCAGTCAGGCAGTTATTTGTTGTTTATACTTAGGTATTACATGTATATTGCTTTTAAATTGTAAATTGGGCCGGTTGGTGTGGTTGGTAAGATACCTTATCTATCACGCCGCAGGTCGTGGGTTCTATTTCCACTCAGTACAAACATTTGTGTGCATGAACATGTCTGTTTGTCCTGTGTCTGGGTGTAATTATCTATATATGTATGTATTTACAAAAGAAAAGTAGTATAGGATGTATTATATCAGTTATCTGGCTTCCATAGTACAAGCTCTGCTTAGTTTGGGGTCAGATGGCCGTGTGTGAGGAATAATGTCCCAAATATTTATATTTATTTATTTATTTAATGGAAAAAAGCCAACATTGTCAGACTGTCCAAAAAATATATAAGTATAAATGTAACCTTGCTGAGTTTCTTGCCGGTTCTTTTCAGTTGTAGGCGACTTCCTTTACTACTTTTATAAAGCCTAGAAACGCCTTCTAGGCTTTATACCATCAGGTGAATCGCCTAACTGCTTGTCAGTCTCTTGACATAACAAACATAATATAAAGTATCATACGTTCTTCCAATATATGGTCCATATGTATGGCAAGTTTCATCCAAATCCATTCAGCCATTACCGATCTAAGTGATAACAAACATGGAGACACAAACTTTCGCAGATAATATTGTAAAATATTTTCGCTTATTAATTGTAGACTCTAATAACAGTTCGGAAAGTTGCTTTTGCCGAGATCTGGCAATAAGACTCATCATTGATCAAGGCAAAGTAACCTATAAATCATTCATCATTCTTCACCCATTCACAAATCGATGAGAGAACAAATAAAACTCCCAACAATGCGCGTACGCATGTTACACCGCAATGTCATGAATAAGTGTCTTGAGAGTTGGGAGGTACGTGGGACCCTCCAGTTAAAACTTGAAAACATGGTCTCCCGTTACGTCCGTCTGTCATTGAACGTTTTGCTCCACAACTTTAAACTTTTATTGCGGTTTTGATGATTAGATAGATTGATTCAGGAGAAAAGTAAGGACGTTTAACTTTAAAAGAACCGGTGGTAGCTTCAGTAGCTTCGACGTTCATAAGTGCCCTCCATATATCTGTATATATAAAAGGAAAACGTGACTGAATGACTGATCCATCAACGCACAGCTCAAACCACTGTACGGATCGGGCTAAAATTTGGCATACAAATAGCTATTATGATGTAGCCATCTGCTAAGAAAGGTTCGGGTGAAACCGCGGGGCGGTAAGCTAGTGAATAATAATTGTGGACAATATTGAATAAGATATTTCAATCGCGATATTCGTGCTCCTTTTCGTTGAGAGTTCCGTCATATCTTCGAAGTCCATGATCAGATCATAATAAAATTTATATGGGACCATTATGAAAGTAAAAAAAGAATTTTGACAATCCGTTTATACAGGGTGATTTTGTTATCACTGGCAATACTTGCAGGGGTGGAAGTACTCATCAATGTGAACAACTTTTATTATAGGGCTAACTCTGATATCGAGTAAAATAATACGGTTGCTTCATACATTTTGGTCGAGTAGGTAGGTATTGAACTTTTGTATGGAACAGCTAATAATTTTAGACCTACCCGATATGCACTCAAAATTTCATAAAAATCGGTCGAGCCGTTTCGGAGGAGTATGGTAACTAACATTGTGACACGAGAATTTTATATATAAGATTATGACGCAATTTTTTTAATAAATCTTTTATACTAAGACCTACCAATAGCCTAGACAAAAGCATTCGAGTATTTACTAAAATTTTAGCAAGTTTTTTATTAAAATCATTGTCAATGTTCTAGAACACAAAGACGATCAAGATAAACATAAAAATAATCTCAGGAATCGAACCACTGTCCCTTCACAGTGCAGACACATCGGATCACGTCTTTGTGGTTTTTTTACGCTTTTGTGTCAGCTGCCAGTTTCCCTTTCGACGCGCGTGACCGCCGTGGCCTGGCTGCTTGGCCGCCAGGCCGTCGCACGCGCATCATGGACATTAATAAATGATTTATAGTCTGTTGGATGTATTATTGGATGTTTTTGTGTTGACTGATATTTAAGGATTCTACAAGATGTAATTCAAGTCAAAGTCATTCATTCAGTTTAGGCCCTAGAAGGGCACTTATGAACGTCGAAGCTACTGAAGTTACCACCGGTTCGGAAGAACTTCAACTGAGAAGAACCGGCAAGAAACTCAGCAAGGTTACATTTTTTATATATTTTTTTTGGAAAGTGACAATGTTAGCTTTTTCCATTTAATGTTTAACAATTTCTAAAGCAATATAATAAGCATAAACAAGAAATAAATAAAAAAACAAGAATTATCATACTAAATGTTTAAAAAAAATGGATGGATTTATTTTTATTCACATCAGCCGTATCATACTTCAATTTATTTTGCTCAGTAATAAAAAAAAATATGAGTACCTAATAAAAAATATCACAAAATAAATGAGTTCTATGGTTACGGGGTATCAAAAGACAAATTTCTATCGCCAAGCACCACTAGATCGTTCCAGCTGGTGTACATGAAAGCTAGTGCCCTTTAAGCTTTTGTGATTACCACCTTCCACCACATCGTCTTGTATATCAAACACGATATATATATATTCTGGGACATTCCTCACACACGGCCATCTGACCCCAAACTAAGCAGAGCTTGTACTATGGAAGCCAGATAACTGATTTATACTACATTTCTTTTGTAAATATAACATATACATAATTACACCCAGACTCAGGATAAACATACATGATGCATACAAATGTCTGTCCTGAGTGGGAATCGAACCCATGACCTGTGGTATCTTACCAACCATGCCAATCGGCCCAATAATCTTAATATATATATTTCTTGTGTGCGTGTGTATGTGACTGAACTCCTCCTATACGACTGGACCAATTTTGATGAAATTTTTTGTGTATATATGAGTGGGTCCCTGGATGGTTTTAAAATATAATTGGACCCGGTAGATGGCGTCGTAATCGAGTTTGGACAGGACAACGTCTGTCGGGCCCACTAGTAATATTATAAATATTTCGTTTAAATAGTGTAAAGTTGGTTTTGTGCGCAATATTTTTTTTAAATCACATACAGCCCTAAAATAATGTTAAATTACACGTAAATGGTCATGTAAATATTGACACTTCATTTGACAATAATAGAAAGGTGGTCTATAAATATGTGACTACTTAATTAGTGTTTTAGTTTAACTGTGTTTTATGAGTACCTAAGGGTGATAGTCTACTAAAATTAATCATTTTAGTAGCAAATGACGACTTAATTGATAATATGTAGTTACGTATTTTGACGTTTATAGGCTTTTAATCGCAAAACCGTAGGTACCTTGTATCTCTTACGTATTTATTTATGTAATTTATGGGGACGCCTTGAAGATTTTGGTTGCAAGGATTCTGATTTTTCTCAACAATGACTTAAGCGAACGAACTGAAATTTATTGTAAGAATTCATCATGTCTTTGACATTATTTTGTACGTTGCATAACACGATTGGTTAACTTTTATAACACAAAATAATAAATCAAAAAGACCTCTTTAAAATAAGAGATTCCAATTTTACCGGCATTGAGGATCGATTTGAGGTTCCAAAATTTCTACATATTTTAATTGAAACTGATACTATAAATTGTACTTAGGTTTTATGAAATATATTTGTAGTTTTTAAATTAAACAATAAAAACCATTTAGTCGCATACGCCCGTTCCGTTTACGCGGGTTTTCTATGAGAGGTCGCTATAGTAGGGAGCGGGACGCAGCACTTTGAATTTCAGATTTTTAAGCACCTTAAAAAACCGGCCAAAGTTGAGTTGGACTCGCGCACGGAGGGTTTCGTACAATAATAATATAACCAAATATTTACAATCAATGTATAAAATACAAACTATGATATAAAGCAAACATCCTCAAAGCCCTGGCTGCTGTCGATAGGCAAGGTTCCCAACAGGCTGGCAGCGTTCCTTTTTTGGATGGCCAAATTATTTTTGTGGCTATGTACCTCAACTTTCCTGGATTAATTCGTTATTAAATTACTAAAAGACACAACAAAGTATAAGGGCGACATTGTTTTTTTTATGTAGTTTTTTTTGTTTGTTATTTTACTATTAGAAATATGCACTAGATGCAGAAAAATTTTCATACGTGTGCGTTTTTAAGATACAGCAAAAAACTTTGAAATAATATTTTTCTTGTCGAAATTTCTTATATAGGCTTTGACTACTTAATTTTATTTTTTATTACATGTTATGACAGAGGACAAAGTAATACGATTTTGTCATTTTTTATTCTATGGCTTAAGCTATGCTTAACCAAAAATGGGAACATATCAAAGTGTAAATCGTCATTTAGAAACCATTCATTCAAAAATTTCACTAGACGACCACGTCCGAGCGACTGTCGCCGGTCGAGTAGTCGTTCGAGTGAATGGACCATTTTTTGTGCGAGTACACTTGCCTAAATCGGTGTGAAATTAGTTGGACGGCGCGGTGGCGGGCTGCGCGTATAGTTTTGTTATAGATGAGGTGGGGTGAGAGTGTGAGCGACGTGTTAGATTACATGTGAATAAAAGTCAGTTAGGGTTTAATGCCGTGATGATGGATGGAGGGGATTGGTAACAGGACAGGTGATGATGATGATGAAGTTATGAAGAAAACATTCAAGATAAAAACTCTCTTTATCTACTCTCTCATATCTTCAATATCAATGGAATTACTCTCAAATTGAACATAGCGTAGAAAAGAAAAAAATGGTGTAGATACACTAATATATTTAAATTTGCTTCAGTAAAAAGTTTCATTCGGATCTGTTCAGCAATCACAACGTGAATAGTAACAAGTCCAGATAAACAACAGTCACTTTTAAAATATTAACTACTAGCTTTTTCGCATGGTTTCACCCACGTTCCCCGGATAAAATATAGCCCATGTTACTCAGGGATAATGTAGCGTTCTAATGGTGAAATAATTTTTGAAATCGGTCCAGTTTTTGAGTTTATTAGTTACAAACATACAAATCTTTCCTCTTTATAATATTATTATTAATTATATTACATATAAGTAAAGTATAGATCGCTCCGCAGTTAAACACGTATGGTCAGCAACATAAGTAACTATACAGTATGTAGAATTTTAAAGACATATATTTAACGGCGCGTGATTAATGTACTCGATTTATTGTGATATTTAAATGACTTTTTAGTCGATGCGAATAATTATTTAATTTGGGAATTTATGATTTATCAGAGCGGGTAACACCGAATGGGGTTGTGAGTGTCATAGTGGTGACGACGATCACTTTTAAGATGGTCGCCACGCGGTGCACACGCACAAATCCATTAGCTCTTAATCCAAGTTTACTTTTGTAATCCTTTGTTATTTTAATAGTGTTTTCATTTAGTAATTTGTAATATAGTCATTGCCATATCTTGCGATTGTTATTTCTGCAATTCCTGCACATACACGCCCATAAAATACCAAGAGATAACGGACCAGCTGCGACACGTGGTGTCGCAACCTCTCGGCGATCCGTTATCAGAAGTGGGATCGGGAACGGTGCAGGATCAGACTACAGGCAATGTCTCAAAGAAATCTTCTACGCCGGTTACCTGTTTCTACTGTGGCGAGCAGGGACACATTGCAACGCAGTGCAAGAAGAAAGAAGCAGACTATAATGGCGGCCAAATTGAGCGACGAGTGGATGCCTGTACCATCAAGCCACCTATGGGCTCATTTCCTACCAAACCGGGTGAGAAGTTTTCATTTTGTTTTTAATGTGGTGATTAGGAAAAGCTTAGCTGGTAGATACCCAGGTTAGTACTACCAAAGTACGGTGCCATTGTTAGGTATAGGGAAGTTTTGTTTACAGCGCACAATATAAATTTACATCTGATTGCTGCGGGTACCAGTCGAGGCGGGTTATGTCAACTTTAAAGAACATGTTAAGGGTAGTCGAAACAGGCAGTTGCCTGAAGTTCAACTTGCAATTGATTGCACTGTAAATAGTACAATTAAGACAAGTCCTCACGAACTTTTAATAGGGAAAGTTGCTAGATCACTTCAACTGATGACCGTTGATTGGCGTTAATACAGACGAGACAAATATTTAGTTAGATGTAATCAGAGCATGCGGCTCGGGCGATAGAGGAAAGTGTTTCTATAGAGAAGGCTCGGTTTGACAGAAACAAAGCTTAAGTAAAGAATTTCAAAGTAGGCGATTATGTGTTAGTAGAAAATCAGGAGTGCAACAAAGCAAGGCTAGAACCAAAATCTAAGCTACAAACACCAACAAATAATGTCAGAATATTCCGTTAACGGCGCGGGTGCTGGTGAATAATTTGTTGGATTGTCTGTGTGGTAATAAAATAATCTGTGTGGTGTGTAAGTGTATAGCTTGTGTAGTAACTATAGCCTGTGTGGCAACCAAAGCCTGTGTGGCATCCATGGCCTGTGTGGCAACCATAGCCTGATTGGGAACCATAGCCTGTGTGGCATCCATAGCCTGTGTGGCATCCATAGCCTGTGTGGCATCCATAGCCTGTGTGGCATCCATAGCCTGTGTGGCATCCATAGCCTGTGTGGCATCCATAGCCTGTGTGTCATCCATAGCCTGTGTGTCATCCATAGCCTGTGTGGCCTCCATAGCCTGTGTGGCCTGTGTGGCCCGTGTGTAGTACTTTACTAATATCGTCAGTAAAATGTGTCTTAGCATTTAAGTGGCTATTGGTCTTAGGTTAATTTGATAAGCCTCCTTTTAAAGTCTAAGGTGATTTGGTCAGAATGACCGAGTTGTAAGTGAGCATTCAAGTGTTTGTTTATTTGTCCATAGATCTGAATGAAGAAAATCACGCACACGAGGACGTGTGATGATGCAGGACGGCCGTAACGGCGCGTGATTAATGTACTCGATTTATTGTGATATTTAAATGACTTTTTAGTCGATGCGAATAATTATTTAATTTGGGAATTTATGATTTATCAGAGCGGGTAACACCGAATGGGGTTGTGAGTGTCATAGTGGTGACGACGATCACTTTTAAGATGGTCGCCACGCGGTGCACACGCACAAATCCATTAGCTCTTAATCCAAGTTTACTTTTGTAATCCTTTGTTATTTTAATAGTGTTTTCATTTAGTAATTTGTAATATAGTCATTGCCATATCTTGCGATTGTTATTTCTGCAATTCCTGCACATACACGCCCATAAAATACCAAGAGATAACGGACCAGCTGCGACACGTGGTGTCGCAACCTCTCGGCGATCCGTTATATTTATTAAAAAAATCATTTCCTTACCATTCCATTATCCTTTATTTATAACCAGGAAATCGAACTACTTTACTTTTCCCGTTATAAGTAATATTAACAGGCATTATTATGATCATCTCAGCCGCAGGAGTCCACTGTTGGACATAGGCCTCCCCTAAGAATTTCCAATTGTCAGTGAGACTGGATAAATAATGTGTAATGAATCTGAAATGGTTTTGAAATGAGTAATTGCTGAGTTTCTTGCCGGCTCTTCTCAGGAAAAGAAACCTTTCAAACCGAGCGTTAAAGTCAGACTATTCATAAGTGCTTGTGAAGGCCTATTTGAATAAAAAATATTTTCATTTATTTGCATTCATTCATTTACGCGCCGTTCTGGTGTTTCGGCACAATTGAATATTTAAAAGTTTACATTTATCTTTGGATAAAAGAAAATAGTCATTAATAACCATATTTTTAGGGTTCCGTACCCAAAGGTTAAAAACGGGACCCTATTACTAAGACTTCGCTGTCTGTCCGTCCGTCTGTCTATCACCAGGCTGTATCTCAAGAGCTGCGATAGCTAGACAGTTGAAATTTTCACAAATTATGTATTTCTGTTGCCGCTATAACAACAAATACTAAAAACAAAATAAAATAAATATTTAAGAAGCAACATTAACGCGATTTTTTTGCCGTTTCTATAGATAATGGTACGGAACCCTTCGTGCGCGAGTCCGACTCGCACTTGGCTGGTTTAGCTTATCTCAATTAAAAAAATCTAAAAAAGATATGAATAGGTTTCTTCTGGGTAAACGTGCTCCATCTTAGGCTTCGTCTTCGCCTTTCGACGGGTCAGAAGCCAAACGCAAACCCATTGTATGTAAAAAAAATTAAAAAAATATTGAAAAACTCATAAATTAAAATTGACCCTGGTTTTAGATTAAAATGTACTTATCCACTAGTCGGAAATACATTAAAACTAAGAAGACTTTAGCAAAAACCTCAAACAAGTGATTTTTTTGCGGATTTTCATTTTCAACTAACCGCTTATAAAACCGCTCATACCAACGCTTACACTAGCACCGCGCCTCATCGATATTTATACGTGTACATTTATAATTATGTGTAAGCATGATTCACTACTGTTCGAATCTTTAAAAAAATAACGATCTTTCACACTTTTTTTTACGCTTAAGAACTGTGAACTCTTTCGTTACATTGTTATTGATACTTTTATGAACTACATAATTATTTGTAACTAGCTATCCCCCGCGGTTTCACCCGCATTCCCGAGAAAAACGTAGTCTATGTCCCTCTCCATACCATAGGCTATCTGCGTACTAAATTTCATCAGGATCGGTTCAGTGGTTAAGGCGTGAAAAGGTAACAAACAAACTAACATTCGCATTTAAAATATTAGTTAGGATGTATAACTATAATTGACTTGTGCCTGACTACAATCATACTATGTTAAGTAATGTGGTCACAGGTGGTAAGCAAACAAAGCTTAGAACTGGCTCTCAAGTGCAGTTGCCGGAACACACCGGTAAGTCCTTGGCGACAGACTGTCAACTACATATGGCTGCAGAAGACAGCTAGTATTGAAATAGGTACTGGGTGGATAAAGTCAAAGTCAAAGCCATTTATTCAGTTAAGGCCCTAGGAAGCCACTTATGAAGGTCGAATTTACTGAAGTTACCCCGGGATTGGAAGTCAGCAACTCAAAGAAGTTCTTGTTCTTAGTTTGGGATCAGATGGCCGTGTGTGAGGAATAGGTAATGTCCCAGAATATATTATTATTATTGTAATGTATCTTTCAGATACGGCCAGAGGACCGGTCCTTTTAGAAGGCGTGCGTGGGGATATAGATCCAACATGTAGAATCCCCTTTAAGATACGTTAATTTGTTGGGATATGTACACCTAACGAATACTATCTCCGCCTACTATTGAAGAGACCCTGTATCTCATCAATAGTGCAGGCAGAGATAGACAGCACCCGCTAAGTGCTAGGACTATTGCAGAAAACAGGGAATTCTACTGGGTCTATGGGGGGGAACTTGCTGGACTGGTTGTTGGACTATTGATTGAGACAACGGAACGCCTGCCAAATCAAATGTTTCAATCTTTGATGATATTCGTTATATGCATTTATCGTTAATTATTTATTTAATATAAGAGTGAATTTGCTAAAGGTTAAAACTAATAAAAAAAGCATATTCAGTAGGTATTTGTTAAGCCATAAGATTAAGCCGCTACTCAAATACAAACACTATACCTATTTCTTTCAAAATTTAGACAGTTGATGGATCTATTCAAGTTCTTTGTACAGTTTCATCTCAATTTTTTTGTGTTCAGATAGAAAGAAATCTAGACAGACATAATTTATATTAGCCACGGGCTGGGTTCGATAACTTGTGTGAAATGCAAATGGTTTCGTTTTGAATGCTGTTATTCTTTGGCACCAGAGTTAGGTAAGAGCTAGACATGATGAGATTTAATTAAATTATCTTAGAAACTTTCTATAAAATTAAATAATTGTTTTGTTATTAGTGTGAAATTTAATTAGTTATTTCAATAAACTAAAAAACACAAATGCTTATGTTTGTAAAGACACTCAACCTAGCCGTTATTTTCAACTGAATGGATTTTAATGAAACTTGGCATCTAGATAGATCTTGACAAAGCATTTCAATTCGGGAAAATACTAGATCTATCTGAAATACGAATGAAATTAGGAAGAAAGCTGATCGTCAGGAAGATGTAAATAAAAAAGAGAAACATACATATATCTACTTATTAGACACATAATATTATTATGGAGAACATAGTACCTAATATACAGGGTGTAAGCTATTTTTTCCTTGTACATATGAGGGTGTAAACTTATCCGTGTAAGCACATCAGTGTAAGGGCTACTATGTATTTTGTGGTAAAGGTGTAAGCATATCCACGTAGTTAAAGGGTGAGGCTTACACCATCTAGTCCAAACAAAAATAAGCAGGTCCGTATCTCTAGATAAGTTTTACAACTAAAGGTGAGCGCTAGGTGAGCGCTAAAGGTTTTTAGGGGGATTATTTCAAGCACTATAAGCTGATAGTAGTTATAAATGAATGGTACTTACCATCCCCACCCTGGTTGCTCCCGTGCCCGTGGTATTGCTCGTCTGAAAAGTCGTACTCTACATTAGGTCAGACACATCTGCTCTCGACACTCAAATTTGGAACACAGAAGGAATGGAGTATCCTTTTTTAAAACTTATCCTATTTTTTATTAATAGTACCTGGATGGCTACCACCCTCAACATAAAAATCACTCGCTAAGTCTTCTAGGTCTTTTAAAGTTTGGCAACACTCATTACGTCTATTATAGGCAATGGTCGCCACTCACTTTTAGGTGCTTGTCAGCCTTCTGATATAAAAATAAACCTTATACCAATATAATTAAGCTTAATTTCAGCTTACGTTTCTTGATATTTGTGATGGTACAGTTACTGAAGACTAAGACATAAATTCATTGGTATGAGGCATTGGTTTACTGTTCATTTTGACAGGTTTTTAAGTTAAGGTACAATCCCTACAGTGACAGCTGCCTCATAGAAACTGCTGTCGCCAACTGTAAACAACGCGAGTGGTTCCTGTACATTTTCTACTACTTGCAGCTGCGGTCGGCCGCTGTCGGTGGTATTGGAATTGTACCTTTAAGGAAACTGTTTTTTGGCCTTTGGCAAGATATAATGTTAATGATAAAGTCTTTTATTAGATATAAAATTTCCTTTGCAGTGCACTTTTGGTATTTAAAACTAGAAAGAGGTCTTTCTGAGCTCATTCGATTAGTTGTTGAATCTAGATTTGAGAAACAAGTAAAATATATGTTACACCTTTTAATTGTGATAATCTATCGTCTGGATAGTAATTATTTTAATACTCTTGTTAGAATATTTTATGTAAATTAAGCTGAATAATAAGTAGCTACAAAATTATTACTGAACAACATTTATGTCTCTTTTTATGTAATATATGTAAATAGATCATTCTTGATCAGCAAACTCAATCTAAATTACAGTATAACACTGAAGATTTATAATTATTTATATCTAGTTACCTTTGTTTTGTTCATAAATTCAAAAGAGTAACTTATAGGCCTTAATCAAAAAATTCAAATGACATATATAAAGTTTAACACCCTAAGAAAGTCAACTGCTGAGCATAGGCCTCCTCGAAATTACAACAATAAGCAGTCATAGGACTAAGGCCGCGTCTCCACCAGAAATGCATAGCGAGGATCGCTACATTAGATTTATGACGTACTAAGCTGTGAAAATAAAGCGATCCTATTGGCGGATAAAAACACATCCCTCACTAAGCATCTCTGGTGGGAATGCAGTCAGTAAAAAAAAAAACATAAAATCTAAAAAACTCAGTTTCTCACCCCCATTCCGATGGTCCCCCATCATATCCTGACTCTGCAACGTTGGTGCATGGATCAGCACCTTTTGCTGAGGACTATGAGGATCCAGACCTTCGACTTCTAAAAGAGGTGCATGGGGTTCGTACCCATGAACAACTAAGGGTGGCGCGTGAAGATCCATTTCAAAACTTTAAATCACTTTGTATATTTTAAAAAATCACAGTTTTTTTTTCAGTTCCTGGCAGTATATTTGTGGCACTATTTTTTTTATCGTTGCAATGAAACGTGTTCGTTGGTCGTGACACTTCTGTCCGTTATTAACTCTGCGTGTTTTATTTTATTTGCACTACTATTGGCACTATATTGAATTAATTTTTGCGGAACTAAAATATTAATGATAAGGAGAATTATTGTGGAGTATTTTTGGATTGATTCGGAACTAATGTTTTACAAAATGTCTATTTGGGTGTCACGTAACTGTCACATCGTTACAGCATAGATTGTTTTGTTTTTGGTCTTCTTTCACCGATCTTTCTTGCGGATTTTCTGCCTTAGTTGCATCATTTTGGTACCTGAAACAAATATTACATATATTGTTAAAATTTTTCTAATAGTACAGAAGTTCTATGAATATATTAAGTCTCTGGAGTAGTTAAATACATATTCGTTTATTTTAAAGTAACCTATAGCCTTCCTCGATAAATGGGCTATCCAACACTGAAAGAATTTTTCAAATCGAACCAGTAGTTCTTGAGATTAGCGCGTTCAAAGAAACAAACAAACTCTTCAGCTTTATAATATTAGTATAGATTTTATGTAGCTCGACCGTTATTACAAAATGATGCCACGCCTTGTTAATTAAAACAAACCTTAGGTACCAACGTAACTATGATAGTATCATCTAACTTGACTATCAATATCAATCATATGTGAACTCTGTCTCTTTCCCACACTATGGCTATCTCACTCAAGACCCATTCAACCTGTTACCATGCTGTTGCTATTTTAGAGATACTATTTTTTTTTTTTTTTTGTTAAATTTGAACTTGTTCAGGTTATTATTTTTTATTTATTTTTCTTGTTGTTTTTTTTTTCATCTTTTGTGTTTATGTGTATTATATTTCTTTAAAAATTGATAAAAATTTAATGAAAAAAAAAGCCAACATTGTCAGATTGTCCAAAAAAAAAAAAAACAAAATATATAAAAAATTTAACCTTGCTGAGTTTCTTGCCGGTTCTTCTCAGTTGAAGGCGACTTCCGAATCGGTGGTAACTTCAGTAGTTTCGACGTTCATAAGTGCCGTGCCCTCTTAGGGCCTAAACTGAATAAATGGCTTTGACTTTGACTTTGACCACTAAATTAATTTTTACTTGATCTCAATATAAGTATTCCTTAAAATTATCAACATACACAAGTGTATTTATTATGTTAAAAAGAAAATATTTCAAACCATTTTAAGCATCAAAACATAACCTGTTACAAAGGCTTGCGCACACGCAAATATAAATCAAAGCACGCTTCCGTTTTGCAAATAAAATGTGTGTCTATGTATTATTTAAACAAAATACACCGGCCGCGGGTTCGTGGCCCGGCACGCCATTGTTCTCACTGTACGCTCACGTTGATGTACGAAATGAGAGTACAGAGGTGGCATCACGTATAGTGAAATGGAAATAGAAATTGTTTCAGTACGGCGGCAGTAGATTGAAAAAGACTGCCACTTTAAAGTGACATTAATGACAAAAATATATTAGTAATTCAGGGCTATGATAGCTTTTGGTGATGAAAGGCATCGTAACAAAACCATAGCACGGTGTTGCGTAACTTGTTGACAAGTTGAAAACCTGTCATCAAGCATCTACTGATACGTCTTGGTTGTTGGACTTGAGAGTCAGTTCTCTTCTAGACTTTGTTTCCTTACCACCTTTGGCCTCATCATCCATCATTTCCATGGATATAAAAAAACACCATAGTAAAAAAGAACAAGTATTTTTTTGTAGTTTAGCTATGAAAAAAAAATACTCTTTTGCATCCTAACTTCCTATCTCAACTTTAATGTTTGTTTGTTTGTTACCTTTTCACGCCCAAACCGCTGAAACGATCGCGATGAAATTTGGTACGCAGATAGATGAAAAATGACATAGGCTACTTTCATCTCGGGAACGCAGGTGAAATCGCGGGGTGGAAGCTAGTTAGTAATAATAGTAAGATTTGTAAACATCAGTTCATATAATGGAAAAAATATGGATTTAGTTGTCGAAGAAGTTAGTTGCATTAATAAATATACCATATTCATTATTTTCATACATCATGTGAAGGGCACAATCCCGACACGGCGTTTCTCATTGCAGCCGCTCCCACAGGACGCTTTTTGTTAGAATATTCAAATATTTTCACTGCATTCCCTTTAAATTGTATTTATAATATTTCTTATACTAGAATCTGAGAGTATAGTATCAGTTTTGACGACTATACCAGGTTTTGTTACCCGACTGCGGCGAAGTCAAAAAATGAGTGTTATTTTATTTCATATGTAGGTAATTACGATCTACTAGCTTTCCGCCCCACGTGATCTCCTATTTTACGCCCTTAGGGGTTGAATTTTGAAAAACCCTTCCTTAGAGTATCCCTATCTATACTAATATTATAAAGCTGAAGGGTTTGTTTGTTTGAACGTACTAATCTCAGGAACTACTGGGTCGATTTGAAAAATTATTTCAGTGTTGGATAGCCCATTTATCTAGAAAGGCTATAAGGCTACACATTATCCCGGAAAAACACAAGATCCCTCGGGAACGCGGGTGAAACCGCGGGGCGGAAGCTAGTGTTATATAAAGTGCCTGTGTGCAAAATTTCATGGTTTGAGCTGTGCGTTGATGTGTCAGTAAGTCTGTTTCTCCATTTGTTATAGATAAAAATTCAATGTAAATCCGAGCATCCAAATTTTATCTATAGGTATTTAATACTAGCTTCCGCCTCGCGGTTTCACCCGCATTTCCGAGGGACCTTATGTTTTCCCGGGATAAAAAGTAGCCTATGTGCTATTCCAAACTATAATCTATCTCTGTGCCAAATTTCATCCAAATCCGTTTTCCCGTTCTGGCGTGAAAGAGTAACAAACATCCATCCATCCATCCAAACTTTCACATTTATAATATTAGTGGGATCAATGATTCATCATCATTTTTCCGACGTCTTCAACAATCATCGTCATATTTCAGTTCATTTACACAAAACCCTAATGAATTACATATTTAAACCTTCCTCGTGAATTACTCCGTTTAATGGTGAAAACAGTATGAAAATCTGTTCAGTAGTTTTTGACTTTATCACGTATAATATGGTAGTAATGTATGTAAATGTATCAACAAATTCATGTAATACATAAGTGAGTCAAACATGATTCATATTATATTCCCACGATATCACTTCCGCTCAATTTTGAAGGAACCTTAATCCTTGTGAGGTCATTGCACTTCAATAACTAGTTACAAAAGGGCTTTTAGTAAAAAAAAAATCATAAAAATTACTTAATCCATTTTATTAATTTAAGAATTATTTTTGACTTGGTTTGATTAATACAAAATATTTTGTTAAAATTTTTAAGATTTCATTTTAACAAAAAAAAAACATCCTAAGCCTAATCCTAACTAATAGTTTGTTTGTTTGTTTCTTACCTTTTCACGCCTAAACCGCTGAACCGATCGAAAGCGAAAGCAAATGCCATAGACAAAACTCAGGAAGATTTGTATCTTGGGAAAAATATTAGTTCCCTCGAGAACGCGGTTGAAACCGCGGGGCGGAAGCTAGTCTCTAAACCCCACCGGGCCACTGGACAAGCCAATTGATGGCTTTATTGACTTTTTAGATAAACATGGGAGCCAAATTAAATGAAGTTCATTACCATTTTCAAACGCGGTCCCCACCCCCCTCCCGATCCTCTCCCCTCCCCCGGTCACGACCCGGTACTAAGTTGTCTAATCATATTATCATACATATCTAAAAGATATTAAAACTCCTTAAACAAAACACGTAAGTCTGTCTGTACACAAAAAGGTTACCCCGATGCGTCGGCGCAAGGCTATGGGAAAATTTTGACAATACAATACAAACGCTGTACAAGTGGGGATGTTCCGGAGATATGTCGCAGGATTACGTTTAATTAGGAAGATTAGTGCGATAAAATATTTTTGAGATTTAGTTTGATTTATTAACACAATCAAATTACATTTAAACTCAAAAAATAATATCATCTACACTTAATATTATAAATCTATACTTAATATTGTAAAGAGGTAAAGTTTGTGAGATTGTAGGGTAATCTCAGGAACTGCTAATTTGAATTGAAAAATTATTTAAGTGTTGGATAGCCCATTTATTGAGGAATGCCGGGAAAACATGAGATCCCTCGGGAACGCGGGTGAAACCGCGGGGTATTTTTTATATTTGTAACGAATAAACTCAAAATCTTCTGGAACGATTTCAAAAATTCCTTCACCATTAGAATGCCATTCTTGAGTACCATGGGCTATATTTTAACCCAGGAACGCTATTGAAACCGCGCGGAAAAGCTAGTCCATTTATATTTTCATCAAATAAAAATGTATGAAATTATTATTTAGTTCCAATAACCTATAGTTAAGGTAAAATCAACCATATAATCATTATCTATAATATTAGTAGGACAGGATAGTCATATTTTTTTTTAATTCAATTAAAGCCCCTCTTTTGAGTAGGAAAATAAAATTACCTATCATTGAGATATTTCACATATTTATATTATGTGTGACCGAAAAAAGTGATCTAAATTAGTTTACAAAATAAAACAACAAAAAAAATTCAAAGATTAACATGAATAATTAATCCTCGTGATTATTCACATTTTATCATCGCACACATCTTCACACCATCGTATCATGTGCGTCCATTTTCACACACTCTATTCACACGTAACTAACGATATTTATCTTTATATACATTAATAATAACACGTCATTTACTATACATATATACTTGTATATATAAAGTATATATCTGAATCATCAATGAGTTATTTCAACAAAAACTATTGAACTATTATATTCATCCATGACGTCATGTTTTACCAGGAGGTCTACGCCGAAAAATGAACTTCGATTGTCGTAATTACGTCTAATAATAAAAATCACCCAGTATAAAATCTCCAGAAGCTGCACATGAGTACCAATTACCTCAAAGACAAAGTCAAAGCTATTTATTCAGTTTAGACCCTTGGAGGGCACTTATGAAAGTCGAATTTACTGAAGTTAATTCGGTTAATACACCGGTTCGGAAGTCAACCTTCAACTGAGAAGAACTGGCAAGAAACTCAGCAAGGTTACTAGTATCTAAAACATGTGATGTGATCAATGAATGACGCGAACGTAATGAGCATACCCCAAATGATGGAAAAAAGAACATGAAACGATATGTTTATTTTTAAACTGCATATTTCTCTCAATCGTATGATTATTTGACACTTACAGTGGTCACAGGGTGTTATTTTATGTGCTACTGATAATTTTACAAGATAAGTGTTAAATTTACGTTCTCACGGGTAGACGGATCATTAGGTTTTCTTCTTATAGAGATGGAAAGGACCTTAGAATAATGAAAGGTCATTAACACTAGCGAGTTCTATTGGGACAGAGGCTTGGTTATGAAGTCAAAAAGAAAGATATTCGATTATTTTATTTTACAAGTTTTCTGGTAGAGCGTATGGTTGTCATATCCTAATCCTAACTTCTTAACTTTTAATATTATAAATGCAAATGTGAGTTTGTTTGTTTGTTTACGCCTAAACCGCTGAACCGATTGCGATGAAATTTGGTACGCAGATAACCTATAGTATGGAGACATGTCCTTCTCCATACTATAGGTTATCTGCTACTCTTTTCTCGGGAACGCGTAACACATAAAACTCCTTATAGACTGTTTGTGTTCATCACCTTCGACCACATCATCATTTACTGTGGTGAGATTTTGGTCAAATAGGTACCTACATCCTTATAAAAAAAAACAATTTTTTTGGATCTCCTTTTTTTTTGTGCAGAAAATAATGTTACTGTTATATTACCTAATTCAAAATTTTTGCAGAAAAAAGACAAACATTGTATGGGAACATGATATTTTTTAAATCTAAAATAAAATTAAAAATGTCATATGATATCTATCGATTTAGTCAGTACCCTTAACACCAATTAAAAAATAAATATGTCATTCAAACAAAAAGCCTAAAATTATTATACATATTAATGATGATAAAATCAAGATGGCCGCAAACAAAATGGCGCGAATAATAATAATTACTCACGTGGTGAAAAAACGGCGACATTGAACTAGCCAGGTAATTGTTCCAACAACCAAAATTTTAGACAAAGGTGTATTTAATTATAGATACAGTGACCATGCTTTTAAAGAGTTTGGATTGATTATTTGAAAATTTTCTAATCATTAACTGCCTATATCAAGAAAAGTTTTAATAAAATAAAAATGACAGCAACTTTCTTGTATCTGTATTTATGTCCCACTGGCTGTCTCCAACGTTTTCACCTGCGTTCTCAAGATAAAAAGTAGCCTCTAACCTCACTCAATAAACTATCTAACTTAAAAATATCGGTGTATTAAGTTCATACATTTTTTTCCAATTTACCTGATTACCTTATTTATTTGAGTAATGAGTGAACATCCATTAAAAAAAAAAATCCAACCGAATTGAGAACCCCCTCCTTTTTTTTTAAGTCGGTTAAAAACTAGATGTAAGATTTGGCGCAAATTACTTTAACTGAATAAATTAGTTTTAGAAATGGAATAAAAAGGATATAGGATCCAGCAGAGGACAAATCATCATCAGATTCAGCCTAAGGATGTCCACTGAACAGAATCTTCCCCAGAAACTTAAAACTTACCCCATTGTTTTTACATAGGTAGTACCTATATGTTTGTGTTTGACTACAATTTAAATGTGGTAAGAGTTGATGTGGCCGAAGGTGGTAAGCACACAATCCCAAGAAGGAACTGACTCTCAAGTGCAGCTGTACATCGGTAAGTGCTTGGTGACAGATTGAGAGTTTCAGACAGTTTTAACCGATTTAAGTCCAAATAACAATGTAAATTATAGTCACTCTACAATACTATAGGTAATAGAGATAACAAGTTTAAAACTCGTCCGGACATGTCTGTATAGCTGTAAGTTATTTACGTACGACATAAACCTAGTCAAGGTTGCTGGATTTACTTAACTTATGTATCGTTCTATCGCTGACAATTGTACATTAAATACCGTGTTTAGTTTATTTAGTCTTAATTTAAATCTACGTAGACTAATATTTTTGTATTGAGTCTATACTAATACTAATTGTTTTTATACAACATTGTCGGCAAACAATGAACGCTTGTAACACCAGGGGTTATAACTCACGCGTTGCTGACCCTTCCCCCTCCCCGATGAGCTCTGTCGACCTTACTCACGCGCAGGAACACAACTATAAGTTATTTGGCTGCGGTATTCTGTAAGGTAGAGGAACTTCCCCAGTCGAGCTGCTCTTTGAGCGACATATCACTAATCTCTACCTCTCTTTCTCTTTCTTGTTCTTCGCGGTTTCTCGCTCTCGCACTCGCATTCCCTAAAAAAGGAAATAATAGAGACAAAAAATGTCCTATCTAGTTGGAACATATCGCACATTTAAACAAAGAATTTGGCACAGAGATAGACTATTAGTCTGGAATAGCATATAGGCTACTGGTTAACTCGAGAAAATTTAAGATCCCTCGGGAACGCGGATGAAACTGCGGGTTCTGCCCCGCAGTTTCAATGCTAGTATTTTTTTTTTTAAATAAAACAATATAACAAATTACCGTATTTCGCGACAGCCCTCCAATTACCACTGAACCGTATCACTTGTCGACGTAAAATGAGTTATTTTGTAAACCATACCAATTTTACGCTAGATTTACTTTCATACCCCTGCGTAAGCGCAGTTGGAAAAAATATAAAACAAAATTGTAATTGGGACGCTTACCCTTTGTTCTGGGTTGTTACTATTGGTACTCGATTGTGAATATAGTTCGACATATTTTTAATAGAATTCGAGGAATCGTGATTCAAGTTAAAAGATAAAAAATATATATTATTGACTTTTAACTACTTTTTTTCATTAAAAAGAACTCCCAACACTTAACTCTAAAATAAATTACAATAAAATCAATCAAGTTTAGAATAAAGTTAATTTTATTAGGTTCATATTTGAGCTTTCGGTGAAGGAAAACATCGTGAGGAAACCATAGCATGGTGGTAGGGTACTTTGTAGTAGCCGCCTGGCTGGCTACCACCCTCAAGTTGAAAATCTGTCGCCAAACACCTGTTGGTGTGTTCCGGCAGCTGCGCTTGAGAGCCAGTTCCATTTAGGCTTTGTGCACTTACCACCTTCGGCCACATCATCATTTACCATAGTGAGATTGTGGTCAAACACAAGCCTATACAAAGTAAAAAAAAAGTTCTTATAATTAACTAAGACTTTCTTTTTAAATAAAGCTTGTGATAGCTTTATTTAAAAAGAAAACACAATCAATAGAACACTTTTAATGACTCTTTTATCATGAATTCATCTCACTCAAAACTCACTCTCAAATTAATCGAAAAAACAACCAGTAGTGACCTCAATTTACACATTCAAAATGATAATTGGTAATTTTAACCCCCATTTAAGTGAACAGTTAAATTATACGAGTTAACCCTGCATTCCGCCGGTAAAGTTAAGCTTGTGGACTTTCATTCCGTGAGTGTATCGTTTGTAATTAATTGATAGAGGGTTGTTTTGTATAAGTAAGTAGTATTTACGATCACGCAATTTATTTTTATATTGGCATGAATTATGTAATAGAGTTTAATTTAAAAATGGTAGCAGAATTTGTAAATCTATATAATAACTAGCCGTCCCCCGCGGTTTTAACCGCGTAGCGGGATAAAAAAAATAGCCTACGACCGATTCTCAGACTTACCGAATATACACAAAAAGTTTCATAAGAATCTGTCGAGCTGTTTCGGAGGAGTTTGCAGACAAGCACTAGAATCTATTAGATTAGACAAAAAACCAGGCTATCTTCCAGTTGAAAATATGAGAAACGAAGGTCGTGGGTTCGAATCCTACGATGAACAAGAACTTCCCTTGAGCAACACCAGAGGGTTGTCAAAATGCTGCCGGCCTCTACAGTCCAACTGCTAGAACATACCTGCTAATGTGCATGGAGATTTCCATCTTGAGGGTGGTAGCTAATTAGGTGGGTACTATAAAGTAAGATCATCAAAGCTGGTGGTATTACGGTCAATCAAAGCAATTCCAAAATAAAAAAAGTTGAAATTTAAGGTAAATTTTGGTACCTACTTATGTAAAAGTTTTCGCAAAAATCTAAATTTGCCCATATCTTTTGATCGTGTTGACTCAGGACCTTGATTTATATACACCTAATAGGGACTATAGACTTCAGTATCTGGTATAAATTTCAACTTTCTAGGTCTACCCGTTCCTGTGAAAATCTGTGGTGACACACGGACAAGAGAGTGATCTTATAAGGGTTCCTTTTTTACCTTTTGAGGTACGGAACCCTAAAAAAGACTAAAAACTGCTAAAAACATAGCCATGTGCTATCATATTTAAGGTTACAAACATAACCTACAAATCTAAAACATACAATGTAAGTACCACTTCACACGGGGGTTCCCACGATTCAATGTCTAGGCCGCCCGTGTGAACCGGCTTAACACAATGTGATGTAACATTATGTCATATCGTAGTGAGCTCGAAAGGAAAAGCTATCACCTTTTTTCTTAATTTGCTTTTTAATGGACGTGGCTGTTTTTCTTTTAAATTTCTCACAATATTACATGTCTCTTGGGTTATATTGGGAGGTATGTAGGTTATGAGGTAATGATAAAGAAAGAAAGAAAGGAGAAAGGAAGTTTTTTTTTGGAAAATCTGTCAATGTTGGCTTTTTTTCCATTATAGATAGATAGATAGATCCTTCTATAATCCTACAAATTCTACAAATCCTACTAATATTATAAATGTGAAAGTTTGTAAGTTTAGATTTTTGTTACCACTCAACTCCGTAACGTCTGAACGGATTTCATTGAAATTTGGCACACAGATAGAATATATTCTAGATTAGCATATAGAATACTTTGATCCCGGGAAAACATAAGATTCTTTGAAAACGTGGGTGAAACCGCGGGGCGGAAGGTTGAAGATAAATGAATTTGCTACATCAGTAATAAAATAAAGAAAACGTACGTATACTAATATCATACTGAAGATTTTGTCATTAATTTTGATTATGCTATTTATATTAGATGAATTATTTAAGGTTTGCCATCATTAAGAATTTTTAACAACATTTCTTGCATTTAATGTACATTAATTCAAGCGCATTTTCGCCTGTTAGATAGATAGATAGAGCCATACTCTGAAATAACATATAGGGTAAATGTTATTCCAGAAAAACATAAGATTCTTCGGAAATGCAGTTGAAACCGTGGAGTAGAAGCTACTTTATTATAATTTAAGGTTATATTAACTGTAAACAATGCCGTTATTTGAAAAATAAATCAATACAGATCCGAGAATTTCTCTGAAAACAAAAAATTCTAACTTTTCATAGCGAATTAAATTAACTACACGCACGTACAAAGTCACAGCGATGACGATAGGCGAGCTAACCTTGACGAGGCGCGCCTTTCCTAATAACTACATAATTCGCTATTGTGCCGTACAGACAGACGGAAATTGAATACAGATAGACATCTAATAATTTTTTTTTATATAAAAATACTTGAAGTGCGATGGCGTTAGAATTACTCGTAGGTACAAATGAGGGAGACGGGAGATTGAGCTGAAAAATCAATATTAACGGAATTTCTTAGACAGTGAATATTTGAACAAAAAAAAGTAATTATACATTCATCTATTCAAAGTATGGGATGGTCATGAGTTCCAATCCTATAATGAGCTTATAGTAGGGCGTAGTGTCGTGGTAGGATGATCATTTGTAGTACCCACCTGGCTGGCTACCGTCCTTGAGTTGAAAATCTATCAATTACCAACCGGTGTGTTCCGGCAGTTGCACTTGAGAGCTTGTTTCCTTATAGGCTTTCTATGTTTACCACCTTCGGCCACATCATCACTTACCATAGTGAGCTATAGCTATATACAAAGTATTATCATCAATAGTTTATATGCATCTCCACAAGTAGACCTAGAGGCCTTAATTAGAGAAGATAAAATTACCTTCATAGTGCGTAAAATAAAATGGATGATACAACAGCTGATATTTTGTTTCGTGATTTCACAGTTAGTCCCATAATAAAAGTTGTTCATATTGATGAGTACTTCCCCTGCAAGTATTGCCAGTGATTAAAAAATCACCCAGTATATTAATTCAGGCAGACGGACCACCTGATGGTAAGTGGCTACCGTCGCCTATGTACATTAGCAATACCAGGAGATTTTGCCAATGTGTTGCCGACCTATATAAAGTCTAGAAGGCAACTGGCTCTCAAACGCAACTGCCGGAACGCACCAGTAGGTGCGGAGGATTTTCAACTTGAGGGTGGTTGCCAGCCAGGTGGGTACTACAAAGTACCTTATCACCGTGCTATGGTTTCCTCACGATGTTTTCCTTCACGTTCATCCGATGTCACTACGTACCTACTATCACTGCCTTAATTTATCTAATGATGAACATCTAAGCGCTTAGTGATAAAAAGTTATATAATGATGAACATCTAAGCGCTAAGTAACAAAAAGTCGGTTATATCGTTAACCGATAAGACAGGAAATGTAACAGTGCGGTGGGGTCCGTGTTCACTGTTCACAGGCGAGGGGGCACCGTTCTTAAGTCACTTAACTTCATTCAAGTTTATGTAAGTTGTAACGTATTTTGTGCCCGCCTTTTTACCAGTTTTCTTTTGAAATATAATATACTAGCTTCCGCCCCGCGGTTTCACCCGCGTTCGGGACCTTGTGTTTTCCCGGGATAAAAAGTAGCCTATAGCCTTCCTTGATAAATGGGCTATCCAACACTGAAAGATTTTTTCAAATCGAACCAGTAGCTCCTGAGATTAGCGCGATCAAACAAACTCTTCAGCTTTATAATATTAGTATAGATATAGATTAGATAATTTTTCTTTGAGACGAGTAACAGAAGGCGCAATTGCGCTTGAGAGCCACTTGCTTTATTGACTTTATAAAGGTTGGCAATATATTGACAATACCCGGTATGGGTAATGTAATGCTTGACAGTCAGCCTTCTGACGTAAAAAAAAGTATTTCATGAAATATAATTATTATAATGAAGCTTATAACAAGTTTCTTACGTGTGGTAGTCAAAGTCAAAGCCATTTATTCAGTTTAAGCCCTAGGAGGGCACTTATGAACGTCGAAACTATAGAAGTTACCACCGATTCGGAAGTCGTCTTCAACTGAGAAGAACCGGCAAGAAACTCAGGAAGGTTACATTTTTTATATTTTTTTTGGACATACTGACAATGTTGGTTTTTTTCCCATTTAAATGTTTAACAATTTTAAAAGATATATAAACACGAAAAAATATGTTTTTTTTTATATAGATAACTAACTATTTTTGGACAACTGAACAGATATAGGAAGAAACTACGCAGTGATTTTTTGAATACAAACAGTAAAGGATTATAATTGTAATAAATTTTTTCTTAGACCATTAATAATTATCTAATCACCATCAGCTTTTTGCCCTATTGTATTACAATCGAGCAATTAAATACAGGGGTAAATGAACCGAGGTGTCAACGATGGCTAGGGTTGGCACTTGGTACTTTTCTCATCTATAATATAATACAGTTGAAGAGTTTGCTTGATTGAACGCGCTAATCTCCAGAAGTACCAGTCAGAATAGAAAAATTATTGCATTTGATAGCCGAATTCTTAAGGAAGGTTATAGGCTTCTTTTTATTCCGGGAAAACATATGATCCCTCGGGAACGCGGTTGAAACCGCGGGGCGGAAGCTAGTTTTATATACAACTACGACCCACTCCGGCTTAGCACGTGTGTAATTTATTTGGACCTTCCTTGTTTATCGCTCTTTCTAATAGTGAAAAGAGCTCAGAGAGCAGCTCGACTGGGGAAGTACCTCCACTTTACAGAATACCGCAGCCAAATAACTTATAGTTGTGTTCCTGCGCGTGAGTAAGGTCGCCAGAGCTCATCGGGGAGGGAGAAAGGGTCGGCAATGCGCGAGTGATACGTCTGGTGTTGCAAGCGTTCATAGGCTACGGTAACCGCTTACCATCAGGCGGGCCGTATTGATTGCCGACTATGTAGTATAAAAATCAAAATCCGGTCCGTGGTTTAGACGTTGTATGCTAAGAAACAGACATAGGTAGATAACGACTTTGTTTTATACTATTTAGTTTGAGTTTGAGTGGTGAAGGAAAACATGAGGTGGTTGGATACTTTGTAGCATCTGTCTGGCTGACTATTCTTATGTATAATACTATTATAAAAAATGTAACCTTGCTGAGTTTCTTGCCAGTTCTTCTCAGTTGAAGGCGACTTCCGAATCGGTGGTAACTTCAGTAGTTTCGACGTTCATAAGTGCCCACTTAGGGCCTAAACTGAATAAATGGCTTTGACTTTGACTTATGTTGAAAATCTGTCGACAAGCACTTTTTAGTGTGTGTCAGTAGTTTACTTGAGAGCCAGTTTCTTCCAGGTTTTGTGTGCTCACCACCATTGACAACATCACTTACCATAGTGAGACTGTGACCCTTGTGTTTGACCACATCCAATTTGACCATATGATAGTCAGACTATAATAATGTAAAAAAACTATGAGCAAATATTTGTGTTAATACAGATAGCGTGGAAAAGCGTTCATTCAATTATTTATATGTATTAATCCATTTTTTTTACTAGGAATGACCTTTCCTTTTTTGTAAATGTCTTTTATAAATACCAAAAATAATTTTAAGTGACAACCCTAATGAAAATAATTGCCATTTTTTTTTCATCACCTCATTTATACTATAGGTAGTACACGTTGTTTTGAAGATTCCATATACCTAGTGACATTTGGTGGACCAGTTAGTTATTTCTTATAAATAATCAAAAATATCTGTCTGTGGGTGGGAGGGAATCCAACCCAAATCTAAGTCGTCATATTTTATACTTACGGATACTAATTACTAGAATACTAATATTACAAAGCTGAATAGTTTGTTTGTTTGAACGCGCTAATCTAAGGAACTTATGGTTCGATTTGAAAAATTTTTTCAGTGTTAGATAGCCCATTTATCGAGGATCCCTATGGATCTTATGTTTTTACGGAATACAAAATATCCTATATGTTAATCTGTACGCTAAATTTCATCCAAATCCTTCCAGCAGTTTCTGTGTGCAAGAGTAACAAATATCCATTCATCCTAACAAACTTTCACATTTATAATATTATGTAGTAGGACTAGCTTCCGGCCTGCGGTTCCACCCACGTTACCGAGAAAAAAAGTAGCCCATGTTCTTCTCCATACCATAGGCTATCTGCGTATCAAATTTCATCGCGATCGCTTGAGCGGTTTAGGCGTGAAAGGGTAACAAACAAACTCACATTCGCATTAATAATATAAAAAAGTTAGGATTAGTTAAGATTAGGATAGTAGGATTGTAGGATTATGACAATAATTTAGTAAAAAAAGGCTTAAAAACAAACCAACCAACAAATGTGCTGCTTCGTATATTTAACATAGACTTTGCATTTATTTATAATCTCACTTTCACATAAAAAAAACATAACTTAACTATTTCATATGTGCCTTATTACGGCCTTAACTGAATAAATGAGTTTGTAGTTTAAAGTTTACTATTTACAGGTACCGTAAAAAAGGGGGAAAAGAAAAGACAAAAAAGGGGGGCAAACCAACAAATTATTTTACATCATTAAATATTTTCTAAAAACAATTATAAAATAATAAAATACCGAAACGGCATGTTGCAATGAAACCTCATAAAACTAATAACATTATTTAAATATCCTTATCGGAAACAAAAATTCGGTTACAAAAGCATAATCGTACATGAATTAACAAAAAAACCGGCCGACCTAGGGTAAGTACAAATCGGGAACAACCTGTCGCGGGGGTGACTACCCTAAGGTCATTAGACCCACCTGCGCGCGGGGGTGGGGGGTGGCACCTGACGTAACGGAAAGGAGCGCACGCGCCGCGTCTAGGAGATCCTTCGCGCCAAAACTCTCTAGGGTTGGTGGTACGTGATTTTTTTTTAGTTTGGTTTGTATTGAGTTTTGTTATTTATTCTTAAGTGTTTTTTTTTTTTTTACTTTGTATAGGCTTGTGTTTGACCACAATCTCACTATGGTAAGTGATGATGTGGCCGAAGGTGGTGAGCACACAAAGCCTAGAAGGAACTGGCTCTCAAGTGCAGCTGCCGGAACACACCATTAGGTGTTTGGCGACAGATTTTCAACTTGAGGGTGGTAGCCAGCCAGGCGGGTACTACAAAGTACCCTACCACCGTGCTATGGTTTCCTCACGATGTTTTCCTTCACCGAAAGCTCAAGCTCATTGTAGGATTCGAACCCACGACCATCGCCGCGGCGTCCGACGTCACTACCACTGAGCTATCATCGCCTTAAATGTAATTGTAATAGAATTTAACATTATATATACTTACTTCTTACTTATTAATATTATAAACTAGCTTTTCCGCGCGGTTTCACTCGCGTACCCGAGAGATCTTGTTTACCGGGATAAAAAGTTCATGTTATTTTTTTTTCATTTTGCATTACTTTTAAATTGTTAAACATTTAATGGAAAAAGCCAAAATTGTCAGACTGTCCAAAAAAATAATAATAATTAAAATATATAAAAAATACTGAGTTTCTTGCCAGTTCTTCTCAGTTGAAGGTGACTTCCGAACTGGTAGTAACTTCAGTAGCTTCAAAGTTCATAAGTGCCCTTCTAGGGCCTAAACCGAATAAATGGCTTCGACTTTGACTTTTGACTTTGAATGTAAAAGTAATTGCAGAGTTCCTCTACAATACTTTTAACGTTTGAATAACTGGCTTGCATGCCAGACATACAGAAAATGATGGCAGATATGCAAATAGTTAACATTTCCCACATAAATTCAGCACCTGTTCTCAAAAGCCATGATACAATACGTCGGTATTTAAATTTTAAATTGTGTGACAGCCCTAGCGGCGTGACCGTAAGGGGTGGCGATGGACAGTTGATTTTCACATTTATTTCATTGGTTATAATTTATTAATATTTTAATTGTGATTGTTGTATTATCGATTAAAGAAATTTACGAGCGCCATCACGAGCTAAAATTTTATTCAAAATTTATTTATTTCTTTTTTATAACATTAATATCAAAATCAAAAACATTATAAAAAATCTAGCCTAAAAGAATACATTTTTTACAATATTTCTAAACAAAAATAATAATATTATAAAAAAAACCTAATCCTAGGTACACCGCCAGCAGCGGGACAGGGCCCAAGCTACCGGCGGTTAGTGCTGCAGAGTGAGGAACCTCCTAACAGTCCTAGCCATGTCTAGGATTGCCTTCTGCATCTAACCCTTGATCCAGCTACCAAGTGAGAACCTCTCAAGATGTTTATCGAGGCTCTTTGCTATAAGCCCGTTTGCCGACACGACTATCGGGACAATGATCGTTGTTGACTTGTCCTTTTCAGCCTTCACGAGGTTCTCATCATGCGGAACAGTGATAATATTATTTTGTTTTATTATTATTAAATTATTAAAATTATATACTTCATGTCAATATACAGTTGTAATATTTATATATTAGCTACGAGATTCCTCTGAGAATTTCCCGCTATTCTTTATAGTTTCGGATTTGGCAATTTTTGGCAAAAAACACATTATATTTGTATAATGACAATAATAAATTAATATACAACTAAAACAAAAGGTAATTTAGCCGTTAATCAAAGGGTGTGAACCGTTAAACAAAAAAAACCGCAGCCCTTACATTGTAGCATACTTGCGCACGCGCACAGGTGTAACAACCCCACGTGGTGTTGCGTGATTTTTTTGCAATGGCAAGCGAAATGTCATCGGCGGTCGGCCGAGTTTATTCACCCAGGGTTAGCAACCCTGTTCATTCATCTTTTTTATATAAAAACGACTTCTTTTTACTTTGAGTGGGTGTATTTTTCTATGTAACTTTTGTATTTGGAGTAGATAATATAGACTTTTTTATTAATACAATCTATTTTGATGTTTAGCACAAAAATATCGGCTGACTTTTTTATGTGCCAAACATTAAAAATTTACTTTAATTTTTTTTTTTTTCATTAAATATCTCCGTAAATATGGCGGGTAATGCAAGACCACAGACTAGTTACTGTATCTAAAACCGGTAAAAAATAAAATAAGGAGTTAAAAGACAATAAAACTAGTAATACATTTTAAGAAAATAGAATGTAACGTCTAACACATGCCACGACACATTCAAATGAGACTTTTTTTTTTAAATTTCGACACGTGCTCTCATCAAAAGCAATTATAAGGGGTGAGGACGCTTCCTGCGATGACAATGATACGGAAAGTGCGTTTTTTTAGAAAACTAACATCCTGTATAATTTATGAATTTGTAACGGCACGTGTTTAACTGACTTTTGGATTGGGGGTTGGTACCTCTGATATATTCCGCGGAACTGCGCTATAATTGTTAATATCATAATTGAATGAAAAATCATAAGGTTATCGAATGATAAAATTGAATCATCATCACTAGAGAAATAAGCCTAGATCCCTGTCTATACCATAGACTATCTGTGTACCATTTCATCGCGATTGGTTCAGAAATCACATTCGCATTAATAATATTAGTTATGATTAGGATAGGATAGATAGATAGATAGACAGATTTTCAACATGAAGGTGATAGCCAGCCACCTGGCTCCATCCTCCTGGATAGAAGTATACAAAGTAGACTACCACCGTGCTTTGGGTTTTTCACGATGTTTTCCTTTAGGAACAGACGCCGCGGCGAAGGTTGTGGTTGTGGGTTCGAATCCTACAATTAGCTTGAGCTTTCGGTGAACGAAAATATCGTGAGGAAACCATAGCACGGTGGTAGTGTACTTTGTAGTACCGTCCTGGCTGGCTACCTCAAGTTGAAAATCTGTCACCAAACACCTATTGGTGTGTTCCGGCAGCTGCACTTGAGAGCCAGTTCTATCTAGGCTCTGTGTGCTTACCACCTTCGGCCACATCATCACTTACCATAGTGAGATTGTAGTCAAACACAAGCCTATAGAAAGTAAAAAAAAAGAGTTACTGAAGTTTATTGGCTTGGAAGTTAGTCTTCAAATAAAAATAACTGGCAAGAATAGGTAGTTAAAAAATCAAAAATCTCCAATTAGGTAACCTAAAAGAAACACAATAAGGAATTGAACACTTTACTTCCTTACAATCAAACTAAACTGACACAAAAACCAAATTAAAATATCCGTTATAATGAAACTTTAACCTTAATCATGGACCTTATGACTCTCGTAATAAGAACTTGTAAGTATAATATTGTTTGCTTGAATTAATTTGTTAGAAACAGCTGATTGTTAGTTTTTTTGTTCATTCTGTTATACTTAGGGGTTGTCTTTATATGTAACGGTTGTGTTAACCACCTGTCTGTATGAGCTTAGGTTGGTGACCTTTGGACATTAGAGAAGTAGTGGTCAAGCGATATTCTTATGAGGGCAAAAGCCTCTTAAGATTTTTTTTAAACAAACGATGTAGGTAAGTAGTAGAACTCTTAGTGCAGAGTTCGCCCGGGGAAGTACTACCACCATATCTAATTCCGCCGTGAAATAGTAGTGCACTTGTATTACTGTGTTTCGGTTAGGAGGGTATGGGAGCCGGTGAAATTACAGGCACTGGAGACTTAACAACTTCATGTCTCAAGGTTGGCAACGCGTGAGTGATACCCCTGACAGGGAAAATATAATTTTGTATTTTCTTTGGCCGTGGTGTTATGAGCGTCTATAGGCTACGGTAACCGCTTACTATCAGGTGGGCCGTAAGCTGGTTTGCCACCTATGTAGTATCATAAAAGTAAAATAAGAGCTTAACTAAATATATGGCTTTTACTTTATAAATAAAAATAAATAATCTGGGACATTATTTCTCACACACGGCCATCTGACTCCAAACTAAAAAACTACTTGGTAAAATACCCTATCTATCACGCCATAGGTTGTGGATTCGATTCCGACTCAGTACAGACATAATATTTGTGTGCATGAACTGAATATGTATGTTTATCTGGTGGTAAGTCTCTATAAGTTTATATGTATTTACAAAAGAAAAGTAGTATATTAGTTATCTGGCTTTCATGGCACAAGCTCTGCTTAGTTGTTATTATTTTTGAGTTTTTTTTATTATATAATGTGGAAATATTATTGTTTTTATATTATATACTTGGAAAACACAAGGTGGGTTGCAATGCCTCTTTATTTATTATTTTACTAGAGAACATCGTGAGCATGCGCACATTAGCTCACCAAAGTTTCATAGCAATAGGATGAATGGTATAGAAGCGCATACGTTACAAACAAATATAAATATTTTAAGTTATGTAAAAATAGAAGTACTAACTTTTCTCCTGCGGTTTCACCCGTTTTCCCGAGGAAAAAAGTAGCCCATGTCCTTCTCCATACCATAGGCTATCTGTGTACGAAATTTCACCGCGATCGAGTCAGCGGTTTCGGCGTGAAAAGGTAACAAACAAACTCATTTTCGCGTTTATAATATTATATAGTTAGGATTAAATGAGTAACACCACAGCATAAACTATGTTTCAAAAGAAGAAGACAACAGTAGATAGCTTTAGGCTACGTCCAGACGGACTGGATTGTTTGCCTAGATTACATGTTAGGTACTAAACAAATATCACCCGAGGGCTACAGCTTTCGTACGTTAAGCTTCAGAGAGCTTTTTTGTTACTTATTTCTAGTTAATGTTGAGTAAATAAAATATACAAGTTAATTAAGTATTATGAGTCAAGTTGGTTTCTTAAATACTAATCTTTCTTTAGAAAGAAGAAAGAAAAAATATAATTATAATATGTAACTTATATTATAAGAGAATGTTTGTGTGTTTGTTACCACTCAGCTTCGTAATGGCTAAATAGATTTGGATGAAATTTGATACACAAATAGAATATGTTTTGAATTAATATACAGAGTGTTTTTTAGTCGTTAGCAATACTTGCAGGTGTGGAAGTACTCATCAATATGAACAACTTTTACTATGGGACCAACTCAGATATCACCTAAAATAAAACAGTTGCTTTATACATTTTGGTCGAGTAGGTATTGAACTTTTGTATGGAACAGCTGATATTTATTTCGTGATTTCACAGTAAGTCCCATAATAAAAGTGGTTCATATTGATGAGCAAGTATTGCCAACGACTAAAAAAACAACCCAGTATAGAAAATTATTTTCATTCTTTCTTTTTTTCTGTCAATTATAAAATTAGTCATTTACACTTTATTAAAATTTTATCCGCGGTTTCTCTCAAATATATATTTTTTCTTTGCATACTCCAGAGTATACTCAATCAACGCCTCAAGCATCATTCAAATCTGTCCAGTCATTATGTCATGATCAAGTGACAAATATCTATAAACGTTCGCATTATAACATAAAACCAAATTTAATCCATAAATGTATGAGCCTTAAGTCAACTTTCTCGGTTAACTTAACTCTCAAGGCTGCGGTAACGGTCAGGATGTTTAACTTAACTGTCAACTTGGTTATACCATTGTAATTTACTCGGTAACTTACTGTTAGACTTCGTACTTTACTAACCGACTTCAAAAAATAGGATGTACCTACATTGTTATAGTTTGCTTAATTTGATAGTTCAGTAATGAGAGGTAGAGCATAACGATATGTCGCTCAAAGAGCAGCTCGACTGGGGAAGTACCGCCACCTTACAGAATACCGCAGCCAAATAACTTATAGTTGTGTTCCTGCGCGTGAGTAAGGTCGCCAGAGCTCATCGGGGAGGGGGGAAGGGTCGGCAACGCGCGAGTGATACGTCTGGTGTTGCAGGCGTTTATAGGCTACGGTAACCGCTTATCATCATGTGGGCCGTATGCTTGTTTGCCGACATTGTGGTATAAAAAAAATATCACGCCGCAGGTCGTGGGTTCGATTCCCACTCAGGACAGACATTTGTGTGCATGAACATGTCTGTTTGTCCTGTGTCTGGTTGTAATTATCTATAAATATGTATGTATTTACAAAAGAAAAGTAGTATATGTAGTTTATCAGTTATCTGGCTTCCATAGTACAAGCTCTGCTTAGTTTGGGGTCAGATGGCCGTGTGTGAGGAATAATGTCCCAGAATATTTATTATTATTTATACAAACATACACATAAAATTATGCACACTAATAGAATATGTTTTGGATTAACACACCACACACAGATTTTTTATCCAGGGAAAACAGGAAACTCGGAAATACGGGTAAAACCGTGGGGCGGAAGCAAGTTATAACATTACTAATAAGTAGAGGACACAAGACTAAACTTCAATTAAAGTATTAAGTGATTATCTTAATAAGAAAACATTCAAATCTTAAAATAAACTTTCTAGCTTCAAAAGACTTCAACGCGTTGAAGAAATATAATTTAACAAACATATTTTTTTTTTTACTGAAAAAGTATTTTCCAACATCATTGCAAAGGGTTATGTATTTATTTTTACATTTAATAGGCATCCAAAGATCAAACCTGATAAACATTATAAACGATAACTCGTCTTAATAACGATAACTTGTCTTAAAAACGATAACTCGTCTTAAAAACGGTAACTTGTCTTAAAAACGGTAGAACAATCGGAAATCAATGGCTAGCTCTATTAAAGCTACAGTGTGGTCAAAATATAGTCAATCTTAGATCATTACTAGGATGGACCGGCTCCGGCAGGTGGCCAGACCACAACCGCTTCCGTGAAAACTGACCTTTATAATATTGTTTATGAAACCGTGATTTTATTTGTTTGAGAGAAGACTTGGTATTGATATGATGTATAGACCTACTAGCTGTCCCCCGCGGTTTCACACGCGTTTCCAAAAAAATGTAGCTCATGTCCTTTTCCATACCATAGGCTATCTGTGTACTAAATTTTATCGCAAACAGTTCAGCGTTTTAGGCGTGAAAAGGTAACAAACAAACCAACTCACTTTCGCATCGATGGATGTTTAACCTTAATCTTACCATGTTGAGAGATGATGTGGCCGAAGGTGGTAAGCACACAAATCCTAGAACTGACTCTCAAGTGTATCTGCTGGAACACCGGTAAGTGCTTGGCAACAGACTTTCAGATATTATTATTTGGATTAAGTGGCTGTTTCAAGTCTTTCCAGAGCTTGTATCACTGCGACCAGACTAGGTATATTGTGATCTTCTTCTTCTGTATATATAAAAGGAAAAGGTTACTGACTGACTGATCTATCAACGCACAACTCAAACCACTGGACGGATCGGGCTAAAATTTGGCATACAGTTAATTATTATGACGTAGGCATCCGCTTAGAAAAGATTTTTTGAAAATTCCACCCCTAAGGGGGTAAAATAGGGGTTCGCGGGTGAAACCGAGGGGCGGAAAGATAGTCGCCACATAAATTAGATTTCTTTGCCAAGACCTGCAGGTTTAATAAACTGCACTGTTAAAAAAAAAAGTCTAGTTTATGATTAACTATAATATTTTCATCTCTCTCAACAATGAAAATAAGATAAATAACTTCATATTACTTTTTTTGCTAATAAAACTAATAAAGCATTTATTCCTAATTGAGACCAAAACCCAATATTGTATTTTCAAGATGGAATCGGTAGCCGGTTGTTACGATTGATTAGTGAAGTCACCTTGTAAAAATATCGCTATCGATAATGTAATGCCTACATTGTTATACGATGATTTTTCTGTATTAAAATAAATTTATCAATTGTATTTTATACTTTTCTAATCTTTATAATATTTAATTTATTTCATAATATAATATTTAATATGTTTATATTAATAACTTATTAAAAAAGATTTTTTTACATGTAAAGTCAATTAATTTATAAAACAAACGTGAAAATAGTAAGTGATCAATATTTATATTTGGTACTAGGTACAATCCCTTGATATTTTTTCAATTAAGTGCATGTTTTTATATTCTCATTTACCGTAAAGTACTAGGTTGGATAGTAATATCCTACTTATCTTAAAAATGTTAAAGTTTAGTTTATTAATGTGTTAATGTTTTCTATTTATGTGTTTTTCTTTTCAGCTACTCTCCAAAGGTAAAAAGAATTTGGATGAAATTTACATAGATAGAACATAATCTGGAATAAAATAATATAAATTTATATTCCGGAAAAAACATGATATATCTCTCGAAGACTCTAAGCTTTCACAAAGTGCAAACATTTTTTTTTAAGAAATAAGATTATTAAAAAGAAAAACATTATCAGTTACTTTATCGATAAGCCATCATCATCACATCACATCACTAGTGTTAACCGCACAATTAGCGGTCTGTTTACAATTTACAACCACTACCACCGATCTATCTATAATAAATCTTCACACGAATCTCCGGTGAGTCAGTAGCTAGTTGGCTTTGGACTGTGGGGTATTGAATTCATATTCTACTATATATATATAATATTAGTATGTTTTAAAATAGATTTACAAACAAACTGAATAAACGTTAAATAATAATAATTAGAAACATAACTAAAATTTTATTGTTAATAAAAAAAGAAAAAATGCATACAGACCGAATAAAAACAAATATATAAAAATCGTTCTTAGTCATTATCAGTCCCTACTTAATTTTGTGTCAGTACGGTGAATTCTTGAATTAAAATTTAACTAGTAATTTTATTGGAGACATTTACATATTACTTCTGTTTGGGGTCAAAATAAACATTCATTTTGGGTTTAGAAAAATAAATAATTTTATATATAGAAAACTTTACAAAAATACATATATAAAAAAAACAAAAACATTTGATTGTCTACTAAAGTCTACGGTCCTAACTCAACATATTTTTTGGATTAATACACCTGCGCTGATCTTCCATTGACCGGTTCATGACGTCACGACTAAAAATCAAAGATAAAAGTGTCTTCGGAACATAAGTCAAACCGTATCACTTACAATTTCAAAACTGAATCCAGTCTAGATCTAGAATTGATCACGCTTTCTACACAATACTGCACCGATGAGATAGAATAAATACAGTTCTTAGATAACCCTTTCATCTCTTTATTTATTATTAAATTGAATAATTTATTCAATATTGTAATAACTTCCCAGTTTCGTGGTTAAAATTAATCAAGTTTGTATTGTATACTTAGTAGCTAGAATCTAGTCTATCTCTTTTTGTTTGCTTGTACAAAAAAACTTCAGAATTTCTTTGTTTTTTTTTATGTTAGAAGGCTGACAAGCAAGACTCCTGATGATAAGTGACAACTGTCACCTGTTGGACATAGGTTTCTCCCAAAATACGCCACTGAGACCGATCTTAGCAATACCAGGGGATTGATTGTGTTGCCGGCCTTTATAAAGACTAAAATTCAACTGGCTCTCAAGTGTAACTGCCGGAACTTTTGCTTGATATTTACGATATTAAAGAAAAAGAAAACCATTGAGTTTTCTTTCTGAAATGTTTCCGTACCACAAGGTAAATGTTATGGTTTCTTTCACTATCCAATTATACAATCATTTTTAGAGAAAGCTATATATTTCGGTATACATGAGTTCTTGTATATAATATTTTCATATAAAATAAATAGTTAACCTCACTATTTATATGGGAAGAAGTTTTTCGGTCCGCGGTCTAAAAAAAACTAAAGACCTAGAGTACCTGCTAAAAGCTATAGACAAAACTATAATAATTCCACATTTTAGGAAAGACATCTAAAGTCCTAATGTGATTTATACTAATATAATAAAGGAGAAGAGTTTTTGTTTGTTTGTTTAAATGCGCTAATCTCTGGTATTACCAGTCGAATTTGAAATATTCTTCTTGCATTTGATAGTCCAATTCTTGAGGAAGAGTATAGGCTTTTTTTTATCCTGGGAAAGCGGGTGAAACCGCGAGTAACAGCTAGTATTATTTAAAAGAATTTTACAATAAAAAATACAAATATAAGTGACAGCTGCAAACAAAAGTGAATAAGGATGATTATCTAAAACAATTCCTACCAATACTCGATCGATCTACATAGACTCATTTTTACCGTCGCGAGCGCAGTCATTGTAACGTCTTCGCGCGCCGGATGTTCCGCCATTGCTCGCTCGACCGTTCCAAATTCAAAACGGAGCCGTTTCCGGTGTGACGTCAGCGACGCCATTTTGTCGTCGGCGCTCGCGCACCTCTACATTGTCAGACGGACCATGGGAAATGGGAGCGAGTAAAATTTGTTTCCCGTAGGAAAGGATGTTCATTTCAAGTTTAGGGACTTTTTTAGTTGGTAATTGTTGAGTTTTGATACGGTTTTTTGAATAATTTGTTGATTTAAATTAGATGGTATGAATCGTTTATTCCGAAACCAAACTAGTATTTCTTAACACATTGTGTAGAGCCTCCGAATGTGTACATGAACTTTTGTTTGACTAGCCGTGGCGCAAAAAATACATACCTAAACATCTGTTTTCACATGTATTCAATTTAACTAACTTCCACCCTGCGGTTTTACCCATATACATCACGTAGGTAAAATCTTATGTGTTTTTTAATAAAAAAGAATCTAATATTTTGTTCCAGGATATCTATGTGCTAAGTTAATCTAAATGTGACAAAGTAGAGCCTAAACCGAGGGTTCTAGAAACATGAAATTTTGGACAGGATTTTTTTATTTTAGGTAAGAGATCACTAATACAGGGTTTTTGAAAATTCATCCCCAGAGAGTGATTGAGTCCCTATCTAAAGAAATCCTAATCCTAACTTTAATATTATAAAAGCGAATGTGAGTTTGTTTGCTTGTTACCTTTTCACGCCTAAACCGCTGAACCGATCGCAATGAAATTTGATACGCAGATAGCCTATGGTATGGAGAACGACATGGTCTAAGTACTTTTTTTCTCAGGAACGCGGGTGAAGCCACGGAGTGGAAGCTTGTATAAAATAAATAGCAATAATTTAAATTATAAAGCTTACCCAAAAGTTATGACACTTACTACATTGAATAAAAAAAATAACCGTGGACAAACCAATGACCTTCTGTCTCGCTCGAACTTGGCCTAACCTCGACTAAGTTTCTTCAATTGTCCGAAACAGATTGAAAATATATTTTTAAGTTAACTGATGAGTCTGAACGAATCCGATTTTAATTTAAACTCAGAGTCTGTGAAGGTTATTTTTAGTTAAATTGACTTTTTATCGTCCAGTTTAATTAGCAGAAAAAAATCATTTATTTTGTATTATTAAGTCTTTTAATTAAAATCAACAACAGTATATTTCTACCTAGGTTTATTTAGGCTTATTTACTTACTTCTGTCCCGCGTATATCCCTACGTTCCCGGGATCAAAAGTATGTTAGTGTAACACATAGGACCTAGAATATATTTTATCTGTGTAAAAGAAGGACAAACCAACAAACACACTTTCTCATTTACAATAGAAGAAATAATAGTTACATTATACTATTGCCAAGTTTACTTGTTTATTTTTTGTTGCTCATAATAATCCTTTAAAATTGATCAACAATGGCTTGAAGAGATTCGATAATCTCTCAAAAGATGACCTCAAGCTCAACCAAGCCAGGGTCGCGATCTACTCCACATTTAATGAGTGACCCTAATAACCATCGACAAAAACTTTGACCATCGCAGCACATCCCTAGTTTATCAACAAAAAACAACGGAGGTCGGTTGACTAACGACTTTTTATAAAAATATCGACATTGAGGTCGAACAACCTTAGGTCTCTTTTGCAATAATATGCCCTGAAAAGGTGTTGTGTAAGTCCTATAGAAGAGAAGAATGAATGGGGTGTTTGTTTCATGAAATTAATGTAAACATTTTTATAATAGGTAGGAATTTATTAGTTAAATAAATAATCATTAGTTTAAAAAGCGTTTGGCGTAGTTTGTAAGGAAAAAAATCCCGCCACAGATCGTAGCTTCGATTCCCACCCTAATATTTGAGTGCATGAACATGTCTGTTTGTCCTTTGTTTGGGTGTAATTATCTATGTATATAAGCGTATGTTTAAAAAAACAGTATTTATAGTGATATCAGTAATCTGGTTTCTTTAGTATATTGCTTGATTTGGAATTAGATGGCTGTGTGTGAGAAATGTCCGAGGATATTTATTTATTTAGTTAATTAGACGTTTATACAGTGATATTATTATTAATAAACAATTTACATTCAGGGCTTTCTTAGCTGCTATGTCGCAGGTAGTGGGTTCGATCGCCAACCGGGATAAAGTTTTGTTTGTAATACTTATAGATAGTATTTAGTATTCTTCGATTCTTTTAACACAAGCTCCATTAATTTAATCAGATGAACGAATGAGATGAAATGTACAACTTATTAATTTTTAGTTTATTAGTTTTTGTTTGTATCTACATTAAATTTTACGTCTCTACATTTAATGTAATTATCCACTTTATAATCCGACAGCGACTATACCTAATCTATGATCACAATGTATAATTAACGCAAAGGTTAACCGAAGCTACTAAAAAAATGTCGTCAAGAAAACCTTTTAGGTAAATTAAAATTATCTCTCAACAAACAGTAAAAACGCCGTCATCAATACTTAAACGAATCACAATATATGAAACATGATATACAATTGTGAGCTCTATTTACATTAAGTTTAAAGTTTATTGATGTAATAGGGAAAAATCAGGTAGTTAATTCACCGATTAATTGTTACTGCATAGTGTAATCACGATTTTTATTTAATACCATTGTAAATGAATATAATTCCACAATCGATTACCTAAAAATATTATAATAACAATGAATTTGCTACAGTTTTGTGTCAAATCGAACATAAAATTGTTAGAATGTAAAAATACTTTTCAAATTTTAATATTTAAATTTATATTCACGCCGTAACATACAGTCAGACAAACATTGATTTTTATGTACAGACTAGCTTCCGCCCCGCGGTTTCACACGCAATCCCGAGGGATCTTGTATTTTCCCGGAATAAAAAGTACCCTATAACCTTCCTCGATAAATGGGCTATCTAATGTTGAAAGAATTTTTCAAATCGAACCAGCAGCTCCTGAGATTAGCGCGTTCAAAGAAACAAACTCTTCAGCTTTGTAATATTAGTATAGATATTTCGTTGATTATTAAAAAAGGCCGTCAAATTATTTGACCACTGAATAGGCTTATATTATGATGCTCCAACCACAAACTCATTGCTAAAACTAAAGTAGAACAGAACCTCTGCTGTAGGTAATACATTCTATCAAAATATTTAAGCGAAATGCATTAACAACAAATATAATGATACAGGATGATATTGTGGGGAACGGTGGCTGCCACATGCGTTGTACATGTGAATAGCTTACTGTTTGTAGCGGCTTACCTATTTGAGTGTAATTTGTTTTTTTTTAACATTATATAGATGTATATTGGCAGTGTAACTATTGCTTATTAATTTATATCAATATTAAGGTAACTACTTTATTAAATACACTAGTAATCTCCCGCAGCTTTACTCGTGTTACTAATATAAAAGTTCCCTATGTTTCTATAGATACCATAGGCTACCTGCATGCTTATCATCATTGGTTCAGGTGTCAAGAGCTTACAAACAAACAATTTCCGCTTAAATATAAATGTATAAGTATATAGTATAATTTTTTATGATTACCTTCCATGTTACACATTGACTCCATAGCATGAATCAAATATATAAATCCATAAACGAAAACCAAATAACTGAATTAAACAAACACATTTAAAAATAACCACAAAAACAAAACACGAAACACCACAGACATCACACACTGACCACCGAAACATAACAGCAATCGAAACGTGACTCCAAACCCGTATAGCATCCGTCCATTGACTGCCCACGGACCACGGACCACAGCCCACCGACCACGGACTACGTACCACGAAGACACCGCTAAGCATAAAGGCCCTGAGTGAGTAAACACGCAGTCATTGTGCGAAACAAACAAACAGAACATCCTGACTGTATGCTTCAGTGAAGCATGAGCCACGTGGAGTCATTGGACCACAGCTTCGGGGATGTTTTTATTAACCTATCATGAGCTGAACTAGTTGATTTAGATTTTGAAATTATAACTGTGTTGAATAAAGAAAAAAAAACATACAGTCGAATTGAGAACCTCCTCCTTTTTTTGAAGTCGGTTAAAAATTAAAAAAATGTTACAACTATCTATCACGCGACAGTTCGATTCCCACTCAGGATAGACATTTGTGTGCATGAACATGTCTGTTTGTCCTGAGTCTAGGTGTAATTATCTATTATAAGTAATATTTACAAAAGAAAAGTAGTATATGTAGTATATCAGTTATCTGGCTTCCATAGTACAAGTTCTGCTTTGTTTAGGGTCAGATGGAGAATAATAATATATAGGTAAGGAATAACGTCCCAGAATATTTAATTTGCTCCATTGTAAAAGTTGTTCATATTATTGAGCATTTCAACGAAGTTAGTGTCTACAATGAATTCGTATAAAAAAATATAGAACCAAGTAAAACTCCATTTCCTGCTACCTTCTAAATAAAATCTTTAATCGAGTCTTGGAATCAAATTGGTGTTGGAATCGAATCGCATGGTGCAGTTTCAAAAGAGTTTCCTACCACCGACGCTCAGGCTGTGGAGCGAGCTTCCGACCGTGGTTTTCCTAAGGGAATATATACCATGGGATTCTTCAAGAAGGATGTGAAGAGATTTTTGCAGGGTCGAGAACGCGTGAGTAATTCCCTTGGTGTTGCAAGCGTCAATAGGCTACGGAAACCGCTTACCAAAAAAGATAAATAAAAATAAATAAATATTCTGGGACATTATTCCTCACACACGGCCATCTGACCCCAAACTAAGCAGAGCTTGTACTATGGAAGCCAGATAACTGATATACTACATATACTACTTTTCTTTTGTAAATACATACATATATAGATAATCACAACCAGACACAGGACAAACAGACATGTTCATGCACACAAATGTTTGTCCTGAGTGGGAATCGAACCCACGACCTATGGCGTGATAGATAGGGTATCTTACCAACCACGCCAACCGGCCCGTCAAATATCGTAGATACAAAGGTATATGTTATACAAACCTGTTGCACCGAAACGTAACGTCATATGCGCAAGAGACAGAGACCACTGGTTCGGATCGAGCAGCACTAGACCATGTCTTCGTTCCGTTCGATTCTCAGGAATTTTATTCACATTAATATCGCACATGACCTTATGTTTTGTTCTATGTGAATAGTTGATACACTTTCTTTGATCTTAGGTCTTATTGTAGAGATTTTTTAGCAGCTTTTTCATTTCTTTAGCGGCAATACACATCTCGTTATCGTGATTAATTTCTATGAATGATTCTTAATTGTTAATTGTGTGGTATGTTTAAAACTGTTACTGACTCAAAGAGTTAAGTCTATAATTAGACTTAACCAAAAGGTAAAACAATATGGTTCCGACGGAAAAAAGTGAATTTTCATCATAATAAAAAAAATAAAAAATCTATATTATATAGCTAGCCAGTCGTTTAAAAAAAATCTCATACACTTATAGATTCTGATAGAGAACGAAATAACAGAAAAAATCTCTTTTCACTATAACATTTCCCGACGGTCAAATCAGACGGAAGATTCGTAACATAAATAAAGAGTCAGGCAACAAAAAAAAAGCCTGTTTTTTCGACTTCCCTCAACAAATATTAATTTCATGCTTAAAAACTCAAGATTTACATACTTATAAATTTCGCTAAACCTTATCCCTAGATCGCTCGATACAAGATTGCTGCGCGGGCGCCGGCGGTCATTTTAGAAAGTGCTACCGCGCTATTGTTGTTTTTATCGCCTTTTTTCGTTCGACAAAAAGCCATCGAAAGGTGCCGCTGTCACCGACGCTTGATAGAAATGCGACTTTGTGAATAATATGTTTTGATCGGATGTAATTGTTGGTATGGAATCAATGATGCCCGTGGGATTTAAAGAATTCGTAAGGTATTGATGATTTTTGAGTGGTGTTTTATTTTTAGAATAAAATCAAATCAAATTTATTTTTTATTTATTTATTTGTTTTTATTTTATTTTTCAACGCATAAGCTTGGCCATCCAAAAATTGAACGCTGGCAGCCTGGGGGAACCTTGTCTATCGACAGCAGCGAGGGCTTTGAGGATGTTTTCTATATATCATAGTTTGTATTTTATACATTGATTGTAAATATTTATTTACTTTTTTATATTATAACCAGTAGGTACCTACGTTTTGCTATTTATAGGTATGTAACTTTAGAATTATTCTTAAATACAATAAAAAAAAATGTGAAGATACCTTTGCCACCTTTAGGTTGTACTTAATTTATTTTTTATTAACTGCATTTCCAAATACAGCATAACACAGATATACGACAAATAAAAACTCATTCAAATAGGTACATGTTAAAAAACCAAATCGTCTCCTCACATGTTTTTCAAAGTTCAGCAACTATTTTCCCCCACAATTACCATCACAATCCGGTAGAGCCATGGGAACCACGTAATATCAAACAATACGTTTATAACCTAGACCCGAGACAATGATTCTCACACTTGACGCCGTTGATTAGATAAAAACTTATATTTTCACTAGCACGAAGCTTATGTAAGCTTTTTGAGCTTGGAGAAAAAAAATACAAAATAATTTTCACAAAAAATAAATAAAAGTTTTTTGATAAAAATAATATAATACATATATTAAAAATTTTGACTCATAAATTTATATGTGAAAGTTAGCTATCAATGTAAAATGTACTTTAGAGAGTATGTAGCATTAATAGAAAATTCGACTAGTTATCAAGTTTTATTAAAAAATCATAGTGTAATGGCTGAACCGGTTCTTAGGCGGAGTAACTGCAGTAGAATTAGTTACTAGGCAATAATAACCGACAAGATTTCCAGTAGAATAAAAACTTAGGGTACTTTTCGTCCAAGAATTACCATAATTTCCCATTAAAAACGGGGGAGAAGTCAAGTGGCGTAACCTAGTGAATTGACTAACTTTTTTGTGATTATTCCGTCGGTTAAAGAAGTAAAGGAATAACTTACGTAAGTAAAAACGACATCTTTAGGGCCCTTTTCACAGATTGCTGATAAGTTTCGGAAAAATTATCTAAGAGAATAAGACGCCATGTAAGTATATCTACCAGATAAACTATCGGTAACTTGTGTGATCTAATATTCTTGAGTTTTATTAGATGAGGTACCATAATTTTATTAATTATTTGACAGTATATTTGACACCATTAACAGTGGCGGTAGCAACGAAAATCTCTCTATAAATTGTATTGTCTATTTTTTTTATATATTGTATTTTTAACAGAAAAAAAACGTCCATAATTATCTAATAATGGGTGGACTATGGATGAGAAAAGGTTGCGTGAGGAGGAAGATCTTTACTAAGCCCTCGAGGCTTCGGGAGACCGACGGGCTGGGAGCTTTTTCCGCCAACGCATAAGCTTGGCCATCCAAAAAGGGAACGCTGCCAGCCTGTTGGGAACCTTGCCTATCGACAGCAGCGAGGGCTTTGAGGATGTTTTCTATATATCATAGTTTGTATTTTACACATTGATTGTAAATACTTGTTCTATAATAATATATGGTATAGAACTTTCTTATCAATTGAAATCATCATCATCATCTCAGTCACAAGACGTCCACTGCTGGAGATAGGAATAAAATTAATAATTTAAACTAAAAAGGATATCATAACTAAATAGGTAATAGCTTATTAGAATCTCATTAGGTTTAACTATTTAATACCGGATTATTTCAAACCGTTACGAGAATTAGTCAAGCAAAATACCTGAAAAAATCTAGTCTTAGTTTCAAAATGTATGTCTGTTTGTTTTAGTCAGTTTTTTTTTTCATTATAGCAACTATACTCATTTAAGACCTTCGATATAAATAGACAATAGCTATTTCTAGAATAAAATGAAATACATCTGAAGCCGGCCTTATGTGACCATGGTAAATACTAATAATAATTCTAATATATGATACACTTGTATGTCTGTTGTACAGTATCATTCATGTAAATGATTTTCCATTACATAGATATTCCAATAAACATTTATATTTTGTTTTGTTTTGCTTTCATTTTCCTAATTTATACTATTGTATGAAAAATCACAATATAAAAAATAAATGTAGGTATAATTATCGAATGGAAACTGCTTTTCCAGGTTTATAAATACTTAAACGTCAATATTTTTCACAATAATTAATATCCTTAATAAACTATAAGCAAATAATATAAGCCTTGTCACACATTTTTTTTTAAATAAAGCGATGAAAATCACAAGAAAATTTACTAAATATAACGCAACATAACAATTTCCACGTCCATTTTGTGCCCACAAAAGTAAATGCTGAATTTCAAACAACCAAACTACTTTCATAATCGCTAACAAAGCAGAAATAACAATGTAATAGTTACAGCAAAAAAAAAAAAAACATTCGTACCTTTAACCGGAAAATCGGGCTGACCAGTAACCTCACGTAATTCTTTCTACGAAAAATTTCGTCAAAAAGTAAAAACGGTAACCACCGAACTTTCTATTTGAAAAACACTGGAAGTCTCACACTGGTAACACAGACACTTCAGTTTCTTTTTTTTTAATGTTTGTTGGTTTTTGTGGCCTCGCGCGGGGCAACGTCTCGCGGCTACGATCGAGACTCAAATGCGGTTGAGTGGAACTAAAGTCGACTCCGGCGCAGCGACTCGCGACTGGCCTGATCTCGCACACATACAAACGTACACACATGCCATCCGTGCCTTATGTAAGTTGTATCCTTATGTAAAACCTCAATATATAATTTCGTGGACGGATAAGACTTATTATTCATACGGATTTTCGTGATTCTTTGACGGTTGACGATTTTGTTTGTTTTTAAATGAACATTTATTTTATGAAGGTTGTTAATGGGATGTGTTTTTTTTTAATACTTTTTTTGCTTTTATTACATATGTACATAGCACCAAAAATAAGGTGAAGGTTATTTGGTATCTAGTTTATGACATATGTACTGGTTTGGTTAGCCCCAAATATAGCCTTTGCACATCAACATCCATCACACCGTTTAGACTATGATTGGTTACAGATAAAACTATATAATTTGATAATGTTACCCTCCACCATACCTTCTTACCATGCCACAACTCTTACCATAGTGAGGTATGGTCATACACAAGCTATATCTCAATAATAAAAGGAATGATTCTTCTTATACTGAAAAAGAATTGGTGTTTTAATGATTTTTCATGTGCTATAAAAAAAATACTCAAGAGAGGTAGAGCATAGCGATAATGTCGCTCAAAGAGCAGCTCGACCGGGGAAGTACCTCCACCTTACAGAATACCGCAGCCAAATAACTTATAGTTGTGTTCCTGCGCGTGAGTAAGGTCGCCAGAGCTCATCGGGGAGGGTGGAAGGGTTGGCAACGCGCGAGTGATACCCCTGGTGTTGCAAGCATTCATAGGCTACGGTAGCCGCTTACCATCAGGCGGGCCATATGCTTGTTTGCCGACTATGTTGTATAAAAATAAAATGCTCTACTAAAGGTTTCAACTAAAAGACACAGGTAATCAAACAGACAATCTTAGAACCAACTAAAACGAGTAAATCCAAGCTAATTTGCTTGTCAAAACTAATTTAATTGTTGTTTGTTTAGTTTTTTGCTAATCATTGAAAGGCTATATAGCCTTTTGTAATTAATTATCCTTAAACTTTTTTAAATTTCACAAAAAGTTAGTTTAGGATCAGACGGCCGTGTGTGAGGAATTACCCAGGATATTATCAGATGTCACGGCCCGTGGACCATTTTTTTTAAATATATTACTTAGCTTACGGCCCACCTGATGGTAAGCGGTTACCATAGCCTATAGACGCTCATAGCACCACGGGCAAGGAAAATACAATTTAATATTTTCCCTGCCAGGGGTATCACTCATGCGTTGCCAACCTTGAGACATGAAAGTGTTAAGTCTCCTGTGCCTGTAATTTCACCGGCTCCCATACCCTCCTAACCGACACACAGTAATACAAGTGCACTACTATTTCCCGGCGGAATTAGATATGGTGGTAGTACTTCCCCGGGCGAACTCTGCACTAAGAGTTCTACTACCTTACAACTACTACGTTCCTTTTGGACGGCGTACGTGGGTATACCGATTCAACACGTAGAGGCCCCTATACGTTAATGTGTTGGGATGTGTACACCTAGCGGATACTATCTCTGTCTGCACTATTGAAGAGATACAGGTAAAGACAGCACCCGCTAAGTGCATGGATTATTGAAGAAAATATTTATTATTGATTAGTATACAGGTTGATTTTGTTATCACTGGCAATACTTGCAGGGGTGGAAGTACTCATCAATGTGAACAACTTTTATTATAGGGCTAACTGTGAAATCATGAAAAAAATATCAGCTGTTCTATACAAAAGTTCAATACCTACTCGACCAAAATGTATGAAGCAACCGTATTATTTTATCAGAGTTAGCCCTATAATAAAAGTTGTTCACATTGATGAGTACTTCCACCCCTGCAAGTATTGCCAGTGATAACAAAATCACCCTGTATACATACTTATCATAACTTAAGTTATCTATCTATGTTTTAATGCTGAATGAAAGTCTCTGTCTGTCTGTTACCTTTTTACGCTTAAACCGCTGAACCGATTGCAATGAAATTTGGTACACATATAGCTTATGGTATGGAGAGGGACATAGGCTACTTATTTTTTCGCGGGGTACAGCTAGGCTAATTATAAAAGTATAGATTTTCGATTCACCTATAAAACTTTCCCGTAAATAGACCTCAACGCGCTGCTTCAAAGACACTTTCCTAAGAAAGTTGGAGCTCACTTATGATTTACTTAATAGTATGTTCAAGAAATATATGAAACGAAAAAGGGGAAGGCAATTCAGGAGATGGGAGGACGAAATAAAAGCGATAGCGGGAAAAACTTGGATCAGAACAGCAAGAAACAGAGAAGAGTGGAAAAATTTGGAGGAGGCCTTTGCCAAAAAAGGGCAATCAGATAATGTTGTCGATGACGACCCATCGCAAAGCGAATCAATTTAGTAAATAAGTGTTAATAAACTGTATATTTATCTGCAATAAAGGCTTATAATAATAATAATGTTCAAGTTAACTTATCTGCATACAATTTAGCTGGAAATGCGGTGTTTTTAGGAGAAGACGGTCTACCTGATGGTAAGTGGCTACCGTCGCAACAATACCAGGAGGGATTTCGGAGAAGCTGTCGGTAACTGGGCACTTTCTAGTACCCGCCTGGCTGGCTACCACACTCGAGTAGAAAATCTATCCTCAAGCACCCACTGGTATGTAACGGTAGTTGCACTTGAGAGCCAGTTACCATATAGACTTCAATCCCACTGGCATTGCTAATCTTCATGTCACCTATCGGTAGCTACTTATCATTAGGTAGACCGGCTGGGTATTTATTATAGGGTTCAGATAGAACCATTGGGTACTGAACCGCTAACGGAGCTTTATTTTTGACTTCTACAGGACTTTTTTTTATCTTTACATTGAAAAATTAATGCTTGTTTGTTTGTCTATTTGTTTCTAACGTACGCATACCATTCATCTGATTACTGATCTTTGGTTTAGCAAAGGTTTCTGACATAGAAAAAGAAGCATTACATTAATGCACGCGAGAAATTAGCTTTATCATCATCATCATCTCAGTCGCAAGACGTCCACTGCTGGACATAGGCCTCCCCTAAGGATCTCCAATAGGACAGGTCTTTTTAGCTTATTGTAAAAAAAAATATCCCGGGACACTATTCCTCACACACGGCCATCTGACCCCAAACTGAGCTTGTACTATGGAAGCCAGATTACTGATATACTACATATACTACTTTTTTGTTCTAAATATATACTTATATAAATAATTACACCCAGACTCAGGATAAACAGACATGTTCATACACACAAATGTCTGTCCTGAATGGTAATTGAACCCACGACCTGTGGCGTGATTGAAATATCTTACCAACCACGCGAACCGGCCCGTCAAACTAACTAAAACTTGTGCTATGAAAACCAGAATAATACTTTTATAATATAATAGGTACAACTGTTTTTTTTTCTATCTGCCACTGTAGTTAACTGAATGACTTAATTTCATCATCCAACTAGGTACTTGTTCACCTTAAATTACCCAATTTTACCTAAAACTCACCAACTTTTACCAAACCTTACCAAATTATAACAACAAATAAAAAAACTAATACAATTACTTATAAAGTATGTAACTTCGGTATTGCACAAACGATTGTAATTAGAAAAAAAAGTGGAATAGAACAAAAAGCGATGGCACTAGAGACAGGTGGATGTGATGTTGTCTCGCTCTGTCGTAAGGGAGAGGGGTGTGTCTGTCTCGCTCGACCGGAAGACAGCGTTGATGGATAAACTGTAACGGCCGGTTGTCGTAACTGACTTTTGATCGTCTTTGGTTCTCAAACTTAAACAAAAATCCCGCCAAAAGAGAGTTAAGCTTTATCATAAAGTGTTTTAAAGCGAGGTAGTGATGTGAAATACCGTGACGAAGCTTTTGGTGAAGAATAACTTCGACCTGGAGAAACCATAGCACCCTCAAATTGAGAATCTGTTGCCATAATACTTAGACTCTGTTGTCAGTTACACATTGGCAATGTGCCTGGTATTCCCACGACGGTCGCCACTTACTATCATTTTATGTCAACCAGTTGACACAAAACTTTGAGCACCACATCAATCGTAACAAAGAGCGAGCGACCGCACGCGCACGCGCTGCCGCGCGATAGTTTACCATCCTACGTGCGCGCGATTTTCCATCTCGCTCACACTCCATGGAAACAAGCCCGTTTCTAATTTATTGTTATTTACAATGAAATTCGCTGAAATCTTTGATGAATGTGTGCTGGTTAACGGTCTTTAATTAAATTGATTTACCGTAGTTTTTCCAACTTTTGAGACCAGTTGTCAGTATCGGCTGAATGCGGCGTTTTTACCCACGATCTCCTATTGATCCCCTTAGGGGCTGAATTTAAGAACCTGTGTCCAAAATTTCGAATTTCCAGACTCAGTTTGAGCTGTTAGTCAGACAATCAGTCAGTTTCTCGTTTAATATATTTAGATTCTAGGCTTCGTTCCATTCAAAGCTATACGTGCTTAGACTGTTATGACTGTGTAATGATGATGAAGAGTGTGACTGCACTGTCTTCATTGAGTCAAAGTTGAAGCCATACAATTTAGGTCATAGGTCTTTTCATAGGAAAGCACTTACGTATTTCGAAGCTGTAACAACCACCAGTTTGGAAGTCCACATTCAACTGAGAAGAACCAGCAAGAAACTCAGCAAGGTTACGTTTTTTAACTTTTAATTTTGATACCATGAGAATTGTCAATGTAGCCAACATTGAAGAGTTTTGTTTTATACCACATTGTCGGCAAACAAGCATACGGCCCGCCTGATGGTAAGCGGTTACCGAAGCCTATGAACGCTTGCAACACCAGGGGTATCACTCGCGCGTTGCCGACCCTTCCCCCCTCCCCGATGAGCTCTGGCGACCTTACTCACGCGCAAGAACACAACTATAAGTTATTTGGCTGCGGTATTCTGTAAGCTTGTTGAAGAATGTTCCTGCTACGCTACAGGAAAACTGTAATTTAATGTGTAATTATATGATTACTAGATTCCGCCCCGCGGTTTCACCCACGTTCCCGAGGGGTCTTGTGTTTTCCCGGGATAAAAAGTAGCTTATGTTTTTTTCCGTACCATAGGCTATCTACATACCAAATTTCATCACGATCGGTTCAGCGGTTTAAGCGTGAAAAGGTAGCAAACTAACAAACTCACTTTCGCATTAATAATATTAGTTAGGATAGTGTTTGTCAAACTGTAATATGCGTCAAAGTGCTAGTAGAATATATATCCCAGATTTATTCATTTACGAAAGAATACAATCTATAATAGAAACTTATAAAGAAAATTATTAATTTTTAATAATTATGGCTTTGGTGAGATAGAGTATTTTTTTTTTGTACAGGCCTGTACAAGTACACTATACTATGTGATGATCTGACCGAATGTAGTATGCACATGAAGTTATAGATTCTCAAAACGGGGCTCCAGTTTGGAACTGGAGCACTTGCCACTCTCATTTCTTTCTCTACATCTATTTTTGTCCTCTACTTGTTCTTTAAGCTTTTGTTTACTGCAACTGACACACGACGCCCCTGGGACAATGCTGCGCCTCCCCAGAGCGTCACGACGCACAGTTTGGGAAGCCATGGTCTAGATGAAACTGGAGTGCAGTGCAGCTGCCGGAACGCACTAGCAGGTGGCGACAGATTTTCAACTTTAGGGATTAAGCCAGCCAGGCGGGTACGCTACTACATAGTACCGCGCTACGGTTTCCTCACGACTTTTTCCATCACCGAAAACTCAAACTCATTGTAGGATTCGAACCCGCAACTTTTGTCACGGCATTCGACACACCAGCAGCTATCATCGCCTTTAATATGGAATATATAAGAAATTCAGCACAGACATTTAAAAAAACCAGAAAATCTAACTTTTATACCAAACCCCGCAAAAATATTAAACAACTAGGTATGTACTTATAATATCCCTTATCCCTATTATTATTAAATAAATGCGAACGTGTGTTTGTTTGTCCTTCGTGAAAGAAGGACAAGCAGCGATGGAGGAACGAATCGACATGATTTTTTTGCATAGGCTTAGTTTATACCAGAGCTGTGACCAGAGTGTGACACGAGCTACTTTTTATCCCAGGAACGAGAGTGAAACCGCGAGGCAAACGCTAGTTTTCTTAAAAACGGCTTTTTCCCAACATCTAGAAGGCAATTAATGTTAGAATAATAAGAGTAACTTCACGTTGTTATCGTCAGGAGGTCCGTCTAGTGAGGGGAAGACGCCGCACAATTATTGTACTTCCGTTCCAGGACGCTAGTGATGTAACTAGAGGAAAGTCTTCATCATTATCGATAAATCTTAAAATATCGTAAAACTCTTGACAATTGTCAAACCTTTGTAAGCAATAATTTTAACTATTTTCTTCAGGTCGTTAACCTTTTCTATTTACATATACAAATTATTTATTGACATAAAACATTTGTTAATTCCTTTTTTTTTTCATGGTAAATTCCTAACTTTATTGTTATTGTAGCTTATAAGGCTTTATAATATCTATAACATACTTTTTCTATTAACCACGAGAGCATAAATTGGTTATAATTTGACAGTATATTTTTTTAATAAAGGGGCAGTTCAATAGTTCGCCGTTTTATAAAAACGCGACGCGACATTTAGCCGTATCGAAGAATGCAAAATTCCATTACAAAATGGCTGATCAACGTATTACAATCTGCCCAAACCTTATAACTAGCCGTTTTACAGCACCGATCTGTTATACTGGGTTGCTGGCAATACTTGCAGCGGTGGAAGTACTCATCAATATGAACAACTTTTACTATAGGACCAACTGTAAAATAACGGAAAAAATATCAGCTGTTCCATACAAAAGTCCAATACCTTCTCGACCAAAATGTATGAAGCAACTGTTTTATTTTACGCGATATCAAATTTGTATCCCATAGTAAAAGTTGTTCATTATAATGAGTACTTCCACCCCTGCCAATGTTGCCAGAGACTAAAAAATCACTCTGTATAAAACGGCTAGTCCTTTTATATGGCGGCAGATTCTACAATTCGTCTGTGACATACTTAACAGCTAAATCAAACTCAAATAACCCAACCCGTTCACATATATCTTCATAACAACTTAATAATTACAAAACACATAAAACCGGTGTAGCCGCATAACACACACGTTATATAACATCGATATTATCGATACACGGCCATCACTAGCGACTAACCCCGGGTGCGCGCGCGGCGGACCGCAACGAAGAAAATATAAAGTACAACTGACTTATAACAGCCGTAAAGATAATATGAGAATTAAACCTTTCTTTTAAAAATGTTGAAATTAATCCTTAAGAATTTATTTTGTAATATTGGGAATAATTTAAATAAATCTTCAGGCAGCTATAAGCCTCTGAATTGAATTAATGATACACAATTTTAACCAAATTAATTTCGTAATGGTGACCTATTAGCAAGTAAACCGGGTGTTTTTGCATGTATTTGACCTCAATCTGACTATGGCAAGTGACTATGTGGCCGAAGGTGGTAAGCACACAAAGCCTAGAAGGAATTGGCTCTCAAGTGTGATCGCGTTAAAAACTACGTACTATAAAGTTTCCTACCCGTGCTCTGGTTATTCAAAATGTTTTTTAACCAATACACATATGTACACGAGCATAAATAAATATATGTTACAGTCAAAACTCATAACCGATCAAAACCACTTCTGACTGAAAATATCTCAGTCAAAACTCTTATAGTTTATAGGTTTTTTTTTATGTACCAGAAATAACATATACACTTAGTAAAATTCTAAAGCGTATTTTTTGTGAAATAACTATAGCAACTTTGAGATAACACCTATATCATAATACTTAGTATTGGTTCGATAATACTATGTTCGTAACATCGTAAAATTTCAATGAGTATTTTCAGAGAAAATCAAGGATCAAAAAATAATTATGCTCGTGACTGTACATAAATAATATACGGACAATTCAAATTTTATTAGTTTCATTATAATCTAGTTAGTTTTTCATTTCATTACCTAATTAATTAGAATAGTTCAAATAATATTAAATTATATTTTGTTGTTATTTTATGTGAATATTTAAATTTAATTGTTTCCTTTATTAAACTTAACTTAATCACGTTGTTTAAATTGAAATTTATTATAATTTTACAGTTTTACAGTTTTTATGTATTTTATGTGGTATATGATTTTATCTCGCCCGGAAAATAAGTTGCAGAAGCGTAAATAAACTTTATAGCATATATTTAGGTAAAAAATCCCAAAATAAATAAACATTATTCACAACCAACGATTGCCCCATCTTAAAACAAATTCTACGCCAAGTAGCAAAAAAAAATGCAGCTAATTGCATAAAGTTTTATATAACTACTAGTGTCAGTCCCGCGGTTTCACCCGCGTTCCCGAGGGATCTTATGTTTTCCCAGGTAAAAAAAATGTCATTCGGATCCGTTCAGTCATTTTGGCGTGATTGAGGGAGGCCTATGTCCAGCAGTGGACGTCTTGTAGCTAAAATGACGATGATGATGAAGAAGGATATTTAGTCAGTCTCTATAACAGTAAATATTTCACAATTAACAATACATATAAATGAAGGCCGACTTTCAAGTAGTAGCTTCATTAAAGTCATAATTTAGTCCTCTAGGCCCGAAACTGAATGGCTTTGACTTTGACTGCGAACACAGATAGTGAATTTAAAGAGTTTTTAATGAAAATGGTATTTTTTATTCAAATAGGCCTTTACAAGCACTTATGAATAGTCTGACTCTAACGCTCGGTTGCTTTTACTGAGAAGAGACGGCAAGAAACTCAGCAATTACTCTTTTTAAAACCAACTCGGATTTATTTCATAAAATTATTGATTTATACTTGTGTGTATATAACAAAAAAGAAAATGTATCAAAATGATGATTAACTTAGTAAATAAATAGATTGCAAACTTAAGTAGACCAGCCCCCACAAGCAGCATCTATTCACAAGAATGACGCATGTGGCAGCCATCGCCCATGTGGATAGGCTTCTGATAGACCACAAGGTGGCACACGAGGTCTAGAAAGAACTACCTCTCAAGTGAACTCACATAATGTGTGAATCAAAATAATGATTCCTTTAATCTGAGAACAAGAAAATTAAGAGACTTACCTTTTGAAATAATAAAAACTGATAAAATCGATGTAGGTATTTCATTAAAAAAAAACTCTTCGTCTGCTGAAAGTGGTGATCCAATTACCCGATATCGTGAAACCCAACATATTTATATCCTTTTACTCAGTTCTGAAATTGATATTCGTATAACAAATAAATCAGACAAGATTAAAAACAAAAAAAATATAGCGCTAGATAAAAATATAAAGACCTTTATTTTGGACATAGAATTAGCATTACCATCCAACGTGGCAATGCTGCCTTTTGGGCCCTTTTCCTGTTGACAGTGATGCGGATGGTTTGATGCCCTGTAAGCCCCCCTTTTTGTTTTTTCTTTTACTGTAAATTAAGTTAAGTTGTCTCCTTTATTATATACGTATGTTTATAGATAATATAGATATAATATTTAAAAAAAAATAAAGAACTTAATAAATTACCTTAAATTACAGTACATATGGGCTAGATACCTACCTGATTAAATAATAAAATGATAAAAGTAAAGATTTTATTCCAGTACTTTCAGATATAATCGTCTACATACAAACATACTCTACCTACACGATACAATCACAGCAAGTAACATTAAGTATTAGAAAAACAGAACGAGTAATGCACGGACATTAATTAGATACAAGCTTCAAGAGCGAGCGAGATAGTCATAAAATGTCCAAGGGACTTAAAAGAGACGGAAAGAGTCATCTGTTATGTGTCGTAAATGTGCGCACGCGCCGGCTTTTTATTTCACTCACACATGTGTAGGTCCCACACATACGTAGTTTTGAATGTGTGTGTGGTAGGTAGTGGATGCATGTATGTTTAACGGAAATTTATATGCTACATAACGATCAATGATTTATTCGATAGTACAAAGTAGTTATTTTCTTCTTCACCATTGTCATCCTGTTTTGGGGTCAGTAAATACTAAGAAATAATGTGTAGCTAATAAATTATATTGCTTTTATCGTAAAACTAATAAAAGGGGTATTATAATATAGGTAATTACAGGATGATTCATAAAATATGTGTCATGGTAACACAGGTATGTCCCTTTCTATACCATAGGCTATCTGCGTACCAAATTTCATCGCTATCGGTTCAGAGGTTTTAGCGTGAACAGACAGTAAGTGTTACTAAGCAAGAATAGTGTATATTGTATGCGTTAAAAATATTTATATGTTTTATTCAAATTAATATTTAAAATAGTGAGGAGAAAATATTTATGCGCTTAAGAAGCGTTATTTTATTTTTTTATTTTTTTACTTTGTACAGGCTTGTGTTTGACCACAATCTCACTATGGTAGGTGATGATGTGGCCGAAGGTGGTAAGCACACAAAGCCTAGAAGGATCTGGCTCTCAAGTGCAGCTGCCGGAACACACCAATAGGTGTTAAAAACTGGTGTTACCTGCCCCCGTTACCATATGGCACACAATCTTCCCAACATCCTTCATCCTTCATCCATATTCATAATTACATATTTGTAAAGTCTCTGTCTGAGTAATAATTCAAATCTATACTAATATTATAAAGCTGAAGAGTTTGTTTTTCTCGTTGAACGCACTAACTTCAGAAACTATTCTAGTTCGAATTGAAAAATTCTTTTAGTGTTGGATAGCCCATTTATTGAGAAAGGCTATAGGCTTTTTATCCCGGGAAAATATAAGATCCCTCGGGAACGCGGGTGAAACAGCGGGCCGGAAGCTAGTTTATTACGTTAGTGAGATTTTTTGAAGAATCCAATCTATACGTTCTATCAAGTTTTCAATTATTTCCATGAACCTTTTAAAATTGGTATCTCCTCCTAAATCAAATCACTCACAACAACACGATTTAAAAAATACTTAATAAAAAATAATAGAAGATAAATGATAAATATCAGTAATATTTAATGGTTTTAATAAAAACCACAAAAAAAATAATTAAAATAAATTAAACTAAAACCTTCGTATTATATGAAACTAGCTGTTCCCCGCGGTTTCACCCACGTTCCCGGTGTAATTTTTTTTTCATACATACCTTCTCCTGACAATAAAGAACATTTAAAAAAAAAAAATTGGCCAAATTGGTCCAGGCGTTGTTGAGTTATGCGCCAACACATTACCAACACATTTTGCGATTCATTTTTATATTATAAGATGGTAATGACATGTTGATATATCAACGCACAGCTCAAACCGCTGGACCTAGGGACTTGAAATTTTGCACATAGGTACCTTATACAGTGTAGGCATCCACTGAGGAATGATTTTTGGAAATTCAATCCTTAAGGATTTAAAATATGGCTACGCGGTTGAAACCGCGGGGCGGAAGGCTAGTGTTATAAATGACAAACCTCCCCTAAGATTTAGTAATTATTTATTTGAGTGTATTCTTATTTGCTACACTGCTATATTATTTTATATCCTACCCTAAAGGTTGTCTGGAATAAATCGTTCTAGCGATATGAGCGCCCCTTTCCTAATCACTCTATCTAGTACTTCTATTACGGTGCCAATTGGAACCAAAATTTGAACAAGCGACCATTTCAAATCCTATTATGGTAAATAAACTTTATAAAGCACAAATCTGCTCGTTCATGGAGTTCTGCTGCCACCTGTGGGATGGATCCGCTGAGCACCAGCTTGACGGCCTTGACTCAATAGATCGCATAGCCAGAAGACTCATCGGAAGCTTTGATCATTGGAGAAAGTACGCTTGCCTATCGGTTTTCTATACAATATATTTTGGAGAGTGTGCGCTGGAATTGTTCAACCTAATTCGACCATCCCCATTCCTACAGCAAACCACTAGACGCCATGAAAATTTCCACCTGTACGGTGTTGACTTTGCTTCCTTGCTTCAGGTATTGTTTGACTGGTTGTACAGCATGGGGTTCTTCGAGAATTATGTGAACAAAGTTTTGCAGGGTTGCCAACGAGCGAGCGTTACTGCTGGTGTTGCAAGCGTCAATAGGCTAAGGTAAATTCTTAGGTAATATCAAGTGGGCCGTATACTTACTTAGTGGCATAAAAAATAAATCTACCTTTATATATTTTTTTAATTAGCTAACAATCTTCTAAAGCAACGGTTCCCTGTCTTCCACATCACCTGTATACAAGTGTGTTGACCCGGGCGCACGTGCCGTATTTATTTATCAATTACGAATGGAGGAGATTTGAACTTCTCGCTCTGTCAGCCAACTGTGGCCAGTCGGAACGGCACCAGCTATGTACACACGCTGAGTGATGTGGATCTTGTTTTATTTGAATCCGCATACTGTAAGTGTTTGAGGAAAATAGTTTTTAAGTTTCTAAATAAAGGCCCTGAATAACATTATTATTATCTTCGTAAATTTTGTGGATAGGTTATTTGCTGACCACAAGATTGTGGTAAGTAATAATGTGGTCGAATGTGGTCAGTAAGGATTGAAAATATTATAAAAATAAGAAATACCTCATTCATTGATACCACTGCCTGTCTCGAGTCTCGTCTTTTAACAAGATGGATTCAGATCATAAAACTTAGGCTCAGTACCGATTTTAGATATTTAGATGGGTATTTTGTTGTACCCGTCTGGCTAACTACCACTCTCATGTTGAAAATCTGTCGCTAAACTCCTACCGGTGTGAACCAGTAGCTGCAGATGAGAGCAAGTTTCTTCTAGGCTTTGTGAGCTTACCACCTTCGACCACATTATCACCAACTAAAGTGATATTTTGGTCAAACACAGAGGTATGTATTTATTATAGGTATAATAAATTGTAAAAGAAATAAAACAAAATCTAATCTTCATTGACAAATATTTTTTATTGATCTAATTGGCCCTACATAGGCACATATTGAGGTTAAAGGTACTGAAGTTACCAAAAGTTTGAAAATAGTCCTCAACTCAGTTGATCCGGCAAAAAAAATCTGTAAAAACTTATACCGTGACTTGCTGATTGACAGACAACGCACAGCCTAAACTGGTGGGCCTGGAGGATTGAAATATGGAGGAAAAATTAAAATTCCACCTCCAGAGATTATAAAAAAAATAAACATAAAAACTACATTCACCAGCAACTGTACCCACCTCAGCGCGCGCAAGTAAGGCACACTTAGCGCATTTTTTTTTAATATTCTCTCCACAATTACAGCATACATGTGTGTCTGTCTGTCTGTTCGTACGTACTGTGTAAACTGGCACACATGTGTGAGTTACCAGGTTAACTGTTAACACAGTATGGTTGCATTATGTTCTAAGATACCTACAACTTTCTGATGTGGTTTTGTTACCAAATAATTTATTTTTTTCTTTGTAATTTGTCTTTGATTTGTATGTTAGTTTACCTTCGATATGTTTTTAAGGAAAACAATCAACGACCACACTGTTACTTATCATCAAAAAATCATCAGCATCATCATTTTCCTCATAAATAAAAATAAAAATCCTTCCTCATATTATCATCTTTAAATGAAAATAAAAATGTCTTGCTAAGTTTCTCACCGGCGCGGTAGTCATGTGTCATCTATCTATCTATATATATAAAAATGAATATTTGTCTGTATGTCCTTTATATACTCCGACACCGCTGAACCGATCGCGATGAAATTTTCAGACAATCTTCATATTAGCCCCGCGGGTAATCCTGTTAGGTTTGGTGGTAATCGGAGCACTCGGGACCGCGGGTGAAATCGCGGGGTGGAAGCTAGTTTTATTGATGAAAGACAGATTTATATTAAAATGCATGAACCTAAGCAAATACAACATGCATAAAAAATAGTAATAGCTATGATAAAGAGAACATAACATAAATAATGTTCCTTAACAGTAAAAAACCTGAGGAAACTGAAAACTGTATCAAAATCTGAACAGTGGAACCTTAAGAGCACACTATAACTGACAGATGGACAAAAATACGTTTCATAACGTATGGATTAGAAAGGATTAGAAATCGAAATATATAAAAGGAAATGGTGACTGACTGACTGATCTATCAACGCACAGCTCAAACCACTGGACGGATCGGGCAAAAATTTGGCATACAGATAGCTATTATGATGTAGGCATCCGCTAAGAAAGGATTTTTCCAATTTTTTTGTAAATTCCACCGCGGGCCGGTAAGCTAGTGCCAAATATATATGCAGGTAACGAAATTTTGTGCCATATAATAAAAAGTCTGCCTACCAAGAGCGTGTAAGCAATAGATTTAACAAAGTTCATAAGAAAATGCGTCCACACGTTAATAATGCATGAATACATCGTCATAGTGTTCAGTGGGGCTTCAAAGTAGACAATTAATATGCACTTACTTGGACGCTATTCTACCGGTTCCGACAAACTGGCATAGAGCAAAAAAAAAACATTTCATTTCATAAGCAGATTATGGAAGTAGAATCTGGACCTAGAACTAGCATACAAGAGCAACTGCTGGAACACAGCTGCCTACTTGCCAACAGATTTGGAGGAGACAATATTATCTCAGTGGCAGTCAAAGCCATTTATTCACCTTCTAGAAGGGCACTTTTGAACGTCGAAGCTACTGAAGCTACCACCGATTAGTAAGTCACCTTCAACTGAGAAGAACCGGCAAGAAACTCAGCAAGGTTACATTTTTTACTCATATATTTTTTGGACAGTCTGACAATGTTGATTTTTTTCCATTAGATATTTAACAATTTCTAAAGTAATATAATAAGCATAATATTAAACAACAAATGAAAAAAATAACAAGAAATATAAATAAAAAATAACCTGAACAAGATCAGAACTAATAATTATGGGTGAAGATACTAGATACTTGACTTTCGTAAATGAATAAGATGCAATTGTGCAGAGTGCAGCTACTTCCAGACATGTTTATCCTCAATGTAATGAGCTTCCTTGTAATTGGCTTTTTCTTTTAAAACTTTCTTTATGTATGATTTGAATTTAAAATCAGTCATCTTGAGAGAGGTATTTTATTATAAAAGCGAACACTACATCCAAAAAATGTCTTTTTAACTTTAGCTAATCTTAAATACGGAACTACTAATTTATCTTTTTGTCTTGTATTGATATTATGGTATGTATTTCTAATATTTTCATGAATGTACAGTGAAGGTAAAGTCATAACGTATATATCTTTAAATAATTCCTTTAGCGATTCACGAGGACCCATTTATTATAAAAGGCATGAATTGCTCTTTTGTAATATAAATATAGTTTCAAAAACAAAACAAAGGTTTGATGAACGAAAATTCGAACCCTGCAATGAACTTTAGATGAAAAAAAATATCCTGAAGAAATCATAGCACGATTGTACTTTGTAGTACAGTCAGCAACATAAGTAGCTGAACAGATACAAATTTACAAAACATGTGTACACAAAAACTATCCATGTTGTATACATTTATAGTATGTAGGTTTTTGAAGACATACACCACTTTACTTTTCCATATTATGGATACTTACTGACTTGCTATACTACCAAATATCTACCTACATTTTCTGGCAGCTACACTTCAGAGCCAGTTACTTCTAGTATATCATGTATGCTTACCACCTTCTGTCTAATCGTCTATTACCATGATGAGAATGTGGTCAAACACATATACATAGTTAAATATTACAACCCATAGGCAGGGATAGAGAAAGTGAATATTAGATATCTGTATCATAATCTATGATAACGCTGATGTTCTTGCCGGAACATATATTCATATATACTTCAATATATAACTGTGTTATAATGTAAGATTGGTAGATTTTGCGTTGGCTACGTAAGGTCTACTTACTTCCTTGTAAGGCGTGATTTTATTCATATTTATTTACATTCCACAATGTTGCTACCTTAGCTGGTAAATTAGGTCTGAGACAATTCGTGGGCCCTGTCGAGCACAGCAAAAAATTCAAGGAGATAGAAGAAAATATTGTAGTTTTTTTCGCTCTTAGTGTAAACCCATAAATCATACCGTAAGGCTGGATGGATTGGAATAAAATTTTGCACATAGATAGATCATCATATTCGGTAAAAATATAGGCTGGTTGAAGCTTTCCAAATATTCTGAAATTATGAAATGAAGGTCATGGCTTCCACCCCGTGGTTATATCCGACATGATCACTTGGAGCCATTCTTCTAGGCTTTGTATGCTTACCACCTTCGGCCACATCATCACTTACTATGGTAAGACAGAACATAAGGCATTATAATTTCCCCAAATTTACTTAAATTTTTTAATGGAAATTATTAATTTATGGCCATCTAGTGACTAATCATAAGTAAAGGTTTACATTTGATTTGTATCACTATGAACCACAAGTTACTTAGCACATTCCAGTATAATCTACTAGATGGCGTTGTTTTTCTACACAGATAAGCGCCATCTAGTATGCTGTACTTGGTACTAAGCTTAAATAACTGTTGGGCACGCCTGATCGTGAGAAAATCATGTACCGGAAAACTAAGTAAGACTACATGGCTCCTAGATGGAGCTCTGCATGATTGCAAGGCCATTTGTAATTTTTCCGTAAACATTACAATAATTGTTTGTTTGTTTGTAATGTATACCTATGCTAGTCTAGTATATGATTCATCCGATTGCAATAATTAAACTTAAGAGAGTACGCAAGCCCGCGATGGTTTCTGATAATAAAAATTAGTTAGTAGATTAGTTTGTAAATAATAATTAGGAAGTAAATAGCGCCTCCTATATAAATTGAAATTAGATGAAAAAATATTAACTGAGTATTTTTTTGTCCAAACGTTTTGATTTTCAGTAATTTTTTAGGGTTCCGTACCTCAAAAGGTAAAAAAGGAACCCTTATAAGATCACTTTCTTGTCCGTCTGTTTGTCCGTCTGTCCGTGTTCTCAGGAACGGATGGTCCTAGCAAGTTGAAATTTATACCAGACTAGTTTCCGCCCCGCGGTTTCATCCGCGTTCCCTAGGGATCATATGGTTTCCCGGGATAAAAAAGTAGCCTATGTTCTTCTCCGTACCATAGGCTATCTGTATACTAAATTTCATCGCGATCGGTTCAGCGGCTTAGGCGTGAAAAGGTAACAAACAAGCAAACAAATAAACAAACAAACTCACTTTCGCATTTATAATATTAAAGTTAGGATTAGGGTTAGGATACTGAGGTTGATAGTCCCTATTAGGTGTATAAAAATCAAGGTCCTGAGTCAATACAATAAAAAAATTATTATTACCTAGGTATATTATAAATTTAGATTTTCGCGAAAACTTGTAAGTACCAAAACTAATCTTAATTTTCAACATTTCTTATTTTTCGGAATTTTCCCTTTACTTGTGCTGTAAGACCTTGCTTTTAACCAAAATTGACTATTCTATTTCAAACAACTGAAGTACCCTATGGGTTTTGGATCGAATACCTATATGGTAGTTCCCGTTGACTTAGAATCACGAAATTTGGCAAAATGCAAGGTCTTATAGCACAAATAAAGTAAAAATTCCAAAAAATAAAAAAGTCGAAAATGAAAGGGTGTCCCCATACATTTTTTTTTTATAATGGGTAAGTAGTAAGATATTTTGGTGGTATAATGGGTAAGTAGTTACGGAACCCTCGGCGCACGAGCTTGGCTCGTACTTGACCGGTTTTTTTTCTTCTATTCTACTTAAAATGACACACGGTAAAATATTATATACAATTAAGTTTATTTTTTTTTCTCAAAATAACAAAGAATTGTTAAGCTAAAGGTTCAGAACCAAGGATCTTAATTACAACATTATAATTTAATAATTAATAAGATAAGTAGCTAATAAATGAACGAAATATCGATACACAATCACGCACCACTACCAATCTCTTTGTATTGCAACGGGAAAGAACTGCCCCCCTAAAAAAATACATATACATACGCTTCAGTGCCACCAAAGAAGTCTCATGGAATTATTTGATCGAAAAATCGATCTTATTTCTTTTGAGGTAGAGGTGGACCTTCGGGACTTAGTAAGAGGAAAAATCTTTTGACAATGTAACATTATTTTGTCATTATCAAAGACTTTTTTTAGGTGTCGTAACTCCTCAAATGAATAGATGACCAAACCTAAGCCCTTCTTAAATTAAAAAGAATTAAAAGATAACGTGTCGCTTGGACATCTTTTATTGTTTTTTTTAGCCGAGCGAGCCGATTTTCTTTAACAGCACATATTTTTGTTTCTATTTTTGTATTCATAGTAATTCTTTTATGGCAAGTTTATTATCCCGTTGTAATACAAATAAATTTTAACGCTACAAACTCGAAGATTTATCCCCAGATTGGTCCGACAACAGACATTCCGAAAATTCACAACACTAATATTCTGCCAATTTAGTAATTAATAATGTTCTTTTTAATTTAATTTCTTAAACAATACAGTCTTCAGAACCCACTGCTAAAATACTTTCGGGATTTTTTTTTTTTTACCGTGGTAAAATAATGTTTTTTTTTTTACGTTTTTTACATAGAAGAAATAAAATTGAGCGAATAAATTGATTTAAAGTTTTATTTGCATTTTTTGCAATACCAAACCTTTTTTTATGAATTACTTGCCATCCAAAATTACTTCTGATGCATTAATTTATTCCAGAAACAATACTTATAATAAACACATTGTCTCTGGGACTTCTTAAAAATATTGACTCTTAAAAATAGCCAAACAATTTTAATCCAATTTTGAGCAATAAAACCCCCCCACTAACCTAACCCAACCTTCTTTAGCCATCTCCCCAAACTTTGATTTTACCACGGTAAAAAAAATTCAACACACATTATTATCGTTTTACAAAAACATTTATTCTCATTCGTAAAATGCGTTATTCATTTACCAAAATTGAACGTAAGTAATTTACGTAAAAAATATTTTTATAAAAATAATAATTAACGGAAAAAACTTAACAAACCATAGACCTAATAATAGTGCTTTTATAGAAGTGGCAATACATTAATTTTAGGATTTTAAAGACATAAAAAGTTTGCAAAGACATAAAATCGTGTTGGACATTTTAAGCTGTGTTGTGTTATTTTTTAACTATTAGAATAAGTGGAGAAGAAAGAAGACTAAATTAATATATCCACAAATCCCAGTATTATTTGGTAGGTTAATTTAGACCCTTAATACATTACAACTTCTATTTAGGCACTATTAAGACCTGTAAAAAAAAAATACAAATAAAGGTTATTCAAAAATAAAATAAAAAACAGAAATTATTTAATGATAATACAGCCATAAGAATCACAGGGAGACGGAGATATTAATAAATATTTTTAATAATCTGAAATATTCACATTTTTTTTTTTATAATAACAAAGTATTATTTTATTATCTTTCAAAAAGGAATAGAAAAGAATTCATGATTGATTTAACTCGATTCCTAATATACTTAGACATACCAAATTTTATTGAATACATATTACACATTTTTAATAATAATAATTTACGTAGAAATTGTGGCAATATTTTGGAAGAGATTTATTTTTTATTTAACATCAAATTCGGTCTCGTAACAACTACGAATTGGAACATAATCCTACATAAACAACATTTTAATTATGCATCCAATGCATTAATTACATTCACATATCAATCTATATCTCGTTTTTTTTTTCTCTTACAATTAATTATAACATATAATTTTTAAATAAACCTCTATTTTTAACCACATTAATTCATCTATCTAGATTTTTAACGTATATGAACTATTGCAATCATAAGACGTTTGTAACTTCTATAATACAATATCTATTCAAGGAGTGACTCTACCGTGACACTGGGTCCATCGATCATCCATCCGTGGACGCGTGAATATCATAGTTTGAATATCCATTGCTCGCTCGCTATAGGAGCTATCATTCTAACGTCAATGTGATACAGCAATGTATAACTTCCACTGTTCCATTCCATATTTTCATTTAAGAAAGTCTAATGCCTATACATCACTAACACAGAGTAACAATTATCTGGAAATAACCCAATATAGAAGGCACTAGAGTACTAGTGAATTTTAAAATTAAATAATATAACGATTAAGTTGGTATTTTAAATACATATTCTGTTTATAATTAAAGCCAATAAACGAAACTATTTTTAAAATAAGCACAAATTACATGCTTATTTAAAAAATAATAATAATAACAAATTTAAATTACTTCCCTAAAACTAAATTCTTTAATTGTATTTTAAATTTACAATTTAATTTATCTACCGATTAAATTTTCTATCATTAATATAATATTATAACGTAGATTTATTAATTATGATTAATTAATATCTAATAAGAAATAATTTTATTTTATGAAAATATTTCGTGCATTTATTATAGTTATTTTGACTTTAATTATAGACAAAATATGATTTTGACATATTGGTAAATCTATGTTTAATTAAATATCCGCCCTAATATTGATATGACTCGAATAACTATGCTCTATAGTGAAATTTGAAACTATTTGTCTTTTAAATAACGCCATGTCAAATAACATGAAAATTTCAAAGACATTTTTAATTTCCTTCTGTTTTCCCTTATTTTGGGAAGGCAAAGGGTTCTAGCCCATACAGCCTCGTCATTTATAGTCTTCATTTCTAAAGACATAATTTTACATCGTTTTTGTCTCGTTGTCTAGAGATTACGAACGACCTTCATCGTTTAACATTTAAAATCTTATATAATACTGTTTCACATTATTACTATACAGATAAAAGAAATATTACACGGAAGCAATGAAAGAACCATGATTCCAACAGACACACAGAATACTGTCTTACATTCCATTCCACGTTCCATTCCGCGTTCCATTCCACGTTACTTCTAACAAGACGTTACTGTGATTCCAGTATAAATATTATAGTGTAATTTCAATTTTGGAATGCTACATTACAGAACTATTGAGACCAACTAGTTATATTTAAAAATGGAATAGAACACGAAATGAGCTGTCTATTCCATATAGGATAATAAAACCTCTGTGTTTCCATTCGAACTGCATTTCTTCCATGACATCAATATAAATCTGTTTTTTTTTTATGTTAGGCAGTATCGTGTTAAACTTACAGGACAATAAATTACACAGATTCATAAACCTAGTAATTGTAGTTCTGGGTTCGTACGGCCGTTTCGTTTGGCCGTCATTTCTTGAACTAGTCCATTCTTCGTTTCATTTATTATGCTTGTTCACAATGATAAGTACACTGGCAAGTATTATACGTAGCTTTCCATGTGACTACTGGTGGACGGTCCCTAGAATGATGCCTCCACTAAATATGTTCCGTCCATTGCCACTCCAGTTTGGTTGCCTTGGACTGTGCTCCCGGCAGGAATGTATTTACCACATGCTTGCTGTGAAATTAAAAAATAACATTAAGGTTTGTTAACTGTTAATTTTAGATGACATACCGTGGAGCTTTATAATCAAGATTACTAATATGAAAGTTCCATTTTTTTTTATATTCAAGCTCTCAATTAATGATACAATTCAAAAAGTGTTCACAGTTTTTGTGTAAAAAGAATATCATTTTTACAGAATTAATTCTCAAAAAATATTAAATACTTACATAAATATTATTAAAAATTTTAAACGACAACTCCTTCTATTCTCTATTATATATTTTTTATAAATTTAATATTAGTTTACCTTTCATACATACATTAGCTTTTATAATAAAACCTACCTATATTTTCTATCTACAATAAATCCAACACAATATTACTGACATTTATAACATCAAATAAGCTTAACACCAACAAAAGCAAATACATTTTGGTTCCACATGAAACCAGGGGAACGAAAAACACTAACACGATATCGAGAAAAAAAAAAAGTATACTTAAAAAATGTTGTGTACCGAATTAAAAAAATGTGGATAGTATGCAGGTAGCAGTGAATAGTTTGTATTGAGTAGGTGTGCGTTATATGCATGCTAATTTAATAAAATAAATAAAAACTTTTTATTTATTTTGTTGGAGAATCCATTATTGTAGTTTGGATTTATTAATTCAGAATAAAATTAATAAATTCAAAGCAGTATTATTAATTCTCCCCAAATAATAATTATTATTTGGACCCATTAATGTGTTAAATATAGACCCATTATTTTGTGATGTAAATGTAAAAAGTATTAATTTTAATGATTTTGTGTTTTTTTTTTGTGAATTATGAATGCACTGATTATAAATTATAATCTACTTTGTATGGATGTCGGTATTTTAACAATTTTGAATATAATTTATGTTAGCGAAAATTTTCTTCAGACCCCACTCTTTGTGATAATTTAGTTTGAGAACTGGTTAAGTAACTATATTATTTTTTTTCTCAAAAATTTTACAAAAACCAGTGCTTAAACTTTTTTTTATCGACTTTTCAGCAAAAGAAATCAATGACTCTTCAATACTGCGAATTTTGATTAATTATCTGCCAATTATATTACCAATGTGTGCAGTGTGTTGGCATTATTATATTGAAACGATGTCTATAGTATGTTTCAATAAATACCTAATGCAAATAATTATTAAAATAAAATAAAAATCGACGACATCCTTTTTTTTGTTACATTTACACAACTTTTGGATCTACAATTAAATTCTTGTATATATTCAAAATAAAAATAAAATACATTATAAATAACATCATGAATAATTAATATTTTTGTAACAAATTAATAAAGTAAAATAAATAAAAAGGATATATTTTTTAACATCAATAAAAATATGCCTCAACAACATAGCATAGCGCAAGCTACATTTACAATAAATACAACATTTATTATATATTATAAATATCCAAAAATATAATTTATAAAGCGACAATTCTTTTGGCAGCCAACACCCTGCAGACATTTAAAGCCTACATTTTTTATATATTTTTTTGTTTTACGGTTGTTACCACACAGCGATTTTTTTATACCTAATTATTACGTCATAGAATGAGACAAAAATATCTTAATTTTTTTTTTAGATCTTTATCCAACTTATCTAAATTACCCGAAATACTTACCCATATTTATTAAATCATCTTTGATTGAAACATAAAATAAATATTATTATGTTTTGAGAAATCAAAAAAATAAACTAAATAAATAATATATTCATCATCATTCATATTTTAAGCTTCAGATATCAATAACATATTTTTGATAATTTTATAATAAACTGCAAAGAATAAATATTTCAACCATTTTTTTTTCTCCCTACAAAAATAAAATAATGCAGACATAAAGCCGCCCACTGACGGCCCGACATCGCTGCATGGTAACACCGTAAGCACGTACTGGTAAGGGGTCTTCGCTGGGCGCGGCCGATACAGACGTGTCGGACGGTCTCGACGTCGACGTGTACCGGCGAGCGCCTTTCATCCGTCCCTTTCTACTCGAGTCTAATAGCAGGACCTGTATTAGCCAATTGGAGACTGAGCTTTGGTTTAGAAGGAGAAAAAACTAAAAATGCTTGTAAGCCAAGTGTTTCTGTGCTCTGCTTTCAGAATATAAGTCAGTTAAATTAAATGTGATTTAAGTGTATAGAGTAGTAACAAATCAATGAAGACTAACTAGCAAAACATAAGAATAAATAAAAACGAAGATTTTTAAAAACAAACTAGCAATTCACGTGTATATAAACCTGGCATATATTAGCTTGGCTTACCACTTCAATATATATGTATGTATGTATTTTTAATAAACATCAAATACATATTCAGCTGCTGTATACATAAACCTATATATAACCTTGCATTTATACATGTATTATATACAAACAAGGCAATAAGCTTTATAATAATGATATTATTAATGTTTTCGAAGTACATTTCGTCAACAATAGCTGGCCACATACGATGATTTAGCCACATATGGAAGCCACGACATAAGGACCAAAGGTCTGCGCAAGGGAATCCACACATAGTGCTTGGTATTATGGCAATAGTACCATTAATATATACCTCCCGACGTGGAAACGAGGCCAGCCCTAAAGGACTGATGCACCGAACTGAACGGCGGCGCTTCTGTCGTGAAAATTATACCATCGTCACACCGTTTTATGAAATGATGTAAATGACAGATTGAATCAAAACTAACACCAAGATTGAAAGACTATTTGACGATAAAATCGTTGAATAGATAGATTTTGACTGAGCAAACTAAACAGGAATCAATAATTCTGGTGTTAATTTTTATACAATTAATATCTATACACAAACAATCAATTTGTATTATAATTTTAACGAATAAAACACACACTAAACAGTTATTCTTTTAATTTTTCAACAAAAAAAACCATGCATACTTGAAAATTTATTAGTAATTATTACTACGCTAACCCTCATAATATTTATTGTATATTGTATCAAATTAGTACATTTAAAAATATAAAAAACCTACCAAGCTAGAGAGAATCAAGAATTCCCATTATTTAACTATCTGGAAGACATTATTTTTGGTATCACCAACAAATAAATATGGAGACAAAATCTTCCATGGTTCTGATTAACAAAGCTAAAATCCCCAAACAAACAAACAACCAACATCAAACCAACACCGACACGCAACAACATAAATCACCTGATATTTCTGTGGGCAGCAACCACAGCGCGCGCAGCATGCGAGCAGCGCCGGCGCTCGGCCGGAATGCGCAGGCGACGCGAGGGGTGAAGGTGACCCCGGTCGCTTCGCAGCCCCGTTGTAAGGATTCTCCATCTCCACGAATTCGCGATCCTGAAAATCCGAATACTGCCTCAATATTGAGTAATGTTGCGATTTTTTGTCGTTGAGTTTGCTGAAAAGGTATGTGAATAGAACAAAACAAAGACATTGAAGATAGGATTTATATTTAAAATTAAGTAGGTAACTTAATATTAATTTAATGGCGTAGTAAAGTAATAATGGTAATGAAACTTTTTCCCACATAGAGTTAATTACCCATGACTACTGTGGAAATCGATAAGCCTGGTAAATTGAAACAACGACGCAGTGTGGCAGACAGAAGACATAACTATAATTTTTTGACGTTGCAAAATTGTTTTACAGTTCTTTTTGGTATTAAAAACCTCTGTTTCATCGAATCAGGTAGCTGATTAACTAGATCGGTATACAATACAACTTAAAAAGTATTATAATTATATAGAATTTAGATATATTACAACTAGACTCAAAAACAAACTTGTTTATGCACTCAAATGTTTGTCATGAATGGGGATCGAACCCACTGCCTGAGGCGTGGTAGTCAGGCACAGTGGCTCTTCTATGCAAAAGCAACATTCCGAACCATGCGTTAGAGTCTGACAGTACATAAGTGCCTGTGAAAGCCTATTTAAGTAAGAGTACAACTAATATAATAACAAAAAATGCAGCATACCGTTGTACGCTCCAAACATCTCAGCAGATGATGGTGCTGCAATTCGAAAATGTCCTCATCTCTGCCAGCGTCATCGAGCTCCACGCCTGACTCCTGGGCAGCAAGGCGCGCTTCAGCTGCCTTCTTCTTGGAGACGAAGGCAGCTCCTGACGAGGCTTTGGCGATGCGGATGCGGGCAAGGCGGGCTTTCTGGAAGGATGACGAGTATCATTAGTTATTTAGTCACAATATAGAAGTTTGCATACCGAGATGAGAGATACGCTACACCAATGGAAGCCATCTCATAATCCTAATCCTAACTTTTTTTTATATTATAAAAGCGAAAGTGAGTTTGTTTGTTACTTTTTCACGCTTAAATCGCGATGGTATGCAGATAGCCTATGGTACGGAGAACAACATAGGCTGCTTTTTATCCCGGGAAAATATAAGATCCCCGGGGCACGCGGTATAAACCGCGGGGCGGAATCTAGTAATAAATAATCACCAAACAGACCAAAAGTTAAGACACAGTAGCTTATTGTTCTAGGACAGATTGCCTTCGTGCAGAAAAGGAGAAAAAAAAATACAAAAAAGGCTTATTTTTTTACGATTTATAGGCATGTATAGGCATGCCGCAATTTCACCATGGATGATGATGACTGTGGCCAAAGGTATTACACAAACCCTAGAAAAAACCGGCTCTCAAGTGCGTGGTAACAGATTTTCAATATGAGTGTTGTAACCGGTCAGGCAGGTACTACAAAGTACCTTACCACCGCGCTATGGGGTTCTCACGATGTTTTCCTTCAACGAAAGCTCAAGCTTATTGTAGGGTTCGAACCCACGACCTACGTCGTGGTATCCGACGTCACTAACACTAAGCTATCATCGCCTTATCATCAGCATTCTTGATAACTTGGAGAAATAAGATTTTTCTTTGCAGTTACGGTTTCTATCAATAGATGGTGGTAGTAGTTTAGTCTATTTTAAGTTATATCTACAAAATTCAATATTCTTAGCCACAGACGAATATTCTAATACAAATCTATAAACGAACCTAAAAAAACCTTAAATTTCAATAAACTACATTCTAACTAATATTATATCCTAACTAATGTGAGTTTGTTTGTTACCATTTCACGCCTAAACCGCTGAACCGATCGCGATGAAATTTGGTACGCAAATAGCCTATGGTATGGAGAAGGACATGTGCTACTTTTTTTCTCGGGAACGTGGGTGAAACCCTGGGGACAGCTAGTATTTCATATTCATAACTAAATCCATCAGTGAACAATACTATACACAACGTACCCTTTGTGCCTTCCTTTTATCAGCCCTCTGGTTCTGATGGTAGATTCTTGAGAAGTTGGACACTATGACTGGCACAGGGAGAGCGATCACCAGCACTCCGGACAGAGAGCATACTCCTCCAACAATCTTGCCTGCTATAGTGCCTGGCACCATGTCTCCGTAGCTGGAAAAGATAATTAAAATCCATCAGAAACTAAAGCAGTTTAGAGACTGTAAATTCGAAAGGCCCATGAACTTCTTTTACTATGAACGCTTTTAAAGGGTTACTCTGATGTGGTCAATTGTGGTAAGTACATGAAACCTTGAAGGATACTGTATCTTAAGAGCAAATGCTGCTGTTTTCCTTTGGCTTATGTTTAACAACCACCAGATCTAGTAAAATGTAATGGCAAAAAATCACTTAATATTGCCAAAACTAATAAATCACCAAAATTAAATCCCCAAATAAGCCGGAAATAAGAACCAAAAAAATTACAACTTGCGATCCTACTTAAAGCAACCAACTCCAAATTGCGATTGTTTAGACCAAAAAGGGTTTCCGTGCAGTTTTAAAAAAATAACCACGATGTGTACGACTTCTAACCTAAAGTATCCGGGTCGTTTCTGAATAGGAAGAGATTTTAGAAATTACATTGTTGTACAATGTTTTCACATATTATGTAAATAATCGTAATTTGGTGATCAATTTACTAAATTTGATTTCATAATACACATTTTGGGTAAAAGTTTTTCATTGTTGGCAAACAAGCATACGGCCCGCCTGATGGCAAGCGGTTACCGTAACCTATGAACGCTTGCAACATCAGGTAAATCACTCGCGCGTTGCCGACCCTTCCCCCCACCCCGATGAGCTCTGGCTACCTTACTCACGCGCAGGAACACAACTATAAGCTATTTGGCTGCGGTATTCTGAAAGGTAATAAATATTCTGAAAGTCGAGCTGCTCTTTAAGCGACATTTCGCTCTTAAACTTGAGGGTGGTAACCAACCAAGTGGGTACTAGAAAGCACCCGACAAGCGAGCTAGGGTTTCCTCATAATGTTATAGTATTACCACAGTCTATGTAACTCTTACAGCCGGTCAACGGACACGTCTACACAGAGCAATCGTGCGGGGCTTGCGGGGTGAGAGAGGGGCGATAGCGAGCCCAAGCTGCCATACACTCGCGTGGGACACAATGCAGCAATGATGAATGCCTATACAAAGCGGCATTTTGCGTGACTTCAAACGCGATAGACCACTGTATGTTTTTTACGCTGTGTAATTACATTCGTCACGGCATCTGACTGCATCTGAGCTAAAATAACACAATTTGCCATATCCTTAAATCATAAACAAAATATCTTTGTAAAAATCTTGAGTAAGGAGTTCATATTTTAAGTTAAAAGTTATGCATCTCTCACCAAACCAATAAAATAAAGTAAACACACGTAACACAAACACTAAAACTTACAATTTTCAGGTCAATTGACCATGTATACCATAATTTTCATGGCGTTGATGGACCATACAATAAAAAACATATAAAAATTGTAATAAAATACCATTTAAAATGTTTATTAGTTGTTAAAATAGAGCTCTTTCCTTGACACAATTTGCTGAAATCTAAATATAAATTATATACCTATATGTCTGCTTATTTGTTTGTAATGTATACCACCGAGATGGTAAACAAGCCGGGCCGCCTGATGGTAAGCGGTTACCGTAGCCCATCACAATCCTATGCTATGATACCGTAAAGTAATATTTTGAGATCGAAAAATACGTATTTGTTTCCGTAATTATTTTTGTTTTAAAAAGGTCCTTCTTTGATGTAGTTCAGAAGATTCCAGGAAAAGTATTAGTTCCTTTTATAGCACATAAAATCAAATAGCAAAAGCTGGTCTTCATATAAAACTGTAATAGGAAATTACTGTCTGGGCAAGTTCCGGAGGAAAATGGATCATTACACAAATGTTAGCCAATCGATTCTGGGACCTTAAGAAAAAGCTTGTTTTGTTGAGTTTCGCAGACTTTCTATGATACATTATGTTGATCATAAATATTTAACAATATCTTAGAACATTACAGATAGGTAACTGTATTATTTTACGATTCAATATTTTTCGGATGACTTCACGGACCACTTCAAGTGCTTCCAGGGACCACGAATGGTTCACGTACCACCGGTTAAGAATCACTGCGATATATTAGGCGATGATAGCTCAGTGGTAGTGATGTCGGACGCCGCGGCGAAGGTCATGGGTTCGAATCCTACAATGAGCTTGAGCTTTCGGTGAAGGATAGCATCGTGAGGAAACCATAGCACGGTAAGGTACTTTGTAGTACCCGCCTGGCTGGCTACCACCCTCAAATTGAAAATCTGTCACCAAACACCTAATGGTGTGTTCCGGCAGCTACACTTGAGAGCCAGTTCCTTCTGGGCTTTGTGTGCTTACCACCTTCGGCCACATCATCACCTACAATAGTGAGATTGTGGCCAAACACAAGACTATACAATGTAATATATAGATATACTTGCTGTCCCGGCAGACCTTGTGCTGCCCTATTTCTCTAATACAAAGTAACATTGATTTTTTTATGTTAATAGGTGCCCCGACAGATTTCGTTCTGAAAACCTTCCTCAGACTTCATCAAACACAACCAAAAAGAAATCAGCCAAATGAACCGATTTGGCTGATTCTCGAGATTTGCGGTCAGCAACACATTCGGCGATTCATTTTTATATTATAGACTGAGAGTTAAAACTGTCTTTATCAGTTATTTAATAAATTGTGAATAAATAATTATTGCACTGAAAATTAATGATAAATTTACGATGAGAGTGAAATTAACATGAGAGTTGCACAGAAAAATTAATACGTATAACAGTCACTGCTACGACCGATACAAATAAAACAAAAAAAAAATGGCCAAAAACTGTATAGTGAGTACGACAAGTGACCGGCTATAAAAAAAAAAATTCGCGATGTAAAAATAGGGGTTGCTCGTAGAGGTTTTAATATAATATTTTTTATTCTAAGTCATGACAAAATAAAAATCTTGCCAAAAAAATTAAAGTTTATAATTAACAAACAAAAAATAGGGGTTGATCGTAGAGGGTTGAAAATTTAGGGTTGTATGTATTTTTTAATGCTGTATCATAAAAAAATAAAAACAAAAAAAAAATTGGGGTGGACTACCCTTAACATTTAGGGGGATGAAAAATAGATGTTGTCCGATTCTCAGACCTACCCGATATGCACACAAAATTTCATGAGAATCGGTTAAGCCGTTTCGGAGGAGTTTAACTACAAACACCGCGACACGAGAATTTTATATATTAGAATATAAAACTTAATGCGTTTATTAAACCCGAGAAAATTGAGCCCCCTTATGAACGCAGGTAAAACCTCGGGACAGAAGGTAGTGTAAAATATCGTAGCTAGTTTCACATATTGAGTATGACAACCATTAACCATTTCCATAACCCCAGATACGTGGTTTATCATCAATCAGTGGTAAGTATGCAATAACGTATCTCGAACAATATGCGAGATCACGTAAAATCGTAAAAAGTGTCAGAAGGCGTATCGTAAATTACGTAAGCGCGTTGGCAACTCATTTCCTTTTACAATATTTTACGTTCAATCCACAACGTTGCTATTTAAGACTCGCTTCATCTTCCTCTGGCTTAGGTTTATGTGAATTGTTGCTATTTATATACTTAAAGATCTTGTTTAGTGAAAAAATAAAAAGATTTAAAGTAGAGTAGATGAAAAAAATTATGAGCGGTCGGGGGACCTCCGCCAGGAACGAAGTTCAATATACAGGGTGATTTTGTTATCACGTAATCTGATATTGCGTAAAATAATATGGTTGCTTCATACATTTTGGTCGAGTAGGTATTGAACTTTTGTATGGAACAGCTGAAACAACAGATGATAATTTTTTCATGATTTCACAGTTAGTCCCATAATAAAAGTTGTTCATTTTGATGAGTACTTCCACCCTTGCAAGTATTGCCAGTGATAACAAAATCATCCTGTATAATAAATATTGCAGAAATTGCAAGCATTTTATATACAAATTGCTATTCCCTCCAGTTTCCACTCGCGTTCCAGGGATAAAAAAAAGTAGCCTTCCTCAAGAATTTTTCGCGTTCAAACAAACAAAACCTCTTAAGTTTTTTTTTATTTATTTATTCTTGAACCTCCCAGATAGTCTGAAATAATTTTAATACACTCACACACGTTTATAACGCTTTTCGTGAGAAAAAGCGTAAAAAAAAAATGGCAACCCAATGCGGAAGGTGATATGTCGAAAGGAGTAGAGCCCAAACTCCAGAGCAGTAAACTAAATTCAAATTCAAAAGTTTCCTTATTAAATGAACTCATTACAAGTATTTTTAATCGTCACTCTTTTCAATTTAATAAATTTATGTTAAGTATATTTCTTTAAAACAGGTAATTTATTATTTTATTTATTTAATGTACGTAAGTAAGTATTCAAATAATATAATTTATAAATTTTATTTTATAACTAACCTGCGGAGCGACAATTCATTCAAATGCTTTCTTGTCATCTATAAAATCAAAATTTTATAGTACCCTTTCTTACATAACTTCTGTTTTAATATCTTTTTGAATCTATATACAGATAGTTCTTGGATTTTATTGGGTACTTTGTTATTATATAAACGTATACAGATCGTCTTTTACTTGCTTAGCCGAGTTACAGGTACAGCAAGTTTGTGCTTATTTCTAGTGTGTGTCGCTATTTTTGGGGAAAGTTATGTTTGTTTTTACGAACATAAATTAGATTTTCATACATGTACTGCGACTACACTGTCATTATATTAATGGATTTAAACTTATCTTAAAGAGAATCTCTAGGACTTTAGTAATATATTGCGCGAATAGCCCTCTTCTGCAGTATGAAAATTCTATTGAAAAAGCCTGATTAAGAAGAGCAAATTCTAAGTCAAGATTATTTATTTATAGAAATATATTAATATGTTTAATTGCGTTGTTTTGAAGGTTAGAGCAAACATTGAAATAGTACCTAGTTACATTATGACGAATAAGTAGCACACGAAAATAGACATCTCAAAAATGTATCTCGCTTTAAACAGACAGATGTCGATTGCTTATTATATGTAGATGTATCGGTTTGCAAAAAAATAACTGAAATAGATACAATCGCTTTTTCTTACTTTTAAATTCTGAAATCACGAAATATAATTCAGGAGTTATGAATGGCGCAATAATATGAGCTGTTCTTTTTTTTTTAATCTACGTAAGTATATACTAGTTTTGTTTTCAAACAGTAGAACCAAATGTTATTTCAATCAAAATTAATACATCCGCAACCCTTGAACAATTTTAGTAGAAACCAGTATAGATTACGTTGTCATATGAAACATTATGTTGAAATATAATATGGATACATAGACCAGATGTGCGCCAGAACATACTGCGCAGATTGTTCTCCCTTTGAAGCTACAATTGGTACGTCATCCCACCCTACTACTCTAGATTCCTTGCAAATTTTATCAAACAAACTGAAAACTCGTAAAATTTAAGTTTACGTTTTGACCATGTATATATAAACTTATGGTTTGCGTCAGTGTATCTAGAAATGCATTATTTATTCTTCGCTTGGTACCTCCTATCTTCAAAGGTGGTTTTTCTACCGGTCTATTGTTTTTAATCTATAAGCTATATATTGTTTTACTTAATTTAAATCTAAAAATTACATAATGTTTTTATTTATTAGGTAGAAATAAATTGATGAAATCTAAACCGCTATTTTTTTTTCTTTTACGATTAGCAAATTTATTATACTTACAGTTCATCGTTAAGCGTCATCATCATCATCATCTCTCTCATAGTTGACTTTGTAATCACAAAGCAGCTTTCCAAAGAGTCTGACACTAAAATTCATATTGCTTTTTTGAATAAAAAAAAACATCATTTCATATGGAGTAGTTAAAACATACGGTCGGAAAAACTTTGTGTCAACGACAGTCGCCCGAGCCGAGCACAATTTATATATTTACTAACAAAATCCATATACACGTAAGGTCATCCATCCCATTTCTATAAACAGAATTTAGTAGCACGTGGATCGCCATAATATAATTAAATTTCTTCTACGAAAAGAGAGGAACCGATTACTAATGTAAATAAACGCATAAGAAAAATATTATTATCATGTTTTTGATGAGATTTGAATTCTATCTGGTAGGAAATAGAGCAGATTTCTCTGCGTTTCGGTTAAGGGCTCGGCCTTGTGGAAAACAGTATGGTGCTAGAAACATACGGGTGGGAAATAAGAATGCTAATGTTGCGTTTTGATTTATGCTAATAGCGAGTTATATAATATACAAATTGCCTAATAATGTCTAATTCTACTATTTGCCAATGATAACTAGTCATTTGTTTATTAATTAATTTAAGGCGATGATAGCTCAGTGGTAGTGACGTCGGACGCCGCGGCGAAGGTCGTGGGTTTGAATCCTACAATGAGCTTGAGCTTTCGGTGAAGGAAACCATAGCACGGTGGTAGGGTACTTTGTAGTACCCGCCTGGCTGGCTACCACCCTCAAGTTGAAAATCTGTCGCCAAACACCTATTGGTGTGTTCCGGCAGCTGCACTTGAGAGCCAGATCCTTCTAGGCTTCGTGTGCTTACCACCTTCGGCCACACTATCACCTACCATAGTGAGATTGTGGTCAAACACAAGCCTATACAAAAAAAAATATAATGTAGAAATGCACTACTACCATCTCCTACGCCACAGGACAATATTTTAACATCCATCACAATACAACAATACTCTAACTAAAAACAAAAACAAAAGAAACACAACCTCAATAGGGTATTTTACTCTATATGAGAAAAAAACTAAAAATGTACAGTTTAGATAGCTTAGGCAATAAGCAGTCGGAAAATGTTAGTTTTAGTTCATAAAGTACCTTAATTAATTTTAAAATTAATTTCAAAGTTTTCAGTTTTTTTTCAATCTGTTTCTAAACAAGCGAGACAGTAGCCGCCATTATAATGACGTCATACGGTGCTGTATGTAGCACCGTATGACGTCATTATAAACCAAACCAAACTAAATAGTGTCAACTGAAGTATTATTTTTATTATTTTTACACTAGTATTCATGCATTCAGGAACAGCACACTAATAAAAAGGATAATAGCTCATTTTTAATTTATAATTTTTTATAAGTCTAATTGAGACCAATATCAGCGCATTTATTTACTTACAAGAGACCAAACAACGTCATGACCGTAGAGTAACATGGCGTCCAGCGTTTTCATCAAGCTACGCGCGAAAATTGAAAATTTAAATGCATTTTTATGGCACTTATCGATTGAATAAAATTTTTGTGTTTCTTTTGGTGGCTTATTAGCACCTTAAGAACGAATTGAGACACTTTTCAAAAATGGGTGATATACCCTATTATACATTCCATAATCAAAACACGCCTCATCCTCGCACCTCGCAACCACCTGTCCATTTTCACAGGAAAATTACGACACAGTGACCTCAAGACCGATCATGATAAAAGTTTAATGCGACGTCGATTCAGGGCCGTGAGAAACGCGCGGTTGGAAACAAATGTAAACACTACGACAGCGGACGTAATATGTGCCCATGAGTACACGTTCAAGATTATATTTGGATAAAGGCAATTTCATTTGGCAGTGGATATGGGGTTCCGGCTTTTTCGTGAAGAAAAATAGTGTGAGAGAGCGATGATATTTCGGTGGTGATGTCGTGATGAAGGTCGTGGGCTCGAATCCAACAATGAGGTTAAGCTTTCGATGTTTTTTTTTTATATCACATTGTCGGCAAACAAGCATACGGCCCGCCTGATGGTAAGCGGTTACCGTAACCTATGAACGCTTGCCACATCAGGTAAATCACTCGCGCGTTATATACCCTTCCCCCTACCCCGATGAGCTCTGGCGACCTTACTCACGCGCAGGAACACAACTATAATTATTTGCCTGCGGTATTCTGTAAGGTGGAGGTACTTCCCCAGTGGAGCTGCTCTTTGAGCGACATATCGCTGACAACTTAAAGGATGGTAGCCGTCCAGAATAGACGGTCTCGTCTGAATGCTTTGTTTGTTAGCCTTCTAGCATTTTTTTTTTTCTAAATTCCTCCCGAATTTTACTCTTTTTCTCCTAGGATATATGGCACGCGGTAAGCAATGCCAGGATATTTACTCAATACATTAGCGATTAACTAAGAATACTATAGACAATATTGCGTATTCTTAAGCTATTGTATGGCTTTTATCGCGGGCTTCGGGCTTTGAGCGCGGCGACCGAATCAAGAAATTTCGTAACGAAAAATTGCATAAGTTGATAAAAAATGCTATGCAATAGCTTTACCGCGGCAGTCCCCGAGTGCCACACGTATTTATTTTTTATTTTAATTATGTTCCACTGTGAAACTTTAGATAAAAAGTTGGTTCAAAACAAAAAGTATGATACGATAAGAACAATCTTATCTATATATATATAAAAGAGAAAGTATGTATGTATGTATGTTTGTATGTATGTTCCTTATATATTCCGAAACCGCTGAACCGATCGCGATGAAATTTTCAGACAATCTTCATATTAGCCCTGCGGGTGTTCCTGTAAGGTTTGGTGGCGATTGGAGCACTTGGGACCGCAGGTGAAACCGCGGGGCGGAAGCTAGTATTGCATAAATGATAACCTTTTTTGCAGCTTCATTTATATATACACTTAATAATATCTGAATTGAATTAGTAATTTTTACTTCTAACCGCGTTACCGGTATAAAAAGTAGCCTAAGTTGCTCTTTAAAATATCAGATATCTGCCAGAGAAAGTCCCGTCAAAATCGGTCTAGCCGTTTCGGACATTAGCTGGAACAGACAGACAGACGAACAAACATTTTTTTTTAATTGTTTTTTTTTTTTTTTATTGTTTTTTTTGTTATAAATACCTAACGTATATCCTATTAATATTATAAATGTGAAAGTCTGTGAGTATGGATGGATGGATGGATGGATGGATGGATGGATGCTTGTTACTTTTTCATGCAAATGCTTCATTCAGGTGAAATTTGGCACACAAATAGAATATATTCTGGTATAAAATATAGGATACTTTATATCCCGAGAAAACATAAGATCCCTCGGGAACGCGGGTGAAACCTCAGGGTGGAAGCTAGAACTTTCATATATTTTCAAAGCTAACATTACAATTTATAGGTAGTAGAACTCTTAGTGCAGAGTTCGCCCGGAGAAGTACTACCACCATATCTAATTCCGCCGTGAAATAGTAGTGCACTTGTATTACTGTGTGTCGGTTAGGAGGGTATGGGAGCCGGTGAAATTACAGGCACAGGAGACTTAACAACTTCATGTCTCAAGGTTGGCAACGCGTGAGTGATACCCCTGGCAGGGAAAATATAATATTGTATTTTCTTTGCCCGTGGTGTTATGAGCGTCTATACTTATACTACGGTAACCGCTTACTACCAAGTGGTCCGAAATTCTGTTTGCCACCATGTAGTATAAAAAAATTACAAACAGACACTTTAATTTTATTTATGTGTATAGAATCTATACATATATAAATAGACGAAATGGATTGACTTGAAAATGCTAATGCTAGGTACGCTAGCAGTTTTTCAGAAACATATAAATGCTATAACAACCGTGTCTCGACGGCAAGTTAAAAAAAAAACTAATAAATATCTCTAACTTATTTTGGTATAACCACTTGCGAAATTAACGACCTGGAAAAGTAAAAGCTCTCGACGAAAGCTCCGCTCATCCGCTCTGAAAATATGAAAGCTCGAAGTTTTATTTCATTGCCAAAACGAACAAGCTTTTGTTCGTTTATAAATTAAGTAAAACATTTGTTTCAAGAATAATTTTAAACTGAAACCGAGTTAAAAAGTAAACTGTTTGATAATTGACGGACCGGTTGGCGTGGTAAGATACCTTATCTATCACGCCGCAGGTCGTGGGTTCTATTCCCACTCAGGCAGACATTTGTGTGCATGAACATGTCTGTTTGTCCTGTGTCTGGGTGTAATTATCTGTGTAATTATCTATATATGCATGTATTTACAAAAAAAAATGCTTAGCTTGGGGTCAGTTGGCCGTGTGTGAGGAATAATGTCCCAAATTTAAATTATAATGAAAACATTTTTTATTCAAATAGGCCTTATGACATTTTAACGTTAGTTCATGCATACAAATGTTTGTTATGGATAAGAATCGAACCCACAACCTCTACCGTTGCAGTTGGGGTAATTATCGGGATCGTTATCATTACCTGCGCAAAACTACAGTAATTTCACAACAATGTGTCAGGTCAGTCACTGCAAGACAAGCAAATATACCACACCTCTACCAAATTTAGTAAATTGCCTAGCTCCGTGTCTATAGGGTCACCCAGATTTAGTAAATTGTCAGCCTAGCTCGCCTCTGGCGGGCTATAAAAGGCATTCACCGTAGACGTTGAATAACCTTTATGTTTTAGCATAACTAAAGTGAAGAATGAAGTTTTCTATTCAACGTTTAAGCAATTTTTGGGGAATTATTTATTTATGCTACAGCCACACTCATTGGCATTCAACTGATTTGTGCTATCGCGGTGTTGCCGCTGTAAATTACCCGACTTACCCGAATGCAGTTCGATTAAGTCGGTATTTCAGTCCACATTCTTCAGTCGCAAACTGAACCTAATCACACAAAGGAGCGTTTGTCCAAATATTAATATTAGTTCTTGGCGATAAATATACTTGAGGGTGGTAGCCAATCAGGCGGGTACTACACAGTACTCTACCACCGCGCTATGGTTTCCACACGACGTTTTCTTTCGACGAAATCTCACAATCACTGTTGAATTGGAGCCCATGAACTTCGTCATACAATAACTACTCACCTAAAACCTTAAACCTTACCTTTAACCTTTAGCCTTAAACGTCAAATACCTAAATTAATAAACGTAAATATAACAGAGAATTTAACTTATTTTTACTTAATAATTCTCAGTGCAACATCAAACAGATTCAATGTTGCCATATAACTAAAATACACAGCACAATGTATTTATTATTTCAAAGTAGAGCCAACGACAACACTCGTACGGGACCCGTTTGTTTTCATTGTCGCTCAGTCTTTTTCATACTATATCTCTTATGTTTTTCTTGGAAACTGGAAGCGTTACGTATGAACGCATCTTTACTCGTTTTATTTAGTTTTTGTTTGACACCTAAAACAGTTTTATTATCGAAACGCTGCTTTTATATAACCTATAACTCCTTTTCAATGAAGCATTATCCTGATAAATATTATACTCATTCTTTGTTGTTAGTCTTTCTTGCTGTTTTTGCAGCAAAACAACCGGGCTGTTTTTGATGAAAATTGATAGAGGACCTTGTAACTTGGTTATGGTAGGATTGATGGTTTTATAACAGCAATGCGAGTAGAATTGTGGAAAATAAACCACACTATAGTTACACACTGAACTTCGTTTTAAACATTCTACATTCGTAAACATCTCGCCGATCTCTTATAATAATAATAAAATATCAATTACAGACGACAAAGATCCATGGATTAGTAAATTATGTCTTATTTTACTACATAATTAATATTTTATCTAATTTTAATGTATGTATACATTGCCTTACATAACATACTCTATGCACACACCAATCGGTTTCTACCAAATTCTCATTACTGTTTTTAGGACACTGTTTTAATCTATCAAATAAAACCAAATATACTACTATTTGAGTACGGGACTCTGAAAAGCCTAATCACATCACTATCTTACAATTTCAGCGATAAACTAAGTCGTTATAATCGGTATAAGCAATTTTATCACAAGATGGTATGATCCATTAAAATGGCGGACAGTTGCGTTCAGAAATTAGTGTTGTAAGGTGCGGAATTTAAAAAAAAAATCGTTTTTTTTTAAACATACGAGTTTGGAATATATATTTATATAGTCTATATACTTATAAAGTCTATATTTATAATGCTTTTCGAAATAATAAAATACTTACACTAAAATAAAGTTGTGTAAACATGATTCCTTAATAAAAATAAAAATGATGATTACAAACTAATATGGCACATAGACTTTAAAAATAACTCTACCACGGGTTTGTATACTCAAGTACACTTTATAATATTATAACTTACTAGCTTACCGCCCGGCGGTTTCACCTGCAAACACCTATTTTACTCCCTTAGGGGTGGAATTTTCAAAAATCCTTTCTTAGCGGATGCCTACGTCATAATAGCTATCTGTATGCCAAATTTTAGCCCGATCCGTCCAGTGGTTTGAGCTGTGCGTTGATAGATCAGTCAGTCAGTCACCTTTTCCTTTTATATATACAGACGAAGATTATGTTTCTATAACTGTTTAAAACCATACATTGGTTTCTTAGCAATAAATAACGGGCAGGAACCAATACATAATTTTATAACGTTTTAAATGCAAAAGAAATACATACATATATATTTCTATACGGCTGAGGCGCAAAGTAAAAAATTACATCTCATAAGCGGTTGTAATAAACGTAAAAAAATATATCTTAAACATATCTATGGAACGAGAAGAATAAAAAACTAAATGTAGAGCTACAAAATGACATTTTCACGTCAAAAACTGTTTACCGGTTAAGTTTGAATTATTAATGCCAAAGTTCCGGGAAAATCTCGGTTATTTTGCAACACTATTTGCAGTTTGACGAGTTTTTCACGGTACGACACTGTTATGAGAGAAGTGGCCACGTTTTATCTTCGATTGTATAAAATACAATGTTTATTGTATTGTTCGCCATTGCTGCCGTATTTACGATCGACGTAACTGTTTTTAGGTCGTTTCGCTTGTGTTTAATTTTATTCTTGACATAGATGCTAGTGATGTGGCATTGTTATCGATATAAATATTGGTATTTTATTTATTTATTTGTTTGCAGTAATAAAGTATAGTTTAAAAAAATATTATAGACTTTTTAGATATCCTACAATATATAAATGTTATAAATGCGAATGTTTGTGTGTTTGTATATATAGCTAAGTGGTAAAAATATGAGTATGTTTGTCATCACCTAACTCCGTGACGGCTTAACAGATATAGATGGAGCTTGGTATATAGATAGATATAAATAATAAAAAGAAACTGGGACATTATTCCTCACACACAGCCATTCTGACCTCAAACTAAGCTGAGCTTGTGCTATGGAAGCCAGATAACTGATATACTACATAATTATACTACTTTTATTTGTAAAAGCATACATATAGATAATTACACCCAGTCTATATATGGATCCTGGAATAGCTTATAGGATATTTGCTATCCCCGGAAAAACATAAGATCCTTTGGGAACGCGATTGTATCCCACAAATAAAAACTAAATGTAAAAACAACAATCATTAAAATTTATCATTTGATTATGTTTATTTTAAATAAAAATATGCCAAAAAATACCTTTATCAATAACAAAAACGTTCCTGTTCCTTTTTCAAAACATAATAACCGATTTCGAATAAGGAATTACTTTACATCGACACATACATCTACTCACAACCATACGTATATAAAGCGCATTGGAACACGGTTAGCGCCGGAGATATGACGTCATAGGCTTATGAAACAAAACGACAAATAGACACGAGTTATAAATGTAACTACTAATTTAATAAGCGATGCACTTTGGCAGAGCATCAGTCTACATTTAGACTTCGTTTTAATTATTGCCAGATTTCGCTCAGTGAAAGGGTACATCGTTAAAATATGACGCAGGTTGAATGAGGATTAGTAATAAAGTAGTTTATATTAGTTTTCCTCTTTTTTATCATTAGTGCATAAACTCACTATGGTAAGACTTTTTGGCGGGAACTTGCGAAGTGATGTTGCGTTTTTCATGAAATCAGTGTATTTTGAACTCAAAAAATAAAACTTTATTGAATGAGGTTGGTGGCGTTTTGTCCAATAAAGATCAATACAAGTGCACGAGTGAAGTGAAATTAAATGAATGCGTGTATCGTGACTTTTCATGTGGTCTCAAATAGTCCACGAAAAGTTTTAGTAAAACAGCCACCAATTTACTAAAACTTGACTGACTTGACTTGACTATATGTATACTAGATTTGGTTAAAAACTAATTAATTAAATCAAGAAAATTATACAACCATTGACGAGGCAGTATGGTCTATGAACTTTGGCTGTTCTTCGGAAAGAAAAAAAAAACTCTATGATAAGAGATAATATGGCCGAAGGAACATACTGATAGAACGTTGGCGACCAATTTTTTACTGTTCTTAAAGAAATAATCAATTGTGGCCATTGTAATCAAAGCATCGTAATAGTACAAACGCGAATGTTTGTGGGCATGGATGTTTGTTACTCTTTCAAGCAAAAACTACTAAACGGATTTGAATTAAATTTGGCACACAGATAGAATATATTCTAGATTAACATATAAGATACTTTTTATCCCGAAAAAAAATAAGATCCTTAGGAACGAGGGTAAAACCGCGGGATGGAAGGTAGTAATAAAATAAAATCATTGTTTATTACAGTACTGCTAATCATAATGATCGTGACCAAAAAGGGAACTAGTAAATATAAGACTTAAGGATCATTTTAGCGTAATTTATTTTGTATACCTATCATAAAAAGCTACGTTAAATGCCAACCATGTAATCTGTTTAAACTTCAAAGAAAACAATGTGACAGTACAAATTCAACAGTAATCCTTTCCTCAAACCAACGAGACATACAATTTTATACAAAAACTTTGTCATAAATTATTACATTTAATTGGCTGGATATTTTGACATGGTATGTTTTGGAAACCTATATTAAGTTCTATATGCTGAACTTTCACCATGGGACCAACTTTGAAATACCAAAAAATTTGATTTTGAAAAAGATTTGATTTTTTGACTCTCACCTATGGAAAGCTATATTATCAGTGAGTAGTATGGGCTATATTTTATCCCAGGAACACGGGTGAAACCGCACGGAAAAGCTAGTTCGTAATATATGATGAAAAAAAAATACACCTCGAAATATCCACCCGGTATTATGATAAAATATCGAGGAAATTATACGTACAATAAAATATTACTAACTGTCTAATTTATACTAATCTATACTAATATTATAAAGCTGAAGAGTTTGTTTGTTTGTTTGAACGCGCTAATCTCAAGAACTACTGGTTCGATTTGAAAAATTATTTCAGTGTTGGATAGCCCATTTATCGAGGAAGACTATAGGCTACTTTTTATCCAGGGAAAACAAAAGATCCCTCGGGAACGCGGGTGAAACCGCGCGGAAAAGCTGGTAACAATGAAAGTTTTATGTTGCATTTGTTTTTTCAAAAAATAAGTTATTTATTTACTGGATACCAAAACTATAGTTATTTTGGTCGTAAGTTAATTTCCATAGTCCATATTTCGAGTGGCACAAAGCATATAGCCACAGTTTGCATTAATTCTGAAACAGTAAATCACCTTGATAAATAATCCTACGTTTTTGTGAAAAAAAGTTAATTTGATTTTTTATATGAGTACACTTTACTGTACCTACCAATATTGCTATATTGCTGCTATACATCCTATTTATTGTAAAACTCTAACGCACGATTCAGAATGTTTATTTTGTACAATGTAAAATTTAACATATATTCATTCAATTAAATTCAGTTTCAATGGTTTGGCTAAAATATATGAAATTACATCACTTGTAATGTGCAAGTCAGTATCAACATCCTTAGCTAAAAAATGGCCTATTTAAAGTTTTACTCGGACTAAATTTAAAACAAAATTGTTATTTGCAAGCATTTATTAATTGTCTAACTCTTATACCGGTTCGGAAGTTTATATTGTTGAAGTTAGTTCTATTACTGACTTAATACCGACTGTGGCCCATCTTTAGAAAGGAAAAACAAGTCATAAAGTCAATAATGTAGTATCCCCGGAGGCATCCTGAGGGGAGCACGTAAATATATCGAGTTTGGGACTTGACGCAGTTTTTATCGAGGCCAGACGAGCAGACAGGTGGTTCGAGTAATGGCCATCTCGTTTCATAAACTAGTCTTTTATGGTACCCTGAAGGATATGGACCATGGAATTAATACTAAATATATAGTAATTATAGGTCAACTTCATTTTTTATTTAAAAGTTCTATATGCTTATGTGCCTATGTGCTATTCCAGACTAAAATCTAACTCCGTGCCAAATTTCATCCAGATCCGTTCACCCGTTTTGCCGTGATTGAGTAACAAACATCCATCCATCTATCCATTCACATTTAAAATTAAAATATAACTAGCTGTCCCCTGCGGTGTCACCCGCGTTCTCGAGAAAAAAAGTAACCCATGTCCTTCTCCATACCATAGGCTTTCTGCGTACCTTTCATTGCGATCAGTTCAGCGGTTTAAGCGTGAAAAGGTAACAAACAAACAATTTAGGATACTGTGTTACTTACAAGAATTCTTTGTTTTATTTCACATTTGTCTAGTTCGATTTTTCAAAATTCTATGAATGCAGTTTTTCTTTACTTTGAAAATAAAATAAAGTTGTTTTCTATATATCATAGTTTGTATTTTATACATTAATTGTAAATATTCAGTACTTAATAAATAAAGATTCTTTGAAGTATGGATTTGCTATCTTCAATATAAAGGGTAAATTCCCTCCAGGGGATATTCATTTGGTTCAACCTGTATACAACAATTTATAATCACTAGTTTCCGCACCGTGGTTTCACGCGCGTTCCTGTGTAAAAATTTAGCCTATCTCATCCTCCGGCTCATAAACTATCTCTATGCAAAAATTTACGTTGATCTATTGCTCTTGCTCCGTTACTGCGTGAAAGAAGGACAAATCAACAAACTTTTTCCTATTGGAGATCCATAGGGGAGGCCTATGTCCAGTAGTGGAAGCTCAGCTTGCGGCTGAGAGTATGTTGATGATTTACACTTTTATTTTTATTTTGTATAGCCTTGTGTTTGACCACAATCTCTCTATGTTAAGTGATGATGTGGCCGAAGGTGGTAAGCACACAAAGCCTAGAAAGAACTGGCACTCAATACACAATATAAGCTATACAATTGTAATAGAATATTGAAAGAATAATTTCAGAGCAATATAGAGTAGCTATGTGATATCACAGCGAACCCAACAGTGTCAGAGAAAAACATCAAAGTTTTCTTTCATGTTTGTTTCTATTTTTATTTTAAATATCTTGGGACATTTGACTCTAAAATAAGCAGAGCTTGTATTATGAAAACTAGGTTACTGATAATGTATCTACTACTTGTAAATCATATTATAAAACAAAGTCACACGCCGCGTCTGTCGCGATGATCTCAAAAACTATGGCACGGATTTTCATGCGGTTTTCGTTTTGTGTAAATTATCTGAAATATGACGATAATTGTTGAAGATATCGGAAAAAAATCATGCCGACTGGAAACATTACTGGCATGCACCACGTAAAGTTATATAGGTGTGCTTATTAAAAAAACATGTAGGCGTATATGCTCTGCTACCCGTGCGAAGCTGGGGCCGGTCGCTAGTATACAGAGTGGTGACGACATAACGACATTAAATGAGAATACGATCCCCACCAGTTAATCAAAACACTGTAAGGTGATCAAATAAGTTATTACACCAAAATCCAATAATCTAATTTTTCAAACAAACAATGCGAAAATAATCAAAATTAAACACAACAGCCTTATAATATCGTCTACTAACCTCATCTGACCGTTGGCACTGCACGTAAGAGCGGCAACATCGCTCCCGTTCATTAAATGGGTATTTATTTGGCGGTCTCTTTAAAGTTGTTAAAGTTACAAAATAGTCTATAATAAACGGTTCAGTCGCAACCGTTTATTATAATTTGATAACTTTCGGTATACACACTACTGACACGATACCCAGTATGTGGTTTCAATTAATGTTGTATAACCACTCTAAAATCGATATTTACATATTTATTGGTGACCTAATTACAAACTTGTTATGTAGTTTTGACGGCTATTACGTATCCTAAAATAGTAACAAACTACAATTGATTGATGGATATCCTACAGATCCATCAATCAACATTAATTTGGGGTTCATGGTGATGTACAGTGGTAGCGCATGATGACTTTATGAATGATTATCTTCGAACTATCAATGCAGTATGTAGGCGTTTGACGGGCCGGTTGGCGTGGTTGATAAGATACCCTATCTATCACGCCGCAGGTCGTGGGTTCGATTCCCACTCAGGACAAACATTTGTGTGCATGAACATGTCTGTTTGTCCTGAATCTGGGTGTAATTATCTATATATGTATGTATTTACAAAAGAAAAGTAGTATATGTAGTATATCAGTTATCTGGCTTCCATTGTACAAGCTCTGCTTAGTTTGGGGTCAGATGGCCGTGTGTGAGGAATAATGTCCCAGAATATTTATTAACCACTAAAGGGAGTCGAGCCACCAGCGAAAGAGAAGGAAAGTAGGTAGGTAAGAGGTAGGTCGTTGCTTCTCTTTTCATAGTATAATGCTGTCACATGATCTTAAGATAAAATATTATAGTATCTTCGCCGTGTGTGACCCCCTTAATGGTATCCACGAAAGATCTGACATTTTACAGAAGTAAATAAATAAATAAATATTCTGGGACATTCCTCACACACGGCCATCTGACCCCAAACTAAGCAGAGCTTGTACTATGGAAGCCAGATAACTGATATACTACATATACTACTTTTCTTTTGTAAATATATACATATATAGATAATTACACCCAGACACAGGACAAACAGACATGTTCATGCACACAAATGTTTGTCCTGAGTGGGAATCGAACCCACGACCTGCGACGTGATAGATAGGGTATCTTACCAACCACGCCAACCGGCCCGTCAAGAAGTGTCAATAATAATAAAGAAAAAACAAAAAGAGACAATAACTCGGCATATGTGGTTGAGCAGTTACATTTTTCAGTTCCAGCGTTATTAATCAGACGTAGGGAAGCCATAGAGAATAAAGACGAGGCATTCACAGTTATCCTAGATCGCTAATGCCATCGACATTGGCTGGATTAGATAAATAATTTAATGTAATAAATCTGAGTTGGTTTTGAAAAGAGTAATTGCTGATTTTCTTGCCGGCTCTTCTCAGTAAAAGCAACCTTCCCAACCGAGCGTTAGAGTCAGACTATTCATAAGTGCTTGTGAAGGCCTATTTGAATAAAAAATATTTTCATTCATTCATTGCATGTCCAGCCTTTGTTGTTCCCTCCCAGGCTGAACTATGCAGGCGGTCCACCTGATGGTAAGTCTCTACCGTCGCCTATAGACATTAGCGATACCAGTGGGATTGACATTGTGCTGCCGACCTTTATAAAGCCACCAGTAAGTGCTTGGCGAACAATTTTAAGCAGGTGGTAGCCAGCCAGGTGGGTACTATAAAGTACCTTACCACTGCGGACAGATGCTACTCCATTATCAAGGATATTGATACCTCAAAGCTTTCTTACCGATTTTGGACAAATCATTACTTTCCACGGTCATTCATACTAAGGGATATTCCTCTCAAATGGTCATCTGATCTCAAACTAAATAGAACTTATACTATGCCAACCAGATAACTGATGTACTATTTTTTAGGGTTCCGTACCCAAAGGGTAAAAACGGGCCCCTTTTACCTATTAAGACTCCGCTGTCCGTCCGTCTGTCACCAAGCTGTATCTCATGAACCGTGATAGTTAGACAGTTGAAATTATCACAGGTAGAGACATGATTTTTTTGCCGCTTTTATAGATAATGCTACGGAACTCTTCGTGTGCGAGTCCGACTCGCACTTGGCTGGTTTTTTTCTAAATATTTATGTACATAAATATATAATTACACCCCGACTTAGGATAACCAGACATGTTCATGCACACAAATGGAATAGAATCTACGAACTGCAGCGTGGTTGATAGTACCTATAACTTACGAACCACGCCAACCGGCATGTCAAAAAAAAAATAGCTACACTATAACAGTAGTAAGTCAAAGTCAAAGCCATTTATTCAGTTTGGGCCCTAGGAGGGCACTTATGAAGACAGACAGACTTATGAGTAGACAGGACTGGGCCAGACTGTAGTTTAGAAATAGACATTTACTACACGATGTTAATAATTACTCCTGCTATAACTGGTTTAGGTTAATCGACTGGGTTTTAGGAGGTTAGCTTTCAATGAGTTTTCTTAATAGTTTTATATATTTGCAAAGTAAGGTACCAACTTGATGCAATGACAGATTTTTCTTATGATTTATATCAAAGAAGACTTTGTAATGCTAAATCCTAAGATCTCCATCTCTCTGATTTGAATCGAATTTGGCAATGTAAAAGTTGCGGGCGAAGGCTAGTTGTAAATTAAAAGTCAAGCCGCAAGAGATTCACTTTCCAACTAGGAAAATAATGAAAATTCTAAAATGATTTAAGAAACGTATTATTAAATATGTGGGTGGTGTGTGTATGTGTTTGTACCATCACGCATTATCTGCAAAATAAATTATGTTTACACAAGTTGAAAGCTTTGACTGCGATAAAATTTGTTATACGTTTTTGTAACGTGAAAAGAATAACAAAAATTACTTATGATTTTACTATAAACTTTGTAGCATTTTGTAGTCAAACGTTTACTTATTTAAGTTTTAACAGTGAGTCTACAGGCCCAATCCTAAAAAAAGAGAAAGAAAGAAAGTTTTTTTTTATTTGTCAACCATCAAATGTAAAAATCTGTAACTAGGTAACTTCATTTATTTTAAACCGAAAGTTATAGTTATAATCTATACTAATATGATTAGAGTAGAGTTTTATTTGTTTGTTTAAAGGTGCTAATCTCTGGAACTACCGATTGGATTTGAAATATTAATTTAGCATTTGATAGTCCAATTCTTGATGAAGGCTATAGGCAATTTTTTTATCCCAGGAATGCGGATGAAACCGCGGGGAATAGCTAGTATTATAAAAGATATAGGGTGAACCAATAGCGCAAACGTCAAAACATTTATATACCTACAGTTATTTTCATAACACTAAATCCATACATCTAATATATAAAATTCTCTTGTCGCGGTGTTTGTTACCAAACTCCTCCGAAACGGCTCGACCAATTTTTATGCAATTTTGTGCGCATATCGGGTAGGTCTGAATCGGTCAACATCTATTTTTTAACCGACGAAAAAACGGAGGAGGTTCTCAATTCGACGCGTATATATATATATATTTTATGTTTAACCACGCATAACTTTTTCCAGAGTAGTCCGATTTGGATATTTTTTTTGTTGGAAAGGAGATATTCCAAGGGTGGTACCATGATAAAGAAACTAGGATCTAATGATGGCATCCCAGAGAAATCGAGGGGAACCTTCGAAAATCGTAGTGGCGAATAGTGCGTTTTTTTCATTCATTATTAAGTATTTTAAAGCACTACTATTTAATGAAGGTCTGGAGTCGATCTGATGATGGAGCCGAAAGACAGTCGCGGGAACTCTCCAATGATTTACAGCAATTAATCAGCCCACCCAGGGCTTGATTAATTTGTATTGATGAGAACTTTACACCTAGAAAGGGTATACCCCCAAAATTGGTCCCATATAAATTTGGTAGGGTAGGAAAACAGGGGTTGATTGATTGATCACTCACTGATTGTAATGTATGAAATCAAAAATGATGCATGAAGTAATTAGTAGAGCCATAAAAAAACATAAAATAAAAACTTTTTAACAAAAAAATTAAACCGCCGAAAAAACTGAACAGCAAAAAACAATAAAGCTTTTTTAATTAACCTTAATAACTAAGTTCTTAAACTAATGTAAGTATACGTAAGTCATTTTGAGTCGGCGCCAAACAAGCAAGCGCATTTTTTGGAATATTAATGTTTATCACTGGCGATTTCACGTTGCATTGTGGTTATTTCTTTAAATTTAAGGTAATTTTGTGATTTTTGTTTATTGATTGTTTGGCGCCGATTCAAAATGACTTACGTATTCTTACATTTGTTTAAGAACTTAGTTATTAAGGTTAATTAAAAAAGCTTTATTATTTTTGCTTTTCAGTTTTTTCGGCGGTTAAATTTTTTTGTAAAAAAGTTTTTATTAAACCGCTACGCGAGTGAAACCGCGGGGGACAGATACTAATATTATAAATGCGAGAGTAACTCTGTCTGATTCACTGTTCGATTCCACTGACCTCAATGATTGGAAATAATAAAATTATCCAATGGAACTACACAGGTCACAGCAATATTGATCTAATAAAACCGGCCAAGTGCGAGTCGGACTCGCGCACGAAGGGTTCCGTACATTATCATTATCTATAAAAATGGCAAAAAATCATGTATGTTGTATGGGAGCGCCCTTAAACATTTATTTTATTTTGTTTTATTAGTATTTGTTGTTATAGCGGCAACAGAAATACATCATCTGTGAAATTTTCAACTGTCTAGCTATCACGGTTCATGAGATATAGCCTGGTAACAGACGGACAGACAGACGGATGGACAGCGGAGTGTTAGTAATAGGATCCCGTTTTACCCTTTGGGTACGGAACCCTAAAAATGCGGAGTTGAATTTACTAACCAAAGTTTCCATATAAGCATCTTACATTGTCAGAAAGATAGTTCTTGGAAACTATTACGATGGAAGATAAAGATATTAAATGGAAGCCAATACCTACTATTATATACGAAATGGTGTTATTGCTTTCTCTTTCTTTCACGCAGTATCGGATCGACGTGAATTTTTGCATAGAGATAGTTTATGAACTGGAGAGTAACACAGTCTACATTTTAAAACGGGAACGCGGGAAAAACCGCGTGCCGAAAGCTAATTCTTAACAAGATAAATCTGGTGATAGTATATTTTCTAGCATTAAATATGGTGGTCATTAAAGGGTTGAGTTACAGACCTCTTCACACTGAACAATAATTGTTTTTTTTTTTTTCTTTGGATGGATTTGTTTTGACGGGCCGTTTGGCTTGAAAGTAAAATTTCCTGATTGCCTCGTAGGTCATGGATTCTGTACACACATGTCTGTTTGTTCCGAGTGTAAATATCTATTTATGTATATATTTACATGTAATATATCGTCTGGTTTTTCCATAGTACAAGCTCTGCTTAGTTTGGGATGAGATGGCCGTGTGTGAGGAATGTCCCAGGATATATAATACTAGCTGTCCCCCGTGGTATCACACGCGTTCCCGAGAAAAAAAGTTGCCCATATCCTTCTTCATACCATAGGCTATCTGCGTATCACATTTCATGGCGATCGGTTCAGCGGCTTAGGCGTGAAAAGGTAACAAACAAACAAACTCACATTCGCATTTATAATATTAATTAGGATTTATTAATATTTGACCAAAAATCTCACATTGGTATATCTGATGTGGCCATAGGTGGTAAGCACACAAAACCAAGGTGCTTGGAGACAGATTTCCCACTTGATGATCTCCAGGTGGGTACTACAAAGTACCCTACCACCGTGCTATGGTTTCCTTACGATGTTTTCCTTTACCGAAAGCCCAAGTATCATTGTAGTTTTTGAAGCGATATTCAACGTTACTGCCACTGAGCAAGTGACCTTTTTATATGACAAAATTTATTTAATACGACGATAAAAATATTTAACAGCTTCACGCCAAAAGCAATCTAAATCCCTGTAAATAAAGATAATAATGAAACCATCCATATAGTAATATGTGTAGCCTATGTTTCTAAGTTATCTTGTAAACAATATAACTAAGATTGAGATGTTTGATATGTAGTATAGAAGCCATCAATCTTGACGCAAATTTTATGATAATGTAAGAATTATTTATAACATTTTGCTAAACTCAAACTTTTTTAATGAGTGAATCATTATGAATGGAAACTTTCAAGAAGCTCGCGTAAAATAACTAATAAATAAACGATTCTTTACATTATATTATAAGAGGGAATGTGAATCTGTTTGCCAGTCATTATTACATTTTTATGACTAAGATAAACCTGGAATTATTATCATGGAAACGCGGGTGAGACCGTGGGAGGAAGCTAATGCTTTTACTTATCTGCAAAGACATTTCCTTGTTCATGGTTACAGTGACACGCTAAACCAAAAATAATGAGTCAAGTATAATGCTAGAAATCAGTTATAGTTTTTTTTTATTAATTCATCTATAAAAGCCTATTTTGTACCCCTGAAAATCATCAGGTTCTAGGAATTAGGAAACTCAGAAGTCTATAACAAAACCTTTCCATATAAAGACATAGCAATTACAGATGCCTTCTGGGCTTTATAAAGGCAACACATTGCCAATCACCCTCCTATTGCTAATTTCCATAGGCAACGGTAGCCACTTAATACCATCACGTATACCATCGGCAAGCTTCTGACAAAAGAAAGGGGGACAAATATACCTAATGACCACCTAAAAGAACGTTGTGAACGAACCTCTTTTACTCAAAATTAGTAAATTGATCACCGAATCACGACTACTTACATAATTATGTATAAAGATTGTAAATCTCTTCCTATTCAGAAACGACCCGGACACTTTAGGTTAGAAGTGGTTATTTTTTTTAACTGCACGGAAACGCTTTTTGGATTAAACAATCAGACCTGGATGACCGAGCTTTGCTCGGTATTTTTTTTAAACGACGTTTTCTAGAAATGAAACCTAGCTAGATTGATTTATCGCCCCCGAAACCCCCTGCATACTAAATTTCATGAAAATCGTTGGAGCCGTTTCTGAGATTCAGATTATATATATGTAGGTATATATATACAAGAATTGCTCGTTTAAAGGTATAAGATATAATTTGGAGTTTGTTGCTTTAAGTAGGATCGCATGTTGTAAATTTTTGGTTCTAATTTCACGCTAAAATCGGGATTTGGTGGTCATTTACTATTTTCAGATTTTTTCTGGTGCCAAAAAAAAAAATAACAACCGGTTTCTAGTTTATTTTATTCTATCAACGATCAGTGCAGTGCGCACTATAAGCTCTTTGATATATACATGTCGCAGTTGAATTGCTTATTAGCTGTTTTACAAAACGGCACCGTTATGTAAAACAACTGAACGTTAAGTTACGTACGTTAACGAACTAGTAGTTTTGTAAAACAGCGGATTCGACAATCTATCTGCGACATACCTACATATAAATAAATAAATAAATATTCTGGGACATTATTCCTCACACTCGGCCATCTGACCCCAAACTAAGCAGAGCTTGTACTATGGAAGCCAGATAACTGATATACTACATATACTACTTTTCTTTTGTATATACATACATATATATACAGGGTGATTTTGTTATCACTGGCAATACTTGCAGGGGTGGAAGTACTCATTAATGTGAACAACTTTTATTATAGGGCTAACTCTGATATCGCGTAAAATAATATGGTCGAGTAGGTATTGAACTTTTGTATGGAACAGCTGATAATTTTTTCATGATTTCACAGTTAGTCCCATAATAAAAGTTGTTCATTTTGATGAGTACTTCCACCCTAGCAAGTATTGCCAGTGATAACAAAATCACCCAGTATATAGATAATTACACCCAGACTCAGGACAAACAGACATGTTCATGCACACAAATGTTTGTCCTGTGTGGGAATCGAACCCACGACCTGCGGCGTGATAGATAGGGTATCTTACCAACCACGCCAACCGGCCCGTATATAACTTGCTACTCTAGTTTAGCATTTCACTGATAATTCCCTAATTTCATCCATCAGTTGTTATTTACAAGTATTCGTGAGCTTTATATTAACACAACATCTTTCCTCTTGCAAATTATAATGTCCCTCACGTAACTAAAACAATTTCATACAAAGGGACCTTTTCCTTTGTCTTAGGAAGCCTACAATTGGAACATTTCGTTGCTTAAATTCGACCTTAACATATTATTACAAACAAATAAACAATAACCATATAATACAAGGTTTGTCACGTTGGGTGACACGCGTGACGCTTGACACGTGTCGTGATGTAACGCTTTGGGGCCACGCTTCATCGTCACGCTCTATTGTTCATGTTCGTACCGGAATCGCGTGGAATAAAACGAAGTCAAGTCTATCATATAAAATGTCATGTATTTTTTTTAAACGACTCCCACAAAAAGAGTTCTGAATTCGGCTGATCTATATTTATTTACGATTTACCCGAGGGAGTTTATATTTTCCCGAGATGAAAAGTATCCTATATTTTATTCCAGGGTATGATCTACCTATATGCTAAATTTAATCCAAATCCATTCAGCCGTTTATACGTAATTGAGTCACAAACATCAGAATATACAATCTTTCACATCCTAACTTAATAGTATAAATGCGAATGTGAGTTTATTTGTTACCTTTTGACGCCTAAACCGCTGAACCGATCGCGATGAAATTTAGTACGCAGATAGCCTATGGTATGGAGAAGGACATGGCCTACCTTTTTTGTCGGAAACGCGGGTGAAACCGCAGGCGACAGCTAGTTTATAATATTAGTAGGATAGCACGGTGGTATTTTGTAATACCGGCCTAGCTAAATGCACCTACACTTTGAAAATCTGTCACCAAACACATATTATAGGTGTACACTTGGGAGCCAGATCCCTTCTAAATTCTTACCACCTACTACGGTGAAATTGTAATCAAACAAAAAACCTATTAAAAAAGTGGTTCATTTTTGGAACTACCATAAATAATTATTCAAACAAAAATAAACTCCATAGCAACTTTTCTTAACATGAAAAAGAATAAACAGTTTGCCTTAATAAACGGAAATCTTACAATTTGTCTCTTTTAAAGCAATATTTGCCACAAAAATAGCGAGCTGTTGTAATTTATTCGTCTTTTAATGTAGATTTAGAATTTCCTTGCGTAAGCTTTAATTTCTTTATTCCTTTCTTACATACTACCTTTTTCAACAGAGGTAACAGATAAATAATATTCCAAGCTTACTCTGTTCTTATAAGAATGTGATAATAATAATCTGTAATCTTCTGTCTTCTGTTATTTATCTTCTTCTTCTTCTATATACAGGGTGATTTTGTTATCACTGGCAATACTTGCAAGGGTGGAAGTACTCATCAAAATGAACAACTTTTATTATGGGACTAACTGTAAAATCATGAAAAAATTATCAGCTGTTCCATACAAAAGTTCAATACCTACTCGACCAAAATGTATGAAGCAACCATATTATTTTACGCGATATCAGAGTTAGCCCTTTACCTTGGTTGGTAACTTCAGTAGTTTCGACGTTCATAAGTGCCCTCTTAGGGCCTAAACTGAATAAATGGCTTTGACTTTGACTTTTGACTTGACTATTTCCAAACATCCCTATCTTCAACATAATGAGCTACCTTGTAATAAGCCTTTTCCTTCAAAACTTTCTTTATGTAAAATTTAAATTTAAAATCGGTCATCTTGGTTACCGAGTGAGGTATTTTATTATAAAAACGAACACAATTACCAAGGAATGACTTGCTAACTTTGGCTAGCCTAAAATGTGGAACAACTAATTTCTCTCTTTGCCTTGTATTTATATTATGGACATCTACTTTTGTTTTAAACATTCCTATATTTCTACGTATGAACATTATATTTTCATAAATGTATACTATGTAAACGAGTATACTGTATTATGTAGGTATAGGTATGAGTTGCCATAGCAACCACATAGTGATATCAATTAAATTAATTACTGGGATAGGGTTGGTATAATATGCTCCCATAATGTATCAATTCGGTACGATTTATTTGACAATTTATTTTGTAAATTGATTGCGAGTTGTTCTGCAAATATTTTCAATAAAAATTGTTTAATTTAATAAAATAAAAGGCTTGCATAAACTAACACCCGCTCGTGGTTTTGTCCGCGTTCCAGAGAGAATGATTTCTGGGGATCAAAAATATTCCTTATTTTGTTATAACATTTCTTAATACATATCATAACCATCATCTCAGCCGCAATACATATAGTACCGTATATTTTAAAGCTACCGTATCATCCTAAAACCTCCTTTAATCATATAATCTACCTGCATAGTCAAAATTTTCCCCTATTTACAATATAAAATCTATCAATTATGTAGCTACTAACCTCTCCATTATTGTTTTCCAACAAATAACCTATCTTTTATAGACAGGTGATCCAGATCTCGACAAGACAGAAATACGGACGTTTTGACATGTTTTATTATACTTGAATTTATATACGGTTTACGATACCGGTTAACGGTCGACGTATCGCACACCACAAACGTAAAAACCGTAAATACGCTTAGGATTTACTAGAATCAACTTGTCTACTAAAGATAGAATCAACTTGTCTACTAGAGAAATATATAAAATATTATGTAATATTTTATATATTTTGGGCATTTTTAATTATACATTATTTTATATGTAGCTCAATTCATTTGATCACATTTATAAGCATAAATTAAAATTTAAGTGTCGACCGTATTTCACAGTTTTTTTAACTTTGTATAGGCTTGTGTTTGACCACAATCTCACTATGGTAAGTGATGATGTGGCCGAAGGTGGTAAGCACACAAAGCCCAGAAGGAACTGGCTCTCAAGTACAGCTGCCGGAACACACCAATAGGTGTTTGGCGATAGATTTTCAACTTGAGGTAGCCAGGCAAGCAGGTACTACAAAGTACCCTACCACCGTGCTATGGTTACCCGACGAAAGCTCAACCTCATTGTAGAATTTGAGCCCACGACCTTCGCCGCGGCGTCCGACGTCACTACCACTGAGCTATCGTCGCTTTGAAAGCAAATAAATAAATAAAAATAAATCATAAAAAGTTTTTATAACGATACTTCTACAAAAGCTCATCCATCATGCAAAGTATTATTATTATTTTCCCATAAAAAGTTCCATGGTATTAGGGAGAAAACTTTAATCAACCAAGACTTCCGGACAATTTATTCGGGACTTTATTACCGTGAGTACGGTATATACGCAATGACAATTTAGCTCGAACACATACGAGTGTATATTGTGCACGGAACCGTTATCTTAATTTGGAGAGAGAAACAGAAAACTAACCCTATATCTATTGCTATCGTAAAAATGACTCTTGCCTTTATTTCGAAGTCAAATCTGATATTGATAAGCCGATTGGTGTGTGGGTTTGAAAGTGTAACTGCCACACCACAGGTAGTAGATTCGATTCACATCTAAGACAAACATTTAAGTGGAGGGTATGATTTTTTTTTACTCTGTATAGGCTTGTGTTTGACCACAATCTCACTATGGTAGGTGATGATGTGGCCGAAGGTGGTAAGCACACAAAGCCAGTTTTTTATGTCTATAAGTAAATATCTGTTAGATATATTAAAAAGTATTATACTATATTGTTTATCGGTTATTTGTTCACCGGAATAAGCTCTGATTAATTTAAGATTTTTTACCTGTATATAAAATAAATGTTTTAGGATATTAATTAATTAATATTTTCAGTTTAACATAAAATAGGTATTAACTCGGTATTATGTAGTAACTGAAATATGGTTAAGTTAATTCAACTTAAGAGTAAAACTCTAAAGTTGAATTTTTTACTCTTAAGCGTTTTGTCGTCGCGCCCGCACTCAATAAAGTCACGTATATTCCCAAAGCGAAATAGGTAACAATTTTGGACTCTATCTACCAAGTTAGCCCGCATCCAAGACGCGCGACTACGCCACGAACTTAAGCGATGTACCGCAAAGTTACCCGAACTTTGTCAAAGTTATACGATGGCATTTTATTAATACAAATAAAACGGAGTTTCCAGCCAACGTGACGTGAAGTTCCATGCAAGGTATGCAAAGAGGTTGTTGTGTAACTGAACCGAAATAACATGGACGTCGATTTAAAATGGAAATAGGTAACTGTGCCGTTTCCGAAATACGGAAACAAATACTAACCCCATTTAAATTTGGAAATTGTTACTATTGTTATTATATATTTTTTTTCATTAAAATAATATTCGTCACGTATTTATTTCATCATTACTTCATTGTGAAAGTAAAATGGACTTTATTTTTCAAAAAAAATTTACTAAAAATGTTAAAAAAAATAATTATATGAAATATTTATATAAATCTATTATCATTTTAAAAATTCCTATTAACAAAATTCGTTCATGCTGCTACCAATAGAATCGTCACAAATAAAAATAAATAAATTAAACTGTAACCATATAAATGAATTTAAAATTGTAGATATTATTTTACGATTAGGTAATTTATTTGATAAAAATATTTATGTATATATGAAACCTTTTTATCTAATATCTAAGAATATTCTCTTCAGAATCATAAAATACATTCATGTCCCTCCAAAAATAGCTCGTCCTTTGAGGTTAGGTCAAAAGGATGGCAGCCAGCACATAATTAATGAGCACAAGGTCGGTAATGAAGTCGCCATTAATTATCCCATTAATTTACGGATTATGTTTGTGAGCATTTGAATCGTGGGAAGTTTTTGTACTTGAGACCCTTGAAAAATCTTTTTATATGAGTTTTTATGTATTTACGTTTATTATTATTGTTAAACATTTAAAATAAAATGTATGCCTGCCGATTCGTTTGGATTTTATGAACATAGCTTATCGCTTCGGGAGACCAACGGGCTGAGGGCTTATTCCATCAACGCATTAGCTTGTCCATACAAAGAGAGTCAGTATTTTGGGAAGCTAGCCCATCGGCAGCAACGGGAGTTTTGAAGAAATTTTCCGTTTATAACTTACTAGCTTCCACCCCGCGGTTTCACCCGCGTTCCCAAGGATCTTATGTTTTCCCGGGATAAAAATTAGCCTATGTTCTTCTCCATACTACACTACAAACAAACAAACAAACTCACTTTCGCATTTATAATATTAGAATTAGAATAGTTAGGAAGTTAGGATAAATAACTTATTTTTTGCACGTAGTACTTACAAATAAAACCAAGGACAGCATAAAGCAACTGCACTAGTATTATGCACGTGTACTAACAAACAAACGTACGTACTAAACGCATTCACATAAACAGAACACGCCTAGATTGTCTAGGTATCACAATGTGTCTAGAATACATCCTATAAAGTCAGACGAAACAAAACAAATGTATTCAGTTTAGTAAACTCATCCGTCATCATTCATTATGAATTACATTTCACGTGATGTAACAAAATATTGGCTATTGGCCAAATGTTTGATACAAATATGGTGATATGTAAATATAGTGGTCATTAGTTAAATTATTATAAAAAACTAGTCTTCCGCCCCGCGGTTTCACCCGCGTACCCCTATTTTACCCCCATTTCCAAAAATCATGGCTGCTTAAACTATATTCTAATGTATCTGTGCAAAATTTCAAGTCCAGCTGTTTAGGCTGTGCGTTGATATATCAACAGTCAGTCAGTTTACCATTTTATATATACAGATTAGCTATCCCCCGCGGTATATCTTCTCTTTATCAACATAATATAGGATAATTAGAATCCTAGGTCCTTCTAAAACTCAAATGAATTAATAGGTGCTGGTATAAGGTGTAATTTAAACTCAAACTATCGAGGCAGTTTGCGGTAGGCTAGATAAGTACTCTCACCACCGCGCCACAGGTCGTGGATTCAATTCCCACCTAGGACAAACGTTTATGTACATGAAAATGTATATTCGTTTTATGTGAGCTTATATGTAAGGAATCGCAATAAATATACAATATCTCTTTATATTTCTTTCAACTTAATATACACTTAATATACAAACCACTTACGATAATTTATCCCAAATACCTTGACAACGATCTTAATAGACATTTACCTCCACGAACCTACGATCGACAGTTTATCTATATTAAAGAAACAACAAATTAATATTCACGAATCGCTCGGTTCGATTTAACGATAACTACGTAAGGTTCATTCCAATATGTACCGCACTCTACGTCCTTTCATATATGGGGACAAATGAATCATTTTTGTAATTACCTCAATAATTTTACAACCATTTCTTTTTTAGAACTATATTAAAAACCCATCAATTAAAAAATATTTTTTAAATAACATAATTTTTGTAGATAAGTAAATTTTATGGAAATACTGAGATCTCTATCTCACGAACATATAAATGTATACACTTGAATAAATCGAAAGAAAATCGAATCGAATCGAAAATTTTCTCGTTAAATAACGATTGCAACTTTGTGAAAACATCTATATCATAATATCTACATAAAATCTTTAACAAAATAGTATTGGTTCGAAATTTCTATGTTTGGAATACCATCAATAAATACTTTATAACTTTAAGTGTTTACCACCGTTAGCTACATCATACCTTACTTCCACTACCTACTAAGACTGTGTTAAAACCAATCCCATTTGTAGTAAAACAAATTGGGGATAGTTAAGCCTGAACCCTAAAAACTTGGGGACAAATGATACAACTATTTAGGTAAAAATATGGGACCAAAACGGTGGGGACAAATAGAAACGAGCTCTACGTGATGCTTCCTGCCATTAGCAAGAGTAATCAATTTGCAATAGCAACAGATTCACGGAAGGGAACTGTAGTATGTAAATGATGCCTGTAAATATTCGATGGCAATTGAATTTCATGAACTGAAAACTGTAATTGCATTTTAATGCCTCGATACTACGGCTGTGATTGGAATGTTGAATTTTTTAAATTTCGTTGCACTATTTAAGTTTTTATATTTCGTTTATGTAATTATCTATCTACTAGTTTCCGCCCCGCGGTTTCAACTGCATTCCCCAGGGATCTTATGTTTTCCCGGGATAAAAAGTAGCCTATGTTCTTTTCCATACCATAGGCTACCTACGTACTAAATTTCATCGCAATCGGTTCAGCTGTTTAGTCGTGAAAAGGTAACAAACAAACAAATAAACAAACAAACTTATTGAGGAATGCTATATTATATAGAATACTTTTATCCCGGGAAAAAATAAGATCCCTCGGGAACGCGGGTGAAACCGCGGGGCGGTAGTTAGTAGAAGTATCCATTTTTATTTTTATACACATGTAAAATTGTTATTTTATAATTTAATATAAGTATAGGACTATATGATGTTTTTAAGTCATGCCGTCGGCTAACCTCTGTGGTTTTTGAGTATGACTTATTACCTATGTACAACATATTTTTTTTAAGAACTATAATAAATGAAAAAAAAAATATTTACAAAAAAAATATATATGTAGTATATCAGTTATCTGGCTTCCATAGCACAAGCTCTACTTAGTTTGCGGTCAGATGGCCGTTACAAGGGGGGGGTGGCGATTCGCAAACCCCCACATTTTTTTAACCAATGCCCCCCACCACAACAAATTCTTGGATTGTCTTCCTTCCGCGCGAGTTGTACGATGATTGTTGCGTGAATGGTTTTTTTATTTATTTTTAATGATAGGCTTTGTCGCTGAACGACCACATCGCCTAATAAATTATAAGTACAATGATACAACAAAAATAATAATATAACAACTTTTATTAACTAAATCCTAATTTTAGTAAAGTGTACAACATTTTCGCTTTGTCGGACGATGGATAGACTAAAATGGTATTACAAATACCGATGTCACTACTTCTATCCACATCAAAATGAGTTTTTCTAAATGTTGCACTTCGTACCCACTCCCATAGTACATGTTGAACATGTACTACTACTCCGCAACCAATACAATTGGGTGAGTCAACATCACGAATGCGAAATTGCTCGTATATGGCTAGAGTTTAACCTAAGAGCAGTAACTAAGGTGTTCCAATCTAATGTAGTATCATCAGGCAAAAAATTACTTTAAAAATAAAAAAAACAACTTCCTTCCTACTCGTAAATATTTGTAAATTAATTTTTGCCGGTGCGTTACAAAATGGATGCCTGCCAACTATTCAGGACGTATTAATTAACATTGAATACACGTGTTTAGACTTTAAATATATTTCAGATATCTATATCTTATTTGTGAATTATTTGGAATCGTAAAATACGATTTTGCGACGCCTTGAAGATTTTGGATTCCGATTTTTCTCAACAATGACTGAAGCGAACGAACTGAAATTTATTGTAAGAATTCATCATGGTCTTTGACTTTATTTTGTATGCTGCATAACACGATTGGTTAACTTTTATAACACAAAATAATTAATCAAAAAGACCTCTTTAAAATAAGAGATTCCAATTTTACCGGCATTGAGGATCGATTTGAGGTTCCAAAATTTCTACATAATATTAATTGAAACTGATACTATAAATTGTACTTAGGTTTTATGAAATATATTTGTAGTTTTTAAATTAAACAATAAAAACCATTTTGTCGCATACGCCCGCGTTCCGTTTACGCGGGTTTTCTATGAGAGGTCGCTATAGTAGGGAGCGGGACGCAGCACGTTGAATTTCAGATTTTTAAGCATAACGTGGCGTCACCTTAAGGCGATGACAGCTCAGCGGTAGTGACGTCGGACGCCGCGGCGAAGGTCATGGGTTCGAATCCTACAATGAGCTTCAGCTTTCGGTGAAGGATAGCAACGTGAGGAAACCATAGCACGGTAAGGTACTTTGTAGTACCCGCCTGGCTGGCTACCACCCTCAAGTTGAAAATCTGTCGCCAAACACCGAATGGTGTGTTCCGGCAGCTGCACTTGAGAGCCAGTTTCTTCCGGGATTTGTGTGCTTACCACCTTCGGCCACATCATCACTTAACATAGTGCGATTGTGGTTAAAGACAAGCCTATAAAAAGTAAAAAAAAATAAAAAAACATAATATATATCGCATTTCTGAGGGATCTAATGTCATCCCAATCCTCACGATGTTTTTCTTCACCGATAGCTCAATATTATTGCAGAAATTCGAACCCACGACCTTCGTTACCAAATTTGATGACTATGTTCTAATTTATACTAATATAATAAAGAGTAGAGTTTTTTTGTTTGTTTGTTTAAAGGGGCTAAACTCTGGAACCATCAGTCGGATTTGAAAAAATATTTTTGTATTTGATAACCTTTGAGGAAGGTTATAGGCTACTTTTTATCCCGGGAATGCGGGTGAGACCGAGGGAAACAGCTAGTAGATAATAAAAAGGCTTATTGTGACCCTTTTTCTTCTACCTTTTTCTTCTTTGTAGTACCCGCCTGGCTGGCTACCACCCTCAAGTTGAAAATCTGTCGCCAAACACTTATTGGTGTGTTCCGGCAGCTACACTTGAGAGCCAGATCCTTTTAGGCTTTGTGTGCTTACCACCTTTGGCCACATCATCACCTACCATAGTGAGATTGTTGGCAAACACAAGCCTATACAAAGTAAAAATATATATATATATATCTCTTTAAGGACATGTAATCTGGGAAATAGCAGCTCCTGACATTTGGGAACCCCTGGAGTGAAGTACCTGTTATGTATATGACGAATAAAAATCGAAAAAAAAACATAATAGATATCAAATATTTGTAAATGACTCGTATAAACATGGATAGCGATTAAAAAAAACAAAAGTAAAGCCACGGTAAAGCTGTCAACACATTAGCGCACTTGACGCGGTAATGTAATATGAGCTTGTTTAATCACTGTTTACATTAACAAACAGAATATATTATATATAATACAATATTGTATAATATTGGTAATAAATCTCCTTATACTGTTGGTAGGCAGTTGAATCGAAAATAACGACAATAGAATATTTTTAAGTATGGAATTTAACAAAAAATATTACACGCTTTATTTTACGCTAGTTTTCCGCCCGCAGTTTTACACCATTTAGTGGTAGCCTTATTCCTTGTCTACATCAAGAATGGACTTTCTGTGCAAATTTTTAGCTTTCTAGATCCAAGAGTTTGGGCTGGGTATTGACGAGTCTGTCAGTGAGTGTGTCAGAACATTTATTTTTATATTAATTGATTGTTTATACATATTGGATTCCTATATCTTAATGTCATCTTATCGAAGCCTTTGGGTCCGTAGATCTTCTTGACCAAAATGTATGAAAAAAACTGGGACATTCTGGGGCATTATTCCTCACACACGGCCATCTGACCCCAAATTAAACAGAGCTTGTGCAATGGAACTGATATTATTCAACATTGTCGGCAAACAAGCATACGGCCCGCCTGATGATACTACATATAGGTACTACTTTTCTTTTCTAAATAATATACATTAGCTCGGATTTTATCATCCAAGCTCATCGAGGCTTCGGGAGACCGACGGGCTGGGAGCTTTTTCCGCCAACGCATAAGCTTGGCCATCCAAAAAGGGAACGCTGCCAGCCTGTTGGGAACCTTGCCTATCGACAGCAGCGAGGGCTTTGAGGATGTTTTCTATATATCATAGTTTGTATTTTTTTACTTTAATTGTAAATATGTAAATAAAACGTTACTCATATACATATATAGATAATTACACCCAGACTCAGGACAAACAGACATGTTCATGCACACAAATATCTGTCCTCAGTGGGAATCGACCACACGACCCACAACCTGCGTGGCGTGATAGATAGGGTATCTTACCAACCAGCCCATCACATTATTTCGCAGTTATTTCCATATTTAACTACTACAAAGAAACTGTCGACACAGACAGACACTACAAATCCATCATAGTAAGATATAAAAGTGTAATATCAGCAGTATTGGGAAAGGCGAGATAATAGCGTCCACTTGAGCCCCCTCTCGGGTCTCTAAGGGCCTTTTGTACCCCAGTACCCCAGATTACAATTCAAGGACTATCTAGAATACGATAGGCCCTAAACAAGGTGCTCAAGTGACGATGACTAGATAGGCTTTGTATGATGCCTGCATTTTTTAATTTAAAATTCTAAGTTTTACTATACAGGGTTATTTTTTCTCCTACAGTGCCTTAAGGGGTTAAAGTACTCATCAACATAAACTTTAATTATGGGACCAAGACTGAAATCGGGGAAAAAAGCGACAAACTTTTTTTTTTTTTTTACTTTGTATAGGCTTGTGTTTGACCACAATCTCACTATGGTAGGTGAAGATGTGGCCGAAGGTGGTAAGCACACAAATCCTAGAAGGATCTGGCTCTCAAGTGCAGCTGCCGGAACACACCAATAGGTGTTTGGCGTCAGATTTTCAACTTGAAGGTGGTAGCCAGCCAGGTGGGTACTACAAAGTACCCTACCACCGTGCCATGGTTTCGTTACGATGTTTTCCTTCACCGAAAGCTCAAGCTCATTGTAGGATTCGAACCCATGACCTTCGCCGCGGCGTCGACGTCACTACCACTGAGCTATCATCGCCTTAAATTCCTCCATCTAAATGTATGAAAACTTTGTTTGGTTAATACTTAATCGAGATCCTTAGGGGAGGCCTATGTCCATCAGTGGACGTTTAATGATGACGGTAAAAAATGCAAAGAGCCCATTGAGATGCACCGTATGACGTGGCAGTGATCGTAGTTCGATTATCACTCAAGAGAAAAGAACAGTGCTTTGTTTTGAGTTTCGGTGTAAATATTTATAAAAGTATACACGTGCAATGTGCTCATTTCAAGAGATGCGAATGACGTGGAGGTTGATACCCTGATTGCCAAGTCATAGATTGTAGTTCAATTCCCACTCAGGACAAAGAACTGTTTTCTTTGTTCTGAGTTTGGGTGGGTGTATATATTTACAAAATTATATATTACTTACAACTGGTATAATGTAGTGTATCTAGATTATTTGAACTTGTTCAGGTTATTATTTTTTTATATATTTTTCGTGATGTTATATAATAATAATGTGTAAATAAAATAAGGTGACAGTATTTTTTCAATTAAAAGTCTCGAAAAAAAACGATAAGGTAAGAAATGGTTACTTGGCCCAAAATACGTAACCAATGATCCTTGCTACTCACCCTTACAGTTTGGCACATGCTCTTCCTAACATATGTATATGTATGCTCGTTTTGCCCCCAAACTAGTAAATAAGATAAGAATCTATTTTATTGCCACACAAAAAAAATACAAGGTCCTAAAAAACTAAGTGAGGTCCTTTTGGGGGATGAATGTATAGGCTAATAATCCAATATTAATTCTCAAACTCCCAAATTTCCAATAACTCCTAAACTTCGTCTCTATATGGAAATAAGACAAGTTATTTATTACACAATTTTAAATAAATAAAGAGCAAGAAAAACTATTATAAAAATGAAAGTGCAAAAAGAGAATAACAAAGTGCGAGATTTCCGAACTACTCCAACCTCTGCGGCGAGGGGTAATTAATGTCCGAGATGAAAAACCCCGAGATTTATTAGTTTTCTTCCAGAACGCGCTACGTTAACAGTTCGAAAACATTGTTAGTAACACTAAGATTTTAGCTAAATACGTTATAACTAATGTCTTGTAGCATTTTCTATGGTTCAACAGCTTAAAATATATAATTTATAATTTTTCTTCACAATAATTTCTAAAACTTGTTATTTTTCCATGACATGTTGTCATGGAGATATCTAATTGTCATTATTTTTATTTCGTTTATTACGTCTAAATGGTGAGGTTGCTAAAGAAATCATCTTATTAGTCTGAAAAAGAATCTGGCATCTATATTATTTTTAATTTATTGACTGATTCGCTTTAAATTTTAAATTCAAAAATTCAAAATTACTAAATTGTTCTACAGAGGTTTCTTTAGCAATCGATTCGCAGTGAGTGGTGAGTTCCTTCCTACGCTTCCAACAAGAAGCATCTAGAAGTATAAGTCCATTCCTGGGACAAGCAGTCCCAGGAATTCTACATGACTTGCGCGCCGTTAACAAAGCCAGAAGAGGCTCAAATAATGGTGTCCGCGTTCTAAACATACGTCGTGTTGCAAAGTTCTCAGTACCCGCGTTCTAAAAATACGTCGCGTCGGCTCCACCCTGAGCCACTATCCTGTCTCCTCATCCTGACGGGTTTTGCTGCTCCTGTTCCTGCCTGTACTGCCTGGCTTTTGCTGACCTGGACCATCCTGGATCCTTCACCGAGGCCCTACACACCTTGGCCCCTACACCGAGGCTCCTGCACCGGGAACTCCGTCTACCTGTGCCCTACAGCGAGGCTCCTGCACCGGGAACTCCGTCTACCTGTGCCCCTACAGCGAGGCTCCTGCACCAGGAACTCCGTCTACCTGTGCCAGGTGCTCAGGTCTACACCTGGTCCTCGCCTGTCCCTTGCGTGCTTTGACCCCTCCTCTACCCGTGCTAAATACTCTTGTGTTTTTCCCTGTGACGTACCGTAACATAATCTTCCCTTCCTGGACTTACCTTCCTTTTTTTTAAATTAACTCTGTATTTTGTATATCTTTCTTTTATTTATATTAAATGAACCATAGAAAATTTATTCCATTTATTTATTGTTAGGTACCTTCATGTATCATGACAGTCTAACATAAATGTAACATTAAGAATTCTTTACTAATTTGAAAATGAATATATTTTAATTCAAATAGGCCTTCACAAGCACTTATGAATAGTCTGACTCTATAATTTTATGTAATAAATCTGAGTTGGTTTTGAAAAGAGTAAGTAATTGCTGAGTTTCTTGCCGGCTCTTCTCTGTAAAAATTTACAGAGAAAAACTTAATTTAGAATCATAATTTTGCGTATATCGTCGCCTTAATAAAAAAAAATTACCTTTAAAAAAATATCAGATTCCTCACACATATTAATCATGTAATTATTGAACTTATATGTGGAGCCTTATATTTACCACCTCTGCCAGTTAAGTTCAATACAATACCACCACGGCACGTTTGCCCAGAAACTGCTAACTCACTAACCTTTCAACAGTAAAACTAATTGAATAATGTTGGTATACCTTCGTTTCCGAACGGGAAGTTTGCTTGGGCATGACTTTACAGTTTTATATCCACCATTTATTACAATCCATACACGCCCCTATTAGGGTACGAGCCTTCCGGAGCTATGTTCCATAATACAGAATGTCATTGGGAACATTAAAACTATGGAATTTGAATCTTGAGTCGGATTAAGTTGTATTTTCGATTAACACAATTTATTCTTCAAAATGAGTAAAATCTAGAAAGAAAACTTAGTACTTAAGGAAATGCTTAAGTTACAAGAATAAAATATCGTTAAGCATTTAAAATTATTTACGGTTTCACCCTCAGTCCCGAGGGATCTTATGTTTTCCCGGGATAAAAAGTAGCCTATATGCTATTCCAGACTATAATCTATCTCTGTGCCAAATTTCATCCAGATCCGTTCAGCCGTTCTGGCGTGATTGAGTAACAAACATCCCATCCAAACTTTCGCATTTATAATATTTGTTAGGACTAGCTTTCGCCCCGCGGTTTCACCCGTGTTCCTCAGGGATCTTATGTTTTCCCGGGATTAAATGTAGCCTATGTCCTTTTCCATACCATAGGCTATCTGCATACCAAATTTCATCGTGATCGGTTCAGCGGTTTAGGCGTGAAAAGGTAACAAACAAACAAACTCACTTTCGCATCTATAATATAAGTTAGGATAGGATTAGGAAGTTAGGATTAGGATTAAGATTAGGATAGTTAGGATAGTAGGAAGTAGGATTAGTAGGACATGCTGAGACATTCCTCACACACGGACATCTGACCCCAAATACAAGCAGAGAGTATTTTCTGGATTAATTATAAGATACTATTTATTTCGAAAAAAAATAAGATCCTTCGGGAATGCGGGTGAAACCGTATCTTTCTTTATACAAAAGTAAATATCAAAAACGATGACAAAACAAAAATAAGACCAACTTTCAAGAACAATCACACGATGCATCTATTGTGCGAAGGGGAAGAGTTTGCCGGCAAAGTGGAGGCTCGGGTGGAATTTCTTTCAGTGTAGAAGAGGGGTGAAGGGGTGGAAGGGAGGGGAGTAATTAATTACACCCGTTACTGGTCGTCGTTCACAACCGGCGCTTGTTCCGGAATTATTTTCCGAGGATATGACTTAATATAGTTACTATATTTGGATAAATTTATAGGTTTGTTTATTTAATCAGATTTTCAGTAACTTAATAAATTACTTATCATTAATCAATACATAAATAAAAGTCCTGACTCACTGACTGACTGAATCACCAACGCCCAGCCCAAAGCCTTGGAAATAGAAAACTGAATATTGTAGAAGTTGCCAAGGAATTTCAAAAAAATTCAACCCCCAAGGGGAAGCATAAAGCTAGTATCAAATCAAATTACATCAGTGGTTCCCCGTGACTCATCACCAGATCGCTAATCTTGGTACCTAATCACCAGCGTGGTTGCCTTTCAAGAAGTTTCAAAACATATTTAGAATGTAGTTTTTCTGTATAAAGGGCTACCGAATAAACGTACTACTTAAAGGGTTTTTTTCACTCTTAAAAGATTAAAAACTATAATTATGTAAGTAGCTAGATTGGTTATTCAGCGTGTCCTGGGTCAAATAAATAAAGCCGCAGTCCGAATGCTCGCTTTATTTTACTTTCAATTTATAAAATGCTGACGGTCAAGTTGTTCGCCGCGTCGAATTCTGCTACAAAAAATCAATCCCACTAATATTATAAATGCGAAAGTTTGGATGGATGGATGGATGTTTGTTACTTAATCACGCCAGAACGGCTGATAGGATCTGGGTGAATGATCTAATGTTTTTTGTAAATAAACTAGTTTCCGCCCCGCGGTTTCTACCGCGTTCCCGTGGGATCTTATGTTTTCCCGGAATAAAAAGTAGCCTATATGCTATTCCAGACTATAATCTAGCTCTCTGCCAAATTTCATCCAAATCCGTTCAACAGTTTTTGCGTGAAAGAGTAACAAACATACATCCATACTCACAAACTTTCGCATTTATAATATTACTAGTTTTCGCCCCGCGGTTTCACCCGCGTTCCCCGGGGATCTTATGTTTTCACGGGATAAAAGTAGCCTGTGTTCTTCTCCATACCATAGGCCATCTGCATACCAAATTTCATCGCGATCGGTTCAGCGGTTTAGGCGTGAAAAGTTAACAAACAAACAAACATACTCACTTTCGCATTTATAATATTATAGTTAGGAATATTATTAGTAGGATAGTAGGATTTATGTCACAATGGTACAAAGAACCCTATTACCGTATTATGGTTTCCTTACGATGGATTCCTTCACCGAAAACTCAAGCTGCCAAACTGACGTCATTACTAGTGTTGTGCTTTGATCATATTAGTTACTAGCTTTTCCGTGCGGTTTCACCCGCGTACCCGGGATAAAATATAGCCCATGTTAATCATTGATAATGTAGCATTCAAATGGTGTAAGAATTTTTAAAATCGGTCCAGTACTTCTTGTGCCAATTCGTTACAAACATACTTACATACAAATCTTTCCTCTTTATAATATTAGTATATTATAAAGAGGAAAGATTTAGCAAAAAAAAACTGTTAAAAAAATCAATCACTCACACTGACGGACTTCCGAACCTTCGATCTTTCAGGGCCTAAACTGGAAAATTTAACTTAGACTTAAATAATAACTTTATTGGCTTTAAAATAAGAGCTACTTATAACTATAAGTACATATAAATTACCACGAAGTCATAATACAGTATATACTACTACCTAACCTAGGACAAGCCTTTCTGGGCATTAGCCCCCTTCGCTAAAGTCACCAAATAACTGAGTTCCACTGTAGAACAAAGGCATCTCTTTCCTCACAGTTATGAGCCTATTTAAATTTTCTTTTGATATTTTTTTCACCATTAAACCGATAAATATTTAGCTATATTGCTTTGAGAATCATGGTTTTGCTGCTGAGAATCATGCCGCTCTCGAGAATGTCAACTGTCAGACAGCTGACATAGCATCATAAGCGACGAGCTTATACTGGATGATTTTTTAGTCACTGGCCATACTTGCAGGGGTCAATATGAACAACTTTTATGATGGGACTAACTCTCGAGGTCACCATTATCAGCTGTCCATACAAAAGTTCAATACCTACTCGACCAAAATGTATGAAGGTACCATTTTATTTTTTGCGATATCAGAGTTGGTCCCATAATAAAAATTGTTCATATTGACGAGTAAAAAATCACCCTATATGTAAATATAACATTTGGGACAAACCAACGTTTGTAATACGTGAAATTATTAATGTCCTTTTTTTATTTATTTTTAATTAAGTATAGTATAGATTAATCTGAAATTAAAATATGAATGCAAAGTTTCTTAAAAATAATGTACCTATAGTAGTTTCTAACGTTAGAAGATAAAGTTTAGACTTTATGATTATACAACAAAACATAAGTAGTGTTCACTCTGCTTTGAATGTTTTATCTCATAGTTTAGATTTTATGTCTTTTCCCTTCAATCCTAACTAATATTACAAATGCAAATGTGATTTTTTTTACCTTTTCACACCTAAACCGCTGAACCAATCGCGATGAAATTTAGTACACAGATAGCCCATGTTATGGAAAAGGACATAGGCAACTTTTTTTCTCGGGTTCTAGGCAAATAGTAATACGCAAACTCGCTTCCGCTCCTCACTAAGTCCGCACCCAAACATCCGCTAGTATAGGTGCAAGCGGCGATAAACGCTTGACCCACTTTCGTACGGAACCCGCTCTACAACGTCCCTAACTTAATTGGGGAAGGTTATTCTGGGATCCGTTTACGTTCACAGTAAAACCGAACTATTTATATAGTATTTTAATTCTTTTTTCCAATTAATGTTGCCAGAAATTCAGGTACAGTTTTTTTTTTTATGAAGCTCAGTTGTTGTGCTCATGTCGCAGTGGATAAGTCGATCAGGTATTCTGTGAGCATGCCAATTTTACGTAATACAACTGCATAGGTGAGTTTGACTTTAAAAGTATTGGGTAAAAGATTTATTGATCCTGTAAGAAAGTTAATGTGGAAATAGCGAGACGAACACAGACCTATAAATAATTTGTAAAAAATGTAGAGAGACTGTGCATTGATTGTTTTGGTGAAATATCTCAGAGATAAAACCTTTAACGCAGGCAGAGCATTACATAAGTTAATGTAACGAAAAATATTCGCAAAAAATCCCAACAAAAATTCTTTACATCTCTTTCGCTTGAAAGCATACCGAATCGGAAATAGATTACAATCTCACATGCCATCAATGAACTCAGCAGAATAATAAATACATTACGTGGTGAACTAAATCTCCTGCGCACATTAAAGTGAACTTTTTTCATACTTTTAACACGAGCTTGCGGATTTTTTATAACAAAAGCAGCGTAATAATTAAATCCTCGAGTACTGTGCTAAGTTATATATTTTACCAGCTTCCACCCCGTGGTTTCACCCGCTTTCCCGTGGGTTCTTATGTTTTCCAGGGATAAAAAGTAGCCTATGTGCTATATCAGACTATAATCTATCTCTGTGCCGAATTTCATCCGGATCCGTTCAGCTGTTCTGGCGTGAAAGAGTAACAATACATACATACAAACTTTCACGTTTATAATATTAGTAAGATTTAATACTGGCATTGGTTTGCGTTTTTTTTTTCTTCACTACTATACTATGGTTTCCTCACGATGTTTTCTTTCACTGAAATCTCATGCTTTTGTAGGATTATAGCTCATGACTGTCGCAAATCAAATAGGCTTAGAAGATTAGCCTTAAGAGAGGTAAAGCATAGCGATATGTCGCTCAAAGAGCAGCTCGACTGGGGTAGTACCCTCCACCTTACAGAATACTGCAGCCAAATAACTTATAGTTGTGTTCCTGCGCGTGAGTAAGGTCGCCAGAGCTCATCGGGGAGGGAGGAAGGGTCGGCATCGCGTGAGTTTACCCCTGGTGTTGCAAGCGTTCATAGGCTACGGTAACCGCTTACCATCAGGCGCGCCGTATGCTTGTTTGTCGACAATGTTGTATAAAAAAAATGCAAATATTGAGGAGTTGTAACTTGAAACAAACTTTTTACTACAATTCCTTTACGGAACCTGGTATTCAAGTGATTTTCAAGTTGAGTTCCAATTGAATAACCAGGAGCTCTAACTTAATAAACAGTTTAACAACATTTGGTACGATGTAAACACGTTTTCGTCCATCCATTTTCCAAACGTCATTTCCTTTACAACTACTATCGCTTCGGAAATTGTTCATCGACGGAAATTTATCATTGGTGCTGCAGATTTTTCAATATTTCCTATCACAGTTAAGCTCCGAAGCAGTTTTGATGAAGTTACGTTACGTTTTCAACAAATGACATTACTTTTTAGAAAATTGAAGATTTTCATAAATATTTTCAATATGGTCTAAATTCGATTCGTTTTATAAATAAATAGGTCTCCTTCTAAGCAAATGTGCTACATCTTCAGCTTCCTCATCATGCTTTATGGGCGGGTCAGAGGTCACGAAAGTCAATATCCTGGAAAATATACTTTTTACACGACTGCAAAGGAAGGTGTGAGGATGTTTTACACGCCTATCTACATAGATAGACGTATATAGCTAGTATATATATGTAGGTGTACCTATGTAGTAATATTTATTAACTAACTAGCTGTTCTCCTAAGTTTTACCCGCATTCCCGAGAAAAAAAAGTAGCCCATGTCCTTTTCCATACTATAGGCTACCTGCGTAACTTTCATCGCGATTGCTTCAGCGGTTTAGGCGTGAAAAGGTACAAACAAACAAACAAACAAACAAATAAACAAACTCACATTAGCATTTATTATATTAAAAAGTTAGGATCAGGAAGGATTAAGATAGGATAAATCTCTGGATATAAGTTCCATGTAACATGACATCCTTATTCTCTCCATGTCATTGTAAAATTCCCTCACATACATACAGACATGACATGCACATATCTACAGATCGTGGGAAACCTAGCAAGTAATAAATGCAAGTAGAACGTCTAGATGTCCCGACTAACTGTATTCGCAAAATTACCATATTATGTAAAAGCATTCGTATTAAAATTTCTCTTTGTAATTGCTTGCAGAGCCTTACATGTCGTTTGAACGATGCGCGGTGAATTGTTTTTTTTTTGGGGAGCATCTTTTGCGACTTTTTGGCGGGAACTTGCGTAGTGACGTTGCGTTTTCCTTTTATGTTCATGAAATTTTGAAGTTTATTGAATGATATCGGTGGTGTTTTCTCCAATGAAGATCAATACAAGTGCACGAGTGAAGTGAAATTAAATTAATGCATGTATCGTGACTTTTCATGCTGTCTCAGGTATTCCACGCAAAGTTTTAGTAAAACAGCCACCATTTTACTAAAACCTGACTGACTGCTATATATACTAGATTTGGCTTTGGCCTTTATATTTAAGGATATCAGACATTGATATAAAACTAAAAAGAAATACCCGTTGCCTTACCGAATAAAGAGGAAAAAAAACATTTGTGACTGAGGTCGCACGCCATACGGCTTTATGAATAAAATTTTCAAAAATAATCTCCGTGTTAGCTTACTGAAAATATAAATCCAAAAGTCTGTCTGTCTGTCAGATTTTAATGACACTTGTAAAGTAGAAATTTTCAAAACCTATGCTAGTTTCGTCGAACAACTTTAACTATGGGACAAAAAAAAACAAATTATGACAAGTTTTTTTTTATGTGAAATATTTTGGGAGCTGAATTTGATTTGAAAGAGACATGTGTGCTTTCCACCTTCAGATATTTCTAGATTAAAACACCTTCACAAAAAAGGAGGTTCTCCATTCGACATGTATGTTTGTATGTCCGCGATTTTTTTATTTTACTTCATTATTTTTATGTTTAGCACAATAACAAAACATTATTATTAACGAGTGAGTTAAAGTAATAAAATTAATAGTGAGAAAACTATAAAGGGGATATAATGATAAACAAACATAATATTGGTATTATCCTCTCGTGCCTTTCCATCGTTTCCAATGTTTACAGTTTTTTTTTCTCCCACCAGTAATTCACGCCTTCAAATACCCTTTTGTTTACGAGTTTGGTTGTGGTGACCATGGCTTTTTTCTTTTTTAAATAATAAAAACAAGATTAAACACACACAAAAAATGTAGGATCGAAGTGAAATAGAAATAGGCTAAATCTAGTGAAAAAGTTATTTTATTTATTTTATAAATGATATACGCCCTGATCACACATAAAAACGACACTAAATAAGGTCCTGCTAAATTATGTACAGTCCTTTTGAAGGATGAGCTAATATACTATATAAGAAGATTGTAAAAAATAAAAAATAGAAATATATAATAAACTTAAAAGCATTTTACCGCTGCGTAGGATTTCACGAAATCCTTTCGTAACAATTTTAAATTAAAACAAAAAAGAAACAAATGAATTATCAACTTCAGTAAAACCGGGAGAAAGAATCATTTTAACGTGCTTTACGAACGCAAAATAATTTGGCAGGCACTACGAAACCCATCAGAAATTAGTGACAACATGCAATGTTGCTGAATAGCACGTAAATGAGAATATATCCATGTCTGTGGCCATGGTCACACTACACGCGACACTCCTGGCTTCTCTCCAAGTCATTTCAAATTAATAACTATCGAGGTATACACAATTCCCGTGGTATCGAACTTTGAGGTCGATTCTATTATTCCGTTAGGTCATAGTGAAACAAATAAGTTTATAAATTAACTAGCTATTGATCAATGATCACACTGCGTAGGACAATGGTTCTTTACCTTTTATTGATGAGGGACCATTTGACTGTTTGGTGGTAATATACAGTAAATGTAAATGAATAAAGGGTTGTTATATATATAAATAAAATACACATACAGTTGCTTAAACCCATATTTTTTTCGATTAAATACTTTTTGGATGGCTTCGCGGACCACTTCGCGTGCTTCCAGGGTGGTCCGCGGATCACCGGACCACTGGCGTAGGAGTACAATTTATATACTATATTCTTAAAGGTAATGATAGTATATCGGTTATGATGTGACGGTAATTACATTTGCAATAAGCGTGAGCTTTCGGTTTCTAGTTTCATTTTTGGACGGAATTTGCAAAGCGTCGTTGCGTTTTAATTTTATTTTCATTAAATCGTGTACTAGTGAAGTGAAATTAAATGAATGCGTGTATCGTGAATTTTCAGGTTGCCTCAAAAAGTCCATAACAAGATTTGGTAGAACCATTTTTCTGACTGACTTGTACCGACTTGACTTGACTATGGGACCGCTTATGGGACGTTATTTGGTCAGTCGTGCATAAAGCGTATATGGTAATGTATGATTTATGCTCAAACCTATAGTTATATAAAATTATATTAGTTACTTGTTTTGTTAGTTTTTTTTTGTCAATAGTATGTTATCCTACTTATCCTACTATCCTACTAATAACTACGAATGTTTGTGAGTATGGAAACCTACTGAATGGATTATTTATAATTACGAATGTATACCATGACGTTTTAAATGAAAATTTAATAGATAACTACATATACCATAGGCTACAGGTAAGCTGTTATCGTAGCCTATGAACGCTTGCAACACCAGGGGTATCACTCACGCGTTGCCGACCCCATCCCCGATGAGCTCTGACGACAACTGTAAGTTATTTGGCTGCGGTATTTTGTAAGGTATTTTGGAGGTACTTCCCCAGTCGAGCTGCTCTTTGAGCGATATATCGCCATGCTCTACCTCTCTTCTTCTCTCTCATTGGCACTCAAAATTGACCTAATACATGAAACCGCAAGAAATATTCATTAAGGTGACGCCGCGTTAAGCTTTAAAATCTGAAATTCAACGTGCTGCGTCCCGCTCCCTACTATAGCGACCTCTCACAGAAAACCAGCGTAAACGGAAAGGGCGTATGCGACGAAATGGTTTTTATTGTTTAATTTAAAAACTACAAATATATTTCATAAACCCTATGTACAAATTATAGTATCAGTTTCAATTAATATATTATGTAGAAATTTTGGAACCTCAAATCGATCCTCAGTGTCGGTAAAATTGGAATCTCTTATTTTAAACAGGTCTTTTTGATTAATTATTTTGTGTTATAAAAGTAAACCAATCGTGTTTTGCAATGGACAAAATAAAGTCAAAGACATGATGAATTCTTACAACAAATTTCATTTCGTTCGCTTTAGTCAATGTTGAGAAAAATCGGTATCCTTGCAACAAAAAAGGCGTTGCCTTAAAAATTTTAAATCCACTTCAATGTGACTAAAATTTTATATTATAATAACTTGACATTAGCAAAATACACAAGCCGTGTGATGCTATAAAAAAAGAAAAAATGCAGTGGTAAGTTCAAAGATATTGACGCAACTGAAGAATAAACAAATGAAGAAACTCTTCAATCCGAATCCATCAAATTCACGTTTTACTTTGATTATTTAAAATGCGCACACACACCATCTGCTCTGTGGTTATCATAAAGACTATTCTAAAACACTGACGGATATCTATTTTTATTTAATTATTTTCTCTTATAATAACAAATGCATAGAGTTTAGTCTTAATCGAAAAAGAAAACTTTTAATAACAAACGGTAGCTACTTATCATCAAGTTTATAAGAATGGACCTATGTTAATAATATTTTGAATATGGTTAAGATGGCTGTTGGGAATAAAAATGCAATATATTATTTAATTTCAGATTGTCATATTGTAGGTTACTATAGAAAAAAATATTCTTTGAATAAAGAATAAAACATTCAAAAGTTAGCAACGAGAATTCTCACTAAAAAGGAACCTACCAAAAACAGTAGGTATAACCACAATAGAAAAATCATGAAAAATGAAACCTTGCTAAGTATCTTGCCGGTTCTTCGCAGTGGAAGCTGATTTCCGAACCGATGGTATTTCAATAAAGGTCTAAACTGAACAATGTTAAACTGTTTTAATAGCATATTATACAAGTATGTGTAATTTGTATATATTATTTATATATTTAATAGTAAGTATTATTATTTTGTTTGCAGTTATAGTATTTGGTTTTTTTAGCGGTACTGTACACCCGGTCTTTCACAGTTTTTTAACTCCTCTCCTTTCGAAGGCCGCCTTTTATAACACAACTTCTTGTATTACTGCTACAATCAAATGTCTTGTAACAATACTATCTATCTATCTATATACCTTTGAATACCGTGATATGGTTTCCTAACCATATTTTCTTCAAATAAAAACTCAAGTTCATTACAAAATACGATGTCTCGACCTTCTCAACGGCTTTCAACCACTATTTGTTTCCTAAAGCAGATAGATCAATGCTTTAGAATCATTTTTTAACCATCAATATTTACTTTATAAAATATTGATCCTGTTTTTTTCAGATTTCATACACACCCAGCACATGTTACTACAAATACAGCGTGTGCATGTTTATGACACGCAGAGGTGTATTTGTGCCAACTGCGATGTTCAATTTAGTCTAGACACAATTATAGACAGACTTGTTCGATTCCAAAAGGTTAATAGGGAAATGATTGTTAATGCAGACGAGTTCATGAAGTTTATCTATAAATATAAATTGAAAAGTATTGACTCACTCGCTGACTGACTCATCTACCCCCAAAATTAATTGTTGGATTGTCCATATGATGATGTAGACAAGGATTTTTCAAAATTCACCCCCTAAGAGTTTAAAATAGAGGATCGCGGGGGCAACCACGGGGTGGTAAACCAGTATAAGTTTGTTTGTAAATTACATTACGCTTTTGTTTTTTGTGAACTGTTTCTGTTTCTTATGTGTGATATGTACCTAGTGTTGTGTGTATTTTCAAAATAAATTTATTTTCTTTCTTTCTTTAATGAATGTTTTTTTTAACTATTTATTGACTTGTGTTTCAGCACAAAAACCTAGAAGAAACTGGCTCTCAAGTGCAGCTGCTTAAACAGATTTTCAACTTGAGGATGGGAATCAGGCAGGTAGAGTTCTACCGTGTTATAGTGTCATCACGATATACCTTCACTGAAAGCCCAATAAATAATTTCAGGATTCGAACCCATGACCATCACTACTACTAAGCTATCATCATGGTACATAGACATATCACAACCTAAATAAACATTAAGGATATTACTTTTATCCTGGAAAAACATTAGTTTTCCTAAAACCCGGGTATAACAACGACATAGACGCCAGTATTTTATCCGCATTCGTAGATTCAATGTTATTCCAAGGGTATATCTACTGTGGATTTCCCTAGACAATACAGTATGGGATTCTTCAAAGGGTGTGTAGAGATTTTTGCAGGGTCGACAACGTGCGAGTGATTCCCCTGGTGTTGCAAGCGTTAATAAGCTACGGTAACCGCTTACCATCAAGAGGGCTGTCTTTGTTACCTAAATAGTATAAAGTACGTACTATCGGTAACAAGGCATTGCAACTGTCCATAATTTTTTTTAATACTTTTATAGGCTTGTGTTTGACCACAATCTCACTATGGTAAGTGATGATGTAGCCGAAGGTGGTAAGCACACAAAGCCTAGAAGGAACTGGCTCTCAAGTGCAGCTGCTGGAACACACCAATAGGTGTTTGGCGACAGATTTTCAACTTGAGGGTGGTAGCCAGCCAGGCGGGTACCACAAAGTACCCTACCACCGTGCTATGGTTTCCTCACGATGTTTTCCTTCACCGAAAGCTCAAGCTCATTTTAGGATTCGAACCCACGACCTTCGCCGCGGCGTCCGACGTCACTACCACGCTATCATCTGCTCATCACCTTAAAATAGTTAGAAGTTAGTTAGATCCAGGGGAAGATACAAAACCAAATGGATAAATGTGTTGAGAGCAAATGCTTATTCTCTGAAAATTATGTACATAGAGGAATTACAATCTATCACAAATCAAACCGTAAGAGAGAGAAACAGAGAGAGAAAGAGGAAGAGAGAGAGCCGGAATGAAGACTCCACTACGAGAAAATGTATTGCTAAGTCTAGCTCTAACTAGTCTAGGGCGATGGCTGCCACATGCGTCATACTTGTGAACAGGTGCTGCTTGTGGGGGCTGGTCTACTTAAGTTTGCAATCCATTTGTTTAGTAAGTTAGGTACTCATAATTTTGATATGTTTTTTCCTTACTGTCATATAAGACACACATATTGTCAGTGAGACTAGATAAATAATTAGATGTAATGAATCTGAGTTGGTTTTGAAAAGAGTAATTTCTGAGTTTCTTGCCGGCTCTTCTCAGTAAAAGCAACCTTCCGAACCGTGCGTTAGAGTCAGACTATTGTGTGAGTACACCTTTTCGGGTCTATTACGTACGAATTATAGAGTCCATCTTCTTTTGTTTGCTTTATCTTTAATCTTATAGGGTTAAATCGCGGGTGAAACCGCGTGTCAAAAAACTAGATAGATTATTTTAATTTAAGAAAACTAAGGAATCTCCTAAATTATCAAATTATAGTGGAAAATATATACAACATCAAAAAATGCAAAGTGCCGGATGAATCGTAGTACCTTGATCTTGCTTCAATCAAGGCCGATCTTTTTATAACATGACTTTGTATATTGAACTATATTTAATCCCATATTGTATACTTAACCCGTCGATATAATTAACCAATCAATATGAATCATTATGAAGGATAATTAGGAGTATACACGGGAAATATAAACACGCTATGTTTCAACGTACGTTGATCTAGCAGTCAATGACATTAATTAACTTTTGTTTCATGGTTTTGTTCCCCTTTTTAAAGTTCCCTTATTTCAGGTTCCTTACCTTTGCTTACTGCTTACCTGGATTAAGATAAGCGAATAAATAAAACAGAATAATTTATAAAGTTTTTTTTTTTGGAAAATCCACCGGAAAATTTGGAAATTTCGTATTTTTTGTAATAAACATTCAGTATTTTTTTTTACAATAATACATACATATGTTGCCTTACGCTTGAGCCGCAAAAAAAAGATACGTAATAAATAAAAACTCAAGAAATATTCGTTAAAAATTCAAAATTTCCTAAAACCATTATCTTCCGAATAATTCACAATCTTTTTTACGACAATTCCTACATACATATCTTACATATAAGACCACGTATTCTCTTCTTATCTATGGCTTCATAACAAACAAACATCACTATACAAATACAGTATAAAAATCCCTTTCCATGAGAAATATAGGCTCACTGTTCACACGTAATCGTGACCATGTAATTTATTACTAACAGTTCAGTCAAGGTGACTTCAAACATAAATAGAATGAAAAGAAAAGAAAAATAAACCGCCGTATAGAAACGAGGTTAGGTCGCTTACATGCTCTACGAGTAATATTTTTATTTTAATTAGTCTAATTGTTTTAATTTCCAAGCTTTTTATTGTTTAGATTTTGGTTTTAGGCTTTAGGTATAGACTGCTTTATGATGATTTCACTAAACAATTATATATAACTAGCTGTTCCCCGCGGTTTCACCCGCATTCCCGCAAAAAGTAACTTATAAGCTTCCTCAAGAATTGGGCTATCAAATGCAAAAAGAATATATCAAATCCGACTGGTAGTTCCAGAGATTAACGCTTTGTTATATTAGTATAGATTATAACAAATATATTGAGGTTGATAATGTTATTACATTACTTCTATTATTATTATATTTGACAACTATATAAAATGGTTTTGCTGAGATATTAAGTCAACAAACTGGCAGGTAACTCACCAATATGAAGAACTTCATCACTGAAATTGTATTGGTGTATTCAAAATCAATTGTCGAACACAAAACAGTGTATAAAATTACAAAAAGGGGGGAAACCTGGATGATTTGATTAAATGTATACTTTTTATGATTTTTAATTACCAATCTAACCATAAAGAGTGGAACTTTTGATGATATACCATTATGACGTCATAATTTTGTATTTATAAATACAGAACTCCATTAAAATTATAAAGCTATCGTTTTGACATTTCATAAAAAAAAAATACATTATTCTTTTTTAAAACCCACGACGGCTGTAAAAATTGTAATCGAATAAAAGTTGTAATCGAAAAAGGATTAAATAAAATTTTCAGCAGACCCCCGACAGCAATTATCAAATATAGAGGTACTACTGCACATGTTCACCTACATATTAACATAATGATAAATTCAAGAAAATCCGTCGGGTGCTGCCATTACTAAATATGTTCCCGATTTCAATTAAAATATAGCAGTATAGAAAAGTTATTATATGTCGTAGAGATACAGAAATTTATATCAACTATACTACATTATTTTAATATTTTTAGAGAATTACTCCGTTTTGTCTAAATATCTGTCTATTTGTCTGTCTTTCTGTATGCTTGGTGTCTTACAATATATTATATCCCTTAATTTAGCCCCGTAATTTATATATGTACCTATAACATTATGCACCAATTAAATCAAAATTCATAACTGAAAACTGCATCAAAACCGGACTAGTGGTTTTGGAGAAAAGTGGCAACATTAATTTGCACAAAAAATGTTTGCTGCAGCGCCACCTGGTGAGTTGTCACCGTAACATCTATCTAAGAATATGCACCAATCAAACCCGAACCCATAACTGAAAATTACATCAAAATTGGACTAGTAGTTTTGGAGAAAAATGGCAACATGCATTTGCACAAACATCCTCTCACCCCAAACGCATATACGATCTCCGTTCCGTCGCGGGTAAAAAGTAATTCATTAATTTGATATGTCAGTCTCATTCCATTGTAAGAGCCAGATCCTATTTTTTTCTACACAATTTCTTTTAACAAGCTGGACCATAGATGAAAGTTAGATTTTTTTCGCAATTTCAGAGTTGGTCCCATAGTAAAAGTTATTCAGTATGATAAACTAGCATAGGTTTCAAAAATATACCATCTCGAAATATTTATTCGGATACAAGTAATAAAACACGTTTTTTTTTTTGATGAAACATTATTTCTTTCACAAAGAATTACATGTTTTATGTATTTACAGATCAACAAGAAAAATAACATATGGGTCAATGTCTGGCCGCGCGTCACAAATACCAAGGTTCGATAACTAATACCTTTAAGGCGACGATATATGCAAAATGATGATTCTAAATTAAGTTTTTCTCCGTATTCTTTAATGCAAGAGATTTGTAAAAAATATATGTTAAACTAAGGAATATAAACTAATGCTAAGGAACTATTTTTTTAATAATTTAAAAAAAAAAAATCTATGATAACGTCAGGAAAAAAACGAGAATATGTGTCTTTTTAAAATTGAAAATGGATATTTCTCCTATTTTACCCATCCAAATAACTTGAAAATATTAACAGACATTCTCAGATCTAAAACAAAGGGAACTATTTTATTACTTTTCTAAAAAATCAATAAGTTTTTTTTAATAAAATTAAAATATCTTTTTACTGGGAAAAAGCCTTTGTTCCTTCTCTCTCTCGCCCGTTAGTTTAGTGCGGGAAAGGGTTATTTGCGTATATCACCGCCTTAATGTATTTTTAGTTACATTCAGTAATGTTACAAAAACAACAGTTATATGTTTGTCTGTTTATTTATAGCTTGAACCGCTTTAATATTTGCAGACCCCAAATGGGTAAGACCAGCCATCGTTTGACAGGTCTGGGTTAAAATTAGAACGGTTATTTCAAGGTATTTTAGGATTAACATGGATATAGACCCAAGACCGGTCCTATTGGAAATCCATAGGGGAGGCATATGTCCAGCAGCGGACGACTTACGGCTGAGATGATGATGGTGATGGATATTTTAGCATATCCATAACTATCCAAACTAAATTTCATGCCAAACTAGATAGTTTGTCTTAGGCCAAACTGATTTTGAATTATTATGCAAGTATAAAAGGGTTTCCGTGCAGTTAAAAAAAAACAACGAAGTGTATGGCGATCGCTCGCTGCATGGTCGTTTCTAAATAGGAAGAGAAATTGATCACCAAATTACGATTACTTACATTTATTATGTGAAAACATTGTAGGTACATGTAACTACTATGTAACTACTACATGTACTTCTAAAATCTCTTTTCTCAATTCAGAATCAGTTTGGCCTAGGACGAACTAGTTTAGCCTGAAATCTAGTTTGGCTGGTAACTGATTTAGTCTATTGTTATCTTCAATATTCCATTTGCAATATTTATTAGAAAATAATTTATAATAAGACAAGCTTCCGACCCTGCGTTATTCGCGATCCCCTATTTTTCCCCCCTAAGGGGTTGAATTTTAAAAAAATCAGCCTTATTCTTTGTCACTACATATCATTATAAAATAAAGTCCCCGCCCGAGGAATCTTATGTTTTCCCGGGATATAAAGTAGCCTATAGCCTTCGTCGATAAATGGGCTATCCAACATTAAAATAATTTTTCAATTAGAACAAGTAGTTCCTGAGATTAGCGCGTTCAACCAAATAACAAATTTTTCAACTTCATAATATTAGTATAGATAAAAGAAATAATATCACGATTTTCAAAAAAAAACAATGTTTTTTTTTTATAAGTACCTACCCTACCTCTACGCAATAACTTTTGTGAATTTAGAAAAAAACAGGGTTCAAATATAAATGCTTTTCACAAATTACTAAATCTGAAACTAAATGAAACAGCCATATATCTATCTCTTTCTATATCCAATATACTTAGTCTATATGTGGCTTAAACAAACTTTACCACACTTTATTATAAACTAAGCTATGAACGTGAAATTTAATCCAAAAGCAGGTTAGCTGTATGCAGAGTTGAGCTAACATGAAGTACACATGTATATGTGTAACTAACCCGCCCCGGGGGTTGTCCACTTAAGGTTATTACTTAGTTATATCCGGGTGACCCTAAGGGCTGAATTTACGGGCTTGTTGAGCAGTGAGTCTATGAGATTTTGGACCGGACCGATTGACAATATTTTTTTTAGTTAAAAAATGTTTTCTTGTTTCAATTTAGATTCTGAATTATTCTTTTCAAATTAAAAGCTGGACCACTTTTAGTAATACAAAGTTACAAGAAATCGCACAATAATTTTACACGATGATAGGGTACTTTACAGTACCCGTCAGACTGGTTACTACCCTCTGTCGCCAAGCACCTACCGGTGTGTTTCGGCAGTTGCACTTGAGAGCCAGTTGCCTTCTAGACTTTATAAAGGTCGGCAACACATTGGCAATCCCACAGGTATTGCTAATGTCCATAGGCGACGGTAGCCACTTACCATCAAGTGGACCGCTTGTCAACCATATGGCATAACAAAAATATCACGATATTCCTAAACTACTTTACAAAAGAAAGCCTAATTTTATCTTTTTTTTTATTGTACCCGTATTTTATAGCAGGATTACACTTACATTACTTTTGTAGTTTTCACAAGTTTTCTCTGCAGATAAGATACACCCATCACGTTCCACTGCGGCGTTACTCATGTTATGAATCTGCGACGAAATTTATATCTTTCTATCCGGGCTTAATAACCCGTGCAATGACCGGCTCTATTTTTTACCCGGGTATGAAACGGGTTATTTTATGAGCGGATTTGATTGAGATAAAGTGGTTTTAGATAACGGGTGTTGTATGAGTTAGACACGCAATTTTTTTTTTTTTAGCCTGCTTGATGATAATGTCCGTACCTATTTTAGAACGACAATAAAAACAGCAATTGTAACAAATAAATTTGAAATGTAGACCTATAGACATAAGGTTTATTTCCGATGAAAACAATCTACTATTGAGGCTTGACTTTAATTTTTATTTTCTTATATAAGTCTTTATCACCAATGCTCCTTAATCCAGTTACATCCTACCGATACCTTTCTTTAATCCTTATATTATAAATGCAATTATTAATATTTATATTATAAAGCTGAAGAGTTTGTAACTTCAGTAGCTTCAAAGTTCATAAGTGCCCTTCTAGGACCTAAACTGAATAAGTGGCTTTGACTTTGACTTGTTTGGTTGAATGGGCTAATCTCAGGAACTACTGGTTCGAATTAAAAAAATCTTTTAGTGTTAGATAGCCCATTTATCGAGAAAGGCTATAGGCTACTTTTCATCCCGGGGAAACATAAGATCCCTCGGGAACGGGGGTGAAACCGCAGGATGGAAGTTATGTATATTGATTGTGTTGTTTGCTACACACGCGTTAGTGGCTGCATGGATTTGAATGAAATTTAGATTACAGAATGATGGAATAAAACATAGGACACTTTTCATCCTTTACAATAATGAGGTTCCTCTATCGTGCAGTTCCACCCGCGATCTCCTATGTTACCCATCAGGGGTTGATTTTCAAAAAAAAAGTAATTCTTAGTACCACCTTACGTTACATAAGAAACATACCCTCAGACATCATATTTTAAAATATATTCTACTCATATTATAAATGCGAAAGTTTGTGAGTTTGTTACTCTTTAAATAGAATATATCCTGGTTTACCAAACCACGGGGTGAAACCTATTAATATATAAATATATCCCAAACTTGACAGATAAAATTACGGAATCAACGAAGTATTTAAAAGCATCAAAATCTTAAACATGTTTTTGTACTTAGATGCAGTAAAGAAGCAAGATTATGGATTCTTGTGGTCAAAGAGAACCAAGTTAAACCTCGACTTCAAGTTGAGTTAAGCTTATTTACTCAACATTGTTTACTTGGTTGAGTAACTTATTTATAACATAGAAATACTACTAATATTATAATGTGAAAGTTTGTATGTTTGAACTTGGAAGATACATTAATGGATCATACCCTGTAATTCTTTTTATAGCGAGAAAACATAAGATATGAAGAAACTGTTTTATTTTAAGCAATATCTGCGTTGGTCCCATAATAAAAGTTGTTCACATTGATGAGTACTTCCACCCCTGTTAGTATTGCCAACGACAAAAAAATAATTCTGTATAATTATGTGTTTCAGAACGGAACTTTAACCAGAAGTGCCAAGGAGACAGGGTAGGAGGTCACGATTGACACCTTAAGCCGGACTATCGTTTGACACTTTTGGGGCAACTTTTTAATTTAATTTTATCAAATACTAGCTTCTCTCAGCGCAATTATAGCAGTGCTGTCAAGCTGGATATCACATAATTTTTATATAAAGATTTTTATACAAAAATACCACCCAAATTACAAGTGGATTTAAAAAAAAAATCGTACAACCCTGATTAAAGGTTTGCATCAAAGTAACGTAATCTACGTACAATAGTAGTATTCTATGACATTGTTTTTTTGTATATTATAGTCATATAGTGTATATTAACTTTTAATAAATATAATGTACTGCAAAAGCACTACATGATTGATTACATTTTGAAAGCCCAACAAATATCACGTATGTAGCATTTGGTTTGTCAATATGTTTAATAGGAAATCTTGTGACTAAGGCGACGCCTTGAAGATTTTGGTTGCAAGGATTCCGATTTTCCTCAACAATGACTGAAGCGAACGAACTGACATTTATTGTAAGAATTCATCATGTCTTTGACTTTATTTTGTACGTTGCATAACACGATTGGTTAACTTTTATAACACAAAATAATTAATCAAAAAGACCTCTTTAAAATAAGAGATTCCAATTTTACCGGCATTGAGGATCGATTTGAGGTTCCAAAATTTCTACATATATTAATTGAAACTGATACTATAAATTGTACTTAGGTTTTATGAAATATATTTGTAGTTTTTAAATTAAACAATAAAAACCATTTTGTCACATACGCCCGTTCCATTTTGAAAAACAAATTCATTGACCATGAATCTGTACGTAAAATATAATCGCAAAATAAAAAAACTACAAGAATAATAATAGTACATTATATATACAATGTAGAATCCTGGCGTACCTAGAATTAAAAGGAATGACTCTATTCCACTCCAATTACAATGTGTACACATCCTAATAAAATAACCATGACACGGTACGCAACGATCGTAACAAAGCCTCCGAAAAACGGTTAACAGGCCCATTCTCGACACAAACAATTACACAAATGAAAACGAAATTAAAATTCTCCCTACAAACATTAATATTTCACCGCGTAAACCATTTATGGGGAGGCATCATCGACGCCATGACACTTATTTTCCCGCGTCAATTCTTAATGACGTCGACAGGTGGCAGATTTACACAGTACTATTTTTACAAAGATTAAATGAAAGCACTCACCCGAGAGTCGTCATAGTCACGATGGTGTACCAGAATGCAGCTGGAATGGACGTGAAGTTTGTATCATGCTCGTTCTTTTCAGCGTAGAACATCACAGTCGCAAATATGATGATAGCCATTGCCAGCGAAAACACGAGGAAACCCAACTCGCTGGCACAAGATTTTAAGGTGTACCCCAAGATTCGCAGTCCTTGGGAGTGCCTGGAGAACTTAAATATGCGGAACACTCTGAAGACACGAAGGGTGACGAACGCTCCCGAAACGTCGTCGTTGTCTGTGATTCCCAAGCCGATATAATATGGTAAAATAGCCACCACATCAATGATCGACATGACGGATCTGACAAACTTGCAACGATCTGGAGCAGCGAAGAGCCGGAGCAGGTACTCGGCGGTGAAAATCATCACACAAGCCGTATCTAGGCAGAAGAACACTATCTTGTACCTCTCGCCGCAGGGCAGCGTGCCAGCTCTGCCAGGTCTGTGGCCACAGGGCACCGTCTCCACGACGTTTGCCATCACAGAAACAGCAATGAAAAATCCAGTCACGTAGTAAAACACTAAAGCAGCTGTCGACGTGTGCGGGTTTTCAAACGCCCTCCACATCTTCTGCCTCAAATCTGTCAGTTGAGGCAGACTTTGGTCCCCAGCCTCACTTAACTTATCGTCCATTAGCCTTTCGGCATTCTCCCGCTTCCTATCCCTATAGTCCTCATAGCAGCAGTCGCCTATAACATCGGGGAGTATCCCAAAGAACGCCAATTCCTCATCGTACCCTGTCAAACATTCATGTTTGGGGTAATGCAACTTGCCTGTCCTATAATAATTAAGTATATGCCTGAAGATGTCAGGGTCTCTGTCAAAGAAATATTCTCTGCTGTCTTCGTCGTAGAAGAATTCTCTTTCGGTAGACCCGAGGAGCGAGTCGGGGTATTTTTCTAAGGTGTTCCGCCATGTTTCGAAGCGTCGTCCTGAGACGTTGATGAGGAGTTTCTCGTCTTCGGCTCTTCGGCGGTCTTTGGGCACAGGTGGGGGTGGGAGGGGGTGGGTGGCAATGGGTACCCAGCCGATGGCGGCGGCTCGGGCGAACGGCAACCAGGCGGCGACGGACGCCATGGCGGGCGGTGTGAGCGCGACACCGTCGCCGCGTCTACTAAAGCCCCCCGCGTGGCGCTATTTCGGGCCACCCGCCCAGATGGACGCTGTGTTGCCAGATGTGGGAGTATAATTAGCCCGATTTTAACGGCACACGCTGTCGTTTTATGATTTAAATCTATTTTTAATTGGCGTGCTTTGTGAAGTTGTTTAGTCTGCTGTTAATTAGTCCTTTGGAGTTTGTCGATATTAAACATTGAATTGTCATTAACAGTTGATTTTATTGAAACCAAAAGTTATATTACGGTAATTAACAATACTTACTTTTTTATCACACTGTGATTCTTATAATAATAATATTAATATCAATGACAGAAAAGTCTCATGACTGTAAAATATTTGGATAAAAATAACCTTATATTCACTTATAAAAAGCGTAAAAAAAATTGCACTCTAACCAAATACTCACACAATTTTAAGAAATACCTGTTATAAGATAGGTTAAATAAATAAACTTTGATAATGTAGGTATTTTATTTTATAAATATACTTCAAAACATAAATTTTCGTAAAAGCTTAAAAACCTGTTTTAATTCTACCCCAAAATCGAGCAGAATTTTCCGCCGCCAACAACCCTATCCCGGGAAGAAACGCATTGCGCCTGCGTGGTATGTGACGTCACGGCCTAATAAATTGATTTTCAGCTACCCATCTTGCTCTAACCAAAATAAACGGTTATATGTCTGTCTCTATCTCACATCTTTAAGCTCTAGTGACCTTTTGTATATTTTGCACTGCTTTAAAAAGAAGTAAACCCGTTTCAAAGGCTTTGTCTTCCACTGAAAGGCCTGAATATAGCCTGGGGCAGCTCTTATTTTTTTTATAACGCTGCAGCGCTAAAGTTAAAAAGTAAATTTTAATTAATGTATTTTATTTTTATTTTATTTTTTAATTAAAAAAGTACCCTTCGAATTTATGCGCACGAATTTCTCTATACAATTCTAACATTGTTTATTATTTAAAATCTTTTTATTTATTTCATGAATTTATATTTCTCCGATGGCATTTTAAAGATCATTATGATAAAATCTATAGGTAGAGCAGGGTAGAACACAGCATCTATTTAGGGTAGATAAATAAGTTTTCCCTCCCTTTTCTTATACGTAGGTAATATTTTACTGGACCTTCTTGGAATCACATCCATACAATTCTTATATTAATTGAACTCGGACTTAAAGACAATGATTCTTATACGATGCTTGTGCTTTCCTATCTCGTAACAGAATGATCACCTCCGTTCTCCTTTTTATAGAAATTTGATTCCTCAGCTGTCAAAGCGATGATATCTCAGTGATAGAAACGTTGAATGTCGTAGCGGGTTCTAACAAGTTTTTTTTTTATAAAATGAGCTTACGCTTGGCTTTAGACTCTAGGATGAGTGATATCAAAACCGACGATGTTACGTGCTTCATTAGAAGAGGCCTTTTCACTATAGTCAAGGTGTCCAAATTATAGGTGTCAGGAAACGTGGACGCCTGAAATGTGATCCACATCTTTTTCGTATGCTAAATGAAGAAGCAAAAATGAAAAAGTTAGAGTTTTCACTGAAGAAAGCCATGTTTTGGAGATCATAGAACGGTGGTAGGGTTTTTTATTTAGTAGAAGACAAGAACGCATGTATTTAATGTCATACCAATATAGATTTAAAATTGTAGTCGCGTAGATCGCTCCGCAGGCTATTGTTAAGTATTTTCCTAGTTGCTATAAGTACCTACGTTCCTAATTTAAAATAAATAAACATCTATACATAAAATTGAAACGACTGACGATTAAAAATAGATTGGAATGTGTTCATGTATTTTGAATTTGAATTTTAGTAAAAAATCGTAGATTAAAACGAAAAGAGGATATTCGATTCGATTACCTACGCAGTCACAGAACGTGGGACAACAAATCTACGACTAGATGAAAAACTGTTACCTAAGCGGAGCTGCAATACCTACACAATACTTTCACATTAATCATTTATTAACTTTCGGTACTCGGGGTATATTATCTGCAAATTTCACATCTCTAGGTCCACCTGTTTAGGCAGTTACGGTATCGTTTTATATATTACTACGCGCGGTTTCACCCGCGTTCCCGCAATAAAATATAGCCTATGTTAATCGGTGAAGATGTAGCTTTCTAACGGTGAAAGAATTTTTAAAATCGGTCTAGTACTTTTTGAGCCAATTCGTTACAAACATACTTACATACATACAAATCTTTCCTCATTATAATATTATTATTAGTATATTAGTATTAGTATGGATATAGACTACAATTAAGATGAAAACGCCGTCTGCGAGCTGACTTATTTATTTTTTAAATGTATCGAATAAAGTTCGTGTTATTATTAAAGAAGAGGAAATATATTGTGAGTCAAAATTCTGTCTGTCTGTTCGCGATAAACTTAAAAACCACTGCACCGATTTTCATGCTGCTTTCACCATAGAGTGGTTTCACTAGTAAACACATAAATGATTTTAATTAATTAATTTATTTATTTACATATTTACAAATTGTTTGTGTTTAAATTAATTAATTTAAACATCATGTAACTTAGACAACTTAGCGCCCGTCGCAATGTCACTGCAGTGAAACCCCAACAATAATAGGGAGCTATAATATAAAGTTTTGACATTATTGTCGTTTGTATCCTCAAGTATGTTCGTTCATATTTGTCTATAGGGACGTGATTTGTAGGATTCCTTATTCACAGAGGAATTATTTTTCTTTATTTGTATTAAAATTGGTTTATCGTGGTAATTATTATTTTTTATCAGGATAAAAAGTAGTCTTTGAATCCTACAATGAGCTTGAGCTTTCGGTGAAGGAAAACATCGTGAGGAAACCATAGCAAGGAGGTAGGATACTTTGTACTACCCGCCTGTGTGTGCTTACCACCTTCGGCCACATCATTAGTTAACATAGTGAAATTGTGGTCAAACGTAAGCCTATCTAAATGAGAAAGAAAAACTTCGGTCTAGAACCTTTGTCCTCCATCGGTCAGTACTCCGACAGCTACAAGATAAGCACATTGTCTTAATTACATCTACATAACGGTAGGGATAACCTTATGCAAATATGTAGGCCCTTATAATACTCGTAATACTATTGTTAATTGGGGTTTACTAAAATGTCTTGGTTATACCACGGTATTATCACATCCTAAAGGATTTATGTGATTTTCCTGCAATAAAAATTACAGATTCCCTTTGAATTTGGCCATACAAGTATAAGGCTGGGTTTTCACCAGAGATACGTAGCGATGGACGTGTTTTTATCCACCAATAGGATCGCCTTATTTTCATTAGATCTATGACGTGCTAAGCTATGAAAATAAAGCGATCCTATTGGCACATATAAACACATCCCTCGCTATGCATCTGTGGTAGAAACGCAGCCTAAGAGGGTTCGATGACTTTAACAAACCCATATACTAGGTACACACCCACATACACTAGGTACACACTCATACACAATACATATAATGTGAGGACTCACTTTGAGGTCTTTGCTTGCGGTGGCGTGTTGTGGCGGGTCGCTCACTTCCCTATAATATGTGCTAGGAGGGCGATGGCTGCCACAACCCCGATTTCGTCCTCGCCGGCGAGGACCGTCGCGACGTCCCTCTCAGTCTCGTCCCGTTTAAGCGGACATTAGCAATCTGACCGTTCCCCAAATAAATTAATTTATTTGCATGCTAAAGTCCTCCCCTATTCCCCTGGCAACGTCCTGAGCCGAGGTCGAGCCCCACAGGTGGCACCCTCAGGCTACCGTTGTCCAAAAATTTTAAGTCGTGGTTGAGAGCCCTCAGCGCTCGCCGCTTTGTCCGCGTAAGTGTGGAAGATGGTCCCCTGGACCCACCACCGTCTAGTCCTGATCAAAAAAAAAAAAAAATGGCTGCCACATGCGTCATACTTGTGAACAGGTGCTGCTTGTGGGGGCTAATCTGCTTAAGTTTGCAATCCATTGGTTTACTAAGTTAGTCATAATTTTAATATATTTTTTCCTTACTGTCATATAACACACATATATTGTCAGTGAGACTAGATAAATAATTTGATGTAATGAATCTGAGTTGGTTTTGAAAATAGTTGCTGAGTTTCTTGCCGGCTTTTCTCAGCAAAAGCAACCTTCCAAACCGTAATTGATTATTTTTTTTGATTACAAAATAACAGACAATTCAATTTGTAAAATTTACATTTAATCTTACATTTACTAACTATTTACATCAGAAAGCGCGCTATTATATTAATACATACCTACACAAAAATATTATTTAAACTGTAATTTAAAAATTCAAATATATATTTTAGTTAAATATATTGTCAATGAACTGATTATATTTTTTCGAAGCAGTTTTTGACACAATATTTAGAAACTTTGTAATTTGAAACAATTTTCAGTCGACATTTGACAATTTATTAATTGTGCGTAGTTTAACATACACATGCAAAATTAATGGTATTTTAAAGAGAATTGTAAATAAACTGCAAATAATTATATAAGTATTTTTTATCTGCGTCAACTAGAAATAAATCAGAAGATTTATCATTGAAACCAAATTCTATTCAAATATATTCAGAATACATCACATGCTGTGTTACGGTGACACAATAATAATAGTCGAAAATTAATTTACAATAGAAAATGAAACAAAAAAAAAACAAACTCAATGTAGATGGACAGCGACAAAAAAAAAAGTACAAGGTTACTAATGGCAAAATAGGTACATATTAAAGATCTGTATAATGCAGTAAATAAGACCAACTTTAGAAATAAGTTTCTTGTTCGTCAGCAGAATGCGAAATGAAATGATATTTATTTTACATTCATCAGCGAAATGATTTCGCGATAATTATAAGCGAAAAATGTATTCAACGAATTTAAGCGCATACTGTCAACGCTCAACAAATATGTATAAATATTAAAATTGATTCTAAACAAAATTGCACATTTCATTCTTTGGTTGTATAATAAGTTACAGAGACTAGCAAATATTATTTTTCAATAAATAATCTACGCTTAAATAAAATAAATAAATTATACTTAAGTATTTATACTGTATTTTATTAAGAATATTTCAGATTGTCAAGGTGTATTTTTTTCTATTAAAACCATCTCTATTATAAAACTTGGTTTTCACTATGGTTTCTACTTTTCAAGAAAAAATACTGTTAGTACTTAATAATTTAAATGATAGGTTAATAAAATGCTTCAAATTCTATTAATATTACATTAAAAATAATTGAAATGAGATCAGGTAAATAATTCATTATATACCGACATTCAGCTTATATTATATTTAACTAGACAAACCAAAGTATTCACAAAACTCTGCGGAGTGGCATCCAAGTTTACAGTTCAGTATATTACATGCAAACTATAAATATTATATTATATTTAAATAACTACGTTTTGCACAACTCGGACTAGAACATTTTTCCATCACCTAAATCATGAAGCGATACTTAAACGAATACGTTTTTATTATTATTATCTAATTTATTTAATTTTTAAGTAATATCACGCACGAATTTTTCCATCATGATAAATTTTCTACAAGTTTGCATTTTTGTTTAACAACAAAATGGAATGTAAACGAGATCTTGTGACTAGAATATTAAACGTGCTTTTTATTAAAAGTTGTTGTTACACGCAAATGTATTTTTCGCTTGAATATTTTAAGCGATCAACGTAAACTCATCAGCGATTTACGTAAGTATTGTCTTTCTCGTAATACAGTTAAAAATATTTTGACGATTAGTCTGTCATTTATTAAATACATAAGCAAATACATTAACATGTAACTACCACATTTTTACATCGTAACAATGTAACTCGGTGAAATCCTTTGATATCCGATTTAATCGAACATTTCAACTATTATCAACTAAATTGGTTTGAAATCCATCGATTTCAATTATAATAGCTTTGCATTTACTATTGGCCAAATACTGACTGAAACACCGCTTACATTAAGTAGATATTCCCCCTTATTCAGACACATATGGTTGCCATTCCGATCGGAAAGGACAATTTTGTTTCGTAAAATTTAGGCTGATGCTGTGTTAGTCACAGAATTCATTTGCCGCGATGGTGTACCGATCGAAGTCTGAAATGAGAAAATAGGAGCGATCCTATTCAGTAGACTAATCAATCAGTTTACCCGATCGGGACCGCAACCGAGCAGGTCTGAATTACCCTGATTTTAGACATCATTCGACAGTTCAATTGTATGAAATAGGGGCTTCTTAAGTATTTAAAACGCTCTCAAATATTAAGTGTAATTTCAGTATTTGGTCTTTAATCGTTGATTTAATTGCTTCTAGAAACAAGCATTGTTTTATGGAAAATAGGTAATCATATTGTTGAGAAAGTGATGTATATTAAGTAAATATGTAAAAAGGATTGCTGGTTAATGTCAGACACGGCAAAAACTTTCTATTCAGACTATAGTACGTGAAACTTCGATAGTGCGATGTAGAATCTTGTGGCGCCATCTATCCATGAGTAGTGTAAGTTTCTGGTATAGTTGATAGATATCGCTACAAGTATAATGAAATATGTTTGCAGTAATACGTTTTGGATATACAATGACTAGTTTTTTTTGTACACCGATAGATGGCGTACTACAGCTTCACATTGAAATATCTGTCAAAACATCAGTTTTCAATCTCAGTTTTGCTCGTTTCTTACCACAAATTGAAAATAAATACGCTAAAAACATAAATAATTGCATTGCCTCAACTAAATGACTATAACACTTTTGACTAGTTAATGTTTGATGTCAGAGATCAATCCTGGTTAAATATATCTAAACATTATCTAACTCCGGCGCACTAATGTTCTTTACTCTTAACTTTAACTGTACACAATATATTTGAAGTTGTCTATTAATTAATTTCGAATGTTTGTACAAATATCTTACATGTTTTGTAAATTAATGATAATATACATTACTTACAAATCATTTGACAACTTGACAAATTTATTAACAGTCCGTTAATTTGACAATAAGACATTGTTAATAATTCTAATATCATAGTGTAATCAAACGGGAATTGTCTTAATTATGCTCTCTAAAACCAAAGTGACTGGCACATTCGCCATATGACTAAGCAGTGAACTAAAGTGAGTCTTATGTTTATATTTTTACATAGAAATATATAATTATCATTTAAATCCAGATTATTATGACAAACTGTATGTAAGTGTAAAAGTTGTAAAGAACATTTCAAAGATCTATCTCTTACAGATATTGTTAGATCCTATACGTCGACGTGTTTTATTACTGAAACATTACATTGGTGTGATGCGTCAAATAAATTAACTTTAGTCATTCTTGGAAATCAATGGGGGATGCCTATGTTCAGTGCACATCCTCGGGCTGAATATGATGATTCTTGGAATAATTTTGAATCAAAAATATACTGAAGGACCACAAACATTACAATCTTGTTATAAAATCGTATTGAAGATACATTTATCTAATAATAATAAAGAATCACCGGTTTTCGTCTATTTACGCTATCATGACCTTGTATATGAAGTCAAAGGTCAAGCAATTAAGGTCATAGTGAAAAGTGACCTAACTAAACAAGATAACAAGATATATACAGCACATCACACCAAGTACCAAATATCCGGGACTACGCAGCAACAGCCAAACATTCGAAATCGCGCACGACAACTTCAAATTTTTTTCATAGCACTAAAAGCTGCTGCTGTGACATACGGCGTCACAAGAGATGATCATCTTGATCGTCGTGGTCTTCTTCGGATTCTGCCGAGTCCAAACTTGGTACGTGCTCCAAGTCTTGGACCTCACACTGCTCGAGTTCCGTTGACGGTGCATCGTCGTCTTTCCACTTGTCCATGGACCGTCTCCGAGCATTCATGAAGAAGTTACCTACTGTTGTCGGCTCGAGGCCTAGTTGCCTCGCTATTGTTACTTGCATTTCTTTTGACGGCCTTTTTGTTTCCTGGAATTTTATGAAAGGGATTATTAGCTATATATATTTTAATTTACATCAGTGATGTGAAGGAATGACTACAGCATGGTATTAAATCAATATTTTTAATTGAAGTTGTATTAAGCAATTAGAGGTAGCAAAACACTGGTAACTAAGTAATTACTAAAATAAGAGTCGCGGTTAGACATCAATTGATCTGTTTTACCAACTAATCTTAGAGAACTTGGTGGTATCTTCAGCGTCGACGTTCATATGTGCCCTTCTAGGGCCTAAACTGAATAAATGGCTTTGACTGTGAGAAGAATCCTATCATCTAGAGAAAATTGATTTAGATAGAAATATAGATTACCTTAAAAATAGCCTGTAGAGTACGCCGCTGGAGGTCTGTGAAAACCAAACGGGGCTTCTTCGGGGAAGGCAGAGTATCCGAAGCCATGTCCTCCTTGCGCTTGCAACCTGGAACCCCAGAAAAACCTTATGGATAAGTAAGATTTTATCGATCTTATTTGTACCAATTCATTGGTAATAAATTACGAATACTTGATGATTTAGTAAATGTGATCCATTTTCATTGAACTGAAATATCATTATGGGTAAATAAATTACCACTATTGTTTAAAGAGCATTCCATATTGTTGAACCAGTAGCAGCACCTAACCACCTGATAGAGTTGCATTTGATTATGTCAGTGGACTAACGAGCAGGCAGGCGTGCCACCTGATGGTAAATGGCTACCGTCGCCTATGCACATTAGCAATACCAGTGGGATTGCCAATGTGTTCCCGACCTTTATAAAGCCTAGAAGGCAACTGACTCTGAAGTCCAACTGCCAAAAAAACACCAGTAGGTTTTTGGTGACAGATGCTTGATGAAATAATGGAAATTCATCTGTCAACGGATTAGGAAAATTATAGTGGCAAGTTTAGGGCCATCAATTACAAAGATGTTTCTATAATATAATTGCTTTTTAGAAAATATGCTACTAATAAAGACGAAAATGCAAAAATTAATACTTACTGCCTCTCTGTGGAATCTGGGCCGCTGTAACAAAGCAAACAGTAGAACATTAATCACAATATTATCAAGTTATGGAACATTAAAAGATGAGTCAGTAGTTGAGGATGATTGTTTATAACGATGACAATCCATCGCGATATAGCACAATTAAGTAGTGAAATTGTACAGAAAGACAAAAGATTTGATTGTTTTCGATTTTCTGAATTTATCAATTTGATTCTGTTATAATTTGTTCTTATTTTTGTTACTGGTGTATCTAAAATGATAAGTTTATCATAATTTTCGTCAAATATGCTTTTCTTTCTAAATTTAAAAGGTATCGTTAATTGCTTTGGTAGACTAAATCAGGCTTTATATTATCTAAGGACAACAAACATGCCACTAGACATATAATCTACTTTTTAGCCTGTGTATGCACTAAGATATTTTAATAAAACATCATAAAAATAGTTGGGAAGGTTTCAAAAAAGAAATTTAAACGATATTTTAAATAATAGTGCATATAAAGGCCCTCCAAGACGTTTAAGTTTAAATAAAAACAGTTATATTGCTAAATTCATACCTATATACAAAAACACTGTGAAATTTCTTAAGTCTAAGATTTGGCGCCCAACGTGGGGCTATATAAGGATTCTATTTTTATTTCGTTAGGTACTAAAGATTGCATTTCATTTGTCCTCTTTACTGGAGGTGACAAATTGGAACAGTTTTTAAAATAAATACGTTTAAAAGAAACCTCAGTTGGCTCATTATGCATTTGCTCTGACAATGTCATCTGACTGAAAATAGAACTTTATTTACCAGAACCTTTGCATCATTTGTTTAAATAGGGAATTGATATAGGGATATAAAGGTATTCACTTCATTGTACAGTTCCAAAATGCCTAAAATATTCTAAACATCAAACGTAGGTATTATATAAAAACGCATACCTGGCGACAATGTAAACAACATTAACAAAGGGTTCTGAAATCTCGCAGGCACCTATAAAAACAAATATGAAATAAAACTATTGCAGCCCGGGCGCGGGGGAAAACAAAAAGGGAAGGAAAGGGCAGCGGTAGCAGTCTAACATTCATCTTGGCTTCTTGAAGCTAACAAAATACACTTACCTACAGCTATAACATAATATTTTCTAAATTAACAATAATCCATAGTCTAGGCAGTATCTTTGCCACGTTTTGTTTCATGTATTAAAGCAATATCAGTAAAAAAGACTAGAACTAAAGCTCAGGGAAGGATACTGCCTATTCAAAACAAACGAACATCTATAAGAGCAAAACTCTATACATTGTACACATTTACTTTTTTGAATGAAGATTGACAAAAATAAATATATGATATCCATTCACACATTCCTCTCTCAACGCTAATGTTAAAAATTAATGTTAGGAGGCTTATCACAAAGCAACCTGTGTGAAATCATAACAGCCATTAAATTCAATATTTTCTATAAAAATATATTAAGTAAATATATACGTAGATTTTACCTTTGCGATAAGCTATTTACAATTTATACCTATAAGAAACCAAGTCCACTGCTACGCAGCCACGGATAGGGATACGATGGATGGATACGGATTGTCATAGAGGATTATAAAAATAAGATACTAAAAAACTAGAACTTAACAACGAACTTTACAAATTAAGGTGAATTATTATTATAAAAACATCTACATAAACAAAATTTGCTTAATAATTTTTTTTTTACCAAAATCTTACTGCAAGTTTTCAAAAAGATCCATAATATTTATAAAATATAAACAAAAACCCAAATAAAATAAATAATTAACGGAAAAAGGACGTCATGAATGGTATAAGGATCTGATGGAAGTCGGGACACAAGTCAAGATGTGGGGAGGACTCACAAGCAAGAAACATCGCCGGCTGGTTCATATGCCGGGGTTTCCCAGGCTGGAGGCCCAGGGTACATGGAGCCCTGGGGCGCGGGAGGAGCCCCCTGGTACTCCCTGGGCTGGCAGTAAGCCTGTTGAGGCATGTTGTTTACATTGTCGCCTTTTATCGTTTGCTGATTTGGTGTATCTGGAAGATTTAGAGTTTAATCAATTTTTATTAGTGATTAGTGTTTTAAGGTTATGCGCGTAGGCATGTGATTTAGGCTTGTAAGCAGTGCATTGAGAAATAGAATTCAGTGCATCAAACTATTAAAAGCTAAAACAAGTATTGTTCAATATGTTTCTTGCACGTATTATTCTGAATATCGATGGTTGATTATGATTGTTTTAATTAGTAATTATTTTCTAGTGTGATATATCATTTTTAAATGGCTTCGACGATCATAAGGGACTTTGCTGAATAAATTGCTTTTACTATAACTTTAATTAAATCATCAGGTACTTATTTGGTTTAAGCCATTACATTCAACTGGTTTTCCGCCACGTGGTTTCACCCACTATCCCCTATATTATCCCCTTAAAGGTTGAATTTCAGAAAATTCCTTCTTACTACGGTATGTTCCTTATGTAACGTAGAGGACGTTACAAAAGGAACATACCCTCCAACCTTCGTGTTTGTAAGAGCAGCGGTTTAGACTCAACGTTGATTATGCCTGCCAGTCAACCAGTCAGGACATCTTTTATTATAAGTATATTAGTCTTACGCCCCGCAAATCCCAATTTTACCCCCTTTGGAGTTGAATTTTCAAAAATCCATTGCTCACTAACAGAGTCAAAGAAACCCACATGCAAATTTTCACAGTCCTATTCACAGGAGTTTGGGATGCGCCTTGTCCGTCAGTCAGTTATTCTTTTATATATACATATAAATAGATAGTTTACTGTACTCAATAAAAAACTATGTAACGAAACATGGTTACAATGTCGGTTGAAGTTGTTATACAACACACTGTCATAATAGATAACAAAACTCCGATATTAAGGTAATCTAATGAGGTAACCGTAAAAATTGTGTAATTTCGTAGCCTTTTAAAACTTATTAATGAATAAATGCTCGCAGCTAGAGCGTAAAACGCTTTAGTTGAATGAAAATTTAGATATATAATATAAAAAAAGTATTAGAATTAGAAATTAGAGTTATTTATGATTTTTTTGCATTTTATACTTATTTACGCAAATTTATGTATATTCAAGGTTTTTTGATTTATTCTACCCTAGGACAATTATGTAATTTTACTTCATTGCATTATTTAAAAATTATTGCCAAAATAATTTACATTTTAACCCCAGTAGGTTATACCTGTACCAATAGATAAAAACTCGACAGAAACCTTTACTAAGTAGCTTAACATACATCTAGGTACAGACTGCGGTAGGTAGCGGGTGAGTAGGGGGGCGTCGATCGATAGTGGGGTTCCGCGGGGTGGTGTGTGACGTCACGAGGGAGGGGGGCGCCATGTGCCGGTAGCGTCGCCTCGCTGTGGTCGCGCTGACGACCCTACAGCGTTTGCATGGAATTTCTATGGTTTTACATACTTAATTAAAATATTGTTTGGATATCTCAAAGGTTGTCATTTGTTTATAGAAAAGCTAGTCTAGTAAGGACGAAAAAAATATTCAAAAATTATTTTTGTAAATACTTTAAATTATTCAAATATTATATGACTAGTAAATACATCTTAGGGTATCCTTAATCTGCTAATCCTACTTCCTATCCTACTATTCTATCCTATTTGCTACTTATAATAATAATATAATACATATTATAAATGTGTAAGTTTGCATGGATGGATGCATGTTTGTTACTACTCAATCACCCCAGAATGGGTAAACGGATCCGGATGAAATTTGGCACAGAGATAGATTATAGTTTGGAATAGCATCTAAATTACTTTTTATACCAGGAAAACATAAGAACCCTCAGGATCGCGGGTGAAACCGCGGGCCGGAAGCTAATTCAATAATAAAAACGAAGAATTTATCCATTGACATAAATTAAAGACCATAATTTCCATTCAATTACCTCACCAACGAGGCATTTAGGTACAACTCAGTGGTAATAACTAATGCTATAACGAAAATCGTTGGTTCGAATCCTACAATGAGCTTGAGCTCTTGGGGAAAAAAGAAGTACAGAACCTGGCTTACCCTCAAGTTGAAATATGTTACCTCTTGATGTCCTATCAGTGAATATCAGTAAACTTGAGAGTCAGTCCCCTTTTGAGTGGTCCACATCAGTACCTACTTACCATGGTGAAATTGTAGTCAGACGCAAGCCAATGCGTTCCTAACTAATATTATAAATGCTAATGTGACTTTGTTTGTTTGTTTTTTGTTACCTTTTCACGCTTAAACCGCTGAACCGATCACGATGAAATTTGGTACGTAGGTAGCTTATGGTATGGAGAAGATAAGCTACTTTTTATCCCGAGAAAATACTAGATCCCTCGGGAACGCGAGTGAAACCGCGGGGCGGAATCTAGTAATTAATAATTTTATTTTTATTATTGCCACTCGAGCATTTGGTTCACCAAATCGAGAGAAAAACGCTTTTTGCCTCACTAACCGAGAAAAAACATTTTGAATTTGGAACAAGCGCGAATATACGAATGACATACAAAAATATATAGTTACTCAAATAACTATATTTCGTGCCACCAAATAAGTCTCGTGGAATCAATGAAAATCGATCTTATTTCTTCTGTGATAGAGGTGAACCTTCGCGACTTCTTTATGAAATGAAAAGATTTTTTTTCAAATAGATCTTCACAAGCACTTATGAATAGTCTGACTCTAACGGTTCGGATGGTTACTTTTACGCAGAAGAGCAGGCAAGAAACTCAGCAATTACTCTTTTCAAAACCAACTTGGATTTATTACATAAAATTATTGATTTAATCTCACTACATAATAGTTGTGTGTATATGACAAAAAAGAAAAAAATATCAAAATTATGAGTAACTTAGTAAATAAATAGATTACAAACTCAAGCAGACCAGCCCCCACAAGCAGAACCTGTTCACAAGTATGACGCATGTGGCAGCCATCGCCCACCTCGCACATATTTAAGGGAAGTGAGCGACCCGCCACACGACGCCACCCCAAGCAAAGACCCCAAAGTGAGCATGACTAACTTAAGCTTACTACAAATAAATAATTAGTAGCGCGAACTCTATATTAATAATTATTTTCACGCAGTCAATCATAAAAAGTAGAGTACATAACTCGTGAAAAAAAACATCTAGGCTGTTGATTTCCTCGTGCCGCTCAGATATCCTTCGCTGCTCTCTGCATCCGACTTAGTTCCTCGAAGGAAATTCCCCTTTACCTCACTTGTTGTGTAATCTACAATTGTTTCATTTTATTTTATTATGCAAAAACAAAAAGGGGAGCCTACAATACAAAATATATGTGTAACTATTCTACAAATTTAGATAAATAACATAATTCTTTATTGTAACCAGAAAACAAAAATAGTTAACAAAATCAAGACTAAACAAAAATTACTTTAACTGTCCCCGCGGTTCCACCAGTATTCCCAAAACAAAAAGAACCCTATCGAGAGGGACCTCTCTATACCATAGGCTATCTGCGTATCAAATTTCATCGCGATCGGTTTTGCGGTTTAGGCGTGAAAAGGTAACAAACGCATTTATGATATTAAAAATAAAGTTAGGATGGAATTTTCTTAATTATCTTAAAGGATTATTAATTTTTATAAACTTTTTATAAACGCAAACTCAACTTTTTCTCATTAAATCAATTATTACCTTCATCCCAGTACCTACGCAATTATTTCACAACGCAACTGCGTCGTTCGAGTTCCTGAAACTGCGAAGTTTCCTCGAGTTTCGACTGAATTGCGTAGTTTTGGGATTGGATTACGTAGTATAAACGTTTATTTGGTTTCCTGCTTGAGTTTTGCAACAACAAATACAGCTTCTAGAAGGCTGATCATTGTTTTAATATTTTTTTTTATTTAAAGAAAACCAAGCACTCTATTTCACAGTGCAATGGCTTTTAAGATAATTATTTAACCAATTGTGTCATTCAAAAAATCCAACTCACGATAGTGTGGTCATTAAAATTACTCAGCTTTAGTACGTAATGACAAGGATAACTAACAACAATATTATGCCATAAAAGCACTGCTCCGAGTGATCAATTAAATAAAGTACAGTTAAAAATCAAAACACTTAGATAAAAAAATATATCATCTCAAACAACTGATATACACACTTACAATACTGCGCTCGCATTGTTATTAGTACCTACAATTATTTATGACCTACAAATTCCATTAAAATATATTTTAATCTACCTAATCGACGATCTAATTACGTAAAGAAAACGATAGTGCTTGAGGCAGCACTGTTGTACAGTCGATTGCCAAATGATATTAAATAATGCGAAAGCTATATCAATACTAATATTATAAAGCTGAAGAGTTTGTTTGTTTGAACGCGCTAATCTCAGGAACTATTGGTCGGAATTGAATTTTTTTTTCAGTGTTGGATAGCCCATTTATCGAGAAAGGCTATAGGTTACTTTTTATCCTGGGAAAACATAAGATCCCTTGGGAACGCGGGTAAACCGCAGGGCGGAAGCTAGTTTAATATATTTGTCTTGAGTGTACTTGAGTTTCATAGGCACTTGTAACTAACGTAATTATGTGGTATTTTGAATGAAATAAATTAAATTAACTTTGTACCGCGCCTAACCCAAATATTATCTTCCCGCTGGATTGTCACTAAATATGAATGTAACACGCTTGAAATACTATTAATGTCTGTAAAATGTTATTATAAATACAGTAGTATATTAGCTACTAGTTGCTCCCTCGGTTTCACCCGCATCCCCGAGATAAAAAAAGCCTATAACCTTCCTCAGGAATTGGGAAATTATTTTTTCAAATCCGATTGGTAGTTCCTGAGATTAGCGCTTTCAAAGAAACAAACAAAAAACTCTTCAGCTTTATCATATTAGTATAGATATAAAAACGGTACCCGGATTGAATCTACACCACCCTAGCTCAGTGTCCCACTAAAGCAATCCCAGCCTTGACGAAACGCAAGAGGGCTCGTTCCTCGACGTACGTAACGTAGTGACGTCCCCGCATCGACCGAGTGGTGACCCATCCCATCGATTCTCGACAATCGATGTACAGCTGACGTTCGCCGTGTTTGTAAACGATAACGAGAGCCGGGTTTCTTTCCTTGTTTTTTTTTATTGCTATAGTAGTTGAGTGATAGAGTTAAAGTTTGAATGGTAGATCTACCTCTAGAATCTAGTTAATGCATAGTATATAATATGTTAATTCTTGATTAATATTATAACTATATCTTTTATCATGAATAATGATAGAGATAGCAATAGTTTTGATCATAGAGAATGTTTTGGTCTAGCAGAAACTAGCGGTAAAATGTATGTTAATTACTTAGCCAGAAGTCGGTTAATTTTTTTCATTATATACATAGAAAAAAGTCTAATATGAGTAAATTAAAAGTAAACTGTCCTGTATAACTGAAATGGTATTAACGACCCCTAATCTCGGCCCAGTTAAATAGGCCAAATGAGAGTGGCCGGGAGAGGCGTCAGTGCACCGAAGTACGACTACCTCGGCAGACTTACCGGGGAGAGGACATAACCTAGAGGCTACCTACTAGTCCTGGACGCATAAATAACTGATAATTTGACTTCGAAATGGACAATCTAAACGTTTATTATTAAACAAAATTTCTACCCCGTGGTTTTACCCGCGAACCCGTATTTTATCCCCTTAGGTGTTGAATTTTGAAAAGTCCTTCCTAAGTGAATGCCTTCGATATAAAAGCAACCAGTATGCAAATTTGTAACAGTGTTAGCCCTGCGGTTTAGGCTGTGCATTAATATGTCAGTCAGTCAGTTAGTCAGTCGGTTGGTCAGTTTCTCCTTTTATAAATACAGATCAAACTGAAAACATCAATTTAAATTCCTATTAGAAGATTCCTAACCAATATTAATGTAGGTCCCAGTAATTGAAATGAATACTGAATAATAACATTAAATGGCCTTTTGTTCACAAGATAAGGTCCCACAGATACCATTGTTTGATGAAGCTCCTATTTAATTATTTAAATAAGTTTAAAAATTTTGCGTCGGCTTTCATTTACGATATTTAGTTAAAAATTCTCATTACAACAAAAAAGTCTTATAAGAAAAAGTGGCGTCACAATTCGTTCGAAGATACAAATTATATAGATTTTAGATACCTATACTATTAGAAACACAAGGCATCACATGTCTACATCAAATTGTATAAAAGCGTCATGCCCCACATACCTGCTAGCCTCAATGCTGACATTCTCTGGAACTCCGGTTCTTGCAGCCATTTCCACATTCTCCTAAACGTCTCTCTCCCTGACTTGAGCTTCGACCACGGCTTTGGATTCCGTAGCAGGTCACTTAGGGTTCCTTGCGACCGACATAGGACCCTTTGCGCAAAAATTGCCTGAGGTATCGAGTAACGCTTCAATTCCCCGCTTATTCTTTGCGCCAATTCTTTCGTATTTATCTCTTCTGTGTCGTTCTGTGACTGCTGCTGTTGTTGCTGTTCCTCCCTCGCGAGCAGCGCCGCATTGAGGTCGAGCCCTGGGCTCGGCAATGGCGGCGTGGGCGATCGCCTCTCGTACGAATTTGGGGACGCGCTTCTTCTGCTATACGCTGATTGCGGTGATAAAGGCTCATTATAATTAGCTGGTGATAACGACGCGTACGACTGCTGCTGCTGTATAACTGTGAAGGTGCCGCCGGCGTGGTACGCGAATTTGTCAGAAACTGTGCTGATCGGAGGTAGCGGTAACAGAGGGGTGAGGGTCGCGTACGACGCTGGTTCGAGTCCTGGAGGTGTTAGTCGGCCGTTGACTGCTGATAATGGATGGAAAGCGGCATCGCCGTCTGGCAGGAGGTCGGCTGGAGACAGTCGCGGGGGCGAAATGTTGCTTGGGGCAACGATGACAGTGAGTGGCGCGCGGTCTCGCGCTCTTGTCTCGTCCATGGCGCGCGGCCGGCGGCATCGGGGTCGCGCGGGCGACTGGAGCACGCCTGCGCGACGCACCCTACCGTCCCCCCGCTCGCCATCCTGCAAACACCCCTGTTTCTTTACCCTCGTCGACTAACAACCTATATCTTACTCTCGCTATTGGAAACCTAACCTTATTGACTACGGTATATAGTCGTAATTTAAAAGAGTTTTGACGGTTTTGTCTGGTTGTCTGACGCGTATGGTCTACAATGCACCCTAAACCTACCTCGAGGCGTAGCTGCTTCTGTATTTAAACGTCCTAATATTTTTCATCCACTGCTGCTTTTCTTTTTGTCAAATTATGATAGGTAAAGTGAAAACCCGGTAATGGAAATGTATACTAGGAAAGTTTTCTCCGGTTTAGAGTTATGGAACAACCTCATGGTAGAGGTTATGCCCCCGTTCAAGCATTGCTGTCACATTGCTACTTTGCTGTGGGTAGCTTACCTTATGGTGTTTTATAGAAACTCTATTAAAATGTATCTTGCTATCATGTTAACTACTAATTTACCAATTTGTCACAGAAAGGTATAATTTTACTAACCTAGCAATATTGCTTATCAATGTATAAACATAACATTAAAAATAAATAGAAGCTAGCTAGTGAAGTTGGCAAAACTACTAAAAATACAAGGAAATAAGTATCTGCTAGACTTTTATGATAAAAACTGATTTTAAAATGAAAATCCTACCCTGACTAAGCCACGGAATTGTAGACGTTGCCTTGCATAAAGAATTTACTAATATTTGTTGGATAAAACATTGAAAAGACAATTATATGGAGGGATATTTCGATGGCATATTTATCAAAACTGAAAATATTGGAAATTTGTATACATTACTAGCTCTTCTCCGCGGTTTCACCCTTAGTATAGCCTTCCTCGATAAATGGGCTATCCAACACTGAAAGAATTGTTCAAATTGAACTAGTAGTTCCTGAGATTAGCGCGTTCAAACAAACAAACAAATTCTTCAGCTTTATAATATTAGTATAGATTAGGATTTGTTTTTAATTGTAAGTACATTTGTATGCCTACAGGCAAAATATGAAGGGACCGTTATTTATAAGAGCACTAACTATTGTGCCCATGTTCGCAAATAAATACATTAATTTGATTAGTTTTACTTTGTAGATGGAAAAACTATCACAAAACTGTTTTAGCACCTGCAAAAGACAGTTCCTTTTTAACTTTAGCCAAATTATTACTCCCCACTTGAAATTGTAGCCAAATACAAACCGGTCCATATATTAAAAAAGAAAGAACAGTATAAAAAGAAAAGGTGAAATTATAATTTGCCTAAAATCCTAAAAAAGCACGTGTCATGGTATGAGTTTAGACAGTAGCACGCACACACATACAAAGCGTTTCTACAATGACCCCGCTCGACACCTGGCTCGTGACAATGGGCTTTTAGGGATGAAGTGTCGTTTTTGAGTATCGATATCGATAAAATAGAAAATAAACCTAGTCGTCAAATATTTGTAAGAGCGAATGAAGTCATACTATATGCTTATATTTTTTATATATTTATTACATAAATAAAATTAATAGGCTTGTGTTTACACTGATATGCTATACAAATTCAAAAAAAAAATATGACGGGATATGATAAAAATAAATAAAATTTTAATATTATATAATTACTAGCTGTCCCCCGCGGTTTCACCCGCGTAGCGGTATAAAAAAAAATAGCCTACGACCGATTCTCAGATATACCGAATATACACAAAAATTTTCATAAGAATCGGTCAAGCCGTTTCGGAGGAGTTTGCAGACAAACACTGTGACACGAGAATTTTATATATATTTAAAGTCTTTGTGACTATATTTTTTTTATTAAGTTGCTGTGAAGAAAACGATCAATGAAATTAAATATTTTATTCAAATAGTCCTTCACAGGTAATTTATGAATAAAATTGCAATACTAACGCACGGTTCAGAAAGTTGTTTTTCCTGAGAATATCTGGCAATGAACTCGGCAATTACTCTTTATAAAGAATAACATAGATTTACATTAATCGTTTATGTTGCCTTCTCTACCAGAACGGTTTCAAGATACGGAACTCATCTGACCGCCCAGCAATGGATGTTCCTCTATCCCTTTTAGTTGCCCTCTATTCCCTCCCTTTTCCTCTTAATTTTAAAAAATCTTTTCTCACTGCACCCCTAGGGTACTCAAAAATTTTTCTTCCTTTCACATCTAGGTCTACCGGTTTAGGCTGTGCGTTTTCTGTCAGTCAGTCAGTGTTAAGAGTTTTATTAAGTAGTTTGATAGAGTGCATATGGCTTTTTTTACATGCTTTGTTGTTCAGGTTTAGTTAAAATTTTAAATTTTAGCGGTACTTTTTATCGTACGCGTACGCTCTCGTATCGATACAATACAAAATGCAATCACTATCAGGATGGTATTACGGCAGCCGCCCCTATACCACGCACCACGTCCTGCCCGCACCGAGTCGTGTTCACTCACTCTCACATCACAGTTTACTACCACTAATGCAATTTACCTACTAAGTTATCATTTAAATAATTTGCAAGAGAACGTAGAGCATGAATGTTATCAAAATCTAAAATATTTATTACTAGCTTCAGCCCCGCGGTTTCACTGGCGTTCCCGAAGGATCTTAGTAGGATTAATAAAATAGAGGAACCCGAGTCGGAAGGTTGTATTTTGTGAGAAAAGTAGGCAAAAAACTCAGCAATCACTCTTTTCAAAACTACCTTAGATTATGATATAATAGATATAATATATACCTTCTATTTTCACTGCCAACAAATGCGTGCACTGCGCTATTGATACTAGCTAGCTTTATGTACCAAATATCATACAAATCCGTAGTAATTATGTATATATTAGTACATAATATATTTCAACAACTTACCTAATGTCATGAATCTTGAGCAATGGTTTAGGTTAGGTTTAGGTACATGATTACGTTTCCGTTTGCTAAAAGTTTCCTTTCATTCCAGCAAAGTTACAAAACTCTACTATTTTCAGGGAAACCCCAGAGGTGCACTCGATTGTTGTTATTTTACTTTACGTTTCTTCATATCGAAGTTGCAAAAGTTGGTAAAAATTCTAGATGTTTTGAATTTACGTAATGCTGTGGGTACAATATTTTTTACCTTCTAATTACTAAGTCCTCAAAAAGAGTATCAGAGTATTACGAAAACAGCTTTAAAGTCAAAGTCGTTTATTCAGATTAGGCCTCAGGAGGGCACTTATTTAAGCCATTGAAGTTACCACCGGTTCGGAAGTCGCCTTCAACTGAGAAGAACCGGCAAGAAACTCAGCAAGGGAGATAAAGAGAAAAAAAAACATTTTTTTTTTTAAATTTTAAACCAGATTGTACCCAACCCCGTAACTTAGAAACACAAATGCCGGTTCCTCTTAAAAATACATTTGCTTGTCCAAAAAATAGTAATATTTAATCACCCCTTGCTGTAGCACCCTATTTCATTATCATAACACGGTGTTTTTTTATCAGCTGCCAGCTGCGCGCGCACCCGCCACGTTCGCATTCGGCGTGACGTCAGATATCGATCTTTCGTCGACAATCGATTGTATCGACCGCACACCTGTGCGGCTCGTGCCACGCACTATCTTCCGGGGTTCATTGAACTTTAAAGTATTGATTTTTTTTATGGAATTTGAGACGTGATTTATTAGGGTTGGAATCAATAAATTATGACAATATTAGTTTATTTTCTAAATTTAATTTAATCCGATATTCAAATCAATTTTTTCGCTGTCGTGCTTGTTAAGTCAATGAGCAAGGCAATATACAATTCTATAAGCAAATTAAAAAAAAAAAACTTATTTGGAGATAAAAAATAACAAAATACCAAACAACATAATTATTCAACCCTCATTTTCATAAAACTTATACTAGGATATGAAAAGCAGTTCTAGGGTATCTCTGTCCCACAATGAAGGAAGTAACAAAGGGGAATAACCCTTCAACCACTTCCGATAGCGCCTTTATTCCTCATATCTAAGTATCGATGTAAAAAGTCTAATTAATCGAGTTAAGGTTAGAAAGAAAGTTTTCTACTTGTACCTGCTGATTTCAAAGCTAACATTTTACAATAAACTACATATCATTTTATAGTTCACTTTGTTGATTAACTCGTATAATAAATTGCAATTTTCAACTAATTTCTTACAAAATTTGAGAACAAAAAAAAAACAATGTTGAGTTGACGAGTAAGCATTGATTTACTAGGATTTATTGAAGTAATCATCTATGTATAATAATAAACCTTTATTAATACTTCGTAATCACTTTTAAATAAAGCACATTATCCATTATGTGTGGGCATTAGTTAACTCATCCACCATGCAGAGATTTTCACGAAAATCGATGAAAAAAACAATATTTTAAATTAATACGCTATGTTATTTTGTAACATCAGTAACAACACTAAAAGGATAATGGATAATCTATATCAATGATTACTCATCATCGATCATTATTGGGTATCTTTAAACTCAGGGTAGACATTCGAATGACGACTTTCGACGTCTAAATTTAAAAAAGTCTGAAAAGAAATAGAACCTTAAACGAAATCATGACGTCAGAAAAGAAATGATCATAACCTAAAAACTAAATAAGTAAAAGCGTTTTCTTTTACATTCTACTTTTAAATGCAAACTAATAGACAAGCAAGCAATAACATGCGTTTTAAAAAAAATCGATATCAACAAAAATAATCAATATGAAAACCTAACCTAACTTTTCCTCCGCCATTTTCCCTAAAATACAATAATGCCCTTACCCATTCTGTGAAATAGTCATTTTCTTCGTACCCCGACGAGCTCTGCGTGTCCTCGGATTGTATATTATGAAGTGCATCTTGCAAATAAACATTAACAACAACCTCTGACATTTTGAATGAATGACCTAAAAATATCGAAAATTGATAACTGAGGAGATCCTATATTGGAAATCTTACCCTCGCTTGTGACCCGTTGCTATGGAAACGCCGCGCCGGGCGACCCCAAACTCAAACGCAACGATAACATATACCTATCTCTTTCCAACGTACTAATTTTCTAAATAAGAGTGACTGAGAAGTAAATATAGATGTTACTTCGTTTGGGTGAAAGTAGCCCTTGCTAAAATCGATATCGCACAAGGCTAGGCGTCGATTATCCGTTCGTTGAAGTTTTTGAACACAATGACTTAACTCAAACGTCACTGCTAAACAAACTCAACCTTATTACGGTACTTTACAGCTTAGTTTATAATGGCTCGATAGATGTAGGAATATCGTAAGTTTTAGTAATGCTTTGTAAGCATTTTGCGAGGTACGCGGCATCGACTAATCTATTGATTTTCGCGATCCCCATGTCGCGATGATTGTCGAATTCGATTTATTGGACTGCATTATTGAGAAGAGAATGAATGGTTTAATTTACTTTATTATCATAATGTTTTGAATCTATCACAAATACAACATACATATCATAAAGATAATTGTTTCAGAAATTTCAAAGAAACTGGTGTAAATCAGAAACTTATGAATTCATTTTAAATAAGGCAATTTATTACATAATAAAGATTGTCTGTACCAAAATAACCAGCTATAAATACATTTCTTTGAATCTGCAAAGTACTCCTACATATACTTACATCGATTTATTTATAAATAATAAATTTATACTACCACGCTTTATGTAATTTACCAATACAATTAGGTAGAGTAGGTATATATATTGAATATTAATTTGAATAATCTATAAAGGGTTAGTTTTAATTCTTTAACTAAACTTTCAGGGAAAGTACTCATTAGTATACAAACAACTTTCAGTGTGGAACAGCCCCAAAAGGAAAAGACAGCTCTTCCATACAAAAGTTCAATACCTACTCAGCCAAAATGTATTGAACAGCAATTTTTTTCTTGCGTTTTTACCCTGTATCTACCTACTTATTTTTGTAGGTTCATAAATCACAATTCGTTAAAATTTCCCTATGATAATCATCAGTACGTTATGGATTATCATCATCATCATCTCAGCTGGAAGACGTCCACGTCTGAATATAGGCCTCCCCTAAGGATCTCCAATAGGACTGGTCTTGGATATCCCACTTTACCTAAAAGTGATGACCTAAAATCTACATGGAGGCTCAAAATATAGTTACTCTAGTCTTGAAGATCTACTAGCACACAGAAGGTGTTAGAATACAAAACTTTTTGCTGAATACAGTGTATAATATAATAAAACCTACTTCCCTTCTAGACTGTGTTTGTCATCTAAGGCCATACCTTCACTTACCATGATGAGATTGTGGCCCAACACTAGCCTCTCCATAAAAAAAAAATTCTAGGTCAATGGGAAGGACCCCTATAGGTTTTGATTTCCTTGCGAGAGTAAAATATACGGCATAAACGGTCGTATCTTTTGATTGCGTTGATTTAGAAGTTTTATTTTTTCACAGCACTAAAAAATTGCAGACTTGAGTATTAGATATTAATTTCAACAGGATACCTCCACACGTTCCTGAGAAAAGGGTCTTGACAGACAGACAGACGGGCAATGAAGTGATCCTATAAGGGTTCCTTTTGAGGTACGGAACCCTAAATAACACATGCATTTTTTATTGATTCTAATGATTTTAGAAAACGTTTCGTACTTTTATTTTCCAATTTTGACTATTATGTCCCAGTGCAGGTGCAAGAGGCCTATCTAGGGTCATTAAAATCATAGGCTATAACGTAAGTTCAGCGAGGTTTTATCTGCTTAGCGCATAAACTTGCTCTCCCCAACGGTTTCACCCACATTACAGGGATAAAAATTAGTCTATAATCTTCTTCAATAAACGGGCTATATAACACATTTTTTTTATCGGACTGTCAGTTTTTAGGATTAGCGCGTGCAAACGTACAAACTCTACGAACCAATTTACCACCACTTTTTGATAAATGACTACATTGCCCATATTTCTGTCGAAAATTATTATTCTACCTACTCTCTAATGCGATGGTAACTCTAACTCTTGACGGGCCGGTTGGCATGGTTGGTAAGATACCCTATCTATCACGCTGCAGGTCGTGAGTTCGATTCCCACTCAGGACAAACATTTGTTTGCATGAACTTGTCTGTTTGTCCTGAGTCTGGGTGTAATTATCTTTATATATATATATATGTAGTATATCAGTTATCTGGCTTCCATAGTACAAGCTCTGCTTAGTTTGGGGTCAGATGGCCGTGTGTGAGAAATAATGTCCCAGAATATTTATTTTAATGATAGTGACGTCATACGCCGTGGCACCACAATCTTACAATGCAATTGAGTTCTTGATGATGAAAAACCTATGGGCTCTCTTGAGGCTATGATAACTCAGTAGTAGTGCCGTCAAATACCGCGATAAAGGTCGAGGGTTCAAACCCAACAAGGAGGTTGAGTTTTCGGTGAAGGAAAACATAGTGATGTAACTATAGCAACACCCTTATGTTGAAAATCAGTCGTACGCAACCCACTGGTATGTGCTCGTACCTGATTAAGTACCTATCTAGGGTTTGTGTGCTTCACTGGCCACTGACAATAATATTCTGGTCTCACTCAAATCTATCAAAGTAAAAAAATAAAAATGCCACCCCTAATATAATAAGTAGCCATAGCCCGCTGAGCACGTGCGTAAAGCAACCCTGCGACCCTAAGTAAAACATTTAGAGGGAGTGGAGGGTCGCAAGTTATTAAATAAAACTCAATTGTGTGTTTGTTTGTTTGTATTGCATCAACTGTAACACTTTCAGTTTTCATCGTTTTTGAGCAAAGTTTACCTACATTATTATAAACTGCTCACAATTTGACTTGAACTTATTTATTCAATGCGTTTTCAAAAATACACTCGCAGTTGTAAACGGCGCGCCATTTTCCGCACGCGATGACTTTGCAGCGGCGCGCGGATGTAGGTAAGAATTATTATTTTTTGCATCCGGTTAATAGTAAATAAACAAGTTCTCGCCAAATGTCAGCATAACAACGCATGCTATGTCATTATGCTCTGACCCTTCCATGACAATACATACACGACACTTCATAGTGCCGTTCCATATTTGTTTTAAGCTTTAAGCACCAATTTTCATTATAACAAGTCGTTCGAAATAATTAAACGACTAAAATTCTATAAATATCTTACTATGTATAGGTTAAAAATACATGTTATAACATTTTTACAAGTCTATATTTAGTTAATTGTGCTTGATACGAATGATCCATTCCGATTAATTGGGATTCAGTATGTGTTTGTATCAAGTTATTAATTTTATTCAATTATTTTGTACATCAGAATGGGTCATTAGATCTGCGTATCTATAAATCAAAAAAATAATTATTAATGAAAAAAAATATGAAAGCGCAGTGAGGAAGTGAATTAAGACAAACGTAACACATGCTTAAATTCGTATTTTTTACTGTTAAAATACAAAATTAAAAGTTTCATAAATACACTTCGGAACATATTTACATACAATAATGGTCATGGACACAATTATAATAAGATAAAAATAATTAATAAATTCGCTATAATAATGAAAGAAAACAGTTTTATTAATTGCATATCCGATCAACTAATAATTTCAATAACTAGGAGTATTCTTCTATTGGTTATTTATACTTATAATTATTTTACTATTTACGTATGTATGTTATATTCATTTTTTCAGAAATCCACAAAACTTAATAATAAGACGGATTTGTGTTCCATTATTAAATATATATTAGTTTAAAAAAAATTGCAAGATTTTTATAACAATTGCCAAAATGTTGATAAGTAATCAATAAGCCATGCGAGAATGAAAATGTCTACTTTTTCGTTCTTTTAAAAAAGCATGCCTAATTGAAGTGTCGTATAGATTAATAGATACATGCCAGTAAAGTATATAGGTACAATGGGTACAATGTAGGTAATTACTAAAATTATACAATACATTAGATTTTTTTTTATATTTCAGCGAAAACTACGCATCGAAGCGTTACTTAATTGTACGATAATTAATTATTACATGAGGATTATAATTTATAACTCTGGATTAGAAATTAACTTCCAGACTGCTGGGTGCCCAGTTACATAGATTTTCGATGAAAAATACATCATAAGGAAAAGTGTTTGATTGGAAAGTCGTAAAGGGAATTCGTGCTAAAACCAAACGTTATTTAGTTTTAAATATGCATAGGTCTAATATTTAGTGGAAATAGCCTCGGATTAATGTTAGAAAATAAAAGTTTTTTGGAGATTCCATTACGCAAGCCTTTGCAGAAAGAAATTCTAACAATGAAGTATCGGATTCTAGGCATTCAAAATAATGTTTATCATTTATTTCTAGTTAGCACGTTGTATAGAACGCATCATAAATATCATACAATATTGTTGTATCTAAGGCACATAATGTTTAGGCTTTCAATTATTACTCCATATCGTATCAATGGTGCTAAATTAAGTTAAATAAAAAACAAACTATTACATGTCGTGACAAATATATAATTTTACAAATTCCATGGCTAATTCAAACAATAAATGAGTTTTTTTTTTTTTTAATTTCATATCTGCCACTCACACGACTGCAAAGCTATCCAAAATAATTCTACTGATACTACAAACGCTGTTAGAAAAATTACACCTCCCAGTTTTCAATACTAATGACTGTTACAAACCTTTATTTCAATAATTAACAAATGCATTTCATACAACATGTTTCTGACTGACATATTTTTTCATAATTATATTTTTTTGTATCAATTACCTTTTCCATTAGCACATACCGTGCATTACTTGCCAATCATACAAAAACAACTATTTCAATATAAGACACGTTCAGAATGAACAATTGCATCACAGTCTAGAATTTTTCGGCACCAATGAGCTTTTAAATTCGTCACCAATATTTTAATGCCATACCACCATACAAGGTTATCTCGTTCAGATTTTATTATAATGACGTAATTGAATAGGTCTCTCGAATCAATATAATCAACAAGCCTTATGTGACATTACTACTTATCCATCTAACTGTTTATTTTTTAATCTAATAAATTACTATAGCTAGCAATTGACTAATTCCCGCCTTTCTGCCTAGTTGAACTATTACAGCTGTAAATCCTAATATATATTTTTTTGTGAAATAGCTATGTTAATTGTACCAAAACTGCCTTACTAACTTTTTAATTGAACTTTATACATAGAACCCCAGTCTGTCCAGCCATTTTCTATAGTAAAAATATTTTGCGAATCAACTGTTATGTATATTTAGGATCTTTCTACATCAGTACCAATATCTAGCCTCACTAAAGCTGTTTTTGTCATAATATTTTTTCATTATTATTTATTTATTGCTTGTCATTTATTGCTACGTTTCCTACCCAACTAGTTCTTACTATCGTTTGAAAAAAAGACAAAATGAAACAGAAGTTTCGGTAACAAATGAACGAATTGAATATTACGTATTGAAACAAGCCTGAATTACATAGAACTCAACTAATATTAATAATGAGTGCTAACATAAGCATATTTTATTGATTAAAATACAATGTGTGAAGTGTGTTCACTTGGCATGCGGAATTTCGTATTTTAGTGAGCGCGATGGCAATATTGTCGACGCGCGAGTGATGGAGACAGGTATTCACGGGTCATCGTACGAAATCCCTACTGCTACGTGAATGCGAACTTGAACTTTAGCACAAAGTTAAGAGACACCTAAATGTATTCTGAGTGTCATAGGTAACTTATTATACCCATTATTTGACACCACTCCTCGGTGTTATTCCTTTAGTTAATTTATTTTTAGTTTCCTTTAGTCAATGAGCAAACTATTAGCACTTAATTTTTACTCACAATGTAATTTTTTCGAATGATGACGTCTGAATGTACTCATAATAGAGATGTCAAATTGAAGACACATTCTGTCTACAAACTGTCAACTTAACTGTTACCATACTTAAGTAAATCTAAGTCTATTAAAAATTGTGTATATATATTTGGATTTTTTTACGTGTAATTTGGCCACAATTTTAGTTTTCGTAACCCCTTACTAATAAACGTAAGGGTTCATAATGTTTGTAAATATTTTTTATTAATTATTTTTTTATGTAACATTAAATTTACATTGTAACTCTAATGACTAGCTTTTCTCGTATGGCCACGGTTATTGCAAAATAATATGATTTTATAATTGAAACAAATTAAATTAATGATTACTAGGATTTTAGAATAGGATTATATTTTATTATTATTTATATATTCTGCAACCGAAAAGTAGCTTGCTCTATTTTATAGCTTCTGAAATTATTACCACGCGTTTGTTCAACCACAGCTAACAAAACGACCATGTAGGTTTAATTTGATTTTCATATTCGCAAAAATAACACGAAGATTACATACTTATTCTTTAAATTACACAACCTTTCAAATGCAGCAGTAATAGATAAAGAATATCAGAGAACTGTTTGACATTTAAACAATAGGGTATTTGTCCGTATTCAAAATAAATTATCCAACACTAACCAATGTATAAAACATCTAAAAAAAAGGGGAAACCGCGATTATTTTATTAAATTTATCCTTATTATGATTTTTAATGACCAATCTAACCATAAAGAGTATGCTATATAATGATGACGTCACATGCTTGTATTTCATACAAAACTCCATATAAACCTATCGTTTTGACATTACATAAAAAGTTGCTGATTTGAATGTCAGTCAAATACCCTATTGTAAATGTAACTTTTAAGTTACAGAATATAATTTTAGTCTTAAATTTATTATGCAATAAAAAATTGTCCAAGTTACAGGTATGAACGGATTGATTTATCAAAAAGAACACTACAATAATTTACAAATCCCTATCAATTAAGTATATTTTACGTTTTTTTTTATGAAAGGCACCTATAAAATGTCCTCCGACTTATTCCAAACTACTAACACAGTTTTATTATTGCTTTCGATTCGAAATTTTGTTTCGTTCGTTAAAAAAAACTGATTAAATGTGACTACAAAATTTATTTAAAATAATTATTTTGGATTTACTCTTTAGGAGCCACCTAAAGAGTTTCGTTAATATTCACTTTATTTACAAAATAGATAATAATATTTCAATGAATGGTTACAATTTATTATTTCAAACATAAGAAAGAAAACTCTTGTAAGCTAATTTTTCGATAAAAATTATTATTAAAAAAATATTTAGCAAACACAGAAATTCCGAATCGAAAAAACAAAATAAAACGCTTTATCTGTCAGCTACTAATTATACAACTAAACTAACTTCTTAAGCAAGGCTCGTCTTTCTTAAATATTCGTTCAATAAATTAAAAAATAATAATTTTACAAACTAACCGACGCTTATTCTAATTTACTTTTTTCAATACAAAACACACAACAACGAAACAAAAAACAACTTATAATATCACACTTTCGTCAATTGAAACTTTTTTGACGCTAGTATTCTCTTTATTGGAAGCATTTCGTTTTCATAATCTGCTTTTCCTTACTGTTTTACAGCGTAGCAACGAATAAATTTAAAAGCTGCACTTTCATTTACATTTTTTAATTAATTCACTAAATTACTGGAAGGCTTGATCATATCATACTCGAGTTATATTCTATAAAAATATTAGAATATAATGTTGTTTTTATTTTCATAGCTTTATATTTTTACATAATTACCGTTGGAGTATTTTGTTATTGCCTTAACGAGTATTAAATGAGTACCGTACTGACAGTCTGTATCAATTATTAAACGCAGCGCCGCGTCAAAGTCACTTCGCACGGCATTTGCAAGACACAGACGATCGTTACGACCTAACATTGTAAAATCTAAATTTCAACTACATCCTCTGCGTTTTTAATTTTATTTTTATCAATTAATTTATTTACACTAATCCCCACTACCGTCGTGAAATGAGAAAAAAAATATGACACTATTGAAAAATAAAATAAAGATTCAAACGGTCCGATGCATAACCGGACGCCAATGCGGGAGCGGCGCGGGAGTCCACCGCAGCACTGTCGACGCGGTTGTCATTGTCGTGTATTCACTTGCCGCAGAGTTTGTTGGCGAGTTAGGTGCCGCGCATTCTATCACGGAGTGGGGCGTGCATCACGGGGAGCGCAGATCCGGCGCAGGCTTGTCGGGGGCGATGTCGTCGGACTCTACGCCGACGGGTTGACCGACCGGGGCCCCGGTCGTGTCCATCGCCGTAGCTTCTGATGTTATCACGCTGGATTGAAAGAAGCGGTCTGTGGAACAATTTAATTGGTTAGGTATAAGATTTTACTTTAACACTCGATTGAAAACGTAAAAAATAATTATATAAATCAGAAGATTTTATTTTTTATCGTACCATCATCTAGGAGTACCACGTGATCAGCTCCCGTTGGCGCAGTCATTATGTTGAACTCTTCTTCGAGGGTTGAGAATGGTGCATTCCATCTGAAATTACAATTTACATTATAATTTAAAGCTATTCCGTTGCAAGGTAAAAAAATCCCCGCCACTTTCACCTATATTGTCTGAGAGCAACCTCGCATCTTTGAATTGATCTAGTTGATACATCTCAATGGGACAAATATTAGTCAGCCTTATAGGAGCACTGTACCAAACTTCGTATCATATCTATTATAGTTTGATTACCACTGTAATCAATATTATAGTTGACTAAAGAACTATGAGCAAGAAAGGATCCATAAACTCCAAATATTGATAATGGATCTACTAGCTATTTGGAATACAAACATACCTAGGTGGAGCCCTTGTATTAGCCCTTGGGGCATAGAGCCCGAGGCCCCCAGGGGGTGAGACCCCGCCACCACCCAGCACCGCACCCCCACCTCCGCTACCGATACTCCCGCTGAGCCCTACGCCACCTAAAGAGCCGTACGTGAACACCTACGAAAAAAATTAAAGGTTATATATAGGCAGAGAACAATAAGATAAAGAAATTCACACAGCTAGTGTTAGAATAAAACTTTAAGTCTACACTACAGCATCAGCTAATCCTGTATTTTCCATCCCAACCACATTTAAACAGCAAACTATTACTGTTGCTAACTAGCTGTCATATGTCAACCCCGCGGTTTCATCCGTGATTTAGCACGTGAAGCTGCCGTTCGGCACGTTTACGTGAACCCGTCGCGGTCGGTGGGTAGCCACGCACACATCTTTGCAAATTTAGTGAAGTACCTACCTCCGCATGTTCTTGGGAGCTGTTCTGGATAATACTTTGTGGTTATATCCTCACTCCCTTAGAGTAGGTATACATAAGCAAGCTATAGAGCGCGCCTTACTAAGTATGAACCGAAAGCACAAGTATGAACACAGAAGGGTTTCAAAAGGGGATGCGGGAGACGCGGGGCGAGTGCATGGAACATGGAATATGTATGGAACACCGCTATGAAAGCGGTATACCATAGCTAAGTATGTATCTATAATTTTTGCTTACGATCGGCACAACGGACCGGGGCGATACTGTTACTCTATAGCTTTTATGTATACTCTAAGCTTTACTCACCTGCTGAGGTTGTGAATGAAAGTGGTTGAAGTGTGAGATCGGTGGATGCGGGTCGGTCCTGTAGGCCAGCGGGGAGCGCCGGCGTGGGGACGCAGGCGGGGAGCGCACTTCGGGGGACTGTGGCGAGCCCATCTCGCTCGCTGAAACGTAGTTGCCTTCGTGGGAACGTAAGGGTCGATTAATGTTTTGAGGCTGGATAGCCTCTTGAAAATACTGTTATACCGCTGTTGGAGACAGGAGCTTTTATGTTTATCGGCTCGAAGGATTGTATTTGTATTTGATTATGTAACTGCAATATTTAGTTTGTGAGTGGAATATGTCAAGGTCCACCAGCTTCTTTTTAAAATTTATCCTCCATAAAACTTTCCTGATTCAACAAGCTTTGGGGTTACTTCTCTAATATTCTTTACTAGATGTCCCCTGTGTATGCCCCGTGTAGCCTGTCCCCCTCTCCATACCATAGGCTCACTGCGTACCAAATTCCATCGCGATCGGTACAACGGTTTAGGCATCAAAAGGTAACAGACACAGCTACTTTTAATCTACTTCACATCGACTAAAATATTTATTGGCAATCCTCTCGAAAAACAACCTAATGCATTAGATAAAAAGGTTGGTTATTACCTGTAGATCTGATGATAGCTACTGGCCTAGCCATGGGCGGTAAAGGCGGTGGGGGGAGCATCGAGCTGCTGAAGTAAGCTGGCTTTGGACTCCGAGATAAACTGTGAACCTGCAATAGAAATATTATCTATCATTAATGTTCTGCAAAGAGTTATACATACATAATATTACTTATGTTGAGTAAATTAAATAATACTTTTTCTATTCTCTTGCTACCTTTTTGGCTACTCTAACTATATTAATTTTTCTTTTATTATTTGTTTCTGTTGCCATTCTATTTAAGAGTTCAGGTTAGTTTGTTGAGCCGTTATTTTTCGTTATCTGCATAAATGCTAGTATATATTTGTGGAAATATTTTGGCTTATATACTATCTTTATGTATAAGTTATTTAAATATAAGCTGTTTTTTTCTCTTAATAAATAAATAAGAGTTTAAAAAGAATCGACGAAAAGTAAAGACAATAATTGTTTAGTATATAATATATCCTATTTATGCTTTATTGTCAAATATTAACCAATGAAAAGTACCCAAACAAACATTTCCCACTTTCATAATGTTTAGCTAAAACACTCTATAAGTTTGTCACATATTTATCGATCACTTTCCTGTAATTCACAAACAATATGACGTTATTTACGTGACCATTTAAACAGCATTTTAGTTAAATAGTTTCATTTGTGAATAAAATTCCTATTACATCCTATTTGAACAAGAATGTGCTATAACATAAGGTTAATCAATTTGGACTCATGAAATTAGTGATTTTAAACAAAGTACAGTTATTACGTTTTATTATTTTATGTAAAAATGTATTCTCACCTGTAATTGCTGGACATCCGTAGGTTCCTGACAAACAAATGTGACGAAATCTAAGGAATCCTGAGGCGCATTCTCATACTTCCCGCTTGAGTGCTGGCTTGATAACGCCTCTGATGCTGCAAAATGTATAGATACCTCAGGACCTTTAGACAATATAGCATTTTGTAAAGGTCTGTCTGAAGAATTATTAATAAAATTCATGAAATTAGTACGGGAGTGTGTCTGTACATTGAAAATCTTTTAATCATTTCGAATTTTCAAAATTTAGATTAGGAAATTGATGAATTCATTGTTGTTCTAATGTTGTCCTACTTATATTATGAACTAGCAGCTTAACGCCCCACGGTTTCAACCGCGAACCCCTATTTGTAACCCCTTAGGGATGGAATTTTCAAAAATCCTTTCTTAACGGATGCCTACATCAAAATAGCTATCTGTATACCAAATTTTAGCGATCCGTCCAGTGGTTTAAGCTGTGCGTTGATAGATCAGTCAGTCAGTCACTTTTTCCTATTATATATACAGACTAGCTTACATCATACTCCCGCGTTCTCGGGATAATTACCTATGTGATAATGACACATAGAAACTACCAAATAATTTAAATTTTTCCGTTATATTTTCATGACGTAATCCCTCCAAACAGTCAAACAATATTCTATTTATATTATAGAAAGTAAAGAGAAATACGAGAAAGTATTTTAAATATTGTAGATATCAAAAGAAATAATTTTAACTTAAAAAATATATTATACATGAATTATAATTTATACGTGCTACCATTAGATTCTATAAAATAATCTATACTTATATAAAAATGAATCCCTATTTTCCTTGGTCACGCCAGAACGACTTTACCGATTTCATTCATCTTTTTTTTTTCATTTCTAGTACTTTGTAGATGGTTCTTACGGAAAGAAAAAATAAATAAGCCCAGGAACGCGAGTGAAACCGCGGGGAGCAACTAGTTAATAATAAAACAATTAATTGTCAAAGATGTTAAGAACGAGCTCGTAAAATAATTTGATTGAGTATCTATTAATTAATGGAAGTTAATGTACAAGCACAACTCCACCAGACAATTCTACACGTTGTGACTCACCAGTAGGATGTGTGTCGGTGGGTGGCGGTGCGTGCTGGTAGAATATGGTGTTGGAAGGTACCAGTGGGGACTGCGCAGCGCTGAGACTTGCTGAGCTGTGGGGGATGCCTGGAAAAACAATTATACAATTATCCACAAAATTATTTAAAGTTGAAATATGTGACACGTTAAATATAGGACTCTCAAGCGTATAGTTGAATATATACCGAAGACAATTAGCCAAAAGAAAATGATTGAGGATCGAAGAACTAACTTTTATTACAATATCATTGAAAATAGTTAAAGTAACAATTTTAAGACTCTTTTGATTGAATCAATAAAGGGCCGAGTCTGCTTATACCAAATCCTGGTTTACTATTCATAAAACAAATAACTGAAATCTATATTTTGTAATCCCTGGCAATAGCCAGTGATAAAAAAATCTTTGTGTGTGCAAGTCACACATGGTAAAAGTGAAACTTCTGAAAAGTCCCTGATTAAAATTCTGACGGAAGTAACGCTTACTAAAAAACATTGGTTGCCATGGCAACCAATGTTTTTCGCTAGCTAACTTCATACCTTTATATTTTAAGATGTCAGACATTAATTCAAAACTAAGAAGATAAATAAGATAAATGGCTAGGCTGTATGAGCTAGAACCCTTTGCCTTCCAAAATACGGGAAAACATAATAAAAGCAACATGGCCCGTAACGGAAAAACGTGACGATTTGCTACAAAAATTTCTCCCATACGTCGATAAAGAAGTTTCACTTCAAAAATCATTCTGTATATAAAGTTAAAATATTTACTAGTGGTAAAGGAAAACATATCTCTACTTACGAAAATGGGGAAAACCTATACAAAACAATATTCCCACGTCTTCAAAGTAAACAATCACTTAGATCCGCATATTATTCATGAAGCTTAAACTATTAACCTAAAACTTTACAACGATATTATCAACTGTGCTCACTACCTCCACAGCATATTTAATAGCTAAGACAGTATCACATCTCCGAACAGACATTGTATTCAAATCACGCGTTAATGAACACGATTTCGATGAACGATAAAGTTCTTGTAACATAGTATACGTTGCACTGTGAATGGTTAGATATCGAATACATCTTTCCCATCTAAAAAAATTGCACCCCACCACAGTAAGGTGATAGGGTACTTTATAGTACCTGCCTGGCTGATTACCACTTGAAAATCGGTTTCAAGCATCTACTGGTGTTTTCCATTGTGTGTTACAGAGCATTCAACGGTGAGCATAAACTCTGTATGCACATTTATTTTATGAGTATATAATACGACATTATAATGGTACCTATATCTAATAACGTATAATATTTAAAAAAAGTTAGGAATAATAATAATACTCAATAAAAAAAAATCAATGGTTTTATAGCAACATCATTTTACTCAGTGGTAGTGACGTAGAATCTTACAATGACTTTGATCTTTCAGTGAAGGAAAACATTCGTGAAGAAACCATAGCTTAGTACCCGCCTGGCTGGCTACCACTTACAAGTTGCAAATCTGTCACCAAGCACCTATCGGTGTATTCCAGAAGCTGCATTTGATGACCACCTTCGACCACATAATCACTTATCATGGTGAGATTGAGATTGTGGTCAAACATACATTAAAAAAAATGTTTTGTCTCATCGTGTCCGAAGTTCTACATTCCAACTTATTTCAAAATTTTCACTACTGAAATTAGTATACTGTGTCACCTTGAGTCACAGTGGAACTAATAATATTCCATTCTATATTTAGTGAGCGTCGCACGTAGCGCGTGCGTATGATTCGAATCTCTATAAGGCTTGTTGACTTAATATTATTTTTTATTGCTTATTCAAATACCGAACACAATAATACTACTATAATTGTCATTACTTTTACTAGTGATTGAGCGTTCCTTTTTTAAAACAGAACACGTGTGAAAGCAAAGTTTATTTTTTATCTGTGTAATAATGTTATATTTGGGACATATTGTATTATCACATGTTTTGTGACTAATGAGTTTAGTTTATTTTTTGATTCTATATCATATTAAAGTAACTTCAGTAGTTATGACGTTATTAAGTGCTCTTCTAGGGCCAAAAGTGAATAAATGGCTTTGACTTTGAGTAACATATCGTGTCTATTTGCACACAGATTATTATCAAAATATTATTTTGACTAACCTCAAAATTTCGATCAAGTTGCACTGATCGTGTTCACGATCAAAATTTTGACGGGTGAGAGTTGTCTCCAACTACTCGCAATTGGTCTTGTAAAACATAATTGTCCCAATAGACACCTTACTAACTGTATCAACTCATATAGTTAGTTACTCAAACCGTCAAACGTATTTCCTTATTTAAAACCATGATCCCGATTGAAATTACGATATTTTTTATTTCACAAATTTCTTGAACAATTCTATGATAGAAGCGACGATCGGTGGAAAGGATTTTCGGGTCATGAATAGACCTATACTATAAATGTAATTTTAGTTCGCGAAAAATTTAAAAAGAAATCTATTGTAACTAACCAACCATGTGTCTCATTGTCAACGCGACAACTTCTTCTTACGAGTTAACTGACATTGTAAAGAACTATTTTCACCACCGTATCCTATGCAAACAGAGTACATTCATCGACTAATGGTAGAACTCTTGAAGCTGAGTTACTAAAGAAAGTTAACTCACTGAAACACTGTCCGACAAGCATGGCAGAGGGCGTGGCTCTCTCGGCAGGTGGCTCGAAGGCAGGTGGTGCGGGACTGTTGTAACCGCAGTAGTACCCTGACTCCAACTTGATGCCGCCCCCAGATCCGCCTGGTGACTCCGAGCCCGTCTCTTGAAGGATTGAAGCTGGAATGTGGAGATTAAAAGTGAGATTTTTTTATTTTATTTGTATAGGCTTGTGTTTGACCACAAGTAGGAAATTTTGATTTGGATGCGAATTTCTTCTATATATATCTATCTTCGTATTGGGAGTAATAATCCAGACAAACAAGAGCTCACTATGATTAGAAATCTGCCTTCAAAACTAGATAATAATGATAATCCTGCAATTTTTTTAAAATTTCTTTTTACTTTGTGTTTGACCACCATCTCACTGTGGTATGTGATGATGTGGCCATTTTTACTGTTGTTATATTTATCATAATGTTAATTAAAACTCGCACGCATGAATCAATACTTACCTTAGTTATAACAGACCCTATCATATTAAAGTGATATAGAAATGCATTATTTTTCAAGCAAACTATACGAAGCCAATAACTGAAAACTACATTAAAAACATACCTTTGGACAACTTCCATAGTTCCTTCGAGGAGAAGACACCGGTCGCTAGAATAATATCGTTGCAAATTACTCCGTTGTACGGATTGTGAGTATAGCCTGAAACCCAGCATTTCAGACATTACACTATTTATATCGTTAATTTTAATATTTTATAAGTCATCTCTGTAAACAAACTATGGAGGTGGGGCAAAGTCGTTGAACGTCTCTGCATTTTAACTTATTTTTTTTCATGTGATATTGTTGAGTTTCCACACGCTAAGCAATTAAGTAGCCATTAATGAGAATGTCACACAATGTATTACTATAATGATTCAACATTCAACGAGTTTGAAGTATTGCTTTTAAACAACACCAAAATAGCACGAGTCTCATCTATTACACTTAACTCTGCAAATCTATTAATTTAATACGAATAACGACTAACAACAATGGAACTAAATATACCTGTAATTTATTTACAGGGATAGTTTTTACATAAGCCACAACATCAGAAGTAAATTATATATTGTGAAAACACCATCAAATATAAAATTTAAAAAGTCGATACTGTTCTAGAATTAAGTCTGCATGATGACTTAAGTTCAAGAAAATTATTTCATCAAATCGTCAGTATTATGGTCATATTCTAGAAAAGCATCGACATATATTAAGATAAAAAGAGTGAAAGAGAAAGAACACCGACTACAAGATACAAAACAACAAACGGGCACATTACGAATTCAATCCCAAAAAGTGATTTCAATTTATTTTCCAGTAAAAGCATGAAAAGGTGTAAGTGCAAGCCAATGCTGGGATTAATTTCCAAAAATGCATCAAAATATGAAAAAAAATACAAAAAAAAATAGAAAAATTTGTTCACAACAACTTTTTGTGCATAACCAATCAAAATTATTCTTTCTTCAGTTTTTGCTATGTGGCAATCAACGTTGATAAAAACGTATAAAATTAATTAGAAACAGCAGGATTAATCTAGTAAAGATTAAATCTTCATCGATTTTATAGAATATCAGAAATAGCCCCATACAATCAACATATAACAAATAATAAAAACAGATACCTCCTACTAGACCTTGTGCGTTAACCACTTTCTGCTCCATCATCACTTACCATGACAAAATTACGTTAAAAAGGAAATAGAACAATATTTTGGCCCCACGTTGGGCGCCACCCAATATTTTATTATTGCCAAGTTGATTGCCACAAAACTGTAGAAACAACACACACGAACGACACCGACGCTGTCGAGCCGGGTTACCTTTGTTCTTAGCCTCGTGTTCGTTCTCTTTATCCCTAGGCGGGTGCGGCGATAGGGATCCGCTTAGGATATCTGAAACATATCAGCTGGATTGTAGTTTTATTTGCTTTAAAGATGATAAACTAGATATAGGTATAGTATCCTTTGTTATCCCAGAAGATATTCTATCTGTGTGCCAAATTTCATCCCAATCCGTCGTTCAGCCGGTACCATGCTTTTGTTTGGTAACAAAACACACACACATACAAACTGTCGCATTTATAATATTAGCAGGATAGGATAGGAAGTAGGATAATGACGATAACGATCAGATGTTAATATCTATATTGAGCTGTTATTCATATTGAGTCATGTATTTCTCTGAAACGTTCGCTTGTAATTTCCTTTGTATTAATACTTACCAAATTCGTAACGACTCAACAGCTTTGAGACCAACATGAGGAAAATATGTTAAATTTCCTTGAATTTAGCCCTTTATTTTTTCTTATTCATCCTTATTCCCTAAAAACTTATCATATAGTGCATGCATGTGTACGATTGACCTTTTTATCAATTCGCAAGTATTGTTATTAATACTGCAAAATAGTTATTTGATGCCAGTCGACTATCATTTTATTTTAATTAAACATAGTGTTACAAGTAAGAGCGAGACAAAAAGCAGACCTGCATTACAAAATTAGTTTTACCGTGCAAATTTTCGCAAACCAAGCATAACAAAAAGGGTGAGTGCTGATGATTCAAGATCACCAGTATCTTTAAATAGATCCAACCAACTAGTAGTGGTTGCCAACTAAAGATTTATAATTACTATCGACTATAAATAGTTTCACTAAGGGACGGGAAGGGCTAAGAATTTTTGCTTAAAATATAGATCAATAATTTTGATAAAAATCCATTTATGTAGATTTCTAGTGTGATGCAGGAAACAGGAGCGTTTTAAAGTACAGTATATTCATTTTATAACTCCACAAAGCTTTTTAAATGTAAATGATTGTTCAGTGGTAGTCACGTCAAATACCGTCTAGAACGCCATGAGTTCGAATCGTACGATGAGGGTTGATGACTCGGAAATCACTCGAGTATTACTCTCGAGTTGAAGATCTATACCGATCGTTGTGCACTTGCACTTTAAAGTTCCCTTTGTGTGCTTACCACCTTTTAAGTGACATCATTTACCATGGTAAAAAAGCAATTGAACAAGTCTATACTACAATATTAAAAAAGGCGTAGGTAAACATCATAGCAAGCTACATGCCAGATGATTTATAGTTATGATCTGTATTTGCAAAACTTGTGTCTTTAAACAGACATAATAATATTCTGGAACATTTTGGGACATTATTTCCGTCAAAAGTAGTAAGGGGTGATATAACATAGATAGATGATATAGAAACATGGAATAGAATAGCTTGGAAAAATATTATAATGATAAATTAATATCGACCAAGATCTTGCATAATTGAAGGACCATGTTCAGTTGTAAATACGCTTTTACATATGGTGCAATTGGTAAACTATTGACAGCATTATCTAATAACAATGTACTGCCATTCAAAATCATCAACACCCTCCACAAAAATCAAGAAGCTTATCAAATATAAATGAGCGAGAGACCTGGTAGACCGTCGCTCCCATTACCATAGCTGTTTATAAAGTTGGCGAGATACAAGTCCAACTCCCTGACGGACACGTTGATGTGGTAAGGGTTCACGCAGAGGCCTGGCTGCGTGCATTCAGGGTGCTTCTCTAGGCGTTCACCGTCTGTGCTCTCTAGTGGTATCGCTTTGAATAATATTACCATTACTAGGTCTAGTCGCCACACCTGGAATTTAGAGGAGGGTTCTAGGTTAGTGTATGTCAATTAAATGCTTGATCAGATAAAAGATGTTCAGAGATTTTTTAATCTTATCGTACTGACCATGCTAAATCTAATGTGATAGTTCTTGTATTCATATCACTTTCACATTTATATCTAAATTTAAGTAGAATAATATTTCTTTATTCATAAATTTAATTAACGCAGCAATTGAATAAGTAAGCGTCATTTATTACGATTTCCATGAAACAGCATATAGTTACTATAGGTTTTGGAATAGAGTATTTCTTATAATCCCCGAGATAACTTGCGTGGAACCGCGGGGCGGAAACTGTTAAAGTTATTTTTTTATTTAAAACTGCAACAGAATGTAAATAGTCAGCGCAACTGATCGAAGCTGTTGAATGAACCTGAATCATCCGTTTGTTATTTTTTCACTACCGGTGCTCTGGGTTCTGTGTAAACAATGTGAATGAAATCGTAGGCGAATATAATGTAGGTAACTCCGGTAATCCAGATTGTAAAGCAAACTGATTTTATCTGGTTGGTATTGCTGTAGATACCAGAAAAGATTTTACATTTGGACGAGTGGACTAACTCAAAAGCTATGTTTATGTAAACCCTATATAAACTCGCAGAGTGGTATAATGAGAGTTATAATAGACGAAGAACTACTATTCTTACAGAATTAGTTGTGGAAATCTATAAGTTTTAGAAATTTATTCAATTAAGGCCCTAGGAACGTATGAAGGTCGAAGCTACTGTATTTAATAACGATTCGGAATTCAGCCTTCAAATGAGAAGAAATGATAAAGGGATGCCCAATATTTTAGGTCGGGTTTTTATGTGAACAATTAATAAAAATCACACAACAGTATATAATAATAATTACTGGCGATTTGTGAAGTATCATTCCTAGCTCAATAGCATTTATAATCATTATGATATATGCAATAGGTAGTTGATTCTTTTAGGGTCTAAAGGATAAAACAGTCATTTCCTCACCTTATCCGCCTGCCTCAGACAGTCTATCCTCCTCATCTTCCCCTTCTGGTCGGGGTTGGAGAGCACGCACACGGCCGGCCTCTTCCCCGTGATGCTTAACACGAAGTCTTCCCGACAATCCTGTGTTATGTCTTTTCGAAGCTTCCCTAGTAACCGCGATGCCCATTTTTGTTTTACTTCTGCTTTTTCGTTCTGGAAAATGTGTAATTATACATTAGAAAATACTGTTTTTGAAACGGATTAAAATTATCTGGCGACTTTTTACTATGAAGGTAAGACCACAATTTCACCAAAGTCATTTTTTTTTTTTATATGTATAGGCTTGTGTTTGACCACAATCTCACTATGGTAAGTGATGATGTGGCCGAAGGTGGTAAGCACACAAAGCCTAGAAGGATCTGGCTCTCAAGTGCAGCTGCCGGAACACACCAATAAGTGTTTGGCGACAGATTTTCAACTTGAGGGTGGTAGCCAGCCAGGCGGGTACTAAGTACCCTACCACCGTGCTATGGTTTCCTCACGATGTTTTTTTTCTTCACCGAAAGCTCAAGCTCATTGTAGGATTCGAACCCACGACGTTATGATTTAGCCAAAACACAAAGTCTAGAAGGGAACTGGCTATCAAGTAAAGCTGCCGTAACACACCGATAGGTGCTTGGCGACATATTTTCAACTTGAGAGTGGGGGGAGAAAGCGATTGCACCGGTACAACCGTTTTCTCTCAATGTTTTCTTTCACCGAAAGCTCAAGGTCATTGTAGAGTCCACGACTTTTCGTCGCGGAATTTTCGATTCAAAATTTCTATCTTAATTCAAAATTTTGTAAATTTTCTATTTTAAACCGTTTTTTCAAAAGCGACGTTCTACTACTTGGTCTTATAGAAATTGTATGCAGTCACATACTAGTCACGTACTAAAGATATTAGTTATCATAAGTACGTCCACAAACATCCATTGTCAGTTCCCTTTCATTCTTTTTCTTTCATTTATTATCTAGCTTCTTTTAAGTAGTCTAAAAGCCCAGTCTAGACTATTATTTAGGATAATTAATTATAGTAATAACAGAGCCTTTCTAGACGGATTGTCCTCACGATAAAAATCGTGAACCATCATTTTATGGAAAATATCTCTTCGGAGTTATTTTTATAGATATCAAAAAGTGTTTATTGACCACTTACGAGCGTTTCAAATACCAACTAAGTATTACAAAACTACCACTTTTATAATTACCACGATGTACCTGCGCTGATATCACTTTTTTAGTAGCCACGTTTTTCTGATTGCCAAATAGAGCAAAAATATTATGAGCGAGATAGCACGATTCTTGATGTCTATATTTCATTGGTATTTACAATCGTTTTTAATCGACGTTAGGTCGATATAAGTAATAAAAGTGGTAGTACTGTATGTTATTGCAATCTGTAAGAACATAGGAAACAAAATGGTGTCTGAGAATGATAATGTGCAGCGTTGACAGACCAGCAGCAGGAAAGACCTGGATGCAATCGGCATAGAGCAAATGGTATTAGTACATGAGGAAGGAGTCTTATACACAGCAGTGGGAAGATGATGTCTCGGCTGAAAATGATGACGATGATGGCGAATTATATAAATTTAAAAAGTAGAATTGTCAATCTTATCCTTACTGATGTTATAAAAGCAAAAATGTTTTAACTATTTTAACTACCGAACCGATTTGGATGAAAATTGTTAGAATGGTAGCTTGTATCATGGACATAGTCTTAAGATACTTTTAAATTTGGAAACGCAGGTAAAATTACGGGGTATATCTAGTTTTGTATAACATAAATATTGATCACTTTTCTAAATGAATGTTATGTTGGGTAATCTTTTAAATTCCTTTAACACGTATTGCATATAAAGAAGATAATTTTTGTGTCGCTTTCGATGTCAGGAACTAACTTTACCCGATCTTGTAGATTATCTTTAAACGTCAAGTCCCACACGTCAAACAAAAGTTCTGCTCACTTACTTATGTAATAGAAAGGTTATATAAATATTTACCTGTAATTCATATTTAGTATGCCGTTCCTCCTCAAGGCTCATCCGTTTCTCGTGTTTTTTGTAATATTTTCGCTTGGCAGCTTGTAAATTGAACCAAGTATACGAAAAGGACTTTACAAATGGCATCAGGGCCTCTATGAACGGATGGAACTCGTCCTGCGAACATTCAAAAGAATATATACTTTTTAATACACAATATTATACTTTTTCAGGCCTTTATGTGGAATGAATAAGGCCTCATAAATATTTTTTAATCTGTACCATCAACATCTAGGTACGTACTGATTTTCCATGTTCTAGTTTATCGAAAAGGTTAACATACACTAACGTGTCCTTTACCAAACAGGTCTGCATAAGTTAACCTCTCAGTTAAACGAGAACCAGTAAGTAAACCTCTTTTTCTACACTTACAACAAATGGCGCCCAACGTGGGGCTAAACATTAATTTGAATTCTTCAGAAGAAATATAATTATCTTATTTCTCTCTCTCTCTCGACTAAAATGCCTATTTTATAAGTGTGTTTGCAAATAACTTGAAAAACTAATGAAACTTAGTAACTTTAAAATCTTTTATGTTTATTTAATTCTATTGTCAATTATTCATAACAAATGATGAGCTTAATTTTTTTACAAGTGCGTTCCAAAAATAAATATAAATAAAATTGTTGAATTTAATCCCGAGCCGACTCTTCACCTTGTTCCAAATAAATATTGACAGTTTTAAATAAACTCAATAATAAACAGTTTGATGGTTGCAAAATATTTGGTCAACAAAGTTTTCTTAAATCATAAATTTTTGAGTCAATGTATGAATGTAAATATCAAAAAATAAGAAGAAAAGATTACGCTAAATCCAGACAAAATATTTTGTCTTATTTTATCTCCTAAAATTCATATCGGGCAAATATAAAAAGAAAAAATCTGAAATGACCTTTACTGTAATATGATTGTATACAGGGTGACTTTTTAGTCACTGGCAATACTTGCAGGGGTACTCATCAATATGAACAACTTTTATTATGAGAGTATCTGTGAAATCAAGAAAAAAATATCAGCTGTTCCATACAAAAGACTAATACCTACTCGACCAAAATGTATGAAGCAACCGTTTTATTTGACGCGATATCAGACTTGGTCCCATACTAAAAGTTGTTCATATTGATGAGTACTTCCACCCCTGCAAGTATTGCTAGTGACTAAAAAAGCATCCTGTATAGGACGAACAAAATACTAAAGCCTAAAGATCACAGTCTAAATGCTCAAATACAGTAAAACCACCAGCTAAATGATAATCAAAAATGTCATGACCTCTTTAGTTCCATAAAAAAGATAAAGAATATACAGACATGTGTCATGTTAAAAAAAGATGCAAATTAATTTGGTATTCATTGCGCACGCGCCGAACAAATGGTGTATTGTAATGCTACTTGAATCATAACTTACGTGTACTTTGGGGTTTTGTACGAAATATTTTATGATGGAAAATATATATATACTTTATTTTTTTTATATAATTTATTAGTTTATTTACATATTTACAATTAATGTATTTTTGTTTTTTAAGTCTTAAATTATTAAAGTCATCTATTTATTACTTGATAACCTGCAAAAAAAAAATGTATAAAATACAAACTATGATATATAGAAAACATCCTCAAAGCCCTCGCTGCTGTCGATAGGCAAGGTTCCCAACAGGCTGGCAGCGTTCCCTTTTTGGATGGCCAAGCTTATGCGTTGGCGGAAAAAGCTCCCAGCCCGTCGGTCTCCCGAAGCCTCGATGAGCTAGGATGATAAAATCCGAGCAAATCGGCGAGCCTCGAACCCCCATGGACCCATAGTTTATTAAATTATGTTTCAATTTAAAATGATAAATGATCATTTATATTTTTAGATGACAGCATAGTATGTAAGGCAATTCATTTCTTAATAATAACCGACATCACACTATGATATTATAAATGCGAAAGTTTGTGAGTGTTTGTGTTCCTATGTTTATTACTTCGTCACGCTCACACGGTTTTACCAATTTTGATGAAATTTGATATGGAGGTAGCTGACACCCTCGATTAACACATAGAATACTTTTTATTTCAGGAAAACATAAAGTCCCTCGTGAACGCCGGTGAAACCGCGGAGCGGAAGCTATTTGACAATAAAGTTTACCATATTTTTTTTTTTTACGAATAGAACTATTTTCCATCACTCACAAAACATTAGGTTTTTTGAAACATTACTTATCATAAAAATTAGCCCTAATTTCAGCACACCTATCCTAAACTTTTTCCGCATAACATACGTGCATTTCGCATGAAAACGCAGCGCACGCACATCACTCTAATATATGCAAACGTGTCGATGTGATTTATTACGTACTCGATTCAGCAAAGCGCGTATCGGAATTCACGATTGTTTATTTACCAGATTTCGTGAAAACATTTTGCATTATTTGTATTTGACGCGATCTATAGCTTTTGTCATTTACATTGTCTTACGAAAGTAATTTTTTTTTTCTAATCACAATTTATTTGGCTGTATGTTATCTGTGTATGTTTTTATTATTTTATTTTATTCGTTTTAGAGTTATTTTTTTAATGCAATTATTAAAAATTAAAACACGGTAGCTTGAAGCTTTTTTTGGAAGCCAGCCTGGCTTTCTTTTGGAAGCCAGGCTGGCTTCCAAAAGAAACAGCAAAAAATAAATAACAAAAATCACATTTTTATATAAAACCTAAATTATTAATACACTTTTACACAAATTTTATGTTAAATTAATTAATTTAGGTTCATTGAATTATTTATTATTCCATAAAGGAATAAAAAATTCTAAATAATTGTAAAATTACAAACACAAAAGACAATTAAAATAATCCGTGTCCCAAAACAAAACTAGATGGCGGACTTGTTTCGTAACTTCCCTGTGCTATTTGAGATCTAACTAGATCACAATCGGCCGACATTCATCGTTCTAAAGATACATTAGTTCCTCTACGACTTTGTCTGTTTATATGACAGACATATATACCTACCTGATCCTCAAACTTTACTCATATTATTACAAGAATGAAAGTGGGAAATATGTGTGAATTTTTGAAACTTTAATGAAATGAACACCTGAAAGTATTATAATATTTTGGTATTATAAAGTATTAGTTTAAGAGAGGTAGAGCATAGCGATATGTCGCTCAAAGAGCAGCTCGACTGGGGAAGTACCTCCACCTTACAGAATACCGCAGCCAAATAACTTATAGTTGTGTTCCTGCGCGTGAGTAAGGTCGCTAGAGCTCATCGGGAAGGGGGGAAGGGTCGGCAACGCGTGAGTGATACCCCTGGTGTTGCAAGCGTTCATAGGCTACGGTAACCGCTTATCATCAGGCGGGCCGTATGATTAAACATAAGATCCTTCGGGAACGCGGGTGAAACCACGGGACGGAAGCTAGTCATAAATAACCCTGTAAAGTAAAAACGCTTTTCTCAAATTCACCCTTCACACGTATTCCCCATTCACCAGTTCAAGTCATTTGACCATCTGGGCCCCACTTTCTTTGTCATACAGTATAAGTAAGGGACCTAAATAAATAGCAATTTTCCGCCTCAGATTGGGTAATTCAACACGTCGTGCTTTCAAATGAGGTAGAGTCAGGGCAAATTAATTGCTACTGTGCTGGTAATAAAATTAAAATTGCAAAACAGGTACCATTCATACAATGCTTACACATCGTCAAAACCTATAAGGAATTTCTATTGCAATGGTGTTTCAAATTAAAAGGATTTAGTAATTGATGGTATTGTAGAACCAACAGTATATGATGTTACAAAGACCACTATTTTTGATTCAAATACCTTAGAACTTTAAGCTAACTACATGAAATACCCCAGTCATGCAACTCTATTCTCCCCTTGGTACCTTCAGTAGCTTCTTTCCTATGTACCTTTCTAAGGCGTGAATAAATGTCTTTGATTTGTGATTAATAGGTCAAAGTCAAAGCCATTTATTCAGTTTAGGCCCTAAGAGGGCACTTATGAACGTCGAAACTACTGAAGTTACCACCGATTCGGAAGTCGCCTTCAACTGAGAAGAACCGGCAAGAAACTCAGCAAGGTTACATTTTTTATATATATAGGTTCCTGAACTAATCTTCGAGGAACTATCAGTCACCAATTAGAATCAACAGAAAAAATATCCTAGTTCGATCCCATAAATTATCAACGATCAACCGATATCTATTAAAAAATCCAACTGACGCCACACTAACGTCACATACCAAAGTCATTGGCACCACCAATCCATTTCCGACTATCTAAAATACAATCGACCCGATCGAATCAATTAAAGGTTCATAAGCCAAACAATTGAATGCTCCAAATTCTACCCTGGACATAAACAAAAAGAGCCAGTCAAAACACCGAGTTGGCTAACGTTGCAGACGTTCTGCCAATCTGCCAAGCTTCCCTGGGGTGGCCAGTTGGCAGGACCTCACCCACGCCACGTGGCACGGAATCCCCTGGCTGTTGCTCGTAGTAATAACTATATTTGCCAGATGTTAAAAAGTGTAGTCGTTGAATTGTTTTATTTAGTGACGTCATTGTGCTGTAGGAATTTTGTGTTGGAAGAGGACTTACTTATAAATTTATCAGTCATTTATTTTCAAAGTTATGTAGTCAGGAGGCATACAAAATCGAGATAGCAGAAAAGTCTCAAAATAGGTAGGCTGTATTTTAAAAATAAATATCATCTGTAAAAGAAAAAATATCGGGTTAAAATACGGATGTTATTGACACCATAAATAAGTAAACTTCTTAACGATCCGCTGAAAGGCTTAAACAGCTCAGAAAACTGAAAAGTGGATCGATTTCCGATTGCGCAAACATCCTCACGTATAAAGATAAATAAAAGCATTTTACATAACGTATCTGAAAAATCGCTTACCAAAACAAACAAACGCCATATTGAACGCGGGAAAAGAGCGCGAAAGAAAAGAATAATAAAAATGGCGTCGTAAAACTATCACAATACGGAGGCGATAAGGTGCAAATATTTGGCAAATATAAGAACAACAAAATGCTGAATAGTAAGACTTGGCAAAGGTAAGGAGATCGTAGTGGATATGCTACCGGGCGATGATATCACTCGGTGTATCACGGAATTTACATGTTTAATAACATTCCAGCATCAGGGTATGATCAGACAGTTTGGTTTTTGTAATTAATTTTTGTTAGTTGAGTTTAAGAGACTTGTTCTGCCTTGTATTGTCGTGTGATTTGTGTGCAATACAGAATGAGCTTAGATAGTGATTTCCTATAGCAATAAAATAAAATGCATGGTCGCATAAAAATCCGAAGAGAAATTCAAATAAAAATCTTTAAACCTCAAATTATGACCCATTAACTCACATTCAACAACTATTAAAGCACCGATCGACAATAAAACGATACCTTATCGAACCAAACAAACTATTAGGACAACATCCAACTTACTGACCATGCCAAAACACTGGAGTGCGTTCACCCTGAAAATTTTGGCGGCAAATCTACCGTTCGCTGACGTTTACTTCATTATTTTTTTTTTCTGTCTTTATTTCGCTGCGGTCCAATTTATTTTATAGATATTGGCGTTGGTTCATTGGGGATGCCCGGCTGGACTTGGCCGTGGCACCGCTTGGCGTACCTAACTGGGTCGTCTACGTCACGCAGGAGCATCGGCCAAAATCACGGTACACGCGGAAAGATGTCGGTGGAAAAAAAAACGTCACGCAGTCGGCCATCTTGCCACGCGCCGTTTTGGCGCGCAACATCTGATGCGTTTGGTAGCGCATTGCACGTAACTTTACAATAAATCCTATTGTCGTATGCTGAATGCGAAATAACAAAATTCGTTATGCATTTAGGTATTAAAACGGTGTGCATTCTATATTTATGCTAAAGCTTTCTTAGAACTTGTGACATCCCTCAATAACATACATGAACATGTGCCTACGTGATGTTTAAATTGTTTAGAAAACCATGTTTATGAGATTATTCTGTTAGAAAATTGAAAATCTTTTGGAATTATTGACTCATCCAACTGTAAGTACCTGAAGATTAAAGTACTAAGAAAGATTATTCTTATAAAGGCATGTTTATAAAGAGTTGCTTAATTGATCTAAATTATACACAATCCAAAACTCTAGGTATCAGTAAGTATTAAAATCTAGAATCCTAACCAAAGGCAGTATATTCTACCACAACGCAGTCTTAACTTACCTTAGCACACAACAAACCTGAAAACTAGAACCCGACTGTACGCGCAATTTTGATAGAGAGTGCACACGTTTTACGACATTCGATCGTAAAGCGTTACGGTGTCAAGAAAATACTATAATTTTGTAATGTGTTCTTTATAACCATCAAAGAAAACTTTGGTAACAATATTTTTTTATGTCAAAGTTAATAAGCAGTCATACTGGACTGTACCTGATGGTAATGACTGTGACAATAGAACAGATACCCTTATATCTGTATATATAAAATGGTAAACTGACTGACTGTTGATATATCAACACACAGCCCAAGCCGCTGGACCTAGAGACTTTTAGAGAGGAGGATTGTTGGAAATTCAGGCGGTAAAATAGGGGTTCGTAGGTGAAACCGCGGGGTGAAAGGCTAGTCTTAGGATAAATTTAAGGAAGGGTCGCTTATCATCCAGGTGGTCTGATATGGCCACGATTGTTGGGATACCTTGAACAATATATAAAATATATATTTTCAATTTTATCTTTAAGACCGGTAAAAATGAGGGGTAGAAGCAAATTTATTTTTAAGAGTTATCTGTGACCTCTGAAATCTGATTTCGAACCGGTTAGGACCTCCATGGGCCTAAACTGAATGGCTTTGATTTAGACCTTAAAACTAACTGCACAAATCTTGCAGATATTGAGTACAGTTGATAACAACCTTTAATAACTAGTATATTATTAAAATGTTGCTTCCTTCACCAACAACAAACCCAAAAGCAAGTTAAGCAGTTTTACTACCATCATCAAATGTACTAGAATGTATTTATATCGCAATACCTACCAACAAGTTGAAGACTAATAACAGCTGAACTGCTGAGCAGAAATAGAAAATAGTTTCAAGAACTAAAGGTGGGGTCAATATTGTAGCGGGGACACGATTTGATGAAATGGTATTATTTCTATAGAAATTGTAAAGCTAAGTTAACTAACCGTGTACACTATTTATGAGGACATAACCGCGAACCAGTTCGATACAAAACGAAGCTATGTTCCTATTTTGTATATCAACGAATAATTCAGAATGAAATTTTGTTTAATAGATTTATGTTAATCTATAAAGTTTCAAAATGAAAAGGGCTTAAAAACTCGTAATTTTTGATCATAAAGTACGCATCTTGATGGTGGTTTTCAAGTATAAATATTGTTGTATAGATTCTAACTTGCTAGGAGCTTAGGAAAGATAATGTTTTTTTTTTAATCTTAATAATATATTATGTGGCTCAACCACGTCGTAATAGCTTAGCAAATTAAGATAAAACTGGGCACATACATAAACCACACCATCGATTAAAACCTAGGACACTTTTAATTCCAGAAATACCTCCCGTAATACCGGGAACGGAAACTATTTAAAAGTACGTAAATTCAGATTGGAACAAAACATAAAAAAAAACCTTTACATCGCATATTCGCCAAATGATTGTAGAGGCGTAATCAGCTGGCAGTAAGTTTAATAAATATTTTACCTAAAAGGCTTAACTTGAAAAGTTTTTGTTTTTTTAGCTCAAAGTCAATATATAGGTTCGCTCCCCGCTCCCACAGCGACCGCACCCCGCGTGCAATCGGCCCGACCTTCTCTTGCAGAGCTTATATCGAACCGGGCCATTTCATTCAAACTCCCGCTGAATCGCTGATGGTAATGCAATGTGCTGTTTTTTTCCAATCTCATTTGTTTGCTATCTGTGCTGATTAGAATCGCTTTGTTCCTTGTAGGTAGAAAGCAGTTATTAGCTATATATTTTCTATAACGGCTTGTGTTTGATCATAACTCCATCATACCGAAACCATGGGTGCTACCACCGTGACATGGTTTCCTCGTGTCGTTTCCCATTGACACTACCATGTAGCGCATGGTTTAGGCCAACAACTCTAGTTCTTAAGATCTCTAGTGAAATTCATAAGAAATTCATTGTATCCTAAACCCTTTTAATATAAGCATGTATAATTTACATTTAAAGAAACAACAATAGAAACAGCCTTAAAACCCAAGCCACGAAGATAAATCATAAACAAAGTAGACACGGATGGAGCAAGGAAAACCCGCATTAGAGATCGCGACATTAAAAGGCAACAGCTTTATTAGAATTCCTTAGGTAAATCTTGTTTATTTGTGTGTGTACGTGCAGGCGTCAGCGTGGCCTGCACTGTGACTGCACTCAGACATAAAGTCTCCCTTAGCATCCGGGAGTATGCACGACAGAACTAAGTACTCGTACCTGTTTAGTCTATGGCTGATTTATATCCAATCTGCTTCTTAACTAAGCCATTGATTTTGATGAATATTGATGCAGCCATGTGTGTGAGCTTGCGTCACGACTTTTGTCATACTGTCAATCTTATTAATATTATAAATGTCAAAGTTTGTGTTTAGATGTTTGTGACACGCATCACGCAAAAACTACTGAACAGATTTGGATAAAATTTGGAACACAGATAGAATATATTTTGGATTAACATACAGGATACTTTTTACTCCGGGAAAACATAAGATCCCTCGAGAACACGGGTGAAACCGCGGGGAAGAGGCTAGTATTTTATAAAGTTGTAAGACTGCTCTTAATTGTGTGTAATTTGTTATTATTATAATTTTGTCTTTGTTTGATTTGTTTTTCATTTTCAAAACAAGTAGAAAATGGTAGGAAGGTGAGATTTTGAGTTGAAGTTACTAATTAGATTTTGAGTAAGGATATAGGCTTGTGTTTAACCAAAATCTCACAAAGCACACAAAGTCTAGAAGGGCGCTCGCTCTCAAGTGCTGTTTCCGGAACACACCGGTAGGTGCTTAGCAATAGATTTTCAATTTGAGGATGGTAGCCAGTCAGGTGGGTACCTACTATAAAGTACCGTAACGTATTATGCTCATTATCTTTACTGTGCGAGGTATTCCAACATTATATTGATATGTTTTTGCTTTGGTAACTTATGATGTGACCGAATATGATGAGCACCATAGCCTATAAGAAAAATAATTATAGTAATTAAAAAAAAATATGAATTCAAATCTGACCTAGCACCCGGTGTTTTTCCGTGAAAATTGAAATTCAAAATAAGAACAGTTGCTAACACCATGACAGCGCCAGACAAATGACAACGTGAAACGCTAATGCTTTTTAAACATTACAATATTTTGAAGCATAGACAAGATAAATTAATTTTATATTTCTTTAGGCAGCGGTTCCACACTATCGATTGAACTGAAATTTTGCACACACTTTTGGCGCCGGTGAAAATCTAGTAGCTTCTAGTAGTATATGTTTAAAAAAAGTCTTATTTTAATTATAGTAATACTGTTGGTTGAAGAGAGGTATCACGAAGATTTTTTCACAATGTTTTTTTAATTTCTTCGTAACTTATTTCATACATTGATCTGTCAAACATAATAAACGCTATTTGTTAGGATTTACTGCATCGTATATTTCCCTTTAAATACATAAAAATATTATTCTATTTATTATGAACAGCTCTATAAAATTGGTTGAGACCAAAAATAATACTTAAATGCCTTCAAACTTCACGACTCGTGAACTTTTGAACAAGAAAACTTCAACTACCGTGATAGTTTCCGAAGATAATATTTTATTTGGCACTTGGTCAACCGATGAGTCTCCCGAATTTTTCAAGGTTATACTAATAGTTTTTATTTTCCCGCCATTCAGTGTAGAACGAATTTAAATTTAGAATAATAAACAACAGTGACATTTAATTAGATGATGGAAATATTTTTAATAATAAAAATGACGGTCATTATTTAATTACGTATTAAATGTCAAATAAATAAAAACATAGGGATATTTTAACCTTACAAAATTTTAGTAAAATTAAGTTTTATATACAAACTTTTTAACATGTAGGTAGATATAATGTCAATAAATACTAATGCTAAAATAGGTATGAATGTATAATTATGTGTGTATATTAAATTAATTCCTTACTAGCAACCCGCCCTGGCTTCGCACGAGTAACAGAGCATTATACGCCATTCTTTTTTAATATGTATAATATAACTATTTGTTTACGCGGTGCTCAACAGTAAAGCTCCCAGTCGGCATGCTTTTTTCCGACATCTTCAATTTCAGCTTTTTTCCGACAATTTATACAAAACCTTAATGTATTATATATATACTTAAACCATCCTCATGAATCACTCCGTCTATTGGTAAACCGTATGTAAATCCCGTTCCCAGTAGTTTTTGAGTTTATCGTGAACAGACAGATAGACGCGGCGGACGACTTTGTTTTATAATTATATAGTGATGACTAGTTGTAATTTTTTGGCAGTGTAACATTTGACTCAATACTCGATTTAGTACTATTTCACGTAACATCCCTACACGACATATTTGTTGAAAGTACGTTTAAATCTATAAAACATTATAAATATAATAAACTGAAATAAACCCAAGGTTCGACTTAAACCATACGTGAAAGACCTAGTATTAACTGTTCATATACGTTACTCACTGTATACAATAGAAATATGGAAAAAGAAAAATCGGAATCCTTGCAACCAAAATCTTCAAGGCGTTGCTTTAATCGACTAAAAAAAAACGTAATCTCTTAGGTATGTGTATATCATGTATTCTTATGGATGGTCGGACATAACGCCAGCGAATATGGACCGATTTTAATTTGACAATTACAACAAATATTAAAAATTTCAGAAAAAACTTTTCGAAAAAAAATCGCAGACCTGTGTTGTTGTTGACAATTTGGCATAAAATATGCTTGGTAAGTAACAAAATAATACTATTTGGAGTCTGTTTTATTTTTTGTTATAAATGCACCAATCCCTTTAATCGAGACGTATTCATCTGAATTTGAAATTAATTTATGTTGCGTTTACAAATAGAACAGAATATTTAACGTGCGAACCACCAGTAACGCCTAGAAACATTCTAAAACCGCGTAAAGTCCCACAAGCAGAGTTACCGCTATGAATAAACCCTGTAAATCACACAATTCCATACAAACTGCACTCATTTCAAATTCTCTATACGTAGTACAAGGTGAGTTGAGGACGTTGCACCGTACACAATTATTTGCAAATAATCAAGTTACATTCTAATCACGCGCGGTGAAACTTTTTTTTTGTGTACAATGGACCCCAGGCTGCAGTGTTCGCCTCGTACAGCCTTGTTGTATAATAAATGTTATGTTAATACGGTATTGTACGTCGTTTGTCTGTGTCATTGTTGCGTAATGTACTCGATTGATTTTTTACTTTTTTTTGCGTTAATATTTATTCCATGTAGTCATTGATTGGTATTTTATCCCCTGGGAATGTCTTTTGTTGAGTTAAAATCAAGTATTCTTGGAAATTCTTCTCACAGGGCTATATATTAACTTGTAAATTTAAGCTTATAAAGATATTCTCAATTATACTCAGCACAAACAGACGTGTTCGTTCATGCACAAAAATGATTGTTCAGGAATCGAACACACGACCTACGGTGTAGTTGGGCCGTCAGGTAACCCTGGAGCTCTTTCTATTACCCGCAATCAATAGGAAACATACAATATAAACGAAGTTATTATTTATATAGCATATTGGTAATTAATTATATTTGAACTACGTACGTAGGTAGCTACCTACCTTTCTATTTTCTCCGTTATAAATAATTTAACTTTTAATTAAGTAATAGAACTACGTATTACTAACGTTTTCACAGCATAACTACCGAACCAATTTTGCTGAATATTTGCAAAGGGATAGACCACGGAAGACCTAAGTAGAACCATTAACTTAGCTCCTACTGTCAAATTACTCTACCATAATTACTACATTTCACATATCCTTATGCAAAATCGTAAGAATCTCTACACTTAACAAACAAATTACTAAGGAATCACCCACAAGCAACGTTAAACTAATCCGGAATGAAATTATTCACATACATATGTACCAACTTAGAATGCCTGTGAGACAGCAGTGCCGTCTCAAATCCAACTGATGACGTTAAACGGCTATCGTATGCAAATCCCGCGGTGCCCCGGGATCACGGGATTACGGTACTACCTACGTCACTAATCCCGTATGTAAGTTAGGTCTGTTGTCGACGGCTTTGCGTAAGATATTGTTGCACCCGTGTTTGCGTTAGGGATGGTGCTTAAGCTATGTAACACCTTGTGGATCGGGTTAGATGTGTATAGATATTGTTAATAATGGTAAGTATATTAGTTTATGTATATATATGTATAATACATGTATGTCTGCTCTTTCGATTTTTAGTTCATAGATGGCTTACATGCTGTGCTCTGCGAATCGTCAATATATTAAAAAATTCGCTTCGATTTTTAATCCGAAAGAGCCAAACAATTTTGTAGGTTAACGTGAAAAAGACTCATGTACATTTATTTTTTCCGTTAATCAACAAAAATTAAAATACTTCTCAATCAAAACACCCATTCCAAATTTACAGCAAATTATCAGTTGGTAATATTTTCTTTATATCAATTGTTTGACCAACAAGCTATTGGTACACATAGGTACTAGCTAAGTAGCAAATAAGTTTTCTAAATGACGTTTCTTGCTGAAGTATATTGCAGAAACGTCCTTAATTCAACTGTCTCTGAGAATTTAATGAATGAGGATCTGACGTCATCTAACTACTGCAGGTGATTAAGTATTCACTTAAAGTTATATTGATTATCAAAAGAAAACAATGATAATTTATAAAAAAATACGTGTGGCACTTGGAGACTGCCACGGTAAAGCTATTGCATAGCATTTTTTATCAACTTATGCAATTATAATTTTTTTCTTTGATATTAATTCAAGTTTTTTCTTTGATATTAATAGATACCTATAAACCTATATACTTTCTCACAAACAGCATACACACACATACATACACGTTAAGCGAACGCTGTTGGAGGTGTTAGGTTTTTTCGATACGAAATTTCTTGATTCGGTCGTCGCGCTCTAAGCCCGAAGCCCGCGATAAAAGCTATACAATAGCTTAACAACTGACTGATTTATATTGAGAGATATGCAGCAGAGCATACGCAGAGCCTAAACCACTGCTTATCTATGAAATTAGAGGGTTAGGTTTCTTATATTTTAACCATCTAAAAAAGGATTTGATAAAAATTCAACTTCTAATTTAAAAAGCTCATATAATGATAACAATTTTCTATTGAAACTTACTAGTCGCAGGGCTGCAAATTTTTTTTTTTAGAAATATGCAGGCCTTGTATCTCTTTTGTATGTAATGTTGTTTTTTACTTGTTTGTGTATGTGTATAATTAGATAAAAATTTACTTCTTATTCTAGATAGATTAGTAAAAAAAATAACTAAAACTTAATATCCAGGTTAACAATATTAGTTTTTCTAAAATAAGGTAAAAACGATATAAGGAAAAAACATGCAGCTTTCTCCCGTCCGTGTGTCTCGTTGAAATAGATATTCTCCAAACATCTCAAGATTTAATTGATATCAGCTGAACTATCATATACCATACACTGGCCTCTACGTATTTCGTAGCTTGTGGTTTATGGGCGACCCCTTAACTATAATATAGTGTTCGGTAAATGCAGTATTGTCGTGAAGTTATGATTATATCGGTAGTTTGTGGAGTCTGTGGTCCGTCCAGGATCCGTAAGTCAGTAACTGTACACACCAAAATATAACAACGCCATGAAATTGGTGACAGATGGTTTTAACTATTCCGTATGATGGAAAATCGTTAATAATAACTATATAATAATATTATAAAGCTGAATCTATACTAATATTATAAAGCTGAAGAGTTTGTTTTGTTTGTTGAACGTGCAAATCTCAGGAAGTACTGGTTCGAATTGAAAAATTATTTTAGTGTTGGATAGCCCATTTATCGAGGAAGGCTATAGGCTACTTTTCGGGAAAACATAAGATATATCGAGAAGGCGGGTGGGAAACCGCGGTGCAGAAGCTAGTGTTTCCATAAATTTGTTAGGATATCATTTAATTTGTATAAACTGTTATAGTTACTGGCTAATTTGTAATAAAAAACAATACAATATTTTATGTTTACAATAACTATAAATTACTTGTTTTATGTAACTATGTATTTTTATAATTTGTATATTTTGTAAATAATAAAGAACATTTGTATTGTATTTTTTTCGATAGTAAGCTTTTATTTATTTACATATTTACAATTAAAGTAAAAAATACAAACTATGATATATAGAAAACATCCTCAAAGCCCTCGCTGCTGTCGATAGGCAAGTATTGTATTATATTTTCTCTTCTTTAAAGCGAATGAGGAGCAAGTGAATTTGGCAAGTAAGCCAGTGGACTGTTTTTGATGTGTCCTACGCAACCCGGGAACGGACAACCGGACTTGAAAAAATATACATAATATAGAAAATTAGCACAAGTGGTAGAGTAGAACCAGTCTCGCTACCTTCAAGTTGAAATCTATCTCCTAGGACCTACTGGTGTGTACCCAACTGCACTGGAAAACTATATAGACTTTATAAAGGTTGGCAATACTTTAAGATCCCCATGATTTTGCTAATGCTGGCCACTACTGACATAATGAAATCAATGAATAGTCTCTAAATTCCCTGATAATCACAAATTGTAAAGTTTTATGCGTATATTAACATTATAGAATTACTGACCTACGCAATTTGAAATGCCAAAATGTTAAACTAACCATTTACATTGAAAATAATTAATAAGCAATGAAATATCACACAAAAGTGGCGCTAGACGTGGCTTCCATCTTAACTATAGACTCAACATTAATTCAGCTCATATTATAGTCGAAGAGATTACAATTCTATATGCACACCCATCAACACGCAAGGCGAATGCCTAAGCACTTAACAAACCCGACGAATCACTACAAAAATCATTAGTGAAACTAGGATGGAAGCACGTCTACACTTAAATTTAAGTGGAGCGCCTTTCTATAGAGCCGGGGTCATTAGGAAGAAAGAAGTAATTAAAAGTCCGATAAAAAGAAAGAATAGTCCATTCTTGTTGAAGAATGAAAGAAAAGGCCGCATGGAAGGTGTAAACAATTCATAATCAAAAAAATCTTGTGCAACTGTTGAACTATAAACAAGATAGTGTTTGGCAAAGCGGCGGAGCGGGCCCGATTAGACTGCGCCATCATTCCGTTGGTTCATTCAATATTTTTTTTTCACCGAACGCTGTAATTTCTTGGCTCGAACGCATCCGTTTACATGCCAAACAATAAATTTATTAGTCGAACGGAGGAGTGGCAACACTAAACTTACGTCACGCATCGGTACGTCATCGATTGCGTCACATTTTTGACATTTTCAAATTCTAAATTCAAAAGTGTACGTGTGATTCGCGTACCGACACGGTTATATAACGCACGCGCCGTCAAGGTGACTCGCTTCAAGCTACTACTGAATCTATTTTAGTTCGAATTTCATAAATATCCCGTGACAGCTCATCTCTCCTCTCCCGCGTCTTTTACCGCCGCCCGATCCGGGCGGCCATCTTCGATGTTTCAACCGGGCTTGCGTAATTATCCGAGCGGCGGTGTCGCCGTACCGAAAATACCTACCAGCGGCCCGTCTGCCTCTGTGGCCGTTTGAACCCACGTCCTTGCTCATTTTAAAGTCCTTTCTGAAAGTTCAGCGTTTATGAGGTGATAGAGCGGTGACGTAGAGCTGGCAGTATGCCGGACGTACGACGGGACCGAGGGAAAAATCGTCGAGACGCACCGCCTCGTGCGAGGTTAAATATAGCGCGTCCCCGCAGCGCACCTTGAGGGACGAGCTCGCCCGGAATTGACTACAATCCCAACCGACCGACCGTCTATATCGACTTAACTTCGGAAACACATCGAAAACTGCAACGAGCCGAATCATAACGCACCGTGGCGTCGAAAACGAGCCGAAAACTAATCGTATATCAAAGCTGTACGCATATACGAGCGGCAGATGCGCTGACCAAAATTGCCGAGCGGCGTGCTCTCCCATCAATATAGTCCGACCTAATTGAATATTATACAGCAATTTGTGTTGCCGAAAATCTGGCTGCAATCCGTGGTAATGTGCGGTCTCCATATATCGTGGGCTATAACGGTGTTAATGTTTTCTATGGGCATGACACGGTGCGATGCAGTGTTGCAGAACTAAATTTAGTGTGGCTGAGTCCCTGTTTTAGATCTGAGCCTGAAACGTTTGCGCAACGTCGCGGTCGGCTCGGAGCCGTGTGAGCGAGACGGCATGTTCTATTAACGGAAAAATTCACTATGTGGATGTAGTCGCAGCGGCGCTTGTGATTCAGGAGATTACATGTATCTTCATCGATTGAGGGACTAGCTATTTGGTATGCTGGCCACCAACAGGAGTTAGAACATTCTGTGAAAATGAATGCGATGTTTTTGATGGTGAGAAAGAATACTAGTTCTTAAGTGTACGTTAATTTGGTACATATTTCAAGATTTGCAAGTCAATTGATATTCATACATTATATTGATAATGTACAATTACATAGACTACACGAATATATTGATGCCTTTATTTATATAAAAAAAAATATTATGTCCATAAAAACTTTGAATATAAAAATGACTCCATGAAAAGTAAAATGTATTTCACTGTCTTTTGTCATTATTTAATCGGAAAAACGGGAGAAAACCGCAGCGAAATCTACCTAAGCAACCTAATTTTTAAATGACTAATTTTAACATTAAAACATGGATTTAATATTGAATTTAAATCAATTAATGCTGTATAAAACTTACAGGAATCTACACAAAGCAAATTAAATTATGGATTACAGTTATTAACCATTACCAATATCTCATTACAAATATAAATAGAATATTAGCAAAACCCCAGCAAAATATAAAGACATTTATCTTTTTAATTCAAGAAAATAAGCAAAAGAAAGCCGCAGCGGGACGACCTCACCTGAACGTAGATCCTATCTCTGAAAACAGTTGTCACCGACAGAAGCAGATAAATATCTTTCCTGTAAACACTGATATTATTTGCAGACGATATTTTTTCCGTGTTCTTTCAGTTTCATATTATTTACTATAGAGAAACTGTTTACTTTATGTTATCTTGAGTTGGTTGGGAAAAATTACATTCAAAAACTTTTTTTAATTTAAGAATATTTTACTTAGGGGAGGCCTATGTCCAGCTGTGGACATCTTGTGGCTGAAATGATGATGATGATGTTATTTGGTTAATTTTTATTGATTGAAAAAAGGCATTGATTCCTTGTTCTATCTTTTAGTAGATACCTTCTTAAAAAAAAGTTAAAACCAATTATAAAAATAATAACTATAACTGTAATCCATAATTTAAATATTGATAAAACGAATAAAATAAGAATTCTCTTTTGAACTTTAGCGCTGGAATATCTTCATACAATACGGTCATATGAAATCATCAACTGAAGTCAAAGAATCGATTTTAGTTTTGGAAATCAGACATACTTGGTATTTTATTATGTGATTCATCTTTGTTGCTTAAAAACTAATAACAAATTCCAATTACTATCCAGATTTTTGTGCAACTTTCAGCGGTAGTTATCCACTTTCAGCTACCTGTTTATTGCCCCATATTAGTGTTTGCTCAGTTCTAAATAAATACAAACAGACCTACGTTTATGGTAACTTCAGTAGATTCATAAGTGCCCTCCTAGGGCCTAAACTGAATAAATGGCTTTGACTTTTAATTTAAAATAAATATTCTGGGACATTATTCCTCACACACGGCCATCTGACCCCAAACTAAGCAGAGCTTGTACTATGGAAGCCAGATAACTGATATACTACATATACTACTTTTCGTTTGTAAATACATACATATATAGATAATTACAACCACACACAGGACAAACAGACATGTTCATGCACACAAATGTTTGTCCTGAGTGGGAATCGAACCCACGACCTGCGGCGTGATAGATAGGGTATCTTACCAACCACGCCAACCGGCCCGTCAAATTTGATTTTGTATTTGAATTGAACTAGCTAAAAATTCTTTTCAAAAAGTTCTTTCTGTTCGTTCATAGGAGAGGAAAAAAGGAATTCTTACGTGGAATATTGAATAGGTCTGTGAAGTCAGGCTTCTTATGTTTTGAAAAGTTATTCACAGTGGCTTCTGTCAGCTTTGTAGAAAATGACTACGTAAATTCTTGTGTGTACAGGGTCTTTCTATAACAATAGTATGTTAAGTATATTACTAAAGTCGACACAATCTAATAGCCCTGTTTTGACAAGATGATATCTCTCTTGGCCTCGCTATTTGTTTCTTTTTATCACATGGGTTGTCAAAATGGCGGTGTTGAGACAACTTTAGCAGGTTTGCAATGCATTCCCTTTCGAGTAGATACGAGAACAGTGAAGACGAATTACTGATGTCAATGATAGGATGACAGGTTTTTGGAACCAAGGAATATGATATTCGACGACTGTATCTAAGACTATATGTATATAATAAAAAGAACTTAGATCAACTATACAGTAGTTACATTCCTATACATTCTGAAAAAATAAAAATGAGATCCAAAAAAATATTTAGAAATGTAATTTTACTGAGTTTCCTGTCGATTCTTCTCAGTTAAAGATTGACTTCTAAGCCTATGCTAACTTCAATAGCTTACGTTCATAAGTCCCGCGGTGCTGAAACTATTTATCATATAAAGTCATATTTTTTGACGTAACAAAATGACAAAAAGCTGTCATCAGACGACATTGGCTGCACAGTGTCAAGGCTAGTACAGTTGACAGTTGGCAGTGCTTGGCACAACACCCAGACCACGTGGTGCCAAGTGGTATACGCCATCCACCACGCGATGACCGAGTGGCAAAACCCACCTATTTCCTAATTACTAGTCTGAGCTTATTTCGACTATTATTATAGGTTTTCTATTTTGAGAAATTATGTACTGTATACTTACTGGTCTTTCAATATTTGAAAATAATAAGATAATAAGAATACTCCATATTCAAAATAAAACTTATCATTCCTTTAAACAGATTGAACTCTCTATCAAGCTCTTAATAAATGAAATAAGATCCATACATTAATTTGTACTAACGTAAATTATTTATCAACATTAAGTTTTGAGGATATTCTACTTTAATATTATAAATGTGAATGATTGTGAGTAAAAACTACTGAACGGATTTGGATGAAATTTAGCACAAAGACAGATTATAGTCTGTAATAGCACATTGGCTACTTTTTATCCCAGAAAAACATAAGATCCCTCGGGAACGCGGGTGAAACCGCGGGGCGGAATCTTTTCTGATATGTGACGTTTCATGTGGAATATAACTAAATTCAGCTATACCTTTAAATTACTTAAAAATCTATACTAATATTATAAAGAGGAAAGATTTGTATATAAGTATGTTTGTAATGAATTGGCTCAAAAAGTACTGGACCGATTTTAAAAATTCTTTCACCGTTAGAAAGCTACATCTTCACCGAGTAACATAGGCTATATTTTATCCCGGGAACGTGGATGGAACCGCGCGGAAAAGCTAGTCATTAATAAATACGATCGTTATAAACTTATAACCACGTTGCTATAGGCGCCATTACATAAAACCGAACGACAATCACGGAATCTAAGTTTTAATGTAAAGAAATAAATGTAACAGCACGGGGAATTGGACGATGCTGCCAAATGCCAAGTGGCAGTTGAGGTTCTGCCAGGGATCCTTGACTTGCCGATGACCCGTCATCTAAACCTTGGCCTTGTGGGATTGTTTGTGACGATTGATGAATGTTAGTTTTTGTATTATTATGCACGGATATAGAAAGTATGTGCGCTTTTTAATGGCGCGAATTTCGTAAAATCCTTTATAACAATTTTTATAATCGTACGTAATATTATTAACGCAAAAAAATCTGAGGATGGATACATTGATGTTTGTTATTCTTTCCTTTTGTCATCAATTTGGTTACTTATGTGTATATATTACTGGCCGAGTAATAGGGAAGATGCCTGTATTCAAAATAAATTATCAAACACTAACCAATGTAAAAAAACATCTAAAAAAAGGGGCGAAACCACGAGTACTTTATTAAATTTATCCTTTTTATGATTTTAATGACCAATCTAACCATAAAAAGTAAAACTTTTGATGCTTTATAATTATGACGTCATAACTATCTATGTATTTCATACAAAACTCCATATAAACCTATCGTTTTGACATTTCATAAAAAGTTGCTGATTTGATGTGTCGATCATCATCCCTATTGTAGACATTATTAAATAAGATATTTCAATCGCGACGAATTCCATCATATCTTCAAAGTCCATGGTCAGATCATAATACAATTTATATGGGACTACCTTGGGATTTAGCTTAATAAAATACAGTTTAACACGTTAAGTGCGAAGCGAGGCCTAAATCACCCCTGATGCAACTTCCCTGTGGTGCGGCAAGCAAAAAAGTGAATTTCTCTGTCGTGCGAATGGCATAGCTTTGGTTTGGTCCAGTGTAGGAAAGAGATAAATATATATTTGAGATCACTAATGGTTCCGGACTCGGTGGTGTACCTACCTTGGTACCGGATGTCTTAGGCCTCGTGCCGCACTGAATTAATATAATTTTAATGCAGTGCGGAACGAGGCTAAAACGTCCCATATCCCCCCTGACCTCGTACCGCACTCAACGCGAGCTTCCCGCGACCAGTGTTGTGCATCACGTCGATTGGAGAGCACGTCCTTTTACAGCGCCGAACATGTCTAAACGATGTCGGAAGAAGTTAATTTTAAAAAACCCAGAAACAGAGCCAAAACAGGTAAGTTTTTAATGAAAAAATCTTCAGTAAGTACCTAGTTTTTTCTTATCTTGGTAGCTATGTACCAAAAGTAAGTGTAAGATATTATTACTTAAGTATATTATACCTAAAGATATTATTGGTAATAACGATTATTGACGTACCTAATACTTTGCAACATATCTAGAATTACCTATTATTCTATATCGTGATAATAATGTTATTATTATTAGGACTTAACACTTAATTTATATTTTTGTAGGTAGTGAAAAACTCCACAAGAAACGCAAAGCAGCCGTTGACAAAACAGGTAAGTAATATAATTAATATTTCAGTAGTTCTTTGTCTAGGTTTTGAAAGTAGGTATATAAATATTAAAGATTTTTAGGGTTCCGTATCGAAAGGATAAAAACAGGACCCTCTATTACTAAGACTTCGCTGTCTGTCCGTTTGTCGCGATAGATAGATAGTTGAAGTTTTCTCAAATTATGTAAGCCGCTATTACAATAATACTAAAAAGTTAAAAACAACAAAATACCTATGTAAAGGGATATTTTTAATCACCAAGTTTGTTAAGTGTGTTAGATTCGACTTATGTAAATTTTACGATATATGTCACGTGGTCGGAAGAGAGCACCAGGCGGAGTATATTATTGTACGATGGTAAAAGTACAGAAATTATTGTGTTAGTAATTTAAGAAACTCAATATTTTAATATGAAATGTTTTGTTTTTAGCCATCTTAAAAAAAGGATTACAGTGTTTGTAAGTACGTTTTGTATAAGCATGCGTGGATATGATATTTCTAACATTTATCTATAAGATTACTTGTGTGAAAAGCTTGATACGAGAATTAATTTTGCACTAACTAATACACCGTTTTTATATTAAACCTTTAACATAATATTCAACAACATAAGGTGCTGCCAAATGTAATCGCATGTAAATAATCTGGACTATAATAAAGCTTGAGAAGAAAGATGTAGCATACAGACTATTTGGTATAAAATGACAGTATATTATATATAATATACCGCAGCTTCACTCGCTTCAGTCTTCACTCGAAATCTAGGCTTAATGCGTCTCGATTAAATCTGCTATCGGTTCATGAATAAAGCGTTTACGGAGTGGGACTGGGATTCTAAGTATTTATTGTAAAACAAATCTTAAAAACTTTCTTTAAAAGTGTGTGGTGTGTGTGTGTGTGAGTTTGTTTTTTGTAATGAATAAGCATGCCAAATTCATCTCTATTTTTAAACTGCTGTTTATATTTTGCACCACTTACATGAATAATAATATAACATCTAATAAAGCGAACCCTCCTAGGTTGTAACCACTCGCGAAATAGAACAACTTTCATAAGAAAACGATAAAAATACTTTTTTATCGTAGACCCCAGGTAATGTAATGCTTAGATATATTTCTTGACAGTCAACGTGTTGAAGCTTTCATAAACTAAGCTTGACAGTTGGTCATTATTAAGTTATTTATTATTGTTTCCTTTTAATTATTCTGAATTTAAGCTACCTTACCTACCTACTCTTTCAACATTTTAAGTATAAAACAAACACATTCATTTGATACAGTTATACCTACATTATCATTGTTATTCTCATCTACGATCTAACCTAAGTAACAATGTCAGTTTTATTACGTTATCTTTACATTTTTGTTATTTTTCAGCACCTGAAAGCGCACGCCATTGCCTCGAAAAGGGTGAAAAAAGGAGAAGATGTGTTGGTTGTTACCAAAAACTACGCACATTTTTACCATCTCGTGAAGCTGATAAAAAATCCAAAAAGATTTTGACTCAGTGCACTCAGTGCAAAAAATCTTATTGTCTACCCTGTTTCAATGAAAAACACTCATAAATAAGTACAACATATATATTGAGATTTTTATAAAAAAAGTATATTGATACTGATTTTTTAATGTTAATTCAAGTTCTAATAATTGTATTTTTAAAGCCCGAGGCAGAATAAATAGGACAGTTTCTTTTCTACTTCTGGTTGCCTTTTTTTCTATTCTGTGAACCGCATTAAGATTTTCATATACAAATAGAAAGATAAACCTTATGCATAAACCGTAATCCATTATTTTCCAATAATAAGTCTGTAATAGGTGCCTCTTAATGGTATAGAATGGAACGCTTCGTGCGCGAGTCCGACTCGCACTTGGCCGGTTTTTTTTTCTTTATGGCGCCTTCAAGCACAATTTAGATTATTTAAAAAAAAATGTATCCTTTGATAGCTTTGTGTTGTTTTGCCAGGTTTTGCCCTTAAAACGATCTAATGAGATATAATTGATCAAAATCGGTCAAGTCGTTGCGTAGTTAAGACAGTTTAAAAACGTCGATATTATTTTTCCCATCACTAATCGCAGCGAAAATTTGCCCTATTTCAGTGCGTTACGAGGTGTATAAGATCCCATATTTTGTTTTGCTAATAATTCCTAAACTAGCCATCAGATCCCGGGGCGACGGTGGATTAGGGTTCATCAATTCACTGTCTATATCAATAAGGACCAAAATTCTCATTTATCTTTGATTTCGCGCCAGAAAATGGATTTTAGTCTGTAAAAGGAGGTGGGGTCTAATAGACCGCGTGTCGCCCTAACGTCTGGTCACGGTACGGGCCGATTATACCTCGTGCCGCAGGAACGGAAAGTATGCAAAAATTGGTGCCGCAGCTAACGTGTTAAAGAACGATTTTTTAATCGCTGGATACACCTTGGATAAGCCATTCCTTGATAAGTTCATATAAAAACTGTTCTAATTTTAAATTGCAGCCAGATACCGTTTATTTGGCCATTAAAAAATGACACCTAAATATAGAACCTCCTCCTTCTTTTAAAGATGGAATACCAGAGACAATTCTTGTGATGTAATAATTGAAATTTTAAATCCAAAATGGCTGTCTATCAAAAAATTAATTACGAATTGTACGAGTCACGGTACGAGTATAGTTTTTGAACTACTCCATGAAATCCACTTACAAATAACACTAAAGATTTACATTTATCCACATTAATTCGATCCGAAGAAATACAAACAAACAAACATAAAGTTTATGATAGCTATAAGTGCTATATTCTTATTCTGTCGACGGAGAAGCAGAAATAATAAAAATGGAGGAAAAGCCTATAAATAAGAATAGGCGAAGTGAAATAGAGATAAATATGTAAAGACATAATATAAGTAAGTATATGTATGATGCTTGTGTCAACTACTCGAGAAAAAAATTATAAAAAAAAATCACGTCTATCTCCAAAGAGGTCTCGAAACTTGACGTCATTTTGAGACTTTTTAAGTCCCAAAATGACATTGTCGCCGTATCTTGGGTACATTACCACCACCGGACTACAAGTGATCATTTCTGAACAATGAAACGACATTTGTACCGTGCCCGACCCGGGTACCGAACCAAAGAGCTCCGGTCTCTAGCCTAAAGCTTCATATTTATTGATCAGACGCGAAGTGAGCGACATAAGATGCTCCATACAGTTTATTGTAGAAACATCGAACATATCGTATTGTTTCTCCATTGTTCCTGCTCTTTAAAACGCTAAAGAAAGTTAACTACTAAGTCTGAATAAATAAAATCAATATCATACGGTGGTTTAAAACGGAACCCTTAGTGCGCGAGTCTGACTCACACTTTTTGTAATTTATATTTGCAAACGCACTTATAAATTTCGGAAATAGTCACATAAAACATATGTTCACACCTCCATTTAATAATGAATACCTCAATTATGATAATACCTCAATAAATATTTAGATCTTTATTGCAATCAGATTGGAAACGTCAGTTAATATCAACATACTGATTGCAATTTTAAGTAATAGTTCTGAGTTGTCGTTATCAAATAGTTCAATTATGCTAATTGAGTTGACACTAACAAGTTGACTCAATTTCACCACAATTCTGACTCAAATCCAAATCTGATGAGTCAAATTCATTTATGAATAAAATCACCAGCAAATCCTTGTATCCGAATTACCTTCGATATCAAAACATCCAATCCACTAATGGACCTTTACCTTTCTGTTTCGTGAAATTAAAAAAACAAGTTTTTTTTTCAAATAAACAACAAAAACGTGCAGCACATTCTTGCTTTGGGGGTAGTGCATTCGGGATTCATGCACATTTACATTATAGTCTATGTTGGACCAGAAAAGTAAAAAAAATAACAAAATGTTAAAGGAAATCAATTATTACACCATATCTCAGAAACCTTAACTAAATAGAAATAGAATAAATAAATAGAATTATTAGCGAATATTTATATTAAATAATGCTTTATGTGATTTACAGCAAAAGAAGTAAAATTATTTATTTTTTAATTTTCTGGTCATACTTTAACATCGAAAACTCATTCCACCATAATTGAAAAACTCTTTTTTCACCAAAAATATTGTCTTTCTAAAATATAATGGCATAAGTTTGATATTGAAATGAAATATATATATATATATACCAATATTGCGTGAATCATTATGTTTGTTTGTCACCAATTTACTTCGTTTTACTATCTATATATAACATTGTTAATGATTATAGTTCACAAAACTGCTATATTTGGTCGTATGTCGTAGCGATGTCTACGAAAGTCGTAGGCCTTCGGTAATAAAAGCGAAATCGTATCATAGAGATAAGCGACTTATGTATATTTGTTCATCTTGTTATTTGAATGAAATAATAAGTTTAGATTTTGTTCAAAATAACCCGCTTTGGGTGAAACTGGGTCTTTTTAGTATAACCTTCCTTAGAATTTAAAAAGTATTAAATAAAAATATGATTGTTAAAAAAAATACGTAATTTAAATTGTATTTAATATCTTACTAAAAAATAAATAATACTGTATAGTTTTCTCTTGTATTCTCTCTATTTCTTTGAGAATATTTTGCATTTTTGTTGTATAATAAATATAAAATAAAAGTTGTTCATGTTGATGAGTTACCCCTGCAAGTACTGCCAGTGACTAAAAAGACCGGTATAATATAATCCAAGATAATGATATGTACATAATTAATGGTAGCAACTAATTTGTTTAGCGCTTTTTCTTTTCTTTTTCATAATGATTCACACAAACGACTAAAACATTTAGAATTGAAACTAACAGTTACATGATTATAAAATACAAAAAAAGGTTAAAATATCAACATTAACAGTTAGTGAAAAACATTCAAACATCGATAGTGGCAAGAAAAAGTGAATAGATAGTGAAATAAACAACACGAGAGGGGGGGGGGAGAAGAAACATCGAATATTTCTTAAAACACCGATGCAACGCCGTCCGCTGCGACAGCCAGCCGGGTATTTTTGGACATTTTTTTAAAACTACGTAAATATTTTTCGTATCGCATTCAAGTGATAAAATCATTTTGTGACTTCTTCGGCTTGCGAAAGGTTGATATTGTTTTGTATTTATAGTTTTTCTCGTTTGCATTTTGATCAAAATGTTTTGTGATTTATATTAACGTTTTTGTATTTCTATTATTTAATTTATAAGGATCACTTTATTTTTCTCTCTTTATATCGCTCTTCACTTTAAAATAGAGCGCTAGAATTTGTTCAGTACATTTCAATTTACAGTGCATTTTTATTTAGTTCACAAAATGAAATTAGAATTTCAATACACGCTCCGTTCCGCCACACTCACCTTCGCTGAGTAAGCAACAAACTGCCACGTGGAGGTAGAAATGGGGAAACTAAGCATTTTCACATTTGCTAGCTATATTATATATGAAAAAAATCGAATAGGAAATTATGAAAACTTACAATGTTTTTCTCTCCCTTTTTGCGTCAATCTCATACATTTTCACCGCAAAATTATAGTTAAATTAATTTAACATAATTATAAACTATTTATTTCTATTGTTCGCAAGACTCTATCTGTGCTTCTAAAACTACGTTAAGAAAAAGTTATGATGTAGAATTATCCTTTGCTTATAAAAGTTTTTTTTTCAGCACTTATTAACCAAAAATCCAAATAAGACTCCTTTCACACTTTTATAATTTTGCATACTATAATAATCATGTGTATAAATGAGTTTCCATTTCAGAATTCGGAAAAACAATAAGAAATACAAAATTGCTAAGGCTCCAGTCTCCCTAAAATCAGTGTTCTTGCGGAATTTATCAGAAAAGAAATATTGTTTTTTAGTCATCAGAAAAGCAATAAATGAAATATATTTTACGTTATTTTAAAGTGTGAGATTTGAAGCCAATACATATTTAATTTTTTCATTTGACGCCTCTTTTATTAGCTTTGTGAGGCTTTAAACATACCTCTATTTACGTTCCACGCGTAGAGGGTCTACTAAGGAAAGATTTTTGTAAATTCAACTCCTAAAGGTTAAAATAGGGGTTCGCGGAGTAGAATGCTAGTTACGTATGAAGCTTATATTTGCTATATGGTATAACAAGATACGTAAAACTGCCGGTACAGACTGGACCCAGAAGGCAAAAAATAGGAAAGGATGGAGATAGTTGGAGGAGGGCTATACCCGAGAAGGGACCACGTCTTCTTGAATACTATAAGCATTATTTTTTATTTTATTTTATAATTGTAAGGCATGGAAATAAAGGTTATATTATTATTATAACAAGATAGGTTTAAAGAACCATGCTGGATTATTTCTACTAAAAGTTGTTAAAATTATATTAATACTTTTTGAATTCTATGAATAGGCCTGTATTTCTACCATAATCTCATCATAGTAAGTGATAATATGGCCAAAGAGTGTCAATAATGTTCAAGGGTCAAGTTGTGAAACGAGCACGCTGCCGTGGTTTTCCCAAGGGAGTATGTTGTTCTTCAAGAAAGGTATGAAGAGATATTTGCATGGTCGGCAACGCGCAAGTGATGTATATATGATATTAATGACGTATATATCTTGTCAGAATCACTGGGGACTTCTGGATACAGCCCAAGTCTTTGTCTTGGAAGTCTATGGAAAGCCCTAGACTGAAAAACTAAACGATGATTTTTAAGAAATTAATATACTCGTATCAATTTATGTTTCTTTAAAGGGATGATAGCTCAGGGTAGTGACGTTGAATTCTGAGACGAAGGCCGTGGTTGAACTATCGGTGAAGGAAAACATCGTGAGGGAACCATAGCACGGTGGTAGGGTACTTTTTCTAGGTTTATATCGATGGTAGCATTATACATTAAGGAATCCCAATTTGACTACTAGATCCAATTTATTTATATGGCCAACTCGTATTCTGTAAAATGTGTAAATTGGATGAAGATTCCAAGATTTATTAGAAAATATAAAGATAAGTACAGTCAGCAATATAAGTAGCTGAACAGAACCGTATTTACGAAACACCTGTACACTATAACTGCCTGTCCCTACAAAAACCTACATACAACTTTCTACATCATTGTTTAGTGGATTGTTTTAGTGTACAGTTTTGTTATTTTGGATTTGTTCAGACACTTACGTTGCTGACTGTACCGCTTAGAAAGTCTTTTTGAATCTTCATATTCTTATACCATACTGAGATTTCTTATAACATCTTGTTTTAACCAAAATATACCTAAAGTATGATTATGCATCTATACCGATAAATCAAATTATTTTCTTTCTTTATTTTTTCTTTTAAATAGATAATTGTGAGTCGGTGTAATCTTCTTCTCTTCTCTGTATATATAAAAGGAAAACGTGACTGACTGACTGATCTATCAACGCACAGCTCAAACCACCGCATACAGATAGCTATTATGATGTAGGCATCCGCTAAGAAGGGATTTTTGAAAATTCCACCCCTAAGGGCTTAAAATAGGGGTTCGCGGGTGAAACTACGGGGCGGTAAGCTAGTCAATCTTAACTGAGAATGACTTTGTGCTTATTTGAGATGATTATTCATTATGCACCACTTACTAATAAACTTATTTTACATAATCAATACATAATTCAAGTTATATGGGACTCGCATTGATAGGTACAAGTATCAATAAACCATGTAGACATAGAAATCAAAGCTCAACTAGAATTCAAATCTCTATTAATATTCAAGTACTTAAAATTAATCCAGGGTCATTAAAGAAAATAGTTGCTAACTGTGGGTAGATAATATTTGCCATATTGGTTTCCTTTCAAAATAAAACCTTTAAGGTTTAATTAAATCTTTGAAATTTGTTATAATTGGCAATTAAATACTGCAATCTGCACTTCTGCTCTATATTTTCTATTTAAATGAAAAATCAGTCTAATTACCTAAATTAGTCAAATCAATACACATATTCGTACTCTCGAAGCCTACGATTCTGAAGTGGAAACAACTAAAAATGGGTACGTATACCTTTTTTAGTTATTGAATTTATACCATTTTTAGTCGTTTACTATGAACTTTATGATCCTACATATAATTTTGCTATCCTTATTTAAAAGTATACGCATTATAAATTGTTTTCATATAGCATTTATAAGCAAAGGAGTTTATGATAAAATAAAATGTGGATTAGTAAAAAATACTGGATAGTAAAAACATATAAATAACGTTTGAAAGTGGAACTGCAGATATGAATGGGCGTTATGCTGCTCTATGCCGTAGTTTCCCTGCAGTTAGCTTACTCACATCTCTCCCACACTATATCGATTTACCATCCACAACTTTACAATTCCATAACATTTTTGCGAACCAAATTTATTTTATTTCATTTTAATCCTTTTTTTAGTAAAGTTTATATAATTTGAACATTGGATTTTCTTTATCAATTTAATGTTTTTTTACAATGTTTTTATTGATATTTAGTTATTATATTTTTAGTTTTAGTCAATATCTTAAAGTAGTTTAGTTTAAGTTTTATTATAATCATAAATATTACTTTTCTTTGAGTTACTTAATCAATATTTCATATTTGTTTTCGTTGATAAATTTTAAACGTTTGGATCTTTTGCATTTTCTCTTGATTAAAAGCTTTATCATATACAATTATGTATTTTTTTCAAATTAACATAATTAATTTATATAACATTAACCATGTTAATTTGTTACCATTATTTAACGGGTTAAGATTTGCACCTTGATTACAAAATTTTATCTTTTAATTTATAACGACATTCCCGTATTATGTTTAAATAATTTTATAACATTTTTAACTCTGTTAAAACATTTCTTTAAATGTCATTATTAGTACAGTTGAGCACATAAACTTTATAAGTTCTTCGTAGTTTAACATTATGCCAATCATTCAACAAATCACTTGTTATTACAACTCCACAAGAAAGTCCAATTGCAAGATCATTACAACTCATATTGATCTGTTTACACGGTTTGTTTTGAACACTTTTTATGACTCCATTACCATTACTTTACCCATAATTACCATCGCGTTTATCACCATTAAGTTACATATTAAGCAACCACATCTTTTATAAAAACCTAGCACAATCAAAAATCACGTGCGCCCATCGATTTGCGAGTGAAATCTTGACGTCCCGAAAATACCCGGGAGGCTGACGCTTATTGGTAAGCGACATTAGCTCACAACATCTGTTAATATGATCATTGTTAATTACATATGGGTTTGTTGTTAATATATTGTAGCCACCTGTCCCGAGGAGGGCGCTTGGAGGTACGTCGCTACGTCGTCCACCATGCAGGCACGCGGGAGGTCGGGTAGGAACATAATACGCTAGAGGGCGCGCATATCGCGTGTGGGCTGCGCGGCGCCCCGCGACCGACTGGCGCGAGGCGTCTCGAGCGCCCCCCTCCCCGTCGCACGTTCGCCCCACCCCGCCCTACGGACAGGGCTGGTAATGGCGAGCTTTTCCGAATACGCACTTAGCTGCTTAGGTACTACGTATCGACAAAAAACATGTTCAGTTTAAAGATATGGTTATTGTTTTGATTGTTGTTTTGGTGAATATTTTTCAAATTAGTTAATGTTGTGTGGTTATGTGGTATGTTCAAAAATCTTTTATAATCTTAATGTATGTAGGTAGTATAACTTAGTATTATTTTTCTAATAATAAAAACTTTATTTCGAGATTACAAGGGATACGAGACTCAAGCTCAAAAGTGGGCTAAATTATTTCCATTTTATGTTTATTTCCTGAAAATAATATGGCAAAAGTAACAGTTAACAGTTATCCACATATCTTTATGAATTCCCATACTGTACTTTAAAATTCAACAGATTTTAAAAGTCATTTTTTTTTTATTAACAAAACATTGTACAATCCCACCCTTATTCTGCAATAATATTTTAACTTTATCGATGAACCAAAAAAAAACTATAAGTTTTCCGCAGCGTCAACCCTATACCACTACGTCGTAATGCATTCGCGGCACTCGCTGCGTCTCGGCGCCACTCGGACCCGATCGGTAAGCGCTCGGCTCGCCTCGGAAAGCTCTTTCAAATTCGGAACATAGACATGACATATCTGTTTTTACTTACAACATAACTTGATCTTTATACCGTGTCAATAAAGTCGAAAGTTCAATGCACATAAAAAAACTTCAAGTGTTGTATCCGACTTTTGAAATATCCTAATTTAGCTGAAGTTCTGCTGCACATTTTCGCCTCTATACAAACGCAATAAAACTCAAATTTGATCGTGATGGTTTTTCAGCTGACGCGTCTATATATGTCACGAAGCGTGTGCGTGTGTGTGTATGTATATTAGTGTGCGTTAAAAACACATCTTGGGCGGATTGGCGTAACGTTTTTAGGCAGATTTTTTCTGTTAGATAATAATAATTCCTTCATCTTTGCTAACCTATTTTTCGGACTTATTACATGAAGGGTATTGGCCCTTTATGAATAACCTTGTTATTTACTAGAACTAGAACCACTGTTAGAACTTAACTAGCTGTCCCCCGCGGTTACACCCGCGTTTCCAAGAAAAAAAGTAGCCTATATCCCTCTTCATACCATAGTCTATCTGTGTAACAAAGTTCATCGCGCTCGGTTCAGCGGTTTAGGCGTGAAAAGATAACAGACAGAGTTACACAATTATCACTTTATCACTTATTTATTTGAAAATAATAAAAAAACACTATCACGTAGGAGAGTGATAAGAGAAAGAGAGATACCGCAATAGGGAATATATATGCTAGTACTTTGTAGTACCCGCCTGACTTGTCAGACTGACAAAAAAAAGATCTTTGTGTGTGCAAGTCACACATGGTAGAAGTGAAACTTCGTTTTTCGCTAGCTAACTTCATACCTTTATATTTTAAGATGTCAGACATTAATTGAAAACTAAGAAGATAAATAAGATAAATGGCTAGGCTGTATGAGCTAGAACCCTTTGCCTTCCAAAATACGGGAAAACATAATAAAAGCAACATGGCGCGTAACCGAAAAACGTGACGATTTGCTACAAAAATTTCTCCCATACGTCGATAAAGAAGTTTCACTTCAAAAAAGTAACCTTGCTGAGTTTCTTGCCGGTTCTTCTCAGTTGAAGGCGACTTCCGAATCGGTGGTAACTTCAGTAGTTTCGACGTTAATAAGTGCCCTTGTAGGGCATAAACTGACTAAAATTACTTTGACTTTGACTGGCCAAGCTCTGTCTCAAGTTGAACATTGCTAAGCTACCGGCAAGCGGCACTAATACATGAGTTGCCTCCTATGATTTATAAAGGTCCACAACATATTGGCAACCCCTCTGGTATTGCTAATGTCCATAGGCGACGGTAGCCACTTACCATCAGGTGGACCATCTTGGGTCATGTAAGGGTCTTTGGGAATACAGACTTTGGAGTCAAAAGATTTTTGATTAAGAACGATTAGAATATGAGGGATTTCTAATCTTATTGCCAACCTTTATAAAGCCTAGAAGGCAACTGGTTCTCAAGTGCAGCTGCTGGAACAACCAATAGATGCTTAGCCAGCGGTGGTCGGGTACTTTATAGTACCTATCTGGCTGTCCATCTAGGCTCTGTATGCTTACCACTTCAGGCACATGATGATGAAATTATGGTCTAACAATATGAAAAAAATATCGAACCCACACTCTCAACTTCATAAGCGGGTACATCCCCCACTAAGCCACCACGATAACTAATAAAACAACACCCCATAATACTAAATAATCAATTGAAACATAATGAAACTAAAACAAAATTAATTCCCCCTTTGCGTTCAGAACACGTAGCATGCCTACGAACCGTAGCGAGGTCTACAGCAACCGCTACGAGCTACGACTACGAGCTATATGCCTAATATTGGATAATTTATGTACGTACGTAAGTGATTCGTATTAGCGCATTTATATAAGCTGTAGGTACGTGCACAGTGTAATGTTATAGTACAATGTAGGTAGAGGCTGCGGCGGATGCAGTGTTGCCACAGAGTAGTTGAGACATGTGTATTTTGAAATATGATTTATTTTGAATATATTTTTTTTTTGACAAAGTTCCTTTACACGGCTTGTGATAGGAGTTGGCTGGCAGAAATGGTCACGTAAAAAGTTATTTTTTTGTAATTTTCTTAATTCATACGTGAGTTACATATCTGATTATTGCAACATCATCATCATCATCTCAGCCGTAAGACGTCCACTGCTGGACATAGGCCTCCCCTAAGGATTTCCAATAGGACCGGTCTTGGGTGGCCTGCATCCAGCGTTGTCTGCCGACCTTTACAAGGTCGTCCGTCCAACTTGTAAGTAGACGTCCTACGCTGCACTTGCCGGTCCGTGGTCTCCAGAACTCTTCGGCCCCATCGGCCATCCGTTCTGCGCACTATGTGCCCTGCCATTTGCCAATTCACTGGGCTATGTCGGTGACCCTTGTTCGTCTACGAATCTCCTCATTTCTGATTCGATCCCGTAGAGAAACCCCGAGCATAGCCATCTCTATGGCTCGTTTTGCGACATGGAGCTGCTTTGCTAAGAATCCCCGATTATTGTAACACCAACAATAAAATTATAAATGCTTCCTCTGTAACCAAACCCTACTCTGTAAATAATCAGAGTGTAGTAAATCTAATATAGCCCCAACTAGCGCTCTATAAATACGTCGACATATTATATTAGGCTGCGACAAGCGGGCCCACGTGCCGCTGCCTCGTGTGCGCCCCGCCTTATATTTGATTTCGCATTAACATTCCGCCCAATGGTTTATAAAAGTTTTTAACTCTCACCGGTTCGTTACGTTTCGTTTTTCTAACTGAATTCAGGTTGTTATTTAATTTGGATTGACTTTTATCGAGTTAGTAATAAAGGGGCTTTTCTATTGGACGCGCTTTGGTTTGTAATAAGTCGATAATTATAGATTTATTTCAAGGTAATTTAATTTAACATTATTCCTCACACACGGCCCAATCTGACCCCAAACTAAGCAGCGCTTGTACTACGGAAACTAGATAGCTGATATACTACATTATATTATTTTTTTTTTTCTTAAATATGTAGAACATCTGCCCTGGGGTATCGAACCCACGACCTGTGCTGACAGGTCGGGTATTTTATCATCCACACCAACTGGCCTGTCTTAATAATAAATAATAAAATTATAGTATATGCACAGTCTATGTAACTCTTACAGTCGGCCAACGGACACGTCAAGACATAGCAATCGTGCGGGGCTTGCGGGGTGAGAGAGAGGCGGTAGCGAGCCCAAGCTGCCATACATTCGCTTGGGAAACAATGCAGCAATGACGAATGCCTATACAAAAGCAGCATTTCGCGTGACTTCAAACGCCATCGCGTTTGAAGTCACGCGAAATGCTGTATGTTTTTTACGCTGTGGCATATCCCACTATAATTACGTACGTGTTATTAATGAATAAACAGTTAGAGGTGTTTTTATTGCAAGTTAAATCTTAACTTTTCGAACAGATTCAAGAAATATTTGTTTCTGTCTTCCAATGATTTACTCTTATATATTATTATTATTTAATAAATATATATATAACTGCACATAAAATAAAATAAACATCATTAAAAATATTATAAACTATAGCTGTCCCCCGCGGTTCCATCCGCGATCCCAAAAAAAAGTAGCCCATGTCCTTCTCCATAACATAGGCTATCTGCGTACCAAATTTCATCGCGATCGGTTCAGCGGTTTAGGCGTAAAAAAGTAACAAACAAACAAACTCACATTCGCGTTTATAATATTAGTTAGTAAGTTAGGATATTATATGTATAGATTAGGATGTGATAGATTGTATATTTGTGACCCTTTCACGCAAAAACTACTGCACGGATTTTGATTAAATTTAGCACACAGATAGAATATGGTTGTAATTATCTATATATGTATGTATTTACAAAAGAAAAGTAGTATATCAGTTATCTGGCTTCCATAGTACAAGCTCTGCTTAGTTTGGGGTCAGATGGCCGTGTGTGAGGAATAATGTCCCAGAATGTCCCAGAATATATTCTGGATTAACATGTCAGGTAATTTTATCGCGGGAAACCGCGTGGCTGAAACTAGTTAACAATAATTACAAAACAATCACATTTAAAAATGTAGATAACAAAAAATAGCCATTGGAGAACGCCCGCCCCGGGCGTCGATGACCGTTACTCTTTTTAATTTCGCCCGGCTCACTTTATGGCCGCCGATAACCGTGCGGGCGGCCACGTCTATCGCGAATATCGCTTTATGGTTATTTGAAATTTGGCATAGACACTGTTTAATGCGTTATATCGTTCAACTGGTAATATTGTGCGACTTTATTTTGTTGATCATTAACGTTACTGTTTTTTTTTAAATTTTAGTATGATGCACTATTATATAAGGTCCTAATAAATGAAGTACCTTTTGAGGGATGATAGTATAGGTCATAAGTATTCCGAAAATGATAAAAAAAAATATTCGGTCGTAATTTTAATGAAAAAAAAAACCCTGAAGACATACTTCATTTATTAGGACCTTATATAAAGAACTAGCTACCGCCTTGCGGTTTTACTCGCGTTCCCGAGGGATCATAGTGTTGTGTCATGTTGTGTGATCATAGTGATTTCATAGTTAGTCTCATAATAAAAGTTGTTCACATTGATGAGTACTTCCACCCCTGCAAGTATTGCCAGTGATAACAAAATCACCCTGTATAGTAGGTTTATTAACATACTATAACCATAAGCGATATTTTCATAGACGTGTCCACCATGAGGTTAATTATAGTGATTAGAAATGTTGTTCTGAATGAAGAAATCCTACTTCCTACTAATATCATAAACGCGAAAGTTTGGATGGATGGATGTTTGTCACTACTGAACGAATTTAAATGAAATTTGGTAAACAGACAGAATATATTCTGAATTAACATATACAATACTTTTTATCCCGGTAAATCATAAGATCCCACAGGAAAGCGCGTGAAACCGAATCTAATAATATATATGTACCTTAGAAAATTATCATCATCACCAGTTAATAGCATTTTCAAGACAAGAAGGAAGACAAAAATCCTCAGCTCTGACTTCAACATAAATGTAATGTAACACAAAGTAATTTTACTATTACACACTAGCGCTCCCTGGCCTGTAAAAGTGCTAACTTTCCAACGCCCCTACACGGAGCAGAGTCAAAAGATAATCTTGGATATTGTAGACTTAGGAAAGGTAAGAAGTAACGTAGTCAGTAAAGATGTTAGGTTCGATTCCCTGGTGATCCATTTGCCTATTATTTTTGTTGAAGAAATACATCGTGAGGAAACCTGAATGTTTCATTTATCAATGAATGTGTACACTTTAAAAATGGAAGCTTACCAACCAATATATACGCTAGGCTTTGTGTGCTTACCACCTTCGGCCACATCATCACTTACCACAGTGAGATTGGGATCAAACACAAGCCTATAGTAAGACTATAAAGGTACAATGTAAAAAATATATATTTTGTTAATTTCGTGTCTCTTCTGTTTACTTTTCTTTCTTTAAGGCTCCGGTCTCCCTAAAATCAGTTTTCTTGCGGAAATTATCAGAAAAGAAATATTTTTTTTAGTCATCAAAAAAACAATAAATGAAATATATTTTTCACTTCAGTAGCTCAAACATGTAGGTTTTGCTGCCTGAAATCAGTGAGCAAAATGCGATTTTGCTCACTGATTTCGAGCCGCGAATATCTTTATTCAGCCTTGGGTTAATCGTACAATTCGAAACATTCACACTCTATCTCTTCCCCGCCATTAGAAAGAGAGAGAGACAAAGACCAGCCCTTTCGAAGTTCCGATTTTGGATTCGACCTCAAAGACAAACACGTTCGGAATTTCGTACTAACTAAAGAAATTTTGCAAAAAGATAATTATGTCTATTAATGTAGGTAATTTATTGAATTTTTAACTTATTGTTGTATTTAAACAAAAATAAGTATTTAATGCAAATAAAACTGATATTTAACTTGTAAATATTTATTATCTCCTAAAGTGTTCTCGCTGCTGAAGTGAAAAGTTGTGTGTGTTACACGAGAGCAAAGTTTTTTGCATCTCGTGCCTTTGAATCCCTCGCCACACTCAGGATTCAAAATCAGCCACTCGTAGCAAAAAACGACTTTGCTCTCTTGTTGCACAAATAACTATTACGTTATTTTAAAGTGTGAGATTTGAAGTTTCTAATACATATTTTATTTTTTAATTTGACGCCACTTTTATTAGCTTTGTGAGGCTTTAAACATACCTCTATTTACGTTCCACGCGTAGAAGGTCTCATTTATGCACACGCTACGAAAAAAATATAACAAAAACAAAAAATGTATTCAGATTACATTTGTCGGAAAATCCTCTACAATAATCTTATCTAGTTACTTTTTTTCAAAATAGTCACTATTTCTTACTTAAAGTGCTTTAAATAGTTATAAATTTCTGAACTCGACCCTTGCAAAATATTTTTTTTCTATTACAAATTAATGGTTAAAGTGTGACTCACTTTAACCACTCCGAAAACAACTACTTATCTGTCAAATAAAAAAAAATTGGATTCAAAAAATCATTTTAAATAAATTTACCGAAACTAAACAAATAAAACATAAAACGCATCAAAATTCCATTCAGTTCCGCTGGGAATTGCGAGCGTTCGTTATTATTATTATATTTCCGCCCCGCGGTTTCACCTGCGTTCCCGAGGGATCTCATGTTTTCCCGGGATAAAAATAAGCCTATAGCCTTCCTCGATAAATGGGCTATACAACACTGTTTTTTTTTAAATCGAACCAATAGTTCCTGAGATTAGCGCGTTCAGCCAAACAAACAAACACTTCAGCTTTATAATATTAGTGTAGATAAATAGGTAAAGACAAAATAGTTAACTAGGTACCCATTAGGTTTCATTTTCTCTTCAGTTTGTGAATAGTTTTTTTTTTGTTTCGTAGGAGCGAGCACGAGCTTTAGTATAAGTATTTATATCAGAAGTCTGGTGAGCAGGCAGGTGGCCCACCTGATGGCAAGTGGTTACCGTTCACATAAAAAAAAGCTATAAGATCTCTGGCACTTCTAGACAATCCTCAGCCTGTAGCTAACCGCGTGCTTACATGTAATATAAATTCCAACCCAATATTCACAAATTTGCTCGAGCATTTTTAATGTTCTATGAGCAAATTGCAATTTTCTTAGCCCCCAACGTGTCCCCGTCCTTTAAAACGTTTGAAATATAGTTTCATGAAGTGTTTTCAGCTTAGTTTAAAGTGGTAAACGTTTATCTATACGCTTGGTGTAGTAAGCTGAATATTCTGTTATTTTTTTATATAAATATACTTTTACTAGCTTACCGCCCCGCGGTATCATTAGAAGCAGAATTTTCAAAAATCCTTTCATAGCGGATGCCTACATCATAATAGCTATCTGTATGCCAAATTTTAGCCCGATCCGTCTAGCCAGTGGTTTGAGCTGTGCGTTGATAGATCAGTCAGTCAGTCACGTTTTCCTTTTATAATATACAGATTTTATTTATTAGGTTTTATTTAATATATTATAAAAGATGAGTAATCATTTACGCTATTATTATAATATATTAGATTGTAGGAAATTTATTTAACTCGTTAAATAATAATTAAAAGTACTAATTTCATATTAGTACGACAATACGACAAAGTAGTATGAAAATTTTATATGTAAAAAAAACAAACTTGGACAATTAAATAACATATACTTTTAAATATGTGTACATAAACGCAATTAAACTCCATTGAAGAGCCGTCTCTTGAATTATTATCACAATACAAGAATTTTAATACGTTATTTAAAATCAAATATTTTTTTCTAAGACTAATTTTCTAAATCGAAATTATTTTACCACCTTAGTTACATAATTAAAAACGAAAGATGTGTTCCCAAAATAAACATCATATTATAAGATACGTACTTAACATATAGGATATACACCTCATAGCCTGATTTAAAGCCTTTTCTTCGTCATAACCTCCATTCAATAAAAAAAAAAACAATTTAAATTAAATTCCTCATATAACTTAATGATAGCAAACAATAACTAGCTCAGATACCGCGTCAAAACCAAGTTACTAGGTAAACCCAAAACTTAACCGAACCTAAAAGCATTGCTAGAGCTTTTTTCATGTCGCAAGCTTGCGGGTGCGTTGTGGAGGCGGGCCTGATTTATACCGCGCTTATCTAGCGGCTGAATTTATTTGTCTGCGCGCTCCTCTGCCCCGATGCTGTCCTGGTACTTGGGGGCTAGGAAACACAAAGAACTGGCATGTTTTATTTGTTAGTTTTTTTTTTAGTGTACAACTGGACTTAACTAAACTTAAATCAAAGTAAAATCTAAATTTATAAAATGTTAAATATCTGTCTTATTAGTTTTTAGCTGAAAAAAAATGCATAATATAAAGAATGACTAGATGACATGTGATCATTTTAATATTTCCATTTTTATTGAACACAGTTGTGCGACGAGAATGTTTGATTCGAATATATATGTACCTACATGCTTGCTGAAAATATATACAATGGACAACAATTTCATGCACAGACGTATAAGTTATTTACTAACCAGCATGGACTTGGTTCCATCGCGCGCGCATTCCGAGAATTTCGACCCGTGAAACTACTAGGTATTTATGTGGCATCGATACAAATGGCGGATTATCGACGTATATTTGTGTTTCCGTATCGGCTAAGGGATTCCCCATCCAGGGGGGGCTATTTACGTCATACAATGGACAACAATTTCATGCACAGACGTATAAGTTATTTACTAACCAGCATGGACTTGGTTCCATCGCGCGCGCATTCCGAGAATTTCGACCCGTGAAACTACTAGGTATTTATGTGGCATCGATACAAATGGCGGATTATCGACGTATATTTGTGTTTCCGTATCGGCTAAGGGATTCCCCATCCAGGGGGGGCTATTTACGTCCGTTCTAATTAGGTAATCGATGGCCTCATTATATTTTTTAAAACACATCAGTAGATAGACAGACTTCTTCATCGTCATCATCTCAGCCGCAAGACGTCCACTGCTGGACATAGGCCTCCCCTAAGGATCTCCAATAGGACTGGCCTGCGTTTTCCGACGACCTTTACAAGGTTGTCTGTCCATCTTGTAAGTGGACGTCCTACCGACAGATTTTGCTTGTATCCTTCTAAAATACAAATTATTTTATTTCTTGCCAGTTCTAATAATCGCCACACTCTACACCCGCCAAAGTCTCGGGGGCGCGGGTAATTGTACAAATTATAAATTTGTGACCGACTGCCGCTACAGCGGGATTAAATCGCAGTGCACTCGCAGCGCACCCGCAGCGTACCCGCAACGGCGCCTGATCGCAGCAGCGTATTGTTTATTCACCGAACTGAATCGTCGCCTGCGGTTTTTATTGTGATTTTTAATGAGTCTATGCTTTTGTATTATGTAAAGAACAGCTTAGATAGAAAAACCAATCGTCATCACTACACAAAACCTTTTGGTCAGCATATTAAAGTTGTATTGTAGTAAATAGGGAAGTATTAAATGTAAAATTTATAAATTGGATTCACGCTTACGTTCCTACATACCATAACTCTTCCTAACCAAGGTGAGGTAGATTTTCCTGATATTCAGTTACGAAATCATACGTAGCCTACACTAAACTGTACTGCGTAGTTTTGTTACAAAATAAACACGAAGTAAGGCAAAATGTGTTTTAGCAGCCGAAATTAAAATTTTTGTTGCGCCTGCAAAAAAACTAATAGCAATTTGTAGTAAGCACGCGACATTTCGGTATATTAGGCGCTTCCATATTTGTGGGGAACAATTACGAGTACCGACTTAAACGCTGTACAGCCTGCAACTTTTATTGTTATAGGAGCATTGTGTTATTCAGTTATTTACGTGTTTAGGTCACCAGTTAGGTGTTGACTTCTTTATAAACACCGTAATTGAAATCATACTTAGGTTACAGGTTAAATGACGAAAATATTCAACTAACATAAGCAGAACAGATGTAGACAGACAGACTTCCATACAAACGTTCCGCTACACGATTCCACCCAACGCAGACATGCTTAGGTATTTAACATTTGAACTCTAAAACTAAAAAGTAACGGGCGCACGTTATGTAACTTCGAGTTGGTGGCTAACTGCAATAGGCACCAACTGGGAGCTACAAATGTGTATGGAGACGATATTTATTCAACTCCTTCCTGAGGGTTCCGTATTCATACCCTTATAATTTCATTATGTTTGTCTATCCGTCATTTTACTCGGAGACAAGTGATATAATTTTCTACAGTAGGTACCTACCTAAAGTTATCAAATAAAATCGTAGAAACATCTTAAAAAAATGTTATTTTCTTATTAAGATGTTTCTTAAAAAAATGTCAAAATTTTCAAGCGATGCCTTGAAAATTTTGGTTGCAAGGATACCGATTTTTCTCAACAATGACTATAGCGAACGAAGTGAAATTTATTGTAAGAATTCATCATGTATTTGACTTTATTTTGTAACACGATTGGTTAACTTTTATAACACAAAATAATTAATCAAAAAGACCTCTTTAAAATAAGAGATTCCAATTTTACCGACATTGAGGATCGATTTGAGGTTCCAAAATTTCTACATATATTAATTGAAACTACTTTAATCTGTACATAGGTTTTATGAAACATATTTGTACTTTTTAAATTAAACAATAAAAACCATTTTGTCGCATACGCCCTTTCCGTTTACGCGGGTTTTCTATGAGAGGTTGCTATAGTAGGGACGCAGCACGTTGAATTTCAGATTTTTTAGTTTAACGCGGCGTCACCTTAATGTAACATTCTTTGAATTAGTTCGTAAAAATAGTAAACGTCCTACGTGGAAGTAGTAGATACGCACGTCGTAATTATACGTACGAACGGTTATTACTTACGATACGTGATTGAGTAACAAACGTATTATGTATAATGATCGTATTATGATTGTAAACACACAGAACTATCGCATTTATAATATTTGTAGGATACCAAGTCTGCTCTCCCCTAAATTCCTACCTCGAGACCCGTTTGATTCGTCTCGCGCCATATCGCCGCGTTTTTCCCGCGCTAATTACTACAGCGCGCCATTACGACCGGAGCTAGTTCACCAAAGCCAACGCAGTTTGTGGGATTTCGTTCTACTTGCATGTTACACTGAATTGCTTATAATATTAGTTTTCGAATTGACTAGACATGTTTATTGTTTTTATGTAAAGATTTTGTGCCTATAGATACCTACTTATTTTAAATTCTATTGCCTTTTTTTAGGAAGAAATATATATAACTTAATTTATTGGACGATTACTTTTTCTGACCTCACAGATATTCATATCATTCAGCGGTTAATTTACACAAAACAATCTCAAAGTTAATGCCATTACATGGTCGGAGTTTTATTTATTTTTTCACTGAGAACCGGTAAGAATCTTCCTTGTAAGGAACAAAATCGCACAAACTAATGCGGCAGGTAGATACTGTTTTATTATATTGTAATGATTTACTATACGGTGGCCACTTACCATCAGGTGGGCCGTCTGCTTGTCAAACTGCTGACATAAAAATAAACCTCCGTGAGGCCTGTAGCGTGGAAATCCCAGGAAAATCTAGCGCTTATAGATGGATCCAAGCGGCCTAAATACGGCAATGGAAATGTAGATACTATGTTGTATGACAATTAACAAGTATACTATGTACAATCAAATTTATTTCTTTTAATACTAACAGTACCTGGATGACCGTGAAAAATGAACCCTACCTAGATCGATTGATCGCCTCCGAAACCCGCTGCATACCAAATTTCATGAAAATCGTAGGACACGTTTCCGAGATTCAAATTATATATAATACTAGCTGTCCCCCGTGGTTTCACTCGCGTAGCGGTTTAAAAAATAGATAAGAACCTATTCTCAGACCTACCCGATATGTACACAAATTTCATAAATATCGGTAGAGCCGTTTCGGAGGAGTATTGTAACTAACATTGTGACACAAGAATTTTATATATAAGATATACATACATATATACAAGAATTGCTCGTTTAAAGGTATTAGATTAGAATTTAGGCCCTGTTACTATCTTTTCTCAAATCTTTGTTATATAAATAAATAACTAAATTAATGGACATATTATTTGGTCAAAAAACATTACAATTACCCACAATACAAACATTTATTGTAATTTATTCTTAACATTACGTTTGACTTTATTCTTATTTATTAAACTAGATGCATCATCATTCAACTGTTGGAAGAACGCCTTCGAAGTCTTCAAAGACTTATCATTTGCTTCCACTCCCTTTTTCGTGTTTCTATGTTCCGTAACTTTTGTTACCATCCCTTTCCCTTTTTGTAACTTCTTCTTTTTCCTTCTCTCTCTCTTTTTATCTGTTTGTGTCCGTTCTTCTTTACTCAGTAAGTCTCCTCTATGTTTCTTCTTTACCTCTTCAGGAGCTAATAATGCAGCATCACTAGTGGCCACAGGAGCGACTTCCTCCATAGATATTGCTGGAGTATTTGTAACAATTTTAACTTCAGGTTGAGGTGCTTTTGGTGTGTAATGATAATGGCATAGCGCATCAAGTTTTGAGAATAGCTTGCTCATAGCATCTCTTATTTGAGTGTGGCTCTCCGGTTCTTTCTCTTCTTCAATATCACCAGACGTAGTTTGCTTCTGTTTCAAATACTCGGCTTCATACACTTGAGCTAAGCTAAGTTTGCTTTTTGATTGATCAATCACTTCTGTCTTACGGAAGGACAGTTGATCATCAACAGGCTTTTCTCTCTTAACAACATCGTCCCAAGCTTTATCTTTGATTCTATGCATTATAATATCCTCTAGTGTTATTGTTGTTTGTTCCGTTATGATGGGTGGTGGTCGTGTTGTAAGATCAAAGTCAACAACTTCCTGAAGTAATGAGTTTTGTGGACGTTTTTTTGCATCAACTTCACCTTTTAACTGCCAAGGGGCATCATTTAATGTCTTCTCTTCCAGCCTCTCAATTTGCTGCTTCAATCTTTTCTGACGCAATTCAAATTCTGATTTCTTTACGTCATCTGTTTTAGTTCCAATGATATTTGCTGGATCAGGGTCATCAGAATTATCGTCATCTGAAGACTGTTGGGCAAATCTTACTTTTTTTTCTTTCTTCTTATTTGTCTTTTCATAAACCTCATTCTCTTCATTCTCCATTTCATCTATGTCATCCATTTCCTGCTCCTCATCATCCATTTCTTCACCATGTTCTTGATAATCTTCTTGTTCACCATCTTGGTCAAAGAAATCATTGTACCTAACATGTTTACCGCCAGCTTCATCATCTGAACCATCATCATCATCATCAATGTCTTCAAACATATCAATTGATTCTTCATCACTGTCTGGAACAGCTTTACTACTATCCCTTTTCTCCTCTTTAAGCAAAAATTTCTCCATATCTTGTAATTTGAAGAATTTGTCATCAACTATAGAGGGTTTTGATTTAGTTTTTGGTGCTGTAAGTTTCTTTTTTGGTTTGGTGGTTATGTCAATGTCTCCAGGTAACTCATTTTCGTCTTCCTGTAACTCATTTTCGTCATCAGACGCCGAATTTTCACCTTCGTCGATTATATCATCGTTATTAGAAGTGGTCACAGGGAATAACAGGTCACTTTTAACAGACATACAGTTAGCTACTTCCCAAACAAGTTGGTCCCAGCATTCGGAGTTTTGAAGTTCAATTTCTTGCCATATCTGCTCCTCATCAAAGTCCTCAACGATCAGCTCTGGCAAAGCACCCTTCTTCTCTCTATTTTCAGTCTGTTCATGAGTTTTCGTAAAGTCGTAGAGTGATTTAACAAAGGATTTTATATCGTCCTTTCGATCGTTTTGCACAGTCAAAAATTTTACAGGTTTCTCTATGAAAACGTTGAACTTATCGATAATTGTTTCTATTTCTGGACACGCCATAATGATTAAGTGGATTTACTCCAAAGATAAATCTGTTAACAACACTTATAGGTACGTAAAAGTATTGTGAGTTTGAAATGATTATACACTACAAAACAAACACGCGGTCACCAGGTTGGATTGACAGATATGACATAATGACACTTCTCTCTCATGCATGTAGTGTTGCCAACAATCATTTTGATATTCCGCCGACTTTATTACGATATTCCGTTAGAAATCCGTTAAATCTTGCATTTTTCTCGTCAGTAAAATCCGTCGAAAGACCTGTGTAAAATTAAGGTAATTAAAAAGCAAAATAAAAATACAGTTTAAGTTTAATAAAATTGAGTGCAACGATATTTAAAAATAACCGAAATCTATGTTATCGAAATCATCGTCACTATTTGCTGTCTCAGTCATTTTGGATGCAGTAGTAGTTGACGACTGGCAATAACATTATTTTGCACGCTACTACCTTGTCTATGACGTGCTACATTCCCCTACATGTGTAGTATTTACGAAGAAAGAGTTGCCATATGAGCAATTACAATTTCGTTTTAATATAAAAAAAAAATATTGGAAATATAAAAATGAATCTGATTTTATTTAAATAATAATCTTTTCTACTAAATTCCGCTAAAAAATCCGCTAGCCGTCAACATAATATTTCTTCCGTTTCTTCATAACCGAATCCGCTAGATATGACGGGAAATCCGTCACGTTGGCAACACTGCAAGCATGACAGCTGTCTGCTAGGGTTGCACAAAAATATTGATATCGATATTTTTTCATATAATAAACGATATTTATCAATGACATTTTTAATAATCTGTCTGTCTGTCAGTCACCATCGACAGCCACAATAAAATTACAGGGCTGCGTTGCTGAACGCCATAATAATCGTCGGGCGATCATACGGACGAACGTAGTTACTGAACGCAGCCCAGTTGTATATGTATTTATGGAGGTAAGTCTATAGGGCACAGCACAAATCTAAGATAGGGCATGTCCATCATAGACAAACATTCTACAACTTTTGTATTAAAAAAATAGATTTATATCTAGCATACCCTGTCGCCCGTATATTAACCCCAATGAGATTGGCAGATAAAAATATGGCTTTCAAGAAGAGTTTCATAAAAACATGAAATTAGTCGATTTCAATTTAATGTTGGGTGGGTGTTACTTCGCAAATATGAAGGCAGTCTATGGATTAGTTGTTTATTCATTTTCTTTCACTCATTCATCTGATCTGATCATTCAGTTCGTTCAGTACCTTATTATTTTGTTTTGTTTGTAGCGTACGTGATTTCTTTTCTTCCTTTTTATTTTTAAGCACTGCTTGAAAAAAAAAGTCTTATACCAATAATTTTATTATTATATAGTGTATCACAATCAAACACATGACATAATTAATCTTATGAAGCAATTGCTGCTGTTATAAGAACAAAAGCAGCAGTAATAACCTAGTAAGTTTCTAAAGATAACTGTATAATTTCTTGAAAATATTTTTCACTCCAGTGACCTCAGTGTTTCCTGGAGTTTTTATATGCGTTTCTACTCATTCGCCATTGTTAACACCCACGTATACAAGCGTAAATGTTAAAACACCATGCTCTTTACATTACAAGTTGTCATCTAAGTGAAAGGATTTCGTGAGGTCATCTGTTTATATTATCGCATCACCATAATCTTATAACAATGGATATTGTACATTGTATGATGATCTTTAGGATAGTTTTGTAATTCTGGTCAGAGAGTAGTCTTAGAGAAATTTGTCTTTTCTAAGGTAAACAAACATCTTTTTATAAACTGTAATTTAGCTCATGCTAGTCCATGGGGAAGACATAGTAGATATTTCATGACTAAAATTATGTGCTTATAATTTTTTATGATGATAAAGTTACATTTGTATGTAACTTTAACATCATCTAATATTGAGGTTATTCATCACCAGACATAATGGAAGGTCAAGATCAGCTAGAAATGAAGTTCAGCGGGACAAGTGATGTTGGAGGGCTGGAGCTATGCATTGTATGTGGAGACAGGGCTTCTGGAAGACATTACGGTGCAATAAGTTGTGAAGGTATGTATTTAATCCTATTAAAATATTATAAATGTGAAAGTTTATATGATAGAATGTTTGTTATTACTCAATTCCGCAACGGCTGTACAGATTTGGATGAAATTTAGTGGAAGATTGTTTATAAAAAAAAAACATTAAGTATTTTGAAGTGATGTGAGTCAATAATTATAGGGTTTAGTCCACATAAGAGTATAATGGTTAGGACCCCTACCATCTTGTCCATTAAAAAAAATATGATTAGACTGGACATCCCTTACATCTAACTACCAATTGCTTTGGTTGAACAGTGGATAATATGCCTTAAGTTAAGTAGCTAAAGTTCATAATGTTCAATAAACAAGATAATACACATCACGCTGCTAGAATGATATTATGGTGGCAGACATAAACTAATTAATATTGCTCCTAAAATTTACACTAAAATTTGCAAAAAAGGAAGCCCACCCCTCACATTATAATTATTAAAAGTGTTTATGGTTTGTCTTATGTATTGGAGTTAAAGAATAGCCCCCTAGACTTCAAATAAATTAAGTTATATATTTAAGGCAGCGAGAAAATCTCGGTTCGTTTTTCCGTTAGAATCTGTCTTTATCTCAGCTTGTCAGAAAAAAACGATAAAGACAACTGCATGTCTCTCGTGCGCGAGAATATAATAACATGTTGCGTACATGTTAACCCTACAGAGCTGCACATTACAAACATGATATTAAAAAACAAAACAAGTAGCCTGAAATTAATTAAGAACAATATCTAGGAAGATATAGTACATTTAAATCCTCATTTTGGTCACAGGTTGCAAAGGTTTCTTCAAGCGTTCAATACGTAAGAAGCTGGGTTACCAGTGCCGAGGCAGCATGAACTGCGAGGTAACCAAGCATCACCGTAATAGATGCCAGTATTGTCGGCTGCAGAAGTGTCTGGCTTGCGGGATGAGAAGCGACTGTGAGTACCTGTTGCACATTAGTTAGTACAATAAGTAGGACTAGGTACTACCATAAGGTTTTTTCTCCATATTTCATTATGATTATATTATTCAGGAGTACTTGCAATCTCAGTCATAATGTATGAAGTAGATAGTGACAGATATAGTTTTAATTGGAGATTAATAAGCAACAAGCAAACAGATGGTCAACCTAAGGTGATATGGTCATTGCCGTGTATGGACTTTTGCACTTCCTTACTATCTGCGAGGGGGGCGATAGCGGCCACATGGGTCATACTTGTGAACAGGTGCTGCTTGTGTGGGATTCCTTCACTGACTATCGATCATATCTTTAACTTTGGCAGCATCGCTTAAATCAGGGGTGCTCAAAAGTGTCGGCGATCTACCAGAAAATATTTTAAAAGCAAGGGATTGACTAAACTACTATGTAGATTAGATACACACAAAAAAATCATTTTTTAAATATGGTTTTGATGCACTTTTAAATTGAATATGTATGTTCAAAATGAAAGTAACTTACATATCACAAATTATGTCTCACTTCATATTATCAGGCGATGACCGTTTGAGCACCTCTGGCTTAAATCGATCAAACTCATTTATTTAGTTTAGACTACTTTAGACCCTAGTAAGGAACTTATGAAAGTTACAATTGATTCTACCACCGGTTCGGAATACACTTGGACTGAGAAGGACTCCGGCAAGAAACTCACCAAGGCATATTTTATAAATCTGTCATCCATAATAAAAACGAAAGCGTAACACACGACGAGCAGTAATTCTTGCACTGTATCCGACAGCGGTCCAGCACGAGCGAAAGCCTATTGTGGACAAGAGCAAAGGTGAGTCCAGAGACGGACTGCACGACAGGCAAGCTGCCTACTCCAAGCTGCTGGGGCTCGCCGGGCAAGCACAAGTCGCTCAGGTAACAACAACTTTCAGTTTTTCTATTTATACTTTTTTGACCACAATTTCATCATGTTTAGTTATTATGTGGTCGAAGGTGGTAAGCACCAAAGCATAGGAGAGGACTGGCACTTTAGTGCAGCTATCAGACTCACAGATTTTCAACATAAGGGTGGTAGCCAATCATGTTAAATACTCTGCTAGCGTGCTATGGTATCCTCGCAATGTTTTCCTTTATAAAAAGCTGTTGATCATTGTTGGATTCGAACCCATCATTTGACATCACTACTATTGATCATCAACATATTCTTCCAGTTGCTACAATCTCACCACAATTAGTGATGTGGTCGAATGTGGTCACACAAAGCCTTGACAACTAACTCGCATTTACAATTACTTAAAGATCAAGTAATTGCAATAACCTAAATTATTGTTTAAGTCTTAAATCTTAAACAATAATTTAGGTTTAGTTTTGCAAACCATCAACATGTGCTTTGCAAAACTGAACATAGATGTGGGAACCGCATAGTACCATTTACCAGTGCTAATATACATCCTCGTATATAGTAAGTGTGGATCTAAACCAACTATATTTTTGTATCAAATCTAGAACAATTTAATTACTTACAGATAAATCCTAAAGAAGAACCAAACGATGGATTCGGAGCAGTATCTCCGGCTGCTCCGGCAATCAACTTTGCGCTCGCAGCTGCCGTCGCTTTCAAAGGAAACCCAGGTAATTACATTTACATTAGAGAATAAGAAAGCAGGATGAATTTAGTGCAACGAGCTTTATACTGCAAATGAGATGACGGCGGTCATCGAACCTGTGCGAGCGCGACGGCTATATATTTGTGTGCGTGCAACAGAGACAAGCAATGATGGGTCATTGTACTAAATGCTTGCACTCTAGAGAAATCTATAAGAAGCAATAGTTGGTTCTGGCATGTTTGTAGACACGAATTTTTGTGACAATATCGAGCCATTCCCGCCGATTTATCGTAAAGCGATTTTTTCGAAATTGAGATTTTTATCTTGAGTAACATTTTAAATTGTGACTAAGCCTTGTAAATGTTTCCCTCCAAAAATAATAAATTACTAAAAATCATAATTATATGTTAAGTTTCAATTTCATAGCATATTTCTGTGTAAAAATATTTAAAAAAAAACATGTAGTCTAAATGCTTATTCTAAAGAGAATTGACAACTTCTTGCTGGGGAAATTGAAAAAGCTTCGTCTAAAAAGTGTTTTTCGGTGATCCTTCAGGTCAATTGATACAAAATATTTAAATTGCTAATATAGATATGTATTTAATAGTTTCCGCCCCGCGGTTCCACCCGCCGTCCCCTTGGGATCTCATGTTGTCCTGGGATAAAAAGGACCCTTTAAGTTTAAATTAATCCAGAATATTATATTCTGTGTGCCAAAGGTCATCCAAAGTAGTTTTTACATGAAAGAGTAACAAACATCCATCCTCACAAACTTTCACAACTATACTAATATTATAAAGCTGAACAGTTTGTTTGTTTGTTTGAACGCGCTAATCTCGGGAACTACTGGTTCGATTTGAAAAAATCTTTCAGTGTTGTATAGCCCATTTATCGAGGAAGGCTATAGGCTACTTTTTATCCCGGTAATATTATGATCCCGGGTGAAACAAAATTTATATCATAGATGAATTTCTGACCTGGATGGGAATCGAACCCACGAACTTTGTCGTCATGTATCTTGTTGTTAGTTATAATATGATAATTAAATTATTATTGATAGCTTTGTACCTATGTTTGTAGTGTCGCCATACCTGAACCCCGGTAACTCTGGCGACCTCGATGGAGCCCGGAGGCAACAGCTGATGCTGCAGACTCAACTTGCTAAGAACCTCTTCAAAATGGGACAATTTGGTAAGAAGCTATTTATTGATCTAGCTGTTCCCCTCTGTTTCACCTGCGTTCCCGACAAAAAAAAAGGAGCCTATGTCCCTCTCCATACCATAGGCAATCTGTGTACCAAATTTCATCGCGATCGGTTCAACGGTTTAAGCATAAAATGGTAACAAACAAACAAACTGATAGCTCAGTGGTAGTGACGTCGGACGCCGCGGCGAAGGTCGTGGGTTCGAATCCTACAATGAGCTTGAGCTTTCGGTGAAGGAAAACATCGTGAGGAAACCATAGCACGGTGGTAGGGTAGTTAGTACTCGCCTGGCTGGCTACCACCCTCAAGTTGAAATTCTGTCGCCAAGCACCTACTGGTGTGTTCTGCCAGCTGCACTTGAGAGCCAGTTCCTTCTAGGCGTTGCATGCTTACTAAGGTGAAATTGTGGTAAAACACAGGCCTATAAATAATGGAAAAAAGATAATAAATCAAATCAATCCATTGCACCTTTGCAATGTGAAGATGGGACAAACTTTCTTACTTATAGTTGGGATCAGATAGAATTAATGTGAAGCCGGTGTTAGACCACAATATAGCCAAAATAATCGGCATAAACAAGTTATAACCTTGCTCAGTTGAAGGCTGACCTTCTGAACACCACCGGTTCGGTACATTCGACCTTCATAAGTGCCCTCCTAAGGCCTAAACTGAATAAATGGCTTTGACTTTGACAATCTCACCCAAGTAAGCACCCCAAAGCTTTGTTGGCTTGTCCTTCTTCCATGCAGCAACAGACCGAGCGGTGTGACTTTTGGGCCAGAGAATGACATTAGCAATTTTATACAGGGTATGTTCCGTTATGCACTGCGAGCACTGTAAGGTCAATTTAGTATACTGAGAAGCCGTTCCTTTATAGTTAGCTATACTGGGTACTGTTTAAAACGGAACGCAGTCCAGTATACTATCTGTCATCGATGTGTATGTCTGTATGTGGATACTGTCATTCTGGACGCTGTTGATCACGTTATCAAAGCACTGAGAGCACCTTACCTCAAAAACGCCAGTGTTCCCAGTACAAAAATGGCGGCGTTTATGACGTCATTATGTTTCCCTAGGATACTGCGGCAGTATACTGTCAGTCTATAGCGGAACGAATTTCTGCACAGTAAGAACACTGAACAGTGCTCCCAGTGTATATCGGAACATACCCATAATGTTGTGAAACTGCGTGGCGAAAGCTATACAGGATGATTTTGTTATCACTGGCAATACTTGCAGGGGTGGAAGTACTCATCAATGTGAACGACTTTTATTATAAGGCTAACTCTGATATCGCGTAAAATAAAACGGTTGCTTCATACATTTTGGTCGAGTAGGTATTGAACTTTTGTATGGAACAGCTGATAATTTTCTCATGATTTCACAGTTAGTTCCATAATAAAAGTTGATCATTTTGACGAGTACTTCCACCCTTGCAAGTATTGCCAGTGACTAAAAAAATCACCCAGTATATGGTGGTATATAATAGTGTTTGTTGTTCAGGTGCAATAAATGAATATTTACAATCTGCGTACGGAGCGACGCCGGCCGAGGTGCCGCTCGCTGCGCTACACGCGGCCGACACACAGCTAGTTGAAGGTACAACGTTTGCTAAACTTATGAAGCAGCTGAATGTCCTTCAATGTGACAGATTGCAGCGTTATAGAGGGTCAAATATATGTTTCTTTTTATAATCTACGATATATCATCACTATCAATCGGAAGACGTCCACTGCCGGACATAGGGCTCCCCTAAGGATCTCCTTTATAAGATCCGTCCACCTCGTATGTGGTCCGACGCTGCGCTTGCCGGTCCGCGGTCTCCACTCCAGAACTCTTCGGCCCCATCGGCCATTCGTTCCATCCACTTCAACTCGCCAATCCGCCGGGCTACGTCGGTGACCCTGGTTCGACTACGAATCATTAAAACTCGATTCGGTCGGTACGAAACAAACATACAGTAGTAAGTACAAAAGGATGATATCAAAATTGTGTTCGTCCAGAATCGTCTGTGGGCATCCTGAGCACGGCGGAGTCCGTGCAGCTGTCGCTGGCCGTGCCGCCGGCCGCGCCCGCGCACCTGCGGCTGCACGCGCTGTGCGAGGCGGGCGCGCGGCTGCTGGCCGCCTGCGCGCGCTGGCTGCGGGCCGTGCCGGCCGCCGGTGCCTTACCGTAACTATAACTGATCCATTATACGCTTCGTCTAAAGCGGTACTTAGAAAACGACAAAAATTAAACTTATAAAAACGATAATAATTAAAACCGGACTCTCGAGTTACAGATGTTTCATGCTGAGCGATCACCTATTTTCGACGCACACTTGTTATTTTGTAAATTATTTTTATACCCACACTGTAATGTGGGAAGAAATGAAGTTTTCTTTCTTTCTTTACTTGAGGATTTTCGCCAGGCGGGTCCTACGAAACCTGAATCTCGTTGCAGAGATTCGAACCTGCTACTTTTTGCCATGAGATTCGATGTCCCTACTATATTTTTTATGTCCAATCTGACTCCATATATCTGGTCCCCCAGTTTCGAAATCCAAGTGACCCTGTTCAAGAAATGTTGGCCGGAGCTGTTCGTGCTCGGGTTAGCGAAGTACTCTACGGCGCTGTCGCTGCCGTCGCTGCTGCCGCTGATGGCGACGCACCTGCAGGCCGTGCTGCGCGACCGCGGCCACGCGCCCGCGCATGCGCACGAGGCGCCCGACGCCGCGCCCGACGCCGCACAGGCTGAGGTGACATATTAACTTAATTACTACCGTGGGGTGCCAAACACCCCAGACCATGTTTGAAAGTTTATCACTTTTTCAAAATTAAACTGTCCGCACTAGTTCTCTCGGTAGCTTCGTGTAAGCGCATGACCTTCGTACAGCAGCCGAGCGCGTTTGGGGTGTGTAAACCCCCATGCGACCATTTACGTATTTCGAGTAGGTATCATCTTCTGGTGCTATCCAACCGCCTTCTTACAAAAGATGTCATATACGTCAAAAAAACAAAGACTACGTGATTGTCGTCTGCCAAATTTGTGATAGTAAAAACTTATTACTATCACTTTGTTTACTTTTAAAAAGAGTTTAAACGTTAATTAATATGCAAGTTCAAAGATATAAATTCATAAAAGTCATATTATATTGTTTTATTTCTTTAAACTAAAATGGGGTATTTGGTACCCCACGCGACGAGGCGCGACTAAGGGTTAAAAGTAATCCGTTACTCGACATGATAACTTCGTTAATTAACGATTAACGGATTCACGAGTTAATGTCCAGATATGGTTATGGGCGAAATAGGTAGTAAAATATATAATTGTGTGTGTTAGATAACGGTGTGGGACTACTCCGAGGAGCGTATAGTGGAGGTGCACAGCGCGCTGGCGCGGCTGCAGCAGCTGACGGCCGCGCTGGAGCGGCTGCGCGTCGACGACACCGAGCACGCGCATCTACGGGCGCTCTGTCTCTTCTCACCAGGTACCCGCTACAGTGGAGGTGGCCGGTGGCCGGTGGCTGGGTTGGCTCGCAGGATACCCTAGCACGTTACAGGTCGTGGGTTCGATTCCCGCCCAGAATAGACCGTTGTGTCTGTTATCTGATTTCTATATTCTTTACAAGTTTTTATGCAACGTGTTTCTTTTTGATATCCCATTTTTTTTTTCCGTTTTCATTTTTCATACAAAATAATTCCACAAAGTCACGATTACTTATGTAAAACACCTTTACGTGAAATATGGCAACGTCGCATTTTCTTAGCTTTAAATATGAATGATTATTGAATGAAAACGATGTACCTACTCGTACTTATCAATGCAGCTTAGATACACACACATAGAGAGTCTATGTTTTGTAGATTCGTCATACAGGTGACAATTTTTATATTAATTTATTAATGATTGATGATATCTTCGAAACTATGTATTTTGGAACACTTGCTCTTGGACTATTTGTATCATTTTTACTTATAGAATACTAGCTGTCCCGACAGACGTTGTCCTGTCCAACTCATAAGTTTTTAAATCGGTTAAGTAGTTTAGGAATCCATCGCGGACAAACATCGTGACAGGAGATTTATTTAAGATAAGATAACCTTAGAGTTATGGGATATCAAAAGGAACACGTTGTATAAGTAGGTTTGTAGATAACCCTTCATTGGTACACCCATGAGATATAAAAAAAAACTTATCAGAAATTTAATTTATTGTCTAAGGCCGCTCCGACATAAATCCTAATAACAGTCAAAAATGTAGGAAACAAAATTTTTGTTTTGACATTATTATGTTTATCATCAACAGATGGCGTACCAGACTTCCTCACACGCAAGCTCCAGGACTACCAATCGAAAGTCCTCCGCTCACTGAAACAAGTCTGCCAACCTGACGAGGACCGCCTGGCCACCTTACTGTTACAACTGCCGGTGCTCCGTACCTTCACCGGGCCGTTCCTTGAGGACGTGTTCTTCGTTGGGTTCCTCGGTGACGTCAGCATAGATGACGCAATACCGTACTTGTTAAACGCTGAACGTTAAATGATACTTTTTTAACTTTATGTATACAGAAATAGAGTTTAATTTTGGTTTCCAATATACTAAGGCAGATTTTTCAATTTAACAGCTCTGATGTTATTACCTTATTACATTCAGTTTACTTATAGTCTAGGAGCCAGTATACTTATAGTTAATGTTAGCTTTAATATTATATTGAGAGAGAACTATACCTGTTTTTTTCATACTAGATGGTGAAGATGACATGAACTAGGAGTTTATAAATTCCATAACAAGAGAACAAATCATGTTTGAACTATATTAAACCCGTCCACGATGCGCTGTGGCTTTTCTAACAATAAAAATCGAAACAAGAGAAAATAGTACATCACTATTTTGTCTATGCCTATATTTGATTGAATAGTGACACTCCTCTAGTTTAACTCTCCTTCATTTTTTTCGTATCGTTTAATCAATTGATTTTTCACAAATTTTATATTATGTACCACCATCTTGTTTGCCTATTTATAGTTTTTTTTTAATTACTTACCTATAGGTATAAAAAATATAATTAAGTTATTATAATGCTTCCTATTAAAATTAGTTCTAATACAAATTAAAAATTAAATCCAAAACAACTGTCACTACAGTCTGATCATTATAAAAATCCATTAAGAATGTCATAGTAAAATTAACCTTAAAGAGTTTACAATAAGATTCATTTTTAAACGACTTTATAAAAAGGAGGAGCTTCTCAATTCGCTTGTAAATGTTTTTTTAAACGAGGAATATTGGTCAGTTTGTATGATAATACAGATAAACGTCATAATGGCCTTCTTATAATGAACGGACTTTATGTGCATGTACCAGGAACTCAGACAAAAGAAGATGTATCATTTAGATGATGAATTGTGGCGTATCCAGTATTTTGGTTTGGGAGGGGCTTGATCCAGCTGAGGGTAGGGATGTAGGATAATATCAAGCTTTTTTAGAGAGGTTTATCAGGGTTGGACCTAGATGCTTTTGGGGGGGGGGGCCCTTGAGCCCCTTAGCCCCCCTCAAAAACCATCAGGCAGCTCTATATCAGACTGCTAAAAGATTAAAGTACTACAGTGACTTAATGCTGAGAATTAGTCACCGCCTATAAGATCAGTACTGTGCCAAAGATCTGTCAGGATTTTTTGGCAATAAGTTGTTTTTGTTTGCCCAGAAAATGTTTATTCACTATTGCCTTGAAGACATCATAAATAAAAATGGAAATAAATTAGATAGATTCCAAAGCGCCAAATAATATTCTCATTTAAATCGAATTTAACCTGCGTTTTGTATTGGATCTCTATTCCATAAACGTACATGAACTAATAAAAGAAATGCCGTCCAAAATTTATTTGTTCAAAAATATATTCTATGATAGAAGATTTAAAGTATTATTCTGTACTAGAGTATGTAACGATAAGAATATTTTTTATATTGAAAAATAAATATTGAAACTGTACACGTATTTTTATTATGTCTAAACTTGCAGCGAAATAAATTTATACCTATGTAGTACCTATGTATACATGTTTTTATAATATATATAAAAAAAAATATTTAATGACTGCAACACTGGTCGAAATCGGACACTCAATTATAGAATTCAAACAAAGAATAATTACGCAGATAAGATATTTCCTGGTCAAGATAACATATCACTTAGATATAATTTTGTTGGTGATTAAATTCTCTTTAGTTCGGGTGACTAACGTTTACAGAAGTGCTTGAAGTTACGGAATTAGTATCTACATCGGGTAAAATTAAAGGGAAACATTGGACAAAACAAACCGTATAAAGATACTACAGAATAAAGTAGTTAAGCATGGACCATCTAAAAAAATTAAGTGTTTATTATCAAAATATTAGAGGACTTAGAGAAAAAAAAACTAAGCAAAATTTTCTGCATAACATAACTCATAATAATAGATTTGATGTTGTGATCTTAACGGAAACACGTTTACGTCAAGATGATTCGAATGAAGAACTATTCGACGATTATTATAAGGTACACAGACGTGATCGTGCAAGTGCGAATAGTGATAAATGGGTCGGAGGAGGGGTTCTAATAGCTATTTCGAAGAAACTATATTCGTGCCGAATGAATGAATGTGAATGTAACTGTGAGGATCTGTGGGTATATGTAGAAGTTCCCACCGAGAGAGGAGTCCATGAAGGATTATACATATGTGGTGTTTATTTACCACCGAGACAATCAGACCTTTTTATAGAGTTCATCGACAATAGTAATGGCATTATTAATGCAAATAAAGCAAATGTACTTATAGTGGGAGATTTCAACCTGAGTAGTTTGATTTGGAAAGTGGAAAATTCTTCCATCACAACTGAGGTCTCTTCTAGGAAATCGTTTTCGAACAATTGGGATTTTATTGAATTTTTGAAATACAAAAAATTTGCTCAATACAATGGCATTCAGAATAATATTAATAGAACTTTGGATCTGATTATAAGTAATATTGTTGTAACTGATGTATCCGTCTGTGAATATCCTTTGAAGACCATGGACCCCCTACACCCACCATTAGAGTTTTTTATTCCCATTGATAATGGAAACTCCTCTAATTATAATATATGTTACTATGATATTAAAATTGGGAAGACTACTCGAAAGATGATTTTTGAAACCAAGTGTCAGTGATTTCAAATGTGTGATGAAAAAGTTTTGCAAAAGACGAAAACACTCGTATATAATAGAAAGTCGCATGGAGAGAGCATAACTGGTGACGTCACATCCGTAACGCTTTTGAGTCGAAGTTTATATTAATTTCACTCCTCACATTTCCATAATTTAATTGATTTATCCTTTACATATAATTGTTACATTACATAATTTTTGCCCTTTGAGCAAGTATAATTTATTAAAATCAATCAATAAACATATAAACTTTTTTAAAGAATCCATTATAAATTGTTATATTATACATACATTATTTTGACCTGTGTATTAGCGAGTATAATTTATTAAGACTAACCAATTGAGACGTTGTAATCTATTTTTAATTAAATTTTGTATGTAATACCTAAACTAAAATAATATGACGAGGCATGGCATGTTGCACTTTACTTGAGTACCTATGTATTTTTGGTGTAAGTGTTTTCAACTATAATAATAAATAATATCCTATTTTATTATGCCATGTTACTCTGTTGAGATGACGTCAGTTGGTCATGAAAACCAAATTCGCTGATATTTTTTGCTTACATGACCGTATAATATCATGGCGGCTACTGTTTCGCTTTTTTAAAAACATTAAAAAACTAAAATTAAACTAAAATTATAATTAATAATGAATTTTCTTATTTTATGAACTAAAATCAACATTTTCCGACTGCTTATTGGAAGGATTTTGTCCCTAAATTTAGGGGCTATAAGTGTTAAAAGGGACATTTTTAGGGACTGGAATATTTTGGGGATTTATTTAGGGATTTCAAACAAAACTTGCAAAATCGAAAACAAAGCATGTGTTTTCAGTTTTGTGCGTAGAAAGGAACGCACGATATTTAACGAGTGAACTGCGCGGCGCATTGCCGTATTCATTCATTTATGTCACTCACCATAGAGTACTTTTTATATACTTCACTCACTCACCTCACCTCATTCACTCACACCTTCATTCATTTTTGTCGTTGACGAGACAAGTCAAGCAAGAGATTCTTGTTAGTTTATGTGATTTGTTGTGACTTATTAAGTTGTGTTGTGACTTCGATACGATGTCTATAATTTAAAATTCTATTTAGGGATTTTTAGGGAAATTCAGAAAAAACTTGGGGAATTTTTTTGGTAAAGTAAAGGTGGGTAACACTGCTCGCTGATCGCTGGCTGAATGATTTTGTAATTTGATTTGAATTGAAGTATATACAAAAAATGGGTTCTAAAGTTGCTATTGTTACCGGTTCTAATAAAGGAATTGGTTTTGCTATCGTTCGCGGTCTTTGCAAGCGTTTCGATGGAACTGTTTATCTAACTTCACGCGACGTGGAGCGAGGAAAAAGTGCAGTGTCCGAATTGAGAAAAGAAGGTTTGACCCCCGAATATCATCAATTGGACGTTACAGACAAGAAAAGCGTTGAAGAATTCCGAGATTTTATCAAAGAGAAACATGGCAGTATCGATGTTCTAGTAAACAATGCGGCGATAGCGTTCAAGAACAACGCCACCGAGCCGGTGTCGGTTCAAGCTGAACAAACACTCTTCGTTAATTACTTCTCTTTGGTATCTACTTGCGAGATACTCTTTCCACTGCTGAAAACTGGCGCAAGAGTAGTGAATTTATCCAGTTCTTGTGGACATTTAAGTCACATACCCAGTGAGGCTTTGAAGAAACGCTTGAAAGACCCCAATCTAACTATTCCTGAGCTTTCCAGCTTGATGCAGCAGTATGTAGATGCCGCTAAGCAAGGAACACACGCTGCACAATGGGGAAACTCTTCATATGTGGTGTCTAAAGTGGGGGTGACAGCCTTGAGCAAAGTACAACAGAGAATGCTCAGTGATAAAGGTGTGTAAACACTTGAAATATGTATATTGTTATCTTTGTATTTTATATAAGATACTAGCTACTGCCCTGCGGTTTCACCTGCAATCCCCGGGGATCACGTTTTCCCGGGATAAAAAGTAGCCTAATTCTTCTCTATACCATAGGCCATCTGCATACCAAATTTCATCGAGATCGGTTCAGTGGTTTAAGCGTGTAAAAGTAACAAATAAACTCACTTTCGCATTTATAATATTAAGTAAAGTTAGGATAGCTATTCCATTGCTTTATTAATACTTCAAAATGTTATGATTTTATATCAATTAATATTTATTTATATAGACAAACCAATCTTGTGATATAGAATATATCTGTAAGTCAACATTCTTTTTCTGTAATATAATTTGATATACTACAACTGACTACAAGTATGTCTTTTAAAATTCCAGGTATAAAAGTGAATGCAGTGCACCCAGGGTATGTATCAACAGACATGTCATCACATAAAGGTTCCCTCACCATAGACGAAGGTGCTGTAGCTACTTTATACCTGGCATTAGACGCACCTGACTCGGTGAAGGGTGAATATGTGTGGTATAACAAGAAGATTGTAGATTGGGACGGGCAGATGCCTTAGAAAGTACAATGGGGATTTTCAGCTGTTATAAGTTACTGCATTTAAGAAATTGTAAATAAATGTAATTAGGTAAAATTCCAATAATCCTTTTATTGCTTGTTTTACATAACTTTTCTAAGTGCCTTTTGTAAACCTATATGCTCTATATATATTATTTTTAAAATAAACGAAGTTACATAATATATTTTTTTTCACCTTGTCACGCTGTAAATAAAACAAATGGGTACACAATTCAATTTAGTTTATATTCTACACATAAATTAGCTATTATGTACAATTTTACTAAATAGTATAACTAGTTAATTTTAAATGCATCCAAAATGTAGGAAGTGTCCACTTATCTGTGAGACAATAACCAAGCTTCTAACTCGACTACCAATAATACTTAAAGTATTAAAAATAATAACCATTTGCAATAAATACAATTATAAATGCAAAAATGAGATTGTCTGTTTGTTTGGCACAAAGGATATTATAGACTATCTAAAAAAAAACGGACGTAATGTGCCACTAAAGATATTTATATATTTTGCCATTCCAGATAAACTATTTCAACAAATTTTTACCAACTTATCTTTGCTGTTAGTATGACCTATCATTAAGGGCAGGCTAGTTTTTAACTTTTGATCGAATTTTTAGTATTTCCAAAGTCTTCAAAAGTATGTGAAGATCTACAGCCATAAGCCATAACACCTTGTTGTTTGTTAGTGGTATGGTATGTAGTTGTTACAGATAACTTTATACCTTTTCCATTCGATTATAATGCTCGATGACATATCCTTAGAACGTAACCGAAGTCAATGCAACAATGCATTTTCTCTTAGAAAAAAGGGTTATGGTGCACAGGTTGAATCAAAAGGATTTCAATCATTTTGAACTTACTTTTCATAAATAAAAGAAAATTTTGATCATTATTAGGAATACCTAATAATGATTTAATCCAATAATACCAGCAGACGCTTTATGCTACGCGAGTGTTTACGTCCTACATCTGTGACATGAATGAGACCAACTCGAATTAAAAATCGGTTAATCGATTGAACTCGAAAACAATATGGCAATAAACTATCTAGGAAAATAGAATTCGTGTCTATGCTTCGTACAAAATTATAATATATATAGTATAATCTCGTATATATAAGATCTTAATAAATGAAGTACGGTCCTTTTGAGGGATGATAGTATAGTTCATAAGTATTCCGAAAATTATAAAAAAAAAAAATCGGCCGTAATTTAAATGAAAAAAAAACCTGAAATTGTACTTCATCACTACTAAGCATAAATTAATACCCTTTAATTAGTTATCCCGGGAAAACACAAGATCCCTTGGGAACGCGGGTGAAACCGCTCGCGGAATCGATTAACAACTATAAATCGAATCGGTAATGTTTTACGGCATCACTAATTGATCTGTCATCGAGCAAATAAACAAATTGAAACAGTGTATGGTAAAATATAGTTACAAATGCAAATTAAGTTTGTACTTCTGTCTAGCTCAAAAATCTATATTACACAACTAAAACAACTCTATTATTCTCTATGTACATCTATAAATGTTTCAAACAACGGTACACGAGTGTGATCCATTTCAATTTTGACAGTTGCATTGCATTCTATACCAATTGATAAGGGATCTACATCAACTATATTTCTTTTGACTTTTTTCAAAGATTTGTTAATTTTAGGTTTATTTTTATCATTCGGTTCAAGATTTTTGTCAATCATAATCATTTTCTTGCGTTTCCTCTCCGCATTGATCTCGGCTCTGGTCATGTTTAAATGCTTCAATTTGTAATGCACCTTGACATAAGGTTCAGTTTTAAATAACATACCACATTCGGTGCATGGATACATTTGGTTCGAGTGACTCTTCAGGTGTCGCCGGAGGACTTGTTTATTCTGTGAAAATGTTACAATTACTGCACCCTACTGGACAAGGAAATGGCAATAAACATAATTGAATTTAGCTTCGATTTTCTCATTTTTGGGCTTATTCTGACTGGATGCTCATACCAGACCTAGATATAAGTCTTAATATATTATTTTTTATTTTTGGGATGGGTCGTATATGATAAATGTAACTTTTCTAATACGAAAAGGTTTATACAAGGTGGAGAAAACGGTCGATCATTAAATGAAACCAAAGCTGTATCATGTTGTTTTTAAATCGTTTACAATAAATAATTGAAATCCATCAAGTAGTTTAGCCATAGTAATTAATTTATCAATTTTACTCATCATGTAGACGCCTAACAAATTCAGTAGGCTAAAGTAGGTCGGACAATGACCCGAGCAAACGCGCTGCCTTCCATTTCTCGGTCTAACACGTTACGTGTGACGAAGAAAGCGTATCGCCCGCGACGCGTTCAAGGTCGCGCCTCTTACAGGTCAGTGACGATGTAACTATAAATGATGTTATATTTTTTGTTCTAAAATCGCTTTCGACTGTAACGTGTTGAAATCGAATGATCGACCGTCATATCCACCTTGTATAATGTAGGTGAGCATACCGTGAAGCACTTCCCGCAGTGGTCGCACCGCTGGTCCCGGACGGGCAGCGCGCCGCTGTGCCGCGCCTGGTGCGCGCGCAGCAGGGCCGGCGTGCGGAACACGCGGCCGCACGTCGCCCCCCCGGGGGCGGCCCCCTCGGGGGCGGCCACCCCGTCGGCCCCCCACCGGCACACGTGCCCGCCCCCCGCCCCCAGCGGCAGGTGCGACCACATTATGTGCGAGCGCACCTCGCCCTTCGTCAGGTACGATCGCTGGCAGTGGTCGCATTGGTAGCTGGGTGATACAAACGAACCATTTAAACAGGCAGATTTATTTTAGATTTTGACATATTAGGTTTCGTTAGATTCGTTCGTCTAATTAATTAATTAAAAGAGAAAATAAATAAAAACGACCATAACTTTAATTTTTGTTATTTACTTTTTAATATAATATTTATTTACGTATTGCTATGTTTGGGCGTGCTAGAAAATACTTATTAGCGAAAATAAAAAAACAGAGGCTTACTTTTTGGTTCTATCGGTGTGCATCCTTTTCACGTGCCGCCGAAGCATCGCCGGAGTGGCCAACACTCGAGGGCACTCAGGACAATTATTTTCTGGAATCTTCCTGCAATTAAACTCTAAATTACTAAACATTCTGTACCGAATATAAAACACCAGCTTTCGGCGAAGGATAACATCACGAGGCTTGTATTTGACCACAATCTCACTATAGTAAGTGATGATGAGGCCGAAGGCAGTAAGCACCCAGCGTATTCTCATGTTGAAAATCGATGTTTCAGCAGCTGCAATCGAGAACTAGACCCTAGGATCTGTGTGCTCACCACCTCCGGCCGCATCATCATTTTCTATAGAAATAAACAGTATTTAACTAACGGCGTCCACTTCCTATCGTGCGCCTGCATGTAGTGCAGCCGCAGCAGGTTCCTGTCGCGGCACTGAGTGCGACAGAGGCGACACACGACGGCCCCCGCGCCGGGGCCGCCGGGGCTGTCCCCCTCGTGGGTCGCGAGGTGCCGCTTTAGTGACGCCTTGTTCTTGAAGTCGCGGTAGCAGACCGCGCACGTCGCCTTCAGCTTCACTGTCTTTGTGCGAACTTCTTCGCTGTGGGTTCTGTAAGGGTAAATAGAAAATTATAATTGATCAATATTTATTTATATCACAATCAAGACAGCACACTAACATTCAAATCCCAATTAATTGTTATTTTTTATATATATTTATTATATATTTTATATCTGATAATACCTATCTAGTTTTTCCAGAATAAAATACGCATCCTATCTATTGGCCAAATTTTATGAAAATCCTTTCACCAATTACATCCACACACATAACGATTTATAATATTAAGTATAATTATGTAGTTATTTACCTAATATGTGACCTGTACCAGCCTCTCTCGTGGAACACCCGGCCGCACTCGGCACACTCCAGCTGCAACGGCTTCGTGTGGTACTGCTCCACATGCCGCTTTAGATATTGCGGACGTCTGGAAATATATACATACATGTCACATTATAATCTTTTTTATTTATTTATAAACCATCACTTACAAAGTCAAAGTTAAAGCCATTTATTCAGTTTAGGCCCTAGAAGGGCACTTATGAACGTCGAAGCTACTGAAGTTACCACCGGTACGGACGTCACCTTCAACTGAGAAGAACCGGCAAGAAACTCAGCAAGGATACATTTTTTATATATTTTTTTTCTTTTTTGGACAGTGACAATGTTGGTTTTTTTTTACATTAAATGTTTAACAATTAAAAAAATAATAACCTAAACAAGTTCAAATATTATATCAAATAAAATAATAATTATGAATAGTAACATACAACTATTATTATTAACTATTATCTTTATACACGGTTACATTTTGATCGTTTTAATCCCGTGGAGGGGTGGTTTATCTTACTAAGTACTATTCATCAACACCATAAACTGCATTATATCTCTACAAGTACATATCGCTACAAGTAAGTGTATTAGGATTTTAAAACGAAATTAAAAAATAACAAAAATTTTAAAGAAAGTAAATTATACCTTCAGATCGTAACCAAAATACAACACCATTTATTATAGTTACATCGTCACTGACCTGTAAGATACGCGGTCGATACGCTTTCTTGTTCTCACATAACGTGTTAGACAGAGAAATAGAGGCAACGCGACGATCATAAAATGTTTGCTTGGGTCATCCGACCTACTTTAGCCAAGTGAATTTGTTAGGCATCTTATTACTGTGGCTAACTACTCGAAAGATTTCAATGTTTGTTTTTAGTATACGGTTTAAAAACAGCGTGATAAAGCTCTGGTTTCATTTAATGATCGACCGTTTTCTCCACTTTGTATATGGGACGATATAGTATAGGGCATAGGGCACAATTTTTGTTCCAAACTCTAGGTGGATTGGCAGCTAAGCACACCTAAATACAGTACACGACCCACTTGAAGCTACCGCCCCATTGCACAAACACAAATCTTTTTTTTTACTTTTATACTTGTGTTTGACCACAATCTCACTATGGTAAGTGATGATGTGGCCGAAGGTGGTAAGAACACAAAGCCTAGAAGGTACTGGCTCTCAAGTGCAACTGCCAGAACTCACCCGGTAGGCGTTTGACAACAGATTTTCCTGCAATTAAATAGCCAGCCAGCTAGGGTTCACATCAGACACCACTATCTAGGGGTCACTTTTGACACCCCTCCCTATCTAAAGAGGTATAGTATAGGGTTCCATTTTGACACCAAATCCGTTATCGTGCACCTAAACTTGGAACTTGAACTTACTTGAACCCTTTGCCGCAGTCTGTACACAGGAAGGCCTGCCCCGCGTGTTCGGTCATCACGTGGCATGCCGCAGCGTCCTTATCTTTGTGCCGCATGTGGCAAATGCCGCAGCGGTACCGCCTGTAGTGCCGCAACCTGTGCCGGTACAGTATGTCCGCGGTTTTCAGGCGAGAGTGGCAGATATCGCATTCGTGCTCGCCTGATTCCTGTCAAATAGTTTATACATCTACAATATCGTTTTTATTTATTTATTACTGACAAATAAACACATAATTAACGACTTACGGGCGAGTGCACTTTCATATGCGTCACATATGCGTCTTCGACCACAAACCCAAGCGCACAATGTTCACAAGTGTGCCGCATGTGTTGCCGCGCGCTGAACAACTCTCGGTGCTCAATCTGACGCTCCTCTTCGTTTATTGTCAATATTTCTATATGTTTAACTACTTCATCTGAATATATTAAGTTTTTACTATCTGGAAGATTAATAGCAAAATAAGTTTGTGTGTACGGTAAAGGAGAACCACAGTCTAGAGTGTCTAGCCCCGCACGATTGCTCTGGCTTGCGGGGTGAGAGAGGCGGTAGCGAGCCTAAGCAGCGATGACAAATGCCTATACAAAGCGGCATTTCGCGTGACTTCAAGCGCGATAGACCACTGTATGTTTTTTACGCTGTGCTACTGTTGCTACTTTAACATAGGAGCTTTCCGCCCCGCGGTTTCACCCGCGTTCCCGTGGGATCTTATGTTTTTCTTTGCTATAAACCTCACGGAGCCAGAGACCTTTCCAACGAATGCAAAACCGTGGAAATCGGTTCGTGCGTTCTGGAGTTATAGCGTCAGGAAGGAAAACCCGACTTATTTTTATATAGTAGAGAAGATAACTACTGCTACTTTAACATAGAAGATAATTATGCAGAATAGAACTTTATCAAAACTCACTTCTTTGTTTCCCTTTCACTGTAGGCTTGATATTGCTTTCTTGTTTCAACTGTAGCTGAAATTAAATTAAATACTTTTTATATTTACTTGATCTTATTAATGTCCGAGAGATGGTCGATTTCTGACCGAAGTCGAAGCCTATAATCGGCTACCGCCACAATCTTCGGTCGAAGCTAAAGCCGAAGTCTTTATTTCTAAGTATTATTTATAAATTCTAAGAAATTCAGTTCAATATTGGCTAAAATTTATAAAATAAATTGTTTTGAAACTTTTAAATTTATGTTTTGATTTGCGCAATTCTAAAACGCAGCACTCTCGCTCAATTTCGGTCAAAACTTCTTGGTCGATTTTGGCCAAAGCCAAAGCTTTTTCATCCAAATCCATTCAGTAGTTTTTGCATGAAAGAGTAACAAACATCCATCCATCCATTTGTACAGAACCAATAACAGATGGGGTGTCGAGAACTTGTCTACGTTCTCGACTGAAGAACGTAACAAAACAATCCATCCATGCTAAAAAAATTGAAGAAGCGAACAATCAAATGTAGAAACTGAATGGCTAGATAATTAAATAGTATACCTTCTTTTTCTTGCCATTCTTTCTTGGAATATATTCATCATCCATTTTTTTATTGTTTTTTTTCTTACTATGGAATACTTTAGGCTTAATATCCACATCATAGTCATTTGATGATCCTGTGAAAAAGATTTAATCTTTATTTAGGCAGTTCGAGTTTGGCCCCTATGGTACTTGGGCATAGAGTGCAGATCCTTACAAGCAATTAAATGTCCAGAGTTATGGAGGAACCTGGGGAAAGTAATTAATAACAAATCTTCATAATAACAAACATAGGCTCCGTAATTTTAATTCATAAATATTGTTATTGTTTACTTATAAAAATATAATTATTTAATCGCGAAATACATAGACATTATGTGTAATTGTTAGTTTTGTTATCTGAAAACGCCAAATATCATAATTATTGAACTTATTCCCAGTGACTGTATCGATTTCAAATTTATACGTAGTGACATATTCCAAACAAAATAATCACAGTGCAGCAGTGTAAACAAGTGCTGATATTGACTGGATTTCTAAAGTGTTCCTACTAATAATTGGCATAAAAATAACGTATAAATTAATTAAATACTAGTTCTACTATACATTTTGTGGCGGTTGGTCTTTAAAAAAAGTATTTTGCACACCTCCTTTCATAAATAAAAGTCAACAACCAGTTGTAATATGAACCTATAATTCGACATCAATGTACCGAGCTACGCAGCGCAATTAGTAAGGACCGATCCGACCCACGGGTTTCTGTTCTTAAAAAGTCGCCGGTTCGAACCCCGTGTTGAAGGGAATTATTGCTTTTTGTTTTTTTTTTTTCAATTTTCTTTTTTTTATGTATTAGAACATTAACAATTATTATTTTTGTATAAAGTATATATTATTTCCTTAAATTAGTAGTAAATTAGTATCAGTATAAATCATTTCAATATTTTCGCTCTGTACACTTAGCTGGTGACTAAGTGGCTGTTTATAATTTCAGCAACTGAGTGAATTATTGAAACTTAAATATATTTATTTGTTTAATTATATTAACAAAACATAGTAATTATAAGTAATTAAGTAGGTATATTATTTACTTTTATTTATAATACATAGTTTGTATCTCTCTGCACGCTTAGCTAATAGTCCTAAGCGTTCCGTCTAAGCAGATGTGATATCTTACTATATTAATGTGTATTGAATATATGCTTATATTATAATAAAATTCATAACTATATATTATATATATTTTAAGTATTATTTAGATTGCTTAATATAGTATTAACAACATAGTTTAAAAGTTGTTTAGTCTCTTATTTAATTTATTAACAGTGCTTCTTTTTCTATCTTTTCACGCTCGCCGCGACTTATTCACACCGAGCTAAAAATGATGACCCGCAAGGCAACTGCTAAAGACACGGAAAACAAGCTGAAGTGGGCCCTTCAGGAACTGAAAAAGTCTCAGGATCTCTGTGACCGGCTCATTAGGGAACGGGATGATAGCGAGGTGGAAATACAAACCATAATCAAAAAGAATACTGAATTAAAACTAGATCTCGCGAAATTAGATATTAAGTACGCGGACGTCGTCGAACGGTGTAATCAGCTCCAGGCCGATGTTGATTCATTTAGCGAGTGTAGTGATACGCATGTGAGGGCTCTGAGTCGCATAACTGAACTCGAGATCAGCCTAAGCGAGACTCAAAAGTCTATTGAACACCTGGAAATATTGAAGGAATGCGAAGAAAACTAAATGTATTAAATTTGCACTACCCAATGTGATTAGGCTGTAACTTAGTGCTAAATAACGAATCTCTCGATCTTGTTGAGTCAACAGTATTCTTAGGGATTACTTTAGACTCAAAACTTCAATGGGGCACCCAAATATCATGTCTCGCGGGGAAGCTCAGTTCGGCTGCATATGCAGTTAGAAAAATTAGACAGCTAACAGATGTAGATACAGCTCGATTAGTTTATTTTAGCTATTTTCATAGTGTTATGTCCTATGGCATTTTGCTTTGGGATAAGGCCGCTGATATAGAACCTATTTTCATTTTGCAAAAAAGAGCGGTGCCAGCAATTTATAATTTGAGTTCTCGAGCTTCCCTCAGAGATAAGTTTAAACAAATTAGTATCCTCACAGTAGCATCCCAGTACATTTATGCAAACATATTATTTGTACAACAAAATATGTCTTTATGTAAAAAATTGTGATATGCACACTATTAATACTAGAAATAAGCATAAACTTGTGACCTCTGCTCATAGACTCCAAAAAGTGCAAGGTTCATTTTTGGGACTGAGTACACGTTTCTATAATAAGATACCTCCTGCACTTTTAAATTTGCCTTTATATACATTTAAGGAACGTGTTAAGTCCATTTTAGTACAGAAGGCATACTATAACATTAATAATATTTAAATGACGACAATGCTTGGGTGTAGCGCTCGCTCTTGCAGGATACATTCTATGTAATAAATCTATGTTTGTTTTGAAAAGAGTAATTGCTGAGTTTCTTGCCGGCTCTTCTCAGTAAAAGCAACCTTCCGAACCGTGCGTTAGAGTCTGACTATTCACAAGTGCCTATGAAGGCCTATTTGAATGAATAAATTATTTCATTTCATTTCATTTCTTATCACGCAAAATACTACCAATAATAACAATAAGAGAGATTCAATTACTTATTCAATTCTTATAATAAGCGAGAGCATTCCAAAACTAGTTTCTGACCTAATTTTACCTGGATTTTTCAAGCAATCTAATATTATACTGGAATAAAAAGTAGATACAGAGTATGATATAAATATATCCATTAACCCATTATGACATAATTGTGTTAAAATCATACAAACTAGCATCCATACTAATATAATAAAAGTGAAAATAACTGTCTGTTACCTTTTCACACCCAAACTCCGGAACCGATTGTGATGTAATTTGATATGTATATAGCCTATCTATGGTATGTAGAAGATGATAGGATACATTTTTTTCAGGAATGTGAGTGAAACCATGGCGAACACCTAGTCTCGAATGTTAGTATGATAGTAGGATGCCTTACCTTCAGTATGTGATGGTGGTACCGGCTCTGGGGTATCCACATTCGTTTCTTCCTCAAACTTAACTTGAACTAGTAAACTATTATCTACATCAGAATCTATCTCTTGTTTAATCCACACTTGTTTATTATCTACAAAATAATCACAATACTGGTTAGATCAAGCCATTCACTGTATTTATAATCACTTAATAAGCCTGATCTATAGATATATAAAAGAAGTTTTTATTTTTTTACTTTGTATAGGCTTGTATTTGACTACAATCTCACTATGGTAAGTGATGATGTGGCCAAAGGTGGTAAGCACACAAAGCCTAGAAGGAACTGGCTCTCAAGTGCAGCTGCAGTGCTTCAGTTCTGACTGACTGACTGACTACTCAACTCAGAGCCTAAATTGCTAATCCTAGAACCATAAAATCTAGAGGATATATTCCTTATGTAACATCCCCTATGTTACTAAGAAAGGTTTTTCTAAAATATAACCCCTAAAGGGATAAAATGAGAATCATGGGTGAGTCTGCATGGTCGGAAAGTTAATATACATATCAAAAGAAAACAGGAACTGCCACTTAATAGATGTGGTAACCATAGCTTGGTGATCCTCTGGAATACCCACCAGCAAGGATCACACACATTGCACTAAATATCTTCATTTTCTTTAAATATTGTACTGATCATATTTAAAGCTGTATCCTAAAAATATATTATTTATACGCCTTACAACGGAAAACAGCAAATCTTTCAGTTGAAAAATGAATTGAATCAAACATAATTTAAATTTAAAGGCGGGTCTGCGTATCCATATATTATATACAACCAATGTTAAATTACCTGTTTTTGTTCCATACCAATTTTCATCATCTATACTCTGCTCGTCGTCCGTCTCAACATTTTCGACTTTTATCATAGTACATTTAATTTTCATATTGCAATCATCTCGCTGCGCCGACATACTCAAATCCATAGGAATTTGATCTTCCATTATTAGGTCAGAGAGTTATTTTTTAATAAGTATACCTATTTACAATAAAAATAAATGTTTTGGGACATAACTGTATCAATAAATCAATGAATAATTAAATTTCTTCCGGCACAATAGCTCGGTGTTCAAAATACTAAGGAACTATACTACTTGTACCTAATGAGTACTGAGAATAATTATCAAAATTCTTTGAGCTTTAGAACATCATAATTATTTTCTTTAAACGACTTTTGAATGATTTATCAATACAAGATCAATACAAACAGTAATTTCAATAAAAATTATTCCATGAAATTATAATTATTATATTACGTGAGTGTTGTCAGTCAGTCAAACCAGACCACAGACTAAAACGTAGTGGTTATATTCTCTTTGCCACAGACTTATAAATAATGAAATCTTTGAGGTTCTATCTAAGTGAATAGTATCGATCATAGATAATAATACACATAATATTGTAGCTCTTAATAATGAATAATAATAATAAATATTCTGGGACATTATTCTTCACACACGGTCATCTGACCCCAAAGTAACTAACTGTTCTAAACTTTTAAAAGATAATACTCAATAATACAAAGAATTAAGATACCCATTTTATCCTTTTATCTTCTGTTTGTACGATTACAACATCTCCAACTTTCAAATCATCTCTTTTCTCTTTCCCTTTCTGTACCAGTAATGTCAAATATTCAACTTTAAATCTTTCCCTAAATTCTTTCCTTAGTTGTTGTAAATATTTTAAACGACCATTTAAACTCTCACTATCGATTTGATCCATATCGGTAACATCAGTTGAATGTATTGGTTGGATAAAATATGCGGGTGTTAAAGGTTCTAAAGATGAAGCTTGATCGTCTTGAACGTCCTGTCACGGTCGCCACAATTTAAAAGATAATACTCAATAATACAAAGAATTAAGATTAGGAATGTAATACCAGAACGGAATCTAAGAAAACAATGACATAACACCTGAAGGTTATTTCTTTTTTAACTTTTTTCAAATAAAATAAACGTTCTTAAACCATAAACAACATTAGTGATTCTCTTTCCGGAACAAAACTATTTCGAGGAAAGGATGGTACGGCCGTGCTTTTTGTTTTTTTCTCGACTTGGCAGAGGCACTGCCGTGCCCCCAGATATTCTTTATTTAAAATATGAAGTTCATTGTGAATGAAATAGGATGTGTTCAATAAAAAAAACACATGTTGAGTTTTTGATTAGTAGATTTAGGGTATGTTCCGATATACACTGCGAGCACTGTATGGTGTGAAGTCATTTAGTATACTGAGAAGCCGTTCCTTTATAGTTTAATAAAAATAAAAAAAAACCACCGTTTATTTTACCCCCAAATCTCCCCCCAGAGTCGAAAAACTGGTACAGAAAAAGTCTGACGCAAAAATCGGACGTGTATTGAGTAAATACGACGAGATAGTCTGATCAGACAATTGGAAACTAAATCTGACGTGTATTCCCAGCCTAAAACGGAACGCAGTCCAGTATACTGTGTGTCACCCACGTATATGTATACTGTCATTCTGGATACCGTTGATCACGTGATCATAGCACTGAGACCACCTTACCTCGAAAACGCCAGTGCTGTGCTCACAGTACAAAAATGGCGACGATTTATGACGTCATATATTTCCCAAGGATACTGCGGCAGTATACTGTCATCTATAACGGAACGAATTTCTCCCCAGTAAGAGTACTGAACAATGCTCGCAGTGTATAACGGAACATACCCTTAACAAAAAGCGAGCGTACGCGTTCGTTCGTCACTGCGGCTAATTCGCGAGTGGTTGGTTGTGTAATAACCGTACCGAGTGTATACCGATCGGGCTGATTACGTTAAACTTAGCAATAAGCAAATATCGCGCAGCTATCGCGCGATTGATTGCTATAGGTCAATAATATTCGAATTATGTATGAGATCGTTTGCTAATCGATTGCTGATCGTTGGAATGCACTTATCGCGACGACACTAGCGCCAATAGCGATTTAGTAGCAATAACTGGAAATAGTTATAAAGCATCTCTACTAAGTCTGTGGTTATAATGTCTTATGTCAAACAGATGTGTGTTGTATAAACAAGTAAAGGAATTGTGCTATTGGCTTCAGTCGCCATTCTATCAAAAAGAAGAAGAAGAAGAAACTTTTTACTTGAAATATTAAAATACTTTTAAATGTGATTCAAATTCCTCAAAAAATAGCGTGGCGTTCCTTCCAATATGTTTAAATGGTTTAGGCAAATCTGGCGATAGATGGAAAAGAGTGAGCTTCTTTCCGTATCCATATGTACCTTTCGTTTTATTGTAAAATTCAGATTTTTTATTTGATTCAATAATTTTGATTATTATGTACTTATTCAATCAATTAAAATAGGTATACTTTTATTGTTATAGTATTGGCTGACCTGAAACATAAAACAAAGGCAAGGCTAACTAAGCGGAGGCAGGATGTTTCGGGTACTAGTGGTGGTCCAAGCAGCCAAGACGATGTTTCAGAGATTGACAAGAAAGTCTTGACTATCTTCGGGGAATAAGCTGTATTTAGAGATGTCCAGCACAGAGTTCCTGTATTTGTAAGTTATTTATTATTGAATATGTAAAGGTTGCTCTTACACTTCACTGTAAGTTAATTTCTAGTTTAATATTGTGAAAATAATTATAAAACTGCTGTTTTTTCTATGAAAACCTCTTAAGGTGCATGTTTATAACTAAAGTATATTTTTCAGAAGTTAGGGAGTGCTGTGAGTCGACCAGCTCTCAATAGACCTTGCCTCAGACTAGTAAGTAAACATTAATTTAGAGACTTTAACAAAACTACTGTAATAAATGCAAAAAATTGTTATCAACTAAATATTTTTTCTTTCAGGTGCCTAGAGACCCCGAATCGAACCTGAATGGGTGATCCATTTGGAGTCTAAAAGGGCCAAAAGCTAGCCGAGGCTGCTATTATAATGGCTCAGTCATGACAGAGACTTGCGTGCTGACAGAGACATTGGCTGCATTGGTTGATGTAATGTGCGTCCATAATGAGAACATACATGCTCAAAATGAGAATATAGTACTCATCAGCGCAATGTTTGACCATATGCGGGATGTCAAAATAGAAAACACAACTACCACAAACACTAGACTTGAATAAAATAAATGTTGCAAATTATTTTGTGTTTATTATAGCCAAGATTAGGGTTCCTTATAGCCATATAATGTACAGTACACAGATTCATTGTTATAATATCACAATTAAACAATTAGGTACTTCACTTAAGTCTTCAATAAACTAGAATAAAAATCTATCTTATCTGAATCATCTCCTAGTAATTTTAGAAATTAACATTATTATTCATAATACAGTACCCAATACAAGGACAATTATAAAAAAAAAGTAATTTCATTAAAATGTTCGTAGCAATCGAAGAGCAATTTGCGATAGACTAAAACAATCAATGAAAGGGTTGTCGCAATTTGACAGTTTTAAATGCTTGCTTTTTGCTATCGCGTTGCTGTAAAAAACGATTCGTAATACCAAAACCTCGTTAGCCTATACAAAAGAATGCACATTTTAGTTTACCGATTGTCCCATCGAGGCAGCACTGTCGCTAGTTTGCTATGGCTTTATTGGCGCCGATACATAATACGAATTTGCAATACAACAGCAAATATTGCGCATTTTTTGCTATCGCTTGGCTTTTGCAAGATAGGTAATCAGCCTGCCGGTATACACTATCGGTATTACCGAACTCGAGAAACGTAGGTATATATGACTCGCGTTTCGACCGTTTTTGTTTGAAGATAGATAACATTACCCTAGTGTAGACGTAGAAATCTAGTTAGAATTAGAACGTAGTGATTATATTCTCTTTGGTTAGAATGTTGACATTAAAGGGGAACCATTATATTGTTAGAAATATGGAAAATAAATATCTATAACATTCTAATTATAGCTCGACCGCTTAACTGAGATAGGTGCGGGTGCAGGGGGTGAAAAGTTGACGTATATGAGCGAGCTCCCACGTCGCGTCACCGCACACACCCCTCCCTCACCACGTGTGCGTAGTACAGTACTGCGTAGCTACCTCAGGTAGGAACGGGCGGTCGGGCTATAATTTGCCCCGCGAATTTACCAATTTTACTAATTTGTAAAAAAAATATTATTAGGTTCGGACTTGGGGAGAGAAAATAATAGATCATATTGTTATGTATTATATACACAATGAATTTATCGTGGAATTTATTTAATATTTTAATTCACTCTAGGTATATAAAAACTTTACCTAACGTAAATTACAATTTATGGTTTCGGTATTTTATTAATCCAAAAAAACAATCACAATTACAATACAACTATAATTCAACTTACTTATATAAAAAAAGCAATGACAAATATAGTCCATCTCAAAAATCATCACAATATAAAAACTTTGGATATTATCGTATATTTATTTTAGTAAAATTTCCTAATGAATACGAAAAGAGCAATTAAATTCCAGTACAACTCGAAAAGTCTATTTACACTTTTCCTGTGGTTAGATGTCGTTTTTTTGCGAGGTGAAAAACAATTAGAATCAAATTATCGTCGCTGTGACTCCTGTGATAACAGGATGATTAAACATTATTTGCTAGTGGTTCAAGATAAATATCATCAACTCAATCATCATATGAATACCAATTTCATTACATTACAGATATTTTCATACCGCTTTTTGAACTGAGAAGAGCAAATAAAAAAAATCCCTACCACTGCACTGGTATGACACAAAAATCCACGGAGAAGAGACAGTGTGAAAAAAGATAAATAAAATAAATAGGTGATATATAAAAAGATAGAATGGCAATAAAAGTAGAACTCTAAAGTATAGTCTAATTATAAAACATTATTTGCTAGTGGTTCAAGATAAATATCATCAACTATTTTCCTACAAAAGATAAACCATAAATTTACCACTTTTTGAACTGAGAAGAAAAAGTAAGAGACGATATGATATATATTGGATGAAAGTGATAGATAAAATAAAAATAAATAGGTAATAAATATGAGACGGCTCCTATGACGAAACCCGTTAGAGGTAAAAAAAAGAGCAAAAAAAAAGAAGGAATTAATCGGGCGTGTCCACTGCTGAATATAGGCTTTCTCCCGTAGACAATAACCGGCTACCAATGTCCACTGCTGAATAGACCTCCCCAGCGGCTTGAGCTAATTACGACTACCAATAATTATCATCATTGCAGCTGCACATAAGCCCCCCCCCCTAAATTGCCATACCTGCTCCATCATCATCATTGCCAGCTGAACATAAGCCTCCCCCCATAGATCTCAATCCTGGTTTCATCATCATTGCCAGCTGAACACAGGCCTCCCCCCTAAACTGCCACTCACTACAATTGCGTCATCATCATTGTCAGCTGAACATAAGGGTCCCCCCTAAACCTGTCACTCCACTCCCATCATCATTGTCAGCTGAACATAAACTTCCTCCATTGAATGCCATACCTGATTCCCTCATCCCTCATCACTCACTCTCTCTTCTCTCAGCCACTCATCATTGTCACTCTGGACATAGCCTTTCCTAACAACACCATTATCATCATTGCCAGCTGAACATAAGCATTCCCCCCGCATTGCCAAACCATCATCATTGTCAGCTGAACATAAGTCTCCACTCTACGTGTGAAACTTTTTGAAGCACCCTTCTAAACAGAGCGGTACCTCACAGTTGTCACATACCCAAATTGTTCTGGATCTACGGTGCTCGACAGCACACCAGACACAGTTACGACGGGAGTTTCGGGTAGCACCCGCCGGTAGCTCAGATTCTCCACGTACTACGAAGTGCTTGCCAATCAAGCGTGCTTGAGGCAAAGCTGAGGGCCTTACCACCGAAGTGAGCATTCGAGGATTTGGACCGTGGTCCAAATGGTGCTGCATGATCTGCTGTACTAAATCCAAGCGGTAAGCTAACTGCTTGGTCATATTTTGCTGGCTTGCAGATTTTTGATAAATAATGTGGCTATTGAAAATGGAAATGTTCAAAAGTCTTTTGAACATTTTCTTGTACCATTTCTGGCACCTCTTCCTTTCTAACAGGTATGGCTCCAACATTTGATCTTTACGATCTACTCCCCCCATGTTGGCATTATAATCGGCGATAACGTCAGGCTTATAATGTGCTGGCTTACCAGGCTTACCTTTAAAATATTTAACGCCAGTGTTGTGATGGGTGGAAATTGTGTAGACAGTTTTTTTGTCTTGGTAGGCCATTAGTGACACATCACCAGAATGACGTGCAACAAACGTTCCTTGTGGAATATTGGCAAGTTGTATGAATGGAGGCACGTCCATGCGAGTTTTTCGCAACGTACCTACGCAGTCTGTATTGTTGCGTTTTAGAAACCTAGCTAGGATTGGAGAGTTGAACCAATTGTCCATGAACAACCGGTACCCTTTATTGAGCAGGGGTCTGATAAGGCGCACTACTACTTCCATGTTTTTCGGAAGTGACGACGTATTGGAATTGTCCTTGCCTTGGTAAATAACAAAGGACCACAGGTAACCCGTCGCCGACTCGCAGAGCTCAAAAGTTTTGATGCCAAAACGTGCCGCTTTTGTTTTTATATACTGCCGGAAACCAAGTTTGCCTTTCCATAAGGTAAGCGACTCGTCTATTACAATGTCTTGGCCCGGATTGTAAAATTCCTTAAACTTGCTATTCAAGTGATCTAGAATGGGACCAAGACTAAACAATTTTGACGAGTCTGGGGTTCGTTTCCCATTGTCTACGAAATGCAGCGCCCGATTTAATATCCAATAACGTGATTGCGTCATCAGCAACCTAAAAATATCAGTTTTTAGAAGTTGTGAATTAGAAAAACAAGATTTTATGCTTGGCATCCTAATGATCCCAAGCATCATCCAGAAGCTAAATAAAATAAGTATTTCGTGGACGTTTGTCTCATACCAGTCCCTCGCAAACCTGGCAGACTTTTCTTTTAATCCTAGAGCATATCGGTTGGTTTCCCGCACGATATGCTCTAGGATATCGTCGTCCCAAAATTGACGGAAAGCATCGTAGGCATCGGAGCAGTTTCGGGTAGGGCCAACTTCGAAACCAGGGTTAAAAGAACACCTGGTTCCCTCAAAAGTGGCCATCGGCGACCACACAAAATTGCGCGCCGATTGGTCCCCACCGAAAAGCTCCGATACTACGGCGCTTTCGTCCACCTGGTCGTCGTCCGCCTTCTCCGCACGTGTTCTGGCCTGCCTCGACTTCACGCGGCGGGCCTCCAGCTCGCGGACCATCTGCCGCAGTGCCGGTGGAACATCCTCGTCGTCGAGGCACACCTCCATAACAAGACCCTCGCGTCGCATGAAGTCTCCACCCACCGCACTAGCAGCTGGTAACCTGCGCTCTCTAGCAGCCGGCCGTTGCACCGCAGGCGCGCACCCTCTACCCTGATTGCCACCTCGTGAGCGTGTGCCGCGCGATCGCGTTTGTCCGCGGCTACGTCCACGAGTAGAGACTGAACTGGCCCTGTAAAAATAAAAACGTTACTAAATGTGCCTTTACATGGTCCTATCTATTATACCCGTCTAGTTTGTAATCTTCCCACCTTTGCCTGTGGCCATCAACACTTACCATATTGACATTATAGTGTAACACAAGCTTATCCAGCGTAAATAAAAATATGTATACTAGGATTCATAAGTCAATAATAATAGGTACCTTGGATTCCAGTCTTGATCATCCTGGTCAGCAGTCTCTTTCTTCAAATCGAAGAAGAGCACCATATTGCTATAAGCAAAAATATATTATACAGCAAACATCAACATGTGTCGTCACTTCAACCATCCATTACTTATGATTAGTACCTTTCCTGCCCTGGGTTGGCATTTGGGCTGGCGAGAGGGCTGCTGAGTGGGCTATAAGGCGGCGGAGAGGGTGTCCTCGACAACGAAGGTTGAGGCGCCGCTACAGATTGGTCCACAGTAGTGCTGAAACATTTTTTTGTTACCAATGAACATACATTCAAACAGTCCTTTTCAGTAAAGTATTTTACTTACAATCTATGCAGCTGTCCACTTTCATCCATGGACAAAAACGGCATAGGTTCAATGTCCATCTAAAACATAAATTATTTCAATAAGAATTGTAATAATAAAAATATATCAAATAGTATATAATATGTAAATTAAATAAAAATGTAAGTTCCTGATCTTCCATCACTTGATCACCATCTAGATGTAGATGTAGAAAAAAAAATATTATGGATGATGGTCCATAATATTTTTTTTTTTACATTTAATTGAAATAATTTAACTACCTGGTCTTCCAACTCCTCATCATGCTGTTCAACATCGTCCTCCTGAAACAGAAATTGTTTGAATTGGAATGATAATTATAATAATATATATTACTAGCTGTCCCGGCAGACCTTGTTCTGCCCTATTTCTCTAAAACAAAGTAAGATTGATTTTTTTTATGTTAATAGGTGCCCCGACAGATTTCGTTCTGTCTAACGCGCCTTTGTTTTGTTTTGATTGACGTCTAATGTTTGACAGCTGGGGACAGAGTGGTTTCTATTGGAAAAATGGTAGTTCCCATTGACCTAGAATCACGAAATTTGGCGAAAAGCATGGACTTACACCACAAATAAAGGAAAAAATCCAAAAAATAAAAAAGTTAAAAATTAAAGGCTGTCCATACATACATAGTTGACTCCATTTAAGATAGGCCTCTGAGTTGTATGGGCGCTCATACAATTTAGAGGTCTAGCTTAATTGGCCCAACCTCAAATAAGATAAATAAATAAAATAGGGGTTGATCGTAGAGGTTTGAAAATTTAGGGTTGTATGTATTTTTTGATGCTGTATCATAAAAAAATAAAAACAAACTTTTATCTAAAAAATAAAATAAAAAATTTAGGGGTGGCCTACCCCTAACATTTAGGGGGATGAAAAATAGATGTTGGCCGATTCTCATAGATACCGGATAAGCACAAAAAATTTCATCAAAATCGGTCGAGCCGTTTCGGAGGAGTATGGCAACTAAAACTGTGACACGAGAATTTTATATATTAGATAATGGTAGGAAACATAAATAAAATAAAAATTATCTACCAGCTCCTCCATATCATCCCAATAGCTATCCTCCAGCTCGCTCCCAGAGTCCACTTCATCCTCTAAAACGTCATCGAACTCACTGAGAGTGGCGGATGAGCGATTTGTTTTCGACATCTAAAACGGTTATAATTATTTAAACATATTATTATTTGAAGTACTTAATATATACATTCATTTACAACAAGTATTTACAATAATTGTATAAAATACAAACTATAATATACTACCTCGAATCGATTGCGCTCGGTCAGAAACTTCTAACCTAAAGTATCCGAAGTAGTTTCTGAATAGGAAGAGATTTTAGAAGTTATTGTTATATATAAATATAATTATTTACGTAAAATATAAAATCAAATGTTACCGAACGTATGACAACATAGGCCGGGAATATACATCAGATTATTTTATCCGATAGTCGGACCCGACTATCCAAACGCCTCCAACGCCTTCCGATAGTCTGATGAGACTATCGGATGAAAAAATCTGACGTGTATTCCCAGCCTTAACCGTAGGTAAAACTAAACGTTTCATTGCGAGAATTCTATATAATATGTGGTAGGGATTGATGACGTAAATGCAAAAATAATTGATTTTCAATATTATTTCTCAAAAACTAAACTACGCGTCTCCGCATGTTGCACTTTGCGTGTGTGCTTAAAATAATGTAAAATGTAACCTTTCTGTAAAAAAAAATCGACCCCCAACTCGACGGACGTCATTGGAAAGCTTTGCCGCAATGGCGTGGTATTTTCCAATTTGTATAGAAACTTTAAAAAAAAATATTTCATGAACCGTAAATTTCCGCAATCTAAAAATTCGCAAAAAGCTTTCTCACCAGTATATATTGTAGTCTACCAAAAAAATATGAACATCCAAATCGATGGTCCATCTATAATGGAAAGTTTATCCAAATTTTGGTTCTATCTATATGAAATAAACATAGATGAGGTCATGAAGTCATGTTTCATTAACCTATTATAGGAATCCCATATTTAACCATTGAGCTATTATTACTATTATTATATGTATATGTCACCGGAGAATAACAAGAACCGCAAATTTATAAATTTTCTAGGAAATTTATAGTGACATAAATTATATTATTTTACGCCCATTTTTTTTTTTTCATACCTACGCGACTAAGTGGCGGGAAGGAACACCGCGTCGTAGGCGCCATCGGCCGGCAAGCAGAACGCACGCGTCTTGATCTTGAATATATGACATCACAAAGATACAGGCTTAGTAGAGATGCGATGCTACGCAAAAGATTAAAATAGGCTATAGACGACGACGTGCAGCTTGAGTGACTGTTCACTGAACAAATAAAGTTCGCGGTTCTCGCTGTAGTCACGCAGGTGTGTGTGGTCTGGTCTAGATCGCGGTCGTAGTAGGCGCTCCGCTCCGCTTCGCGTCTCGCATCCCGCGTACTTGACGCGCAGGTGTGGCCGGAGCTTATGTATTCTTTAGGAATGGCTTACCTTTTCACAACAAATAATTCCAAAACACACAAAAACTTGTCCGCGTACACAAACTATTAGGGGATGCAGAGTGTATAACCACTACGTTAGACTATCCGCGTATGAATGTCTCTAGTATATAATAGTAATCTATGTGAATGACTGACTGACTACGCTAGTATAATCAGTGTTGCCACCTTGCCCAAAGAAAAGTTGCTAAACATACGGTAGAAAGTTGCTAGTTTCGAAAAAAAATACTCTGTTATAAGTTGCCGAAAGTGGCGAAAGAAAAAAAAAGGCAATATGCCATATTGCATTTTTTTTTCTTATAAGTCTTTCATTTTTATATTTTAGCTGCCAATCGCAGAAAGCAAATGCGTGCCATTACACTTCGATACCGACGCTACGCAAGGCGTCCCCGCTCTTGCATACAAAAAATTCGATACTTATAAAACAATAAATATTGATTAATACATAGTGAGTTTGGACTATTGAATTTAATCCCAAACAAGTAGTATTGAAAGTAGCTATGAAGTGTGGCTAAAAAATTTGGCCACAATATTTTTTTTTGTAGCTAACTACGCCGTGGATGTGGCTAGATCTAGCTAAAAATTGGCTAAAGTGGCAACACTGAGTATAATATTCATCTATGTGACTGACTCAAATCAAAGAGTATAGGCCTGGCTGGACGGACGGACGGACAGCGAGCGACGGCAGTGTTGCCATATCTCAAACCTGAAAATCTGAATTGCATAGTCTAAAAGTCTGTAGAAAATCTGTATGAGCTCAATAAGCCAAAATCTGCATGAAATCTATAGGTAATAAAAAACAATTAGTCCAATAAATGCGTGGTAGTTTATTGAAAAATCCAAGGTGTTTTACAATATAATACAATCCAAATATACTTTATTAGTAACACTTTATTATAACATGGAAGATACAAGTAACAAAAGACATTAAAGTGAAAAGCCATTTATTCAGTTTAGGCCAAGGAACATAATACTCTCTACCTGGTTTAGGCCCTAGAAGGGCACTTATGGACGTCGAAGCTACTGAGGTTAGGACTCATCAACAATATCAGCGCATTAGTTTACATGACCAACTGACGTTAAGACAACAGTAACATGGCGTCCAGTGTTTTCGTTAAATTACGCGCGAAAATTGAAAATATTAATGCATTTTTATGGCACTTATCGATTGAATAAATTTTTGTGGGTGAACGTGATGGACGACGATGAGTTTGGACATTTTATTTTTCTAATGGACTTACGAGAAAAAAACCGGCCAAGTGCGAGTCAGACTCGCGCACCGAGGGTTCCGTACAAACTTCGTCCATCAAGGGAAATGCACAATTTTATTTATTTACCTTATTTGAGGTTGGTGCCAATTAAGCTAGACCTCTAAATTGCATGAGCGCCGATACAACCCAGAGGTCTTTATTAATTGGCGTACTATGTATGTATGGGAACAAATTTTTTAGAAGTTTTCCTTTATTTGTGCTGTAAGACCTTGCTTTTTGCCAAATTTTTTTTTAATATTTGAGTTGATTGAATGAAAGGCAAATTGCGGTTTACGATTTATGACGTATTAAAAAAAAACTACTAATTAGATCTCGTTCAAACCAATTTTCGGTGGAAGTTTGCATGGTAATGTACATCATATATTTTTTTTAGTTTTATCATTCTCTTATTTTAGAAGTTACAGGGGGGGGGGACGACACATTTTACCACTTTGGATGTGTCTCTCGCGCAAACTATTCAGTTTAGAAAAAAATGATGTTAGAAACCTCAATATCATTTTTAAAGACCTATCCATAGACTTTTATGGGTTGGATGAAAAAAAAAAATTGAGTTTCAGTTCTAAGTATGGGGAACCCCTTAAATTTATTGTTTTTTTTTCTATTTTTGTGTGAAAATCTTAATGCGGTTCACAGAATACATCTACTTACCAAGTTTCGACAGTATAGCTCTTATAGTTTCGGAAAAAGTGGCTGTGACATACGGACGAACAGACCGACAGACATGACGAATCTATAAGGGTTCCGTTTTTTGCCATTTGGCTACGGAACCCTAAAAATAGGTACTGTAAGTAATTAGTGTGTATTAATGCGTAAATGTGTATGATGAAATGAGATTTGTGCGCTGACAGACTCCGAAGATATTCAAAATGCCGCTGCTGAAAATTTTACAAGTCCAATTGAGACCAATATCAGCGCATTTATTTACTTACAAGTGACCAAATACCGTCATGACCGTAGAGTAACATGGCGTCCAGCGTTTTCATCAAACTACGCGCGAAAATTAAATGCATTATTATGGCACTTATCGATTAAATAAAAAAAGTTGTATATTTTTTGGTGGCATATTAGCACCTTAGGAACGAAATGAGACACTTTTCAAAAATGGGTGTAATACTCTATTGAGGCTCGCCGATTCGCTCGGATTTTATCATCAAGCTCATCGAGGCTTCGGGAGACCGACGGGCTGGGAGCTTTTTCCGCCAACGCATAAGCTTGGCCATCCAAAAAGGGAACGCTGCCAGCCTGTTGGGAACCTAGCCTATCGACAGCAGCGAGGGCTTTGAGGATGTTTTCTATATATCATAGTTTGTATTTTATACATTGACTTGATTACAGGCCAATAAATTATAAGGTCAGGTAGATAATGTGAAAATTTAATGTTCCAGAATAGTAACCAGTACAAAGTGCTCTCTCGCAGGCCGATGCAAAAATACCCCTCAGGCTTCTTTTTTTTGACGGGACACGAAGGTGGTGGGTCCAGAGGACCATCGTCCACCCTTACACGGACAAACCCCTCAAGCATCGTTACATCCGCTTAAATGTATTTTTAACAAGATGATTGAGAACCCCGTAGACTCGATCCGTTCATTCACCGTTCAATGTTGGTGTAGGCAACACAATTACTCGACGTTACACACTAATTATCAACTGAACTCAAATCACGAAATTCAATACTTTTCCACACATACCTACTGTACCCCGAGTGTAAAGAATTGATGTAATAAACTCTGGTCAACTACCATACGAAATAACTTTAGAGTTAAAAACATGTTCATCGTTACAATAACATGGCCTTGATGACATGTCTTTAACTTTGAAAATCAAGTTAGTAATCTTGTCATTCTTGCCAACCCTTTGTCGATCCATAAATTATATTTAGTATATTTATAAATGAAAGAATACACCTTGGTGAATAAATTTTTAATCAGAGCTTATTCTTGAAACCTTCTCACGTGAAACTGATTTATCTATGCTCTCTTATCTCTGCTATGGTCGCTGATGTTTTTCTTTGCTTGATGACACTAAAAAAAAATAATTACATCATGTATTACAATTCATTTTGAAAAATAATGCATCAAAAAGCATTAAGCCAACATCAAAAGCCTTCAATTAAAAAAAAATTGCACTCCGGGAGTGCCGACAGAAAAGTGAAAACTTTTTTTTTTTGAGAGATTGAGATTGAACGTCAAACTGCGTCTCGCTCGTAACGTTTTACCTCATCTAAAAATATGCGTACCGCGCTAAAAGAAGTTTACACTTCAATATAGAAGGCCATGTACCTACTCACTTTTTGGTTCTGTCTGTATGTATTCTCATTCCGTGCCGCTGACTTGTCGCCGGCGCGGCCAACTCTCGAGGGCATTCAGGACAATTCTTATCTATAAGTTTCCTGCAATTTAACTCTATATTACTAAAAACATTCATCGTTGGGAAATACAAATACAATTACAAATACGTCTGCGTCAAACATAGAACTATAGGTGGCACTGGTGCGAAAATTGGACACGTCACCCGTTCTTGCCATTCGTTCTACCCAAGAAATTACACACATTTAAATAATTATAATAATTTGTGTGACAATTTTGCGATTCTGTTCAATTATATAACTACTAACTGCAATCAAAACAGGGTATCCCTGTTTAAATATGTCGTTATTTTTGTGGGCATCTTAGGGTTGGATATGTCTTTACCTTGAGTTTAGGAACATCTACTCAAAACTATACCTAATATTCTTTTTCGGCACAGGTCAATCGAACATAATAATGACCAGGTGATTTTATTTTTGCATATTATTTCTCAAATATACGATAATGGAATTTATTTCTATATTTTAGACACGGTTTAATGTTATATTCTTTGTTCATTCATATTGCCAATATAAAGCACCATGATAACAGTCGTTTTATTAATGAATAAATTACAGTATTATAGTATCGTAATACTTTCTTATATATTAACTAGCTGTCCCAACAGACGTTGTCCTGTCCAACTCATACACAAAATTTCATCCAAATCGGTCCAGCCGTTTATCCTATCTCTCAAGTTGGACCAGACTGCTCACGGTGTGCTAATTTAATTTAAAATCGGTTAAGTAGTTTAGGAATCCATCGCGGACAAACATCGTGACAGGAGATTTATATATATTAAGATTATTAACAATGGCTAATCACGGTCTGTCTGTCTGTCTATTACCAACCTACGAACAAAGTTACATACCATTAACATGAACGTTTTATCGCATAATTATGATCTAAGAGACTTAGTTACACGAGGGCATATCCGATAATGAGTTCATAGATGTACGTTGTCGAGTATTATGATGCGACACTGACAGGGATCGCGCAGGCAGCGGCGGCGGCAGGCAGCTGGGTGAATGGGCGCGACCCCGCTTACAATCCCCGCAGCTGCGCCCGCTGCGCACTTGCCCGCCACTTACACCTTCGTATTGAGTTACGCGCACGCAGTTACCGCTGCGTAATCAGTGCTATATACATTCCGCGTAACGTTAACTCAGATATTTACACATCACATTTTAATCTCCTTTCTTTTATATTACAGTCTACTGATGAGAATAATAGTAGATGATTATAACCTACTAACGTTAGAGTGGCGAAACTGTAGAAAATACTTGGAACCGATTATTGGTTACCTAATAATGATTTAATAAATATGATGTCCATGCTCAACTGCTTTCAAATAAATCAATTTAGAAATACTAAGAATCGTATCTTAGACCTATTTATTTCAAACATAAATGACAGTTCGAGCTCACTTACAACTATACCGTTGGTGCAATTTGACGATAACCATCCTGCCTTTTTTGTACTGCTTCCAATCAATAATAAAAATTTCTCACCGGTAACGGTTTATATTAATTAATTATTTAATAAATATTTTTTTAAATGTAATTAGGGCGTAAAGCCGGGGCGTTAAACGTTTATTCAAAGATGATTCAAGTAATTCGAAGCATAATTCGGTACAATCTCTTTGTTCCTTATATCTGTAGTTTGGATAGAATGGAAACACAGATTAAAAATACATTAAACTAGCGGAACGTTATGATGCCCGTTTTGACAGCCTATATCCGTACATTTACTTCACTTCACTTCTTGTTTAGATGGCAGATGTGTTTATTTCACACAATTCCGCCAGTGTCAGGGTGTTAGGAGATTTACGAAATTTACATATTACAGCAGTCTTTTTATGTGAACATATGTATATATTTATTTGTGTTTTTGCCTCTGTAATGTTGTGTGATTGTCCAAATAAATGTTTTCTTTCTTTCTTTAAATAAACAAAACATTGAAAATATTTGATACTTCTAACATCATGCATTGTTGCTATCTCTATTATTATCTAACGGGATATTACAAGAAAGGGCAATAAATAAACAATACAAATAATGATTCCATCCTAAAATTTATTACTAAACCATTATTACATTTAACTTAATAAAAAAAATATTAGACAAAATTTTGATATTTTTATATGACTTATAAAGTATACGTTATGACACAATAATCTCAAAATATATTTCCATAATGATTCTATACAATGATAATAACATTTGGTATGAATTAACGCCCACCACTTAGGGGCAGTTCATATGGGCTCAGCGGCACGCTGCGTTACTTGCGTTTCAAAGATAAGAACTTCACTGAGAAATATTTTACAGATAGATGACATCATAAAAAGTACATTATTCGAATTGTGAACAATATTGTTGACTAATTTAGAAACCGCGCGTGTCTACGCCTCGCGTATGAACCAACCTTTACGATGTAATAAGGAGCAATTTTTATAATCTATATTTATAATTTAAATAAAAGCGCACGCTTTGATGACACATCATAGCTAAGGAAACTTATGTTTTGGTTTCCAAATTTCCTTACTATGGGGTTGAGATAAATGTCCATAAAAACGTGCACTTGTTATTCAATACTTTTGTTTATGTACATAACCAAATTATATGACATTGTCTGGCTGAATCAATTCCATAACAAGTACAACTCGTTGATTAATCTAAATAAAACAAAAAGAAACTGAATCCAGATGTCATATAACTTGGTAAACTAAATACATTTCTTGCACCAGCAACTATAAAAATATTGACTATTATTATTTTGGAAGAATTAAAGCGTTCTCACACGGGGCGTTTTAAAACGCTGCAAACATACTATTGAGAATTAAAATCGCAGCGATACTAAAATGCGTTGGTGTGTATAGGCCCTTATCAATCAATGAGTTTACTCGAGTTAACGTATAGTTAATGATATTTGTCAACATTTTAACTCAGTTAATGTTGTCAGATAAAGAGATGATAGTAATATGTACTCAAGTTGCAAGTATCAAACAAATTGAATTACGAGTACTATCACATGAAAAAGTTTATTATTTACACATGATTAAATACATTTAAAAATACAATATAAGTTATGCCCTTAGAATAGAAGTTTGGAACGAATTTCCGTTCGAAATGTAGGCCACAAAACAACCAATGTGTGCATGTTAAATAGACACATCCAGTGACATTAAAATAAGAAATTAAGTGAAATGTATTAGACTATGACCTGACTCAGAACAGTGACAGCCCGGGCCGGTCGTATGGAGCCATATATGGATCCAATTTACTGGCTTAGATTTTTCAAGTGTACATTGTTTTTAAGTCAAGTTATTCTAAGGTTATATACCCTTTCTATAAAAATATCGAGAGCTATGAACCATTTATTAGTAAAAATAATGTTGTCTCTTTCTGGCACGTAACCGTACCCTTACGAAAGAACGAGACGGTTGCCTCTAAAACAATAATGCCTTTATAAAAATCATCATTTTGTGTGCTGTATTTTGTTTCTGTTACCCAATGATATCATAATAAAAAACCGGCCACGTGCGAGTAGGACTCGCGCACGAAGGGTTCCGTACCATTATCTATAAAAACGGCAAAAAAATCGCGTTTGTTGCATGGGAGCCCCCCTTAAATATTTATTTTATTTTGTTTTTAGTATTTTAGTATTCGGCAACAGAAATACATAATTTGTGAAAATTTCAACTGTTTAGCTGTCTCGGTTCTTGAGATACAGCCTGGTGACAGACAGACGGACGGACAGATAGCGAAGTCTTAGTAATAGGGTCCCGTTTTTACCCTATGGGGTCGGAACCCTAAAAAGAGGCAGATGTTTCTAGCGCGCGCATAGTGAAGACGCGAAAACTTTTTGTCTTTAGTCCGCGTCAGGTAGAGTGATGAGCTAAACGCATTTAAACGTCGGTTACTATTAACGTAACATATCTTGAGTACATTATCATTGCTTGTTACCTATATTTAATCACAATTATCAAAACTTGCAACAAGAGTTTGTTTACATTAAAAAAGCTATACTTACAAATTATTCTAAACGTTTTGAATGATTGCGCATCCTTAAAAATGACTTCACAATTACATGTAACTTTTTAGTTATCAGACAATTCACCATTGACAAATATTATTGAATTATTCATAGACAAATAATACTAAAATAAAATAAAAACTTTTTGAGTATACTAGATGGTATTGTCACCATCAGTGTGCTAATTTTCAACAAAATAGGTTGATTGATACTTGATTAATTAAACAAGTTAGATAAAAGCTTGTAACAAAATGTATTTCATTAAATCCATTTTGCATTGAACCATTTATATCATGTAAAGTGAATTGTCATTTATATATGTAATATAACATCAAAAAAGTTATTATTATACTGAAACGAAAATGTACAGTCAATCCTTCGATGTATGTATACGATAAAATATCAATTCCTTAATGGAAACAAACACAATCTATGCAAAAATCACGAGCTGGATAACAGATGTTTTGTTATTTTGTATGGAAATTCACAAAATGATTTCTTAGCGCATCCCTAGATTTGTAATAATATCTCCTCAAAATTTAAAGTCACATCAATGTAAAAAAAGCCGGCCAAGTGCGAATCGGACACGCTCACCGAGGGTTCTATAAAAACTTGTAGGTATGTAAATTTCAAAGAAAAAATCTGATTGATCATTATTTTGGTATTTGTTAGTAAAATATACGTAATAATAAACATTGATCACCTTTCAAGTTCACAGTTCAATGGGTGACGACGGACAGACGGACACGTGAGTGACAGCAATAGGTCTCCGTTTGGACCCTTCGGGTACGGAACCCTAATAAGTTGTAGGTATTCCCACTCTAACGGCCCACTCAATCGGATGAACGATGCGCGAATGCATAAAAAAGGCGAACGCACAAACGAACACACAATTTTTTTTTATACAAAAGTATAAATAAATATATCTTTCCTTCGGTGATTATTTGACCTGTTTGTGGATTCTTTTTTTATGCCACGAGGGGAGGGATATATAGTAACTAGATGTTTATAAAGAGTTTTGGGCACAAACAAAGGAGATTACATTCGATAGTCGTATGATTTGATGGTAATTTTTTTTTTAATTTTCAAAATGCTGTCATACATGCACTTTTCGGTCTACTCAACAGGTAAGATAGTGGGAACTGTAGGCTGTCTTAATTATTATTTTTAATTACGTAGCAGTTATATTTGATTAGTTTTCGAGTCAATAATAAAGCATTGCATTGTTATAATGGCATAGAGGCCTAGAGGTAAATATTATTTAAATAAATTCCTACAATTATCAAAATTGTAATTGCAGGATCAAGCCGCATACCACATTAAAAAAAAAAACCACATGCTGTTTTTTTGTAAATGCTACACATTAAATGCATTAAAAAAAATACAAAATAATAAATAGATATTTCTTTTTTAACCAATAAAAGAGGTTCCCCATAATCTCAATGTTAAAAACTTTAAAGTTTTTTCGATTTAGTAGAAAACGTTAAAAAATTATCGACAATATATATATATATATATATATATAGCTTCATTTCATGCAAAATAATTAAATTTGACACTAAAAATATTTGAGAAATCCCCCACTCAATTTACTAATCTATAATAACTCCAAGCAAAGATGAAGCGACGTACGAGTGAATTTTGTAAATGTTTAAAAAAACCTATATTTTCATTTTGTTACAATCATTTCATTATACCATATGTGAAACTGAAAATAGTACATAATATCATAAACAAACAAAATGTCAAATCAATCCGCCATAGAGTAACATTATTTATAAATATAGTAACAGCTTATTACAAAGCTTACATCAACGTAGCCCAAAACGTCGGTGGGCAATACAATCAGTCCATTATTTCGTTGCGTCACACTTTTAAAGTCTTATGCGGACGAATTGAAAAGTCGTCCGTCGAGTGTATACATGGTACTCTTTAACTGGTCGGATTCTCGTCTAGGAACTCCACGTATGTGAAGGGGAAATGGCCCACTTTGCCGTTGAGCTCGCCTTCCCATTGGCCGTTTATGTTAATTTTTGTCACCTGCAATGTTTTCGTACAATAAATATTTTTGAACAAACACCCATGGACGTTTTTACAAAGTATATTGTGTTTGACCACAACCTCACCGTGGTAAGTGTCAATGTGGCCGAAGGTGGTAAGCTCATAAATCCTAGAAGAAACTAGCTCTCAAGTGCAGCTGCCAGAACACACCGTTAGCGTTTAGCAAAAGATTTTCAACTTGAGGGTGGTAGCCAGTCAGGCGGGTACTACAAAGTACCCTACCACCGTGCTATGGTTACCTCACGATGTTTCCCTTCACCGAAAGCTCAAACTCATTGGTCACTGCATTCGACGTCATTACCAATGAGTTATCATCACCACTTGCAGCGAAAAACGCAACTGCCTATGTGTGCGTCTTGAAATTAAAAAGAGGCCTGTTGTAGTCAAAATTAAGCTCATAAGAGGCCAAATAGAACAAGGATAGATACCTTAATAATGTCACCCTCGTCGAGTCTAAGCGCAGTCTTGTCGTACGCGTTCGGCACGCGGGTCTGTCTGACCCGCGCCAGCGCCGGCAGAGTGCGCTGTAACGAGACAATTATTATCATTTATCAGCTAATGTCCGGTATGCGTCGGATTGCCTATTTTTTTTTTTCAGAAATCTTCACGCAATTGCCAATAACAGTTGTACACAGTTTCAACTCTTGAATAAACGATGCGCGAACACATAAAAGACGAACATACAAACATTAATTTTCTAATACTGGGTGATTTTTTAGTCACTGGCAATACTTGCAGGGGTGGAAGTACTCATCAATATGAACAACTTTTACTATCGGACTAACTGTGAAAACACGAAAAATATATCTGCTGTTCCATACAAAAGTTCAATACCTACTCGACCAAAATGTATGAAGCAACTGTTTTTTTAGGCGATATCAGAGTTGGTCCCATAGTGAAAGTTGTTCATATTGATGAGTACTTCCACCCCTGCAAGTATTGCCAGTGACTAAAAAATCACCCAGTATACAAGGTGGAGAAAACGGTCGATCATTAAATGAAACCAGAGCTTTATCATGTTGTTTTTAAACCGTCTACAAAACATAATTGAAATCCATCGAGTAGTTTAGCCGCAGTAATTAATTTTCGTTTTATCAATTTTACTCATCATGTAGATGCCGCACAAATTCACTAGGCTTAATAAGTAGGTCGGATAGGCAAGCTCTTACAGGTCAGTGACTATGTAACTATAAATGGTGTTGTATTTTGTTTACGTTCCGAAGTTATTAACATTCTTTGAAAATATAGATTTTCTTATTTTGTTCTAAAATCGTTTAAAATGTAATAAGATTTTGACGTCTTTAGTAGAATGTCGACGTACCTGCATGTTGGTGCGCTGGTGCGGGTGCTTGTTGGCGGGCGGGGAGGACGAGGGCGGCGGGGAGCCCGCTCCGGGGCCCCCGCCCACGCCCACACCGGCCCCCACGCCCACCCCCGCGCCCACGCCCACGCTCGCGTGGCTCATCGCCTCCGTCGGCGGGTATGGAGCGCCCAGCGGGTCCAGGATCTACACATATACAATACATTATTCTATCTATATGGTAAGAGTCGTATGTACAAATCCATTCGGCTATTACGGAGCTGAGTGGTAATATTAATAGAGCCTCGACAAATATCTCGCGAGGGTCGTGTTTGGCGGCTGGATCAAGGGCCAGAAGGCAATGTTCCTGGAAAAGGTACACATAGTGAAGAAGTTCCTCACCCAGCCTTGACCATGTCGGTAACTGGGACCCTGTTTCCCGTTGCCGGTGCGTGCATGTTGCGCGCCTTCCACCACTGCTCCTCGTCCCTGTTGATGGTGTACTGTAGTGTAGTGTAGTGTACTGACCCTCTGCACGTAAGGCACCGGTATGGAGCCGGTGCGGCCGTGAGTGTTGCGCGCCGTCCACCACTGCTCCTCGTCCCTGTTGATGGTGTACTGTAGTGTAGTGTAGTGTACTGACCCTCTGCACGTAAGGCACCGGTATGGAGCCGGTGCGGCCGTGAGTGTTGCGCGCCGTCCACCACTGCTCCTCGTCCCTGTTGATGGTGTACTGTAGTGTAGTGTACTGACCCTCTGCACGTAAGGCACCGGTATGGAGCCGGTGCGGCCGTGAGTGTTGCGCGCCGTCCACCACTGCTCCTCGTCCCTGTTGATGGTGTACTGTAGTGTAGTGTACTGACCCTCTGCACGTAAGGCACCGGTATGGAGCCGGTGCGGCCGTGAGTGTTGCGCGCCGTCCACCACTGCTCCTCGTCCCTGTTGATGGTGTACTGTAGTGTAGTGTAGTGTACTGACCCTCTGCACGTAAGGCACCGGTATGGAGCCGGTGCGGCCGTGAGTGTTGCGCGCCGTCCACCACTGCTCCTCGTCCCTGTTGATGGTGTACTGTAGTGTAGTGTACTGACCCTCTGCACGTAAGGCACCGGTATGGAGCCGGTGCGGCCGTGAGTGTTGCGCGCCGTCCACCACTGCTCCTCGTCCCTGTTGATGGTGTACTGTAGTGTAGTGTAGTGTACTGACCCTCTGCACGTAAGGCACCGGTATGGAGCCGGTGCGGCCGTGAGTGTTGCGCGCCGTCCACCACTGCTCCTCGTCCCTGTTGATGGTGTACTGTAGTGTAGTGTAGTGTACTGACCCTCTGCACGTAAGGCACCGGTATGGAGCCGGTGCGGCCGTGAGTGTTGCGCGCCGTCCACCACTGCTCCTCGTCCCTGTTGATGGTGTACTGTAGTGTAGTGTACTGACCCTCTGCACGTAAGGCACCGGTATGGAGCCGGTGCGGCCGTGAGTGTTGCGCGCCGTCCACCACTGCTCCTCGTCCCTGTTGATGGTGTACTGTAGTGTAGTGTACTGACCCTCTGCACGTAAGGCACCGGTATGGAGCCGGTGCGGCCGTGAGTGTTGCGCGCCGTCCACCACTGCTCCTCGTCCCTGTTGATGGTGTACTGTAGTGTAGTGTACTGACCCTCTGCACGTAAGGCACCGGTATGGAGCCGGTGCGGCCGTGAGTGTTGCGCGCCGTCCACCACTGCTCCTCGTCCCTGTTGATGGTGTACTGTAGTGTAGTGTACTGACCCTCTGCACGTAAGGCACCGGTATGGAGCCGGTGCGGCCGTGAGTGTTGCGCGCCGTCCACCACTGCTCCTCGTCCCTGTTGATGGTGTACTGTAGTGTAGTGTACTGACCCTCTGCACGTAAGGCACCGGTATGGAGCCGGTGCGGCCGTGAGTGTTGCGCGCCGTCCACCACTGCTCCTCGTCCCTGTTGATGGTGTACTGTAGTGTAGTGTACTGACCCTCTGCACGTAAGGCACCGGTATGGAGCCGGTGCGGCCGTGAGTGTTGCGCGCCGTCCACCACTGCTCCTCGTCCCTGTTGATGGTGTACTGTAGTGTAGTGTACTGACCCTCTGCACGTAAGGCACCGGTATGGAGCCGGTGCGGCCGTGAGTGTTGCGCGCCGTCCACCACTGCTCCTCGTCCCTGTTGATCACCATCAGCCGCTCGCCGCGACGGAACGGCAGGTCATCCGCATCCTGGGTACACACAGCGGGTTGTATTATACTACTAGATGTGCCCAGGCTTCAGCCAGTATAAAAAAAAAACATAAAAATCGGGCCCGTCGTTCTTGAGTTATAAATGGTGTAACTAACCCGACTTTGTTTTATATATAGGAGGTGGAGAAAACGACCGATCATTAAATGAAACCAGAGCTGTATCACGTTGTTATTAAACCGTACACAAAAAATCATTGAAATCCATTGTGTAGTTTAGCCACAGTAATTAATTAATTTTCATTTTATCAATTTTACTCATTATAAATGCCGGATCACTCGGGACTGTGGGTGAAACCGCGGGGCGAAAGCTAGTAATATTATAAATGCGAAAGTGAGTTTGTTTGTTTGTTATCTTTTCACGCATAAACCACTGAACCGACCGTGATGAAATTTGGTACGCAGATAGCCTATGGTATGGAGAAGGACATGGGCTACTTTTTTTTCGTCGGCGGTTTCACCCGCATTCCCAGGATAGAAAACCAGCCTATGACCTTCCTCGAGAATTGGACTATCAAATGCAAAAAGAATATTTCAAATCCAACTGGCATTCCCAGAGATTAGCGCCTTTAAACAAACAAACAACAAAACTCTTCTGTTTTATTATATTAGCATAGATATCTCCAAACGTATTTCATGGTTGAGTTGACTCACCTTCATACCAAATCTAATATATAAAATTCTCGTGTCATAGTGTTTGTCTGCAAATTCCTACGAAACGGCTCGACCGATTCTTATGATTTTTTTTAGTATATTCGGTAGGTCTGAGAATCGGTCGTAGGCAATTTTTTTTATACCGCTATGCGGTTAAAACCGCGGGGAAAAGCTAGTAATCTATAAAAATAGCCCTTTCGATTGGTATATAAAGCATAGTTGGACAATATTATAGTCACAGACCAAAAGCGCCCATCGTCCTTTAGTGACAAATCGATGACGCTTGTTCTTTAGTCACAAATTGATGACTAAATTTCATACCCCAAATGTACATACTTACTGGGTGACTTTTTAGTCACTGGCAATACTTGCAGGGGTGGAAATACTCATCAATATGAAAAACTTTTATTATTAGACTAAGTGTGAAAACACGAAAAAAATATCAGCTGTTCCATACAAAACTTCAATACCTACTCGACCAAAATGTATGAAGCAACCGTTTTATTTTACGCAATATCAGAGTTAGCCCCATAATAAAAGTTGTTCACATTGATGAGTACTTCCACCCCAGCAAGTATTGCTAGTGATAAAAAAATCACCCTGTGTATATAGGTACTAGCTGTCTCCCGAGGTTTCAGTCGCGTTCTCGAGAAAAAAAAAGTAGCCATCCTATACTCAGATTCATTCGGTTGCCATTCCGATCGGAAAGGACGATTTTATTTCGTTAAGGTTTCGAGCAGGTCTGCCGCATGTCCATCGAAATTTGGTACGCAGAGATATGGCTCGGGTACCAAATTTCGTTACCATCGGTTCAGCGGTTTAAGCGTGAAAAGGTAAGAGACAAACAGACAGAGTTACTTCGCATTTATAATATTAAGTATGTATATTAATAAGTATTGGAATGCATGCTAACATCCGAGTTATTTTTAATATAAACAGACGGACGGTGTGAAACTATATATATGAATGATTTGGCTTCAGCGGCCTAAACTGTTGCCATAGTTTTAATCTCTATTAATAGAATACGTACAAGACATTTCACAGGAAAAATGGAATTCTTTACAGATGGATATTGAAAAATGTTCTATATGTACATTGACTTAAAGTTACATTTAGTTTTACTCAGTCGTAAGTTAGGTCTAGTTTCTAGTTTATAGCATTTTTTATAGGAGTTCCGGGTCGACATCCTCTGTACCTTCTAATATCTTCTCTTAAGGCGACGCCTTGAAGATTTTGGTTGCAAGGATACCGATTTTTCTCAACAATGACTAAAGCGAACGAAATTAAATTTATTGTAAGAATTCATCATGATTCGACTGATTGACTTTATTTTGTCCATTGCATAACACAATTGGTTAACTTTTATAACCCAAAATAATGAATCAAAAAGACTTCCAATTTTACCGACATTGAGGATCCATTTGAGGTTCCAAAATTTCTACATATATTAATTGAAACTGATACTATAATTTGTACATAGGTGTTATGAAATATATTTGTAGTTTGTAAATTAAACAACAAAAACCATTTTGTCGCATACGCCCTTTCCGTTAACGCGGGTTTTCTATGAGAGGTCGCTATAGTAGGGAGCGGGACGCAGCACGTTGAATTTCAGATTTTTAAGCTTAACGCGGCGTCACCTTAAGGGAGTCCACGCATTATCGTGCTATAGAATCGTATAATGCGTGAACTTTCAGTGACTATATGTGGTATATGGTAGAAAGCCGTGAAGAAGGTCGCGAGTTCGAATCCTACAATGAGCTTAAGTTTTCAGTGGAGGAAAACATCGGGAGGAAACAATAGCACGGTGGTAGGGTACTTTGTAGTTCTCGGCAAGTACTACCGGTGTGTTCCGGCAGCTGAACTTGAGAGCCAGCACCTTCTAGGCTTTGGGTGTTTACCACTTTCGGCCACATCTTCACTTACCAATAAGATATCTGTAGTATAAAAATAATAAAAAGCAAAAACTCACATTCCCTGAGAAATCAAACTTGGCAATGACCAGCTCGAGGACCTGGTGGGGCTGGGGCGGGGGCGGCGCGGCGACCATCGCCAGCGCCTGGGGCAGCGGCCGCACCAGCGGCGTCGTGTCCAGGTAGTGGAGCCGGTAGAACGAGAGCAGCGCCGGCATGTCCGCGAAGAGCTGGTCTCCGATGCGGTACCGGACCGAGCCGTCCGCCGACACCACGCGGTTGATTATGTAGTGCGAGACGCGGTCGTCTTCTCTATCGATGCAACGTTCAAATAATCAACGCATTATTTATAATTAATAAAGAATTTTATACAGATTGGAATATCTTCTTATTTTATTCACTAAATAATTATTATTTTGTTTTTATTTCCGTCATTAACACGCAAATAGTATCAGTATATTTTATCTCTAGGAGTGTCAGTGAACCTGTATAATTTATACTAATATTATAAAGCTGAAGAGTTTGTTTGTTTGAACGCGCTATTCTCAGGAACTACTGGTTCGATTTGAAAAATTATTTTAGTGTTGGATAGCCCATTTATCGAGGAAGGCTACTTTTTATACCGGGAAAACACAAGATCCCTCGGGAACGCGGGTGAAACCGCGCGAAAAAGCTAGTTTGATATAATAAAATTAAATCTAAGTTGGATTTTAAAGTAATTGCCGAGTTTATTCCCTTAGCAACCCGAGATGCTTTTGAATGCATATTTTAATAAAAACTATTTTCATTTAGTCTCATTTATCGGTCGTAGGTGGCGGTAGAAACCGCGGGACCAATGCTAGCCTAATATAATGTAACAAGTGGATAGTATGTAACAGACATAAAAATATTGCATAAGTGTTAGTTTAATGTATTCAACTGTTGAATTTCGGCCTTGATGAGCCGCCATGTAAGGTTGAACAATAAATAATTAATATCAATTTCAATGAGACATGATATAACAAAATTACGAGATTTCTTCTAAAGTTTTTAACTGACTTCAAAAATGGAGGAGGTTCTTAAATGTACTTTTGTTTGAAAGAATATCTTGTTAAAAAGTTGGTTCAGTTGAGAGGTATTGAATACACAGAAGTAACAAAAATTTTAAAAATAAAATTCACTTTTTATAATAAACTAGCGGACTCGACAGACGTTGTCCTGTCCAAACTCGATTACGACGCCATCTACCTGGTCCAATTGTATTTTCAAACCATCCAGGTACCCACTCATATATACACACAAAATTTCATCCAAATCGGTCCAGGCGTTTAGGAGGACTTAGGTGACAAACACACGTACAGAAGAATTTTATATATTAAGATAAATGCGAATCGACAGTAGGTTCGCACAAAAAATATCGATTCGATCTTTTCGAAGATAAAAGTTAGTACAGTTTAAAAGTTGGACTCTAGGCATCAAAATCAGTTTTGATATTAGTGAAACTATAAATACCTACAACTAAATAAATAAACTGACAGAAATTTACTGTTTTTATTACTATAGATAAATTTAACAAATATATCCTTTAATTTAAACAATGGCCAAGCACTGAAAATACTACAAAAAGTCATCTGGCGCAAACTTGTCAGCGAAACATAACATAGCAACACAAGTCTTTATTCTCACCTGACACAGAGCACATAATCGCCTGTGATAGTCTTGGAGTCCCTGACGAGAAACACGCCGCTTTCAGTCTCGTTGAGCAGGAGCCGGGTAGCTTCAGCTCGGGACAACTCTCTGAAGTACCAGCTGAAGATTTAAAAATATACAATTACTAAATTTTTCCTTATTGGTTCCAAGTCCAAAAACCATTTTACAGTTTATGCACTTATGAACGTCGAAGGTACTGAAATTACAACCGGTTCTAAACTCAGTCTTTTCTTTTACTGAGAAGAACGATGGCTATCTTTTTTACAATTTCAAAATTATATAGAAACCTACATAAAGTAAGCATAAATACGAAAAATAATAATAACCTGAACAAGTTCATAATTAATAGAAATGCTAATGGTTCAGTGGCGATAATTACCGGAAAGTGTCGGTTCGATTGCCTCGCCTTTACGTCTGAGTTGTAAGCTTACATTTCTTTTTATAGTAGGGGAGCCCAAGCGGGGATTTCGGGATTTACTAAAGCGCGACAGATTAATATACAGGGGGATACCTTGTACCCGGTTAAGTACCTCCACAAAACATGAGGCCCATATATAAGGCCGCCCGTAAAGGATACAGGATCAGATTAGTAAAAAAAAATTGACCATCAGAAATTCTCGAGCGCGTCAGATTAAGGTAGGGTGAGTTAATTACATCCTAAAAAGTGTATATTCCACTAATCTGACAATTTGAGAGTGACGTAAAAAAAGGGGAGGGCAAAAAATTTGTAAAAAAAAAACGTCATCTCGACATTCTCGAGCGTAGCTAAATTTTTTTTATTTTGAAGAAAATAATTCAAGAATAATGAAAAATATATAATCTGACGATTTCCGCAAGCCGAAATAACAAAAATTCGTCGATAAAGTTAAATGCGTGCAGTTGCGTGATGCCTACATTTCCTTCTCCGCGTTTCTATTCCTCTCTCACTCTTTCTCTATCTATTACTCTCTCACTCCGTCCCCACTCCGGTTTCTGCTGCCATGACGCCATCACAGCTGATCATAAAGACTCGTGGCATACTGTTTACAACGTGTTTGCAACGTTTTGCTATTTTGATATTATTTGTGTGAATTCAAGTTTATAAATATTTAATATGAGTGATATTAATTTGAAATGTGTATTTTGTGGTGAAAGTACCTTACAAAAAACAATTAAATTTTCGGTAGAAACATTGAAAAAATATAACCTATTATAATTATAAACTATTTTAAGCTTTTTTTTAAGTAATTTTTTTATAAATACATTTATTCTACTAAAAAAGCATACACTTATTTAATTGCATGCTATTTTCTGAGCTTTTCAATTAATTAAGTTCAATGATTTAAAAGAATAGAAAAAAAAATTTTTGACTACCCGCTAAGAAAAATTAAAAATTTTAATATTAGTTCTTTGAACTCAGCGAGCTCAAAATATCACATAAATTATATTTTGAGCTCAAAAATATCATAAGTACAATTTTAAGCGCCCAGGAATGGAATTAACGGGAAGTTGCAGAGATGGCCTTTAAGGTGAACCGTTTTCCTAATTTTTTTTGTCAGATCAGGCGAATCCTTCTAGATAATCGTCAGATTATGAGACAGTATGTTTAAAACATAAAAATGAACCACATATATCTTAATCTGATGCGCTTGAGTATTTCAAAATGGCGATTTTTTTTTTGCACATTATGAAAATGGCCGCGAGTTTGCGTCCCATCGAAATCGTCAGATTAGTGAATGAGGGCTTTTTTTTGGTGCACTTAACACTCCCTTAGAAAATCTGACGCGCTCGAAAATTTTTTTTTTTTCATTTTCAACCCTTAAATACAACCACCCGCATCATGCAAACGATCAGATTAACATACGTACATTATTTAAAATACGTAGGGCATTGATGCTATCAATATCTGACGCGCTCGAGGATGTCCATGCAACAGTTTTTTTTTACATATTTAAAAATCTATAGCCGCCTCCCCCACCGATGTAAAGGTATATATCATATAACATTTTTTTCTTCTTATCATCTAAGCTTTGCATCCCAATAGGTCTCTACAACGCTCGAGTAAATCCCCATTTAGCATCGTGGGCTCCCCTACTATTATATACTTGAGATATGTTTGTATTTTACCACAATCTAACGGTGGTAAATGATGTGGCCGAAGGTGGTAAGGGATCTAGCTCTTAACTGCAGTTGCTGGTACTCACCACTGGTATAGCAACCTTTCGAACCGTGCGTTAGACTATTCATAAGTGCTTGTGAAGGCCTATTTAAATAAAAAATATTTTTATAGTTGCTTAGAGACAGATTTTCTTGTGGTAGACAGCTAAATAGGTACTACAATGTACTCTACCACCGTGGTATGGTTCCCTCGCAATGTTTTCCTTCACCGAAAACTCGAGGTCATTTTAGGATACGAAACAACGACGGTCGCCTGTTATTTGACGTCATTATAAATGATCTATCATCACCTGCAACCATTATTTGATTAAGGAAAACATGCACAGACCGTTTTCTAATGACTTTACCTACATGTGTTAATTAATCCTTACAATTTTATAAATTGAAGAATGTTAGTAATTTACTAAGTAATAAGTGTGATATTACTTTCAATACATCAAGACTAATTTTGGCTTGGTAATTATCTTAAATACTTAGTTTTTTTGTGGAAAATCACAATGACCGAGTTGTTTTTTGTTTAATTGGCCTCAGTGAAACGTGACCAGAAAATAGTAAATTGCACAACAAGTAAAAAAAAGGGAATTTCCGTCGAGGCATACAAGAGCAGAGATTTTTTTTTCATGAATTATCTACTATACTAAGTACTTCATATTACTTTTTTACTTATATCAATTTTTAATTAAATAAAACTTTTTTTTTTGTAGATTTTTCGGTGTTTTTTTTTATAAAAGTAACTCATTAAGTCACAATAGTCTTTGAAAGTATAAAAAATGTAGAGGAACAGTGAAATATGAGGAAAAAGTGAATGCTGGAGCGGTAGGCCCTTTAAATCTGAATTTAAAGTACAATTTTGACAAGGGTAAAATCTCAAAAAGGGTTAACTTTAGACCAGGGTACCTCACAGTCGAATTGCTTTCTAATGACCCTGACCCCTACTATTACGTCCTGAAAAGATCAGGGGGGCTAAAAAGGAAGCTTGAGCAATTATTGCCAATGCAATTCATTTTTCCGAATTTACAGCACGTTCATCAATACCAAATCTTTTAATGAATTGAATTGCATATTTGTAGTGACTATTTTACATTAAGTAAATCTGCTGAGAATACGAAAAATTAATTGCATTAGCAATATTGCTTGAGCGGCCCTTTTAGGGGGGCAGGTGTATTTACCAGTAACCCTATATTTAATTCTCCTACTATGATTATATGTACCGGAACAGTTAACCAATATTTGATGTTTACAGCTGTCCCAGATATATGGGACAGGTTAACTGCTCCTAAAAATAAACACATTAACATAACTGGCACACTGCAGCACAAAGCTTAATGTTTGTTTGTTCATATTTTAATATACAAGACATGATGCTGCACTGTTTTTGCTCAAATTGTGGTTTGTTTATACAAAATTATAATTATTCACCAAATGTTTTATTAGCCAATTTTCATTCATATTAAAAATGTTGCTTTCGCCACCTTTCGCCTTGAAAGTAACATCCAAATGCTTACAATTGAAAGACTTACTGTCTTGATTTAGAGGCTATATTTCTTTGAAGTGAATAAATCTATACTAATATTATAAAGCTGAAGAGTTTGTCTGTTTGTTTGATTGAACACTCTAATCTCAGGATCTACTGGTTCGAATTGAAAAATTATTTCAGTGTTGGATAGCCCATTTATCAATGAAGGCTATAGGCTATTTTTTATCCCGGGAAAACATATGCGGCGTGGTAGTTGAAACTCTACATAATATACATTTACATACATGTTATCACACTAATATTATAAGTTCGTGAGGATGGATGGATAGATGGATGTTTGTATCTCTTACACACAAAAACTACAGAACGGATTTGGATGAAATTTTGCACACAGATAGAATATATTCTGGATTAACAATAGGATACTTTTTATCCCGGGAAAACATAAAATCCCTTGGGAATGCAGGTAAAACAGGTCAGTTAGTTAGCTAGTTATATATAAATATAGTATGGAAGTACTTATATTATAGTACTTATATGACAATTAGGTTTTATATGATAATATTGTTTTTATTTACCAATTTAATAGTTCATTGATGAGTAGTTACTTCCCCCCTTTAAGCAATTTAAATTCACAAAAATAACCCTGTATCAAGTACATTTATTTAGAAGAAGTAACTGAATCTAATAGGGAATTATTTGATACTTGCCAGTTCCCTGGGAATTCCCTGGTCATGTCGTCAATAAATATTTAAGTATTTATTGGAGAGCTAGCAAACCCCAGCGTTAAGACGTCAAAATTTGTATCCTATCTTTAAAATTAATTCAATAATTCTAAATTTCTCTAAATATTCAAAGTTCAGAGCCAAAAACATTGTAAACAATATAAATTTGATGTAAAAGTGTTTGTGACTGATTCACAACTCAATCAACGGCAATAGATTGAACTGTCACCCGACAGTACAAAACGGACAAAATTTGAAATCAACAAAATATATAAAAAATGTAACCTTGCTGAGTTTCTTGCCGGTTCTTCTCAGTTGAAGGCGACTTCCGAATCGGTGGTAACTTCAGTAGTTTCGACGTTCATAAGTGCCCACTTAGGGCCTAAACTGAATAAATGGCTTTGACTTTGACTTTGAAGTTTAAATTAGTTCTAGAATGGTAATTTTTTGGCCTGGCATGGCCTGTTTTGTATGGATAAGTAATGACTTATCAATACAAATCAGGTTATTTTTCATTGCAGTTAATTTTTATTGTTTAAATAATTAATATTGATTATACTGAATAGTGCAAAATTAAACTAATTAAGTATTTTTTTTATTTTAACGCCTGCCTGCTTGTCAGACATAAAAACAAAATATCATCAAATAAATATATTCTGGGACATTATTCCTCACACGGCCATCTGACCCCCAAACTAAGCAGAGCTTGTGCTATGGAAGCCAGATAACTGATATACTTCATATAGTACTTTTGTTTTGTAAATAAATACATATGGTATATATATAATTACACCAAGACATAGGACAATCAATAGGGTATCACACCAACTGGCCTGTCAAATATTTTTCATACAAAAAATAACTCACCATTCTGCCTACTTAGGGCTTATCCTTTAATTTAAAATGTAATGTTTACTCCAAAGACTTGATCCTTATGATTCTTCCTTTCAATTTTTAAAAAAAAATACAGATGATTTTTGTAACACATTTTTTTTCAAATTGAATTTGCTGTTCAAACAGGTAATTTTTCGAATATGTTATAAAATGCAGTTACTTATTTTAATCTAATATATAATATTCATTATATATATTATTCTTTCAGTATAACTAAGTACCTATCTTAAATACTTTTAAGATACATCTAATCTACAATACTTTTAGGTTCTTTCCCTCCATAAGCAAATAAATAAATAAATAAGCATCAGGACATCCTGTGTGTCATAGACTTTACAACAATTCAACTTAGGAGTTTAGATTGTAGGCAAACTAGGGGCTTTCAAGGCCAGAGTGAATATACCTTCTGGGTAAGCATGCTCCATCTTAGGCTTCATCTTCATCTCTATGGGCAGGTGAGGGGCGAAACACAAGCCCATTTAATTAAAAAAAAAACAAAACTTATCAAGACTATCAACATTGGAAGGTTAGGAGACAATTTTGCAATACAAATGCAATTTTTGCATGGTAAAAGCCAGTCATTAGTAAATTTGAACAAATTAAATAAATAATACAATTAACAATATCTTTAATGACTCATTTATGGAATTCCAGTAACAAAGGTTAGTGTTTAGGAAAATTATAAGGCTTTATATTTATTATGGATAGAAATAAATAAAATCTCATTAAAGTAACTGACGGTTTGGTCAAAATTGGTAAATCTACTTACTAAAAGTCTGACTCTCTGACTGTCAGAATTAAAACTTGAGAGCAGTAGTCTGCCTATCACCATGCTATGGTTTCCTCACAATGTTTTCATTTAACATAAGCACACTAGCTAAAACACTCCCATGGTCTTTTGGAAGCATGAGACACTTGATGTATAATAATAAAATAGGAACAAAAATGTCTGGATAAAACTAGTTACTTAAATAGTAACTTTCATGAAGTTATATCTTATACATGCTTTATAGAAAAATTGTATATAAAAGTATTTGGACTTATGCTTCAATTTATGTAGGAAGAGTCCAATGTCCAAATTTAATATTTGAAAATTGGTCAGAGAGTAGCCTTAGGGGCGGTTTAATTTAGTTAATACCTATAAATGACTCAAATAATACTAAATTTGATGTGTGAAGTGAATAACCTGCATAGTGCACAATAGTTGATTTTAAATCATACGACAAAGTTATAAATAGAGGATTATTATTTATTTGTTAGACTAGGATTGGTATAACCCTAAAAATAAAGGTTTGCAACTAAATTGTCTTAGTTTGGAGTTTCTAACCTAGTCATATCATTCGGGTCAAAGGAGACCCCGATCCCGGAGTTCGCCATAGCAGTACCGGGACTTCACACGATCACCAATTCCAATTAATCCTTCACCGGAGGCACTTCATAACTGCCGGAAGTAACTTCACTTTATCACTACTCAATACTTCCGAAGTACAAACACCACAATCACTCCATACAGCACTAATTGACGTTTCAGAGATTCTCAATCACTCCCGATTACAATTTCCGCGCCCGTAATTCTCATTAAATTACAAATTGTTGATAGGCATCACGATTCTATGTTCACATCAAAACACATGTTTCCGCATTCGTGGTGCGGCGACAGAGCGTCGCAGTCCACACGCGCACTTTCCTAACTAACTTTGGGATGTTTTAAAACGATAGAAATCTATATTTAAGCTGAATTAAAAATATCTTCGTCGATCACACACGCGAAGTTTCGCTGATGATGATGCATAGACAAACGTCAAAGCTTTTTTTAATTTTGTTTGACGCATAATCTTCCTACCTATAGTTATTTGTCTATTAAAAAGCCGAGACTACATTACGTTAAATACGTATATAGTCGATTAAAACTCACTCTATTGTATTTTTTTAGATGGCAATATTGATTTAATTACACATCATCTTCGAAATTATAGTTTATGGTCTGTGTCCATTGTTTTTCTACAATGTTATTTTTCTGACTGCTGCTGGTTGACGAAAAATTTGGTTTAGCTGCGTGTAGTGTGAGTTTGTTCTAGTGTTCGTGTTCGATATTGTGATTTATTAGTAATAGATCACGAAGATGTCGTCACCGAGCGCTGGGAAACGTCGCATGGACACGGATGTCATCAAACTGTATCCTTTCTTTGTTAGAGTGATTACAAAGAACCTATTGCGTCCGAGGGCGACCATGTAAATAAGTAGATGAAGGGCCATCAGCTGATTGTCACGATGCTTTATAAAATCAATATGGGGTGTATTTGTATCAATATTTCTTTGAAATACTGAGATTATAGTTGTTTAAGGTAGAAGTAGCTGGTAGTTATTAGTTTATGCCGAAACCTTTGGCTAGATAGCTGCGAGGGAGCGAGCATTCTTTGTACATCTCCGTGGGCCAACGTATCTATATATAACACGTTGATAAACACGTAGGTACGTTACGTTAGCTCGTTCTTCCGCATCTGCGAGTAGATTGCACCTACCATTTCGTAATTCTTAATGTAGGCCACGGTCTCAATTGCGCATATTTTTTCTCGGCTTTACGCGTGTAGCGTGGATTAAAATACTCTATTATGCATAATTTAATGATAATTGCATACACTGTGTTGCTAGACAATTAATCTTTCTATCATTGTTCTATTCCATTTGGATGAATAAGTTTTGTTTAATGTCTTTGTCAGGATATATATGAATTTCTATGAAACCCTTTCTTAAACTGAAACAAAATATATTTTATTATTTTTTATCACAGCTGTTCATTGTTCACTTGGTATTCTGCTAAATTGTCCAGTATTTGTAAATATATTATTAAAAATATTAAATTAAACAGAATTATTGTAAACAACTAGATGGATGATGGTAATGATGATGTTGATGACCTCCTTAATATGATTTAGTTTTACCTATACGTATCTCCCACACAAATCAATAAAATAACAAAAAAAAAAAACTTTAATAAGTTTCATGTTCTAGTTCATTATTATTTGGCTAATCTAATTAACTAATAGTTCATATTAAAATAAAAATTAATAATTCAAAATATTTTAAAATAGTGTTTACAAAAAATTAAGTTTCATTAATAGATCTATAGTGATTATATCAAGGTAAAATGAGACCTTACATCTTCATGATAGAGTATATTTTCCCACATGCTATGTAATTTTAAAAACAAAGGTTTGTCCTAATTTGACAGAATATCCTACTTATGAAAGTAAGCAATTGTTGATATGGTTAATGTTTATTTACATATAAATTCTATTGTATACAATGTATTTTTCGACTTAAAGATCTTTTGTACTTTTTTTTTTATTATGTACTAGCTTTGCCCCAGCAGTTTCACCGAAAAAAGCCCATGTCCTTCTCCATACCATAGGCTATCTGCGTACCAAATTTCATCACAATCGGTTCAGTGGTTAGGCATGAAAAGGTAACCAACAAACAAACTCACATTCGCATTTATAATATTATAAGTTAGGATGAGTTTGTGTTTGACCAAAATCTCAATATAGTAAGTGATGATGTGGCCCAAGGTGATAAGCACACAACACCTAGAAGGGACTGGATCTTTAGTGCAGCTACCGGTACACCAGTAGATGGTGTCAGATTTTAAATCGAGGGTGGAAGCCAGCCATCCAAGTACTACAAAGTATACTACCACCATGCTATGGTTTCCTCACTATGTTTTCCTTCACCGAAAGCTCAAGTTCATTGTCCTATTCGAACCCATAACCTTGCATCCATGCCCTACCATTGCCTTATCTACACCACAGTGGCTACACTATGCTTTGTTTATTGTTATCAACAAAAAAAAAACAGTATACTACTCTATGGTCTTGTTTAAAGAGATGGTAGATCAGTGGTACTGATGTCAACTGCCATGAGGAAGGTTGTGGGTTCGAATCCTACGATTAGATTGAGCTTTCGTCGAAGAAAAACATCGTTAATCTTCGTTAATTTGTCGCAGTCGGATTAGGTAGTTTATATACAACTAGCTTCCGCCCCGCGGTTTCACCCGCGGTCCCGAGTGCTCCGATCGCCACCAAACCTTACAGGATTACCCGCGGGGTTAATATGAAGATTGTCAGAAAATTTCATTGAAATCGGTCCAGCCGTTTCAGAGTCTATAAGGAACATACATACATACTTTCTCTTTTATATATATAGATAGATAGATTTTAGCTCATTACTTTAGAAACCTCAATATCATTTTTGAAGACCTATCCATAGATAACACGTATGGGTTTGATGAAAAAAAAAATTTTGAGTTTCGGTTCTAAGTATGGGGAACCCCCAAAATTTATTGTTTTTTTTCTATTTTTGTGTGAAAATCTTAATGCGGTACACAGAATACATCTACTTACCAAGTTTCACGGACATTAAACGAGCCAAAATATATCCTTCATTAATTGTAAAAGTATATTTATCATTGACTAGCTTCCGCCCCGCGGTTTCACCCGCGTTCCCGAAGGATCTTATGTTTTCTCTGTCTTCCTCGATGAATGGGCTATCCAAAACTAAAATATTTTTTCTAATCGAACCAGTAAGTACCTGAAATTAGCGCGTTCAACCAAACAAAGAAACAAACTCTTCAGCTTTATAATATTAGTATAGGTTGGGGGGCCTTTGGATAAGCTGGAAGTTCATACAACTCAGATGAATTGAATACATTGACCCTAGCAGACGATATTGATTTTAACGTCTGCAGTTTAATAAATTATTAATAATACAGAGCGCGTAGGTAGGGAGGGATAGGTAACTAGCTTTGCGATAGTAGATTTTTCGTCTGGAATTTTTGATTTTTCTCGTATGATTTATTGTCGTAAGATTTCCCGTAATCGTATCAGTCGTGACGTGAATTAAACTAATTTCAAATACTTTCGTATAAATTAAAAAAGATTTCAAGCATTTTTTTTTATTGTATTAGGCTTGAATCTGACTTTATACTTGCTTTCAATCTACAATTTATTTAGTTAACTAATTTATATGTAGATTTAAATAAGATATTTTTCAATTGTTTGCACTTTGACAACACGCTCATGTAAAATTCATAATAATATTGGCCCACGGTTACCTAACCTTTGGGTTGAATTTCGGAATATTCCTTTTTGTACATCCCTACGCTATAACACGTAGCTATATATAGATAAATAGATACCACTTTATTGTTACACCATACATGAAAGGAGTAGAAATAAAAAAATACTTAAATTACAGTGAATGTATTACAATGGGCGGTCTTATCACTAAAATTGATCTCTACTAGCCAACCTAACCTTATTATAAGTAGAAGCTGCCCAAGACTCCAATATCTTATTGTATTTAACAATAATTTAACTCAAGTAGGTACTCTATTTCGAGCATATATTCGCTGTTGTAAACAATGGAAAAGTTATCTGTTCTCTGATATCAACATTATCAAATTACAATTTTTCCAAAAAAGATGGTTTCCCGATAATACTTTTAAATCATTTTTAAAGTAAATCTTTAAATTGAATATAGTAAAAATGCGAGAAAAATACCAAAGCCTTGATTCGTAATCTTATCACCTTATCATTACTTCCTTCAGCGCAGTAGGTTAAACCGTCTGTAGTATATTTGCCAAATACTGTTAGTTAAAAAGTTTAAAACCCCAAATTTCACACACGGCGAAGATACTATAATATTTTATCTTAAGATCATGAGACAGCATTATACTATGAAAAGAGAAGCAACGACCTACCTAACCTACCTTCACTTTCCTTCTCTTTCACTGGTATAGCACTGTCTCATATATCTTAAAACTTGGGGGCAAAAAAGGAAGCTCGAGCAATATTGCTAGTGCAATTATTTTTTCCGAATTTACGGCAGATTCATCAATACCAAATCTTTTGATGAATTAAATTGTGACTACTTTACATAAGTAAATAAATAAAAAAAAATAAGACATATTGAAATAAGTAAGATCTACCGCGAATTCGAAGAATGAATTGCATTAGCAATATTGCTCGAGCTTCCTTTTTAGTCCCCTCTAAAAAGTTATTCTAGGCTTTATTCAATTCATTCGGACTAAGCATTTTCGAAAGTGATTATTAGTTTCGGCGGTAGTTGCCGGTCGATGACCTTAATCATCTTCAATTCGTAGAGGCTTCCCCATTTTTAATTCCAAAATTCTTTCCCAGGGTTTCTTTCCCACTGTTATTGGCAGTCTATATGATTATGACAGATTTTAGAGTATAATCGTTTCTTTAAGACGCCTTAAAATTGGTAGGGTATCCTAGATCGACATATTTTAATAATATAGGAGAAATTCTGGCTTTTCAAATTATTTTTTTCGCTTTCCCGTAATAAAGCAAACATGAATAATGCCTCTACATACTAGTTGATAAAGCTAGAATGCTTATTGTCCGAGGCATGGACGCGTCCCCGAGGCCGTAATGTGGTCGCCATTAGCCTTGGCTTCAAAGAGCATTCATGATATGATGGTTTCTGTGTTAATTGTCGCTCAGGGAATTGTATTTAAGACAATGTCATTCGTATATTATTGCGTGACCCAGCTGCGTATAATAAAAAAAAACAAAATTAAAAATTTTGAAAAAACCCACGACGGCTGTAAAAATTTGTAATCGAAAAAGGATTAAATAAAATTTTCAGCAATCCCCCGACAGCAATTATCAAATATAGAGGTAGTACTGCACATATTCACCTACATCCGTCGGGTGCTGCCATTACCATATCGTTCCCGATTTCCATTAATATATAGCAGTATAGAAAAGTTATTATGTGTCGTTTATTAACATACCTAACGCAATTTCAATTAGTCACAAACTCATAAAATAGCTAAATTTTGGTTCATTTTGGGGCAGGGAATGGCAGCCCCCCAACGGATTGTCTTAAATTTATCATTGTGTTAATATGTAGGTGAATATGTGCAGTTTTTGTGTTTAAATATTGTTTCTTTTTATTGTTTGTCTATTTGAACACGCTAATCTCCGAAACCATCGAACGTATTTTCATGAGGTTTTCGCATGTTAATTAGGTTCTGCTTGGCGCTTTAATTTATTGTATTTATTCATCGAAATAAAAAAAATATAAATTTTATAAAGCGAGCGAGGCCGAAATATTAGTTATAAATAACTACGCTATGAACGATCCCTAAGCTGTACCATTTGTCTATTACAAGAATTTTCTTAATACTTTTTACCAGCATTGAAAGTAAGCACGAGGTGACAATATTGGGAGGTCTCAACGAGTTCTGCGTGAAATTCTTCGGTCCTCCAGGAAGTGAGTTACTTTTTATATGATAATTATGTAATTTATAATTAGTTAAATCTGTATTAAACTATTTTTCTATTGTTAGATAAATTCATCAATGTTATGCCGATATTTACAAAGGGTAGAAGGCAACTGGCTTGCAAATACTGCAACACATCGGTAAATGCTTAGCTATCCGCAATCACTCGGGGTTGGCGCAACTTCTCACAATCCATCCATATAATATATAATTATCTATATAAGTATATATTTACAAAAGAAAAGTAGTATATCAGTTATCTAGCTTCCATAGCACAAGCTCTGCTTAGTTTGGGGTCAGACGGCCGTGTGAGGAATAATGTCCCAGAATATAGTATTCTAAGATTTACGATATACTAATTACTAATTCCAGCACCATACGAGGGTGGCGTCTGGCGTGTCCGCGTACACCTCCCCGACCACTACCCCTTCAAGTCCCCATCGATCGGCTTCATGAACAAGGTGTACCACCCGAACATCGACGAGGTGTCCGGCACTGTGTGTCTCGACGTTATCAATCAAGCGTGGACTGCACTTTATGGTAACTATTAGGCTGCAGGAAAACAATAGATCTGGTCTAAAAACTGGCAGAAACAGGCTATTAATGCTTGCGTGTACAGTCACTGCGCAGTTTATATCCCTTTAATCATAGTGCAATGATACATAACCTTAGACCATCTTCTGGGAACCTCCTAGGCAACAGTGACCGTAAAATCCGTGCAGTGCAGTATTGACGATTTTTGGACATGGTTTTGGCCTTTGACAAATTTCCATAGCAATTTTGTGTGAAAAAATTTACGTTCAAGATAATCACAAGTCTGGGACAAAACTGGTTATATAGCTACTTATGAGATAAAAGATATCGTTGCGAAAAAAACACTCATGTTAGTGATTAAATGTCAATTGTATTTGGAGTGCCACAGGGAACCACATTAAGACCGACATTGTTTCTTAGATGCATCAATGATCCTTACATTATTTTACTTACTGTTTAATATAAATGCTAATAAATAATTAAATTTAATACCGAGGTCCCCCTGCATAATTTAAATAAATTAACTAATATTTGCAGATCTGTCCAACATATTCGAGTCGTTCTTACCTCAGCTGCTGACGTACCCGAACCCTATCGACCCACTGAACGGCGACGCGGCCGCCATGTACCTGCACAAACCGGAGGAGTACAAGAAGAAAGTTTCAGGTATCACTGTCTCTTTCTAACTTACCAATTTTGAGTTTTTTTTTGCACTGTCTATATCATTTGACTATTTAGGCCCTTAACTTATTTAATATTTGGGAATTTAATATCAATATATTTGTTAAACAAACATTGCGAAGTAATTTTCGTGTATAAGCGTGTACAGTCACCTATGAGTATCTACCTGACTGCAGACTGGGACAACTACACACCACGACAACCGATTGCAGTTCGACTGCAGTTCCTCCAGCAAAACGCCAGCAAGCTTAAGAACGCCAGCATAGAAACATCTAAATTAGTAAACATTCATTTTTGTAAAATAAAATAAATGTTAATTTTAAATCAAAAATTTCAGATTACGTCCGGAGATTCGCCACAGAAGAGGCTCTATTAGAAAAAGACGCTATCACAGGCATGGGAGGCGCAGCCCCCGCGTCCTCGGGCTCCAAGCCCTCAAATGGCACGGCCAACAACAATGCAAGCGAGACAGAGAGCTCTATGAGCGACTTCAGCGATGACGAAGCGCAGGATATGGAGTTATAACGTAAGTTACCACGTATAGAGATTCATCCTTGCTCACTCGCCACTGCCGTTAGTGTTTGACCTGGTTCGTCTATGGTCTGTTGTCTATGGTCGATTTTAGTCGATTATTTTGATTCGACTATTTATGTAATGTTTTAAATATAAATTGTGTAATTAAATGCTTTGTCTGAGGTAAAGTGTATACCAGATATTTAATAATACTTAAACCATAAAATTTGGCTATGTAAACTAGGCCAGTAATCATTGTTATTGTTGTCTTTATAGAAGTGTAAACGATTTTCTTGGTCAGATAATTGTTGTTAATGAATCAACCACACTCATGTAACTTATTTGGTTAAAAGAAATCGATCATAGACAAAAAGCGGTCATGTTGACGTAAAGCCAGTAACTATGTCCGTATTTGTACACAAAAAGTTGTGTTTGCTGCCAAACGAACGTAGAAAATGAATATATGTACAGATTATATTTTATGGACCACAATAAATGCCAATATAGAATATTAGTTTAAAAAACAATGCTCAGAAGTCTCTCATAAATGTTGCGATATCAAAATCATACTTAAATCCGAAATACGGCAATAAAATTAAAACGATATATCGCCTAGTCTAAAGAGAATTATATATGTAACTAAATGGCAGCGAACATGACGAGACATGCTTTAAATATAAAATATAATCGTGAGTTAATATATTCGATCGGTTGTTAAATAAAACTCACTTAAATACGTGTTTTAGATTTTTAGTCGTCAGTGTGTATGAATTGTGTCTATGGATTAAAAACTAGCATTGTCTTTGGCTTGATTAATAGTCTCTTACGCTTAGGATTAACAGCAATATGATAAATAAAACGTGTTCACGAAGAGTAGCGTTAGGGATCGTTGATGGAAAGAATGGATACAAGTATATAGCGTAGTTTAACGTCTTTATAAATGTACGGACTTAAAACGTTAGATTTTAATAATTTGTAACATTGCGCTAACAACACGTTACTAAAAATTAACCATTTTTATGTATCAGGACTATAAATGTAACTTTTTAAATTTTCGAAACTGGTATCCCAACGGAGGTGTGAGTGAGCGAGATAACATTTTGTAAATATCTTCAAATCTGTCCCCATAGCATAAAACCGACTTAAATCTATATATATTAAAAATGAGCCCGTCGCAACGGACTACAGTCATCACTTTATATCTCATAGGTATTTAATTATTTTTTATTTTTAGTTTTAATTTTGTAAACAAATGATGTGTCATGATTTTAAAATGTGTTTGTGTCCATCTCCCTCTGTGACGTACTATAACTACCAAAATTGTAACATTCTTTTGTTACATGGCTACACTGTCAAAGTTAAGTTTGTCTATACTTTAGCCAATACAATTCGAATTTCGAAAATGTACACGAGCTGTGATTATTTTCTTCCTTGTGGTTTTTTGTGAGAGATGAATAAGAAACGTGTCAATTTGTCTATGAAGATGTTGAGAAATTAAAATATAATAACAAGTATGTACTTAGTGTAATTGATCGTTCTGCTATATCGCCTTTTAGATATTTTGTTTGTTAGCACAATCATAATGTTTTTTTAATGTCTTGTAACACCGAATTTGAATGCAATATATAATCAGGGTTGCATAAAGTTTGTGTCGTGTAATATCATAATTTGAGCTGGGGAGTCCGGTTACGCCAAGAAGCATTTTGTTAGTTTGTGTGCCGTATCGCTGACTGCCGCATCGGTGTTGTTTTTGGCCGATTTTGTCATGTTCTTTTTGCTCAGTTTACTGAATACTATTATAGAATTGTTTTAAAATCTATAATTTGTGAATATAGTGCGATCTTTTGTACATTCTTAAAGTTAAGAATACAATCTGCTGTATTTTTTTATTACTGTAGTATTCATTTATTCTAACTTTTAAACGAATTATTAGGTACAGTTCAGTATGTATCAGATTTATTATTCACAATTTTTTTTAAAAGACAATTTATATATATTTTGGTACTGCGCTTCTCTTTAAACTTATGCAAACAAATAAATCTTTTATTCTGTATATTTTTTGAATTAGCGTACATATCAGATTTCCTTGTAACGAGAGGTAATAATCGAAAGACAAAAAGAACATCTCAAAACAATTAATTGTTTAACAGATACAGATCTCTAAATATGACATGTTGCGAACTGTAAGTGTTGCAATCGTGTGTAATATAAGTTTAGGATTATAAATAGAAATAATACAATATAATAGAATATAAACACGAAAAAATATATTAATAAACATATTATATGTATCTTTGAAATGATAATTCAAGCCATAATAATATATTTTGGTATAAGGAGTTAAGAGAAGTTGAAAATTTTTGTTTCAATCTTTATAAGTTGGGTCGCGTCTTTTGGAAATATTTGATAAGATTTTTTTTTTAAGTTTTCACCTAAGTTTCGGATTGCACCGTGAAAAGTTGTTAGATATTAATCGTTGTGAAGATGCGTACTTTACGTTCGTATGAATAGGTGAATAGCGAAGATTTTTTAAGGTAGTATTTTATCCTAGGCGCTAGGAAAGTTTTAATTTATGACAATTTCGTTTCGATAAATCAAAAATTTTAATATTTCAACATGTCGTACTTTTAAAAATCTTCGCTTTTAACAATAATGATGTGACTTGTCAAGGTTTTTTTTAACGGTTATTGCGTTCTTTTCGATTAATAAACGAAAGTTGTCGTCACGTCACTATTGTTCGGATATAAATAATAATCGAGGTTGAATTAATTATAAAGTACCAAAACGATATACCCGCGGCCGTATCTATGAACTAAAACTGAAATTGTACAACCTTCCTTAAATTCCATCGCCAGTATTGTATGTCCACAGCTTAATATTTATAGGGATGAGCCTGCAATGTTCATAAAACCGGTATTTTTTACAGTTTCGGTTTTAATTTATAGTGTAGAACCAGCCGATTGTGAATGGTATAATACATGTAACGGAATAAAAAGTTTTATTATTCTATTTTTATTTGATTACATGTAATAAACTTACGTTATTTTTAAACTAAACAGCATTTCATTTTATCATAATACTAGCTTCCGCCCCGCGGTTTCACCCGCGTTCCAAAGAGATCTTATGTCTTCCCGGGATAAAAAGTAGCCTATGTCCTTCTCCAAACCATAGGCTATCTGCATACCAAATTTTATCGCAATCGGTTCGGCGGTTTAAGCGTGAAATGGTAACAAACAAACTCACTTTCGCATTTATAATATTAGTTGGGGTTTTCCTCGAAACTTCTATCGCAATAAACGTAAGCTTGCATGGATTCATTTCGTGTTAACTAAACTAAACTAAAATTTGATATTTTTCAGCCATCATTTCGTTTCATTGCGTTACCTTTGAACTGATATCCAAGTATATTTGTTGGATGTGGTGGCAAAGGTTGTGGGTTCGAATCCTACAATGAGCTTGAGCTTTCATCGTAAGAAAATCACAGCACGATGGTATGGTACTTTCTAGGTCCCGCCTGGTTGGCTACCACTTGCAAGTTGAAAGTCGCAACATTCCCTCTGATACCCGGGTAATATTTCAGTCATGGGAAGTATAAAATAAAAAAACATTATTATTGATTTATTAACATAACTCTATTAAAAATAAACATTTTAACAACAGCTCTATGTACAATACGCCAACTATCTACACTCATACAGCACACACGCTATTGAAAACCAATGTATTCGACTTGCGGCGCGTTCCAGGGACCGAGAGGGACGGCATTATGCAGGAGACCATGATTCATTCGACAAAAAAAAAATGTTATATTGTCTTATTTATAAGGTCAATGATAAATACAAATATTTTAAATGTAAAAGTTTTTATTTATGTTTGTTACACTAGTATACTGCAATAGGGTGCTTACGCAAATGTATCGTAGATGGCGCCTCCGAAATAAAACGGAATTAGGTATGTAATTGTAACCAATCGCACTTGTTAATGATATAACACAGTGGCGCCCCTAGCGGGAGAAATTGGCATTAAGGTTACCTATGACTGAATGGATAAAATATTAGCTTCCCCCCCGTTCCCTAGGAATTTAATGTTTTCCCTGGTTAAAACGCCCTCAAGGGCCCTTTGAGCTCTCCGTCATGGTTTTCACATAGGATTCTTCATGAAAGGTGTGAAGAGATTTTTACAGGGTCAACAACGCCGTTTAAAAGCTTCTATAGGTTTACAGTAACCGCTCACCATCAGGTGGGCCGCATGCCTGCATGCACAATTTGTCAAAACTTGTATATTGAATCATTGTCCTGCAGCCGTATATGATGTTATTGGGCGGTCACTGGAGCGCGACAGTCACTCTGGGGTACCAATATTCAGAACATATTCTGTGCTAACACAAAGAACAATTATAATCCATAATAGTATTAAAATAAAGATCAAAATACACTCAGAATGATATTATAACTTTAAAGGTTGGATGTTATAGTTAGAATTATCTTATACATATGTATTTCGACAAAAAAGTGGTATATTGTAGTATATCAGTTATCTGGTTCCCATAGCACAAGCTCTGCTTAATTTGGGATCAGATGGCCGTGTGAGGAATGTCCCAGGATATTATTATTATTTATAATACAGTCAAATACTGATTGAGTTATAACTCAAGTGTTAATTTAAACCTAAAATGATAAACATCTAACAAAATGGCATACAGGCTCTTCTGTCTCACTTTAAAGTTACCCATAGCAAACATAACATAATTGAACTATTTGCAATAATAACACTCATTCACTCATAACAACTTTACATAAAAATATATATATATGTATATAAATATTGAATCATAGTATTTTTGAAAACTGGATATTTTATTTGGTATTGCAAGCCTATTAATTAATGTAATGAGAATATTTGGTGGCAGCCCCAGAGTGACGTCACAACGTCATAAATGCGTTTCTGGTGCGTAGTGAATTATAGCGATCCCACGTTCATAACAAAATACATACGTAAAAATAACAAATAAAAAATAAAGAAAGGAAAAATGGTAGGTACATACACAGTGAGAGTTAAGCTAAAATACAGTAGGTCCGGCAGTTTGTGATATTAAAATTAGTAAATTAATTCAGGAATCCATTTTTAATAATAGCTAGTGGTCGATGTATTTTGGACTTTATTCTGGTCACTATAAAGTGTCAATGTAGGCAACGGATTTGTAGTGACCTCTGTTATTTCCTGTGGTAAAATATATAACCGCCAATTCAAACTAACATATAGCGCTGTTTCAACAATGTTTAGAATTGCAACTTCTTTCATTCCTATTGTGTACCTGATTATACTTTATTTTTCATGCAATAAAGTTCAAAATACATAACCATGCAACACACAGTCATAATTAACTAAATATATTATAATTATGATGCATTAAAGCTAGTGATTATATATTTTACCGAGATTAAATTCATCACCATCCTTTTCACAGCAGCCAAGCAATTTATGCCGATATAAAATATGCAAATATACACCCAATTAACATATTACATCGGTTTCATATTGTAGTTGTCTATATATAGTATGATTAAACATGGTTAATAGAATATTCTTTATTTATTATACCGAAAATTGCATTTTAGTTATGTCTGTTTTCTTTACATGCTCTTAAGCAAGACAAAAGTCTAATAAGTGTATAAAGTTCAGCATCTTATGCCCAACACCTAGAGTTTACTTTTGCTTGCATTTTCACAAAGTTCTAGTCCAGAATTCTGCATATTTTAGAGCCACCTTTATTACCATTATTTTTATATCTCAAGAGGCTGACAAGCAGGCAGTCAGTCCACCTGATGGTAAGTGGTTGCTTATGGATATTAGCAATACCAGGAGGATTACCAATATGTTACCAACCTTTAATAAAACCTAGAAGGTCTGTCAAATACAATATTTAAGGAAAGATTGCACATACCAAATGGAAAATGTTCGTAATAAAACTGGATCCACAATCACTAACTATAACGCATCACACAACACTGTCACATCACTAGCCGATGATAAGGCCGCAACCAAACTTGAACTGTTGTTTGGCCTGGTTGGCCATGCCCGACAGGGCAAAGGTGAACGGTAAGGGCTGGAGCTTCTTCTCTAGGACCGCACCAATGTTCCAGTTTGAGTCAACCATGCCTGGAATTAGAGTATTAAATTGTTTGTTTTTAATTCTCTATTAAAGCTGGAAATACATTCCAAAAGGTCAGATTATATGTGTATTTAGTTTCTTCTTCAACAGTTATTCTAAATTTGTGTATGGTTGATGCCTGCGAGTGATATTTCCTGTATAACCTATTGTTGTTAATATAACAAGATGTAATATTATCAGATGTTAATTGCTTCTATATTTTGATGTAGTAATTGCATATTATAGTATATTAGGCATTGTATACATACAACCTTCGGCCACATCATCACTTACCATCGTGAGATACATACAAAAAAACAAAATTGATGTCTACACATGTGACACATAAAATATCTAAATTAAAGTAGAAATTTTAATCGCTGGATAAACTATAACTATTCCTCTGATAAGTCTATAAAAAAACTGTTCTAATTTTAAATTCATCATCATCATCATCTCAGCCGCAAGACGACCACTGCTGGACACATCCCTCCCCTACGCATAGGACTGTTCTTACTAATTCAAAATTAACCATAATTTGAACATTATAAATAAACATATATAAAATTCTCCTGTCATAGTGTTTGTCTGCAACTCCTCCGAAACGGCTCGACCGATTTTTATGTTTTTTTTTGTGTATATTCGGTAGGCCTTTATTCTACGCAGGTGAAACCGCGGGGGAAAGCTAGCATGTGTATATAAAAATTAAGTAAAATTAGTAAAGTTTCTTAAAAGTTACATTACACTATGAAAAACATTGGTGGTTCTCTCTGGTATAGAGCAATTTAATAAACAAAAAAAATAAATGCTAGCATAGTAAATAAGAACATAACTTACCTCTGAATACTAGTTCTGCTTTGGGTATGGTGACCTGGTAGCCAATGGTGCCCACAGATTCCATCCCCCGGAATGATGTGTCCATTTCTGCTACGATCTGAAAGTACGATTATTAACATGTGAATAAAAGTTGTTACTTTATCTAGCTAGAGATTGTAATGGTGGCTTTGGACTAGAGATGTAAGGTTATGTGTCTAAACCTCCCAATGGAATCGGTTCATCTTGTCATATAAGGTATGCTGTGTAAATGAAGTCTCACTCCATGTTTATTATTCCATTATATTACTCAATTATTTTAGAAAAGGTAGATATTCCACCAGGTTAGGTCATCGTGTCTCGGACCGAGGTTCAACTGTAGTTATTGGAATCTTGTATTATGCTGAGTACTAAGGGAACTTTAATAGCGCGATGTAGAATCTTGTGGCGCCATCTATGTCTACGTAGCGGAAAGTTTCGCTATATACCCGAAGATGTAGCAGGCGCAAAGGCAGACTGCCACAAAGTAACACCACTATAGTTACAATTATTTTTAAACTCGAGTTAACTGTATCCTCTGAGCTACTTAAAACCTGAACCTGGCTACCTGATAGAAGCAAAGAGTACGAAATATTGTGACTTTGCGACCAATGCGGTGCGTTGCATCGTCGCGTTCGTTACAGATTAATGAATGTATAAATAGGTAAGTACCATCTTCATTCCTACACCGAACCACTAGACGCCGGGAAAATTTCCACCCGTACGTTGTAGACATCCCAAACATACGGACACAATGTTTTGCATCCTCATTTATAATGCGAACAGCAAACGGGTGGAACTTGTTTCCTGACTCCTACAATCTAGGGACTTTCAAGGCCAGTGTGAATAGGTTTCTTCTGGGTAAGCGTGCTCCATCTTAGGCTTGGTCTTTCGACCGGTCAGAAGTCAAACGCAAGCCCATTCAGTTAAAAAAAAAAAGTAACAGACTTGCAACTGTTCGCTGGCCTGCTTGAAGTAGCAGAGGTGGAAGCTGGCGGCGCCGAGCGTGGCGGACAGCTCGCTGTCGAGCATGGTGTAGCGCGCGGCGGCCGACGTGATGGCGATCTCGCCGCCCATCACTCGCGCGCCCGACTGGTACACCAGCTCCGCGCCCAGGGCCAGCCGAGGAGTCACCGACTGGAATTTAAAAAAAAAAAACCACATAAACATTAGCAGAATATACAGCTTGTAAATATAAACTAACTCTCCACCCTGCAGTTTCACCTGCAATTCCCCAAAAACGGTTTAAATTTCGGAATTTCTTTTCTTAGTGAATGTTCGGTAAAAAAAAGTCAGGGTGTAAAATTTTTCTAACCCCAGCTGTTTAGGCTGGGCGTTGATAGTTCAGGAAAAATCTTAAGAGTGCATAGACATATTTATAATGCTTAGTATAAGTGTTTTGCTATTTTCTAACCTGTAAATAATGTCCAACAAACACAGCTGACTTTTCACTGAAATCTGGTTTGCCAACTGCCATTGCTAATGTGTAGTCGGGCCCCTTGTACTCCAGCGTGCCTTGTGTCGCAGTCAACTTGCATTCTTGCACCTGTGGGCATTAACATCACATATAAATGGACACACAAAATAGCTCAGGGTTGTATGAGCTTGTATCATCAATACTTCCGCTATCTGTGGATAGATGGCGCAACAAGATTCTACATCGCGCTAACAAAGTTCTCTGTATACTTTGCATATATACAAGATTCCAAAATATACAATTGGACCGCGCTCTGCAGGCGCTATGACCCAGCCAGGCGGAATTACTCCTCCAATAGATTTCGGTGAAGGAAAACATTGTGAGGTAACCATAGTACAGTGGTAGGGTACTAAGTACCCATCTGACTAGTCAGATGGGTACTAAGATGGCACTTTGAAGCCACCTTCTAGGATTTTTGTATGCTTACCACCTTCGGCCACATCATCACTTACCAGCCATGGTAATTGTGGTCAAACAAGCAGAGTAAGAGACTTAAATGAAATAAAATATGGTAATTACGGTATGCTTATCGTCATTGGACCTCAAACTCATTTATTCAGATAAGCCCAGGTAAGATACTTATGTCCTCGAGTTCGTAGTAATAATAATCGAAATGTAGATGGTATAATAAATACCTGAGCAGCACCCTTAAACCTGATCTCGGGTGACAGCTGATGTATCAGGTTGAAGTTCACGTTGCCGGAAGGGTCCACATCACCAAGGACGACGGGGAAGGCCTCCGTCGGTGAGATCTGCTTTGTGCCTATGTATGTTGCTCCTAACTTGTACCCGTTTTGTGCTGAACTCATTGTTAGTGTGTGGGACATCTGTGGATAGGATTTTTTTTTTAAATTTAATTTCACTTCTAGGAGATTTTACGTTACTATGGCCTCTGCCATGCATAAAGTCAGGCAAATAATAAAAAAGTTATTCCAAGAGGTGTCAACAATAAAAAAATGTTAGAAGATTTTTTTTTCAACATATTTTGTTTCCACTCCAAATTAAAAATAATAATACATACACTAAACACAAGCATGTTCTGATTTTAGTGCACTTTATATTAAAACAAAAAAAATGGTTTTGTAAAAAATTAAGCTTCAATCAGATAAATAAAATCTATAGTGTGGTGGTTGGCTTGGCTTAGCCCCAAAGCCTGACTCGCACATGACCAGTTTATCAATAATCTATTTAAATATTATTCTATAATATCACTAACTGTTGCCTGCTGTTTCAACATATTCCCGGAATAAAAAGCCTATAACCTTCCTCAAGAATTAAGCAATGAAATGCGAAAAGATTTTTTCAAATCCGACTGATAGTTCCAGAGATTTGCGCATTTAAACAAATAAAAAATCTCTTTTCCTTTATTATATTGGTATAATTGGTATAAAAAAAAAATATATATATATATATACGTATTGGTATAGATATAGCATAACTGTCATTAATTGAATAGAATTACCTGGAAGTGATTAGAAATACCCTTATTCACCATCAGTTTGCCGCCTTCAAAATTAACTGGCATCACATCTGCAAAAAAAAAAAAAGTATTTAATTTCATAAATAAGTTTTCAAGAGGTTTAGCTTTATTATAGTGAGATTATGAACTGTATGTTCGGGTTCGGGTCACAGGGTCCTAGGGTCCTATGTAGAACCTGCTTGCATAGCCATCAAAACTGTCTGTACCAGTAGATGCACCTGATGGTAAGATGCCACAGTCACCTATGAACATTAGCAAGCCAAACAAAGCCTTAAAGTGAAAGAGATGGATGTATTGTTTGAAGTATAAAGCTGGCATATGGAGCATGCTTTCTAGTATCAAATTTCTAACAATGAAACAGTACTATTTTGTCTACATTATTGTAAATAGTACTAATATTTTATTTTTGATGTTTTTTTATGACATATTAATTAATGAATAAACATTAATTGTGAATGTAAAAAGTATTTAAAAAGATAAAAATAAATGAATATTTATTAGTAATTCTCTTTCAACATTGGTTGTTTGTTTACATACACTTACTGTTTATGCAAATTATGGCCCACTACATCTGACCTTACCAGTAACACAGTACATTTGAATGTATACATGAAATTATTCACATTATATCTACACAATATGCAAACTATAGACTTCAGTATCATCATAAATGGTACATATAATAAAGTCTGTTCAAATATGGGTTTTATACCAAAGCGTTAAATTAACTATTACAAAAGTAAAAAAAAAGATCCTACTATAACATTATAAAAGTGAACGTTTGTAAGGATGGTTGGATGGATGTTTGTTATTCTTTCATGGAAAAACTACTGAATGAATTTAGACGAAATTTTGGTAACATCAATAGATAATATCTTGGAAATTAAAATTAGATGCTACTGTATGTCGGACTTCTACACATTGGCAGAGAGCTGTGGCTTATTAGCGAGACAAATATTCATATTTTTTTTTTTCTCATTAATTACCTATTTAATAGTATTGAATGTCAGAGTAAAAGCAAAATCCTTAAACAAAAGGAAATTTACACTAATAAATCAAAGGAGCTAAGGAGTGAATAATATAGTACAATGGGTCACGCTTTGGGCAGATAACTGTTATCACAAAATAAATATGCCTTGAGTGGATGGCGTGTCTTTTAAATATTTTCAGTATGATACCTTAACCATCTTTAGATTTAACATTTTTGTCTCATGGAAAAGTTAAATCTAAAGATATTGTTACTTTTTTGTGGGCAATTCAAAAGAATTCTTCTTGGAATTTTAAAATAGGAATAATTACATCACAGCATAACCAAACTTTTCAATATTTACCATTACGTTTTTACCGCCCTTTTCTGACTGAATATGAAAAGGTAATCTTTTCTCATGTGTCTGCTTTACATTATGTTTGACTCTATAGATTAAAAATAGTAAATAAACACGGAAAACTTTTACCTTTGGTCTTTTTGTGCAACTCGTCCAATGTACCAGGATTATCACGCTTGTTTTCATTCTCTATGTTCTTTAAATCGGCACTTGTAAGGCCAGAGTTAGAGACACGGTACCTGCTCGCTATAGCGCCCATTTTATTAGGAAATTCGTTATACTTTTCCTATATTTCCCAGAAATCGATGAACATGTGCAATGAAACACAATTCTGTGGAATAAAAGACAATCGCTACAGCGTGAAGTTGACAGCAGGTGCTACCAACTTAATAAAACCAAATCATAGACATTAAAGTCATCATAAACAATATAGTCACCAATGTTACCATAAATGAGCCATACACCATTAGTATTATTTATGTAATGAAAATTTTATAAATTGGTACTTGTTCTGTTTATTATATGTAGTAGAGATGTGTGTGATCATCGATTCAAAATCGCTTCAATACTCAAACTTTATTATGTTCATATTCTTCTTATTTTTTAGTATGGCAGCAAAATTATTTTTATTAGGAGTTATTTTTGCCAGTGTTGAATTATATCGTTTAGTAAAATGGTGGTAGTTGTATTAAAACTTCTCATGGACTTTCTGAAACAAGGTGAACATTCTCGATACACGTATTAATTTCATTACACTTCACTAGAGCACTTGAATTGATCTTCATTGGGTAAAACAACACCGATATTATTCAATAAAAGCCAAAATACACCGATTTCATTCATCAAAATAAAAACAAAGCGTCACTTTGCAATTTCCGACCTAATTTGTTTTTTTATTTACAATCAATGTATAAACTAACTTACAAACTAAAAAAAAAAAAAACAAACTATGATATATAGAAAACATCCTCAAAGCCCTCGCTACTGTCGATAGGCAAGGTTCCCAACAAGCTGGCAGCGTTCCCTTTTTGGATGGCCAAATTTATGCGTTGGCGGAAAAAGCTCCCAGCCCATCGGTCTCCCGAAGGCTCGATGAGCTTGGATGATAAAATCCGAACAAATAGGCGAGCTTCGAATCCCCACGGACCCAAGGTTTCCACTGCGAATGGCATGAACAAAAAAACAGGACCAAGACAAGCGTATTTTTGTAATTTGTTTATATTTAGTTGGGATATGTCTTTGGATTGTGACGCCTTGGTTGCCCTACTAATTGTCAGTAGGAAGAAGTTGTAGTCTTTGTCATGTCAGACAAGACAAAATTATCTTTAACTAACGTGACATTGGCGGAATTGTGCTATTGGCTTCAGTCGCCATTCTATCAAGAAGAAGAAGAAGAAGAAAACATAACGGAAAAAAGTGACATCAGTCAGTTAGACATTGACACTTGACAGTTGTTGTCAAAGTAAAAGAAAGAAAGAGGCGGAATTGTGCTATTGGCTTCAGTCGCCATTCTATCAAGAAGAAGAAGAAGCAATTTATCCGTAAGCATAACTCTGCGACGAACAAATCATACACATAAAAATAAAAAAATACGAGCTGTGAACAAGCGTTATCAATCAGAATTTGCTTAACATAGTGACAAAGAATTCACTCCTAGCCTTCGAGATCAACACAGTTTCTTACTAAAACTCATCCAAAATGCCCAAAGTGGTGTCAAGAAGCATCGTCTGTTCAGACACGAAAGATCAAGAGGAATACAACGAAACAAAACCCTTACACATTTACTACTGCATATGTGGTCAAATGTCCCTTATTCTGGACTGCACTATAGATAAATTACCCCTACGTCCTACCGACGGGGCAAGAGTTATCGACGGTTCAAAACATGCGCACAAAATAACGTCAGACCCAGACGAAACTGTTTATTTGAAACGTGAAAAGGGTATTGAAAGGCAATACAGGTTGAAGTGTAAGAAATGCGCAATACCTATATATTACAAACATGAGCAGGAAGGTAATGTCGTTTTCATAATGCGAGGGGCGTTAGTTCAGAATGCTGGAGAAGGAGGTGTCACAGATATTTATAAGCAAGTAGCTTTACCGCAACCTAAAAAGATTATGGTAACGAAACATACAAAGAATATGGGTAAATTCAGTTCGGTGACTGTTTCAACTATTGATGAAGAAGAGGATGAGATTGAAGCAAGAGAGGTTGCAGATAGTTATGCCAATAATGCAAGGATTATTGAGAAACAGTTAGAGAGAAAGGGAATGAATAAGAGACAAGCGGAGACACCTGCACAGGTGACCGAGAAGAGAGTTAGAGGGACATTGATTGAGAAATAATTATAGGATAAGTTCAAATCTAACAGTTTGTGAATTATCTCAAATGAAATTTTGAAATGAAAATTCAAATTACCTTTATTTATATCATATTGCATCAAAATAAAACTAATCCAAAAAGCATTTTTCTATATTATTGCAATATTCATAATTCATTCATTTTAAACTTAATAAGTGTAAACTAGAATGTTAAAAAGAAACAAAAATATGTGGGAAAAGAAGTTTTTTCATATTACATGTCACTAACATCATACAAGGAAAGTGACAGCGGAAGATCAAGAATAAGGTATATAGATCAAGTGAAAGCAAAAGTAGATAATGGGTTGTGTGATGTCCACTACTAAGTGATAAATAAAACAACATGTTTTATATTGAAAGCTGTGGTTCTACGTCTGCACCCCGGCACGTCTGCACGCCTCAACGACTCAGCGATAAGTGAGCTCGCACCGACGCTCCGCCATACCCACGCAAACACCACATCCCTCCTTTATTAATAATTTTATTTTAATTGTACTTCCACATACGGAATTATATTTCAATAGGCCTTTGCAGGCGCCACATACAGTTTGAATCTAACACCGATTCGGAAAGTTGCTTTTGCTGAGAAGAACCGGCAAGAAACTCAACAATTACTCGTTTGAAACAATCTTAAACATATTATTTAGTATACAATGTTTGTCTTATAAAACATAAGCTACTGTTGACTGTAAATATGATAGCAAGATACAACTTACAACATTTTATATAAAATAAATAAATTGACGTTAGGTAACTCCACACACAACTGTTTAAATTGATAAATTTGACTAACTAATAAATCTATACATACAATTTATCTGCTAATTCTCATTTGATGTTATTTAGTACCTATAGTTATAGTACTTGTTAGTATTCCAACACTTCATACAATACCCAGTTGTATTCCATTATCTAGTCACTTATCTTTCCTTCATCTCTTCTTTCCTCATTTTTGTTTGTATTTTATTTAAATAACGTTTGTTGTGCTTTGAGTGGCAATTACATTTAAATCCATTCATAGATTGCGATGTAAATATGAACCTGTTTGAAAAGCTGAAACTAAGCATGAACATTAGTGTGTGTTTCCAGAAAAATCGCTTTAGCTCGTTTATGCGTCAATAAGTAAGTGCGTTGTTTTGTTTTAGAGCTCTGTGTCTCAAATAACCATTAGATTTATATTCCGGAAATTTCATGATAATAGAAAATTTAATTATATAGGGACACGATAACAGAATCGATACATAGCTGCCACGGATACTTTTGTTTCGATGTCGGGTACTTTTATTTTTCCAATAAGATTCAGACACCTTTCGTTGCATTTGATATTTTACGTGGCATCTATATAAGTAAATGTTTTTATTTATAGTTCAATACAGTATATTATATGGTCACACATGTGTATTGGTGTTACATCTGCCCCACTACAGAATCTGCATTTCAATAATCTTTAAAAATTTATATTTTGGCACAATAATTTTTTAATTGTCGATAATATCTTAATTATCGCAAAATAGTATAAGTACGTACCAATGTGTGAAGTGTTCGATTTCGAAACGCTAATTTTACATTTTGATTTTAAAATTACATTAAACAATTAGTTTATAAATGTTTAATGGCTAACGGGACTTCATAGCCAAACAAATATATATTTAGGCATATTTTATTATACATATATAGATTGATATTATACACAGATTAATAATCAGGTGCTTAAATAATTAGATAAGTATACTCAAAGTTATTAAGTTATATTATTTGATTGTTTTTAATTTCATTTAGTATATTATTTGTATAAGTATTATGTGAGAGCAGGTCGTCCTTTGAAACACTACCCAATGATAGGTTGTTCGTAAAATGTTTAGCTTTACTAAAACATAGGAACAATATTCTACTGTATTCGTAAGTGTACCACAATCATTTTTTGTTGTGTGGGCAACAATTAGTGACATCGGTTTAGTCTAATGTAACTTGATATTGTGACAATACTTACTGAGCCTTGCTGAAATGCCTTATCAATGTTCTTAGACTCAAGTTTGAATGCTATTGTCTACTCTACGATATAAAGTTATAATTTAAATAGTTTTTCCAAATGGAAATTTACCATTTTATGATATATATATTTTTGTCCTTTTCTTGTTACCTGGATGAATCGGTATTTTTTATTTTTCTTTAACGACGCTTTCTAAAAATGAAACCTAGCTAGATCGATTTATCGCCCCCAAAACCCTCTGCATACAAAATTTCATGAAAATCGTTGGAGTTGTTTCCGAGATTCAGAAATTGCTCGTTTAAAGGTATTAGATGTGCATCAAAATACTACCCACAATATGTATGTTAGGTAATATTTATGACCATCGAAAAGTCAATCATTAAATAAATTATAATTTCGACCATTGTTAGGTATCTAGTTCAATAGGAAAATAGGTAGACGTTCATTTCTGAACGCACCTTGGTCTATGAAATATTATTTGTTTGACTGAGTCCGTCGTTTAATAACTTGACTTTCCTGGAATTCTATTCCCACCCGCGTATGTCTGTTCTTGTTTAAGTATAGAAACATTAAAATGTTTTCTATAGTCAATTGTAGGTACTTCGATGTTTTATAAACATCTATCGATATTAAAGACCCATTACATGGCCTCAAAACTATTGTGTAAACTTTGCATGCTGGACCCAATATAGATAGATTATAATAATTTTTAGCTCTCGATTTAAAGCATTAATACCTACTTTGGAATGTAAAAGAATAAATGTGGGTAGGTTAAATATGTGCACCTACACTCTTTAACGGACACGGATAGGGAAACCATACACTAAATATGGCTAATATCGTCTCAAACCAATCATCACTATGCATATCTCTAACCTCGGCGGTAGCTTCAGTAAATTCGACCTTCATAAGTGCCCTCCTAGGGCCTAACTGAATAAATGGCTTTGACTTTGACTCGCCCAAGCTATTATATATATTTGCCCTGCAGTCAGCAGACTTGACTGAGCAAGGTATCGTTTGAAATCTCACTATTTCATTTAAAATAACTGTTTACCAGTGCTCGGCCATATTCAAAAACCGATTCACACCATTCGCCAGAAGTTAGAGACCACACAATGACATCGGCATGAAGTAGGTAGGTATCTACTCTAATTCCCAATAGTAATAGCATTTGAGTTTTTATAATTCAAGACTGAACGTTTGGACTGGAACATGAATCATTTCCTATTGTGGAATTGCATATCTATTATACCCACTGTTTTATACCAGTATATGTGGAACTTGATGGGTATTTACCCATTAGAATAAATATAATTTTGTGGAATTGCATATACACACTAGTGCACACAGTTTTACACCAGTATATGTGGAACTTGATGGGTATTTACCCATTGGAATAGTGTACAGTATGTATTTTGCCATTCTCTTTCTACTTGGCTTGGCTAATACTTACAGGCACGATTGGTTGTTGCTGTGTAGTCGGTTGCATACGAAATGTAAATAGTTATAATTAAATGTAATGTGGGTAAGTCGAGAATGACACAGAGAATACCTCACTTCGTTTTTGGTAGTGATAGTTCTGCGGTATTTATACAATGTGGATTTATTGTTATAATGGAATGTGCACACCAGCTACACAACAACATTTTATTGGTAAGTATTAGCAGGCACTTAACGGCTATTTGACCGAAGATATCAATTTTATTGACACCTGCTCACACTTAAAATAAGTATTTCTTATTTTACTGAACAATATATTTATTTCTACATCCCTTCTACATTCCATAACCCCGGTCATTTGCCTTTTTCTTGTTAAGTATCTGCTGTTAATATTATTCTACTAAAATGTCCTCGATCGTATATTTTATACGCTCATTTTTTCAAATAAATTGCACTGACTCTCTGACCTTGATCCCATCCTCGTCGCCAATGTGATGTCCACTACTAAGTGATAAATAAAACAACATGTTTTATATTGAAAGCTGTGGTTCTACGTCTGCACCCCGGCACGTCTGCACGCCTCAACGACTCAGCGATAAGTGAGCTCGCACCGACGCTCCGCCATACCCACGCAAACACCACAGGTTGTTTAAGGAAGTACATGAAGTAGGTATAAACAGAAGAGTGGAGAAAATTACATGGAAAAGGGCCCAGTTCGCAAATATAGAAGAAGATAGCTTTTTAATGTACTTCTGTTTTGATCTAGTCTACTATACTACATTTAACTGTATATTTGTCTTTGGGATGTGGAAAATAGTCTTGTGATTTGTAGTAAAAAAAAACAGTGATTGTGTTTCCCTTTTTTTTTATTCATATGAAAACGATTTTACAATATTTCTTTTAAACAATAAATACAGGTAATTATAATGTTTCAATTTAATATGATTGACGGAATAATTTAATATACCTTTGACTTATATATGTATTTATTATTTACATAATTATGTACAATTCCAAAGTCAAATACAACTAGCAGATGCTAGCTAAATATAAAAATGTACTTAAAAAGATTAGTTTTGAATACAGAGTATTTATTAATTTTGTACATTATTTACACATAATATTATATTGGATTTTTAAAATTCAATTTTCATAGCTTTGTAATTTTGTTATTTTAAAATCAGATAAATATTTTTAATATCACAAAATTAAGATTTGATATAACCCTTATTTTTGGGCCATGTTTGAATATAAATTAATAAATATTTCTCAATAACATAAATATATATAGAATAAAACTATGACAGGGAAGTAACATTCAACTTAACTTTCCTTAGGTACAGTCAGCTACATTGATATATTTTAATAATTATAATATAAAATTTAGTAGACAAGTATTAAATAAGGTTTTCAGTGTGCATGACTGTATCAACATTAAATTTTAAATAAAATGGCAGAATATGCATTAGAAAGACTGGTTCAACAATGTTCTATCACATGCATTTAAAAAGTTATTGGCACTTGACATTAAGAGTCATTTGGGAAGCATTATACTGGTTCAACAAATTATAATTATTATAAAAAAGGTGCCATTAAATAACGATACTGTCGTTACAGTATTAAAGCAATCTTATGGAGTGATTTTGAAAACAGAATAATATGGAAGAAAGACGTAACTTCCGCTTCTCTTGTTATCTTGTATTCTCAATAGAGGTCGCCAGTCGCCATACGATATTTAGGACGCAAATTAGTGATCAGGTTGTATGCTTACTTCTAAAGGAATGTGGTGACGAATGAGGTGATGTAGACGATATTTTATACTACATCGCATTTATTCGAAAGTTTTTAAAAGGGCACTTACTAGGGGACATCTTACAGAGCTAAGATGTAAAAATTACAACATTTGTGAGACGAAAATATATTTTAAAACAAACGCACGAAAAAAACTAGGATTCATCATCTGCTGTATCATCATCATCATCTCAGCCGCAAGACGTCCACTGCTGGACATAGGCCTCCCCTAATGATCTCCAATAGGACCGGTCTTCCATCTGCTGTGTGCTACTAATAAATAACAAGTCGCTGTATGTCAACAAAAATGTTGCAATTCTTACGTTTCATAATATAAAAACTATATCGTTAATGATTTCCTAACTCCTTTGTCAATTAATAACTACGACAAAATGTTAAAGACGATCAAATAGAATCGTGTTCGTATCCAATAAATGCCTCATTATGCAGACACGATTATTAAACAGAGACAAAAGGAAACTATTTACCTTAAGTACTGTCTTTTATGATTAAAAAGAATTAAACACCACATAATTAAGTTGGATGGACCCCATTTTGAATTACATCAATTTAAAGAGCCTATGGGATGCAGTTTTGTGATTCGCGCTTGTTGAATATGGCAATGAATTATTGTATTATCTATACTTCTATACCAATATAATAAAGCTGAAAAGTTTTTTTTTTTGTTTGTTTGTTTGTTTGAAAGCACTAATCTCTGGAATTACCAGTCTGATATATATATATATATATATATATATATATTGCCGTTGATAGCCCACGTCTATAGGCTACTTTTTATCCCGGGAATGCGGGTGAAACCGCGGAGGACAACTAGTAATAAATAAGGGACGTTAGTAATTAAGGCATCAATGTATAGTTCTTTAACGTTCTGAATGCAAAAGAAATACATACATAAATCCATTGCCATATGGCTCAAGCGCAAATGGCAAGATTACGTCTTATAGGTGCATGCAATAAACGTAATAAAATAAAATGAGAGAAATATTATTTTTAAAATTTAAATGGAGACCATACACACCTTTAAACAAAACTGTGAAATTATTCGTAAATTAATCAAAAATCGTACACCTTCGAACTTTTTAAGCACAAAATAATATTGTATTCCCCATAATATCACTAACAACCCAAGAGGACATGGATAATTAAATTGTACAGGATTGACTAATCTTTAGGTATAGGTATTAAAACTCCAAATAGTGCTTAATATAAATTGTTTGTATAGTTCACTGAAATATGAAAATCAGACTTCAATCTATGGCGCCAATAATTTCGGGGCCTTCTAGCTACGGTTCTAAAAATTTATAGTGGTCGAAGCTAAGGTTAAAGGAGCCTTATTTATGAAAGGGTAAAAAATCTCTCAATTGTCTACCTAAAAATTTGTTCCGTTTAAACCTATAAACTAGGAAATAATTTACAGCACTGACTGTACGAGCTGTCAAAAAGTCTTCTTTTAGCGTTTTCCCGCGTAAAAACGTGGAGGTTGTCCATTAAAAAAAAAAATAAGCTTCGTGATCTACAAAAAATTGGTGTTCCCCATATCGAGGTTTATAATTACAATCAGTTCCTTGAAGTCTTCAAATACGGTATTGTCTCGGGTGCAATGCTAAACATAACTAAATGTAACTATTTTTAACGTACAAAAAGCTGCGGTATTATTGCGCGACGGAACCTTAGCAGCTAATACTGAAATGTAATATACTTAAAGCGATTTTTATAAAATCACATCCAAATTCACGCCACATAGCTCTAGATCAAGAATTCCGAAAGCTTACAATTAAATAATTTCATTTTGAGAAAGTGTCGCCATATTGGATTCGCCATTTTTTTACACAATACAAATGCTACGTCTAATACAAGAGCAAAATTTATTTTTTAAAGGAATTAATAAAAAGGGAAGATACTAACTCTAACCAGAACATAGAGATTCTGCAAGATTGGGTATATCGTCCAAACTGTGTGATAAGGATTCTTACTTCTAACATAGTTTATAGATTCGAGTATATTAATTTGTCTCTTAACGCAAAAATGGTAAAATATCGTTTAAATTTGTATGAGACATTATTTAGTCTTGCAACATTGTTTATCTATTTTAAGTATAATAATATCCCTACAAATTATTGTTTCACGAGATAATTATATTTCTCTCTCAGATTTCAAAAATTACATTTTCTAATTTTAAGATTTTTAAAAGGGCCAAGTTTTTTTAAATCTTTCGTATTAATTCTTTATTAAGTAAATTAGTTCTAGATCTATGCTACCTATCTAATTAAATAATAAGTCAAATACTTTATCAATGGCCCTTAAATTAAGTCTTAATTATTTTTTTTACCAAATAGGTAACTTATAAATCTACAAATCTCACTTTAACTGTGTTATTCACAGGTAAAAATACAAAATTTAAGTACCCTAACTTTGCTCCGTCTCATCTGGTCGAGTTAAAAAAAAAAACAAAACATTTTGAGCATCGATTTCAAATTCCAATCGCATGAACAATTCAGTAGCTTAATCAGTTGCTCAAGTGATCAAAAATGCAGATCTCATTGTAAAAAAATAATTATCAAACGGTAAACAATGTAAACAGACGAGTTATTAAAATGTAACTAAACCAATACCGGTTTACGTTTACGTTTTCTTCTATGATGCGTGTGAAGTTTGACGGCGTGTCGGCCGCTATTTTGTGCGCCATTAAGTTCCCCGCGCATGTCAGTTGAAGTCGGTGCTATAACCGCTTGTGGACCGGAGGCGGCATAGTCGCGGGATGGTGGAACGGGTGGTACTGGCGGGCTAGGATATCGCCCTATAACCCAAATAGTACCCTATACATTCATTATACACTATATAAATGCGTTGTTAACAACCTGTAAAAGATTTGGTTACAACTACACACAGATAAATAGGAAGATCAAGATTTGAGTTCGACTTGAGAAATGAGCATGCAGCTTTAAATACAATTTTCATTTGAATTTAGGATTGAAAGCAGCCTAAGATAGTATTTGTGTTAAAGAGGTTAAATTACTAACAAATAAATACTTACAACTTGTGGCTGTTGGCTCTGAGCTTGTTTTAAATTTCTTTCATGTATCATCAGCTGATGTGCCGCTCTGTAATGTCAAAGATAATTCTTAATAAATTCTTTATTTAATGTGCGACCAAAATCCCATCATGGTAAGTAATGATGAAGCCGAATGTGGTAAGCACACAAAGCCTAGAAGGGAACTCTATAGCTCTATCTGCCGGTACGTAGCGACCGATTTTCAACATGAGAGTGGTAGCTAGCCAGTTGGGTACTGTTATTATACCCTACCACGGTATGGTTAAATGGTTTTAAATGGTTAAAAGCTCATTATTGGCCAGTGAACTGTAATTCCACTTCAGTAACTATATAGTATGCTAATATACACCTGTCCATTTGCTCTTGGGTCATTTCGAGGGCTTCTTGCATTTCGCGAGATGTGTTCCTCACGAACTCAGGATCACAGTACTCTGCTAGGCCCTGTTCTGCTAACACCTGGGAATGTAAATTAAGGTTTAAGTCTGTTGTTGAATTCAAATAAAGTACATAATTATACTACACATTTATGGGTATAGACACATGAACAGGTTATTATCAAATATTATAATTACGTACCCTAGTGACGAGACTCTCCGCGGACCCTACTATAGGCACTGAGGAGTTGTTTCCGCGAGGGCTGCCCGGTAGCGACATCACACCACGACTTGAACTATCGCCTCCTGGAAACACGATGTAGAATTGTAACGATACATTTATTTTGATGATGTTATTGTAACAGGAGATGATTTATAGACCCATTTTCTTAAGTTATTTATTTTCTGTATCGTTTTTGGGTCAAAGTATTTTAAATAGAGCTTTAAATTTATATTATAATGTACGTAGGATTTAAAATACTTGTTTGTACATGGTGATTTTTTTTAATGTTTAAGCGAATCTATGTCAAATGCTAATATTATTCTATATTGGCAGTCGGAAAAGCTTTTTAAAGCTAGCCTATTTACTTCTAAATATACCTATTTAAAGCAATCAATCTCAATGCTTGAATAATTTAATTAAAATATGTTTATAAATCAATGGGCGTTCTCGTGAATATTTATTTGATTAAAGTAATATTACTTAATTATAACCGGCTTTCGTGCAAATCATAGAAAAAATATTCTCAAATAAACAATCTTTTTATAAAAATGATCTCTAAAAGCTCTCTAAAACCTCATCTATTCTAAAATGCAACTATTTTAGCTCTTTAAATGATGTGTTAATTTCATGCGATTATCATGATAATTGATTTATTTTAATAATTGTATTCAGTTAATAATGAGGATATAATTGAAATTCTAATAGTTCCATAATTTACTTGTCCTTTAGACTTATATCGATGTGCATAAATTGCTTTTATAAATGTGTAATTTCGTTGGAATTCACGTGGTAAGTTGCAAAACATGAAATTTGCAGAAGCAATGTGTGGATGTGAACGTGTAAAATATTCAATACCATAAAATCTTTAATTATCTAGCTTACTCCGGTAAAGCTTGAAATATTAATGAGTGTAGTTACCTACATCGTCGAAAGCTTCCTTCTCGAGAAAATGGAAAATAATCTATTAATTATACATAAAATAGGAGATAGATTTAAGATGGAAGCTTCCACGAGGAGTGCGGACCTGGCGAGTGCGGGCGTTCTAAAAGCCGAGCGGTCGGGACATGCGTGCCCGCCGCCCCCGACGAGGCGCTGCGCACCATCCGACCTGTCACCGCCGCCGCCGCCGCCGGCTTTATCGCGCGCAGACTGCGTCTCTCTCCTCCGCGACACACTCGCTCCTTCGCGTGCGAGAACGCGAACGGTAGCTTCGCCGCCGCGTTGTACCCGTACAACGTCATCGTCCGCGATTCCGTCGTCGGCGTGCACTCGCTCGCCAGCAACGGTGATATCTTCGGCTGGATTGTCTCTAACGTGCTGGGCGATGGCGTTTTGTCCTCCGGCGATGCCTTTCTCGGTATCGTTAGCTTCTCTTTCGACGATGTCGAGTCTTCAGGATGTACTTTTTGTCGAGATACTGTCGTTGATGGTTTGGCTGCGGTTAAGTTCTCGCTCGGCGTTGAAAGGTAATTCACGCAGCCGAACGCGAGCCCTATCTGACCAAGCATCTCTGGGTAGTTAGACTTTTGGTTGCTGTTAATATTACGTACCGAAATCCACACGTGAGCGGTGAAATAGAGAATGTTAGTGTTAGAAACTGAGATGTATTATTAAAAGTGCAAGTGGGTTAGGTTCATAAAATTCAAAATCACTACAAAACCACGCATTTGACTACCTTGGTAAATAGCGTTCTTTAGATCATTTGTGGTTTTTCTGCAATACAATAATATTTGTTTTATTTTCTTGTAATGAGAATTATTAGATTGTTTTATTGAAATACAGCTTCTAGTATATGCGATGGATGATGTTATATAAAATTTAAATAAAATCTTATACTTACTCGAGGACCTGATATATTTTTTCTGATTCTCCATTGAATATAAGAGGTCTTAACGGTATTTGTTCTTTTGGTTGTCCGTTTGCTCTGAAAATAATTACGATGATAAGATAATACCCAAAGTTAAAGTAGGGGTATTTGATTTTCATGTTTCATAAAAAAGAATACGTACATATTTGGTGCAAGTGGTATTGGTGCAACTCCATATTCTCGTTGCATCATAGAACTTAAATGATTGCCTACGCCTTCTGCAATGGATAAATCCAATTTATATTTGGTATTTTCTACTTGCGTTTGTTTATTTTTAATATTATGTAGCAGTTTACCTATAGGAAGAGGGTCACCGTGCTTCCTATGTCTGTGGAAGTGTCTGTTGGGTCCATGCCTTCGTATACTTGACCATACGCCTCCGAATAATGAGTGATTTCTCTGTTATTAAGAATTAGAAATTTAGTTCTTATTGCATTGATGATATTAATATTTTTTTATCCATTTTCAATTTCGTGAAAATTTATTTATTCATACTAACCCTATGCATAGGTACATCACATTCAGCGGATATATCATCCAAATTCCCAGATATAGCTCTCTTCAGCTCTGGCCCTGCTTCGTGCAGTGTTCTCAGACCAGCCTGCAGCGTCATCTGATGTGTTTGTTCGTCGTTCTGTCTCAACTCCTGCTCTTTCCTCTTTTTGAACCTTCCGATTTAAATAATTAAGTTTCAAATCTTTGGGCATTTATTTGATTTTACAATCTGGTTGATTGATTATAATACTTACTCAATCCTCGGTTTGTATAAAAGTGCAACTGGATAAGCTAAATATTTTGATACCATTCGAATTTTCCAGCTAATAATATAAGCATCTTGTTATTATTATTATCTTGTAATCTATCTAAAACAGTAGGTGTTTACCATCTATTTCTTTGTCTACATTTATAGATTCTAAATTTTATAAAAGAACAATACGAGTCTAGATTTTTTAATAAATAACAATTGGGTAGGTTAGGTATCTATACCTAACGTAACTGTTATGTGAATAAGGTATATAATGGTATATAATAATCCGAAGCTAAATAATGCTAAATGTTTAGCAATTGATTCAGTTTTCAAACTATATCTAACATAATTTTAATTAGGTACTCTAAATGTTACAAAAATACAACATATAACATCGGTAGAACGAAAATTTATACATTGGATCTGGGTTTGATATATCCAAAACATCTGCATGCTGATACACTTTTCGATTTGTAAATATGGGTAAAAAACAATTCGCTCAAAGCTCAATGATTATTTTTGGGGCAGGTGTCTCGAGGGTCCATGCAGGGTCAAAAATTGTGATTAAACTGAAATGCGAGAACACCTGTTGGATAGTTACATTAAAATCATCTATATTTTGATATTAGATCTATATCGCAAGGGATCATGACACCTTAATGAAAACACTAAAAGGGGCAAACATTCTCTCTCTCTCTCCTAATTAAACATACGTTTCCTTAAGATGCGTTACTTACGCGTGATTCCTATGAAACAAAAATTATCACGTGTCAGTGTTAAACCGAAATAAAATTAAACGAAAATATTATAACACGAAATAAATACAAAAACAATACTGTTTCACTAAAAGTACCAATCTATGTAGGTACAATCTATTGAAAATTTTCATAATACATAAATTCTAATTTCAATGCAACTTTCATTGTTGATTTCGATCTTAGTAGATATCGACAGCTCTCTATAAAAGATGCTTTTGACCAACAAAGGTAGGTAGAAATTGGTAGAAATCATCATCAAATTTGGTAGAAATCAATATCATTGAAACCTCAAAAATAATAAAAACATATAAGACGATACAAAGTGCACTGACCTTCTAAAATAATCTTGTATGAGGAAGGTAGCGTAGAACTTGCCCACAGTGATCTCGTTCGGGTCTCCTGGGGGAGGCACCACTTGGTCCAGGAGTTTGGGTGATGTGCGCTTCCAGATTTTCTTGATGACCGCCCTGAGTTCCGTGTTGCAATCATCAATGTTGCCTAGCATTAAGTTATAGGTCAAATCACAGTAAAAGAAAGGACAACACAAAGAAACAAGTGGTCTAATATTATGTTTATTCAACGTAACTTGATGTAAATGAAAGTACTTATTTCGCCGATCATGACTAGAAAATAGGAATGGCTGACAAAATTGATGATGAAGTAAAAAAAGTTTACGGTTACCTTCAGTTTTAATCTTGAGTGATGTCCGCACGACAGCAAATAAGGTGGCATTAAAGAGTACAGTCCCATCAGAGTTGAGAGGCATGTTCATTGACACGAGCCTTTTACACGCCACGCGGTGAGGGCATAGTTTACCGAATCCTGAATATTTGAAGAATAGTAAGGTCAAATGGATAAGAAAATTAAACTCAAATGATACCAATGATTTTGTAGCGACATCCTTTTTTACTTTGTATAGACTTGTGTTTGACCACAATCTCACTACGGTAAGTGATGATGTGGCCGAAGGTGATAAGCAACACGAATAGGTGTTTGGCGACAGATTTTCAACTTGAGTGTTCAGCCTTAGGGTAGGGTACTTCCCGTGCTATGGTTTCCTCACGATGTTTTCCATCACCTTCGCCGCGGCGTCCGACGTCACTACATAAAACTGTCACTTCTCCTGTCACTTCGCTCCTCCATAAGTGAATCATAAAAGACATAGATGCGAATATAATACTTGATTATAAGTTTGAGTTAATCAATTGAATATATAAATTAAATGGGACTAAAATATTTTAGTTAAATATATTAAATAGTAAGACTCACCTAAAGGTGGACTAATTTTCCTTAACAATGTAACTACGTCTAAATGTTTTATCCTACCCTTGGCGTCGGGATCGTATTCACTCCACAACCTGAAATATTATAATACATAAGATGGGATACCTCTACGTAAGAGTTTAATGTTGTAGGAGGTAGTATTGTATCCGAAGCTAACCTTATAAATTCATCTAAATGGTGTGGTCCCAATATTGACCAGTCTCTAGTTAAATAGTCGAAGTTATCCATAATGACAGCGACGAATAAATTTATGATCTGAAAAAAAGAAGATTACATAAGCCAATTAATAATATATTTCGTCTTGCCTCGTAAAATTGTGCTGAATAGATGGTTCCGAATAAAGATAATGTATTTATAACTCACCAAAAAAGAGCACAGCACATAGAAGGAGATGAAGTAAGGGAAGGCGAGCACACTGCCGCACGTGCCGCCGCCCTCCTCGCCCTCCTCGTTGTAGGCTGTGTCACACTTCACGTCTGGCTCCGGTGACACACCCATCATTATATCTTGCCATGCTTCACCTGTTCATTGGAAAGAAGAATTACTGATGGATTCTGATTGCTCCGAGGTTTAATTAAGAGATCCATAGAGTGTATTAAAGAAAAAGGAAACCTTCTGTACCATATCACAAACCAGTTTACAAGAACTTACCCGTGGCAGAACGGAACAGCACCAGAATAGCTTGCGGGAACGTCTGGAAGTGGTTGTTTCTGGTGATGGCTGTATCATCATTTATCTCTATTTTGCCAAAAACCTGTGGAAAGTTTATTTGCTGCAAATTAGTTTGTTTATAATAGAAGCTTTTTTTAATCTTTTGCCTTTCTTTCGCGATATAGACCAGCTGTTTTTAATATTATGTGATCATGTTAATTACTGGCATCTTTACTTTTTTATTGATTTATATTTTGTAATAGAATTACCTGCATCCCAACAACAGCGTAAATAAAGAACAGCATCAAAATCAGTAGAGCTACGTAAGGCAGCGCTTGGAAGGACTTGATGAAGGTCCACAGCAAAGTCCTGATGCCCTCTCCTCTAGACAGAAGTTTCACTAGCCTCATCACCCGGAACAGTCGGAAGAAGTTTATTGATGGAATTGAACTTTCCTGTAAATATGAGATCATTAAATTAGAATTTGTTCTTATTGAATTGTAATAATATACGTACGTACTTACCTAACTTGTTTTATCGTCACCTCTCTTTCTATCAATATCATTTCGTGATGTTTTGTATAACACACGAGTACCGAAAATAAATAAGTTTGTTAGGGACTGATATGATACCTACTGATAAGATGAAAAGCTTTAAAGTGTATTTACAGTAATAAATACAAATAAAATACTTGCCAACGAAATGCAAGCACCTTGTATATCTAACACTACAGATGATGTATCTGTAAAATTTACGAAATGCTCTAACTATTATGTCATATATTCTACTGTGATTAATATTTTCAGTATTTCCACCTATAAATAAGTGCTATATAATTGTGCTTAGATCAGTGACGTGTCTTCTAGCTTCAGAAGTATATTACATTAATTTACTGCATCTTTCGTTACTGTCCCATATTTTATTGTTATAACATCTAAAGCTTTACTTGTCTCATCTATTTTAACTGTTTTATATTATACAACATCGAAAGCTGTAATTTAATTGTTATTATCATCTATATCAGTGATTGTATAACTGAGTCTTGTATTTATAGCTTCAAATTGTTCGTCCATTTATGTGTCCAGTTCTTAACTATAGAGATATACTACATTATTCTTTATATGTATTAGTATGTATCATATTTAAATCGTTTTATAAATATCGCTTAGGTATATTTCTATCAATGGATAGAAACAGTTTTTTTTTTTTAAATTTATTATCTATAGCTTGCATCATACATAGAGCTAGTTTTAATTACAAACTAAACGATATTTATATTTCTTTTTGCATAAAAGCGTGGCACTTACCTTGACATGTGTCTTGTGCAATCCAGCTCCCTGAAATGAACATTGTCTTCAATTTATTTTACACATTTATTTGTGAGATTGCATTTAGCATTTACTGTTATTACGACATCTATGTCCATGCTCGGGACAGTAACTATGCCATCTAGATTTTTAAAAGTTACTGTTATTTTTATGAGGTAATAATTGATTGATCTTAGGATCTGTTTGTATATTTTTATTTAATTTTAAATAGTTTCATTAAAAAAGTATCATCTAATAATAATTCTGATGCAAAATTTTATTTAAATCACAATCAATCATGTAGGTATACTATAATTTTTTTTTGTAAAAATGTTGCCTTTTTCAAAACTAGATAGCATAAGTAAAGTGTGTTTGTCTAATGTGTACATTACATTGCATGTGCAAGTGATAGGTTACCTGGTTTTTGAGTTCGTTTACTTGTGACACAACGATGTCGATGATGCTGCCCAGCACGATGATGAAGTCGAAGGTGTTCCACGCGTCACCAAAGTAGTTCTGTATTAGACAGTGGTTGTAGGTGGATGATATATGAAAGCAAAGAGTCGAAATATAGTTTATATATAGTTTATCATAATATACTACTCTCTCCTCTCTGTATTAACAATATGCCGCTTCTTAAACAAAGTACATTTTTATTATTTGCTATGACGATAACAAAATATTTGAGTTTCCCCTTTTACCTTAAATCTAAATGCGGCCAGTTTAAATATAAACTCCAATGCGAAAACAGCAGTGAACAGCATATTCAGCATGTCCAGCGCCTTGCTGTACTCCGGTGGCTGGTTGTGGTATTTCATGGCGAGCGTAATGGTATTGATCATAATGAGCACGAAGATCGCATACTCGAAGGGCTGCGAGGTCACGAACCACCATACCTTGTATTGGATACGATGTTTTGGGATATACCTTGACAATGAGAAAACAATATTTTACAAATTAATACGTATATTAGTATACTCGTTTTCGTTAAATGCATAATGATTTAATATTTTTAGAATTAACTCTTACCTTCTAATAGGTTTAGCTTTCAATGCAAACTCAATGCAATTTCTTTGATTCTTATCTAACTCACAATTTTTATATTCTTGCTCGCCCTCGTTTTGGAATGTCACTATGACGAAACCGACGAATATATTTACCTAAAATAAATTAATATTTTAATAATGGCACTTGTTAATATTGAAAAGTTAAGTGATATACGTACCATAAAGAAGGCAATTATAATAATATAAATTATATAATAGGCTGCAACAATTGGACGGAAGTTAGTAATGGGACCACGGTCTTCAGCATTTGAATCTATAGACACATACAATAACCTGAAACGAGAATAAAATTAGGAAATACAGATTATTTGGACAGAAGCATTAGTATTAAGATCAATATATATATTTCAATAAAATATAAACCATGTTAATTTATGAGTTTAAGAGTTAGTCGAAACTATGATGATATCATCTAGATAACCTTACCCTGGCCATCCTTCGAATGTGGATACAGTAAAAAGGGTAAGCATTCCTTTCATTACATTATCAAAATGGAAATCGTTTCGCTTCCATACTCTGTCTTTTACAATATAGTTAGGATTTTCAAATACCAAATACGTCCCTCTGAAAATATAAAAATAGTATTGAATAGCCTTACAATCTTTAAGATGAAAATTTGAGTTATTGAGTAACTTACTTATCGTTATAATAACGAAATAGATAATAACATTAATTATGAAATTGTACATTTTATTGAAATACTTACTGACATTCTTTCTCTGTCATTTTTGAAATATCATTACATTTAAAAAATTTGCCCTGCAACAAAATCTCTGCGATTAAATCTATTATAACCATGTTCACACACTAATAAGTTAGTATACACCATGCGACGACATCTATTATTTTATTTTATTTTTAAACTACATCATTTATTAACTCATTTCTCATGATGTGTCATGTACCCTCAATAAAAGAAGCGTTTACGAAATGCCAATTAATCATAACCATTTTGTAAATAAAAACGTTATATCAACAATTATTATCATTACGTACATAAACATGAAAGCTAGCAAACATATTTCTTATAGTAAATCGCATGCAACATAAATTTTGAGCTTAATTTTTGAGGAATTAAATAATCATGCTGTTTAGAAACTTTTAATACGTGAAATCAAAAAAGAGAATATACAGTTCTAAAATAAATTATTCAAAATAGTATAAATGGTGTAGACTTATTAGAAGTTCCTAATAAAACATCAAGTGGTTGAAGTGTGGTCGACGGAGTTGCTCAAACAATTATCACAACCAAAGCTCACCTTAAATAACTGTACACCAACGACGGCAAACATAAATTGTAATAAATATGTTACTAGCATTATATTTCCTATTGTCTTAATCGCTACTATCACACATTTAACCACATACTACGTTATTGAAAGGTCCATTTAGGTGCGTGTTAGTTGCGAGGGTGTATACGTTACCAAAGGGTATAGGATATATCCACAATTTGTCCGGTAACCACGCAGCGCCGGGACATAAGGGGACAAGCAAATAATGTTTAATCACAAAGGATATTTTACATAGGACTTGATTTAAGTTATAATGAGGGATATAATACTGTTAGATTCTGTACTCAAGTAAACGCCAAGGTAGGGGGGTGGTTACGATTCTCTAACATATACATAGGTTTCATTAGTCATCTAATGTTTGGACTAAATACATACACCTTTGGGTTCAATGGTAGTGTTAAAAAAGTCATGCTCGAAACTAATTTTGACGACACAGAAATAATATTCATTTGTGTTAATGAACTTAAGATAATTAAGTATGATACGTTATTTTGATACTACTTATTGATGATTGACACATGCTCAAATTACTTTCGACTTATGTTTTCATTTTAAAACTCTGTAATGTAAGTTTTATAGTCGCTAAGGGAAACAATATTCGAAATGTCGATTATTATAAAAGAAATAAAGCAAATCACGACACAGATATTTCACAAATAAACAAATATATATAAAAGCTTTCCAAATATGATTTGTATCGTGGAAGCTTTTAGCGGGAACGCCGCGCGCCGATAGATAGATAGATATTAGCACAAGAGTTAGTTGAAGCAAAAAATAATATAATGAAGCCTTCGGCTAGTCTTTGTTGTTCGAATAAATAACAAATAAACATATAAAAATAATCATGAGAAATGAGTAGTGTGAAGTAAAAGAAGAAGACAGTAAAGATAAAGAAATTATAGAAGATATAATACCCAAAGGTGTAATTGGAAAGCTCTTCAATGTACTTGTATTTATATGAAACGAAGTGAATATTTAATGTGTATTCACTCAAAACTGTGTTCACACGTGACTTGTCCTTCAAAATAATGTTATGGGGGTTTTTTTTGCTGTGGTGCATTGGCTTGAGGATAAAAAATTGAAGATTGTGCCCCCTACCTTGAACATTTGGACTCCCATGACCGCGAACATGAATTGTAGTAATGATGTTACCAATAAAATGTTGCCGATCGTTTTGATGGCAACGATCACGCATTGAACAACGTGCTATAATCATGGAAAACATTTATCAGAAACTGATCATAATTCTAATGATGTACACTTGTACAGTGACAACGTTATACATAGTAAAATAATTATACATTGATTGTTGTTACCTTAAATGTTATCTTGGTTACAGGAAATATATAAAAATATATTAATAAAACGTAAAGAAATACACAAGAACATGTACAATTACTGACCTTAAGGCCCTTGGCCCTGTTGATGGCCCTAAGAGGCCTCAGCACCCTGAACACTCGCAATATTTTCACCACTGATATACTACCAGACCTGAAACACAAAATATGTTTAAATAAAATAATTTCACGTAAATAGGTGTTAAACATATATTGTAAAGAGTAAATCAGACTCACTTAAAGCTCATAGAGACGAGAGAGACGCAAACAACGAGCATGTCGAGCACGTTGAACGCGGATCGCAGAAAGGCACCCTGGTGGAGGACGAGGCCATACGTGATCAGTTTCAGGAACAACTCCAATGTGAAGATGGCCGTGAAGAAAACATCGAATTGGCTCAACAACTGTGAAGACAAACACTTCATGTTAGTTTTAGGTTGCGCTTAAATATTATTAAAAAGATCAGCTGAAGATACAAACCCAATTCCTAGAGCCTCTCTGAGCGGCGTCTAATGGATCCTCAGCTGCCAACATGGCCGAGGAAAGCATGATGCAGACCAAGATGATGTTACCAAATGTTGAGGAAGCAGACATTTTATAGCAGAATACACGAAACCTGTTGCATAAAACCTTAAGTAAATAAAAATGTTTATTCTGTTAAACAATAACGTTTTATACATGATGATTTAATTTATACATTTAAATATATGTATTTTATAAATTTAACAGTTACATTTTAGTTTTTAATACATTGACATACGCACGAAAGCTGAAATAATAAATATACATATAAATTAGTAGGTATAAAAGCCTCAATAAAAACTAAATCACAGGCGCATGCAGGTAACGACCATGCAGATAAATTGCAAAATACTCATTTCACATTTACATTAGATGATCTTAGTACATGCAATAAAGCTTTCGTTGTAAAGATAAAAACAATATCTGATCTGCTATTTGAATGCTAAAGAATCTCTTGACACCATGCTATAAAAACCTAAAGATTTAAAATCTAATTAACAATCAAACCTAACTGCTAATGGGGAACACAGTTCTCACAAGGTACCCAGTATGCTCATTGCTGAAATTTTACCAATTAAATCGGATCACTTCACACATAATATGGTAACAACACACGTGCACATTATATTTTAGACGAGGACGTATGTGTACATGAAGAGATCTAGTCTAGGATAATGATTTTGGAAATTGAAATGACATACACATTTGATACATAGATGGTATGAAAGGCCAATCAGTAGGGCTCTATGGACAACACAACGCCAATTGATTTTACAATGAGACACGGGTACCACATCGGTGAAGTTGTTATCACCAATCACCTGTTCGTTGGTGAGAATATGAAGAAACTACTAGCGTTCGGTATTGGCGGCGTCTGATTGGGCATATTCAGTTCTGAAACACGCCGCGGCCGGGCAGTTACCAGTGCCCCTTCCTCTTCACATTGACCACCATCTTTGTGAGATACAAACATATAACGATAGTTTTTCTGCTCTAAATAAATCTATCGCTTTAAAAATAAACGTTGTCTTAGTCCTATCCTAGGGTTAACTAAAGTTACACTATTAAACCATGCCGAAATCCCTGTGAAAATTTGATAGTAAGTATCTACCTAAACTCACAGTGTTGCCTATTTCATTAAAATATTTGCAATTTTATGATAAAAATAAATGCAAAAACATAAGGTGAGATTAGCTAATAATTGTGTAAGAATAAATAATATTAATTACATAAATTAATAAGTTGAAAATATTAAAGAAGTTCAAAGGCGTAAAATAGAAAAAAACGGTTTGTCTTCGTTAGCCGGACGTTATAAATAGCTATCGAAGGCAAAGTCAAACAAATACAAGATACCAAAAATAACATCTAATAAATTGAGTATAAGCTCGTGTATCATCGTTTGCTGGTCCTCAACCCTAACCTGTTCGTTTTGGAAAATATGAAGAGGGATGAAGCATCAGGTATCGGTTTCTTAGTGTCGTGTATATCAACCTCGGAGAGACGTCGCGGTCGGGCTGATGACGTCGTTGGCTTTCGTTTCAGACGTGGCTCTTCGTCCAGCTCTGTATTCACTATTTTTGTTGGTTAGCTTTTTCGATAGTTACAATAGATGTGTATAACAAAAAGTATTTTTATTCTCAATAAGTCGTCGTAGTAATTTACATGAACTACAATTTTATTATACATCTTTTATAGCTCTTGTGATGCCCAATAGTGGTTTAAAACATTTTCCAAAATGTATAAATAGAATGTGTATTGTTTATTTTTCCTTTATATCGAATAAAGGTAAAGAAAATCCTATAAATAATTTGTAATGATTATGATTACAAATTTAATCTTTCTTTTGTCTCTACCAAAACAAACCGGCATACCTATATGGTTCCTCTGATGCTCTTCCATCATTTCTTGGTCTTCGTCTCTCTCCTGTTCTTCCTCTAGCCTCTCCACTCCACCATCCTCATCGACACCTTCGAGATCACCATCACCATCTATATCATCTTGATGTTCACCCTCTGAACCTGTTTCTTCATATTCTCTTTCAGAACTGAAAATAAGCAAAGAGAATAAATATAAAACAGTTCATTTGTCCAATGGTATTATAAATAAAATATACTAACTTATCAGTTGTGTATGCGTCATCATCATGTATATATTCATCATCAGTGTCGACGTGGCAACCTTCTATTGCTATAATACTGCCTCCTTCTTTGTCTTCAAGAGCCTTAAAGAACACCATTTTGTTTAAATTAAATATTTGCTCAGTTGACTTATGTTAATGATTTAAACTTAAAGTAGTACATACCCCTTCTTCTTTCTCTATATTAGTTAATGATTCAGCATCTGCCAAGTTGTCTACAGCGATAGCCAAGAAGACGTTTAGTAGGATGTCTGTGCGAGGTCCATGTAAGGAATATTGTTTTATAATGACCATTATTTACCATATGTTAATAAAACTCTGCATTTGATAAGTTAAGTGAGGTCACTGGTTTACACAGCCAAACTACTTTTTGATTAATTTATTTGAGAAATCTACTCAATCTACAGAGAGCTAAAGAGCTTGCTTGCTATTGGAAAAAAGGAAATGATAACATTTGAACAAAGCTTGGTAAAATTAATCTATATTTTATTTCTGGGAGCAGGCATGTCAATAAAGTATGAAAGTATCCAATGTCAATAAATAAACATACTGAAGTTGATATGTTTATAAACTATATTAAGTAAATAAATGATAAAAATCCAATCATCAAAATTACTAAGCTGTTACATTAAGGCGACGCCTTAAAGATTTTGGTTGCAAGGATTCCGATTTTGCTCAACAATGACTGAAGCGAACGAACTGAAATTTATTGTAAGAATTCATCATGTCTTTGACTTTATTTTGTACGTTGCATAACACGATTGGTTAACTTTTATAACACAAAAAAGGGGATTTTCTATGAGAGGTCGCTATAGTAGGGTGCAGGACGCAGCACGTTGAATTTCAGATTTTTAAGCTTAACGCGGCGTCACCTTAACAAAAAAGTACGACATAAAATAAAAATTCGAAGAGTTGATTACATTTTTATTAATATTGAAATGAGTGTCTCTTCCTTTCAGTTAACTGACAACTTCTTAAAAGAATAAACATATGAAAATGTTAGAAACATTTCCGAAGACAAAAATGTGGTCAAACATATACGTTGAGGTTCTGCTGAACAATGTTGTGGAGAAAGATTTTCAATGGATGCTTCTACCATTGAACCTAATGCAAATTATTTACTTCTGTCCTAAGTATGATATAAGGGACAATTTCATCACGCCCAATAGATTGATTACTAACATTTACTCTTTCAGTGGTACATTATTCATCTCACTTAGTTATTTGTATCGTATGACCATGATTTTCATCACCAGCTCTAACCAATTTTCTAACAAAGTGTCTTATATTAATATTCTCTTTGACTTCGTCTTCTACTGCTTCGGCTACCTAATGAATTACATCGTAAACTTGATCCATAGTCAAAGTAACATCTCTTTCGTCCTTAAAATCCAGGAGATTCATCAAGCTCTTAAGTTTAATAAAATTATATTTAAAAAAATCATTATCTGCAATTGGATGTATGTCATAATCATCATTTTAATATATTTCGTGATTATTATGTATTTCGTCTTTGTTCTACATCATACGCATCTTGGACAGAATTTGTTAATTTTGCTTTTGTTATGTTTTGATATTAACATGATTTATGCCACTCGTATGATGAATTTGATGAGGGATTATCTCATTCTAATAAATAAAAAAACTAAACAATATTTGGATGATTTCAGTGAAACTATGACTGAAGATTTAAGTAATGATCTGACGGTACTATTTCAAGCTTATCGGAATGTTCTGGAAGCTTTTGATTATTACAAAACCAATTTTCAAGAAATGGTAATTGCCTTGATTAATCCATGAGTAATTGTAATGTTGGAAAATAAACTAATAGATACATGATTACAGATTCTCTTTCAAATAATCGAGGTATTTGCTCGGGCATTAGTATACGTACAAATTATATTAGAATTGAGTGCTATTGAATATGTAAGTAACAATTTTCGTAATATTTAATTTTTTATATTGAATGACATTTAGACAAAGATAGGAAATATGCATTGTAGCGTAGAAAATATTTAATTGAACTTGCTCCTTACGTCTATTTTGTTTCCAGGATATAAAATTACCATCAATGATAATAATATTTCTTTGGTTACTGAAGAGTCTTATTCTACAATCCTTACTGAGCAAGGAGTGTGAGCAGTTTTATTTAGCTATAGATGACGCTAAAGTATCTTGGTATTTACTGATGACATCGGAAAATTGTTCAGGTAAGGGAAGATTTTTATCTTTATTCGTATACTAGCTTCCGCCCGCAGTTTCACCCGCGTTCCCGAGGGATCTTATGTTTTCCCGGGATAAAAAATAGCTATTCCAGACTATAATTTATCTCTGTGCCAAATTTCATCCAGACCCGTTTTCATTTTCATTTTCAATAAACAGTTTTTCTTTCTTTATAATTATATGAACCGTTTTTTTTACATAATTGTTGCAGATGCCGAAAGACAGATCTGCAAAAATGTCCAACGTCTAACCAAAGGTTCGTTCAGCAGGATGAGGGCGTGCAGAGTGTTCCATGTGGAAGCGTCCTTACCGCTGAACTTGTTATATCACGTGTCTTTCTATACTATTGTATTACTGCAGTTTGCTTTTTTGTAATTTAATACCTAAAACACGGGGTAATTTAGTTTAGTTGAACTTTGAATGTAGATTTTGACTTGTTTGTAAGTTGTGTACCTACTAACTTAACGCATAGCGATTTTATCATAAAATCGTATTCCCCATAGTCTTCCCTGAGTTTTTGCTGCAGCCCAATATATTTAATGTTCAAGTATTAGGTATACCTTAGGTATGTCCCCAAGTTTTTACTTAGATCAATGTTTCCTCGAACTAGAATAATCAAAAATATATTATGCGCATTTAGCAAAAACTCATGAGGAGAAAAAGGAATACGCCTGTATGAGAGAACTGTGCATGTTCACGCATATTGTAGACCCAGATCGATTAATTCCCAATAAAGTTGAAACAATAACTAAGATGTTCAAATTATTGATATCTCATTGATGACGTGGAAAGAAAGATTTATAGATAAAGGATACAGTTGCCGCAAATGAAGAGGATGATGAAGTATATGCAGGCGAGGATCCCGAACGAGCCAACCCCTCCGTAAGCCTTAATCCCTTCGTACATCACTGCGTTCCAGTCTTCACCTGTCAGTATCTAGATGGAAAATATTGTAACAATATCTTATAGTTTCAAATCGGGGTAGTCAAGCAACTTTTGAAGAAAAGAGAACATCCAAAATGTTACGTTTTATCAAATTATGGAAAACCCGTTCAAAATTATAAGAATCGTTATATCTGAAATAATATATCATGAACTCAACCGTATAGTATTTTAAAATAGTACTTTATAATCGATAGTTCCCTCTACTAATGACACCATTATTTTGTCATCGTCTCTACTAATGATCTATTTTCCGTACTTTTGCATCAGAAGTGTAACAATTTGAAACGATGCACTCTAAGGCCCGTATTTCACTAAATATGGCCCAAAGTCGACCTTGTAGTTTTACTCTCATCGTGCCCAAAAAAAGCATTCACTTCAAAAAGTCATTAATTCAAATATTTACTCTCATATTCACAAAAAGTTATGAAATCTAACCTATGAACTAATAAGTTCAGATTTCGAAGTCTATATCTGACACGTGGACGACAAATCTAGGCGAAAAAAGCCGTCACGTCTCACTTTAAGGCTATGATAGCTCAGTGGTAGTGACGTCGAACGCCGCGGCGAAGGTCGTGGGTTCGAATCCTACAATGAGCTTGAGCTTTCGGTGAAGGAAAACATCGTGAGGAAACCATAGCACGGTGGTAGGGTACTTTGTAGTATACCCGCCTGGCTGGCTACCACCCTCAAGTTGAAAATCTGTCGCCAAACACCTATTGGTGTGTTCCGGCAGCTGCACTTGAGAGCCAGATCCTTCTCGGCTTTGTGTGCTTACCACCTTCGGCCACATCATCACATACAATAGTGAGATTGTGGTCAAACACAGGCCTATACAAAGTAAAAAAAAAAAACTGATCTATCAAATGGTGTATGTAAACGCCTGCCGTGGTCGTGACGTGCCGTGACAAAGACTGATGTGTGTGGATGTGTACAGATTCTATAGGACCATATTTTTGACAGATCGGTGAAGTGACGCATTTATGGACACCTGAAACTTTACCTGAAAGACAGTCAATAATGCCTGCCAGAAGCAATCGAAGTTATGTCTGTCCTTCTCCTCAACCGGGTCATAGTTGAACTTCCCACCAAAGACCTGCATGCCCAGCAGTGCGAAGATCATGATAAACAAGAAGAGGAGCAAAAGCAGAGAGGCGATGGACTGGATCGAGTTAAGTAGAGAAGCTACCAAGTTGGATAGGGAGCGCCAGTACCTGTGGAAAAAATATTGTTAGGTCATCGAGGCTTCTGGAGACCGACGGGCGGGGAGCTATTTCCACCAACGCATTAGCTTGGTCATACAAAGAGGGAACACTGCCAGCTTTTTGGGAACCTTGCCCATCTGCAGCGGTGGTAGCTTCGAGGAAATTTTCTATGTACCTACCTACTATAGTTTATATTTTTATTGTAAAAGTGTCTCTTATAATTAGCGTAATGCACAACATTTTGAAGTTTTAGATCGTATTATAGGTTAAATTAATTTTGGTATTTATACAATTAACTCAGCAGACTAGAAATAAATAATGATAAAGGTACATCAGAGTCAAATTAACCTCTCAAAGATTTGTATCTAAAGAGTTACTCCCATTTTGCAATCGTCACTATATGAGCACTGTCCTAACAGCAGGGAACGTGGTGAAATAAACGCGTCGTTGTTAGTAAGCGTTCTGCCCCCGAGTCCCTTCCTTACTTGGTGACCTTGAAGATTCGCACAGGCGCACGCAGCACGGCACCACAGTGACAGTGCCTCACTTGGTAACCTTGAAGACCCTGACCAGGCGCACGCAGCACAGCACAACAGTGACAGTGACTCACTTGGTAACCTTGAAGACCCTGACCAGGCGCACGCAGCACAGCACAACAGTGACAGTGCCTCACTTGGTAACCTTGAAGACCCTGACCAGGCGCACGCAGCACAGCACAACAGTGACAGTGACTCACTTGGTGACCTTGAAGACCCTGAGCAGGCGCACGCAGCACAGCACAACAGTGACAGTGACTCACTTGGTGACCTTGAAGACCCTGAGCAGGCGCACGCAGCACAGCACAACAGTGACAGTGACTCACTTGGTGACCTTGAAGACCCTGAGCAGGCGCACGCAGCGCAGCACGGAGATGCCGAGCGGCGGCATCACCTCCGTCTTGGTGAGCACCATCTCGCTGATCGACCCCACCACCACGAAGCAGTCGAACCGGTTGAACAGGGACACGAAGTACCCCTGGATTTACATTTTTTCATCATTATTAATTTAAAACGTCTAATTCGTGCAAAATTCGCTTCGCTACGATCAAGTATGGTTTTAATTCGTATAGGTACCATAACCACCCCAATATTTTTTTCACATGGTTTATTTTACCCCGAGAAAGAGGATTCTAGCGCTAACATTCTAACCACACACATCTCAATCAGTTCTGGTGGAATTCAGGAAGCAGCACCTAGACAAACATTCATGGATCTATAAAAGGTGTAACTCCTTTTTGGGCGGTCATCGAAGCAAGTATTCCGATGGCTGTGCAAGTGACTAAACTGTATCATTTACTTAAAGATAACTGACCTGCAACCCCAAGCTGTACATCTTCACTAACATCTCTAATGTGAACAGCGCGACGAAGAAAGCGTTGCCGTACTCTTGGAACAGGTCCAGCCATGATGGTTGCCTGCGATAATTAATATTATATTCTAAATTATACATAAAATTGCCAAATGTCATTGACTGTCTTATCAGCTAAGAAAGGATTTTACGAAATTTAACTCCTACCTGCTACTGCCTATTAGATCATCGATGATACCTCAGTGGTGAGCTTTCAGGGAAGGAAAACATCGTATGGAAACCATATCACGGTGGTAGAGTACATAGTAGTACATTCATGTCGAAAATTTTTCGCCAAACACATGCCGCTGTGGGTTCTGGCAGCTGCAGTTGAGAGCCAGTTCCTTCTAGGCTTTGTGTGCTTACCACCTTCGGTTACATCATCACTTAATAATTATTATAATTACAGCCTATATCTACCCACTATTGAGCACATGCCTCCTTTCACGAATAATGGCGAAAGGGAAATGGGCAAATGGTAGGCTAGTGGTCAACCTACTGTTAAAGTTGTCAAGCCAGCTAGGAGGTCTCCAACTTGCTTAACGACTATCACAATTAAGTGATAACCTGGACCAATGACTTTGCGTGCCTTCCGAAGCATGGAAACGCTCAAGATGAAATACCACTAGGCGGTCACCCATCCAGGTACCGGCCAGACTACACGTTGGGCTAATTAAGCTACGCCACGAGCGCTTCGTACACTTACCATAGTGAGATTGTGGATAAACACAAACCTATAGAAAGCATAAAATGGATGACCATACAACATGATTTTCCCATTGATATTGACAAAAATCAATCTGTGAGTCATTCTATATCCAGATATATAGACAGCACATACAAAGCCTTAAGGCTCCAGTCTCCCTAAAATCAGTGTTCTTGCGAAATTTATCAGAAAATAAATATTTTTTTTTAGTCATCAGAAAAGCAATGAATGAAATATATTTTACGTTATTTTAAAGTGTGAGATTTGAAGTATCCAATACATATTTTATTTATTAATTTGACGCCACTTTTATTAGCTTTGTGAGGCTTTAAACAAAAAAAAAATCAAACAATCATTTGAAATAAATTTACCGAAACTAAACAAATAAAACAAAACGCACCAAAATTCCATTCAATTCCGCTGGGAAATGACAGCGTTCGTTGTGTTATATGTTTAGTTTCGGTAAATTTATTTAAAATGATTTTTTGAATGCATATATTTTTTTTTCGACAGATAAGTAGTAGCTTTCAGAGTGGTTAAAGTGTGATTACTCTAAACCATTACTTTGTAATAGAAAAAAATATATGTTGCAAGGGTCAAATTCAGAAATTTATAACTTTTTAAAGCAGTTTAAATAAGAAATTGAGACGATTTTGAAAAAAAGTAACTAGATAAGATTATTTTAGAGGATTTGCCGACAAATGTAATCTGAATACATTTCTTGTTTTTGTTATATTTTTTTCGTGGCGTGTGCGTGAATGAGACCCTCTACGCGTGGAACGTAAATAGAGGTAAGTTTAAAGCCTCACAAAGCTAATAAAAGTGGCGTCAAATTAATAAATAAAATATGTATTGGAAACTTCAAATCTCACACTTTAAAATAACGTAAAATATATATTTCATTCATTGTTTTTCTGATGACTAAAAAGAAATATTTCTTTTCTGATAAATTCCGCAAGAACACTGATTTTAGGGAGACTGGAGCCTTAACAATTCGACAAATATCTGAACGTTGGTGACTCATCCAAGTCCAAACTTACTGATAGTGTTCGCTGGCCAGCACCACCGTGTTCAGAAACACTAGTACGATGATCAACCAGTAGAATGTCTGCGACTTGACCGCCTTCCGACACGCTCGCTTCATTCGACGATTTACCTGATGAAACATAATATTTATGTCGTAGTTGGATTGCAAAGTTAGCTGTTACATAACAGCTAGGTGTTGTACAAAACGGCACCGTTATATTAAGCAACTGAGCGACGTTTAGCGTCTTTCTATTACCATTAATACGCAGATTTGCCTAAACGTTTTGCATTTATCTATGCAGCGAGTCATGATTAGACGTTATTTCAAATAGCGTGACTTTACCTAAAGCCTGTAATGATTTATAAATTCAAATTCAAAATCACTTATTCAGTTTAGGCCCTAATAAGGCACTTATGAACGTTACAGTTGATTCTACCATAGGATAAACATGTACGAAATGTATAATTCTTGCTTTTCATTACAAGTTAGACAGCAAGGCACATAGATTCTGATAAACAAACTTACTAATCAAAATAATTATATGGTACCTAAGTACTTTAATTAATTAAGTACTCTCGATTTCTGGAATCTTAGGGGCATATTCATTTATAAAATTTAGTCATAAGTGCCCTCGTAGGGCCCAAACTGAATAAATGGTTTTGGCTTTGACTTTGACGGCCCCGCCCCGTTATGAATGTATGTTTTCTTTTTATATTTTTTAATTATATTGGATTAACGACCATTAAATTACGACCTAATTATATCTATTAATTATTATTAATATTATATTACAATATGTTTGTTTGTTTTGTTGTTTGTCTTTCAGTGTTGGATAGCCCATTTATTGAGGAAGGCTATAGGCTACTTTTTATCCCGGGAAAACACATGATCCCTTGGGAATGCGGGTGACACCGCGGGGCGGAAGCTAGTTGAACTATATGGCCTGAACTCAAGAGAGAGACCTTTCAAAAATTGTCCCCTACGATAGCAAGCATGTGGATGTAATTGTGTGAGTAAAGTAGATGCCCATTTTTCATAGAAAATTCTTCTTGAACTAGCCAAATAACGAAATCGTAGCGCGATTTAGCATTCGAACAGCGCCATCTAGTCTGAAAAAATATAACCGTTGTACATAAAATTGAATCGCTTTGCCGACTAATTTACACGCTTTCTGGTATCTTGCTTGAACAATACTTATTTTGGATAACATGACCTGATGCGGCAGCCAGAACGGTCTTATCACAGTATGTCTCCTTAAAGCAGAGTGATGAGGGACTATTTGTCAAAATGGAATGCCAACTGTTTGAAGAACAATTTACAAGAAGAATTTACAGTGATTAATGAAGGGTTGTTCTATCTATAGTAAATAAAAACACGTACACGTTCAAAGCTAACAGTTTCTGTATACGCAAGTGCCGTTTGCTAAAGTTAAAAAGAGCGCGAGCAACTTAGTACACGTGACGCAAGTGACTATAGCATCATTTCGTTGCTAAGTAACCTAACAATAAACGTTTCAACTTCCTTACATTTAACACGTTTCACTCAAAATGGACTTTGAAATAATATCACCTTCATCGCGGCCAAAGATCTCATTTATAATTCACTTCTAAAATGTAAATTTTTGACCACTAGTTGTAAAAAATAAATTGGTTTTTTTATAACTTTAGAATTTTCCAATTTTCCAGGCAACTTTTCCTTTTTTTCTCTTCATAAGAAACTACCTCGGACTTCAACGAAAAGAAAAAAAAATGGCGAATTGGTCCACCCGTTCTCAAGTAATTTTTTTTGCGACTTAGTTTTTGCGATGCGACACATAAGTTTCATAATACAGTACTTACTTTATCAAAATCCTTTTTCCAAATCTTCCCGATCGAGACCTTCTGCTGTTCCGTTGTTTCTATACCGAGGTGGTCGGTGGAATCGTGCTCGTTCGGTGTTGGACCTGGAAACGGGCGTTTTAATTATTTGTTTATTTTTTTTTCGATTACTTTGAATAATATTTCGAATTATTCCATAGACGTTTTTGTAGAGTATAGTACCTACGTCTTCTAATAGTCTGACTCTAATACCCGAAAGTGGTAGTCACTGAAAAGAGCCAGCTATAAATTTAGCAATTACTCTTTTCAAATTAAAACTATTACATTTCATAAAAAAATATGAATACTTTTTAATATTATTAATATTTTACAAGTGACGATGCGGCCGAAATTGGTAAGCACACGAAGCTGCTCTCAAGTGCAGCTCCTGGATCACACCGGTAAGTATTGAGCAGATTTGCAACATGAGGGTGGTAGCCAGCCAGGCGGTTACTAATAATAATAATATAATATAATAATAAATTTATTTAGAAAAATTACGACTACTTGGCTCGTAATTTCATGTTGCAAATCTGCCCAAAACTTACCGGTGTGATCCCTGGATCACACCGGTAAGTGCACTTGAGAGCAGCTTCGTGTGCTATGTGTATGTACCTACAGTTTCTTGTGAACCTTATACTAGGCGGTGCCTGTCCTGTGAGGATCGGTTATAAGCACGTTCGCAAATTTACGAAGCGGCTACATACTATTTAAATGTTCAAGAGTTGAAATTAAAAAATTAGAAACAGAATAATAAAAATATAAAAACTAAAAAAAATAATTAAATGGCGAGCTATAAAAATGCAACTGTGTGTGTGTGTGTGTGTTTGCGTGCGTGCGCGTGTGTGCGTGCGCGTCTGCGTATGTGTATTAGTGTTAGGGGGAGCGTATGCCTGAGTGCCTGCAGAGCATGTCAGCTTACTCAAATATCCGCAGGAATGCTTCAGTTTCTTCGTAGTGCCAGCGTGTTATTTCATCAAAGATTTTGAACAACACAAACTACAAAGTACTCTATCATCATGCGACGTTCATGACAATACTTCTGTGTTTTTGAAAATTCTGGAGGTTTATTCTCCTCTAATTGGGGCCAATCAGCTAAAATTCCCGACTTGTCTGCGTCCCGATTAGTGAACTATAAGGGGAGTATGTGTAGACATGTTGTACTGACCGATTCCATAATCCCTTTTCTGGTCGACGGGGTCATGCTGGTCTGCCAGCGGCTCCAGGTACTCCGCCTGCGTGATCCAGTCGAGGTAGCCCTTTAGGTCCTCCTCCAGCTGCTGCTTCTCTCTCAGCTTCTGGAAGTCTCCTCGGTTCTTCGCCTTCTCTCTTTCTTTGGAGAACTCTCTGTAAGGAGAGGTTTATTTGATAACTTCAGTAAATTTTGACCTTCATAAGTCCTTCCTAGGGCCCAAACTGAGTAAATGGCTTTGACTTTGACTTTATGGGTCCTAATTTTAGTGGTTTGAAATAAAATATCGTAAGTGAGTTTTTCTAGATAGGACAAGAAAACGGTGTCAAATTTTAAATGTGTTGGAGAGAGACAGAAAAGGTTAGAGTATACCAAATGAAATGAAAGTCATACAATTTAAATAGGGATGATGAAAGTGGAAGATAGTGGTAGATAGGGAAGAGAAAAAACCGAAAAAGTGATGGATATAAAAAAAACCTACATTTCCAAAAGATAGGCTCAACCAGTGGCATCTTCTGGCTGTATATACAAACTGTGGTGATTAGAGTAGGAAAGAAGTGAATGCTAGTCTAAAAGATCATTTGCATTCATCAATTAGATAATTTAATTCAGTCCCATTCACTATTTAGTTGACATTCGACAGCTAAATCTCTGTTGGTGTGAAAGATGAAATGAAAGAAATGGATGAAACTATAGAAACAAAGATGACTGTTCTAGAGACACCCACTTACCCAGACAACACACCGAGAATAAGGTTCATGACGAAAAACGCTCCCAGAATCACCATCGACACGAAGTATATCCACTCCCAACTATTGCCCATCGCGTCTTGAATCTGAAAACGACATTTTAAGGTTTAATATGATAGCTCGTTCGTTACAAATGTCATTAGATCCGGTCTTACTAAGAACTTGAGCTTACGTTGAAGGAAAACTTCGTCATCATGTTGGTAGGGCCTTTAAGTTCAAAACCTGTAGCCAATTATCTACCGGTATTTTCCAGTAACTGAAATTGGGAGCCAGGTCTCTTGTACGCATTGTGAGCTTAGTACCTTAGGCCATATCATCACTAATGATGGTGAGATTGTGATCAAACGTATCCATAGTAAAAAAGCAAATCAAAATTATTATTATACCCATATTTTTTCCTAGTTTTATTATTTCTGTCTTTATAAAACTGTCCATGATTTTGTCAACATAATTATAAGTTTTGGTAATTTAAGTTCAATCCTCTAGCTGCAAAGTGATAGTGAAAAATCTCTTATTTCTAACATTCTGTCGTTAAGAGAATAGTAGAGTAGAATAAACCGATAGAAGAGTTTTAGTATTTCTATACGCTTACGGAATATTCTGTACAAACATCTATTGTTACATCGTACCACAATCGCAGAGAATTTTTCACACCACTTTTTAGACATTCCGAAAACATGGATACAAAATTTTGCATCCTCATTTATAACGAGGACAGCAAAGGAGTAGAACTTTTCTGGCGTCTTTGTTTTAAAGTTTGAAGTTTCCTGACTCCTACAATCTAGATTATCAAGTATCAGAGTGAATAGGCTTCTTCTGGGCGAAGGTGCTTCATTTTTGTCTTGGACATAATTTTTTGTGGGCAGGTTCTGGCCAAACGTAGCCCATTTAACAGTAAAAAATGTTTTAAATACTGCAGAGATTCTCCTAGAATAAAAACGAAAATGAGTACAAAATCCTTACATTATACATAACATCGGTCCACCCTTCAAGCGTGATGCACTGGAACACAGTGAGCATGGAAAGACCAAAGTTATCAAAGTTGGTGATGCCGAAGTTGGGTCCGATCCAACCTTCACGGCACTCCATCTTATCACCGAGGGTGGAGCAGTTGAAGCCATTCTCATCGTCGCAGGGGTGGGCGGGGTCCATCATCTCATCTGAAAGTAGAATTTGCTATAAATAACTTCGGTTCCTGGAGGTGTTATGTTTACCGAGAGGTGGTGATACATCTCACCTCACATGATGATTAGCTGGTGAAGTGGGTACTGAGACATCGATATAGTGAGATATTTAATCATGATGTTTGTATAGAGGTAAAAATATGCAACATTATGATTAAATTGTAGGGAGTATCATCAACACATCGCTACAAGTTGAACATGAATCTGATGCCTCCGTCTGCATTTTGTTGTATTTGATTGGATGAATTTTATGTGACGTTTCGAGTCCATGAAATTTTCTAATTTCTATCTTTTTAGTTTGCCTTTTACGTAGTCAGCTTTTTGTTTTTTTTTTTAAAGTGAGAACTTCTTTTAGCTCGGTACGCATATTTTTAGATGAGGTAAAGCCTCTGGACTCGCGACACCGTTACTGAGACGCAGTTTGACGTTTAGTTTCTTTTTTATTTTTTGAAGTGAAAACTTCTTTTAGCGCGGTACGCATATTTTTAGATGAGGTAAAACCTCTGGACTCGCGACACCGTTACGAGACGCAGCTATGTGCCATTTAAGCTAGACCTCTAAATTGTATGTCACCCATACAACTCAGAGGTCTTTATTAATTGGCGTATCTATTGGCGTTTCGCCGTCGGGATCGCGAGTCGAGGTTTTTTTTTGTTTCAAAAAAATAAATAAAATAGTTATATACTTCTGTCGGCACTCCCGGAGTGCAACCCGTAATATATATTTTTTTTACTGAATTTTTAATGTAAATAATAGCGGATTGAACGAGTATTTGAATATTAGAGTACAAAATGTAAAAAAGTCTTACTTACCTGTGACATTATTATAACAGGTCTTATGCATCTTCCCTGAGAACAGCTCCAGCCCGATTATGGCGTAGATGATGATGACGAAGATCACCAGCAGCGCGATGTGCAGCAGCGGCACCATGGCCTTCAGGATCGAGTTCAGCACGATTTGTAGACCTGGAGTCATATAAACATTTTTTCTTTTTTTGTGATGTGAAATAAGTAAAAAAAAAACTTTGCTGAGATTCTTGCCTGTTCTTCTATGTTGAAGGCCGACTTCCGAACCGATGATAACTTCAGTAGCTTTATTCATAAGTGCCCTCCTAGGGCCTGAACTGAATAAATGACTTTGACTTTGATGATGTACGCTTCGCTATTGTCTAAACTTATGTTGCTAGTTTTTATTATTAGCGTGTACGTACTCGCTTTTTTGTTTGCTTGTTAGTCAGTCCAGTAAAAAATTTTAATGTCAATTTTAAACTAACTGCCCCGCCCTTCACCCGCGTTCCCATGGGTTATATTTCCCCGGGATAAATAGTTATATTATAGTTATGGAATAGTTTCCCGGGTATAATCTATTTAACTGCCGAGTTTCATCTAAATTAATTCAGCCGTTAATACGTAATTGAGTCGCAAACATCCAAACATAAACTTTCCAAGTAAATTATAAAATTAGTAGGATTATTTATTTAACTTACTTGGAACACCGGACACAAGTCGCAGGGGGCGGAGCACCCTGAACGCCCGGAGGGCCTTCACGTCAAATGCGTCCTTGAATATACTTGATAATACTGTGCTCACCATGCTGAAAGTATTACAATAATTTATTTCCTTTATTTTTTAACGAGTTACCAATAACAATTTCCTCCATTTAAAAAAACATACATAGCATCGACATTAACAGAAAAAAAACAAAAGATACTTTGACAACTTTAATAGAATGGAAAAGCCAATTTTACCAACTACAAAAGAGTAATAATAACGATTTCAATAAGTAATTTTCAAGTTAATTACCTACGCGATATCTTGCTTAATAATTTTCAAGTGGCGTCGAATGCCAAGACGAATAATGTGCTTGATTTTTTGAAAACATGGTGAGGAAACCATAGCACGGTGGTAGGGTACTGTGAAAATCTGTCGCCAAACACCTATCGGTGTGTTCCGGCAGCTGCACATAAGAGACAGTTCCTTCTAGGCTTTCTGTGCTTACCACCTTCGGCGCCATCATCACTACCGTGGTGGGATTGTGGCCAAACACGGACTATAATAATCAAAAATTATAATAAAACTGTAGAAACAGCGTATATAAACTATGATATATAGAAAATATCCTCAAAGCCCTCGCTGCTGTAGAAAAAGGAAACGCTGCCAGCCTGTTGGGAACCTTGCATATCGACAGCGTATTTTGAATATATTTAGCAAAAGCTGTTAAGGGATAATGATGGAAGAGTATCTAATAGAATGCAAAGAGACGATTCAATTTTTTATCTATTGTATACGCTAATCTTCGAAACTACAGCGCGGATTTTCTAGGGTTTTCACAGGTTAATTAAGCTTAGCTTGACGCATCGAACAACTTTGCTTCATCAAAATCGTCTGCCGGGTACAAAATATTTAGAAATTTTATGCGCAAGCGAAACCGTGGACCTAAAGCTAATAGTTATTAATTTATACATACCCTATGACGACGATGGTGAAATCGAGCAGATTCCAGCCATTCCGGAGGTAGGAGCCAGGGTGCATGATGAACCCGTACGCAATAATTTTCATCACACATTCTCCGGTGAATATCACCAAGAATACGTACTCTATCTTCTCCTGTAATCATTATTATAGTATTTTTACTTTTGGTGATGAAAAACATAGTCCCTCAAGAACCCTTAAGTTGGAACACTGCTACCAAGCACCTGCTTTAAAATCCAGCAAGCATAATCCTATTTGAATGATCAATTGAATCTTATTACATCTTAGTCCATCAATTATTGTTAATTAACTTAATATTCCTTAGATATTCTGATCATATTAAACCTTTTGGAAATTGAGCAGATGCTTTATAAAGATCGCGTAGGTGATCCCCCTTTTTAGGCGCGGATACAGGGGGGTGAGGCAACGGGTGCCATTGCACGACGCACGCTCAAAGATTTTTTTTTTTACCAATTTCAAATTCAACTGACACTATTATGATTATTTCTCGACAGCAACTGCATTATTGTTTTCTATATTTTTTAAAACAAACTTTTTGACAGATAAGCTATGACAAAAGATATGACTCCCCCTGAACGAAAACCAGTCTTCTTATCACGAGTCAGACCGTCTCCCTACTTGTCAGCCTTCTGACATAAGAAAATCTTTGGGATTTTGTTCATGTTTATTATTTTTAAATCAAACTTAAAAGTATAAATAGAAACTGGTGTAACTTACTAGGACAGAATTGGTGTAATTAGAATCGCTGGCTGGATACGGTGTGTAGACCGCCAGGGCTATGCAGTTGGCGAAGATCGTAGTCAGTATCATCCATTCGAAGGGTCTGTTCACGAACTGAGTTAAGGAAACTGTGGCAAAGATACTTAACTAAGTAGAATTCTTACTTAGAAAAGGTATTCGTACTTAGGTTTCGGGAGACTGGTGGGCGGGGAGCTTTTTCCGTTAACGCATAAGCTTGGTCATCCAAAGAATCGGTGTCAGCCTCTCATTACACTATTTCCCATAACAAGGTGGTTAATTAACTACATTATTGTAAAAAAATAGTTTTGCATAAACAAAATACAAATTAATCTTGTTGGTAAAAATTTACTAGGTGTTTAGTCATGCCACCTTTCAAACAATATCTACTGTTTAATCAGAAATAAATTTCATAATCTTAATTTAAAATTTGTGTAACAAAACGTTATTGTATTAGAAATTATTCAAAGCTTTCCTGTTTAAAAATTCCGACATATTTTCGTGATTACTAAAGTCTAAAAAAAACTTTGAAATTCAACGAAAATGAATAACAAATTCTTCCTGATTCATTATTATAACCCATAGGAATTCTTAGTCATTGACATACAAGCATTCCCCGGCATTTCTCACATGCCATCATTGTTCAGCAACCCCTTATAGCATACATATATGTAAACAATCGTGTCATTCCCCGATGTCAATGAGGAATTTCCTGAATTGCCAGTTTCTCATGTACTACCGTCACTCATTCATGTGTAACTATTTGGATAGGCGCCAGACGTTTTCATTGCCGTCGTAACGTACGGTGATTACTGATTCGACGGGTTTCAAGGAAATAAATGAGCATTTTTGAAAATTCTTTTCAATGCATCATCTGGAGTTGACAGGTTAGAAACGACTGAGAATGTCTTGTAGTTCAATGTTTACATTTATTCAGTTTATGCCATATTAAGTTCAAGGCTACCGAAGTTACTTTCGGGACGGAAGTCGACCTTCAACTGAGAAGAACCGGCAAGAAACTCAATAAGGTTATATTTTTTAAGATCTGAATAATTTGGAAAAACACTGACATAAACAAATTTATAGTACAGTTCGGTAGGTAGATCAGGAAGATGCGATGTCTTTTGCTATCAATTTAATTGGTTACTTAATCTACTATTCGCAATTATTTGTTTCATTACTAAAAGAATATTTAACTTACTTGAAATTAATGATTATTTGAAGGTAATATTCATGTCTATTTCACGTGAATTACTACAAATGTAAATATTTAGATTGATGAGTTCAGTAGCTTCATCAGTCTTATATTTTTAAACACAAGGTTGTTATAAGTAATGGTGGTTTGAACGCATAGCGTCTGTTAAAAATGTTTACTTAAGATAATCATAAAAACGAATGGTAACTAATTGTAATAAATTATAAACGTAGTATTTCGTAATATTCAACTCAAGACCAGACGTTTGCAAATAAACGATGGAATATTTATTTTTAAAGAACGGGTAAAATCTCTTTATATTTTAATATAAATTTATTTTTAAAACTAATAATGCTGTTAAATTATAGGTATTTCACGCGATTCTACATGTAGATTTCATATTTTTGTAGACAGTATGCGGGTGTTAAATAATTCGTCTGCTTTATAGCTGTAATTCAAATGCTCCGCTAATTCTAGATTGAAATTATTTACAAAATCTTCATGTTCTCATCTTATCATATCCCATAATGTAAAATGACAGGACATACAACTAAAACAATATTTTCTGTTCATTTCTCAATAAAGACTATAGTCCTCGTGATTGGGTATCATTGTCGCTGTTGAATAAATCGTCCGTGCGCCACTTGCAGTCCAACAAATCCGTTTAATAATTCATAAGAAAGCTCCTCATATTTTAGAATCCTACAAGGATTCTAGATTTATTTTGATAGATAAAGTAACAAAGTAAACGAGCGTATATTTGAATGAATATAATGGCTCCCAATGACGGCCAGCGCTGTCATTGCTCTCAATTGTTGCTCTAAATATATATCACTAACTTACCACCCCGCGGTTTCACCCGCGAACCCCTATTTTACCCCCATAGGAATGGAATTTTCAAAAATCCTTTTTTAGCGGATGCCTCAATCATAATAGCTATCTGTATGCCAAATTTTAGCCCGATCCGTCCAGTGGTTTGAGCTGTGCGTTGAAAGATTAATCAGTCAGCCACGTTTTCCTTTTATATAATAACTAGCTTTTCGCCCGCGGCTTCGCTCGCGCAGACTTTATGAAATGTCTATAACATTTCCCCATTAGCCAATTTCGACGAAACAAAGCCTATTTATTCGAAGCGCCAAGTTAAAACTAATAAAACGCCTAATTAAACTGTAAAAAACCCACGAAAATCCGTTCCATGGTTTCGGAGCTTAACGTGTTCAAACAGATAGACAGACAGACAAAAAATCTAAAATGGTTTCTTTGCAATTTGACTCTTCCTGCATCAAACACACTCCGTTTCAATTATAAAATAATGTAGATACACGCGGGTTCCAGATAACTTTCGAACAGTAGGTATTTGTACCAGTAAATTCCAAAAATCATTGAATGAAGATTGTAAATATCTAGACACGTGCGTAAATATTATTTAGTAAGATAATGTCAATACACTATTGAATGAAGATAACTTCTTTGCAACATCCGATTTTATTTAAACGAAGCCTATATTCTGATCCTTTATTAATTAATCTCATTCTACCTGTGAAATCTACATGAAAATCCGTTCAGTTGTTCCGGAAATGTGCGTTAACAAATAATCAGACAGACAGATATGATTACTTTTCTTCAATGTACAGATACACCGGATTCTACTGTTTTATTACCTATATGTATAGATAGCTTTCCGCCCCGCGGTTTTTTCACCCGCGTTCCCCTACAAAACATTCTTAGTACACCCCTACGTTATAAGAAGCCCCAATCCCTATAAGTTTACATGTTCAAGTGATGTCACTAGATATATTGTATTCAAAATCATTTTCCGATCTAGATTCGACAAAAAATTAGGCAGAATATGCGGCCACAAAAAAACTGTACCTATATCGATGGTTTATAAATATATTTCGATTTCGATGATCAATATTATTATATGTAAAATTAAAGAGTATTCGGCGATCATCCGCTCGGATGTTTTCTTGGCTCGTTGCCAATTCAGAGAATGGAATAACCGCATGAAAATGTTACAATTATCGTTTAATTGTTATGTGTGGTTTAGATATAAAGTTTGCTGAAGCTTTAAGGATTATTGCTTTAGGTAAAACAGGTGGCGTAATACCCTTATATACCTAATGGTGGGTACTGCAAATAGGTAAAATGAAATTAGTTTCTGAAGCACTCGCCTGACGGTAAAAGTTGATTTTCAGAGAGAGAGAGTCAGAGAGCAAAATCAAAGAGGTTAATTAAGTGAACCGATTTTAATTCGATAATATTTCAGTTGTGGTGATGTAAAATACAATAACGGTGAAGGAAAATGTCGCGAGGAAACCCAACTACCATAGTGTTCCGGCAGGCACTTGAGGCCTACCATTTTCGGTCACATCTTCCAGTTTTTATTATATGTTCTATGAAACTTCTCCCAGTATTAAACCTACATATTGTTTCTATAAAGATTTTAATAAATTGCTTTATATGTATCTTCGTGTTATTACACACCGTATTAATGTTTGATCTAACCGTAACGTAGATGTTTATAATCAGATCATTCGACAGAGATATTTCAAAACTGATCAATTAAATTAAAATGCGTTAACGCAATCACTAAAATTAACGTCTGTATTTCACGTGTAGGTAAGTACTAACGGAAAATTCTGTCGTGTGTTTGGAATGAGTATTTTTATATTAATCGCTCCAATTCTTCAAATGCCTACAATTGAGAGATCGAAGTGTTTATTTGTCGTCTGGTGTCATAAAACACGAATAGCTGGATGTAATGGCGGTCGTTTCCGATTGTGATTTGGGTAATACGGATTTTATTGGTCGCTAGGCTGACTGTGGAAGGTGCCTAAAATGTTTGTCACGTAACCCTAACATGGGTTTAATTTATTTGTCATTGATTATATTGATTTATGATGAGTGTCTTTAAAGTTTTTAGCTTTATGTTGCAACTCCACATATCCGGCAACTCACCAATTTATCAAGCGGTAATGTAGACGCCTGATGTGACGTTATGGTGACCGAAATTCCTGTAATATCCCTGATATGACATCATATAACTGTAAATTTATCTCTATCTAAAGAGTAAACTTAATCCGTCAACATTTCATTGGGATATCAAAGTCATCGTGAAATATAGAGCGAATTAAACTTAATTTATAGCTTAAAAAGGATACTTCCACTCAACAATATCGATACATAGTTTCCTTAAGGGGTTCTTAAGTGTGAGACAGAAGAGTGCTCGTTTAGGCCTCTCCTGTTGGACTTTGAGGCCTCTCCGCGGTGGCTTCCTTGGCGCTGGGACAGGGGCGAGTGGGGCTTCGGGCAGGGTGCCGGGCGGGGCTGCCGGACCGGTGGGGGTGCCGGAAGGTATGACCAGGTCCTCGCCACCATCAACTACGACGCTCATCTTGGGCTAGAATAGGAAAAGAGGAGTTACTTAAAAAAATTGTGAGTTACAATGCATGTCTATTTATCTATACAATCCACATGTACAGATTTGATAGTAAATCCTTATTCATTTTATATGTTACAAAATCAACAAGTAGGTAATCAATTCAAAAAATTCTTCTCCGTATGAAGAACACAAACATCAACTTTTTAGGATTATACGGACATAAATTGCAATTTATCGTTGAATCAAACGTGTTAAAAATAAATATGACACATGACCGTACGGCATAATTTGGTAACCAAACATAGCGACTATCTCTCAGGTACTCTCCAGGTTTATTTTTACATTTCAAATCTTTTGTGACAAGAGGATGTTCGTGAGCTATACCAATGTGAAAAGCTCTCCGAAAATTAACCTTAGATAAATGTCATAAAACTTAATTTTAAATACGCTAAAAAATTTGCTCTGCTCTCCGAGCCCGTCTATAGTCGCCGACAAAAACACAAACTGGATGTATACTTTGAGATGATTTTCGAAACCTAAGTTGAGTTCGTCGTGTTAAACAATTTATGCTATAGGGTTGATAGATCAAAATGTAAGAAAAATAAGTTTCTTTATCATAGATTTTGATCAATCAAGATTTTCTTTTTTTGTAGGTAATGAAAACGGCATTTGTTTCTCGATTTCCCTATATTGTAAAGTTTTCGTCGGCGAAAGACTCATAATTATTTGGCCCCTGCTATTATTATATTTGTATATCTATGGCAAAATGGGAAATAGCGGTATAGCGTGAAAAGGAGAAGTGCTACCGACACCAAAATACTTAGATGTGGGCTAATATTGATAGAATTTATAACAAAATATTTGTCTAAGACGAAGTTTCGGTGTTTGTAATACATTTATAGTCGGATAAACAATCTATAGATCGAAATATTTAAGGATTAAAATCGCCAACATGTTTCTAGTATCTGAACTCACTAGCCAGGTGTTTGATACATGCCAGCACGTTCCGGTAGCCGGGATCGATGGGCGCACACGCACCGCACGCTGAGTAATGCGCCACTCTCAGTAACCGACACAAGGTCCCGATATTTTCAACTATACATCATATTAAAGATTACGCGAAGGTCGCATATTTAAGCACTCATACTTGCTTGTTCTTTTGATTGATTGCGGAACAGTTTGTGTAAAGTAATACAAAGGAAATTAATGCACTTACTGTCTTTTCCACTTCAGCAATAGCTGAGGGAATAAGACTTATATGAGACTAGCTGTCCAGGCCTGTCCCCTGCGGTTTCACCCGCGTTCACAAGAAAAAAGTAGCCTATGTCCATCTCCATACCATAGGCTATCTGGTTACCAAATTTCATCGCGATTGGTTCAGTGGTTTAGGCGTGAAAAGGTAACAAACAAACTCACATTAAGTTTACGTTAAGTTTGACCACAAACTCGTGGTAAGATGAGTTGGCTGAAGCAAAAAGACAAAGCCTAGAAGAGATAAGACTCTACTCCCGCCGAAATACATCAGTAGGAGTTTAACGAAAGACTTTAAGACTCAAGACGTTAGGAACTTAGTAGGTTATTTTATAATATCCACCTGGTTCTATAAATGACCATTTTGACCGTTTTATGATCACCTAAAGACCCTAAAGTGCATCGATAGATGATGTCACATTGGTAGACTTGGTTGTTACTCCTGCTCTAATTTTTAATCAAGTTTAATCAGAAGTATTCGATCCGTGTGCAAAACGCTGTAAACCAAAAATAAAGAGATTAATGGCTCAATCCACATTTCATACAAACAATAAAATCGTAAAAGGGTTATGTCTGTACACATATTTATTTCACCAGATATAAACCACGAGGGACTGGAATGAAGCGATAAAATTGATAACATATATATTTTTCTTGAAACTGTAATACAACTTTTGTGTAAATCAATAACATCCTAATCGTAACTAATATTTAATGTGAGTTTGTTACATTTACCAAGCACTATGTTTTGTATGCAGATAGCCTATGGTATGTAGAAGGACATGGGCAACTTTTTCTCGAGAACGCAGGTGAAACCGCTGGGGATAGCTAGTAGTAGATAGTTCTATGTCTGGGTGTAGATCTATAAAATTATATGGAAAAAATAACGAAGTTTTTTTTACTACCTTTTTTGCTAATCTATCCAAGGTTAGGTTAGACCATGGTCCATGGGAAGTGGGCATAAGGGGTAACTATACAAGGACTAGAAGGGAACTGGCTCTCAAGTGCAGCTTACGGAGCATACCGGCTATTAGCTCTTCAGACGATGTGGTGTGCCTTACTGCCACAGCAAGCCATGGCTGTTATTAATGCTCTTTTACATATCTAGTAAAAAAGATTTTATCAGAAACTAGTTCGCGAGAGCCTATTCCTTCTCCATACCATAGGCTATCTGCGTGCCAAATTTCATCGTTCGGTACAACGGTTTAGGCGTGAAAAAGAGACAGATAGAGTTACATTCGCATTTATAATATTAGTATGGATTCGTGTCTAATGCTTAAGTAAAAAAGCTGTTCACTGAATTAGATTTTATGATGAATAAGTATGATTACATCAACACATATACTCAGTAGGTACTCGTACTATCGTTAACTATATAACAATCTGTTTTGTTTTAATCTTTATATCGCAAGTGGAAGTTTGCTACGTAAAGAATAAATTATGATGTAATTGTTCAGTTGTTTTGAATAACAGTTCTTGGAAAATTATATGACCATTCGACAAAAATGTCTTGTAGAATACTGATTATAAATAAATTTGAATAATAACTTCTGCGCCACGGTTTCACCTGCGTTCTCGAGGGATCTAATGACACTATAATTTCCCTACAAAACTTGTGCTACGTAATCAGTACCGCACATAGATTATTTTTTATTTTTCTACGTAGCCAGTTACGTACGCAGAGTTCTTGTTTTAATCTCAAAATTTTTCATTATAATCCGACATAAATTCTAAAAAACCGGCCAAGTGCGAGTCGGACTCGCGCACGAAGGGTTACGTACCATTATCTATAAAAACGGCAAAAACATCACGTTTGTTGTATGGGAGCCCCCCTTAAATATTTATTTTATTTGTTTTTAGTATTTGATGTTATAGCGGCAACAGAAATACATAATTTGTGAAAATTTCAACTGTCTAGCTATCGCGGTTCTTGAGATACAGCCTGGTGACAGACAGACGGACGGACAGACAGCGAAGTCTCAGTAATAGGGTCCCGTTTTTACCCTTTGGGTACGGAACCCTAAATATCTTTAATGATAAAGCATGGTATAAATAGCAATTTTCACTGAAATTTTGTCATTTATTTTGAAATCACAGATAGACACTTCAATTTTATTATAGGTAGGTATAGATATGGGACCAACCATACACCTCAAATTAAAAAAAATCAAAATGCACCCACGGTTCGTGTAATGTTGCCGCACACGTCCATGTTTCAAGCAAATTTTCACCGTTACGTATTAAAGATAAAGCTACGTACTAAACAGAAGGACGTGGGACTTAAAACAAAGGACGCCCACGGACCTTTACACCACGAACCATTTCAATAAGTTTTCTCGCGACTGACGGGAGACGTCGCGCGCGTCTACTCTCCTCTACTGGCAAGTTATGATAGATTAAACAACTCATTATATAAGTTTAAAACTCAGGATTACCTCTCAGATAAGTTAAAAGTTCATAGAGTAGAGAGAGGAGAGTGGGAGTAAATACCTAATACCTGATATTATATGTATATCACTATTTGGATGAATTGTAGCACATACACATTTATCCCCCATGACTACGTAAAGAACGAAGGAAAAGTTCCGACAGTTGCACATGAGAGTCAGTTTCTTCTTAGTTCGGCCACACCATCACATACATAGAGGTCAAACACAGGCCTATACATATCTAGTAAAAATAAATGGCACACAATAATCGCTACTATCCCTGCATGCGAGTGAGCCCTCGATTGAAATCGGATACACGACCAAATCAACTCTCTTACTCACATTTTACAATAAGCTTTAGTAAAATTCTTTCTCAAGAATTCTCATTTATAAAAATATACCTATCCATCATATTGTACGAATAATCATTAAGTGATTCCGAGAATGGATGTGATACAGTGATCAGCGGCCCGAGGCATGAGCGAGCGGCGGACAGTTAACCGACTTCACTTTACGACCACTTTCACTTGTAATGGTCGTCTTAAACGTTACAAAGTGTAGAATAAGGAAACTGACTCATTCCTACATCTGTTTGAATCAGTTTATAGAGGGGATATGATGAATAATTGTATATTTAATAAAATTAACTTTTAACAAAAAATAAAATCGACTTCAAAAGGGGTTTTTACTAAAAAAGTATAAAATAATGATGTTAGAACCCGTTTTGAAGTCAGCGAAAGGGAAGCATGTGTTCCAGAATCTTAAATTCTTTCGCTGACTTCAAAACGAGTTCTAACATCATTATTTTATACTTTTTAGTGAAAACTCTTTTTGAAGTCGGTTTTACTTTTTTGTTCAAAACTAATTTTATTTTTCCATTTTTAGTTTTTTATGCGTATTGAATACATATCAAGATTTGTCACTAATCGAGGATATGCATATCAATAATAAGTGTCGACAATACTGAATAAGATATTTCAATGGCGATATTCATGCTCCTTTTCGTTGAGGAATTCCGTCATATCTTCAAAGTCCATGATCAGATTACAATAAAATTTATATGGGACTACTTCGAGAGTATACCCTTTCAAACAAAAACATAATTTTTAAAATCGGTTCGCAATTGACCGAGAAATCGATGAACATACAAATATATATATGTACAGTAACAAAGTTATATGTGTACCTAATTTCATCAGGATTGATTTAACAATACGGTTGTGACGTAATAGAAAGTGTCTCCCAGCTTCGTTGGACTATCTCATTTGGCATTGCTGAAGTCCACGACGGGAGCCGCCATCAGGTTGATCTTGTCAGTTTTTTGACTTATAAATATGCTTTTCTCGAATTTATACATATACTCGCATCTATTCCGCAGCTTCACCCGTATTCTCCAGGTGTCTTATGTTTTCTCGGTATAAAAAGTACCCTATATGTTACTCAAGAGTGTAATCTATCTATGTGCCAAGAATCATCCAAATCCATTCAGCCATTTACGCGTGATTGAGTTACAAACATCCAAATATACAAACATTCACATTTATAATTAGTAGAAATAAAATAATGTACCATTGCCTTGAAGATGTTTATGAGATAGGTAAATATATAATACTAGCTGTCCCAACAGACGTTGTCCTGTCCAACTCATACACAAAATTTCATCCAAATCGGTCCAGCCGTTTAATCTAAACCATTCTCGAATCTCCACGAACACACACAAAAAATTTCATCAAAATTGGTCCAGTCGTTTAGGAGGAGTTCAGTCACATACACACGCACACAAGAAATATATATATTAAGATTGATAGCAATAATACCGCTTTTACAATTCCCAAAACTATAAACGTCAAAGATACACTAGTTATTACTAAGTAAAAGTCAAAGCCATTTATTCAGTTAGAAGGGCATTTATGAACGTCGAAACTACTGAAGCTACCACTGGTTCAGAAGTCGTCTTCAACTGAGAAGAACCGTCAAGAAAATCAGCAAGTTAACATCTATTTCCATATTTTTTTTAACAATTTAAAAAAATATTAATCTACGCATAAACACAAAAATAACAACAAGAAAAATTTGTAAAAAATAACCCGAACAATTCAAATTTAAACTAAAAAATTGTATCTCTAATACTACTACTACATACAATAAGTTTAATTATTCAATTATAGTTAAATATCAGCTGGGCGATAAAAGACACCTAACTATGCCAACGTCATGAGTGAACTGAGCCAAATTGATATCAAACATTACTGTCCTATAAAACAATTTAATATAGTTCAATTGTACTCTTGAAAGTACGATATTTCATAGAAACTAGGCTAGGGCTATAACTCCTTAATAATTCGCATAGATCATTTTATATATTATCAATATATGGCGATCAATTACCTATTTCAAATAAAAAAAAACAACCTTACCTAGGTACTTAAACTACATATTAAAATAAAATATATGAAAATAATTAAAGATAAAAAACTGCGTTTATATGGCGATGATAAATCAGTGGTAGTGGCGTCAAATGCCATGATAAAGGCCGTGGGTTTGACTCCTAAAGTGAGCTTGAGCTTTCGGTGAATGAAAACACCGTGAGGAAACCACAGTACGGTGGAATGAAACTTTGTAGTAACTACCTGGCTGGCTACCACCCTCAAGTTGAAAATCAGTCGCTAAATACCTACCGGTGTGTTCTGGAAGCTACATTAGGTAGCCAGTTTCTTCTAGGGTTTGTGTGCATAGATACTGATACTATGTACTATGTTACGTATGTTGAGATTTTAGTTAAACTTTATAGTAAAATAAGTTTTTGTTAAAAATTTAATTTTTAATACAAGCTTTTTTTGGTGACTGTACTTTTTGTTAACTGTACTTGCATTGTCTTCCAATACACTAATTTATACCAAATATCAAGTCAATCTGACCACTGGAAGTGGTTTAAATTCGACTTGCATGGTTCTACCCGGACAAACATACATACATTGCAAGTTAATAAAATAAAGTAATGTGCGGTCGGGCCAGGAACGATGTTCAACAAAAACTTTTCTTGGAGGTGGCATAGCAGGTGACATCACGTCCATCTTTTATACAATTCACGCACACTCGTATATAATAGAAATAGACAGATAGAGAGAGAAAATTACATGCAGGGGGCATAACTGGTGACGTCACATCCGTAACGCTTTTTCCTTATGTGATCATTTTTGCCAATCAACTCCTACCGTAAGTCTCGTAATATTTTTTTTTTTTCTTTCATTCCATAAATACGCCACCGCTCGTTGTTCGCCCCATACAACAAAATATCTGGAGAATTAAGAGCTGCAATGTATTCCGCTGCACGTGTCATAGTGTCGATTAATGTTATCTTACTAGAATTGATTTCGATATAGGTACTGTGTTTACCGTATTTTAAACAAAAAAAAACAGCTTTAGAAGTACTATAATACTAGATTTCAAATTTTTTTTTACTTTGTAGTGTTATATATGAGCACAATCTCATTGTGGTAAGCACACAAAGGCCAGAAGGAACTGGCTCTCAAGTGCAGCTGCCGGAACACACCAATAAGTGTTTAGCGATAGATTTTCAACTTGAGGGTGGTATCCAGCTAGGCGGGTACTACAAAGAACCCTACCACCGTGATATGTTGTCGTCACGATGTTTTTTCGTCACCGAAAGTTCAAGCTCATTGTAGGATTCGAACCCACGATCTTCGCCGCGGCGTTCGACGTCACTACCACTGAGCTATCATCGCCTAATAAAGTTGAAATTGAAATAAAAATTATAAAATTTTAAATGTTTTACCATTTATCTCATACCTACCTGTAAGATTTCCCAGTCTAATATATATTTTTTTATTTATACTACTAGGTGGCAAACAAGCCACAAAATAATTATGTTCTGTTTCAATGTATGAAGGAACCCGTCTAGACACTAGTAGTAAACACCACTTTTTGACAGAAAACAAGTGTTTATTCTGTCATAAAGCCAGTTCAAATGGACGCCGACAGATTTACACCAATCTGTCTTGTTAACTAAGCAACGTGTGAAAATTAACAATTATTAACTGCATAGTGTTTATTTATTTAATTTTATAGCGTGTATAGAAGTGAATGGTGGGAATTCGTAGTAACGTGGGTATGTTAGGGATTCAATTTATTGAAATTATTATTGCAGTGGAGACCATGGATCCGTGATGGTTCAATGTTCACCGATTCATTAGGTTTTTTTTCCATCCAAAGAGGAAGCTGCCAGGCTGCTGGGAGCTTTGCGAATCGGCTGCGGTAGCTTCGAGGATTTTTTCTATAAATTATAGTTTGTATTTTTGTTGTAAAATTATAACTACTTATCTTCTCTTCTTCTTCATCTGTATATATAAAAGGAAAAGGTGACTGACTGACTGATCTATAAACGCACAGCTCAAACCACTGGACGGATCGGGCTAAAATTTGGCATACAGATAGCTATTATGATGTAAGCAGCCGCTAAGAAAGGATTTTTGAAAATTCCACCTCTAAGGGGAAAAATAGGGGTTCGCGGATGAAACCGCGGGGCGGAAGCTAGTACAACATAAGAGCCTTGAAATTGAGGCAGGTTCAGCTAAGATTCCACATAAAAAGTGATAAGGTATTGCGATGGGATGACGGCGCGCTCTGGGCGGTGACACGCGTGATATATTTCACTTAGGATATTACTTACATTGGTATCATGTGAAAAATGTCTGAGAGCTGATCTATTATTCACAAAATATGATATCTTTCGTTACCTAACATAACTAGAGGTATTCACGAGTGATGAGTGATGAGCTGTTGGCATGAAAGGATATTAAAAGCCTTTGTATATTATTTGTCGTGTTAAAAGTGGTATTGTTTGAGAATAAAGCTTTGCTTCGTCAGGTGACGGGGTGTTAATAAAATATCTTAAGTATATCTATCTATCTATCTATATGTATATGTTTGAAAGATCATCAATTGAGAATGTCTTGACCGAATCGGCTTTTTTTTTTTGTTGTGTTCGTAATTTGTCAGAACAAGGTTTGTATGGAAGATTGTTTTTGGAAAATCTACCGGAAAAGTCAGGAATTTGGATGGTATTTGTGTAAGAAAAATCTCTGTAATTAAAAATAATGTGACGTTCAGTTTGACAGATCTGCTGTCAAATGTTTTCATAAAAAAAAAACTCTTCATGTTTTCATTATTAAATTGCAGCCGTGCGAAGCCGGGGCAGGTCGATAAGTTATATATAAAACTAGCTTCCGCTCCGCGGTTTCAGCCGCGTTCCCGAGGGATCTTATGTTTTCCCTGGATTAAAAGTAGCCTATAGCTTTCTTCGATAAATGGGCTATGCAACACTGAAATAATTTTTCAAATCGAACCAGTAGTTCCTGAGATTAGCGCGTTCAAACAAACAAACTCTTCAGCTTTATAATATTAGTATATTTATATATTTATTAGTACTTATAGAAGTATAGATTAGCTTCCACTATCAGTTTTACTTGTGGGATGTAATTACCTATACAACTTGTATATTTTTTATCAAAGGGCATGGTTTATCATTGTACAAAATTTTATCCCAATCCGTTCAGTTCTTACGGCAAGATTTGCATTTATAATATTAGTATAGAATAATAATGTATTAAACCCCGCGGTTTAACACGTTTCCCAAAGTGAAATAATGTTTATTCGATGTAAAATGTTTCATAGTTATAATTTAGGCTTCCGTAGGGTAAAAACTTGTTAAAATCTAAAGAGTTATGATATGGGATGGGGCAGCCATCTATGTCACAGTCAAAATGTAGATAATATGTAACAGGAAAAATAAACCATAATAATATATGGCATTTATGATTTCAGAGAAAAATAAATTTGAACGAACGCTTGGCCAGAGAGCTTTACTACATTTAATAATTTAATGCGGTTTCACACACGAACCTGATAAAACTGTAGTTCTAAAAAATGTGAAAATATCTACAGCACTAGATCATGCACTGAATTAAATGTACCGGTAGGTGCTTGGGGACAGCCAAGTAGCCAGCCAGGCGGGTATTACAAAGTACCCTACCACCGTGCTATGGTTTCCTTCACCGAAAGCTCAAGCGAGACGTATTTTCATCTAAACATCCGACAGATTTTAATTAAATTGTAGAGGAGAATAAGAAACGTTATATCCTGCAAAAATTATGAGTAAAACTCGCGAAAGATAATTCAGTTTAACGAAGTTCATTAACATTTCCCTTCTAATAGTTTAAAACAATTTTTAACACGTCATTTAAGTCAAAAAGCGTGTCTAACTCCGTACTGAACGGGCTGTCAGCTCGCAACGCTCGGTCAAGTTCCAAAACGTTAGTAATTGTAAGGCGAAGTGTAAATAAAACCACACTTTGAAGTATGTTTTACGCGCGATTACGCCGACTCAACGACTATTTCGCACTCGCAGACATTAAAAATTGGGTAGCAATATAGTGATTATTTATTTAACGTGACCTAAAAAGAAAGGGACGCTGTTTAAGAATTTTTATTTTGTGATTTCGGAATAAACAGACAAACAAACCGTTCTTTTAGCAGATGTTTTGCGATTGGGACGATTGTTTTAATTTACATTTACAATTACAATAAGAAAATTAAGTATGTAGTTAGATTTTTTAAAGGATATTACATAACATGAGTCAATGAATCCCATAATAAAGAATGCTGGTAAAACCGGAGCGAGGGGGTTTTATTATTTATATATTTTTCACGTAAGTATTTCTTTTAGAAATCTTCTTTAGTTGGAAACCCCCAAACCTCTCTATTGAAAGAATGTACACAAAATCAATCTCAGAGTACTTCAAACGCCTGAAATACCTAAGTCCACACGAGGATTATCGTCCGAGGAGGCAAGTGCCCCAGCTGTGGTCAATCCAGCTATCAGGTCATGACTCAAACCATTGTGTTATTTCACAAAACGAGATGTTCAAAATAAAACGGTGCGGAATGCTTTGGTGTCAAATTCATAAGATCACTACCACATGTTTTCTTGTGGATTTTAGCTCAAAGGCTAACGTTACTATGGCAACGGAGAATGTATTATAAATAATAACATGTGTATATTTTCGAGCAGTTAGTTACTGAGCAAGTACCTATAGTACTTATAGTATACAGAATGAGAAAGAGACATGTCGTAGAGTCTATTAGGTGGGCGCTCTACTCATAAACTTTGTCTTGGATTTTTTTTTCATTTTAATCTAAGTACCTGGGCGACCGAACTTTGCTCGGCATACTTTTTTGTAAGTTTTTCAGGAATGGCGCCTATGTATAGATAAACTTAAAAGCAAAACCTTGTAATAAAGGGAAAAATATAATCGGCCTGGAGTCTTACATCTGGACTCGAACTGAAGTCTTCTGATTTCGGGACCGCCCGATTTCCCACCTGAGCTATAATTATAACCTGATAGAAGATTGCTTTATTTGCCTGAAACCACGGATAAAACGACGTTTTCTAAAAATGAAACCTAGCTAGATCGATTTATGGCCCACGAAACCCCCTGCATACTAAATTTCATGAAAATCGTTCGAGTCGTTTCCAAGATTCAGATTATATACAAGAATTGCTCGTTTAAAGGTATTAGATTAGATATATTAGATAGATAAGACGATGATAGCTCAGTGGTAGTGACGGTTTGAGCTTTCGGTGAAAGAAAACATCGTTAGGAAAACATAGCACGAGGGTAGAGTACTTTGTAGTACCCGCCTGGCTGGCGACCACTCCCATGTTGAAAATCTGGGGGAATCCAAAGCTAGTTTTATTATAAAGTACAAAAATATTTTTTTGGGACATTATTCCTCACACACGGCCATCTGACCCCAAACTAAGCAAAGCTTGTACTATGGAAGCCAGATAACTGATATAATACATATACTACTTTTCTTTTGTAAATACATACATATATAGATAATTACACCCAGACACAGGACAAACAGACATATGTTCATGCACACAAATGTTTGTCCTGAGTGGGAATCGAACCCACGACCTGCGGCGTGATAGATAAGTTATCTTACCAACCACACCAACCGGCCTACTGCTGGAAAAATGACGTGATTTATATACTCAGGATTACACTTTTTGTTGGAAGCGGCTTCCGTTGGACATATGCCTAAAGGATGTAACATATACAACGCAACAGTAACCCAGAAACAACGCATTATGCGCATGCTTAGACCATTTCTACCGGAAACTCATGGAATTACAAAGTTTATTATTGGTTAACGTTTACAAAATAATATATTTGTTGTTACAATGTGGTTAATATTAAATTATTGATCAATCCACTCGGTCATTACGTGTGTGAAACTCAAGTTTTAAGATATCCAGTCTCTTTTTGTTATATGAAGTTAGAAAAGGACAGATATATTTTAAAAACCTGGGTTTTAATGAACATGCTTAAAATCATCTCATTTATACTAATATATAATATTATAAAGCTGAAGAGTTTGTTTGTTTGTTTGAACGCGCTAATCACAGGAACTACTGGTTCGATTTGAAAAGTTCTTTCAGTGTTGGATAGCCCATTTATCGAGGAAGGCTATAGGCTACTTTTTATCCCGGGAAAACACAAGATCCCTTGGGAAGGATAATAAGGACTAGGTTTATGTATAGTATACCATAAATATACACTTAACAAAATTCAAAAGCGATTTTCTCTTCAATTTATTGATTTAAATTGTATGTTAAACAAACAGTATTTTCAAACTATTATGATATAGGTGTTATCTCAGAGACGCAATCGTTATTTCACGTGAAAATTGCTTTAGAATTTTACTAGGAAATATTTATGCACGTGAATGTATTTTCAAGGTTATTACAGCATTAGAAAACCAAAGAAGAAGAGAAAGATGTCAGAAATATAAAAAAACAACTCAAAATCATCCCGATAGATACCTATAAGTATTTTTGAATCATTAACACAACAAAATGGTAATCAAAACTGCGAATGTAAACTAACTTTATAGCTTTAACCTAGTTAATTTTTAATGAGATAGAGCATAGCGATATGTCGCTCAAAGAGCAGCTCGACTGGGAAAGTACCTCTACCTTACAGAATACCGCAGCCAAATAACTTATAGTTGTGTTACTGCGCGTGAGTAAGGTCGCCAGAGCTCATCGGGGAAGGGGGAAGGGTCAGCAACGCGCGAGTGATAGATATCCCTGGTGTTGCAAGCGTTCATAGACTACGGTAACCGCTTACCATCAGGCGGGCCGTATACTTGTTTGCCGACAAAAATAGTCAATGGATTAACTTTACATTTTTACACAACATTATTTCTATTTAAAAGTGTTTTTATATATTTTATGGATTCAATAGAACCACAGAAGTGTGACTGTACTTAGTTTTTCAACTACATAATTAGGTAAATATAAAATTTACTTTTTTATTATGATCGGTTACATATATGTTACATATTAAATTAATATTCTATTTACATATTTACAATTAAAGTAAAAAATACAAACTATGATATATAGAAAACATCCTCAAAAAAAAAACTATGTAAATATTATGTTTACTCACTTATTATCCTCTCGTCTATTCCGTAGGACCTCGTCGTTCTGTCTCAACAATTCCATACGCTATCTCTTTCATACACTTTAGTTCACTACGCTTATCACTTATTGGAAAAAAACACTTGTATTTACACCAGTTATGTTACTTCATGGAAGGCAGAATGTAAATAAGTGGGTTCGGATTGGGAACCAAAAATAATATTGAGGTAACTTTTATTGTAATTTTTTTTGCTGAATTTTATGGAGGTTGGCCCCTGAAACAAAACAAAGGGTTTTTGTTTATTAATCACATTTTATAAAAGAAAGAAAGAAACCATTTATTTGACAAACACAAACAACAGTAAAACTAAACAATAACCTACATATAACAATAAAAGTGAGTGTACCGCCAAACAGGAACTAGCTGTTCCCAGCGGTTTCACCTGCGTTCCCGAGAACATAAATTAGCCTATGTCCCTCTCCATACCATAGGCCATCTGCGTACCAAATTTCAAAACGATTAGTTCAGCGGTTTAGGCGTGAAAAGGTAACAGACAGAGTTACTTTCGCATTTATAATATTAGCATTTTTGTATAAACACTTCCTTTCCGTCGTGGGTGATGATCAAGACGTTGCAGTAGTCACGTACAAGAAAAAATATTGAAATACAAATTTGAAATTTATGGACTACAAATTCAGACTGAAGTATTAACTAAGGTATGCATTATAGAATACGTCATGTTCTCACCATATTATTTATATGGTGAGATGGTGATGGTATATATGTAAAAAAAAAAAAAAGAATGTCGAGATTTTTTTTTCCTCATAAGTATATTGAAAAAAAAACCCGGGAAAACTTTATATCTTTGCAATCTCTAGTAAAACCGCAAGGGAGAACTTAGTTATATGATATAATAAAATAATTTGTAGGTTGGTACCATTAAACCGGTACCCGGTTGAATATACAGCCTGTATAAAAAAAATTGAGTGAAAAAAGTTAGAAAACTGTTTGTGAAATCTGCCATTGTAAAAACGAGGGGAATTTTGCGACGCAGAAAACGTGAAAATTAACTTCAGACAACAATTACGGACTGGCTTTGTAACATTTATGTTGTATTTGAATCGTTATACCTATACTTTAGATTATTTGATGTTTTTAAAGCGATCATAGCTCAAATTCTACAATGCTTGAGATTTCGGTGAAGAAAAACATCGTGAGGAGAACATAGACAGCTGGCTGGGTTTATTTTTTCTCACACACGGCCTTCTGACCCCAAACTAAGCAGAGCTTGTACTATGGAAGCCAGATAACTGATATACTACATATACTAATTTTTTTTTGTAAATAGATACATTTATAGATAATTACACCCAGACTCAGGACAAACAGACATGTTCGTGCACACAAATGTCTGTCCTGAGTGGATATCAAACCCACGACCTGTATTAAAAGGAATAAAAGGCTATTTATTTTATTTTATTATATAATAAATAAAGGTGGATGCCCACGATAGTTTCATAGACGCACGTGCCCTGTTCACAAATTAATCTACATCGTATTGCTTACATCATTAAGATCGAAATAGAGCGTGTGGAACAAAACAAAAGACGCCCACTGTCCTTAGAAAAACCACGCACATAAGAACACCTTTTCTGTTACATATATGTACCTACTGTTATTGTATTTTATACTGAAGTCTTCCATCGACTGTTTGTCGTAAACTAGTAAAACTTATACCGGTGATACCTTCGATTTAAAATGCAACATATTACTGCTACTAATATTTATAGATATTTAGAAGCTATAAAAAAATTTAAAGCTTATTTCATAAATTAATCTATATATAAAAATAATGTTTGATTCAATCCAATATAGTTTTAAAAACCTTTCGATATGGAAGATGGTCGCGAAGAACAATAATTATGCCGGATATCATTACTTTCCAGAAATTGATCCTTATTAGCAACACTATCGGATGGTGTAATAATACAGTGTGTGTGTTTTTATTTCAAAATCAAGGGTTTATTTATTTATTTGCAATACTAACATTATGCTTACATTTAGGGTTCGATTTCTGGCAAACAATATTGATTTTTCAAAAATCCAATGACGCAGTTTTAGTTTTCATCAAAATCGGGCTCGAGACTCCTTTGAGTATTTTTCGCTATTCCTTATAGTTAAGGATTTGGCCATCCATGCGCACTTGAAGAATTCACCCTATAGGATCTCCAGCTTGTTATCGCTGGTAGCCTCCGAGTAAAATGACAATAACGGACAGACATACAGACATACATATAACAAAACTATAAGGGATTATTTGACTTCGGAACCCTAAAAAAGGCCATTTGAACATAAGTCTGTCAAATTTGCAACAAAACCATTCATCTGTATAAAAACCTTAATCAAAATCAGTTTATCCGTTCAGGAGCTATGATACCACAGACAGACACACAGATACACACTATAAACCTATTTATTATTTATTTATATTTTCTTTCTTCTTTAAATTTCTTTTTAGACATTGTGTGTGTACCTTCGGCCAAATCATCAATTGTGATAAAAAATTAAGCGTAAATAAGGACAATTTTGGCACATGTTTTGCTTTAGTACATGATGTAACATGAACATGCACATATATAAGAGTAAATATGGTACACGAGTCTATTCACAAGAAGAGTTACCGATGCGAAAGATGTTCACGGCTCGTTGGGCCCACACCGCGTATGAACGAAATGGCCCGGCTTATCTTTTGTTAATTTATGTTCATATTAAAGCAGTTGAAAATTTTAATGTAGAGTTTTATCTATCTATAGATAACATTTTATTGTTGAACCAAAAAAACAGGTAACTAATACCTTAAAATTATTTTTTAACAAAGAATAAAACCGACTTTAAAAAAAGTAAAAGAAAATACCTAAAAGCGACGATAGTTCTGTGGTAGTCACGTCGAATGCCCCGACAAAGGTCGTGAGTTCGAAATGAGCTTGAGCTTTCAGTGAAGGAAAACATCATGAGGAAACCATAGCACGGTGGTAGGGTACTTGGTAGAACTCGTCTGGCTGAACCACCCTCAAGTTAAAAATCTGTCGCCAAACTCTTACCGGTGTGTTCCGGCAGCTGCACCTTAGAGCCAGTTCCTTCTAGGCTTTGTGTGGTTGCCACCTTTGGTCATATCATCACACATTTTACATAAAGTTAAAAATCGGGGAAGTCTTTGGACTTTGGGGACTACCTATAGAAAACCTAGTGAAAACGCACGGAGGAATATCTTTATGTACATATATACACAGTATACATATAGCTCAAGGGAAGCGTGTGGTGACGATGACGCGAATTCCATGATTTTCACTTCAGACATCCTTAGTAGTTAGTTTTACGCTATAACCATGTACCCACGAAGAATTCTAGATCTAAAAGTACCTTCATAGCTTCAAGAGTACCCCCGACGCCCCACAGTCGCTAACTAAGGCGTTAATCTATGTGCGACCCTAGCCTTGGTGAAGTAATTAACTATACGTCAGGTGACGCACGTCCGTGTCACGCTGCGAGATTTGACGTCACACATGGTAACCTGAGCTGATGAGCAAAGAGGTTTGTGCTAGTGAAGTTTAAACATTTAAAAGTGATCTCATTTCTCACGGCCTTTATGAAATTCAATGATTGCAAATTATTCAATGTCAAATTCAAAGCCATTTATTTCTTCAGCCTAGGAGGGCACTTATGAACGTCGAAGCTACTGAAGTTACCACCGATTCGGAAGTTGCCTTCAACTGAGAAGAACCGGCAAGAAACTTAGCTAATACTAACTGAATACTAATATTATAAAGAGGAAAGATTTGTATGTTTGTAACGAATAAACTCAAACTCTACTCGACCGATTTAAAAAAATCTTTCACCATTAGAATGCTACATTATCCTTGAGTAACATGGGCTTTATTTTATCCCCAAAACGCGGGTGAATAGTAGTATTTTACTTTTTTAATTTTTTTATTTGTTGGACAGTTTAAAGATGTTGGCTTTTTTAATTTCAAAAATGTGTCTTTTTTACTATGGATAGGCCTGTGATCACAATCTCACCATGGTATGGTGTGGTCAAAGGTGGTAACCACATAAAGATCAACCTCTCAATTTCCAGATCTTCGTGACAGATTTACAACTTATATTCTTTATGGTATTCAACATCACATGAAAGCCAGTTCCTTCTAGGACTTGTGTGCTTACAACCTTCGGCCACATCATCACTTACCATAGTGAGATTGTGGTCAAACACAAGTCTATGCAATGTTAAAAAATCTTCTGAAAGTTATTATAGAACTGAATAGATGCTTAAGTATCATAATAGTTAAGATATATAAACAGTTCGACTGTGTGTCCCAGGCGTGAGTGTGTCAACTTAGGAGTGGGACGTTGTTAAGGGGGGGGAGGGTATTTATCACCCCCTCACCGTGATTATGGGACCGTTTTAGAGATAATCATTGAGCATCGACGCTAACGAGGGTAACCACCGATTAATCTTGAATACCTGATAAGCGTTATAATGTCACATATTTTAAGTATAATTGCCATACCTATAACTCGTCAACGTTCGAAAAAAATACGTGTGGTACTCGGGGACTGCCGCCGTAAAGCTATTGCATGGCATTTTTTATCAACTTGCAATGCAATTATAATTATTTATTTATTTTTTATTTATGCAGTATTTCTTTTTTTTTTCCTTTGATATTAATTCAAGTTTTTTCTTTGATATTAAGGCTCCAGTCTCCCTAAAATCAGTGTTCTTGCGGAATTTATCAGAAAAGAAATATTGTTTTTTAGTCATCAGAAAAGCAATAAATGAAATATATTTTACGTTATTTTAAAGTGTGGGATTTGAAGTTTCCAATACATATTTTATTTTTTAATTGGACGCCACTTTTATTAGCTTTGTGAGGCTTTAAACATACCTCTATTTACGTTCCACGCGTAGAGGGTCTCATTCATGCACACGCTACGAAAAAAATATAACAAAAACAAGAAATGTATTCAGATTACATTTGTCGGCAAATCCTCTACAATAATCTTATCTAGTTACTTTTTTTCCAAATTGTCTCAATTTCTTATTTAAATTGCTTTAAAAAGTTATAAATTTCTGAATTTGACCCTTGCAACATATATTTTTTTCTATTACAAAGTAATGGTTTAGAGAAATCACACTTTAACCACTCCGAAAGCAACTACTTATCTGTCGAATAAAAAATATATGCATTCAAAAAATCATTTGAAATAAATTTACCGAGACTAAACATATAACACAACGAACGCTGTCAATTCCCAGCGAAATTGAATGGAATTTTGATGCATTTTATGTTTTATTTGTTTAGTTTCGGTAAATTTAGCTGAAATGATTTTTTGAATGTATATATTTTTTATTCGACAGATAAGTAGTTGCTTTCCGAGTGGTTAAAGTGTGATTTCTCTAAACCATTACTTTGTAATAGAAAAAAATATATGTTGCAAGGGTCAAATTCAGAAATTTATAACTTTTTAAAGCAATTTAAATAAGAAATTGAGACAATTTGGAAAAAAAGTAACTAGATAAGATTATTGTAGAGGATTTGCCAACAAATGTAATCTGAGTACATTTCTTGTTTTTGTTATATTTTTTTCGTAGCGTGTGCATGAATGAGACCCTCTACGCGTGGAACGTAAATAGAGGTATGTTTAAAGCCTCACAAAGCTAATAAAAGTGGCGTCAAATTGGAAAATAAAATATGTATTGGAAACTTCAAATCTCACACTTTAAAATAACGTAAAATATATTTCATTTATTGCTTTTCTGATGACTAAAAAACAATATTTCTTTTCTGATAAATTCCGCAAGAACACTGATTTTAGGGTGACTGGAGCCTTAATAGATACCTATACACCTATATACTTTCTCACAAACAGCTGTTTACGTATTCGTCCGATTTCGGAGCAGCTCGTCTTAGGTTTTATTTTCGTTACGGAATTTCTTGATTCGGTCGAAGCCCGCGATAAAAGCTATACAATAGCTTAAAAAAAACAAATAAGTTACTTTTTATGAAATGTCAAAACGATTAGTTTATATGGAATTTTGTATTAAAATACATACTTGTGACGTCATAACTATATATATATATGATATCTTACTTAATCTTACTAATATTATAAATGCGAAAGTGTGTGTGTATGTTTGTTACCATTAATCTTCGTAACGGCTGAACAGATACGGATGAAAATTGGCACACAAGTAGAGTATGGAATTAACACATACCTAGTGTATTTAAGAATCGCGGGCTGGAATCTATTTGGTTTATATTTGTGATCACCATAAGCTTTAAAGTGTGAATCTACCCTAATGTGTAGATTTTAAGAGTCAATTTCACTTGATTAAGGAGTAAGAAGCCTGAAATATACTGAATGATAGAGTTGCCATAACTTTATCTGTAGGATATCCTACGGATAAAGTGTCTCCCAACTGAATTAACTTGATGACCGAAACGACGATGAAAAGGGAAATTATCAGTCAAGTTTTTGTAAGTAATTCAGATCTGTTTTCTACGGATCGAGGACAAACAGGCAAATAAATAAGAGGTCATTGTGCCTATTATGAACTTTGCGAGGTGGGTTTTGACTGTGTAAGGTCGTCCCGCGGTTTCACCCGCGTTCCCTAGGGATGTTACGTTTTCATAGAATAAAAAGTATCTTATATGTTATTCCAGGGTATGATGTATCTATGTGTTAAGTTCCATTAATTTCCATTTTGCTGATTGGTACCTAGCATATGCTAGGTACACACACACACAAAATTTCGTATTTATATTAAAAAAGTAGATGTGTTACAAATATAGTATAAATTCTTCAACTGGGCAAGATGGCGAGCTCTGAAAGTATAGGAAATAGCGAAAAATGCTCAAAAGGTACTCGGGACAGATGTTGATAAAAACTAAAACTGTATAATTACATTTAAAAATAAAAACTATTATCCTAGCCAGGCGTCGATCCCGTATATTTTGAAAAATAAATCTTCCTAACTATATTAAAAAAAAAAAATAGTAAAAAAATTACAAGTAATATAAAATGGCAAACTAAAGAAAAGGTGTCATTTCTAAAATCAAAAATAGAATTCCAGGAATCGCGAGTCAGTTATTAAATGGCAGAGCAAAGAAAAAGAAAAGGCACAAAATGAAATACACCCTGATTATTGTAGAGTTAATAATTCTCGTCCGGAAATTAGAAACTCAGCATTATTTATGTAATGTATTCGGATGGAGATTACTACATTTTTCATTCGAAAGAAATAATAACTTTTCCTCGCAAACTCATTATCGTATATTTACCATAATAAATGCAAACACAGTTAATACCTATACTAATAATAAAGCTGAAGAGTTTATTTGTTTGAACGCGCTAATCTCAGGAAATTCTGGTTCGATTAGAAAAGTTCTTACAGTGTTGGATGGCCTATTTATCGGGGAAGGCTATAAGCTTTTTATCCCGGGAAAACACAAGATCCAAAGTGAAACCGCGAGGCGGAAGCTAGTAAAATATAGAAGAAAAAAAAGACTATAACAATAAACGTGTTTTATTGAGGCCTTTAAAGATCCTTTAAGGATCCTGGAGTGCTAGGATCAAGAGGATATGATGTTTATTATGTAGTTTTATAGTTCCAAAACTATTGAGCTGACATTGATCCAGAAAAATATTATTTCATAGCCATGTTTTATTACATTTATTATCCTACCTAGTAAACTTTTTCTTTTTAGGGTTCCGTACCTCAAAAGGAAAAAGGAACCCTTATAGGATCACTTCATTGTCCGTCTGTCTGTCTGTCAAGACCTTTTTCTCAGGAACGAGTGGAGGTATCCAGTTGAAATAAATATCAAATATTCAAGTCTGCAATATCTTGAAGCTGTGAAAAAATCAAATTTCTAAGTAAACGCAATCAAAAGATATCGCCGTTTATGCCACATCTTTTGAGACTCACAACTACTCGTAAGGGAATCAAAACCTATAGGGTACTTCCCGGTGACCTAGAGTCATAAAATTTGGCAAGAAGCAATGTCTTATAGCACAAATCAAGGAATAAATCCGAAAACCGCAAATTTGTTATTATTTTATTTTTTGCGATTATAAACTTATTTGCAGTTGTTAAACTGACCGCGGCCTATGTCGATGTATGGGGTCAACAGTTTACCAACGGTAATTTGAATTTTTCTCTCAATCTAGTTTATCTTTTGGTTACGATTCCCGTTATGAACGAACTATTTACATAACTATAAGATTGTACGGAATCCTTGGTGCGCGAGTCCGACTCGCACTTGGCCGATTTTTTTTATGTTAGAAGTTCCCAATACATTACTATCTCTCCTTTTACACACACAGACACTACTCTTTGTATATATATAGCTCTTTGTATATATATAATTCGTTTGGATCAGACGCGACCAGTTTTACGGGCAATTTGTATGGAAAACGAATTCCTTTTGCTTCGAATGAGCACCAATTTAACTGTAGCTTGAATTGCAGACGATGATACTGCTAAAAGTCAGGTATTCAAGGATCTATCTATACTGGTACCTCTGCTGGTGCGATCCTCCGCTAGAGGATTATGAAAGAAAAGTCTGTCTGTAAAAAAAAAAACTCAAAACTCAATTAATTATTAGATACGTAAGTTATAATTTGGATATAATTATATATAGGAATAAATATTTCGTTTCTTTTTATTATATTCTATATTGTAGTTAAACGATCTACGAATGACGAGGTGAAGGTCGTGGGTTCAAATCCTACAATGAGATGAAGCTTTCGGTATAGAAAAACATTCTTCATTTTACATTTGAAACTTGTAGGTATTCTGTGCTTGCCACTTTTGACCACAATATAGTCATACACAAACTATAATCAGTGAAGGAGGTAATAAAACAGTTGTACTTCGTAACTATGAAAGATTGCACCATAAATATTTATAATATCCCTTTTCAGAGCTACTTATTCTTTGAAACATATTTATTCGTTCATTTGCCATCCTGCTTCCTTCCTCCATCATAACTTCTTTGTCCTATAGTCTTGTTGTCATAATTTACGTAAGTACAAAGGGTCAGATTACTTTTAACGCGTCAAAAGGAATTATTACAGAGTAGGTACGCGTGAGAGAAGGCAGCTGAGAACGGATCCATTTCAAAAAGCCCTTTAATAACACTTAGATTAGAGTTCAAATTTCTTGGGGCTGGAGTGTAGACATTATATTTTCTCGACTTTATTTTGGAGGGGTCGGAAATCACTGAAAGTTATAAAAATATCTCTTAGATGTTCCCCGTGGCTTAGTAAATAAACTGACGCACTTTGGCTGTCATTATATAAGTCAATTCGCCGCTAGAGCCGCTAGTGTAGCGTGAGATCTTCGAAATGTCAAATTTCACTGTTTCTGGGAGGGCAACGCGGGTTCATTTCTAATCAGAATAATGTTGTGAACATTTTGCAATACCTGATATTAATTATGTCAAATATGAGTTACGGGTCAATTAATGGCAGTGCTTTGAGACAGTTTTATCTTTCGGAATATTATGTCCTCCTTTTTTTCCCGAACAAAACGGAACTGCGCAAAACTGAGGCATGCTCGATATTTTTACGGTACGGTTTAAGGTATTAAATATGATTTAAATCTAAATATTGTTTTCATGCCCGTAATAACAAATGAAATAATTATAATCTACATTTGGTACCTACCTAAAATTAAGGAGCTATATCCTAGTAAGCGGTCTATAGGCATTGAGAAACAATCCCTAGAAGAGAATAAACTCGATGAAATGTAAGGTGAAGTGATAATATCCTCAATCACATGTTTACAAGCGACGCATAATATGAGCACTTGTTCTGTAATAAATTCGATATACTAATTGCACGAGTGCACCGTCTATGACCTGAATGCTGCACACAAATAGAACACCTGTGCACTGCACACAATTGATGTATAATTGTTTGGTGTGCACCCGTTACAATGCCAGTGTGTGGACGAATATAAACTGTAAATTGAGTGAGTTATGGAGGACTGAGAGTAGGGAATTGTAGGAGTGATAGCGGGAAAATAATGGTCGTTTCTGAAGCCGAAATTGGCTATGTAGCCATATGATGTTCATAAAAATAAAAGAACAAAAATTATGCGGTTGATAATGCCAAAATCGTAATGTATAATATCTTTTTTGCTCGAGGTAACCTGTCGTACAAATAATATACTGGGGAAGACGGTTTTTATTATAATCAAATTGATTTTGTAGTTATCATGGATCTAGAAAAAAAGGCGGACAGATGGCCGCTAAGAAACTATTGAAGCACCAAAATGGCGGCGACGTAACTGTGTGTGTGTGTGGTTCAGAGCGTGATGGCGGGCGGCCGGCTTAGTATGGCGTGAATGTGTGCGTGCCGGACTTGGCTTACTGTGGGTGCGTCAGCAATTGTTTTATGAGGTGGCGTCCGCCTTTTTTTCTAGATCCATGGTAGATATATGTAACTTCTCTATACATCAGGAAGGATACAGTTTTCTTCTAAGATTGAGATGCTGTGTATCCTTGAATGGAACGTTGACTTACATTAATTAAAATAACTTACGTTTCAGAACATTTTTCCGAAGTAAAAAAAGCAAATTCAGTTTTTCTTATAGTAATCTTGGTTTACTAGCTACCTTTCCATATAGAGAATTTTAAGCAAAACTTAAAGTTTTTCATTACGTAATAATATTCACAAAGCAACCTGTTACAAAATCATCAAAAACACTGTTAAAAAATCTTGTACCGTCTGAATCAACAAAGCGATTTCAATCGACCCATTCAATTTTACTTCCCGTTTCTGCGCTGTTTATGTAAATAATTTAACCCTTGTAAACAAAATTGTGTTGCTTTGTTTTTCTTTATTATGTAAGGAATCTTTGTTAGTACCTTTTGCTCAAGAAACCTTAATAATTCATATTCCTTTCAATTATGAATTTGGAGCATGTAAAAGTTCTGGACAATGGCGTTTCTTTTATCTGTGTTAAGTGCTTTTGTTGATGGGGTTGGCTGCAAAATTTTAATGTGAACCTTAGATACCTTCCGAGTTGAAGAGTCATCATCATGAAAAAAATAAACTTGTTATATTACGTCATCAGCCATTTATTGCTTTTAGAACCTTTAATTGAACATTCTGGTTTTTTAAAAATCTTTATTTATTTATAGAGGGTTTAATCACAATGATTATGCCACCCTCGAAGTAACACTTAATAATAATCATTTTCTCCGTCTTATTCCAATGTTAACAATTTTCGTCTGGTTATATCTACACCAATATTAGAAAGAGGTAAAGTTTGTAATTTTGGATGTACGGTAGGTTTGTGGTAATCTCCAAAACTATCCAAATTGGAAAATTCATTTTGCGTTAGATAGCCCGTTTATTAAGGAAGTTTAATCATTATCCCAGGAACGGCTAGTCTAAAATAAAAACTAAATATACGTATAAAGTAACACTAAGATAATGCAATATGGTCCAAAAATTACTATCTCCAAGTTAATAATTGATTGACAGAGACCATTTCTCTACCGAACCCTAAGAAATAACAAGGGTAGGCTGTATTTGTTTACGAGTCGACAAGTAACGGCTCATTGAGCAATCCTCCGGCTATGAAACGTTATACTTGCTATGTTTTGTATATTCATTACAGATTTCATTGCGTCTACCGTCGTGTCCTTCAGGTTTGGGCTAAACAGAGGATAGGCTAAGGCGGGAGCTGAAACGGACGCTTTGTGTACATGCACATGTCTGTTTGTTCCGAGTCCGGGTGATACAGCGTTATCTATACTAATATTATAAAGAAGAGTTTGTTTGTTTGAACGCGCTAATCTTAAGAACTACTGGTTCGATTTCAAAAATTCTTTCAGTGTTGGATAGCCCATTTATCGAGGAAGGCTATAGGCTACTTTTTATCCCGGGAAAATACAAGATCCCACGGGAACGCGGGTGAAACCGCGCGAAAAGCTAGTTTAGGTTATAAAAGCCTGATCTTTTGTATAAAAAGTTAGAGACCCTTGAAGCATAGCTGGCCATCCAAAAAGGGAACGCTGCCAGCCTTTTGGGAACCTATGCCTATCGACAGCAGCGAGGGCTTTGAGGATGTTTTCTATATATCATAGTTTGTATTTTATACATTGATTGTAAATTTAATAATCCAGTATATGTATTATATTTTATAGTAGTAGGTATATGTAGTAGGTATACTCAACGCTGCGTAACGTGTCGATGTATTCCATCCTACATCTTTAGGAATCCCGCCTCCGCTAACATTGTGACTGCGACCTTATTCGTCACTCATTCTGTACCTAATTCTTCCAAACATTTGTGTTATTATTAAATTTTCTCGTAATAAAAATAATAAAATGCGATATAAAACTCGCAAATAGCATTAAACTAGCCCTGAATCCATCTAGTCCAACTATCCTACTTCCTACAATATAATATATTTACTAGTATTATAAATGCGTAAGTTTGGATGGATGTTTGTTACTCAATCACGCTAGATCCGTTCAGCTGGAACGGATCTGGATAAAATTTGACACAGAGATAGATTACAGTCTGGAATAGCACAATTAGTGCTTTTTTATCTCGAAAAAACATGAGATCCCTCGGGAACGCGGCTGAATCCGGGGCGGAAGCTAGTTTATCTTACAATCTAAACAGCAAGCTACTGTAAAATAACACAAATCTAAACAATATAACGAATGCCTTTACGCTTCGTACAACAACAGTCAATGACCGTGGATTGCCAACGAATGTTTCCTTCAGAAAACTGCCTAATATCGACAAAGAACTAAATACAAGACAGTATATCTTAGTGCTAAGGGCATTGCCCTTTAAAATCCGTCTCAGACTAGACACTATTATCGACAGTAGATTAAGTTTCTTGAAAACTGTACTTTGACGCTTGTCTACTGTATTTTGATGCCATATTTAATTATTTAAATTCACTACTGACTTTTCATGTCGTCGCGAAGCCTGTATCTGGCTTAGATTAAGACCAAAAGGGAAGATACGGTACTGAGCACCTAGCGCGTAAGAAAATAAAACTACGTCTAAATAATGCATTATTATTTAGTTGTAAGTGAAGTGAAGAAAATCTGTCGCGAATCTCCTTCTGGTGCGTTCCGATAGCTGCACTAGAGAGTCATTTCCTTGCAGGTTTTTTGTGCTTATTACCTTCGGCAATATCATTGCTTACCATAGAGATTGTGGTCAAACACAGACCTAAAAATAAAGTAGTTTGTAGTGCTTCATCTACACTACAATAGTTTTAAGGTCCTACGCCCTCACATTACCGTAACGAAGTTGTGGCGGCATGACCTATCGCAGATGGTCCTTGGTAATCTATACAGAGTGCTAGGAATAGTGTGTTTCGCTACTAAAATAAATCTCAGTAGTTATTGTGGAAGGTTCTATCCTACGCCCTGTGACTGAGCACCGTATCTTCCCCTTTTGTTTTAATCTAAAGTGTGAATGCCACCAGGCCTTTAGCTAAGAATACAATGTAGACTTTAGTTGTAAAGTATTTCCAAATATATAATTAAGGGATGGTTTATAACTATCATAACGTCACCCGAATATATTTTCAATTAGTAGGTATGTTTATGGGATGACGTCATGGTAGATTCAGGACTATTAAATGGTAGGAGAGACATTATTGTGGTTATGGTTGGGAGGTACGTAAAACCTACTTCTTTTTATGATACTTTCAGAGCATTTTTTCGTATTTGGTCATTGTTTTGTGTATATGTAATAATAAAATGTAGAGTCAGATAATTATGAAGTTGAACGCAACCCCATTCAATTTCATTAACTCAAATAAATTATGAAATAATTTCTCCATAGAGTTTATTTTCTGTATGTTTCCTTTAATTTTAAAATATTTCACTGTTAGTGTTCGCCTCGCGGTTTCACCCGCATTCTCGGGATAATATTAGCCTTTGTCACTCTCCGGTCCATAAACTATCTCTATGCAAAAAATCACGTCGCTTTGTTGCTGGGTGAAAGAAGGACAAACCAACAAACAAAATTTGACTGCAGTCAAAATATAGAGTTAGTAGGGATAAAGGAAGCACTGTAAATATTTAGCTCGAGGAACTTTATTTACAACAAATAATTCAATCCTTCCTTATTCATAATCCTTCATACAAATTATTCATTTTCATATTCAGGGATTTTATAGTGACATGGCTTTCCTTTAACTTATGTTTTCCCTTATTTAGGGAAGGCAAAGGGTTCTAGCCCATACAGCCTCACATGAACATACATATAAATACATTTACTAATAATAAAGTACTGGCCATAATAAACAATAAAGTACATTCATTAAAAATATTTCCTGTTTTCACACTAACAGCAATTTTGTTGTACGGCTCTTAATTAAAAATTGAAACAAATGGGAGAAGTCACGCGAAGGTGTACACTGTTGTTACAAACTATTAAATTATTCAACGAAAACTACTTGTTGACAGAGTATGTTAGAATAGAGGAAAAAGAACGACTTGACTAGGACCAGGAAAGCTTTTCTTATCTCAAGAAATCAATCAGAAAGAACTCTGTATCAGTATTAGAAGAAAATTATTTAATTGACACAGATTAAAATCCCTACATGTATACGATGTACTACGGCTAGGCTGTGTGAGGCCAAAAAGGTACCTATCTCAGTTAATCCTACTTAATATTACAAATTTTGTATGTTTGTATGTATGGATGTGTGTGATTCAATCACCCATAAACGGCTGAATGGATTTGGATAAAACTAGGCACAGATCATACCCTGGAATAACATTAGGGTACTTTTTAACCTATGTGAACTTGGCACCCGACTTTCAAAAATCGTTTTTTTTTTTGCGCATTCCTGTAGAGCTAGGTAGGTAGTTGATTGTAGTGAACGAATTTTTGATTGTAGTTGGACCAAAAAAAAATTATGGGTCACCCAAAAATAGCCAGCCCCCGGATTTACAGAAATTCAATTCTCACGGTTGATTTGTATGGCAAATCGTTAGTAGTTGTTTGTAGTGAACGAATTTTCGTTTGTAGTAATTTAGTTTTTTTTTTATTTAATTTTTTATAAAATAAAAAAAAAAATCAAAAATCGTTTTTTTTTTTGCGCATTCCTGAAGAGCTTGGTTAGTAGTTGTTTGTAGTGAACGAATTTTCGTTTGTAGTTATTTAGTTTTTTTTTTATTTAATTTAAAAAAAAAAAAATATTCAAAAGTCTATTTTTTTGCGCATTCCTGAAGAGCTTGATTAGTAGTTGTTTGTAGTGAACGAATTTTCGTTTGTAGTAATTTAGTTTTTTTTTTATTTAATTTTTTATAAAATAAAAAAAAAAATCAAAAATCGTTTTTTTTTTTGCGCATTCCTGAAGAGCTTGGTTAGTAGTGGTTTGTAGTGAACGAATTTTCGTTTGTAGTTATTTAGTTTTTCTTTTATTTAATTTTTTATTTTTTAAATATTCAAAAGTCTATTTTTTTTGCGCATTCCTGAAGAGCTTGCTTAGTAGTTGTTTGTAGTGAACGAATTTTCGTTTGTAGTTATTTAGTTTTTTTTTAATTTAATTTTTAATAAAGAAAATCATTTAATCAAAAATCGTTTCTTTTTTTGCGCATTCCTAAAGAGCTTGGTTAGTAGTTGTTTGTAGTGAACGAATTTTCGTTTGTAGTTATTTAGTTTTTTTTTTATTTAATTTTTTATTTTTTAAATATTCAAAAGTCTATTTTTTTTTGCGCATTCCTGAAGAGCTTGCTTAGTAGTTGTTTGTAGTGAACGAATTTTCGTTTGTAGTTATTTAGTTTTTTTTTTATTTAATTTTTTATTTTTTAAATATTCAAAAGTCTATTTTTTTTGCGCATTCCTGAAAAGCTTGCTTAGCAGTTGTTTGTAGTGAACGAATTTTCGTTTGTAGTTATTTAGTTTTTTTTTTATTTAATTTTTTATAAAATAAAAAAAAAAATCAAAAATCGTTTTTTTTTTTGCGCATTCCTGAAGAGCTTGGTTAGTAGTTGTTTGTAGTGAACGAATTTTCGTTTGTAGTTATTTAGTTTTTTTTTTATTTAATTTTTTATTTTTTAAATATTCAAAAGTCAATTTTTTTTGCGCATTCCTGAAGAGCTTGCTTAGTAGTTGTTTGTAGTGAACGAATTTTCGTTTGTAGTTATTTAGTTTTTTTTTTATTTAATTTTTTATTTTTTAAATATTCAAAAGTCTATTTTTTTTGCGCATTCCTGAAGAGCTTGCTTAGCAGTTGTTTGTAGTGAACGAATTTTCGTTTGTAGTAATTTAGTTTTTTTTTTATTTAATTTTTTATAAAATAAAAAAAAAAATCAAAAATCGTTTTTTTTTTGCGCATTCCTGAAGAGCTTGGTTAGTAGTTGTTTGTAGTGAACGAATTTTCGTTTGTAGTTATTTAGTTTTTTTTTTATTTAATTTTTTATTTTTTAAATATTCAAAAGTCTATTTTTTTTGCGCATTCCTGAAGAGCTTGCTTAGTAGTTGTTTGTAGTGAACGAATTTTCGTTTGTAGTTATTTAGTTTTTTTTTTATTTAATTTTTAATAAAGAAAATCATTTAATCAAAAATCGTTTCTTTTTTTGCGCATTCCTGAAGAGCTTGGTTAGTAGTGGTTTGTAGTGAACGAATTTTCGTTTGTAGTTATTTAGTTTTTTTTTTATTTAATTTTTTATTTTTTAAATATTCAAAAGTCTATTTTTTTTGCGCATTCCTGAATAGCTTGCTTAGTAGTTGTTTGTAGTGAACGAATTTTCGTTTGTAGTTATTTAGTTTTTTTTTTATTTAATTTTTAATAAAGAAAATCATTTAATCAAAAATCGTTTCTTTTTTTGCGCATTCCTGAAGAGCTTGGTTAGTAGTTGTTTGTAGTGAACGAATTTTCGTTTGTAGTTATTTAGTTTTTTTTTTTATTTAATTTTTTATTTTTTAAATATTCAAGTCTATTTTTTTTTGCGCATTCCTGAAGAGCTTGCTTAGTAGTTGTTTGTAGTGAACGAATTTTCGTTTGTTGTTATTTAGTTTTTTTTTTATTTAATTTTTAATAAAGAAAATCATTTAATCAAAAATCGTTTCTTTTTTTGCGCATTCCTGAAGAGCTTGGTTAGTAGTTGTTTGTAGTGAACGAATTTTCGTTTGTAGTTATTTAGTTTTTTTTTTATTTAATTTTTTATTTTTTTTATATTCAAAAGTCTATTTTTTTTTGCGCATTCCTGAAGAGCTTGCTTAGTAGTTGTTTGTAGTGAACGAATTTTCGTTTGTAGTTATTTAGTTTTTTTTTTATTTAATTTTTTATTTTTTGAATATTCAAAAGTCTATTTTTTTTGTGCATTCCTAAAGAGCTTGCTTAGAAGTTGTTTGTAGTGAACGAATTTTCGTTTGTAGTTGTTTGGTTTTTTTTTATTTAATTTTTTTAATCAATAATAGTTTTTTTTGCGCATTTTTTATGTTTTTATTCGCTATTTATGTATTTTCAGCTTTTTTTATAGTTTTATCTTCATTTTTATTAACTCTTGGTTTTTCTGACTTTTTTTTTTGTTATTTTGCTTGTAATTGATGTTATTTATCTGCAGTTTTAAGTTTTATTTCACCTTGAAATTTTGTTTATTTTTTCTTTTTTAGTTTTTTATTTTTTTTTATATTCGTTTTTTTGTTTGCAATTTTTTATAGTTTTACTTTTTCCTTGAAATAGTTTCTTTTATATATTTTTTATTTTATTTGTTTTTTCTGCTTTTTATATTTTTTAATTTTTTAGTTGTTTATTCTTATTTCATTCTTTATCAACTCTCTTTTTTTCTTTGAAAAAGTTTTTTATATATTTTTTTATTTGTTTTTTTCTGCTTTTTGATATTTTTTTATATTTTAGTTGTTTATTCTTATTTCATTCTTTTATCAACTCTCTTTTTTTCATTGAAATAGTTTTTTTTAATATTTTCTTCTGCTTTTTTATTTTTTTGTTGTTTATTCATTATTTTTATATTTATTTCGTTTGAATTTTTTTTTTGTTTTTTTATATTTATTTTTATCAACTCTCGTTTTTTTTCGATTTTTAGTTTTATTTTATATATTTTTTTTGTTGGCATTTTGTTTTTTTTCTGCTTGTTTTTTCCCGGAAATAGTTTTTGTTTTGTTTGAAATTTGTTATTTTCCTGCTTTTTTATATAGTTCTCGAGCTTACAGACAAAATATAGTTGGAAACTATGTTTGCGTTCTCGTGCATGGTTTTTTTTTTTTAAATATCCGAGATAGTGTCACAGTTATTCTAAATTCGAACGTAGAATAGTAAGGGGATCCGACGTTGTTTCAGCACTTGTCGTTTCGTCATCGGCATGACTCGTCGCGACGAACAAAGGTCGTTATATTCCTCCCACGCCCCAGACGCTCGTTTTATGCATGCGAAATAATGCCCGGCTATGAAAATAATCGCCGAAACTATTCTATACTGACAATCACAGTAGTCCAATTTTTCAGGGATTTCCGACAGCGTAAATTGCTTCCTGCAGTTCTCTAGGCCACGTCCTGCAGCAATCAACCCGATTTCGGCAGCCTCAATATTGAGGAAGATATGTTTTCCTCCGAAAAATGTCTTCGTAACATTACTTCCCTTGCAAAAGCTACATTTACTCTGAGTCTTAGATACGTACCATCTAGCGGACTGACTTACAGCTTCTTGTAAACCCCTCATTGCTTGTCTAAAAATTGGGTCTGGATTGAGATCGAGGACTGGGATGTAGGTCGTTTTTGCAAAATGACAATCACTGCAATGGATTTTTATTTCGAGAGACGGCGTATTCGGTAAAATGTACCTCTCTATCAGGGTAGTGACGTTAATCTCATAATCCAACACTCAGCCCAGTCAGTCAACTGATAAGATCTCATCTCTAACAACAAAGTGATTCCATACATATCCATAATACCCTATCTAACTCTTAATGTATGCTTATGTTGTATTCGATACCTTATGCACGATTATATCTTTCGTCTCTTTTTTGATCACATTATTTCGTCTGCGCATGCCCAACCCATTAAGATAGTGAGGACAACGTTGGGGAGTAGGGAAAACGGCTATATAAAGGAGGTTTCTGTTGCGTCTATACTCTACCATATACTATTTCTCGAAGCGACTTACAGTACTCATCTCCAGCGAGCGTTTCGAGCAATAAACAAAAATGCCACGAGCGGCGGTCAATCTACCGCATGTCATATACGAAGCTCTAAAACATTTACGATTCATCGATGATAAAGGCAATCTTTTGCCATGGAGCGATGATATTTGGCAAACTGCGGTCATTGCGATGAATGGAAAGATGTCGTTGGATTATATCTATCTTTACTTGTCTCAAAACAGAAACAATGTTTTCAACAGAATCCATGAGATTGAAACGTTAGAGCCTATTAAAAAAGACAGTAATATCGATGACACGGCTGACGATTCACGACAACATCTGAATTGGTCTATGGACGAAACAGATTGCATGCTGCCTGCTTTACGCAAATCCATAGATCTGTCGGGAATTGAATGGGCTGCGCTTAAGTCGCGTATTGCTGAATATAAGGATCGTGAATATGAGGTTCTCGTTATCGGCTGGACAGACGCGCTATACGATATTTTATGGAGTCATTTAAAATTGCCTTGCCCTTTCTCGTTCAAAAACGCGAAAATCAATAGAAATCCAGGAGAGATATTTTTGAACGTTAAAGGCAGTTGCTCGGAATGTGGATCGAAAATCCATATTCATTGTCTGAGCGAATCGACCGACGACGGCACAACGTTACACGTCTCTACCTTTGATTCTCGTGGAGTGGCGCATAAAAAAAAACGACAAGTAAGTGGAGAAAGACGGTTGCGAATTGGCAAAGAGTTGCAAGGCAAATCAACTTATGCTTGGCGACGGGATGAAGCGAAAAAGGGGATGGAGTTTGGGGATGTTATTCCCGCTAACATACCTTCGGAAGAAGTTGTTCGGAAGATCAAGCAGGAAGCTCGCGATAAAGATTTAGGAGTATTTAAAGTAAAATCAGCTCTCGCCTCTGTATGGGACATGAAATACGGATTGGAGTTTAACGGATGCATTCACGAGATTGGTCTGGATAAATTCTATTTGATGTACTGGAGTCCCACACAGCTATTTTTGTTTAAAAAATTTATCAAAGAAGATGACGTTGCAAGCATAAGCATCGACGCAACGGGCAGCTTGATAAAGCAACTACCAAATCCAGATGGTTCAAAGCGTGTTGTTTTCCTATACCAAGCTGTTTGCGGATATCGTCAAAAAATACTACCGTTGTTCCAATTGATATCTGAGAAGCACGACACTAATACCTTGACGTATTGGATTCGAGAGTGGTTGCGTTCTGGTGGGTCGTGTCCAAAACAAGTAGTTACGGACTACTCACTGGCACTCCTCAACGCGACTTCTCTCGCGTTTAATAACACCGATCTGAAAACATACATCGAAAGATGTATTGTTTTTGACAAAAATAGTTCGTCTGTACGTATAAACCCGCCACGCTGTAAAATTCGTCTCGACATTTCGCACTTTGTGCACATGGTGGCACGTTGGAGCTGCTTCAATCACGAGCGTGCTGAGAAAAAAGATTTCTATCTTCGATGCGTGGGTCTGCTAACTACATGTACGAAAATTAATGATTTTATTCGGTTGTGTACCGACGTGTTGTCGATTGCTTTTGCGACGCATGAAGATATTGACGACAAACAGAGTCATTGTTTCGCAGCACAGAAACGAGTTTTAGACCGATTGAAGTCATACAGCCTTCCCGATAACGGTAGTGACAAACTCGACCATAACCACGACAATGAGACGAGTTTGTTGGAACGCTTCAATAATGTTAAAGAAGGGACCGAACTAGATTCGAGTGCTGCAATCGAAGCTATTTTGAAAAAAATCATATCTGATAGTAGGAGTGACCTCAAACATGGACGATTGAATCCGTATGAGTGTTCTGCGTTCGGTACTCAACTGTTGAAATTGGCAAAACAGTTTGTTCTGTGGACTGCAGTTATGGTTCTCGATGATCCGAATAGCTCAACTCTCGTAGAGTTAGGAAGTAACGATGATGTACGTCTTGTTTCTAGCTCAGCTCGCAGCGAAGAATATTTCCGAGAGCTGAAAAATCTCGTCTTTAAAAAAGAGAAATCGATCAGGATGGACAAATTTCTTGTTATCCACTTGAGAAACCTCGCAGGCACTACTATTTTGTTGAATGCTGAAATAAAAACAAAAAACAAAAATAAATCCAAGGTCGTACATTCAACGCCTCGAGTAGCCGCTCTGGTTCAGGAATTATCCGAGAATTTGATTACTGAGTCTCTGAATTCGAGAATCGAAAGCGTATTTAATGAGGAACGCTTGGATCTCTCAGCACCAATTGAGTCGGAACAAGAACAAGAAAGTAAACTTCATCTGGAACACGAGCTTGATCACGAAGATGATAGTGAAGGCAAATCGGTGATCGATACTTCAAACGAACCAGAGCAATCTCCGATGGATTTCCTTAATGAACACGAAGATTGGCGTGGCCTCAGTAAATCAGTAGAACCAATCAATAAAAAAAAAATTGAGCTAAAAAGAAGAGGAAAATATTTAACACCATGTCCCGATTTAGAGGTTCTTCGACAGCGGCCAAAATTTGGTCTGACGTTGCCAGTTCTCGCAAATGGCAACGGTTTAGGCCCTGCCAAAATAGCCAAAGGAATGGTCACTGTGTCCAACACGTGCGCCTTTGATTCAATAATACAAAGTATGTTAGCTGCATACCATGATTTCGCTCCGTATAACGAGCATATCGCAGAATCGAAGATTGCTGTACATCATTTTGTAGAGACGCTGTCAAAGTCTGGTGTAGGTTCGAAGCTGTACGACGAACGAGGTGAGATTTTAAGATACACCAATGAGATTAAAAATGGGGTGTTGGATTGTGAGAATAACGTCACTACCCTGATAGAGAGGTACATTTTACCGAATACGCCGTCTCTCGAAATAAAAATCCATTGCAGTGATTGTCATTTTGCAAAAACGACCTACATCCCAGTCCTCGATCTCAATCCAGACCCAATTTTTAGACAAGCAATGAGGGGTTTACAAGAAGCTGTAAGTCAGTCCGCTAGATGGTACGTATCTAAGACTCAGAGTAAATGTAGCTTTTGCAAGGGAAGTAATGTTACGAAGACATTTTTCGGAGGAAAACATATCTTCCTCAATATTGAGGCTGCCGAAATCGGGTTGATTGCTGCAGGACGTGGCCTAGAGAACTGCAGGAAGCAATTTACGCTGTCGGAAATCCCTGAAAAATTGGACTACTGTGATTGTCAGTATAGAATAGTTTCGGCGATTATTTTCATAGCCGGGCATTATTTCGCATGCATAAAACGAGCGTCTGGGGCGTGGGAGGAATATAACGACCTTTGTTCGTCGCGACGAGTCATGCCGATGACGAAACGACAAGTGCTGAAACAACGTCGGATCCCCTTACTATTCTACGTTCGAATTTAGAATAACTGTGACACTATCTCGGATATTTAAAAAAAAAAAACCATGCACGAGAACGCAAACATAGTTTCCAACTATATTTTGTCTGTAAGCTCGAGAACTATATAAAAAAGCAGGAAAATAACAAATTTCAAACAAAACAAAAACTATTTCCGGGAAAAAACAAGCAGAAAAAAAACAAAATGCCAACAAAAAAAATATATAAAATAAAACTAAAAATCGAAAAAAAACGAGAGTTGATAAAAATAAATATAAAAAAACAAAAAAAAAATTCAAACGAAATAAATATAAAAATAATGAATAAACAACAAAAAAATAAAAAAGCAGAAGAAAATATTAAAAAAAACTATTTCAATGAAAAAAAGAGAGTTGATAAAAGAATGAAATAAGAATAAACAACTAAAATATAAAAAAATATCAAAAAGCAGAAAAAAACAAATAAAAAAATATATAAAAAACTTTTTCAAAGAAAAAAAGAGAGTTGATAAAGAATGAAATAAGAATAAACAACTAAAAAATTAAAAAATATAAAAAGCAGAAAAAACAAATAAAATAAAAAATATATAAAAGAAACTATTTCAAGGAAAAAGTAAAACTATAAAAAATTGCAAACAAAAAAACGAATATAAAAAAAAATAAAAAACTAAAAAAGAAAAAATAAACAAAATTTCAAGGTGAAATAAAACTTAAAACTGCAGATAAATAACATCAATTACAAGCAAAATAACAAAAAAAAAAGTCAGAAAAACCAAGAGTTAATAAAAATGAAGATAAAACTATAAAAAAAGCTGAAAATACATAAATAGCGAATAAAAAAATAAAAAATGCGCAAAAAAAACTATTATTGATTAAAAAAATTAAATAAAAAAAAAACCAAACAACTACAAACGAAAATTCGTTCACTACAAACAACTTCTAAGCAAGCTCTTTAGGAATGCACAAAAAAAATACTTTTGAATATTCAAAAAATAAAAAATTTAATAAAAAAAAAACTAAATAACTACAAACGAAAATTCGTTCACTACAAACAACTACTAACCAAGCTCTTCAGGAATGCGCAAAAAAATAGACGATTTTTGATTAAATGATTTTCTTTATTAAAAATTAAATAAAAAAAAACTAAATAACAACAAACGAAAATTCGTTCACTACAAACAACTACTAAGCAAGCTCTTCAGGAATGCGCAAAAAAAAATAGACTTGAATATTTAAAAAATAAAAAATTAAATAAAAAAAAAACTAAATAACTACAAACGAAAATTCGTTCACTACAAACAACTACTAACCAAGCTCTTCAGGAATGCGCAAAAAAAGAAACGATTTTTGATTAAATGATTTTCTTTATTAAAAATTAAATAAAAAAAAAACTAAATAACTACAAACGAAAATTCGTTCACTACAAACAACTACTAAGCAAGCTCTTCAGGAATGCGCAAAAAAAATAGACTTTTGAATATTTAAAAAATAAAAAATTAAATAAAAAAAAAACTAAATAACTACAAACGAAAATTCGTTCACTACAAACCACTACTAACCAAGCTCTTCAGGAATGCTCAAAAAAAAAAAACGATTTTTGATTTTTTTTTTTATTTTATAAAAAATTAAATAAAAAAAAAACTAAATTACTTCAAACGAAAATTCGTTCACTACAAACAACTACTAATCAAGCTCTTCAGGAATGCGCAAAAAAATAGACTTTTGAATATTTTTTTTTTTTTAAATTAAATAAAAAAAAAACTAAATAACTACAAACGAAAATTCGTTCACTACAAACAACTACTAACCAAGCTCTTCAGGAATGCGCAAAAAAAAAAACGATTTTTGATTTTTTTTTTTATTTTATAAAAAATTAAATAAAAAAAAACTAAATTACTACAAACGAAAATTCGTTCACTACAAACAACTGCTAAGCAAGCTCTTCAGGAATGCGCAAAAAAAAATAGACTTTTGAATATTTAAAAAATAAAAAATTAAATAAAAAAAAAACTAAATAACTACAAACGAAAATTCGTTCACTACAAACAACTACTAACCAAGCTCTTTAGGAATGCGCAAAAAAAGAAACGATTTTTGATTAAATGATTTTCTGTATTAAAAATTAAATAAAAAAAAAACTAAATAACTACAAACGAAAATTCGTTCACTACAAACAACTACTAACCAAGCTCTTTAGGAATGCGCAAAAAAAGAAACGATTTTTGATTAAATGATTTTCTTTATTAAAAATTAAATAAAAAAAAAACTAAATAACTACAAACGAAAATTCGTTCACTACAAACAACTACTAAGCAAGCTCTTCAGGAATGCGCAAAAAAAAATAGACTTGAATATTTAAAAAATAAAAAATTAAATAAAAAAAAAACTAAATAACTACAAACGAAAATTCGTTTACTACAAACAACTACTAACCAAGCTCTTCAGGAATGCGCAAAAAAAGAAACGATTTTTGATTAAATGATTTTCTTTATTAAAAATTAAATAAAAAAAAAACTAAATAACTACAAACGAAAATTCGTTCACTACAAACAACTACTAAGCAAGCTCTTCAGGAATGCGCAAAAAAAATAGACTTTTGAATATTTAAAAAATAAAAAATTAAATAAAAAAAAAACTAAATAACTACAAACGAAAATTCGTTCACTACAAACAACTACTAACCAAGTTCTTTAGGAATGCACAAAAAAAATAGACTTTTGAATATTCAAAAAATAAAAAATTAAATAAAAAAAAACTAAATAACTACAAACGAAAATTCGTTCACTACAAACAACTACTAAGCAAGCTCTTCAGGAATGCGCAAAAAAAATAGACTTTTGAATATTTAAAAAATAAAAAATTAAATAAAAAAAAAACTAAATAACTACAAACGAAAATTCGTTCACTACAAACAACTACTAACCAAGCTCTTCAGGAATGCGCAAAAAAAAAAACGATTTTTGATTAAATGATTTTCTTTATTAAAAATTAAATAAAAAAAAAACTAAATAACTACAAACGAAAATTCGTTCACTACAAACAACTACTAAGCAAGCTCTTCAGGAATGCGCAAAAAAAATAGACTTTTGAATATTTAAAAAATAAAAAATTAAATAAAAAAAAAACTAAATAACTACAAACGAAAATTCGTTCACTACAAACCACTACTAACCAAGCTCTTCAGGAATGCGCAAAAAAATAGACTTTTGAATATTTTTTTTTTTTTAAATTAAATAAAAAAAAAACTAAATAACTACAAACGAAAATTCGTTCACTACAAACAACTACTAACCAAGCTCTTCAGGAATGCGCAAAAAAAAAAACGATTTTTGATTTTTTTTTTTATTTTATAAAAAATTAAATAAAAAAAAACTAAATTACTACAAACGAAAATTCGTTCACTACAAACAACTGCTAAGCAAGCTCTTCAGGAATGCGCAAAAAAAAATAGACTTTTGAATATTTAAAAAATAAAAAATTAAATAAAAAAAAAACTAAATAACTACAAACGAAAATTCGTTCACTACAAACAACTACTAACCAAGCTCTTTAGGAATGCGCAAAAAAAGAAACGATTTTTGATTAAATGATTTTCTGTATTAAAAATTAAATAAAAAAAAAACTAAATAACTACAAACGAAAATTCGTTCACTACAAACAACTACTAACCAAGCTCTTTAGGAATGCGCAAAAAAAGAAACGATTTTTGATTAAATGATTTTCTTTATTAAAAATTAAATAAAAAAAAAACTAAATAACTACAAACGAAAATTCGTTCACTACAAACAACTACTAAGCAAGCTCTTCAGGAATGCGCAAAAAAAAATAGACTTGAATATTTAAAAAATAAAAAATTAAATAAAAAAAAAACTAAATAACTACAAACGAAAATTCGTTTACTACAAACAACTACTAACCAAGCTCTTCAGGAATGCGCAAAAAAAGAAACGATTTTTGATTAAATGATTTTCTTTATTAAAAATTAAATAAAAAAAAAACTAAATAACTACAAACGAAAATTCGTTCACTACAAACAACTACTAAGCAAGCTATTCAGGAATGCGCAAAAAAAATAGACTTTTGAATATTTAAAAAATAAAAAATTAAATAAAAAAAAAACTAAATAACTACAAACGAAAATTCGTTCACTACAAACCACTACTAACCAAGCTCTTCAGGAATGCGCAAAAAAAGAAACGATTTTTGATTAAATGATTTTCTTTATTAAAAATTAAATAAAAAAAAAACTAAATAACTACAAACGAAAATTCGTTCACTACAAACAACTACTAAGCAAGCTCTTCAGGAATGCGCAAAAAAAATAGACTTTTGAATATTTAAAAAATAAAAAATTAAATAAAAAAAAAACTAAATAACTACAAACGAAAATTCGTTCACTACAAACAACTACTAACCAAGCTCTTTAGGAATGCACAAAAAAAATAGACTTTTGAATATTCAAAAAATAAAAAATTAAATAAAAAAAAAACTAAATAACTACAAACGAAAATTCGTTCACTACAAACAACTACTAAGCAAGCTCTTCAGGAATGCGCAAAAAAAATAGACTTTTGAATATTTAAAAAATAAAAAATTAAATAAAAAAAAAACTAAATAACTACAAACGAAAATTCGTTCACTACAAACCACTACTAACCAAGCTCTTCAGGAATGCGCAAAAAAAAAAACGATTTTTGATTTTTTTTTTTATTTTATAAAAAATTAAATAAAAAAAAAACTAAATTACTACAAACGAAAATTCGTTCACTACAAACAACTACTAATCAAGCTCTTCAGGAATGCGCAAAAAAATAGACTTTTGAATATTTTTTTTTTTTTAAATTAAATAAAAAAAAAACTAAATAACTACAAACGAAAATTCGTTCACTACAAACAACTACTAACCAAGCTCTTCAGGAATGCGCAAAAAAAAAAACTATTTTTGATTTTTTTTTTTATTTTATAAAAAGTTAAATAAAAAAAAAACTAAATTACTACAAACGAAAATTCGTTCACTACAAACAACTACTAACGATTTGCCATACAAATCAACCGTGAGAATTGAATTTCTGTAAATCCGGGGGCTGGCTATTTTTGGGTGACCCATAATTTTTTTTTGGTCCAACTACAATCAAAAATTCGTTCACTACAATCAACTACCTACCTAGCTCTACAGGAATGCGCAAAAAAAAAAACGATTTTTGAAAGTCGGGTGCCAAGTTCACATAGGTTACTTTTTATCCCAGGAAAAAACAAGATCCCTCGGAAACGCGGGTGAAACCGCGGGGCAGAAGCTATTCATTCATACATTACCGAGCTATTAGGTTTAATAGCTTACTGAAAGGAAATATTTTAAATTTATTAAAATGTCTTCAGATTTGGTGAAATGAAAATTAAAAGTGTCAATTCATTCTTGAATTAAAAATTGACGCTCAAACCAGTTCACCATCTTTGCTAAGTCACGGTCAAAAGTTAGTATGATATATGACGGGTAAGTCTGACTAATGACTACGACGAAGCCAAGTCCTCAAGATGTCCTGTCCTGTCGACAGGAAAATTCTCATTTCGCCAGATAAATGGTGGTAATTAATAAAGTTCCCAGTTTTTGTCTCGTTCTCGCTATGACGTAATGTTTGGTCGGAGCACTTAAAGGCTTAGGTTTTTTTAATTTTATTTGTATAGGCTTGTGTTTGACCACAATCTCACTATGGTAAGTGATGATGTGGCCGAAGGTGGTAAGCACACAAAGCTTAGAAGGAACTGGCTCTCAAGTGCAGCTGCCGGAACACACCAATAGGTGTTTGGCGACAGATTTTGAACCTGAGGGTGGTAGCCAGCCAGACGGGTACTAAGTACCCTACCACCGTGCTATAGTTTCCTCACGATGTTTTCCTTCACCGAAAGCTCAAGCTCATTGTAGGATTCGAACCCACGACCTTCGCCGCGGCGTCCGACGTCACTACCACTGAGCTATCATCGCCTAATGGTGTAATAAAGATTAGTGATACAAAAATAATGGGGATAATGGACGATTTAAATGACGTTGTTATATTGTATGATGGTTTTACAGTAAATGGATTTTTCCACTGCAATTCTGTTGGAAAATAATCTGAAACCGCGCCCGCGCACGCGCCCACGCCACAGGTAGGGCTACTCTGTCTGTGCCCACGCAGCCCGCGTCGCCTGCCACCATGGGCAGCATCTAACCTTATAGATTCACTAGACTCATATAGGTAAGACTATTACCTAACTTAAAAAATAAGGATGGTTCTGTGTTTTAAATGCTATAATTGAATATTTTTTTATTAGTAGGTATACGTAAGTACTTTAAAATTAACACAAAATCAAAATTAACTAATTATCCGCCGAGGAAATGCGTTTCTGACACATTTTGATGGAACTTTCACGGGAAGAATCATCATTTTCTTACGCATATTTTAGTGAAAGTTCAATTGAAAGAGAATAAGTCGTGATTTACAGATGTGAGAAACAAATGTATTAAATAGCCTTATTCTAAGACAAACAAACATGATTCTTGAAACGATGATCTTAAGGATGAATATCTTTCGTAAAAGCTCAATATTATAATTAAGTACAATGCTTTCCAAGGAAATAAGTAAAAGTTTAGTGATAGGTACGTGCAATGTAGGTTGTCAGGTCATGTTCGTGTGACACTGGTCGTCGCCAAGTGTCACTGGGGAGTTGTCGCTATTTTTTTACATCCGCCATATTGGACCGAGGCAGGGACATAACTGAGTTTAGTCGTGACCGACCGAACCGCGCAATAGAAGTAATAGTTGGGAAACTAAAATTAAAAGCTGGTAAAAACAATTAATCAGCCATTATTTTGGAACAAAGTTCCTTTTCGGCCGGTATGCTAGGCGAAAAAAAGTGTAAGAATTTCCCGTCACGAAAAACCGTCAGAAACCGTCAGCGAAAGGGCAGCACGTGTTCTAGAATCTCAAATTCTTTCGCTGAGAAGTCACGCGAAGGTGTACACTGTTGATACAAACTATTAAATTATTTAACGAAAACTACTTGTTGATTGAGAATGTTAGAATAGAGGAAAAAGAACGACTTGACTAGGACCAGGAAAGCTTTTCTTATCTCAAGAAATCAATCAGAAAGAACTCTGTATCAGTATTAGAAGAAAATTATTTAATTGACACAGATTAAAATCCCTATATGTATACGAGGTACTACGGCTGTGTGAGGACAACAAAGGCACCTATCAAATTCTTTCGCTGAATTGAAACGAGTTCTAACATCGTTATTTTATACTTTTAAGTGCAAACACACTTTGAAGTCGGTTTTGCGTTAAAAGTGAATTTTTATTTAATGTAAAAATCAGTAGTTGATTTAAAAATGATTAAACATTGTACAATAAAAATAGCCAAAATAGTTTAAGTATAAACTTGCTGAGGTTCTTCTCAGTTAAGACGTTCATAAGTGCCCTGCTAGGGCCTAAATGTGTTTGACTTGACTTTGGCTTTTGTATTTTTGTGCGAAAACTATAATGTATTTCTCGAATACGACTTCTGTAGTATTATTAAAAATATATAATATATATTTTGTTCTAGCTTGGTACTTAATTTAAGTTATTATAAGTGTGTTCACTTCAAGATAGACCTCAAACTCGCGTACCCCTAATTGCAGGAATGATAAGTAAAAAAATGAAATCGATTTTTGACATCTAATGACGGTGAAAATTTGTTGAATGTGATGAAAGTGCACGATTTTCTTTGCATAACTGAAAAACCTGCTTGCTCTTTGGTCAGCTTCAGCCTCAAGTCATCTTCGAGTTGAGTCATGGTGCATATTTACACTGATTGATTAAAAACATATTTGGGGATTTGTTTTTATTGATTAAATTATCTTAGTCAAGAGATTGCTGCGCGTATCCCTTGATGCAACTTCACGTACCCCCTGGGGTACGTACCACTAATTGGGAAACACTGGTTTAAATGACGCATTTTAATATGCGTAGGTATTTTTATATATGCCTGAAAATATTTCCTTTTATTTTTAGAGAAAATTCATGATTTCTTGTCATTTATGACATGGTCTCGACATTTTTTACTTTAATTATGCAGGTACTACAATCACTATTGTAAGTGATGATGTAGCCAAAGGTGGCATCACAAATCCTAAAGGTAACTAGTGCGGGTACTACAAAGTACCCACCACCGTGCATAATTTATTATGAAGATTAGATTAAATCTAGTCCGTCTAAAACTTTTAGACACGAGTTTTGCCCTAATTAACCCAACAACGTTATTGTAGTCAGGACTTTAATGAAATCTCTGTAAAACAAAGCTTTGATATCAGACTTTTTTCATTTGTAAAGTACATAAACTGAAAAGTTTGTTGTAAATCCAAATGATTGCCCTCGCACCGAGCTATTTACACTTTTATGGGTACCCAACTGTTGATGAATTTCTGACTTCTCGAGAATTCTGTTGGACTTTTACTTTCGAGGGTCAAGAGTACTTTATAGGGCATTAAATTATTAGTTTGCACACGGATTCATCTGCATTTTAATGAGAAGAAACACTTCTAAACTTTGATATGACCCAGGGTTAAGTTTCACAGGGTGAGCCTCTGAGATTGGTCAGTATGGAAATAATTGAAACTACCGATTTTAGATTGAATAGGTTCCAAGGAACCCTTAGTATTGGTTAACAATTAAAAAATCTCATACCTCCTTGTGAATTCTTTTTTTTCCTGAAGAGCTAATTGATTCTACGGACGACTCTGATGTGGGTTATGAACCCTGACATTTTCCTTTATAAAAATATCTTACGTAAATGGTTTGTCTCATTCCTACAATTTTTATACCATAAATAGCTTTCCAACCCGCAAATTCACATACAATTTTATTTTTTTTATCCATTCCTAAGGGGTATAATTCTTAAATATACTTATACTTTTACGCTACCCTAGAAATATTTCCTCCAAATTTAAAATCTCTACATCCACTGGATGACAGCCTACTGTCAGTCTGTCATTCAGTCAGTCATGGTCCTGTTTTATTTATCTGAGAGTAATTGCCGAGTTCATTGCCGGCTCTTCTCAGAAAAAGCAACCTTCCGAACCGTGCGTTAGAGTCAGACTTTTCATTCATCTCATTTTATAAATCGAATATTTCATTGGCCTCCTCTTTCTACGGCTTCTTTCAGGTTTCAACAATCTGCATCCAAAATGTCAAGACAATAATCACAGACAGACTATTTTCTTGAAGAACGTAACATCAAAAGATCTTCCATATAACATTGTATAGTACCTATCACTATATGCAAAGCTTTTATGTATGTAGGTATCTGATAATCTGTATTCCGCATCGCCTCGTTGGGCACGGATGCAGCTACAGTGTACACACGGGAGGGTAATAAGAGCGGGAACGCTTATTTAATTAAATTACTAAGCTTGTTTGACTATAATTTCACTGTGGTAAGTAATTATGGTGCCGTGGTGGCAAGTACACAAATTCTAGGGCAGGGGTCACCAAATGGTGGACCGTGGTCCGGATCCGGACCGCCGCCAACCTATATTGTGCGGACCAAACTTTGACAAACAAAAATGTAGCTACACATGGTTATTCTATTTAATCCGCGCACATCCAAACATACAATTATTTGTTATATTAGAAATATTATAGTAGGATTTATGGGAAAGGATCTAAACTTTCTTAGCTGCGTTTGTAATCAATCGACAAAATACTGCCTTTTTAGATACAATTCAGGAATCTTTTTTCAATAATTTTCATTAATCTATATCTATCTATATAAATAAAAATGAATGGCAAAATGTGTTGCTAATCGCAAAACTTGAGACCGGGTGGACCAATTCCGATAAGTCTTTAAATATTTGTTGAAGTCCGAAGAAGGAAAAATGTGAAGAGAAAAATTGAAAAAGATGCCTGGAAAATTCGGGAAAAACTGAATGTATGGGATTTTTGTATGAACTCAAGATACCGATATTTTTGTGTTAGAAGCCAGTTTATTGAGGAAGGTTATAGGCTACTTTTTTTTTACTTGGAAACGCAAGTGAAACCGGGAGGACAGCTAATACTTAATAAATATAATCGCATTTCATATAATTCATGGTTTTTGGTTCGTGAAACTACTAATCATCGCCAATCCTTCGTCTAAGCCCTTCACTTTTTCAATACACTTATTTTTATCAACCGTAGCTTGGCCGTCCATAATCCACGCCCATATATCCCCATGACCCGGTTACACAGCGTTCTCGCAATGAATAGAAGTCTTTATTGCACTTTTTATGCAAACACGTTGGTGATGAGATTGACTGACAGTGACGTCAGCGTCAGTTGCCAGTTGTCAGCTACAAGCAGCTGAATTACTATAATTGATGATTACTGAAGGAGATTCGCAACTGAGCTTGCATTGCGGAAGGTTGGGTATGGCAAATGTATGTCAGGAATAATTGAATAGAAAACGGCAACTGCCCCACGGTTATACCCGGGTTCCCAAGAGTTCATATATTTTTTTCAATTAAAATGTATGCAGGTTTATTTTAACCTGAAAACTATTGGCTTATTATATTATTATAAATGAGGTTTAGATTCATTTTATTGTTAAAATTTTTTAAAATCCTATTTGCTCGCAAATTGTATTATTTATTTAAGTACTCGATATAAATAAAGACAAATAAAACCTCAATGAAATGGAGACAAGGTTACATTTTTAATTCATGTACCTACACTTATTTAGGAGTGATAACAGACATACACACCCAAACAGTCGCATTAATAATATGAATAGGAAAGGATTACAATTTATGTCATTTCCTTCAAAACCCTCTTTTGCTTATTACAAACGAAACCATAAAAGTCTTCATCATAAAGACAGACATAGTAACTTAATAAAAAACCCAATTTATAATAAACCTAACTAAGCCTGGGGTGTGCAATAAACCCGGGTAGACCAGACCGGGATTCAATCAGCCCGGCGACCCGGGATTCGATCCGAACAATGCACTCTATTGAGCTAGATTGCCATTCAACCGTAGGGTCTGTTTGTTAGGTTGATAACGAAAGTATGTAATAAGAGAATACGTTTAAGGTTGCAGTGATTACTGTATTGTTACAGAAAGTACCATTTACGTCGTGACTATACAGTAACATAGTAATGTAATGCTTTGTAATGTTTGGATCACGTTTGTTAGGGTTTCGTAGTCAAACAAGAAAACCTTTTAGTTTCGTCATGAACATGATGTTCTTACTCGGGATTTTAGTGACAAAAAGTAAAAATCGTGCAAAGGTATACTCATATTTATGATGAATAAGGAAAATTAACACCGCTAAGTAAGCTTTTCTAGTAAACTGGTGTGTTCCGGGAGTTATGCTTGAGAGCCAGTTGCTTTCTAGGCTTTATAAAAGGTCGGCAACACATTGGTAATCCCCCTGGTATTGCTAATGTATATAGCCACTTACCATCAGGTGGACTGCTGTGCTGATTGTCAGCATTCTGTCATAAAAAATAGCTAGTAAACGAGCGAAACGCTTGTACCTATCTATTTTGATTACCACATCGTACTAACTACGGCACCCCACATTACATATGCAAAACACACTTTTTTTGTACAACTTTATGAGTAAAATATAAAAAAACCTCTTTGTTATCCTAATCCAAACTTCCTAATCCTTCCTAACTATCCTATCGTAATCCTAACTTATAATATTATAAATGCGAAAGTGAGTTTGTTTGTTTGTTACCTTTTCACGCCTAAGTCGCTGAACCGATCGCGATGAAATTTGGTACGCAGATAGTTTATGGTATGGAGAAGGACATAGGTTACATTTTTATCCCGGGAAAACATAAGATCGCTCGGGAACGCGGGTGAAACCGCGGGGCGAAAGCTAGTTGAAAATAAAATGAAGCTACAAACCCACACACATTTTAGATTGAATAAATATTGAATAAAAAGAACTAGAACAATTCCCTGACTTTGATCTTGATCCCTGTTATAATCATCAAACGGTTTGATCAATGATTCACGTGTGTATGTTTGTTTGTTTGTTTGCATTTCAATTGAATGATTGACGATTTATGTAAATTTAATGAGATCAAGCTGTAATTTTCTGTTTGTTGGGAAACTGGAAGACTGACCAAGGCAACACGAGTTCTTGATGTTGAAGATGTTTAATTGATTAGATTGACAAAAGGATTTAAGTTAGTATGAATATGAATATCCACTGTAGAGTCAAAGAAATCGCGATAATTTTGCAAGACGGCAGTTTCTGACAAGGTTGTCTAAACGCGGCAAAGACCATAGATCCTACATGCCTAGTTAAAGCACATTGTTAGGATAGTAAAGTTACTGACTATAAAAATCTTATGTTTTTTTTACTTTGTATAGACTTATATTTAACTACAATCACACTATGTTTAATAATAATGTGACTGAAGGTGGTAAGCACACAAAGTCTAGAAGGAACTGGCTCTCAAGCGTAGCCAGAATACACCGGTAGAATGTGTAGGTTGGTAGCCAGCTAGGCTGGTAGTAAAAAGTGCACCATCGTGCTTTGGTTTCCTCGCGATGTTTTCCTTCACCGCTCAAGCCTATTGTAGGATTCGAACTCACGACTTTGCCACAGCATTCGACGTAATTGAGCTATTATCGCTATAAAAACTGTACCTACTCATGACCCAGTTTCTAAGCATTGTGTGCTTACCAATTTTGCAACATCAACGTTTGCTATGAAGAGAATTCATTGTGATAGAAAAAATAGAATAATTAGAGATTTCGTTAACTTTCATAGCATTCAGGGATGAGATGTTAGGACTCTAGTCGATATAGTGTCCAAATTAGTCGAAGAGGAGAGCTTTAAGATAGGAGAAGTCGAATTAAAGAAGATTTGCCATGTAAAGGAAATATTGGGTAGAAAAGCAAGGTCATTTTTTCAAATAAATTGTTTGTGTTAAATAAATATTTTGTCAACGATAATTAATCTATTGATAGATCGAACAGTTGTTCCACATGGTATAATGTTTTTGCAATCAACATTTAATAAAAATATATAAATAAATAATAATCTTATCTTAAAAAAGTATGGGTTTAATGGGATTTTAGAATAAAAATACGAGGCAAACTACTGGCGTATGTTATTGAATAATATTATTTGTATAAACATAATAATTGTACCTACCTAGTGGTGAAATTTAAGCGGGTATCATGTGTGAAAAAAAAAAAACTACATTATGCCTTTTAGATGACCTTAATTTGAACAAACAAAATGAAAATGACAACCAATAGGAAATATGATATTTTAAGTATTGTAATTTTTGCTTTATTATTATTTAATCAGATAGTAAATTCAGCTAAAAATATTCAGATTTTTTAAAAGAAAAAAGTCTACTCACCTAGGGTAATGCTGGTTTAAAACAAAAACGGTCGCGTACACCTCATACACACACACTTACTAACAATATTAATTATATATAACACACCAAAATATATGAGAATAACACAATCTATGTCCCGTAAAATACACGTAGCATATTGCACTATATAACATTACACATTACAATCCGAATCGAGCGCGAAAAGCGCCATTTTTTTTACAAATAAAATAAAAAGATAATTTGAAATTGGAACACGCCTTGATTTTCGATATTTTTTTTGTGATATTTTTTTAAATCAGGCAATGGTTTTGTCTGCTTGTGGAGGCTAGGGCGACTCGGTCGGCGGGCGGCGCGCGCACTACCCGGCTAACTTCAGGGCAATGCGCGGCGCAGCGTGGCTAACTTCACTCCCTCTGTATGACCTCATTTCTGCGGTACCAATGAATTATTTTCGAAATGGCAACGCACTGTCTGTTGCACGTAATGTTTTTTCGTTTGTTTCATTATGAAGATGTGAGGCTTGGGCCCTTGGCAATCTTCGTGGCTGAATAAAAGATGAAACTTTTCTTTCTGGGATAAGGAGCCTGGGATGTGACGTCAATCCTTATTTGTAAGGAATCTTAATAATCGGAATTGCATCTTTAATTAATTATCTAACAAACGTTATTAATAAATTGGCACGAACACATGCTTAGTTGGGTTACTAATTATACTTTGACGACTGACTTTTGACTTGAGTAAAGAGTATCTACTTATATAATGTATTCTCCGTAGAATGTAAGTAAAACTGGATGCGAAAACTATCATAATTTGTTTAAAAAATAACATGAAATCCGTAGCACCATCTAGATATTACTACGCCGTAGCACTAAGGACTACTGCTACGTCCGTAGCCAAGCTCAACGGGGTTACGAGACCCTTGAGAGATGATAAGGTTTTAATTTATATTTCATAAGGTATTATATATTTTCAAATACTCAATTACATTTTATACAGGATGTAATGAATGCAAATAAATTCCGAGCTTATTGTAAGTATTACTGACATGTCACACAATACCTTTATCTAGATAAAATCATGATCTGAACAAATAAATATCTCGTCTTCCAAACACGAAACTCCGTTTGTGACGCAATTGTCAATTCAACCCAACTAACAATATCTATTTACTATACACACATCAATACTATATGTACTGTCACATACATAATTGTATTTTGGCTTACTAAACCGCAACAAGGCCTGCCCACGACGACGCGACGGTCCCATCAAGTACAGTCATCAACAAAACTGCTACATTATTCAGAGACAATAAACCGCGAAGCACCGACAGCTGTGTGACACACGAGATTCCAGTTGGGGCCATTAAATTAGATTGTGGTTAATTATTATGATGCTGGAGAAGGTTTTTGTGTGATTTACTCGAAATTCAATTTTAAAAGAAAAAGCACAAATTAAGGAATCGATGAAAATTTCATAATACACGTCCCCACTGGATAGAACATGAAATTTCTTAAACAGCGGGCGTTTCAGGCAGTGGATACAATTTCAAAACCCTGATCCGGTACTTTTTGAGTTGTTTGACACATACGGTGAATAAAAATATCGACTCAAAAATACCCTAATAAAACTAGATTATGTAACTGTGCTATTGATTAAGCGAATTTAAATATTGATGGTGGTGACAAGTAATGAGAGAGTGTTATAATGAATAAATTGGCACGATGACAGCAATTTCTTGTCATGTAGCATGACTGTAAGGTCATCGCGTCAACTAACTGGCGCCTGACTCGTTATGTATGATGAATGAATCTTCCAAAAATGTGGTCTCACAAAGACAGTTTCAAAATGGTGACTATAAAAAAACTGTTTTATTGGTAGACAGGTAAGTAATCTATACTTCTATACTTAATATTATAAAGAGGAAAGATTTGTATGTATGTATGTTTGTAACGAATTGGCTCAAAAAGTACTGGACCGATTTTAAAAATTCATTCAACATTTGAATGATACATTATCACTGATTAACATGGGCTATATTTTATCCCGGGTACGCGGGTGAAACCGCGCGAAAAAGCTAGTTTTTTTATAAAGCGTAATATTTATTTATTTTTTTAATTTGATTTTTTTTATGGATGCGAGTAGCGAGAAACCGGAAGGAGTGGCGCGCTTTGGGAGTGGCCTATGTCCAGCAGTGGATCAATAAAGGCTGATGATGATGATTATGAAGACCTTAAAAAATCTAATCCTTCTGCCTACTTCTTACAAATATTGTAAATTCAAAAAGTATATGTAAGTTCGATAACATCCGCCCTATTAGGCTAAAATTTGACACGTAAAAAAAGACAATATAAATACATTGGGTAATTATTATTCTCCTGGACAAAACCATAAGTTTCCATGGTGTGAGAGTTTAAAATTGATAAGACTTAAAAAAAAGAAAACGTCCTCTCAGGAAGACTCTTATTAACTTTATAACAACGCTACTGACATGGCCCCACCACCAAGCCTCAAAGATAACGTCACAAAACTCGCGGCGAACTTTTGTTCGCGATTGTATTTATACAGATACGGCACAAGTGTACAACAGTAGGTACGCGTTGTTAGCGGATGTTGGCGGATGTCGGCAATGGCGGATGTGGGGAAAAGTATGGGTATGTTCCGATATACACTGCGAGCACTGTAATGTGTGACGTCATTTAGTGTACTGAGAAGCCGTTCCTTTATAGTTACCTATATTGGGTACTGTTTAAAACGGAACGTAGTCCAGTATACTGTGTGTCATCCACGTATATGTAAACTGTCATTCTGAACGCTGTTGATCACGTGATAATAGCACTGAGAGCACCATACCTCGAAAACGCCAGAGCTTTGCTTTTTTGAAATGGTGATGATTTATGACGTCATATATTTCCCAAGGATACTGCGGCAGTATACTGTCATCTATAACGGAACGAATTACTCCCCAGTAAGAGTACTGGACAGTGCTCGCAGTGTATAACGGAACATACCCTATATTGTGTCATCTTATTTGTGTACGCGTTTTAGTAACAACCTGTTTATAGGGTGGTATAAATACTAAGTAGAATTTACTTTGTATTATATCTATACTAATATTATAAAGCTGAAGAGTTTGTTTGTTTGTTTGAACGCGCTAATCTCAGGAACTACTGGTTCGATTTGAAAAAATCTTTCAGTGTTGGATAGCCCATTTATCGAGAAAAGCTATCGCTAAGCACATATTTTTGTGTTCCGGTAATACACTTTTGTAAATTATAGGCACAGAAGACTTAACAACTTCATGTCTCAAGGTTGGTAACACGTGAGTGATACCCCTGACAGGGAAAATATAATATTGTGTTTTATTTGCCCGTGGTGCTATGAGGGTCTATAGGCTACGGTAACCGCTTACTATCAGATGGACCGCCCTGTCTGCTTGTCAGCCATCTGACATAAACCCAGTAGTAGTAGTTGTATTCATCCATTTCGAGACAGGCAAAGGTCTAAGCCATACAGCCAATTCTTGTATTTCTTTTTAGTTTTATATAAATGTCTTATATTATGCCAAATCTGGTGTACATATAGTTAAGTCAGTCAGGTTTTAGTAAAATGGTGGCTGTTTTACCAAAACTTTTCGTGGACTATTTGAGACAACATGAAAAGTCGCGACACACGCATTAATTTAATTTCACTTCACTTGTGCACTTGTGTTGATCTTTATTGGACAAAGCGCCACCGATTTCATTCAATAAAACTCAAAATACACCGATTTCACGAAAATAAAACAAAACGCAACGTCACTTTGCAAGTTCCCGCCAAAAAGTCTGACATAAACCTAAGTAATAATATGTCATTCGTCAAACGTCATCATCAAGAAAAAAGTTTTCACATGAGGTGTAAAAAATATTCGTTAAAAAAAATTATCATGTCAAAATATAACTTAGGTATGTCTTTGACGTAAAGTTCCGGGATGGAACGTGGAAACAGATGGATAAACAATATTTTCCAAATTTTCCAGAATATAAATGGGTCATGTAATTTAAATGATTTTACGTTTCAATTTATTTTCCCTTCATAATAATCCTACTAATATTAAATTTTTTAATTTTTTTGTGAATACTGTAAAGTAGATTAACAATCCTCGACCGTCCGTCTATCTGTCACAGGGCTGTATCTCTTTCCACCCCACAGTTTCACTTGCGATCCCCTATTTTACCCCTTTCTCTTTTTATATATAACTAGCTTTCCTTGTCCATACCATAGGCTATCTGCGTACCAAATTTGATAGCGATCGGTTCACCGGTTTAGGCGTGAAAAGGTATCAAACAAAGAAACAAACAAACGTATTTATAATATTAGTTAGGAAGTTAGGATAGTTAGTTAGGTAGCGAGTTGAAATTGTATCAATCTAAATGGCGGTCACGATACAAGAAACCTCGAAGAACTGTTTCGTTCCTGCTAATACTGAACTAGCATACACAGATCTATAAACTTACAAATCAACGCAGACGTACAAATTAACATACAGGAAAATGTCTACCCTACTAGATTCTAGTGAAAACTTTACCCAGTAACAAGATATATTGCACTCTGTCGCCATTTCCAAATGTCAGCTAAAAAGTTCCCGCCCAAAGCTGTCAACTACCTGTCAGATACGTTAACACCAGCATAATTAGTGTCAGTGTCGACACATTTCACTGACACCTATATAACATTCGAATTTGTGTTATAAATTACATTAAATAACTCTTATTTCCCATTAGATAGAGTTTTAAATGCTTCGGTGATAAAATCGTATACATTGGAAATTGGGACGGTTATATTTATTGGAATTGTCAGGTTAATTTGATGTATTTATTTGGAATTTATAAGGATTATGAAAAGTATTTCTAAACGTTTATAAATAAGTAGGTGCTAAGTTTCGGGTATATTTACTAAAATATAATATACTTAATTAAATCGTGATTAAACAATGGTTGAACCTACGCAGTGTGTTAGCTATACACAAAACTTAAAAAATATTATTAAGTATATAGGTTAACGAACTCTTTTTGCTAAAAATATAAGTTTAAACCGATATAGTTTTACTATAAATTTAATATCAAGGCGATAAATATAGGAACACTATATTTATCTATTCTCCAGATGCGAAAATAATCATCCTAAGTAGGTAGGTATCTTTTAATTTAATTTAAAAAAGTAATTTACTTATAATTTACTATCTATATTTATTACATACCTCCTTTTCCTTATAATTCAGAAAAAGAATGCACTATTTTAAGCTGACGAACACCTTATATTTTTCAAACTAAGAACAACCACTTTCTGAATAAATACTCAACGACTGAAGACAAATTAAAAGAATTTTACCGGCTTCAAAACAAACTGAAAACTGATTCAGAAGCACGTGGACGAGTAATCAGCAAAAATATATTACACTCACTGCATTGAAATTTTAAAACATCACTCGGGAATTCTAATAAATCTACAAAAAAGTCTCACGAGTATGTAACTAATTAATTCAACAATTCTTTCGTACTACAAATTTTTCTTACTCACTTTCAAAACTTTTTCGTAGCGTATCTATTTATAATGATTTAAAAATGCGATTCGTTTGGTCGATCGGAAGTGTTTGTTAAAAATAAAACGGCGCGTGGCGGCGCACGAGCATGCCGCTCCCGATGTTGCACTAACGTTGTCAATCTGACATATCGATGAAATCTGTTTATATCGATATTTATCAACAATAATAATAGATCCATGAAAAATCCAAATTTTAAAAATACGCTTGTATTGGTCCTAATTTTTTGTTCATGTTGTTCGCGGTAGAAACCTTGGGTCCGTGGGGGTTCGAAGCTCGCCGATTTGCTCGGATTTTATCATCCAAGCTCATCGAGGCTTCGGGAGACCGACGGGCTGGGAGCTTTTCCCGCCAACGGGAACCTTGGCTATAGACAGCAGTGAGGGCTTTGAGGATGTTTTCTATATATTATAGTTTGTATTTTATACAATGAGTGTTATAGAAATAATTTTAAATGAGATCCATGATATACATATAATAGATGAGGTCCAGTTTTCTTCTAGGGTTAGTGATTTCAACCTTTAAGTACGTCATCAAAAATCAGGGAAAGATTGTCAAATAAAAGTCATATTAAAAAATATTATTATACATACCAATTTTACATTAAAAGTAGATACTATATAACTATATAAAGTAGATAATTATCAATAGATATATGAGGCGTTCGGCGACTGGGACTGCAATAAACTAGAACCGCGGTCCCAGCTGCCGGATTCATTTAATTTGATTTTTTTCTTCCGGCAGCAATACGCACAAATACAAGGGGACGACTGCCTTTTTTTTTTTTTTTTGCAGCGGTTAACATTTTAACTTAAGAATTGAACTAATTTGTATGTGCTATTGTTACAATATTCTATGGCTACATTATGCTATGGCTACATTATGCTAAGCGCTGGGAGAGTTAAATATAATAATATAATGTATCAGTGGTCTTCACACTAGGCAACAAGCCTGTATCGTGAAGGCCCGACTACGATTAGCTATAAAAATAATATTGAATGACATTTTAGTCACGTATAAAAGTCTTTGATGTAATAAAAAAAAATTACTTTGATAAAAACATTTTTTCCAGTAAAGTACCTATACTCTGCTGATCTTTTACTTTTAGTTGTTATAATTGACATGACAACCGGTTCGCATGTAACAATATCCATAAAATTGTAATAGTCACATTCTCAATGAAATTAAGTAGGTGAGATAGGTCAGAATAAAAAAGTTTCAATTGAATACGTTATAATCTTTTTCTTGTTTATCACTAGTTATAATCTTCTAGATAATTTATTTACAACAAGTATTTACAATCACTGTATAAAATACAAACTATGATATATAGAAAACATCCTCAAAGCCCTCGCTGCTGTCGATGGGCAAGGTTCCCAACAGGCTGGCAGCGTTTCCTTTTTGGATGGCCAAGCTTATGCGTTTGCGGAAAAAGCTCCCAGCCCGTCGGTCTCCCGAAGCCTCGATGAGCTTGGATGATAAAATCCGAGCAAATCGGCGAGCTTCGAACCCCCACGGACCCAAGGTTTCTACCGCAAGTTATAATTAACTTGAAACTAGATAAACGTAGCGTAATAAGCTTGAAAGATTTAAACGCAAATAATTTTCAAAATAAAAAGCCCAACATCGATATTTTTCATCGACAAACGAACAACACTAATGTTTGAAAGCTCGCATCACGCAATACCCGTGTAGTCACAGTTAGTTTGTAGTTTTGCAACACTAAAACATAAATGTTGGCTACACGCTATAAGCTACAGGTAATTGAAACGCCTGAAACTATGCAAATGAAACATTTTGTTGGCATAATGTAATTTCATATCGTTATCTTATTTATTGAGCGCGTGCAATATGGCTGTATTGCTTCACTCGCGTATTATTAAACCTTATAACATGCCAATATGCCCCTATGATTTGTAAAGTGTTATTATCTAACACAATAACACTATCCCTTATTTAATAAGGCTTATTATTTGTCCCTTATCCTCCCTTATAATATGAAAGTATATTAGTTGTTTGGTGGTAACTTCAGTAGTTTCGACGTTCATAAGTGCCCTTCTAGGGCCTAAACTGAAAAATAGCTTTGTCTTTGTCTTTGACTTTGTCCTTCTTTCACGCAGCAATGGAGCATGGCATCGACGTGAGGTTTTTTTCATATAGATACTTTATTCTTTTACTTCACATTTATAATATTATATAGTTAGGATTAGCTTTCTTGTCAACACTGGTTCTGTAGGGTCAGTTTACTAGTTTGCTAAGTATATTCGTACAATAAACTCTTCTAGATTTTATTAGTTCTACAATTAAATTTTTGTGTTCTCAGATTTCCTTACAATTTCAACAGGGGTGAACTCATCCGTAAAGAGTGATAGATAGCAGCCAGAGATGGGACTGCCTCAGTGTGCGCCTTTGACGTTATCATCAATTAGTTATAGCCTAAACTGAAATACCTATGCCTATTATATTCACCAGCAGTTGACAATTAATATTTACAAATAAACCATGCGAAAATATTAAAGGCAAATATAATATTTAATATAATTTTATAAGTTTTCTTCGGTATGGGTTGAGCGCAGAAGCATACTTAGATCCATGCATTCTCTAAAATAAACGTTCATTTTAAAATGGGGTTTGACAAATCAAATGCATGCCTAAAAACATTTTGATTACATACTAGCTGATCCCCGCGGTTTCACCCACGTTCCCGGGGTAATTTTTGAAGTGAAACTTCTTTATCGACGTATGGGAGAAATTTTTGTAGCAAATCGTCACGTTTTTCGGTTACGCGCCATGTTGCTTTTATTATGTTTTCCCGTATTTTGGAAGGCAAAGGGTTCTAGCTCATACAGCCTAGCCATTTATCTTATTTATCTTCTTAGTTTTGAATTAATGTCTGACATCTTAAAATATAAAGGTATGAAGTTAGCCAGCGAAAAACATTGGTTGCCATGGCAACCAATGTTTTTTAGTAAGCGTTACTTCCGTCAGAATTTTAATCAGGGACTTTTCAGAAGTTTCACTTCTACCATGTGTGACTTGCACACACACACACTTTTTTTTTTTAATACAAACCTTCTCCTGACAATAACAAATACATAAAAGAAAGATTTATCCAATTTGGTGCAGTCGTTCGGAAGTTATGCGCGTACAAACATTTCGGCGATCCATTTTTATACATATAGAAGACTAGCTGTCCTCCGAGGTTTCACCTGTGTTCTCAAGATAAAAAGTTGCCAATAACCTTCTTCAATAAACTATCAAAATTCCATACTTTAAGTTTTTCCCGAATTTTCCTTTCGCTTTATAGCAACATATTTTGCCATTTATTTTATTTATATAGATAGATAGCCTTGCGTTTGACCCCAATCTCACCATGGAAGTGATGATGTGGCCGAAGGTGGCAAGTAAGCACACAAAGCCTAGAAAGGTATTGCCTACTGCCGGAATATAGTAAAATGTTTTCATCGTAACAAAGGTGTTTAGAATACATACCAAAATGAGTTTATGATACAGTTTCTAGATTAGCACTTATTGTAGTACCATTTTTCATTTTTGTATCAATTAAATAGAGCAAAACTCTCGTTACCGTCAGCACATTGACTTTATGAGGCAGAGTTAAATATATAGGAGCGTGAATCTATTCCGGGACGCTTGAAACATGCCCATAAAACGGTTTCATAATGTTCACAATGAACTTTTAACGATTCACTTCACACAAACTATAAAAAGTACATTATATTTGATGCGGTTGCTCAGGAAAATAAATGTACGACACACACCTCTGGGTGCTCCGATTCAAATATAATTAAGGGTGATTTTTATTTCATTAGGGACATTATGTACTCCACCTGTTATAAAATATCTTTAAATAAATAAAAATTAATGGCAAAAGTGTTGCTAAGCGCAAAACTCGAGAACGAGTAGTAGGTAGATTACTTTGGCATTTTTTTTTATATTTCTCGTAGTCCAAGAAAGGTTCTTATGAAGAGAAAAATTGGAAAAGTTGCCTATAAAATTGGTAATTTCGGGAAAAACTGAGTGTATGGGATTTTCGTATGAACCTAAGACACCGATATGTTTGCGTTAGATAGCCAGTTTATTGAGGAAGGCTACTTTTTTATCATGAGAACGCAGGTGAAACCGTGGGGGACAGCTAGTTAGTAATAGAATTATATATCCCTTGGAAAGGAAAACGTACATGCTATGATAAGATTCACATCTTATTTTTATATGTATTTAAATATAGATTCTCTTCTTATCTAATGTTATCAAGAAGAAGAAGAGAGTGGTCCCTTGTCTATTTTTTTTTTAAATATAAGGAACTTTATTTACAACAATCATTATCTACTAATAAAAACAACAAACCTTAACTACTTAAACTAAATATACTTAAATAAATCATTTTATTTTTTTATGATTTAATATACACATTATCTGCGGCCGAAGGCGACCGGTACTGTACGACCCATACAAATACTAAAAATCTATAGTAATCGAAAAACCCATAATATAGCGCGCCTGGCTGGCTACCACCCTCATGTTGAAAATCTGTCGCCAAATACCTACTGGTGTGTTCCGGCAGTTGCACTTGAGAGCCAGTTCCTTCTAGCCTTTGTATGCTTACCACTTTCGGCCACATCATCACTTACCATTGTGAGATCGTGATCAAACACAAGCCTATACAATGTAAAAAATATAGGCATAGGTAAATGTAGCATTCGTATAAGTAGTAGGTCCTAACATTATCCTATCCTGCTCCGTGTTTTCATCCGTGTTCTCGAGGGATCTCATGTTTTCATGATCTACCCATGTGTCAAGTTTCGTTTGTCTTGAGTTCATACAAAACCAAAAGAAAAAGCAATTTTAGATTTCCCGAATTTTCCAATTTTCTGGGCAACTTTTAAATTTTTTCTTTCTCTAAAAATCTTATTATAACTACTTATAATGAACATTTAAAAATCTTGCCACATCGGTCCAGCCGTTCTTAAGCTTACGAACGAACAGCATTAACATTTTATTTATTATAGATAGATTAGTATTTAATATCGCCGAGGTAATACTGCAGTCTCTTTTTTTTTTATAAAAAAAATATATATAAAAAATGTAACCTTGCTGAGTTTCTTGCCGGTTCTTCTCAGTTGAAGGCTGATTTCCGAATCGGTGGTAGCTTCAGTAAATTCGACCTTCATAAGTGCCCTCCTAGGGCCTAAACTGAATAAATGGCTTTGACTTTGCCTTTGAATTTTCTATATTTTTCTTGGTTGCGTGCGCACAACACACCAATGTTTCATAGCAATCGAATCAATGGTATAGGAACGCAGTTACAAATAAACAAATATTGATTTTTATACATAGAAGATAACAAGAAGAAGTTTTTTTTTTTTTTACTTTGTATAGGCTTGTGTTTGATCACAATCTCACTATGGTAGGTGATGATGTGGCCGAAGGTGGTAAGCACACAAAGCCTAGAAGGATCTGGCTCTCAAGTGCAGCTGCCGGAACACACCAATAGGTGTTTGGCGACAGATCTTCAACTTGAGGGTGGTAGCCAGCCAGGCGGGTACTACAAAGTACCCTACCACCGTGCTATGGTTTCCTCACGATGTTTTCCTTCATCGAAAGCTCAAGCTCATTGTAAGATTCAAACCCACGACCTTCGCCGCAGCGTCCGACGTCACTACCACTGAGCTATCATCGTTTATCTTTGTTAAAACCTCATTCACTTCTACGTCACGCAACTGGCAACTAAAGTAAATATGTCATAAATTTCAAACAACATTCCATTTATTACATCAATCAAAACCCCTGGTCCTGTCAAAATTACCACAAAAATTACCAAAAAAATTCAAGTAAAACAAGCAATAATCACAACAGAACATACAAACACGTACCATAAAGAATTGGTAAGTTACAGTAATCGATGGTAAAATATAACAGAAAGTAGAAAAGGAATTTGACCCAAACACATAATTACTGATTTTTGTGTGCCATCTGGTGGCAATGAACGAAACTCTGTCGAGGTAGGAGTAATAACTTTTCCAGGAGCTACGAACTCTGGTGGAAGTCATGGTGAAGTTATAGAAGTACCATGGATTTTATGCGCAATACTTTATTGTTCCTCGGTACTGTACTGACTCTCCTCGGCCTAGTAAGCGGCTGCACAAAGAAAGTTTATATTGCCTGCAGAGACCCAGCGCCGTGTAGCAAGTGAACATAAAGGTTAGTTCATTTACAAATAGTAGAATTAAGCCTGGAATCCAACAAAGCGGATGGTGTCAAGACAACTAATAGGATTTCGTTATTTACCCATATCTCTCTTCGCTTAGCTTAGTGGACACGATTAAATCGGAGAGGAAACAAGCTGTGAGCGATGTGAAGTATTGCCTCGGCATCTGTTTGTCACGCATGCTCTCTCATACACTTGCGCTACTGCGCCAGCTGCGATAAACTGGAAAAAATTCATAACCCTCCGTCCAACTACGTTTCGGTGTATTCTGGGCCTTAGAGATGTACGAGAATGGTTGATCAATATTTTATTGATAGATGTAGAGCAGTCGATTGGATGGCTGTGTAAATACTTATAATTGCTATCGTAATACGAATAATAATAATAAATATCCTGTGATATTGTGGTTGGCGGGATCTCAAACTTATAGCACGATGAAGCTGCGAACGAAAATAAAAAAACTGGCAATAGAAAAATAAGATTATTCCTCTTAAGAAGAGAGCAAATGTTTTTTTTCCCACAAATTGTGTAAATTTTAGGAAGGGTTTTGATTTTTGAAAGCCGCCACGTTGTTAATCTCCACACGTACTCCATTACGTTCTAGCCTCTTCCCTTGAGGCGGATCTTTGACTTGAAGGCAAGTTTAGGCTTTGGCACATCACTACCCATGGTAAGATTGTGGTCGAAAACAAACCTTTCCAAAAGTTAAACGAATACTATGACACTATTGCTACTTCTCTTAACTGCGAGCTTAAAAGATTGAATACACAGAATTTCTGTTATCTTTACTGCTAAAGGAGAGGCCTCAACGGAGCAGTGTGGCATCGCATCGCTCTAATGCGCTTCCAATTTATTTTTCTATGAAGATATATTTTGTTTCAGCTCCCAATAATGGCGAAGTTTGACATGAGCCGTCTTTATACGGTATTATTTGCATTGTTCACAATATTCATTGTCGGGGCCACTTCTTGTTGCTGTAAGAAGAAGATTCCATGCACTGGACGAGCGCCATGCCGGCGTGGACCCTACAGGCATTAACGGGCCAAGGTTTGAAAATAAACCCTTACCAGCTGTGATCCTGCCAGCCGAGGGTCCTGACGGTCTTACAGTTTATAACACAATGGGAAATAAATCAAGAGAACCTTTTGACAGTTTCAAATTTAAATAATACCCCTAAATAGCCAATACAAGTGGATAGATAAATCAATCATGATCTTCTTCTTGAAGTTGAAGATCACATAACCAATAAAATATGAAATTATAAGCAATGTAGGTTTCCAATAAAATATTGTAACATATTTTTTTCTTTTATTTTAATTATTTTTAGTTTAGGGTAATCTGGAAACGAAAAGTTATTAATTTGGGTCAAATTCCACCTTATATTTTTTTTGGAATTATTATTTGGCTTGTGTAGATATTAATTTTAGCTTAATTTTAGTATTTTTCGTGGTGGGACGACTCAAATTAATTATTGTTCGTTTGCAGGCTCCCTGTGCAATGGAGGAATGAAAATGGCAAACGATCAATACTAAACTGCTCTAAAAAAGAAACAAGAAGCTTTAATCAGTAAGTTTCTTTAGCATTTCACTTCAACCACGCTGAGTTGGTAACTCTTGGCAAAGAGCAAAAATCTGATTGTTTAAATATTTTTAATTAGATCAACAAAATTCTTACGGCATTTTTAAAAAACAAAATGCATACCACGTGATAGAGGGGGGATACATAATCTTTGAAGCAAAGTTGAATATTTTAAGACGTTTGACTGAATGTAAACAAATTTTACCCATTTACCTGGGCTAATATTCAACTTTGTTTCAGAGCTATAGTATAAGGAAATATGATTGGTTGATGGCCGTATTATATGTGGCTGCCGTGTGGTTTCTGGAGGTTACTAGCAGTTGCTGTGGACGAGGTGGCGGCAAATGTGACTCAGGCGAAGCGACATGCAATAGAAAGTGATAAGCGAACTGAAGTTGCAGCAGGCAGACGTTTTTTCGTCGGATTTTACAAGAATCAAAAAGAGTGATTCAATAGAATAATGATTACCGAAGAATGAAAATTTATGTAAAGTCATAGATGAGAATAGGGTACGAATTGTATCAAATTCAGAGCAAAATTTGAATTATTTGATAGGTTCTTTCTATTTGTGTCTTTGATCATATAAAGTTTCTTTAAATAAGAATTGCAACAAAACGAATTCAGGCATATAATGCCCTCATTGTGAACTGCTAGACATAGATTGGTGTCTCAAAAACGCATCACTCCTGAAGCTTCCTTATAATCCGTCGTACGCAATATGGCTGCATTATTTCACAAACTCTTTTTTATGGATAGACTTGAGTTTGACCACAATCTCACCATGTTATGTAATGAATCAGACAGAGTTGGCAACCAAACAAAGCCTAGAAGGGCGCTGGCTCAACTGCCGATGTGTTTCGGTAGCTGATTGCTTCTTCTGTTATAAAGCACCAGCTTGACGACAGATTTTCAGTTGGGGGTGGAAGCCAGCCTACAAAGTACCCTAGTACCGTAATAATTGCAGGTAACATGTTATTTGTACTCTAGTAGCTCCATTTGGCGATGGACACGGGCTTTTTTCAAGAGGTGGTGGTACTTGTAGTAACGCTGCTGCTCTCTTACCTTGAGTCCTGCCTGGGATGCTCAAAACAGAAGGTCGTTACTTGCACAGAAGATAATCCAAGGTGCAAGAGGGGTTAAGTTACTGCTGATAATTTAATTTTGTAAGTGTTACCCCTAACGCATCTTCAGAAGTTGAGTTTTGCTTATTTAGGGTTCCGTACCTTAAAAGGTAAAAAAATGAACCCTTATAAATGATCACTCTCTTGTCCGTCTGTCCGTGTGTCACCACCGATTTTCTCATGAACGGATGGACCTAGCAAGTTGAAATTTATACCAGATATTGAAGTCTATAGTCCCTATTAGGTGTATAAAAATCAAGGTTAACACGATAAAAAGATATGGGTAAATTTAGATTTTCGCGAAAATTTAAGTACCAAAAGTTACCTTAATTTTCAACTTTTTTTATTTTTCGGAATTTTCCCTTTACATGTGCTGCAAGACCTTACTTTTAACCAAAATTACAATTACAAACTACAAAGCTTTTGGGTCGAAAAATTAAAAGATAGTTCTCGTTGACCTAGAATCACGAAATTTGGCAAAAAGCAAGGTCTTACAGCACAAATAAAGGAAAGATTCCAAAAAATAAAAAAGTAGAAAATTACAGGGTGTCCCCATAAATACATAGTTGATGCCAATTAAGAAAGTCCTCTGAGTTGTATGGGCCCTCATACAATTTAGAGGACTAACTTAATTGTACGGAACCCTCGATGCGCGAGTCCGACTCGCACTTGGCCGGTTGTTTTTGTGTTTGACCACAATCTCATAATGATAAGTGATGGTGTGGCTGAACTTGGTAAGCACAAAGCCTAGAAAGAAGTGGCTTTCAAATACAGCTACCGGAACACAACAGTAGGTGACTGGCGACAGATTTTCAACTTGAGGGTTCTCTAGCCAGCCAGTTAGGTACTACAAAGTACCCTACCACCATGCGAATGCTGTTTGCTCATAATTATTTATCATTAAAAGCATTCTCTGACCTCAATTATTTACACTCTGGGTATCTACTGATCACTGTTACACATATTTATTTATACCTGGACTCAGAAAAATTGCAGCCACGACCTGTGTCATAACAGTCAGTGTATCTAACCTCCATGCCAGGCGGTCCTTCGTTAACCACAAATCACTTTCAGCACAATGGTGTTTCTCAACGAGTTCGTGCTTGTGTTCCTACACATCGCTGTATCCATGTTGAACGTGGTATCTGGCTGCGGCCGCCACAAAAGACCCTGCCAGGACGTGACCTGCCCACCCTGCGGGGGATATGGTAACGTGAAGAGAGTCAATATGCTCATACGAAAAGTGAGTTCCTCTTTAACTTTTATCTCGTTAGCAAAGCTCAAATCTTGCTGGTCAATTTTGGACCACTTTCATATGACATATTAAAATAAAATACTATATACCTACGTATACGGTTCTAAAAACAACATACTTTTCGTGACCAGATAAAGCAGCGACTGTCGTTGTTCTTTTGTTTCAGGAACAAAATATTATCCCAAGAACTGAAGTACAGAACAATAATAAAACTTATTGAGGTTGGTATCTGTCTACCAATATAGATTACCCGCGGCTTATATTTAGATAAACTTGGGGAAGGTATAATCTTCTCTCTACTCTAGTCTACTCTTTTCTCTTGAGAATTGCGTCCAATGTTATTTTGCATTCTCTTCTCATTCTTTTCCATTTTTAGGTTCTTTTAGGTTTAGGGTTTTTTAGATTCTCATTATTTTCCATTCACCCCACTCTTTTCGTAATCTTAAGCATTACATAAACTAACATGAATGAGATTTTTTTAAATTTTAATATTGTTATGTTGTCAACAGTGGATATTTTCGATGAAACGTCATTAAACTGCTAATTAACCATGTTTTCAGTAACCTCAAGCATCACCATGACTTTGGGGAAGTTTCTTAAATTCTTACTGCACATCGCCATATGGATTGTGGAAAAAACAGCATGCAAGAGACGGAAACATCGCTCTCCAGATAACTACCTCCCTTGCACATACAAAGAACCTATTATTGAAATTCTCTATCCTAAACAGGTGGGACTTATAACACTTTCAGTGGAAATTGGCGACCAACAGCTCTCATTTAAACTAGGTAAAGTAGTTCATATTGATGAGTGCCTACTTCCACACTTCCACGTAGGAGCTGCAGGTGAATGACAAATAACCTTGTATAAATTTTCTATAGAAATGGATATTTCCTACATAAGAATTTTCTCATTTGATTTTATGTCGGGTGCCCCAATTCAGAAAGTATTTTGGATCTAGCCGAAAAAAATACTATCACTGCTCTTTTTTATATATTTTAGTAACAAAAAACAATGTGAATATGATTTTGGGGAAGTTTCTACTATTCTTACTACACATCGCCACATGGATTGTGGAAGTGGCAGCCTGCAGGAGACGGGGACGTTGTCCTGACTACTGTCTCCCATGCACTTACAATGGACCTATTATTGAAGTTATTTATCCAAAACCGGTGAGTTATATCTTGGTCATTCTTTTGCACCAAGAGAATGATGAATGGACAAATAATTAGGGCGCCCTTATTCAGACCATCGGTTGCCACTCCGATCGGTATTGTATTCCCATCTAGTTAACTTATATCTTTTGTCCCAACTTTCGGTGCCTCACGTAAAGTCATCCGAAGGTTACTGATGGTCATTGACGATATAATTTTTATTTTCAGAAAAAATGAGTATTTTACATCACTACTTCTGAAATCAATCCTGGTCTGCTGTAAGAAACAACAGCCTGAGTCTTCTCTGAAAAGCTGAATCAGTCAAAGTAGGTCAGGCTAAGATAGATAGATATCTTGATATGAAATTAGTCACTTTTTAGGTAAATATATAAGACTTGGAGTCAATTGATAGCTTAGTTAGAAGCTCAGTTGTGATGACGTTGAATACTGTATTCGTGGATTTAGGGTACAAATCCTAAAATGAGCATTAGCTTTCGGTGATGGAAAATATCATGAAGAAACCATAGCTTGGTGGTAGTCTACCACATAGTACCCTACCACATAGTACCCTACCACTATGCTACCCACCCTCAATATGGGAAATCTATCGCTAAGCACCTGATGGTGTGTTCCGGCAGTTTTCCGGCTTGATTCACATTTGCTTTTTAACCTTTGTAAAGGTCAGAACTTACTGCTGACTCGCTTCCAAATTTTCTATGAAGTTATATTTTGTTTTAGCTCCCAATAATGGCGAAGTTTGACATGAGCCGTCTTTATACGGTATTATTTGCATTGTTCACAATATTCATTGTCGGGGCCACTTCTTGTTGCTGTAAGAAGAAGATTCCATGCACTGGACGAGCGCCATGCCGGCGTGGACCCTACAGGCATTAACGGGCCAAGGTTTGAAAATAAACACTTACCAGCTGTGATCCTGCCAGCCGAGGGTCCTGACGTTCTTACAGTTTATAATATAATGGGAAATATAACATATATAAAATATAAATAATAAAGAACTTTTTAACATTTTCAAATTTTGATACCTAATAGGAAATTACTAAGCCCGAAAAATCAATTATCACCTTTTTCTTGATGTTGAACATTTAAGGAAATTTTATGTAATTTTGTGTACACAAAAATCTACATTTTCAATAAAATATTGTAACTTATTTTTTCTTTTATTTTAATTATTTTTAGTTAAGGTATTATGGAAACGAAAAGTTATTAATTTGGGTCAAATTCCATTTTCTATTTTTTGAAAATATTTGTTGTAGATGTTAATTAATATACCTAATTTACTTTTAGAACTTTTCGCGGAGGAACGACTCAAATTAATTATTATTCGTTTGCAGGCTCCCTGTGCAACGGAGGAATGAAAATAGTAAACGATCAATAAGTACCAAACTCCTCTAAAAAAACGAAACAAGAAGATTTCATCAGTAAGTTTATTTTTAACATTTGACCAGTTTTAACCACGTTTATACATTCTGCAAAGAGCAAGAAGCTAATTCTAACGAAACAAGAAGATTTCATCAGTAAGTTTATTTTTAACATTTGACCAGTTTTAACCACGTTTATACATTCTGCAAAGAGCAAGAAGGTAATTCTTCAAATATCTTTAACTAGCTTTCCCGCGTGGTTTCACCCGCGTTCCTAAAATATATAGCCCATGTTACTCAAGGATAATGTAGCTTTCTAATGGTGAAAGAATTTTTGAAATCGGTCCAGTAGTTTTTGATAAACTCAAAAACTACTGGATTCGTTACATACAAAAATACAAATCTTTCCTCTTTATAATATTTGTATAGATTAGATCAACTTTATTCAACGCCATTTTTTATATGGTAAAATACCTACATAATATGTATTTCAAATTAAATCCATAAATGTTATTTAATTGTAACTTAAACACTAATGTTAGTTTTACAATTTATTACAATTCAAGTTAAATTACAAATACTTCCTATATGGTTATTTGTCCCGTGTGCAAATGTATCCACCGGCCCAATAATGGAGAATCCTACGTGTGTCTATACGCTCAGGATTCTGTTGGAGCTGGAGCGTAGGTACTCGACTCAGTCGTGAGGCACAACGTTTTTTGATAATGGCATCAAGGCCTTCAATGAATCTGCTCCTCTGTAAACATCCCAGAGGCACTGCAAAATCATGGCATCCCCATTAACATCCTGAACGCATAATGGTATGCCCTCTATGTAAATCCGAGCGACAGGCTACACGTGTAGAAGGACTGGCAGTAAGGTTTAAAAAGAAATGAATGCTTGGAAAATCTCTGAATGATGTTTTACCTTTAAATCTCTGGTTTTACCCAATATGGCTGCCTTATTGTGTGTTACAGGAGCTAATTGTTTGTCTGTTTCTGCTTGACGACAGATTTTAATTTGGTGAGATGAACCCAATCTACAAATCAACCTACTACCGTAATTCATTTATTTATTTTCATTATGTACACAGCATAGTTAGTGTACAGCTCAATCACGCTTACTTTATCTATCATTAGTAAGTACTAGGGCAAAAATTGCAAATAACATGTTAGTTATACTCATAGCTCTATCTGGCGATGGACATGGGTTTTTTTCAAGAGCTGGTGATACTTGTCGTAACGCTGCTGCTCTCCTGCCTCGAGTCCTGCCTCGGATGTACAAAGCATAAGTACGTCACTTGCACGGATGACAATCCAAGGTGCAAGAAGGATTGAGTAGCTGCTGATAAGTTAAATATGTAAGTGTCACCTCTAATATAGTTAAGAAGCTGAGCTTTTGTTTCTTCCCATTGTTTTTTGTATGTTCATAATTATTTTATCATTTAAAATCATTTTCTATTGTAGTGTTATACAGATACCTGCTTCTTTTAAATATACTCCTCCATTCCAAGTGGTCCTTCGTTAATCATAACTCACTTCAAACACCATCGTGTTTCTCAACGAGTTCGTGCTTGTGTTCCTACACATCGCTGTCTCCATGTTGAACGTGGTATCTGGCTGCGGCCGCCACAAGAGACACTGCCAGGACGTGACCTGCCCACCCTGCGGGGGGTATGGTAACCTGAGTACCTCTTTAACATTTGTCTTGTCGAACTTTCCTATGTCATATTGAAATAAAATACTGTACTACACGTGTTGGGTTCTAAAGACAATATTTTTTTTGGTAATCGTGACCTGATACAGCAGCGGCTGTCGTGGTTCTTTTGTTTCAGAAACAAAATGTCTCGAGAACTGAACTAAAAAACAATAATAAAGCTCATTGAGGTAGGTACCTAGCTACATTTACTCTCTCGGCTTATTCGGTTGGCTCGCGAATGGGACACGCGTCTCTAAACTACCTACAAAATAAATAGAGTTCCAGGAATCGCGAGTCAACTTACACAGCATCTCGTCTTTCTCTTCCCGTACGTCCATTCATATTTAGATGCCTACTCACGTAAAGCTATCTGAAGATTACTGATGGTCAGTGACTTTTTTTTTTTTTCAGAAAAAATGAGTACGTATATTTTACATCACTACTTCTGAAGTCGATCCTGGCCTGAGACTTCTCTGAAAAGCCGAACGTTTTCACCTACATGCACATCAGACAATGTAGCTAAAACAATATTGATATAAAATTAGTCTCTTTTTAGGTAAATATAAGGTTCAGAATCAAATTGTAGTTTTAATGTTCACACAGTTAGATGAATTTGAATGTTTTTACCTAGTAAAAAGAGTTCATAGTCCAACGCGCCACGGCCGCACTAGTGTTCTTCTATACGTGCGTAAGGCAAGATCAATTATTGACAATTTCTCCCGCTAGAGGCGCCACTATGTTAGGTACTACGTAAACAAATGACGCGATTGGTTACAATGACCAGACGAAACTAATGTCATATTAATTGTGGCACGACATTGGACACATTTACGTTGTATTACGGTGGCGCCATCTACAATTACCTTGCGTAAGCAACGCCATTCCAATTTAGAAAAAAAAAGTACATATTACGAAATATCGAGCCATTCCCGCCGACTTATCGTAAAGCGACATTTTATCGAAATTGAGATTTTTATTTTAAGTAATATTTCAAATAGTAACGGACCAAACCTTGTTTCCTTTCAAAATCCATTAATAAATTACTAAAAATCATAATTCTATGTTAAGTTTCAATTTCATAGCACATTTCTATGTAAAAATATTCAAAAAAAACTTCTGTAAAATTTGATATGTCGGTTACGATAAGTCGGCGGGAATGGCTAGATATAGTCCCTGTTTTCATAACATTTGCTTAGTTACCTTTAAAATATAAGAGGTACCTATGTATGTAAAATGAAAAACAAAAATCATTAATATAAAAGTTTTTATTTCATACTCATTAAAAACTTACACAATCAAATACAGTTCCCAACATTACAATTATAAACTCAACATAATCTCTGGAAAGTATTATATAAGTAATATTGCAAAATACAGGATTTATACTGAAATGGATTCGAACATACTACCATACGTAATTAGTATTAAGGAAACTGTCTATGGTACTTTAAGGTGGACTCCACTAGCCATGCGATACTATACAAAGATCTCTGTTGTCATGAACCAATAGAGTAATGTTTTAATGAGTTATCGATAAACACTGTGTCGATAATAACTAGCGTAGGTTAAATAGAACATTAGTGTTTGTCTAAATATCGATAAATTACTTATCGATAGTTTCGCTATGATATTCGATTGTAATAACTCATTAATAATCACCATTTTATATCAGAAACAGCATTAGATTTTACATTTAATGCCATATAAATAACTAGCTTTTCCGCGCGGTTTCACCCGCGTTCCCGAGGGATCTTGTGTTTTCCCGGGATAAAAACTATCTTCCTCGATAAATGAGCTATCCAATACTGAAAGAATTTTTCAAATCGAACCAGTAGTTCCTGAGATTAGCACGTTCAAACTTTATAATATTAGTATAGATGTAGCTGCCTATTTAGTATGTAGTTACTACAGACGCTTAGCCTGCGTTCAATTTTGAACGGTGGTTACTTCAGTAGCTTTGATTTTCATAAGTGCCTTCATAAAGCCTAAACTGAATAAATGGTTTCGTCTTTAATATAATTCATTAAGAGTTTCTGTAATCAGCTAGCTTTCTATATGGTAAATAGTTTTTGGATAGCAATGTGTAATATTATAGTACTATCGATACGACACTAATTATCGAAACTTAAACATCGATATTCGGACAACACTACACAAAAATGAAAGAACAAAAATATTAAATAATAATGCCAATATATTTTATTTACACGCATACAAGCGAATTATAATAGATTTCAATTATAACCATATATATTTTTTTAATATCATAGACAAACAATAATAAGTATGTAATTCCATAGAAACTAAAGATCTCGACACGATTTAAGGGTAGGATTCCTATTTTTTTTTTCAAATATTTTTATAATATGGAAATGTCTAGTATAGCCTACAATAATTATATAATAATATATCGTCAAATTGTTATATTAAAATATATTATTTCTACACCAACATATTGACGTCACACTCGTTTTGATCGATAATCACAAACGAATATAAAAATTAAGTAGAAAACGTCTTAGACAATCAGTGAAATCCGGAGGCGATTTATCAATCAAAACAAATTTTACATCACTACAGCTCTGACGCTCCATCGATGTACCTGAACGTCGAAACAAACCATAGGTTGCGGCCAGTAGAACTAAGGTCGATCATAAGTGAATTTTCTTTCATCTTCGATACTGTTTCTTGACAAAATACTAACCGTTTCTAATATTTCTATAATATATACTCAATTATGGAAGTGTTGAATCCCTTAAATAATTGTTCCTTAGTATAAAAACTTCAGCAGTTACGTAACGTAGACATTTAACAACATATCCGGCGATATAGTTCTGATCCTCCTCGTTAGCCAATTTTCAACTCTACCGTATTCACTCGAAACTCAATTTACAACATTTTTACAGGAATCATCCACAATTTTGAACCAATCAAAATAAAGTTGAAAATTGACTAGGGATCGAAACTCCCGGGGGTTACGTGAAGCAATTTTCAACGGTATTTATTAAAGAATACAGTTGTAAATCGCGGGCGTCAGACAGTTTAGTTTAGTTAAGAGTTAGTAAAGGCCGTACATGTGCTATAGCAGCGCGCGGATCTCCTTGTGCACGTGGCACAGGTAGTCCACGTACGACGCGCTGCCCTCCACGCCGCGGTCCTCCACCAGGAAGTGCCGCAGCACCGCCTCCAGCTTGTCGTGCTGACGCATTATTGTTAGCTGGAACAATTATATGGACGCTTTATAGGTTTGTGCCGAAGGTGGAAAGCACCCAAGGCCAAGACGAAACTGGCCCTCGAGTGCAACTACCGCAACTGCCCCGGTAGATCGTTAGGGTGGTAGCCAGCCAGGCGACTACTACAAAGTGCCCTATATCTGGTTTAAGAATACAAATATTTCGTATCGAAAAGTTTAATGGTATTTATAAAGCGCGTCTACGAAAATATTGTATCATAAGATCAATGAGACAGTGCTATACTAGTGAAAGAGAAGGAAAGTGAAGGTAAATAGTTGCTTCTCTTTTCCTAGTATAGTGCTGTCTCATTAATAAGCTCTTGTCGCGCATCCTACTCCTTAAACCTAATGAGAAGTATGAGAACATAATAAAAGCTAACCACAATGTCTTTTGTGACAATTTTGTTGGGAATTTTTGTAAAGTGCAGCCAAACTTTCCGATGACTTCAGCGATCATTTAAAAAAACGACAACAAAAATCTTTTATGAGAAAACATACGACCTCACTTATAAACGTCATAATTAAGCAATGTTTAAATGATCATGGGTATGTTCCGCTATACACTGCGAGCACTGTTCAGTGCTCTTACTGGGGAGAAATTCGTTCCGTTATGAACTGACAATATAATGCCGCAGTATCCTAGGGAAACATAATGACGTCATAAACGCCGCCATTTTTGTACTGTGAGCACTGGCGTTTTCGACGTAAGGTGCTCTCAGTGCTTTGATAAACAGCGTCCAGAAATACATATACATGGATGACAGACAGTATACTGGACTGCGTTCCGTTTTAAACGGTACCCAGTATAGCTAAATATAAAGGAACGGCTTCTCAGTATACTAAATTGACGTCACACCTTACAGTACTCGCAGTGCATAACGGAACATACCCCATATTGACAACGTAATACGTACAATTTTAATATTGACCAAACCAAAAATAAAAATCCCATTAAAAACAGCACACCACCAACACCGTGAGAAAACCAGAAAATTGACGCCCAAAGCTCTCCTAAATAACGTCCGAAAAATAAATTCCATCACCACAAAGAATCCCTCAGCTCATCCTCATAGCTCCGCCCTTAAAGCTCCCATAATATTCCACATACAGCATTTTCTGCACACGCTTATGCGTGTTCATGAGATATTCCATATAGGACTCCTCGCCGTTGACGCCCTGGTCCTCCACCAGCAGGCGCCGCACGCGGCCCTCGCCCTTGGAGTGCTGGTCAACTATAGACAGCTGCGAGAGCGAGAGCGAGAGAGTCACAGTGAGTGAGAGAGAGAGAGAGGTGCGAGGGAGATACGTGCTTGAAGGAAGTCACAAAGATTGGATCAGATACTTGAAAGTCCACTAAAGGACATTTTTCATCATTGTTAAGTATGAATATTTAGAGTAAACGAGGAGTAAAAACCGGCCAAGTGCGAGTCGGGCTCGGGGAACTTTTTTTATTTTTGGCATTTTTCCTTTCTTTGTGCTGTAAGACCTTGCTTTTTGCCAAATTTCGTGATTCTAGGTCAACGGGAACTACCATATAAAAATAAAAGGGCAAAACTTCTGTTTTATCACCAAAAATTCCTCAATCGGTTGTGTGGAACTCATCAATCTCAGAACTCAAAAATCATCCTGTATAAGAGATTTTTTTTTTACAATAAATATTTACTATTATATAGTATTTTTTCAAGTATCTTTCTTCACCATCTCAGTTTTATATAGAAGCACTAAATGCAAGGGCATTTTAAGAATAACATTCAATCATGCAAGCATTTTTTTTTCTTAAAATCTACCTTTTTTAGCGAAACTTGAAGCAAACTAGAAATTATTCTTCCATGTTATCAATGAGCAAGAAAACAACATACTCTGCTGGCATTGCAACGTACTCTGTACACCATGTTTCTACTATAAATATTTCACTTATGTTGCATAATATACATTTCAAGTGCAACCGCCGGGACACACCGGTATTTAGCCGTCTGCGGAACATTTTTTAAGAGTACAGTCAGCGATGTAAACAGCCGAACGATTTGAAAATATATTGTTTATAGATAATACAGTATAAGTTTTATAAATTGGGATTTGTTTGATTTCAATAACCGTATCATCGTGAATATTTCATTTTTATGGCATAAAAAAGAAATATCCATCTCATATAAAGATAATTTCGTAATGGTATATTTACGAAACTCACGCCGGTCGTAAAATATAGCACGAGCCCTACGACAGGAGCCATAGTGATATGAAAATGAATCGTATGACATCGCAAATAAGGTTCATCCGATTCTACACATTCTCAATCATAGATTAAACGGATGAACTTTATCGCAAAGAGATAAGGCTCAGTTTCGTATCACGTAAAAGTCGTTCGGCGAAATATCTACTAGTGTTAAGCGAAAAATCTCGCTCAAAAATATTGTTTGAATTTCGACCATAGATAATAAAATTTAGTATTAAAAAGTGTACCGACCCTCATGGCGGTGTGCCTCTTGTCCCTCGCGGCCTGCACGAGCGCGCGCGCGGCGCGGCTGGCGGCGGCGGGCAGCGCGGGCAGCTCGCACACCTGCGGGTCCACCTGCGCCGGCGACGTCGCGCCGAACATGTCGCGGACCAGCTCCGGGGAGGCCTGCGACCCCACCCACACCAGCATGTGGACCCCGTTTTCTGAACCCGAGATTTCACTCGATAAATATAACTATGGTGAGCGACGATGCGGTCGAAGGTGGCGAGTACCCGAAGGCTATTATTTCGAAAGACCGGGGCTCCCGACGTATCCGTCGATCTATATTATCCATTATGCTTAAATAGAATGCCGTTTAAAATAATTAGCGAGCGAAACGTTGCCGGCTCGACCCCGAGTTGGACCCCGATTTTCGGTCGCCAGAATAACCGGCCGAGTGCGGGTCGGGCCCCGCACAATGTAGGGTTCCGTAGTTGCCCATTACGATAATGTGGACTGAGAAGAGGGCTTTGACCCTATGAGTACTTATTTGGCGGTCTCTTTAAATTTTTTAAGGTAAAAAAACTAAATCGTTTATTATAATTTGACAACTTTTGCTATACGTACTACTAACGCGATACCTAGTATGTGATTTCAATTAATGTCGTATTATCCCCACCACTCTGTATACTACTACCGAAAATGTTTTACCCAAAAACAACCATTTAGCTGGCAGACAGAGACAGACGGGCATGGCGAAACTATGGCACAGGGTTCTTTGTTGACTACGGAACCCTAAAAAAGATCAGCACAATGAAATTTCTAGTCTTAAGAACAAATATACAGGCAAATTGTTAAACTCCCAAAGACCAAAGTCAAATTTAAGTGTAACTGTTTTATGTATCGGAAAAGAAAACGTTACATACGCTAAGAACGTTGCTAGGTGACAAAGTCAATTGTTTCGTGTACTTTTTTTTTTAACTCACCTAACAAGTATATGCCATGGTCGGCCATCTTGTCAACGGAAGCCCGCAGCGGGGGCGGGCAGGGCGGGCAGGGCGGCAGGTCGGAGCTGTCCGCCAGCTGGTCGGGCTGGTCGGCCATCTCCGGCAGCCGGTGCAGCGGTATCAGCCGCGGGTACGTGTACACCACCGACGTGGGCACGTCCGCCGTCAGGGCGCGGTACATCGCACACGACCGGTCGTCACATGTTATGTCCGGACCTGGGGGGAGGGGGGTTTAGTTACAATAGTGTAGTGTAGTGAAGTGTACTGTACTGTAGTAGTGTAGTGTAGTGTAGTGTAGTGTACTGTATAGTGTACTGCAGTGTAGTATACTGTACCGCACTGTGCTGTACTGTACTATACTGTACTGTAATGTAAGTGAAAAATATAATATGATATGTATATTTTTTTTGTAATACTACTTAGGTGGCAAACAAGCTTACGGCCCACCTGATGGTAAGCGGTTACCGTAGCCTATATCTGCCCACTGCTGAGCACAGGCCTCCTTTCACGAATAAGGGTGAAAGGGGAAATGTAAGTGTACTGTAGTGTAGTGTAGCATACTGTACTGTAGTGTACTGCACTATACTGTGGTGTAATTCAGTATAGTGTAGTGAAGTATACTGTATTATAGTGTCAGTAGTGTACACTGTACTGTAGTATATTATACTGTAGTGTAGTGTAGTATATTGTACTGTAGTGTAGTGTACTTGCACTGAAGTGTAATGTACTGTACTGTACTGTAGTGTACTGTAGTATACTGTAGTATACTGTACTGCAGTGTACTGTACTATAGTGTATTAGTGTGGTGTACTCACCACCAGCGATGGCATCGGACCTCAGCATGCAGCTAGTGTACAAGGGCAGCAGCTTCATGGACTCGGGCAGCACCAGCTGGCCGGAGGACGAGGGCGAGGCACAGTGTCGGCGGTAGGCCGCCAGCGACTTGGCGCAGCGCGTCGACAGGCCTTCTCGGACCGCGCGGGGGCCGTGCTCGCGGAGGGCCCACACCGCTGGAGAGGGGGATTATAGGTCACTCTATACACTTTTAGGCTTTGTCTGTATACCACCTACAGCCATTTCATCACGTTGGTGAGACTGTGCTCAATAATTGCATATTTATGCTAAAATAAAAGCTCACGGTCACACTATAGACAACGTAGAGCCTAAACCAGTAGGTCTAGAATCTAGACTTCGACTCTAGATCCTAATAGAGCTATCCTAGAATAGACCCACTTTGAAGTCGGATTTATTTTTAGATAAAAGTTGATTTTATTCTATAGAATATCAAGAGAAGTTTTGTATGAAAGATGCCATTGCAAAAAACAGTTGAATGCTAGTATGGGCTTGCTATTGTCAATATTTATTTATTGTTGTTGTTATGGCCCAATCAAGCACATCATTTCTATCTTGGAAAAATTATAAGTCTTGAACCTAATATCCGAGACAACAAGTAGAAAGGAGAGAAAAAATATGTTCTGTTTTACGGGACAGATTTTAGAAAGAAAGAAAGAAAATGAAATGTATTTATAAGATGCGAATACCATTCCTAAAAATACATAATATAGAATATGGCTCAAAAAACGAAAACCCTGGAAAAGTTCTAAAAAACCTACCATCGCCTATGGACATTAGCAATAACAGGGGGATTGTTATAAAGCCTAGAACACAAAGGTAGAGTATTAATAAAGCAAACTCACCCTGCTTTGTTAGGAAATTAATACATGTATCCAACTCCATAGACCTATATACATCAGCTAATTGGTGTGCCACGTTCAGCGCCAGGTTAAGTACTCTCAAGCGCCGCTGGCCAGAGCGATGGGTGTACAACAAGGCGCTTTGGATGTACACTCCATCCTCCGCTGTCAGTTTGTCGTCGTGTTTGATCTCTATACCGATTGCTTTGTCTGCGTCTGTTGGGAAATAGTATTTGTTAATACGAGGAGTTTGGAGTGTTTGGTAAAATACCATAACTATCACGCCACAGGACAGGTAGGCATTTGTGTGCATGAACATGTCTGTTTGTCTTGAGTCTGGGTGTAATTATCTATGAAAGTAAATATTTAGAACTAAAAGTAGTAATGTATGTAGTATATCAGTTATCTGGTTTCAATAGAAGAAGCTTTGCTTAGTTCGACTTCCGATGATCGTATGAGGAATGTCCCAAGATATACAAGGTGGATATGACGGTCGATCATTAATTTTAAGCACAATCATTACAAATACATTAAAGCACTATAGCACAGTCGAAAACATTTTAGAACAACAACAAAAATTCAAAGAAAGTAATTACCTTCGGAACGTAAACAAAATACAACATAATTTATAGTTACATCGTCATTGACCTGTAAGAGGCGCGACCTTGAACGCAGCGCGAGCGATACGCTTTATTCGTCTCACGTAACGTGTTAGACCGAGAAATGGAGGCCGCACGTTTGCTCGGGTCGTTATCTAACCTACTTTAGCTAAGTGAAGTTGAGTAAAATTGATAAAACGATGGATTTCAATTCTTTTTAGTATACCTACGGTTTAAAAACAACGTGATAAAGCTCTGGTTTCATTTAATGATCGACCGTTTACTCCACCTTGTATAAAAAAAAGGATTGATAATGATTTTAGGTGTTTTTTAGCCGGTTCTTCTTAGTTGAAGATTGACTTTTGAATAGGTGACAACGTCAGTAGTTTTGTAAGTGCCCCTCTTAGGGCCTAAACTGAATAATTTAATATTAGTATCCATACTATTATAATTCGAAAGTATGTTTGTTGTTTTGTCCTTCTTTCACATAGCAATGGAACAACGGACCGACGTGATTTTTTAATATTGATACTAGGACATAATCTTCGAATGCATAACAATCTCGGGTTCCAGTGTTTGTTATCGAACTCCTCTGAAACGGCTTGACCGATTTTTAAATTTTTTTTTGTATATTTGGGAGGTCGTAGGCAATTTTTCATATCGCTACGCGGGTGAAACCGCGGGGGACAGCTAGTGATTAATAATAGTATTGATAATGAAGTCGGGTGATAACTGACCGATGGCGGCGAGCTCGACGTCAGTGGTGTTGGACATGAAGAAGTGTCCGTAGAAGTCGGTGGCGCGCACGCCGGTGGAGGTGCGCACGCGCATGACGGCGTCGTGCGCCGTGCCGCGCGCCGCCACGCGCTGCGCGTCCGCCACCAGCCGGGGGCCGTCCGACTCCGCCTGCGCAGTGCGTACTACATAGCACATAGTACATAGTGGGGGGGGGGGGCATTATAGGGCCATCGACGGCCAGTTCTCAATTCAATTCTTCTCCTACCCTCGCTCTGTCTTTACTTAGAGAAAATCTAACAGAACGTGCAGTCGATTTTCATTTTTCCCCTGTTAACTATAGTAACGTCATTAAAACTTTTAAATCTATAAATTTGAAAAATACTGTAGATCTATGGAGACTTTCCGTTAAACATGTTAATTCTTTAATAATTTATTGTATTACGCCACATTTGGCTGTCACTTTTAATAAATGCATTGATTGTGGCGTATTTCCTGGGCTGATGAAACATAGTAAAGTAGTGCCTTTATTTAAAACCGGTAGTACATCTTACCCCACTAATTTTAAACCAATTTACGCACTACCGACGTTTTTAATTTAAAAAAATTGTACTTAATTAACTGTTGGTACATTACAATAGTAATAAACTGTTTCACAGCTTCTGCTGGTGTTGAGATTGTTCAGAATATTTTTAACGCTTTCGAGGAGTCACGAGATACCGTCGGTGTGATTGTGTACACCATGAATGACTAATCAGGAAATTACGCAACTATGGTATTAGAGACATTGCACTCAGTCTTTTGAATTCATAATCGAGTGATAGAATATAGAGGGTCAGTAGTTGGTTTACCATAAATCATTTATTGCTCAACGAAAAAAAAAACAAATGTATCAGATTAAGTCAACCCAATGCAAGACATTTGGACATAGACATTGTTATAGGCGAGAAACTGGATAATGTTGAAACATATTCAGAGAGATTTCAGAGTTGATCTCATAGTAAGTCTTTCATAAAGAACCTAGCTTATATTTCGAAAATATTCCATCTCTACACATCCACCGGGTATAAAGCTTGTTGTTTAGTTACCCTAGACGTAGATAGAGGATACTCACAGTGAAGTAGGTGTACTTGTGCAGTTGTCCGCCGGTGAGCCGCGCCAGCTGGCCGATGGTGGCCGCGTCCACGTACGAGTTGTTGCACACGAACAGCTCCACGCTGACGCCGGCCGCTGAGCACGACTGGCCCACCTCGTTGTATGCCGTCGTCTGGGGTGCTGCGGGATAATATTACAAGTGTCTACACTACTAACGTTTATTATTCAATAGACCACTACCTGCCGGAGCTAGTTCCTTCTTGGCTGTGTGCTTACCACCTTCGGTCACATCGTCACCATCATGAGATTGTTGTCAAAACAAGCAAGTAAGTAAAAAAAAGTGATTTGATATACAGGCTGAAAACTTCCGAAACCCAACTTTTCTTCCAATTAGTTTGTAATTATTTTCACGATTCTAAATTAGTAGCATAGTAAAAGTTGTAAGAGCCCGTTTCACAGGTTGCCATTAAGTCTCTGATAGCTTATCTGGTAGATATCTAAGAAAGTGTCAGTCTGTTCATTTCGAAAAAAATATCAGATAAGCTATCCGGAACTTATTAGCAACCTGGGAAACAGGATTTTAATCCTATTTCCTAGTTTAATATTATAAACACGAAAGTTTGGATGGATGGATGTTTGATACTCTTTCACGCAAAAACTACTAAACGGATTTGGATGAAATTTGTCACACAGATAGGATATATTTTGGATAACCATATAGGATATTTTTTTATCTCGAGAAAACATAAAATCGATCGGGAACACGGGTGGAAGGTAGTGATATAACCGCATGACTGACACAATATCTGCTTCTCCTTCTCGGTGGCGAGCAGCTTCCTGTCCTCGCGGTTGATGAGCTTGCCGGGCGCGTTGTAGGACGGCAGCGACGTGTGGAACACCAGCAGCTGGCCCGACGTGTCCGCCGCCTTCAGCGCCTCCAGGCCCGCCTGGGGGAACGAACATGTTTATATACATGCGACCAAATATTATATAATGTCTTTAAGAAGCATTCGATTGAGACAGGGATATTTCTGCAGATTGCAGGTTGTTCCTATTTTGAATATCAACTAATATAACTCAATGAATGTGGACAGCATTCAGAAACTAATATCTAAATCTGTGTAAACTCAGATCCCCGGTGAGGTATACAAGGTGGATATGACGGTCGATCATTAATTAAAAACATTAACACTACAAGTGCATTACAGCACTATAACAAAGTCGAAAACGGTTTTAGAACAAAATAAAAAAATCGTAATTGTCAAAGAAAGTAAACTTTCGTCAACTTTCGAATAGTAAACAAAATACAACATCATTTATAGTTACATCGTCACTGACCTGTAAGAGGCGCGACCTAGAACGCGGCACGCGCGAAACGCTTTCTTCGTCTCACGTAACGTGTTAGACAGAGAAATAAAGGTATCGCGTTTACTCGGGTCTCCGGCCTACTTAAGCTTTGTGAATTTGTTAGGCATCTACGTGATGAGTAAAAATGATAAAACGAAAATTAATTACTGTGGCTAAACTACTCGATGGATTTCAATGATTTTTAAGTAAACGGTTAAAAACAACGTGATAAAGCTCTGGTTTCATTTAATGATCGACCGTTTACTCCACCTTGTATAAGTAAATACGGACCTGTACAGCGGGCAGCAGGATGGTCTCGGTCTCTTTGTTGTCCTGGAAGAGGGCGGGCAGCTGGTGCAGCAGCGCCTGCAGCACCGGCCCGCTGTCCTCGGGCAGCACCAGGAACCCCTCCAGCAGCGGCACGAACATGTCACCCACTTCGCCCACCGACAGCATCTGGGGCTGGGCTAGGGAACCCTAACCAGAACAAATAAAGATTGCTGTAATCTTTCCTCTCGGGACAAAAAGTTATATTATGGTGTTCCAAGATATTCTTTATAGATGTGTAAATTTTTTTCTATAATTCACCCTTGATTTTAGTTGGCTGCTTGATAGACTTCATATTTTATTTTTTTCCATTAGTAAATTTTTCGAACATTCAATCGGACTTATACGAAAAATTTAAAATTTATCTATTTTTTTCATTTAAAGGTCCATTTCAAAAATAAATAAATGAAATATTATCTCTAATAATAAATCTAATAATCTGCTCAGAGCAAAATTTACCCCAACAAAAAAATTACATATAAACTATATTTCTCCCTTTTACAGGGTTGAATTTAGGAATAACCTTACACTGTAGATTATGTAACTGTTTACCTTGATGTTGTAGAAGTGCACTGTGGAGCTGTAGGTGATGAAACCGACGCGGGTCCAGCTCTTGCCGGTCTGCTCGTCGCGAGGCATCGCCTGTAATGTTTATATGTTAATATCAGTGGCGTGCCTAGGGCTTTAGATTAGGGCAAGCCCAACCTATATTTTTGTGGGTTCTAACCGTTTGACGTAAAATCCATCTTGTTATTTCTTCAATCTGTAATCTTAGTCTTCAACTATCACTTGCTCCTTGAGGGTCCTTGAGGCGAGTTAACCAAAGCACACTGAAGGCATACTACTTCTAGATAGATTATTTAAATCGTCATAACTGGACGTATTCCAAACATTTGTATCGTTCGAGAAAAACAAACAGCTCCAGCAAAACAACTTGTTCAAATGAGAACAGCCCGCAATCCAATTTGTTTTATAAATAGATCTACTGAATTTACGTTTGTGTCCCTTGCTCTGAGAAATACACAGGTCAGGGGTTGGTTTTGGTGAAGTTATTAAAACTTTTTTTTGAGTAAAAGTCAAAGATTTTACCTTGCCCTGGTCGAGTAACGCTTTAATACACCTCATATCCTCACAACGCACTATTTCTTCCATTTTTAAACACAAATCTACTATCTAGTAAGTATTGCAATGAATCGACAACAAACAAAACTTTTCTTTCAACTCAAACAATCCAAAACAAACAATGTCTATGCACTGAAGTTGCAGCGAAACGAAGCTATTTTACGATATACACGAGCATGCGCAATACTCGCGCCAAAAATCCGCAGACAACTTCATGGTAAATCAATGCTTCGCCCGTCCATACTAATGTGCAGTTTCGTAACAAAGTAGCGCTATTTTCACTATGCGTAGTTTTCATACGTTAGAAAGAGAGATGTGCAAGCCGCCGGTTTTGGGCTTGCGTTAGCTTTGCGGACGTGCGTACGAGCGGGATGGAAGATGTGGAATATTGTGAACGTGTGTGCTGTACGCATGAAGCGGCGCGCGTGTAGTAGTGAGCGTAGCCGGCCGGCCGCCGGCCGCTGTGTTCGGGGTAGTTTACCTACATCGTAAGACTGCGCGAACTTTTTAGCGCGAAATTCAAATTATTCGATGTTTGTTACGTGTGGGTATAAGTTAGGCAAGCCGGGCTTTTGGGCTTGTATGAAGGTACCGCCACTGGTTAATATCCTGGGACATTCCTCACACACGGTCGTCTGATCACAAACCAGGCATAACTTATGGAAATCAGATTGATATACTCGTGAATTTACTGGGTGTATACAGACAGATTTTTTAGTCACTGGCCATACTTGCAGGGGTTGAAGTACTCGTCAATATGAACAAGTTTTACAATGGGACCAACTCTGATATCGCAAAAAATAAAATAGTTCCTTCATACATTTTGGTCGAGTAGGTATTGAACTTTTGTATGGAACAGCTGATAGTTTTTTGTGATCTCGAGAGTTAGTCCCATCATAAAAGTTGTTCATTTTGATGAGTACGTGGAAGTACTGCAAGTATGGCCAGTGACTAAAAAATCAACCAGTATATTGATATGGCTTTTTGAAAAATGTTGGGTTATTCAAGCTTTTACTATGATACTAATTTTGAATTTTTAATAAATAAATCAAAAAGGTCAAACTTTTCTATATTTTTAGCGTTGGTTCCATAGTTATTAAAATAAATATCCTGGGACATTCCTCACACACGCCCATCAAATTCAAAACTAAGCAGAGTTTGATATGGAAACCAGATAACTGATATACTACATATACTATTTTTTTCTAAATAGATAATCACACCGAGACATGTTCATGCTCACAAATTTCTGTCCAATGTGGGAATCGAACCCACGACCTGTGGTGTGATAGGTAGAGTATTACCAACCACGCCAACTGGCACGTCAAAACTCGTATAAACCCCAACATGGGTTAGATATATTACATCCAAAACAAATGTTTGTCCTGGGTGGGAATCGAACCTACGTCCTGTGTCGTGTCGTTACCTCAATGATATTCATAATGTTATCGCAGACAGTGTTGACGAGGCCGCTCTTGACCGCGTTGTACGACACGTCGATCACGAACACTATCGCCGGCGCATTGGGTAGTGTATTATTCTGAAAACAAATCACATATTTAACTAACTGTACCCCGCGGTTTCACTCGCATTCCCTGTATAAAAAGTAGCCTATAATCTTCCTCAAGAATTTGGCTATGAAATGCAAAATGATTTTTTCTAATCCGACTGGTAGTTCCAGAGATTTGCACTTTCAAACAAAAAATCTCTTCAGCTTTATTGTATTAAGTATAGATAGCGAAGTAGTTTTCCCCGCGTTCCCAATGGATTTTATGTGTTAATATCATTATGTTTAATTCCATCAACCATTTCAAAGTCAAAGCCATTTATTCAGTTTAGGCCTTAGGAAGGCACTAAACGTTGAATTTACTGAAGTCACCACCGGTTCGGAAGTCAGCCTTCAATTGAGAAGAACCGGAAACTCAGCAAGGCTACATTTTTTATGATTATTTTTGCTATATTTTTTACTAGCTTCCGCCCCGCGGATTTACCCGCTTTCCCAAGGGATCTTATGTTTTCCCAGGATAAAAAGTAGCCTATAGCCTTCCTCGATGAATGGGCTATCCAACACTAAAATAATTTTTCAATTCGAACCAGTTGTTCCAAAGATTAGCGCGTTGAAACAAACAAACAAACTCTTCAGCTTTATAAAATTAGTATAGATATAGATTTCATTCAGCAATTACGTGGTGATTTGACGAGTTTAAAGTTTAAAATGGTAGCTAAAAAAAAGAATGGCGGTTTACTACAATTTCTATCATTCCATACGTCATTAAATTAATAACTACATATGTAGGTATGTTAAAAATGTGTTCGTATTTGAGTTGGTGTTGGTAGTGAAGTAGTAAACTGACCCGGCAGTACTCCTTGGTGGCGACGATCTCGTACGCGCCCAGCGCCATCTCCGCCGGCACCCGCCCGTACTGCTGCATGCTGTTCACGTACTGAGTGTACTCCATTGCCACTGAGTTATTCATTCAACAATATTTTAAGTTAGTTTTAAGGCGATTATAGTTCATTAGTCGAATCCTACAATGAACTTGAGCTTTCGGTAAAAGAAACCATAAGGTTAAAGGATAAGAATAAGGGAAGATCAGCTCGGTGGTACGGTACTCTGTGGAACCACTTGGCTGGTTACCACCCGATGAGACAGATTTCAAGATGAAAATCTGTCGCCGAACACCTGCCGGTGTGTTCCGGCAGAGTTGAGAGTCTATTCCTTCTAGGCTTTGTGTGCTCACCACTTTTCGTCACATCAGTCGAAGAAGGAAGATACTCCACCACGCTAGTTCACCGTGTCTGGGAACCACTGGCCAAGTACATCTTGGAAACTAATATTTATGCCGAATGCTCAGAAAATTTCGATAGCGCGATGTAGAATGTAGTTTTGTGGCGCCATCTATCCACAAGTAGTGGAAGTTTCATGTGTTGATATATGTCGCTACACATCGTCAATTGTGAAAATTCTACACTAACCTCGAGATTTATGAACTTATTTAACTTTTTTTTAGCAAAAAATGATATCACTCACCTTCAGTAGTAGCTTTACAGAAGGGGCACTTGAAATGTCTGCCGGCGTCTATGAACTTCATGTTGGGGCACATGTAGGCCTTGCAGCGGCTGCAGCGCACGGGGCCCATGGTCGGGGAGCCCGTCAGGGCCGCGAAGTCTAGCAGTGGGGGCTCCAGTTCCGTGCCCACTGTCTCTGCCATTGGGGATATCTGGGGGTATAATATAATTGTTAGTATATTATTATTTGACGAGCCGGTTGGCGTGGTTGGTAAGATACCCTATCTATCACGCCGCAGGTCGTGATATCGATTCCCACTCAGGACAAACATTTGTGTGCATGAACATGTCTGTTTGTCCTGTGTCTGGGTGTAATTATCTATATATGTATGTATTTACAAAAGAAAAGTAGTATTTGTAGTATTTCAGTTATCTGACTTCCATAGTACAAGCTCTGCTTAGTTAGGGGTCAGATAGTCGTGTGTGAGGATTAATGTCCCAGAATATTTATATTATATTATATTTTATATTATCAATAAAGATGCTGAGGATCTTCCGGGATATAATAAATAGGCTTTTTGGATTTAAGTTCTTTAAAGGGGTTTGTGGTAGGAGTCGACTGGTAGAAAGGGATACGTGAAGATTTCTATCAGTTGCAGTTCCATGCGACTTCTTCTCTTTCTGTCTGTCACAAACCTTAGAAGGGAACTTGATCTCAAGTGGACCAGCCGGAACACGTCATAAGGTGCTTGGCGATAGATTTTTAAATTGATGGTGGTACCAACCAGGTGGGTACTACAAAGTACCCTGTGCTATGTTTTCCTTCGCCGAAAGCTCAAGCCCATTGCAGATTCAAACCCACAATCTACGTCACAATCATAACAACTAAGCAATAATTGCCCTAAAACTGTCAAGCATACACCATCCTCGACGTCATGAAGATCCAAGAGGAACAAGTCAGTGGAGCAGAGAATTGAGATTGGAAGGACTTACAACAAGACAGAACGGCATGGTGGTCTGCTTCAACAGATCAGCTGTAACGGGCACCGTGTACATTGAGCTTCTGATATAACGAGGACCTGGAAACATATTCAAGCTTTTTAGGGTTCCATACCCAAAGGGTAAAACAGGACCATATTACTAAGACTCTGCTGTCCATCCGTCTATCACCAGGCTGTATATCATGAACCGTGATTGTTAGACAGTTGAAATTTTCACAATGTCTTAAGAAATATGTTATCATTAAAGAAAATTAATGACTACTAGTTACATGAAGATCACTGAACTCACTGGCATTTCCCTTATCATCAACGATGAAGTCAGTGGTCACCAGGGGCGGCACAAGACCCTTCTCGTTAGTGACGAATATACCGCCGCGGTTCTGCTGGTCGTCCGCCATCACTTGGATCTGGGGGAATCACATTGTACCTTGATTAAGTGTGTGGATAATTTCATTGCAGTCATGACTAGGTAAGCTGCTTGTAGGAGCTGATCTGCTTGTGTTTGTTGTTTACTGAGTCAGTGAGACTAGAATTTTTATTCCATGTAATAAATCTAAATTGGTTTTGAAAATAATAATTGGCGAATTTATTTCTGTCAGCTTTCCAAGCCAATATTAGAGCAGTATACAGGAATTTTTCAAATGGGCGTGGATGGCCAAATCCTAAACTATAAGCAATAGCAAAAAATACTCAAAGGAATCATGAGCCCCTGAAGCCCCTAGATGAAAACTAAAATTGCCTCATTGGATTTTTGAAAAATCTATATTCCTAGCCAGGAATCGTCGAACCTGTTGATTTTGAAATAAAAAAAAGCACTGACTGTATTATTACACCATCCGATAGCGTTTAGCAACACATAAGGATCAATTTCTTGGAATTATATATGGCAATTGGCAAACTATGTTGTTTTTAATTCTTATGATACAAATCTAAAGAACTCACCGGACTGGGCATCTGATCCGGATCTAAGCGCTTCTGCGCTGGTTGCTGCTGGTACTGCTGTCCAGGGTAGCCGGGCTGCTGCCCGGGGAAGGGAGCCTGGTACTGCTGTGGGTAGCCCGAGGGCTGCTGGTAGCCAGGCTGGGGCATGCCTTGTGGGGGCTGGCCTTGCATTGGTGGCATGCCTGGAGAGTTAAGGTGATGAAAGTGGTTGAGCTAAAAGACAGTGGTCTCTCACTCACGTTGGATAAGTCACCAAGCATATAGCAGGTATTTGACATATACATTTTATTGCAAGTATCACTCGTCTAGGTCATGAGTGATAACTTTGGTGACATACCATCACACCATGAGATAACTTGGAGGAGTTTGAACTTAAAAATCAAAATATTTTTTTAAGTTATTAGTTGATTATAATAATGGTAAACTCACCAGGGTACTGTCCACCGGCTGGTGGTCCGGGTTGTCCTGGAGCTGGCATTTGTCCAGGTTGACCAAACCCTGGTTGCTGACCGACCGGCTGCATGCCAGGGAACTGTCTCTGTTGCGATATTGGCGGCGGCATGTGTGGCATACCAGGTATCGACTGGAACTGCTGTTGTTGCGCCTGTCCATATCCTGGCTGTCCTCCCATATGCCCAGGTTGGGGTGGAAGACCAGGTTGTGATTTAGGTGGTAGTCCAGGCTGACCAGGTTGAGGCGGTAATCCAGGTTGACCGAGCGGAGGCATGGCTTGGCTATGAAGTGCATGCTGTGGTGGCATGCCTGGTTGTGGCGGTAGTCCAGGCTGTCCAGGCGGACCAGGCATCTGCCCCGGTTGAGGTGGCATGCCAATTTGACCAGGCATTTGTCCAGGTTGTGGTGGTAATCCTGATTGTCCAGGCATTTGTCCAGGCATTTGTCCAGATTGAGGTGGCATACCAGTTTGCCCAGGCATACCCGGTTGTGGTGGAAGGCCAGTTTGACCTAGCATTTGACCTGGTTGCGGCGGAAATCCAGGTTGACCTTGCCCTTGACCAAGTTGGCTGGACATATGCCCAGGCTGAGGTGGCATTCCAGATTGAGGTGGTAATCCTGGTTGCTGTTGGAGTACAGATTGCGCAGGTTGCGGCGGTAAGCCAGGAAGCCCTGGCATCTGGCCAGGTTGTCTTGATTGTGGGGGCATACCTGGTTGTGGCATTTGGCCAAGCTGGGACTGGGACTGCAGAGAGAAACTAGGCTGACCTAGTTGACCAGATTGGGGCGGAAGTCCAGGTTGGCCAGGCTGGGCAGTACCTGACATCTGGGGAGGCATGCCTGGCATCGGCGGTTGACCAGGTTGAGGAGGCATTCCAAGTCTACCTGCACCAGGTTGTGGAGGGAGCCCTGGTTGTGAACCAGGTGGCATTTGCCCTGGACCTGGTGGTCCCATTTGTCGCTGACCCATTGAAGGTTGTGGTTGACTAGTTTGTGCACTCGGTGGTCTAGGAGGACCTTGCATCGGCATCGAAACCGGTGGACCTTGAGAAAACTGCCTATTTTGGTCCAAATTTGGTGTTTGACTCTGAGGTGGCATTTGACCAAAAACTTGAGGATGTGATGTTGGTACAGCTCCAGGTGATGAAGATGGAGGCATTGGAGGTCGTTGACCCGTTGGTGGTGCTCCACTGACTGGTGGTCTACCAGGGCCCTGTCCTTGACCTGGCATTTGCCCGGGTGGTAACTGTCCAGGCCCAAAATTTGAAGTTGGTGGGAACTGACCAGGTGGGAATTGACCAGGGGGTAATTGTGAAGTAGGTATGGAAGGAAAACCTTGGGGTCCATTTATATTCATATTCTGCATCTTCTGAGACATGTCAGGCTGGTCAAAGGGTTTAGGCTGCATCTGTGGGCCATTTGCAGGCATCTGGCTGTAGATGTTGGCATTCTGGACACCATTGTAATCCTGGGAATTGGGCGGGAAGCCCAGGGGATTGTTTGGTGCATTGTTGTTCTGTCCTGGAGGCAGGTATTGTGGATTCATCATGTTGTTTGAAGCCCAGTTACCTGAAAGATATTTATGTAATAATTTAAACATACATATAAAAGATGTTCTCACACATCAATTGTTATTGTCAAACAATGTGATATTATTTATGTGACTATTTAATCAGTATAATATTATATCTCTAACTAATATGACATTCGCCGGGAACAGTTGTCATATAACCCAAAAGTGATTACCTGACAAAGTTTAATAGCATTTGATAAGTAAGGCCACCAGTTAATCAATCAAGCCCTTTACACTGAACTAAAAAACACTGAAAAACAATATTCTGCACCCTATTTCAATAGAAGACTAGCTATTCCTGAAGCCAAGGGATTGAATCACAAAAAGCTAAATAATGACAATTAATTTAGTTTATCAAAGTAGGTAGGTATGGGAATAAAACCCTTGAAATTGTGTTTATTATGACTCTAATTTCATGGCTGTGGATAGCCAATACATTAGAAGCCTAATTTGAGAAAAGAAGACTTCATTTAGGTCATGTATCAATGGTTTGTATTGTTGAAAAAACCAAGTTTTAGTCAAAATATCCAACAATTATGTACAGCTATATGCATGATCAGATTTTCAACCTTTTTGTGTGCAAGCAGTAATCGTAGCTAGCCCCGGCTATTGTCGAGACAAAAGCCCTTTTTAGGGTTCCGTACCCAAAGGTTAAAACGGGACCCTATTACTAAGACTCCGCTGCCTGCCTGTCACCAGGCTGTATCTCATGAAATGTTATAGTTAGACAGTTGAAATTTTCACAGATGATGTTTTTATGTTGCCGCTATAACAACAAATAACTAAAAACAAAATAAAATCAATATTTAAGGGGGCTCCCAAACAACAAACATTATTTATTTGTCATTTTTATAGATAATGGTACAGAACCTTTTGTGCACGAGTCTGACTCGCACTTGGCCAGTTTTTTTGTAAATTCATTTTATTTGACTACTTTTATGATAAGCGCATTGTCCACTTGTATAGTCGACAGCCAAGTTAGCCAAAGGTACACAAAAAATTGTCTTTTGGTGGCCATGTTTGAAGTTTATTGACTGTACATGGCTAATTCATTATCAAATCACTGGCTTGTTACGAAATAAACATGTGAATATAAATATGAATGCTTTGAATGCAATATACTTTTATATATTCATAAAGATAGAGTATAGATATTAATATTTGGTACGCAGTTATGTATCATTAATGTAGAATGATTTCAAAAGTATGTCACAATGTTTTGATAAGTATTCATCAATCAAGAATACTTTTTGCGTAATCCCTACAGTGATATGGCACTAACAGATCATTACCGTAATTGTTTGCCATTTATAACCACGAAATCAAGTAGTCATGATGAAAAAACTTGATTTTAATTAGCTAAAGCACTAATTACGAGATAGAAAAGATACATGGAATTTTCTTGATAATTTCACTTTTTTCACGAAACATTGATTTCGGTTCGTTATTTACATAACAAGGTCCGATATTTACATTATATAACTATGGAATATAGAGAAAATTCAGTTAAAACAGAGGAAAATCTTGTTAGTTAATTTTGACAGCTGCCGTCGAAAGTTTTAAGAACCATTTTTGCAAAGATCCACAATTAATCAGGCACAGATTTTTTTTACGTTATAAAGATCACAATAAACATTTGATTACTTACGGGTTTACAAGAGATTATTAATGAAATACAGCAATAAAAAATATAAACAAGTCACACATATCACACAGAACTTTGGGGCCACGTATTCGGCAGTGTTGTCAGTCAATTGCGGCTTAGTTGGAACTTTTGAAATTTCACATGCAACGCGTGAATTGGAACGTTAATGGTAGTTTGTAAAAAGTTTTTAGTTTGTAAAAAGCATTTAATTTTCTTACGTTCCATAAAAATATATGAATTTTATTATTACTAAGTACTTTTATAAATATTTTAGAAAGTAGATGTGTCGATATTTTGTAGATAATTAATGTTGAAATTTCAGGATTATATTTTCTGAAGGAACGTTTTTAGTAACATGGCAATACTTTGGATGAAATGTCAATGAAAATGTAAAAATGCAGAAAAATCAACTCTATTACTGACTTATGCAGTTGCTATTGCAGTAAATTATTATTTTCAACTAACGTGGAAAAGTGATGTCGTGATGACATGGATGGAATGGATGTTTTGTTTGCAAGAGGCAGTATGCATTACATAAATACCTAGCTACCTAGGTATTTATGTATACCTGGGTAGCTAGGTATCTACGAAGGTATAAATTTAATACCAGCCTATAACAAGTTGCTTAGCTTAAAAGTATTATTTTATCTTATCAAAATGGTGGTAGGTAGGGTTGGTTGGTACATTTCTTGTAAGGCAAACGTTCTTCTAACCCCAAGTTAGCAAAGTTACTTAGTCAAAAATAATCTTTAAATTTTACCTAATCAAAAATTTGGATGTACCTACCTAGTAGTTCGAAAAAAATATTAAATGACCTAGTAGAATATGCACTTATTAATCGTTTTATGTAAGTAAGTATTTAGTTTTACCGTATATCGACATACTTTTGAATCAAATGCTACATAAAATAGAATATCCAAATTATAAAAATCAGAGGAAAGTTGGTCAGGTAAATATGATCAAACATTTGTGTGTTGGCGTGTTGGTTAACGTGGCCGGGGTAGGTAGACACACCCTGCGGCCCGCGCATGCGATATTGAGGTCTTGCTAGTGTTGAGACCGATATCGACAAGTTATTCATACTTACGAATTTTCGATAAACAATTTTGAATTGTTGAATTTTATTGTTTACGAGTTTACGTTACCTAAGAGCATAGGTACTGGGTGGATACTGAGCTTTAGAAGGTCGTCCGTCCACCTTGCATGTGGGTGGACGTCCTACACCACGCTTGCCGCTCCGTGGTCTCCACTTCAGAACTCTTCGGCAAGTAAAAGTAATTAGCCCAAACACATCAATAAGTTCTTGGCCCAAGAACCTATTGAGGTGTTTCAGCAGCTGCACTTGAGAGCTAGTCCCTTCTAGCCACATTAGGTATCACTAGGTAACCATGGTGAGATCGTGGTAAAAAACATACTTTTTTTTTTACTTTGTATAGGCTTGTGTTTGACTACAATCTCACTATGGTAGGTGACGATGCGGCCAAAGGTGGTAAGCACGCAAAGCCTAGAAGGAACTGGTTCTCAAGTGCAGCTGCCGGAACACACCAATAGGTGTTTGGCGACAGATTTTCAACTTGAGAGTGGTAGCCAGCCAGGCGGGTACTACAAAGTACCCTACCACCGTGCTAAAGAACTAAAATGGAAAAGAAAAGAACGGGAACTTTGTCGACATCTATGTTAAACATCCCTCGGGTCGTAGCCCACCCTCTATCGATCTGCACCGCCAAAGCCTAATTTTGTCTATTTGCCCGGACCTTAACGTTCCATAACATCCTTCAGTCCTTTTACTGACACTTGATAAAACATCTTAACAGATAAAACATAAAGTTTATTTTTCATTGATATATAAATCAATTTACAATTTTCAGTTACAAAAATAAAATAGTACGTCTGATCATTTTACTCACTATTATGAGATTTGTTTCCCTAGAGATAAAGTCTATTTTAGTATGATTAGTGTGAAAGATCGCATTTTTAAACCTCAGAGCCGGAGCTGAAAAGATTGTTTCAGCAGAAATGTAGCTTTAACCCTTATTTCGATTGTTCTTGACTTATTATACGGGTAAAGGGTTCAGTATGTGCATAGAGTGGCGATGAAAGCGTAGTTCTGTGGCTTGATGATAAAAATAATGGTTTTAAGTGATTTGTGGTTTTGGTCTTAAAATAGCGTGTGGATTAATGACTGGAATTCAGTCTCAAAGAGTTTAAATCTTGATCGAATAAAATTGAGGTGAGTAAAGTAAAATCTTTTAAAATACTATTTTAGTAAAGCTCTTTCAGGTGGTATTTGGAATCGTGAAAACAATTTACCGAAATTTTTGATTTACCAACAATATATATCTACTCTCTTATCAATAAAATCATTAGGGTTAGGTAATTGGTGACATAATACTCACATTACGATTTCCAATAAACATTTTTAATGAAAGAAATTTTCTTCGGAATAGAATAAATATCGATACCTAAATAATTATTAAAATATCGCACATCTCTACAACAATTTGCAAAAAATATTTACTTATTTATTTTCTCCAGTTGCCATGAAGTCACTGCTTCTCCTAATCCTGGTGGGATTCAGCCAGGCAATTCCCCAAAAGCCGAACCTGGACGCTATCCTGAACAGAAGGACTGACGTCTACATTGCTGGCTTCTTCCCATTCGGCAAAGGAGTAGAGAACTCAAACACTGGTATCTATCTCTGCTGATTTGGTTTCGCTGTTTATTTGATAGGCAATGGCTTAGGCTACGCTATAAGCATTGTTTATACCAAGGTCTACCCATACACATATTTTTTTAAAACGCCTGTTTAAACTTAATAGCAATTATAATATGGTTGCACGATTCAAAATGAATATGTTTTAGTTCTTCCAAGGGACCTAGAATATTAAAGAATAGGCCCATTTGTGATCTATGCTATATTTGATACATAAAAAGTCTTTATTTCGTAATTTGACGTTGAATATATGAAAATATCTACTTACATCAAGTATAGCTATTTTAAATTTTAAAGTAATATTTTAAGTAAGTATCACTATAGTAAGTGATGATGTGGCCGAACGTGGTAAGCACACAAAGCCTAAAAGGAACTGGCTCTCAAGTGCAGCTGCCAGAACACACCAATAGGAGTTTGGTAACAGATTTTCGACAAGAGGGTAGTAGCCAGCTAGGCGAGTACTGCAAAGTACCCTACCACCGTGCTATGGTTTCCTCACTTCCTTCACCGAGTTTCAAGCTCAAGCTCATTGTAGGATTCGAACCCACGACCTTCGTTTTTACTTCCGTCTTTTCAAACACAGTTTAAGTATTTGCTGCTTTAGTATCGTGCGTGTTCCTCTTCCTCATCAAAAGTCAACTGTCTCTAAACATTGTTGAACCAAAAACCAAGCACCTAAGTGCCAAAGCGATGTGAACATTGTTGTAGGTCGAGGCGTGATGCCGAGTGTGAAGCTGGCGCTGGACCACGTCAACGAGCACGACTCGGTGCTCAGGAACTACCGGCTGCACATGTGGTGGAATGATACTGAGGTGAGCATTCACTTTCATTGTAAATGCTGTTGATTGACATTGTTAGTTGTGTAATTTTCACGATGCCAGTCAAACAAACTTAGTATCTTTAAAAAATCTACATTCATAGTGTAGACGAGTGTAGCTAGACCTACTACCAAAAGTTCTCAAAAACAATTTGTCAAAGTTGATTTCCGCAAATAATGCAAATCTGTGTTACACTTCACTGTCCAGAGTCTATTAACAAACTGCTTCAAAGAGAACCTCATTCATTTACACATTTCTCTGCGAACAGTGCAACGCAGCAGTGGGCGTGAAGTCCTTTTTTGACATGATGCACAGTGGCCCTCATAAGCTGATGCTGTTCGGAGCTGCTTGCACGCATGTCACTGATCCCATCGCGAAGGCTTCCAAGCACTGGCATCTTACACAGGTAACTCCAGGATTTATGGGATTTGTAAAAGACTTTTACGGGCACAACGAGATAAATCGTTCTAGGGCGTAACTAATCATCAACCTCTCTACCAAGTGTCTACGAAACCAGGAATAGCTGAGCCACTCACATGGAACATATGTTTTCCGCTAATTCTTTCATTGTAAGAAAGTCGTTGTCACTGTCTATGAGTGTAAATCCTTAAAGTAGCCAAACTAACTTTATTTCCACTAGCTCTCCTATGCTGATACCCACCCGATGTTCACCAAAGAGGCGTTCCCAAACTTCTTCCGCATCGTGCCCTCAGAAAACGCCTTCAACCTGCCCAGGATCAGGCTGCTGCAACACTTCAACTGGACCAGGGTTGGAACAATCTATCAGAATGAACCGAGATATGCTTTGGTAAGTTTGTTGGTATTTAATCAATCGGGAGGAGAAAACCTCTCTATTAGGGTATTTTACTCCATATGAGAAAAAATTTAAAAATTTACAATTTAGATAGCTAAGGCAATAAGCAGTCGGAAAATGTTAGTTTTAGTTCATAAAATAACTTAATTAATTTTAAAATTCATTTCAAAGTTTTCAGTTTTTTTTTCTGTTTCTAAAGAAGCGAAACAGTAGCCGCCATTATAATGACGTCATACGGTGCTGTATGTATACTAAAAAGTATCAACTGAAGTATTTTTATTTTTTTAAGGTTTATAACAATTTTATTTACATATTTACAATCAATGTATAAAATAGAAACTATGATATATAGAAAACATCCTCAAAGCCCTCGCTGCTGTCGATAGGCAAGGTTCCCAACAGGCTGGCAGCGTTCCCTTTTTGGATGGCCAAGCTTATGCGTTGGTGGAAAAAGCTCCCAGCCCGTCGGTCTCCCGAAGCCTCGATGAGCTTGGATGATAAAATCCGAGCGAATCGGCGAGCCTCGAACCCCCATGGACCCATGGTTTCAACTGCGAATGGCATGAACGAAAAATTAGAACCAAGACAAGCGTATTTTTTCTATTTGGATTTTTCAGCACCGGTCGCAGCCGCCCCAGCGACTTTACAAGTCGCCAGTAAGTGGGAAAGCGCAAATGTATCTACACATGTGGCATCCCACACCAGCGGCTTGCCAACACTCCACGGGATCAAAGTCATACCATCCGGCCTCTTGCCATTGTCACGCGCAATTCCGATTGGTTCTAGTACAGAAGGCATGTTGGCAACAACAAGAGCTCTACAGATAATATCATTAAGAGCCGCGTGGCGTGAAAAACGGCCGGCGCTTAAAGAGCACGAAAGCATTTATTGATTCTTATTTCAATTAACTTGCAAGTTATACGACCTAAAAGTTACCCTAATATTTTTTCTCAGGCGCACAACAGGCTTTTAGCAGATCTGGACACGAACGGTTTCCTGATAGTAGAGACCCAAAGTTTCGCTTCAGAAGTAAAGACAGCCCTCGCCAAGCTAAAAGATAAGGACGTTAGGATCATCTTGGGAAACTTCAACGAGACCTGGGCATTGCAGATTTTCTGTGAAGCATATAAGTAAGAATTACCTAATATACTAGTGGTCAAAGGAGTTCGATCCGTCTTGTCTCCTAAAGACACTTAAACAGCTTTGTAGATGTTGCAACAGAAGCAATTTAGCGCAACCTTGATGTTAAGCGAGCCTAAAAAATTAAATCCTATAGAAAATAATGTAAATTCATAGAATGATAAAAATCAGTTATAGCTATTCACATTATTTTCAGATTGGAGATGTACGGGCGAGCCTACACATGGCTGCTATTAGGAACATACAGCAACAACTGGTGGATGCGTCGAGCACCTTGCTCCAAACTCAACCTCACCACGGCTTTGGACACGACCATCCTGACTGACCTACTGCCGCTTTCCACGACTGGCGAGATGACAGTCTCTGGGATTGTTAGTATGACTTTGGAGATGTCTAAAGTTCGTTTCACTAAAGAAGTCCCGTGAAATGAATGAAAATCGATCTTATTCCTTCTGTGATAGAGGTGTGCCTTTGGTGAAACGAACTTTAGAATATCATACTTCACTTTCCTATGGATAGGCTTGTAATTGAGGGTCGACAGACGATAGGTATATTATCATATGAGATAGAAAAGCATGATAAGATGAGCAATGAAAGAAGGCAGGTGGAATTAACTATTTGGTCTGTGATGGTGACGTTAGTAGATATTATATTATTTATTAAAGATTTTTTTTTCAGACAGCGAAAGATTACAAAGTCGAATATGATCGGCGAAGAGGTATCGAGTATTCCAGATTCCATGGTTATACATACGATGGTAAGATAATTATATCTTCTTATAATAATTGGATACCACCAATATCCAATGATGGAGAAAAATACAGATGCCGGACGCTGGTTAAATGGTGTGGACTGGTGCCGCTTTCTTTGAACGTAGTTTTACCAAATTCTTGATATAATTACTAGTGAAATAGATCTACACAAGCGTGCCTTTTTATTTCATATAAATTTCACAGGAATCTGGGCCATGGCCCTCGCTATCCAGACGGTAGCGCAAAGAGTGAAACTAAAGTATAAAGAGAAGACCGTGCAGGACTTCCGCTACCGAGATAAGGAGTGGGAGCAACTGTTCCTCGATGCGTTAGGGAATGTTACTTTTGAGGGAGTCACTGTGAGTATTTTACCATTCTTAGTAATATGGACTGCTAATTTTAGGCCCATTTAATCACTTGTAAGACTGAAAGAAATTGCTTTTCTATTACACCGAAATATTATCCAAAACCACATCATAATCATGATAATAATTCATAACTATCTATGCGAGAATGTTATGAAAGAAGTACTATACAGTAATTTACAATTGAACCTTAATAAAAAGTACGAAAGACTACGTTTGCATAGTAGAAATCGACATGTAGTACAGCAGCACCTATAGCAGCACCACCCCTGCTTCCTAGTTGATATCATTTCTAAAGTGGTATTTCTATCTTTATTTCAGGGGCCAGTTCGCTTCTACGACAACGAGCGTAAGGCGTCGATCCTGCTGAAGCAGTTTCAGGGTGATGAGGTCGGGGAGGTGAAGGTCGGCGAATACTGCGCCGAGAGGGACCACCTCGACCTCGCCAGTGGAGATGCCTTCAAGTGGGCTGGCAAGTACGTATATCAATTATGTTTTAACTCTCCGCTAACGGCTTTTCTGTTTCACATTAAAACCTGATGCACCATGAGCCAGTCAAACGCACAATCGACGACCAAATATTTATCAATCACCTATAGATGAGATGGATCAAGCAATTAAGGTTGCTTTAGTGGTCCTATCAATAATTGAATCAGGTTAAAAGGCCAGCAGGTGAAGAGGAATAAGCAATTGTAGTGAAATGGCGACAAGATCATGACGATCAAGACCGCTCTGCCAAAGGTGTAACATCTAGGATGATCATTCCATTTAAAACTTATTTGACTTTTCCAGGAACCCTCCAAAAGACCGCACCGTGCGTTTGATCGAGCACACGCAGGTGAACATCACCATCTACTCAGTGCTGGTTTCCTGCTCCGTGCTGGGCATCCTCCTCGCTACGGGATTCCTTGCTATGAATATCCATTATAGGAATCAGAGGTAAATTGATTTTCTGATGTCTATGGTAGAATATACTAAAGAAGTATTGATGTGATGAAAAATCTACTGAATGAGCGAGAGGATATGTCAATATAATGGCGCATACGTTAAAACCTATATTCACAAGCTATTATTTAGAAAGCGACAATGGTGATGATTCTGATAACTAAATTACAGCTACTATCACACACCGTATCCTTGGATTACACTAACTTATTCGCAGCATTATTTATTAATCTAATTAAGTTATCTCAATCACCATACTTTACCTCCAAAGGTACATTAAGATGTCATCCCCGCACCTCAATAACCTGATCATCGTGGGCTGCATGCTCACGTACATGAGCGTCATCTTCCTCGGCCTCGACTCAAGCCTCAGCAGTATCGGTACGTACTTTCAAATCCACTAGCTCTTCTATGAATACTCTAATGCCTTATCATGATCTTTGTGTTTTCTCTGTCGTGTTTGGATCGAAGGTAAACTCATGGCTATTTCTCTTCTCATATCAATTCATGCTGATTCGATAATTATTTAATGGAAATTGATTGAAGCTAACTTCTATTGTGTGGAACAGTTAAGCATGGATGACGTACGTAAGGTGTTTATTTGTCAAAAAAAAACCACCACAAGAAGAACCCTAGTTTCAACTGGTCTGATAGGCAAGGCACAAAGTATCAGTATGCTCGGAATATTTGAAATCTCTTACAATACAGTCTTATTGTAAAAGATTATTGTGTAGGTGATCTTACAAATATTAATCAGCCAATAAATCAGAACTCTGCTTTCATCAATTTCCAATTTCCAACTAAACACAAACAAACACCACAATTAAACCATTAAAATCTAAAAGTTAATGACACTTCCAATTCGCATGTCGCTAGCACAGTCATCTCACGCGCAATTCTACCATCTGATCTCATCAAAACCATTGATTCTTAGGTCTTTCTCAGGACACGCCACGTGGAGGTAAAGAGCTTGTCCCATCCCCGAAGCTTAAGCTTTCAACCTTGGGCATTGTGGATCCCAGCAACCAAATTTTGGGAACTTTAACCCCCTTTAAATTTTTTGACTGTATTTTCTTTCTGAGAAAGACCTAAGCTATTTTCTAGGTCACTGGAGTCAGCAGCATGTTTCCAAGTTTTGGTTTGTTTGTTCCTTTACGTCATCCGCTGCTTTTGTCAGTTGGTGGTGGTATGTGTCAATTCTTGATGTATTTCTTTATCATCTTCAGAATGCTTTAGCTTTTTCAGCTTGCCTTTTATCAATAAGTATAATGTTCTTTTGTTATGTGATTTTTCCATTGACAGTGCTAAAACCATTGTCGTTATCACTTCTCAATCGGCTTGCATCCTCATTCTGTTCCTTTGCGTTTAAATCAACCAATTTTTTTACTAATTTGCAGTTTTTATTTCAGCGCATGATCAGATCATTGTTCAACATTTATGATGGGGCAAGATGTTAAAAGCCTTTTTTAGTGGACTGTATTCTTAGGTGTGCCTCCTCACGTCTCCGTTTCCTCCCATGTAAAAATGCGGCGGTGAGATGTTATACCCAAACAAGTAACTTTATGAGTTATAATATAACCAATAGCCACTCACCTGATTTCAGCTCCTTGGCAATCTCCAAGTCGCACAGGAAGGGTGCTTTGAATCAAATTAAAATAAAGCGGCGCGGTGATATAATTATTTAAAATCAACTCCAACAAATGTATTGACAATAGACTGACATTAATTTTTTAATAATAAGAAAAAAGAAAGAGGCCAAATGTGATGCGGTCGCGACTCGAAGATGCTGTTTTGCAAATATATGCTGGAGGAGCACACAACTTTGTTGTAACTGAAGAATATGTAGAAGGTAAAACAAATTCAGATAATAAAAAAGAAAGAGGCCAAATGTGATGCGGTCGCGACTCGAAGATGCTGTTTTGCTTCAATCGTAGCGAGGGTTCTCGGCTATAAAATAAAACCTAAAAATACTTGTTTAGGCTCGAACATTCCCCCCGCCTAGAAGGACAAAGATCTCCCTGTTCTTCTAACGAACAAAGAGCGCGAGAATGCACAAAAAAGATAAAACTCAAAAATATTACGCGATACGAAACTTAATAATTGATCTCCACATTGAAAATCATAAGAAATTAAAATAGTTGGATAGTTAAGTAAAATAGTTAGCAGTTATACGACGAATGAATTTACTGAAGTGGTAAAGGAGCAACCTTGACCACAGGTCTTTGATAAATACCTGAATTCGTGCGTACAGAAACAATGCGGACTATACCGTCTTTTCCGGGAAAAACATCTTCGATTACACCTAACGGCCATTTCAAAGGGGGAACATTATCATTATGTACCAAAACTATTGTACCCTTTGTAATCGGTGCGGTTGGAGTATTCCATTTTTGACGGTTTTGGAGTGTATGAAGATATTCTGTTCTCCATCGTTTCCAAAAAGATTGGATAATTTTATCTAATAAATATTTACGCTTGACTAAATTGAGAGGTAGCGTTGAAACGTCCGCGTTATGCAACGAATTTAATGGACCAAGGGTCAAAAAATGCGAAGGTGTCAAAGCCGTTGGTTCAGATGGATCTGAATTAAGAAGCGTCAACGGGCGCGAATTCAACAAAGCTTCTATCTGGGTAAGCAGCGTGAGCATTTCCTCGTAAGTTAACAGTTGTTCGCCAATAACGCGTTTTAAATGAAGTTTAATACTGCGGATGTTCGATTCCCAAGATCCACCAAAGTGTGGGGCGCTTGGCGGATTAAATTTCCAGTTAACACCTTGATTTCGCGTTTCAACAGAAAAAGCGGTTTTAAAATCTTTTGAATTAACAAGACCAGTCAATTCATCAAAATAAGTCTTAGCTCCTATAAAATTTGTTCCTTGGTCAGAGTATAACGTAGAACAAGTGCCTCTACGAGACACGAATCTCTTAAATGCGTTAATAAAAGCGGATGTACTTAAATCGACTGCAAGCTCGATGTGTGTGCAGCGAGTTACAAGACAAATAAATAAACAAATGTAAGATTTCTGTTGTCGAGCACCTCTATAGCGACTGATAAGAATAGGTATAGGACCAGCGTAGTCCACCCCGGTATGTAAAAACGGTTTGGCTTCTATTACACGACACGTTGGCAAATCAGCCATTAAAGGAGAATCAATTTTTGGATTGACTCTGAAACAGCGATTACAAAGTCGAAAACGCTTACGAACGATTTTACGGCATGAAATTATCCAATACCTCTGGCGCAACAGAGACATTAGTAAATTAGGCCCAGGATGTAAGTATTTATTGTGATAGGCGTCAATAATTAAATTTACCACGTGATCATTATTAGGCAACAAAATAGGATGCTTAGCGGAAAATTCAAGATCAGATTTATTTAAGCGACCACCGACTAGTAATAAACCATTATTTAAAAATGGACAAAGTTGGCGTAATTGTTTTGATGGCAATTTATTTTTGGAAATATCACTAATTTCGTTATCAAAATGAACAAATTGAACATCCGATAAAACGGTTTCTTCAGCCACCTTTAGATCTACAACCGAAATGCTAAAGGCGCGCGGTAGTTTTTTTAAAAATCTTAATATGTAAACTACAGTTCGGAGGAGCTTGCTCCACGAAGAAAAACGGGATGCTAGCTCACAAAAAAATGGTTTTTCACGGTCAGCCACTAATAAAGTTAGGACTTTAGCTTTAACCTCAGGTAATATAGTTTCATCTTTAAAAACAAAATTATTGAGAGGCCATTCAGAAAGTGGTTGATGAGTCCAAGAAGGACCATGCAGCCACAACGAATGGTCAAGCAGTAGACTAGGCGTGAGCCCTCGCGACAAACAATCACACGGATTTTCTTTACCGGCGACATGGAAAAAATGCGATGCGGGTAAATAATCATTTATTTGAGCAATACGGTTGCTGACGAAAACATTGAAGCGGTGCGGTGAAGAATGAATCCAATGTAAAGTAACGCTGGAATCCGTAAATGCAAATATTTTTGAAACTTTACATTTGTCTGATATATTATCAGATACGTATCTTAAAAGTTTAGCAAGTAATAAAGATGCGCAGAGTTCTAAACGAGCCAAAGTAAGTACCTTGACTGGAGCCACTTTGGACTTTGCACAAACAATATTGACAATATTGTTAGGAAAGTCAGGATGTATCACGCATAAATAAACCACAGCTCCATAGGCAGATGTACTTGCATCAGCAAAACCTAACAGAACCAATTCGCAATCTGTGGAATTGATACCGAGGTGACGCGGAATTTTAAGTTTTTCCAGAAGTGGAAGTTCAGATTTAAAACTCAACCACCGCGTACAAACGTCAGCGGGTGGCTGTTCATCCCAATCCAGCTTCATTAGCCAAAGGGTTTTAATCATTAATTTAGCGTACAAAATTATAGGTGCTGCGATGCCTACCAAATCCCAAAGTTTGGCGATTGTTGACAGGATAGTTCGTTTAGTAATAACATTATGCGGGTCTGATTTAACGGTAATAGAAAACTGATCATCTAGTGGGCACCAACGTAAACCCAAAATTTTCAATTCGTCATTATCAGAAATATCAACAGAAGCGGACAGCCGATGTTGCTCTGGCAACTGTTCAAGTAGTTTTTGCGAGTTACTTGAGAATTTGACTAATTCTAAGTCTGCTTTAAGAAACAAGTTAATTAAATCGCGAGAAATATTAATAGCGGTGTTTTCATCCATAACGGAAGTTCCTAAATCGTCCATGTACAGATTGCGAGAAATAATAGCGGAAGCATCAGGACAGGCATAGCCTTCATCCTCGATAAGTTTTTTAATTGTGCGCATTGCGAGATATGGACTACATTTAAGGCCAAAACAAACGCGGTTGAATTCGTAAATTAGCGGTTTAGGTTCATTTGAAAAGCGGTATAAAATTCGAAGATAGCGGTGAAAGTCAGGTGAAACTAATATTCGTAAATACATCTGACGGATGTCTGCGGTGATTGCGATGGGAAATAAGCGGAAATGGAAAATTATTGTGAGAAGATCAGATTGTAAATTAGGTCCTGAATATAAACAATCATTTAACGATACATTTGTTGAAGTAGCGGCACTAGCGTCCAGTACGAGGCGAACCTTAGTCGTAAGTTTGTCATCGCGGATAACTGGATGATGCGGTATAATGTAAAAAGATGAATTATTTTGCGATTCAGAAACTAAGGTAATATATTCCTTATCTAAATAGTCGCGAATGATTTCATCATATTGTTTATGAAGTGAATTATTTTGTGTGAATCGTCTTTCCAGTGAGTTGTATCTACGCGTCGCAGTAGTTTGAGAGTCACCTAAATCTTTTGGATCACGGCAAAATGGTAAAGGAACAACGTAGCGGCCACGATTATCCCGTGTCGTATTTTGTAGATATATTTCCTCACACTTCTTATCATCAGCGGATAGATGCTTGCGCATGGGAACTTCTTCGATATCCCAAAACTTTGAAAGAAGATTGTCAACATTTTCAGTGGTAACAAGGAAGTTTTTTACCGACGGCAGTTTAGGGTTAGACGTAAAGGCGGAACCAGAAACAATATATCCAAAAACGGTGTCAATAGCGTCAGGAAGACCAGATGGTCCAATAATGCGGTTAGTCTTTAAAATACGTTTCACAAAATCTTCAGCGCCTAGTAATAGATCGATTCTACCAGGTAAATACCAATGTTGGTCACTGAGGGGTGCATTTTGCAAATAATCAAGATACGCGGTGTCTATCTGATTTTCAGGAAGATTACCTGATATTTTATCAATAACTAGCGCTTGCAACTCGAATGAGAAATGTTCATCAGAGTTTGAAAATAACGTTAAATTCGAAACACCTTTAATAGGCTGCGTATTTTCCCCGATACCTTGAACTAACGTATTTTTATTATCAGGCAATATTTTTATACCTAATGTACGTAAACAACGCGACGTAACGAAATGTTTCTGTGACCCCATATCAACTAATATTCTAATATTACGGCGATTACCGAAAGAATCTAAAACTGATGCAATAGCGGTTCCGAGCAACACGGTTTTAAGCGAATCTTGTTTACTTGTAGCAGAGCCCGTAAACAATGGCGCGGTGGCGGCGGTATTATTGCTATTACGCTGACCACTAGCGCGCGGTGGCGAAGTAGCGGCGGGTTGCGAAGCGGTGCTGGCAGCCGCGGCGGCGTGGTGCGGTGCGAGCGCGAAGTTGCGCGGTGCGGCGGGCTGCGACGGCGTCAGCGGCGCGGCGAACGCGGATGAATTTACTTGACCATAACCATAGTTATGATTTTGTTTATTAAAATATGAACCTTGATTCGATGTACTTGATCGTGAGTCTGTGGAAAAGCGACATAGCTGGCTATGATGCGGCCTATTACAGAACCTACAACTTGACATAGATTTACATGACACAAGAGTATGGCGGACACTTAGACAATTGACACAACCATTACATCTTTTAATGATATTATATTTCTCAATAGGTGATAAACTTGAAAATGAGTCGCATTGGTATAAATTTGAATGTTTGTTACTATTGCAATAACTACAAACAGGATTACTATTGTTTATTAAGAATGTCTGCGGCGGGCGATTCGAGATGACCGCTTCACTCCGGTGTACATGTCCCAAGCGAGCAAAAGAAACAGGTGACGCGGGCATCGTTCGTTGTAAAATCTTCGTTTGATCACGAATAAACAATACAAAATCATTATATTGTGGAAAAGAATTTTTCTTACTTAAAGACATTTCAAATGCACGGGAAGTCTCTGAATCTAATTTGCGTAATCCGATATGTACAAATATAAAATCGGCTAAATCTTCTATTTTTAATTGGCGTAGTGCGGAAATCGAAGTTGAAAACTGATCGATGAATTGTTCTAAGCTAGAAGGCGATGCCTTGCTTGGTAAAGATTTCAAGTTCAGTATAGTTTCTAAGTACGAAATAGCGATAGCACGCGTGTCTTCATATTTAGTTATCAAAGTGTCATATAATACTTTATAATTATCAGGGGTAGGCGCAATGCCTATACAAATACTTTGAGCTTTGCCTTTCAACTTTGAAATAAGATACTGAATGCGTTCTGCATCTGTTATGGCGGTGTTATAATGCACGATTGTTCGAAATGATTCGATGAATAATGGAAACTTTTGAATATCCCCATGAAATTCAGGAATTTCTATACGAGGTAGCTTTAGTGTAGTCGAAGTATTAGCAACGTTATCGGTGCTACGAGAATCTTTAATACTATGAGCAGTTTTTATAGCGTAGTACATATCATCAAAAGCCCATAAGGTTTCATAAGTAGGAACATAGGTCTCGTCATGTTTCAAGCTCTTAGAATTAACTTGGTCAATTAGATGAACAAATTCTGTGCGTAAATTATTTATATTTTCTGCTTGCAATTCAAACAAAGGATTCTTCTCGCCTTTATTTTTCGGTATTGATTGGTAAATGTTTTGAATACGTGCAAAATAAGAATCGCGTTTGCTTAATAAAAGTGTTATTTCAGACGTCATTTTTCTAAAATGGAAAACTCCAGAACCCAACAATACAAAGTAACACAAATTACGAAATTGAGAAATTCAAGCGGTTATATACGAAATTATAAAAGGGAAAAAAAACTGCAAAACGTGCGGTTCGACGGACCAAAATGATGGGGCAAGATGTTAAAAGCCTTTTTTAGTGGACTGTATTCTTAGGTGTGCCTCCTCACGTCTCCGTTTCCTCCCATGTAAAAATGCGGCGGTGAGATGTTATACCCAAACAAGTAACTTTATGAGTTATAATATAACCAATAGCCACTCACCTGATTTCAGCTCCTTGGCAATCTCCAAGTCGCACAGGAAGGGTGCTTTGAATCAAATTAAAATAAAGCGGCGCGGTGATATAATTATTTAAAATCAACTCCAACAAATGTATTGACAATAGACTGACATTAATTTTTTAATAATAAGAAAAAAGAAAGAGGCCAAATGTGATGCGGTCGCGACTCGAAGATGCTGTTTTGCTTCAATCGTAGCGAGGGTTCTCGGCTATAAAATAAAACCTAAAAATACTTGTTTAGGCTCGAACAATTTATGTAAATAAACTATTAATAAATGGTTTAAATAAATGTGACATTAAATATTAATTAAAAGTTTTATAAGTATTTGCAACATTTGTAATATAATATACACTTTAAGTTGGATCTATATTTTCTTTGTACAATACACTTTCTGTATCATCATCAAAATCTCTATCAAGAGCATAACACATAATGTCTACTCCCACAGCCGCCTTCCCCTATATCTGCACTGCCAGAGCGTGGCTCCTCATGGCCGGCTTCAGCCTTGCCTTTGGAGCCATGTTCTCTAAAACATGGCGGGTCCACTCTATTTTTACTGATGTCAAGCTCAATAAGAAGGTTGGTATTATCAACGTTTTTTAAAGTAAACTGCTGCACTTCACATATGTAGTACTAAGTGTAACCTACAGTTCACAAATAAAGACTATCTATTTATCTATCACTATAATAAAAATAACATAATATAACAACGCAAGTTTATTCTATACGACAAAACAAATACAATTGGAACTCGACTTTTTTTTTATGTCTCCAGGTTATAAAGGACTATCAGCTCTTCATGGTAGTAGGAGTGCTTCTGGCCGTCGATTTTGCTATTATGATTACTTGGCAGGTTTCTGACCCTTTCTACCGAGCTACAAAGCAAATGGACCCTTATGTAAGCGCTCATTAAATCTTATATTACTTTATGAAAAACTCTTTGCTATATTATTTTTATGTTGCAGCCTCATCCTACAAGTGAAGACATTGTGATTGTCCAGGAAAATGAATATTGTCAGTCAGAGCGGATGTCAATCTTCATTGGTATCATTTATGCGTATAAAGGCCTTCTATTGGTATGCATCTTGGGATATTATGTGATCTTAATTTTTTTATTACACTTTTAAATTATTTTTTTCTGATGAGGTTTTTCTATGTGCCTTATCTACAGGTGTTTGGAGCTTTCCTGGCTTGGGAGACTCGTCACGTCTCCATCCCAGCTCTGAATGACTCCCAGCATATCGGCCTGTCCGTCTACAATGTGCTCATCATGTGCATCATGGGAGCTGCTATTGCTCTGGTAAGACTTTGCTTTAACTTAATTTTAGTGCTTTTGATATTTATATGTAGTTCCTATTTTTCTAGTTTATATTTTTCAGGTACTGACTGATCACAAAGACGCCTTATTCGTTCTCATCGGTATTTTCATCATATTTTGCACAACTGGGACATTATGTTTGGTGTTTGTACCGAAGGTGAGGACCTCCATGTTTATCAAGGTTTATAGATTCATAGTCATTACTGGTCGTAGGTATTATCTGTTGTTTGCAATACGCCATATAAGACTTAAGTTCGAGCAGCATGAATTTTCGTATATTTTCCTTATTAATCCAGTCTTTGGATATGTAAATATAAAATCGTGAACATGTTTGTAGAGACATCAATGGCTATTAATTTAAGCTATGCTTAGTATCAGACATTTGAGGTAACATTTAGTATCCCACAGCTATTAGAGCTGCGTCGCAACGGCCAGCCCGGGTCGGCGCCGACCCGCATCCGCGCCACGCTGCGGCCGGCGTCCACGCACGAGTGCCGCTCGCCCGGCCCGGAGCTGGAGCGCCGCCTCAAGGAGCTGCGCACCTACAACAACCGGTACCGACGCACGCTGCAGGCCAAGGAGAACGAGTTGCAGGTTCATTACTCCATACGTATACTTGTCTCCAAGCACTGTTACCTTATCAGCTTTATGTGATTTTACCAAATTTCTGGGTTTGTTGCTGGCTTTTCTCAAAAAAAGCAACGATGCGCTACAAAATAGTTATAAAAAAAAATGCTTTTAATTCAGACAATACATAACTGTTAGTACGTACACATCTTAAGAGCTATATGTTAGTAAAAAAATTATATTGGGTGTCAAGCTGGGTACACGTCACATATAATATGTGTAGCAGCCTAAACCTGCCTAAAGTAGGACCATCGTGTCTCTCCGCAAATATCTTCAGGATGGTGTTGGAGCTTCCCCTCACACTGTGCCAATTGATACCACTTTTTTGCGCATTAGGGCGTAAAAGTCATCTGTATGGGCATGCCTGATGCACAACAATAAGGAGGAAACCTCAACAGCGCCCTGAAGGCATTGTTGTACTGTATACGCAGAACATTGTAATGCTTTTTGGGTATAATTCGCCCATAGGCTGCTGGTGTAAAAAGTTTGGCAATATGCCTTAAAAAGTGTTATCCTATAAATTAGTTACAGTTAATAGAAATCTTAACTGGGGGTTGACTGATTGATGATTTGAATCCAGTAATGAGACTATCTATCCTGCACCTACCATTTTTATCCGGACCGTATCTACTTGTTGTTTTGTAACAATAACATCGTCAATGTATTTTTAACAGATGTTGCTTAGCAAGCTAGGAAGCGATGCAGGCTCAGAATCATCCACCCGAGATTCACGATCACCAGCCACTTTGAGGACCAGGCTTCCAATACCTAAGGAAAACATCAGTCATCCTGGTAACACTAGTTTATGTGGAAATTGTTTGTGATAAAAAGCCATGAAAGCATCTTACTATTATTTTTATATTTTTCCCAGAAACCAGCGACATCACATCAGTTTGCAGTCTCAGTGCATCAGCTGGTGCTGAAGTAGAGTACATTAACCTTCAAAATCAGCAAGCCATGGAGAAGTAAGTGGAATTGCATAGTATTATCTACAATCTTGGTTTCTCTTTGTAAGATCCTATTATTAGATATGATTTTGGTGATGTCTGAAGATCAAATATAACTTGGAAGTAGAAGACAACGTGTAGCAGGTTTAATGATTACCATTAGTACAAATATTCTTTTTGCATTTTCAGGCCCAAACCATCAGCACCTCCAGAACCAATAAAAGAGGCGCCTCCAAAGGAACCGAAGAAGGAACAGACCAAGAACGTCTCATTCAAAAATCACTTGGACTATACCAGCCCACCGTCTTCCAAAGCTGTTCCAGAGAAAGATCAACTAGCGAAACTACCATATGGATGGACATCTGAGGTAGCTGAATAAAATCTTAATTCGTTTGAGTTTTGTTGTCGCTGTATTCTCAAAATATTCATGTTGAATCATTTTATACATCATTAGGAACCAGAACCTATACCAAAGTCTGCAGTTAAGTTATCAGATCCAGCTAAAGCTGAAGCTAAAACTATACCAGCTTTGAAGACCAGTGACACACCAACAGTCAAATCAATACCCGCAAAAATTCAAGAACCAATGTACACGAAAGCAGCTACACCTAAAGTAAATAAGGTAAGAACAAGCAAATAAATGTTTATAACCTTGGTCTGTGAGAAGACAGTGCTAATACAAATCATATAGCTTGTGCATTATCACATGAAAATGACGTTTCTATCCCAGACGCCAGAACTCCAAAAGAAAATAGTAAAATCTCAGGACTCACTATCAACAAAGACGACACCTTCCCGAGAGCATAAGTCAGGCCCCCGCAGCCACCGCCGTATGTCCAGCGTGAGTCAAGCTGCACTGCTAACAGACTTGATGCATGTGTCTGTCGACCAAGATGACCTGGAGCCACCACCTGGGCTGGAGAGGAAAGTCATTGGTGAGGTCACCTCTAAATGGCCAGTTGCTTTCAACTTATTTGGTAAACTGAGCTAGATGTTGATGGATCAGTCAGAGTTATAGCTAACATTTACTCTGCAGCGTTCATGAGGGAAATTTGAATATAAGCAATATTTGTAAAGGACCTAAGTACATAATGTAGTTTCGATGAATGGTGAAATTAAATGAAATGAAGTGAAGTATTTTTATGAAATGAAATATTTTATTAATTCAAATAGGCCTTCAGGAGGTTTGGTCCATCTTGGTTCGGAAGATATTTGGTCATTATTTAAAGAGAGTTATTCTTTTTTCTTCCAGGTCAAGAAAGAGATCCAATACCTCCTTCTTTAAAGACAAAACAAGAACCTGAAGATATACTAGATATAGATCACGATTATTCTTCTACAGAAAGAAGAAAATCATGTAAGTAAGATTAACTTTAAAGATACTTAATCAAAAAGTTTATAAGTCTGAATATTACAAGGAGTGCTCTGTTAATCAAGCAGAATAGCTCCATTCTGATTAAAGACTGATTGGCTACTATTTTAGGTCAAAGAAGGGATTCTGAGAAGAGAAAGAAAGAAAATTTCATAGTAGTACAAAGTGACCTTTGGGACACTAATACATTCCAATATACTTGTCAAAAAGCGCCTCCACCTGGTAAGTACAATAATTAACCCTAAGAACAAATAAGTTGTTGTTGATTGTTCACTGTGTTGCATTATTTATTCCTTGCAGTTGTTTCAAGTCATCATCATACTCCAATGCAGAGGAGTGTTTCAGAGAAAAGTAGACAGCAGCCCTCTCCTCATCACCAAAGGTGAATAAACTTACAAACAGAAAATTATATGATAAAATATTAGAAAAAAATACTCTTCTTCTTATTCTTTCACAGAGAAGCTGAACCAAGAACGATGGAAAGGAGAGCTTCAAATGCCTCCATCAATTATTGTACGTAGTCAATATAATCAGCATCTTTCTTTACAGCTTCATTCATCAATCTAATCATCACTTTTTATTGTAGCTGGTACGACCAGAGGCGGTACTCCTGAAGGGTATCGAGAAGCAGAAACTCTTAGAATGACTGATAAACTTGCCAAGGTATGTTTGCATGACCATCGGAGAGAAGTGCAGTTGATGATTAATTTGATGGAATCGCCAATTGATTTTGTTGAATGTTTCAGCGTCGAGGATCTGAATTCCCACAGCCAGTAAGCACACCACCACAACAAATTCAAACTAAGAGAAGACAGTCTTCAGCTCAAGTAAGTGACTACTCTGTTAAAAAGAAGTATAAAATATTTTGTCAACTGACGTACAGCCAAGGTTGTAACCTATGTTAAGACCACATACATAACATCGTATACATCAACTTAATTCTTAGCATAAACTTAAACTCCAGATTTTGTCATCTCCAGATAAGATCATACCACGAAGAACGACAAGAGAAACATGAGTCCACACCAAGAAAACACGATGACATACCAAGAAAGCCTGTTCCAGAGATAGAGCCAGAATCAGACTCCTGGAAACCAGACCCCGATACTATTAGGGTCTCGAAAAATCAGGACTCTCCTGCGAAGAGGTTGAGGCAAGAGGCTGAACCCTTGAAGAGGGCGAAAGGAGCAGGAGACTCGCCGAAATTAACTCAGGCTACCCATCAGCACAGGCCGGAACATTATAAGAGCAGTCCCAATGTTGCGTCGAGATTAAAGTCCTGTAAGTTATACCTACATTATATTGATAAAAGCACTATCACATTGCTAATAACTCTGTCTGTCAGGCCCTTACTAATTACAAGTAATTTTAAACATCAGCCTAATTTCAAGGACTTAATTGACTCAAGTTCTAATTTTGAAACTAAGCATGGAGTTGCATGGTGGTTGACTCTGACTCCTCAATTCAAAAGGTAAGATCTTCCGCCAGACTAGGTCACGGTGCCCGGAGACCGTGGTCCTTTATGTAAACTTCGATAGCGTAATGCAGGATTTTGCGACGCCATCTTTCCACTGGTAGCGAAAGTTCCTTTGCGTAGATGATAGACGTCGTAGGCTACATAGGTACATCTATATCTATACTAATAATATAATAAAGGAATAGTTTGTTTGTTTGTTTAAAGGCGCTAATCTCTGGAACTACGTGGGGGGTGGGGAGTTTGAAGGGGTGAGGGGGGGTTGAGGGATTTTGAAACCGCGGGGGACAACTAGTATTTCATATGGGAATGATTCTTCCTTCACTTTCCAAGGCAATTGCAACTAAAACTTGTTAAATCTTTAAAATTTTCGTCTTCAGGTTCAACAAACAATTGCGAAGAGCGAAAATCCACCAGCTACAGCAGAAGCGAATCTAAGCGTCAGGAGTCAGTGGACCAACGAAAGATATACACCGCCAGCTCTGAATCAGAGTTATTCGAGTGCGCCATCCTGCCCATCTTCCACAAACTCCTAACTGAGAGGCACAAGAGTCAACCACATGGTCTGAACTTGAGTTACGGTGTGAGCTGTCCTAATATTTCTATTAAATGTGACATCGTTGAATATTTGTAATGGAAGTTTGGGCAGTTTGGTTTCAAAGTTTTACCCTCTAACTAGGATGTAAAAACAGTCGATTGTAAATTGTAAGATTGGTACTTTTCGATTTAATTTTAAATAATTAGCATTAAAAAAATACATGCTTTAATTACATTACGCTGATCGATTTGCTGGTTATTTGTAAAAATATTTTGTCAATCATCTTCAATTAATTTAGTTCGTAGCAAAGTAGGTAGAGCCTGTTGGTTTGTCTCTAGCGTATTGTTATCGGTTCAGTGTAATGTAGCTAACGCTTATTGTATGAAATAATACCAACAAGTTCGCACACGGGTCTAGGAATAAAATGTAGATAATTGAGAGTATTAACATTTTTGGTAATTTAACATCAAATGAATTATGATTTTATGTAATTGCACGAAATATTTGCACGATAATGTTACCATACTACTTACTGCGATTTATTTGTATAAACTACAAGAAGTTTTTTACCCTTAGTTATTACCTATATGTGTTTATTTTCTTGGTATTTTGTTACGCCATTTAGCAAGCATCTACGTACGTAGTAAACTAGTCATTTTAGTTATTTCATATTCTAGTCATGCTGTGTTAATTTTTTCTTACTCAATTTTATAAATTCGTACCTATCAAAAATAATTTTACATTCCCCTATCTTTAGCTTTAATTATTTAGATAATTTTGAAAAATAAGTGTGTGTTTGTTGTGCTGTAACTACTTACTAAATGTCGATTTGCACATAATTTTAAAGACTTAATAGACATTAAGGTTTTAAATTGATATAACATTTTAATTGATAAGTTAAATACCTACTTAAGTACATAATAAATTTGATATTTAAATTAAACACTTTCATTTACCTATACTATTACCTTACCTTTACAGAAAATTCCTTTCTTCAGATTTAAGTAAGAGGTACATAAATCCATTATTTGAAATTCATTAAGTATAACTGAAATAGTTTTATTAACTGGTAAGAAATATTTTATGAAAATTTAAATTGTACGTACTTAGATTTAAATAGTTGTATTTTTTAAAAGAAGGTTTTTTTTCAAATCAAATATAAACTTTAAGTCTTATGTAGCAACACTAAAATATTTTGGTATTTTACATTTGCCACACTTTTGAGAAACGTCAGCAATGAATTTAGAGTTGTGATGTCAAATTTAGTCCAATATTGATGAGTTAAATATTTTTGATGAAGGTGGTACAAAATATATATTAATAAAATAATGGATTAAGTCAATATTAACATAATCCTATACTTGATATTGATTATTTTTTAATTTTGATCATATTACATTTTACATTTTGTAGCTTAGTAGGTGCATTTTGTATGTTTTATATTAATTAGTAGTATATGTCCAATCATTCCATCTTCATAAAGCGTGCACCACCGTCTTTTACCATTTTGTACAAATCCAGTAAAGTCCATCCATAAACTGATCTTACAAATTGTAAGATCACTTTATCCAAAGGTTGCTAGTGCAGATCTTTATTACTTTCTGTAGATCCGTTTATTTGATTTTTTTGACGTCTAAAAATATCAAAGAATCCTTGACCTTATTACTTTAGAATAAGGTCCATCTATGTAGTTATACAATAAACCACAGAATAAATAGATAAACCCTTTGAGTATCTAGAACGATAAACCTTATTGCTGATAATAATATTCATATTTCTTGGATATTTTTAAACGACAAAAATCAAATAAACGGATGGACAGAGTGTAGTGATAAACCCACATATTCTATCAATGTAGGTAATTTCTATTTGTCTATCCATGTTCATATGCTATGACTCAAGAACCAATGCTAGATTCAAATAGATTGCTTAAAATCTGCTTTTGATTCATTCCGGATATTAATTCCGCAATATTGTTCCAGTAGTAGTGGGATTGGAATCACTCATGATTGAGTGATTCAGTAAAAAAATTGGATTCCACTTGCAAAGGGGCAGCTCTAGTTCCGTCCTGTCAATGTCAAATTCTGAATGTTTTGTCCCTCTCTTCTCTTCCCTCTCTCTCATGCTTCAGTATTTTTCTGTAACTCACGCTGTTTGGTTGTGTTATTTTTATTTTTTGAAATCTAGTGAGAACCCTTTTTACTTGTGTTTATCTATGTAAGTAAGTGTGAACAAAAGGAATTACGATGCCGGTGTTTCATACGAAGATCATCGAGAGTATTTTGGAGCCCGTCGCTCAACAGGTTAGAAAATTTCGTAATTATTTATAGAATTTGTGATCCACATTTTCTTGTGTAGGTGTAATGTCTTTAGATTATTGTTTAGCACGTTTAAGTTTATATTATCGGAGTATTATGTCATCTAGAAATGGGTGATGTATGCCTCAGGAATGTTAAGTTAAATGACTTTGTTTGGAACAAAACTTAAATATTATCTTGCCTTAACCTTGATTTTTAAAACGTATGGAGTATGAGTGTGTAATGTGCACTTACTTGATGGTAATTAAGACCAGTTAGTAATGTTAAAAGATAGTCGTTAAATTGGTAACTCTTAAAAGTTTAATCGGCTAGGTCTTTAAAAAAATTCACTTTAGCCACCTGGTTATAGATTTCAACTCGAAATCTAATTAGAATTTATAATTTAATTACTAATATTATCTCATAATCATTGTGATTATATGAATAACAACAATAGACTATCATGATGTTATTATCTATTATCTAATAAAACTATTGTCAAGTCTTACCCATGTGCTATGTATTTATTAAATACAAGCTACCACCCCTATGTTTTCCTAGTATTCATTATTCTATTCTATATCCTATGCATTATTACTAAACTAGCTTCCGCCCCGCAGTTTCACCCGCGTTCCAGAGGGATCTTGTGTTTTCCTGGGATAAAAAGTAGCCTATAGCCTTCCTCGATAAATGGGCTATCTAACAAGAATTTTTCAAATCAAACCAATAGTTCCTAAGCTTAGCATGTTCAAACAAAAACAGAAACTCTTCAGCCTTATAATCTTATATATAAAATTCTCGTGTTACAATGTTAGTTACCATACTCTTCCAACACTGCTTGACCGATTTTTATGAAATTTTGTGTGCATATCGGGTATTTTTTTAACTGCTACATGAGTGAAACCGCGGGGAACAGCTAGTATTAGTATAGATATTTTAATGTACCTACCATAAAAACAAATACAAATACTTCACATTTATAATATTGCAAGCTATCCCCTGCAGTTTCATAAAAAGTATTAAATATTATAAGAAATAACCATTTAAAGTTAAAGAATGCCAAAGAAAAAAAGACCTTATTACTTATGGTAAGGTACAACAAAATTATTATACAATTAACAATAGATTTAACAGATAAATCAGGTTTGCTCATTAGTAAAAGAAAATTTTAAAATCGTTATATTAATATGTGAGTGAAGCAAATATTAGTTACACCTTTTTACAAAAAATATGTAGACTGAGGAGTATGAAATTTGGCACTGTTAAAGTTCATATGGAGAAAGAGTGCGGAAAGCTAATATTTTTATAAAATACTAGCTTCCGCCCCACGGTTTCACCTGTGGTCCAGAGGGTTCTTACATTTTCTTGGGATAAAAAGTAGCCTATGTGTTAACCCAGGGTGTCACCTACCTTCTTACCAAATTTTATCAAAATTGGTCCAGCCGTTTGAGCGTGAAGAAGTAACAAACATACAAACACACACACTCGCAAACTTTCGCATTTATAATACAGTGTGCTGTTAATACAGAATAGATGTAGCGAGGACGTGTGGCGGTCAAAGTAACACAATATAAACCTTTATTACGTAGCATAGCATAAAGGACCCTCGCCTCCAGCTGACGTCGCCTGGGGACGCGGGCGCAACTCTCCTTTACGACAACAATTACCGCCACACGTGGAGAGGACGCCACGTCTCTTCTGTAGAAACGGCGCCTTAGAAATAAATTAAATAAATAAAAAACGGGCCAAGTGCGAGTCGGACTCGCGCACCGAGGGTTCCGTACAAACTTTATCCATCGTTCATCCATCACGGGAAATGCACAATTTTATTAATTTACCTTATTTGAGGTTGGTGCCAATAAAGCTAGACCTCTAAATTGTATGAGCGCCCATACAACTCAGAGGTCTTTATTAATTGGCGTAACTATGTATGTATGGGGACACCCTATAATATTCATTTTTTTTATTTTTTAGAATTTTTCCTTTATTTGTGCTTATTGCCATTTTTTTTAATATTTGAGTTGATTGAATGAAAGGTAAATTGCGGTTTACGATTTACGACGTATTAAAAAAAAACTACTAGATCTCGTTCAAACCAATTTTCGGTGGAAGTTTGTATGGTAATGTACATCATATATTTTTTTAGTTTTATCATTCTCTTATTTTAGAAGTTACAGGGACTCACATTTTACCACTTTGGAAGTGTCCCTCGCGCAAACTATTCAGTTAAGAAAAAAATGATATTAGAAACCTCAATATAATTTTTGAAGACCTATCCATAGACACTATGGGTTTGATGAAAAAAAAAAAAATTGAGTTTCAGTTCTAAGTATGGGGAACCCCCAAAATTTATTGTTTTTTTTCTAGTTTTGTGTGAAAATCTTAATGCAATTTACAGAATACATCTACTTACCAAGTTTCAACAGTATAGTTCTTATAGTTTCGGAAAAAGGTGGCTGTGACATACGGACGGACAGACAGACAGACAGACATGACGAATCTATAAGGGTTCCGTTTTTTGCCATTTGGCTACGGAATCCTAAAAATACATTACACACACTAGTGTATTTTTGACACACAATCAATTTGACATCAATTTGACACACACACACGTCACCACTGGCAGTCTTGAGATCTCTATGCTTTGTTGATAATGCGGCAAAGAAAAGAGCTTGTAGTTGCACTCATATAGAGTGTATTGATTTTCTTTACATTTTTAAAATACCTAGTATATACTCTTTTGTTTAATTATGGTCGAATTTTGACTTGCTTTGCTGTCTAGCAAATATTACATATCCTGGGAAATACTTCACAAAGAACCAAAAATAAACGCTATTTCGTAAGTAGGTGAATTGGTCCGCCTTTTCATAAGCTACTTGATAAAACAAACATTGGACTGTAATATGATTTATTATGCACTATTTTTTGGATGACTCAACCACGCATAAACGGCTGAATGGATTTTCAAGAATCTTGGTATTATTCTTTGCAAAACATAAGATCCCTCGAGAACCCGGGTGAATCCGCGCGGCAGAAGCAAGTATGATTAATGAAGTCATTAAATCACTAGTAATGAAATCATCATTGTAAACAAAGAGCAAAGATGTTGGCTGAACCGTGAAATGATAGGTCATTGATTCGATATTTTTTGAGCCAATAAAGCACGCTGTGTGTTCATGCGAAATTGAACTTTAATTAAGCTTTTATGGTGGATTTGTAACAATTAATCCGTTGATTCCTTATCAATAAATAACGTAAATTAATGTACAGTTCTATAACGTTTTAAATTTCAAATGAATACATATTCCCACATGTTTCAGGCGCAAAACAAAAATCACATAGGCGCATGAATTTGTCGCAATAAATTAGAACGCAAGAAATATTCGTTAAAGTGACCATCGATCGTGCCCTCTTAGGGCCTAAACTGAATAAATGGCTTTGACTTTGATATGTTCTTCATAGTAATAAAAGCTAAAACAGTTACGTCAACAATATTGTAAGAATCGGATTGATGGTAATACATTTGTGTTATGTCTCACCGCTTGGGAACAATGACGTCATCAAAACAACTGAAGACATGTTAATATGCATGTTCTAAAGATGTACACCTTGACTTGAAAGTCCACAAGCTATACCGGAAAAACAGAATCAACCCGGAAGATATTAAAAGTTCAATTTATGTACATACAGCTAACAAATCTTTAAAAAGTCCTTGTTTTGATCTCGTCATGGTAAAAGATGATAGCCAAAGCCTTGTAAAGGTCGTCGGAAAACACTGGATGCAGGTCGCCCAAGACCGGTCCTATAGGAGATCTTTAGGGGAGGCCTATGTCTAGCAATGGACGTCTTGCGGCTGAGATGATGATGATGATGATGAAAGCCTAGAAGCAACTGTCTCTTCAAGTGCAGCAGCCGTAACACACCGGTGTTTAGCGATAGATTTGCCAACTAGCCAGACAGACGGGTACTACAAACTTACCACCGTGCTATGGTCGCCTTATGATGTTTTCCTTCACCGAAAACTCAAGCTCAGTATAGAATTCGAACCCACGGTATTCGACGTCACTACCACAGAGCTATCATCGGCATCATAGTATGTATTTTGCTCAAAGCTTAAACTCATTAAGGTGACGCCGCGTTAAACTAAAAATCTGATATTCAACGTGCTTCGTCCTGCGCCCTACTATAGCGACCTCTCATAGAAAACCCGCGTAAACGGAAAGGGCATATGCGTCAAAATGGTTTTTATTGTTTTATTTAAAAACTACAAATATATCTCATATAACGTATGTACCAATTATAGTACCAGTTTCAATTAATGTAAGTATGTAGAAATTTTGAAACCTCAAATTGATCCTCAATGTCTGTAAAATTGGAATCTCTTATTTTAAAGAGGTATTTTGGATAGATTATTTTGTGTTATAAAAATTAACCAATCGTGTTATGCAATGGACAAAATAAAGTCAAAGACATGATGAATTCTTACAATAAATTTCATTTCGTTCGCTTTGGTCATTGTTGAGAAAAAGCGGTTTCCTTGAAACCAAAATCTTCAATGCGTCGTCTTAAGTCGCGTCGCATAACATCAACACTACGATCTGTCAATCTACAATTCCTTTCCAAAACCTTTTAACTGCAATCTTCAAATAACCCATTCATTTTTCTCCCGTGAAAACATCATAAAAGCAACGGCCTTCGCGCCAGTTCAACACGTGGTAAGAGCCAACTCCCATCGATGCACAAATAGCCCGAGGCCGCGGGATACCATCGCGACGGATGCTGTCGAGGCTGCCCACCTGCCCTAATTACTGATAAACGAAACAAAGACGACGTTGTCGAATTAGTTTTTATCAGATCTACTTGGAGAGATCATGAGATAAATTGAGAATGACAAACCTTATCCAAAAGGGAAGACTTTAATTTAAACCCAAGGAATTTAATTTGAAAAAGATCGTTTTGATAAAATTACTAATTGCTCAATTTAGTAGACGACTAAAAACGAATATAGGCCATAGAATTTAAAAATCTGTCTCCAAGAACGTACTGGTGTGATCCGGCAGTTGCACTTGAGAAACAGTTGCCTTCTAGGCTTTATTAAGTCCGGTGACACATTTTCAATCCCAATGATAATATCTATGGGCACGGTAGCTACTTACCATCAGGTGGACCGCCAGCCTGCTTGTCAACATATAAACAATAAGTACCTCAAGAATACCTGCATTGTATTAAATTTTAGTAATGATGACCCAGAATTAAAAGACCATTTTCGTGATGGATACGACCAACATCCTTGCAACTTGCAATGTTGTGGTAAGAAATCTTCTAAGTAATCTGTTAAATACTTATTGATCCGAAATGTATTTATGATCCTAATTTATAAAATAAATTCCCGATAAAGAGCCAACAATGTTACTCGTAGAAAAGTTATTATTTTTGCGAGTTGCATGAACTCTATTTGCAAGACTGGATTCAAAAGGGATCAGAAACAAATAGGGGGAAAAATAGGTCGTAACTGTCCTTACAGCTATTTTTCCTCGAGTCAATATAGCTCTATTCTGTATAAAGTGGATGCATAATGGATTCCCAGACTAACCACAGATAAAATATTCATCCCGGCTCAGTCGCCGTTCTATAAATAATGGGTGGACACACTCCAGTTCAAACTGTTTATTTTAGTCCTTTGCCCTTTTGCGAAACTAGATTTAGTGCTCCACAGTTTTGCTTCTCTAGCTTTCCAAATAGAAGAAATGAATTGTTTATTATTCGTATTTCGCTAAGGTTGAATTATATTTTTTCCGAATAATTTTTGTCAGAATCGGTTTGTTAATTTAGTCGTAATAATGAAGAAAACAAACGAATTAAGCTTAATTTGCATGACTCATAGCTCGTAGAATTATTGTCACGAAGGTTTTCTGAGATCAGGTTTCTATTTAAGCCCTTATGATTCATGCCTCTTAATTGTTTTCAAAAGTAGAGTTCATAGAGTTGCCATGTTTTCCTAAACCCATTTCTGATTCTTTGGCTTCCTCTTTTTTATACTTCGTCTATTCTACTAGCATAACTTGATTGAAGCATGTATCCCAAATATTTGGATCGGAACGTATGCCTTGTTAGCTTTGTATTTCTCGTATCATCTCAGCTTTAAAGTTGTGACATTTTCCTTAAAAAAACAAAACGACCTTAGTAACGAAGTGACTATTAGTGATTTTATTATTTCTCAGTTATTTAAACACCCACTTGAGGCGATCTTTAGTACTAACGAAGGAAAGTAATTTACTCGGTTTGTTGCTCCAAGCTAATTGATGATCTCAAGTCACTGATTCATACAATGACAGAACACATAAAATCCGATCAAAATTTCGTTCCGCAACGTTAAATAAACAAAACAGAGTTGCCAGGTGATATAACTCAAAATAGTTCTAATTTTGAACGCTGACTCGCGAGTGTTGCTGGCAGTTTGTTTGCAATCGTTTAGTTTTCGCGCCTTGTGATCGTTGGCGCTTAATTTTAAAATTGGAATAGATTCGATAACTTTTTTTCCGTGTTTCGTAATCGCCTGTCGTGTTTTTCAATATATAACTGTTCTACATACATACAGTATTATTTAATTCATAAAATGTTGAATAGATGCTACTGTCTCTAAATGGTTTCAGAACAATGACGTGTGACAGATGTTAATTTCTAAATAGCTTTATGTATAAATACCTAGAAGAAATTGAGTCAAAAGGTATCATCATAAAAACAACATTATGTGGCGATTACTCAAATCACAAATGTAACCATATGGCCGTCGCCCACGCGTGGCCGTGGGCTTATTGAGGTGAATCGATTGTTGACACTTAAAATTAAAAAGTAATAGAATATGAATATGGTTTGACAATTTCGCGTAGGGTGTCCTTTACGACTTGTTATTGAACCGATTCCAAAAAATAACAAGACATATGGAGGTGTTTAGGTACTTTTTTGAAGTCAACGATAAAAATCCGCGGTACATTTTGATAGAATTTGTTTTTTTGTGTATTTTCACGTTCTAGAAACGAACAGCTGCCATTTATTTACGTGTAACTGAAAGAGATACGTATAATAGCAATGTTGAACCTGTATAGTTCGTCGGCGGTAGGACAAGGCCGTCGGAGTTTGCTCTGATCCGTTGATTTATTTTTTAAGAAAATTCTGGTCTAATACAAAAAAGGTTACTCTCTGACCACCCTTGCTCCAAATCATTTACGATCGGTGCAATATTAATGCATTTTTCCATTCACCTGGAATAGAAGATACCTCATCTCTGTATTCATTTCACTCTTATTTATCGAACTTTTCCTTCACACACTTTTCGGATCTACTGCCGTATGTCCATTCACTTCATATTCTCATCACGCACCAACATTTCTTGTGTCACCTTTCGAAAGTCTTAATTCTCTAGTCATAAGCTACAATTGTCAACCCTAATGTCATCTGGCTCAATATTGATATCTCGGAGACCCAATCTTGTGGGTGAAGGCCGTGGAGCGGACACAGCGGTGCTGCCAAGGTCGGCAAATATTGAATACGGAGATATTAGTTATGATTGCTTTGGATCTGGTGCTTATTGAAGGGCTTGTTCGCCTTTAATAGATTATTTAAGATTGTTGTCAACGTAAAATTTATAAACTTCTAAGAAAATGCAAAGCTGATTTTCGTTTAGTTGTAACTTCAGTAGCGTACGACTTTCATATCTTTCCTAGGGCCAATTTTAAGGCTCATAAATGACGCTTACTACGCAATATCACATGAAGATAACGAATTAAAAAAAACAGGTAATATGCAGTCTTAAAAATCGAACAGCATAATCTTACAATCCATCGAAAGTCAACTGAAAATCCATAAAACCTTTAACTCATCCACCTTACGTAATATCAGCAAGCAAGGGGTGTTAATGCTCCAAGCCTCCAACCCTCGAAAGTAAAACAAAATGCCGCGCCCTTTCCCGGTGCCCAACCCTTCGAGGCTGCAAGGGCGACTAAAAATAACAGCCATGCCAGACAGAAAGCAGTCTTGGATAATGTCGTCTTCGACATTTAGTTGTTTTATTGCCCCTCGCTATCTCTGCTTAGGTTCAAATCCGGACCCTTAATTGCTTTTATTGCTTTTTTGATTGCGGGATTAATTGAAAAGGTGTTGTCGGTCTTCTTAAACACAGAATACTGCTGTTATTTATCCTCCGTCTGTTTTTGCAGATCTCTATAATACGTACTACGTTTCTATAGAACTTACGCAATGGTCTTGTTTACAAGAGAGTTTAAATTACTTGTAGTGCAGCTTTTATCATCGCAGTCAATAATTTCCAGCGATAAACACAGAAACGAAACAAAAATGAAGTAATATAGTTTTGACCTCTGCATAATTAATGAGAACAAAGCAATAACAGAGAAATATTATCATCAGTAATATTTTTGTGGTATTCGTGTTGTTATATTATTCAGTTACGCCTTCATTATTGTAACCTTGGCTACCTTGGCGCCCAACGTGACTCACACGCCACTAAATTCCATTGAAAACAAAAGTTAGACCCGCTATACTTCTATTACGTTACAAGATTTACATATGCAAGAACTTATAAAAAAAATCGTGAATGAATGTACGCGATCCCATTAAAGGCTGGCTAGTTGCGTGTGCACACCAAATATAGCCAAGCGGCGCGCGCGCACCCAACTTCGATCGCGATTGGATGACAGGTTGTTTCAAACGTTTCATTAGTTTTAATTGGTTTTAATATGTCCTTCGTCAGATGAAGGGGGAATAGCTCTAGTTGAATTGCTATCGATGATAGGGTTAGCAGTTTAGCTCGGTCATTACTTTTTTTTTACCTTGTATAGGGTTGTGTTTGACCACAATCTCACTATGTTAAGTGATTGTGTGGCCGAAGTTGGTAATCATACAAAGCCTAAGAGGCCTGGCACTCAATTGCAGTTCGTTTCGTTATTTATCTTTAACCTGATAGCAAGAACTTGTGACTGCCACACAAACTAAACATACTTACACTTTCCAGTTTATACTAGTGTATAATTTATGCTCGCGACTGTATACAGGATGACTTTTTAGTCACTGGCCATACTTGCAGGGGTGGAAATACTCATTAATATGAACAACTTTTATTATGGGACCAACTCTGAGATCGCGTAAAATAAAATGGTTGCTTCATACATTTTGATCGAGTAGGTATTGAACTTTTGTATGGAACAGCTGATATTTTTTTCGTAATTTCACACTTAGTCTAATAATAAAAGTTATTCATATTGATGAATACTTCCAAGTATTGCCAGTGACTAAAAAGTCACCCAGTATACAGTAATGTAATATTACAACAAGCTGCCTTAACAATACATAATCATGTGAACCATTTAACTTTAAGAATCGCCTGTCTCTTTCACACACTTCTACCCGAGAGAGATATAGTGAAAGAGCATGTTCTCAGACGGTTGCAAATACGTTTTTTGCTTCCGCTCTGTGTGCAATGTCTCGAAAAGGGTATTGGCTTTTTGACCTTTAGATTGTATAGATAGGGTCTTGTTCTGTAATATTTCATGTCTGTGCCCTTAATGAAGTAGTTGATTCTCGTTTTGCGTTGCACTCCTTTTATGGGGTCATACTATTTAATACGTGAAGTAAAAACTTTGTACCTTACCCTTTTTACGAATATTACGCAGACGGAGGAGTATGACATTTGGCACAGTTAAAGTTTATATGAAGTGCAGAACGCAAATATTTTTGTACAATGTGCATCTATATATATAAATGGATTGTCGAAATGTTTGTACGCCCATAAGTTCCGAACGACTGAACCAAATTGGATAAATCTTTTTTGTTATGTTTTTAATTGTCAGGACAAGGTTTGTATGAAAGAAAATGTTTGATGGAAAACAAAATTATTCCGGGAACGCGGGTGAAATCGCGGGGAACAGCTACTTAGTTAGTTCGGGTCTCTGGTTGCAAGCCATTCCATCTACAAACATCGGTACTTTGTTAGACCGAATCACTTTAAGTTTATGCATTTGTCTCCGTCTTGGTTCCAGGACCAATCATCCTCATCGCTGCCGCTGCGGAGACTTTGTCAACGAGCTCGGCCACCATGGGCTTTCGTGCTCTTTAAGCGCCGGCCGTTTTTCACGCCACGCGGCTCTTAATGATATTGTCCGTAGGGCTCTTGTTGTTGCCAACGTACCTTCTGTACTAGAACCAGTCGGAATTGCGCGTGACGATGGCAAGAGGCCGGATGGTATGACTTTGATCCCGTGGAGTGTTGGCAAGCCGCTGGTGTGGGATGCCACGTGTGTAGATACACTTGCGCCTTCCCACATACTGGCGACTTGTAAAGTCGCTGGGGCGGCTGCGACCGGTGCTGAAAAATCCAAATTTAAAAAATACGCTTGTCTTGGTTCTAATTTTTCGTTCATGCCATTCGCAGTTGAAACCATGGGTCCATGGGGGTTCGAGGCTCGCCGATTTGCTCGGATTTTATCATCCAAGCTCATCGAGGCTTCGGGAGACCGACGGGCTGGGAGCTTTTTCCGCCAACGCATAAGCTTGGCCATCCAAAAAGGGAACGCTGCCAGCCTGTTGGGAACCTTGCCTATCGACAGCAGCGAGGGCTTTGAGGATGTTTTCTATATATCATAGTTTGTATTTTTTACTTTAATTGTAAATATGTAAATAAATTGGAGTTAGAAATAAATTAAATAAATTTTGAAAAACATTACACACACTACCATGCGTTTGACACACACTTTTGTTGTATGAGAGCCCCCCTAAATATTTTTTTATTTTAATCATATTATTTGTTATTAAAGTAAATATACAATTAAGTATTTTGTGAATATTTCAAGTGCCTACCTGTTACCATTTAATGATATCGAGCAAAAATAGACATAAAATGGCGTTTTTTTGTATGGGAGACCCCTTAAATATTTTTTTTTTTTTTTAATTTATTATTTAAGTAAAAATACAACTGAGTATTTTGTGAATATTTCAAGTGCCTGTTGCCATTATTGATATCGAGCAAAAAAGAGCAAAAAAATCGCATTCTTGTATGGGAGCCTCCCTTAAATATTTATTTTATTTTGTTTTTAGTATTTGTTGTTACAGCGGCAACAGAAATACATAATTTGTGAAAATTTCAACTGTCTAGCTATCGCGGTTCTTGTGATACACCCTGGTGACAGACAGACGGACGGACGGACGGACAGACAGACAGTGAAGTCTTAGTAATTGGGTCCCGTTTTTACCCTTTGGGTACGGAACCCTAAATAGCAAAATTTTCAGGGTTGAATGTACTCGCCAATACAAACAAATTTTACAATAGGATCAACTTCGAAAACGTAAAAATATTAGCTGAAATTTTAGCCAATCTAATAATCCTTGGTTTAATGTAGGCCTCAAACATTTAATATAAACTATACTAGTAGGTATTGTATGGGTAAAGATAGCTCAATGATAGAGCTGGACTTTTAGCTGTCACTTGTGCAATTATATCCATGAATGGAGCACCCACCGGTGTGTTCCTGTAGTTGCACTTGTGGGCCATTTTCCTCTGAAAGCTTATCTCTGGAGACAAAATCCAGGCTAGAACCACCAGCTAAGTGCTCATAGCTATAACAAGGTTATACAACAGTTATTTCTCAAGTATTTACTACACTCGCCGCGTAAGGAGCGAGGACGTGACCGGCGCCGGCGCCGGACGCCATTCTGCTCTTATCTGAGATTAACAAACCGAGTTGTACAAGTGAAAGTTAAGATGGTGCTGCATGCTAGTTAAATTTTGTATGTTAACGTTGATTTAAATATATCTATTTAAGCTATGTAAGCTCTGATATACGATAAAAAAAAATGCTGGGTGTAGATAATGAAGAGATCTTACGAGCGTCCAAATAGTAAATAGAAATGTGGACTGCTTAAAATCCAAGTTTGTTTACTACAGACAGACGACAGCACAAATATGTAAGGTAGCAAAATTGTGGGATATTTTTTTTAGAACGCAGGTGAAACCGCGGCGGAACCGAAATTGCAGTCGTTATATCACGAGAAATAGCTTTAGAATTTTACTGTGTGTGTGTGTATGTGAAGTGTGTATATATAATACAATCATATTATTATACTATACACCTTATGCTTGTGACTGTAGGTACAGAATCAAAATTAAACACATCAAAATATCTCGCTTCCTTCCAAGAAATCAAACGATCTAATAAATACATCAGAACAATCAACAAGAATTAGAAACTTTGTATGCATCAGATAATCCTAATATCTGTAAACCAGCTGACAGAGTTTGCAGATTTTGGCAACAATATGGAGAGCGGTACCGAAATAAACATTGTTTATATGTCTGTTACATCTCCGGTTAGGAGAAACTGCAGTCGATGTGATAAACACACTATAAATAAACTCTGACAGTCATTAAAAACAGATTTGAGACATAATGACAATTTTATCTCAATGTGATAGCTTAGTTATTTGTTCGCTAATGATGATGAATAAAAACTGTAGAATTAGGGTAATATAAACAGTAGCGGATCCAGGGGGGAAAGGCTAAGGACTCCGTTAACCTCCCACCCCCAAAAGCATCGTTAGCCCCTCCCAGACCAAAATCCTGGTTCCGTCACTGAATATAAAGTTGACATAATACTAGTCTTTCAAGAAAATATGAAGCTAGGTGGATGGAAAAAAATAATGATAAAGGCGTCATTTATACTAGAAGCTGCAGATGATGGAATTAGTAATGGTCGTCTAGTGTTACAAATAATAATAATCTGACTTCAGTTAGATACTATTTCAGGGAAATTTTATATCAGGTAAAGTCAGCATAAATATTGTCTTGAAGTATTTATATAAATTGTATGGTCTTAAGAACATAGGTGTTACTTCAAAGTTGCAATTGCTAATTCCCGAGAAAATCTTTCGAATTTTACTAAGTATGTAAAATTGAGAGTATCGAAGAGAATTGTCAAAATTGGGGCTACCCATTTTTAAGGAATGAGAAATAGTTTAAAGTCAATCACAACATTAGCATCGGTGGTAACTTCAGTAGTTCCAACGTTCAGAACTGCCCTCCCTAGGCCTTAACTGAATAAATGGCTTTGACTTTATTGTCTTAACCTAAATCCAGCATAGTATTAGTGTAGTACAGTAACAATAAATATATAAAAAATGTAATCTTGCTGAGTTTCTTGCCGGTTCTTCTCAGTTGAAGGCGACCTCCGAATCGGTGGTAACTTCAGTAGCTTCGACGTTCATAAGTGCCCTTCTAGGGCCTAAACTGAATAAATGGCTTTGACTTTGAAATAGAACGCCCCATTTTACAGGTTCCTTTAAATAACAAATATAATAACCATAAACTCCTCTCGTTACAGGTCTCTCGTCTGGTGATCCTACACGAAGAAGCAGAAGATGGCAACGCTATGCCTGACCTGGCGCGGCCCGTGCAGGCTGTGTCGCTCGCGGTCAACAACCTCGTCAAGGTAAGGGGCTTACATTGTATGAGACAGCATATGGAGTCAGTAATTGACAGGTCGAATGGTAGGTTACTGGTAAAGCTGGTGTGGTGACTATTTAAGGAAAGAAACCGCTTAGTTAGTCGGCCTCACAAGAAGACATAACCATTGGATAGCTACTGTTATTCTGCAAAATCATGTAGGTATTTGGTTTAAGTGACGATATGGCCGAAAGTGGTAAGTACACAATAGTTAGAAAGAACTCGCTGTCAAGTTCAATTGACGGAATACACTGGTAGGTGTAGTGCGAGTGGGACAGATTTTTATCTTGGGGGTATTAGTCATCCAGGTGGGTACTACAAAGTATCCCACATCATGCACCGTCTATAATATTAATGGCGATAATATAAGAACTGCATCAGAATACTGACAACTTGAGTTAAACTAAGAACCTGTGGTTAGTCCCTTCCCTTAGAAGAAGACAAATTCTTAAGAAGATTTTTTTTTTACCAAACAATGGTAAATAAAACATTGCGAAATCTATAAAATATTAATGAATTACGTTTGTGATTTAATACGGCTAACATGAGTTCTGTATGCGACGATGACGTCAGGTTGTATAAGATATTTTTATAGCTCAAACACACGCTAAGCGTATCGTATTTACACGACACTGGTCCGCATTTGACCTTTCTTGCGCCTTGTGTATCTTAATATTCACCATATTTTATGCATCTTTATTCAATTACTAGCTGGCCCTCGCAGTTTCACCTGCGTCCTCAAGATACAAAGTAGCTTCCTCAATAAACTGGTCATCTCACGCACCATACTAAAAACTTTCAGTTTTTCCCGATTATTTCCCATTTTCCAGGCAACATTTCCAATGTTTCTCTTCATAAGAACCCTTCTTGGACTTAAAGAAATATTTTCTTTAAAAATTACCGAATTGGTCAACGCGTTCTCGATTTTTTCGCACTCGCTTTTTGCCATTAATTTTTCTTCTACATCTACTACATTTAAGTCTCATCATCGCTTAGCTACCGTGATCATCACTAGCTAAGCGATGATGAGACCGAAGGTGGCGCACAAAACCTTGAAGGGAACTAGCTATCAGGTACAATTGAAACATTGGCAGGTTTTTTGTGTCATGGCTGACAAGCAAGCTGGCTGTCCATCTGATGTTAAATGGCTACCATCGCCTATTAACATTAGCGATAACAATGGGATTGCCAATGTTTTGCCGACCTTTATAAAGCTTAGAAGGCAACTGGCTCTGAATTGTAGCTGCCGGAACACACCGATAGCTGCGTGGCGACAGATTTACAACTTGAGGGTAATAGTTAGCTAACTTGTGCAGGTGGGTCACGAAACAATCGAGTCGTCCGACGACGCGATGCTACGGCACGATATGCCGGGAGCACTACACCGCGTCGAGACCGCGGCCACGCTCCTCCAGCAGGCTTCAGACATGCTCCGAGCTGACCCGTTCTCCGGTCCTGCCAGGTAAACTAGCCAGCTTATCTTTATACTACATCCTAGACATTTTTGTGTTAGATCTTTCGTTATTTGCTTCATATATACTTTACAGGAAAAAGCTGATAGAGGGTTCCCGAGGTATCCTCCAAGGGACATCAGCGTTATTGCTCTGTTTCGACGAGTCTGAAGTTAGAAAGATCGTCAAGGAATGTAAAAAGGCAAGTCTTTACATTATCGAAATATATTAAATTGATCTAAGATAGCAAAATCCAAATAATTTGTCATATTCGCCTTTTGTAATCTAAAGAAAACACTGCCCTCCTGTGTCTTCCTGAGAGCTAAAGAGTTATCATGTGTAAAGAGTCCGTGGTAGACAATCAGCTACATTCACATTCTCAGCTAGTTCCGACATTATGTTTATTGCGTAGGTGCTAGACTACCTGGGTGTCGCTGAGGTCATAGACACCATGGAAGACTTGGTGCAGTTCCTGAGAGACATCTCCCCGGCATTGTCGAGGGCTGCTAGAGAGGTGCGTATCTTAATTACTTTATAAATATAGCGGAATTTCTTATAGAGGAACTGTTAAAGATTTGACAGGTCAGAATTACCTTGCAATAGAGTTGCTTATGCAAAGGTAATTGTAGATGGCGCCACCGAAGTACAACGTGAATGTGTCCAATGGTGTGTCATGATTTATGTGACATTAGTTTCGTCTTGTCATTGTAACCAATCGCGTCATTTGTTTACGTAGTACCTAATATAGTGGCGCCTCTAGCGGGAGAAATTGGCAATAAGGTTCCCAATAAATTTCTCAGAAGACATAATAAGTGGTATGTGCTTAGCCCTGCGAACATGGATGCATCGATAAATAAATTTATCGATTATTTTGAACTCTGACAATGACATTTGAGATACTTAAAAAAATATCGATGTTTTACGCTTCGCGGCAATCCATGCTTGCAGGAAAGATTTGTGCATTATTCAAAAGAGATGACGTCGACCCAAAGTAGACATATATTTTTTTAATTAATTTGAATTGTTATGGTAAGCAGTTTGTAGTCTTATAAAATCAGCAAAATAGATAGTGCAGCAACCCTCTGTCTGTCTGTCAGCCTCATTTATAGCGGACATATAGTCTTCGCACCTCGAAGATTATTTATAGTGTCACGAGAGTTATATTCAACAGTATTGATGCAGTTTCGTACCTCCCAACCCAGGTAGCAGCTCGAGCAGCCGAGCTGACCCACCCTCCACACGCAGAAACCCTGACGCGTTGTCTGGACAGTGTCAAGCAACTCGCTCCAGTACTCATCTGCTCTATGAAGATTTACATACATATTCTTACTGAAGGTGAGTTTGTGTTAGAGTGGTGTTTCTTCAAGACTTCAAGGTTTGATTGGGTCTAAGTAGAGGTATCGTAGGATGAAGAAAATATTAGAAGATGACATACGACCGCACTCGAAGAATTTATTCAATATTAGTTTCTTTCCCGCGGCTTCGCTCGCGCAGACTTATAACTTTTCTTCCTTTCACTTGATTTCAATGAAATAAAGTCAAGCCAAGCAGCTATAACCTGTGGAAACTCCATGAAAATCCGTTCAGTGGTTTCGAAGATTAGCGTGTTGAAACAGACAGTAAGACTGAAGACAGAAAAAATCTCTGCATTCTGTTACTCTTCCTGCATCATTCACACTTCATTTTAAACAACAAACAAAAAATTACAGACACGATGGTTCAACAGATTTATTATATGTTCATAACATTATATATTTTTGCTACAAGCCTTACGGTAACCGTCTACTTGATGTGCTCATTTTATAATCCCAATTATACACATAATAATTCAAAGTAACAGAAGAAACATCATGAAATACAATTTTAGCTTCTAAATGTATGGGCATTAGAGTAATTATTGTTAACCCTACAGAATTACTTTCCCCAAAAGACTTTAAAATTACCTATTTTTATTTTGCAGGTGGGAAAGGAATAGAGGAAGCGGGTGAAAACAGAAATTATCTAGCGCAAAGGATGGCTGATGAAATACATGAAATTATTCGGTGAGATTTTGACTCGAAATTGTAAAACAGTTCTTATGTTGCTACTTATAGGGATTAATTTTTAATATTAAACTTTTTTGTCAAATTGTCAAATTAATCAATCTTTCATCATCATCATCATCTCAGCCGCAAGACGTCCACTGCTAGACATAGGCCTCTCCTAAGGATCTCTAAAAGGACCGGTCTTGGGCGGCCAGCATCCAGCGCTTTCTGACGTTCTTTACAAGGTCGTCCGTCCACCTTGTAAGTGCGCTTGCCGGTCCGTGGTATCCACTCCAGAACTCTTCGGCTCCATCGGCCATCAGTTCTGCGCACTATGTGGCCTACCCATTGCCACTTCAACTAACCTATATGCTGGGCTATGTCGGTGACCCTAGTTCGTCTACGGATCAATCTTTATATCATTTACAATAAGGTTCAATTTACAGTGTTTTACAACTGACATCGTATGTGGAGGACGGTGGTGAGAAGGACAATATAGCAGTGCTGAAAGCGCTTCAAACACAAATTCATACTAAGATGGGGGCTGCGCACGAGTTCTTAAACGTAAGATCCATATTTTTGCTCACTCAGATGTTTTTTAGCATATAATATGACATGCATGGTCTTATATAAAAAAAAAAACTTTCATTTGAGGTATTTAGTTGATTTGTTTGTCAGTTTCACAGTACGTTTTACTGAAATGTTTGGGGTTTTCAAAATTCATACATTTGTCTCTACAAAGCTATAGTATTATGGAATTTAATAATATGCAAGGTAGATATGACGGTCGATTAAATTATTCCATAGATTTCAATGATATTATGTATACTGTTTTAAAACAACGTGATAAAGCTCTGATTTCATTTAATGATCTACCGTTCTCTCCACCTTCTATATTTTTCGAGCTACAATGCTTTGTAATGCGCGTTTTTTAGAAACGGCTCAATTTAAGCCGTTTTCGTCCCCACACTTTAATTTTTAACCTTAAAATAAGTAAAGCCTGACCAGAAAATAAAAAAACCTGCGTGAACCACTTGAAATTATTTTTACAGCTCATAGTAAAATCAGTACACGTATTAGTTCCGTGAAATTCCGCAATATGGCAAGGTGTTTTTATTGTTTTTTTATTTTTCTGGTCGGGCTTTAAATTGTTATTATGCTTATTACCCTTTATCGTTGTTGAGTTACAAATTCAAATATATTTTAGACTTGAATTCTCCTTTCCACACAAAGTAGCATAATACATATTACCCCCGTTTTCCCATTTCCAAAGGGGTTGAACTTTTACGATTTTTTGAAGTGTAAACTTCTTTTAGCGCGGAACGCATATTTTTAGATGAGGTAAAACCTCAGGACTCGCGCCACCGAGATGCAGTTTGACGTTTAGTTTCTTTTTATTTCTCCCATTAAAATAATTGCGGCCAGTAACGTCGCTAGTCGCTGTCAGTAGTTTTGGCGCCATAACAAAACAAACTCACTCTGAAAAATAATCTATTTTAGATTGTAATAATTTTAATTATAATGATGATAATACAAGAGCTCAATCTATCAAAAAAAAAAAGTTTTCTCTTCTGTCGGCACTCCCGGAGTGCAATAGTTTTTTTTGTTTTTACACTTCTATACCCATAATGTGTTTATACCTAATTTCGGAACAATCGACCACTGCGATCGTCTTTTCAATTTCGATTTGTCTATTCAAATATTATCTCCCCATATTACCCACCTCTGATCCAAGCAATAATTCCATGTTTCGGATTCTAAATACTTTCCACAAAAAAGTTACAAACTGTATTTCCTTTTTATACCCCATTAGGGGTTGAATTTCGGAAAACCCTTTGTTAGCGAATAGCCCTACACCCTATGAGAAATATACACGCCAAATTTTACGTTGATGATGTAGGATCCGGATGCGCTTCGCAACAGTTTCGGTGAGCGCGCGCTGCGGGCCGTGCTCACGTCGGGCCAGCGTGCCGGGGAGCAGCTGGCGCCCGACCACGCCGACCACATCCGCACACTTGTCAGGTACCTACTCACTATACAACAGTGCCGGTGAGCGCCGTGCTCACGTCGGGCCAGCGTGCCGGGGAGCAGCTGGCGCCCGACCACGCCGACCACATCCGCACACTTGTCAGGTACCTACTCACTATACAACAGTGCCGGTGAGCGCCGTGCTCACGTCGGGCCAGCGTGCCGGGGAGCAGCTGGCGCCCGACCACGCCGACCACATCCGCACACTTGTCAGGTACCTACTCACTATACAACAGTGCCGGTGAGCGCCGTGCTCACGTCGGGCCAGCGTGCCGGGGAGCAGCTGGCGCCCGACCACGCCGACCACATCCGCACACTTGTCAGGTACCTACTCACTATACAACAGTGCCGGTGAGCGCCGTGCTCACGTCGGGCCAGCGTGCCGGGGAGCAGCTGGCGCCCGACCACGCCGACCACATCCGCACACTTGTCAGGTACCTACTCACTATACAACAGTGCCGGTGAGCGCCGTGCTCACGTCGGGCCAGCGTGCCGGGGAGCAGCTGGCGCCCGACCACGCCGACCACATCCGCACACTTGTCAGGTACCTACTCACTATACAACAGTGCCGGTGAGCGCCGTGCTCACGTCGGGCCAGCGTGCCGGGGAGCAGCTGGCGCCCGACCACGCCGACCACATCCGCACACTTGTCAGGTACCTACTCACTATACAACAGTGCCGGTGAGCGCCGTGCTCACGTCGGGCCAGCGTGCCGGGGAGCAGCTGGCGCCCGACCACGCCGACCACATCCGCACACTTGTCAGGTACCTACTCACTATACAACAGTGCCGGTGAGCGCCGTGCTCACGTCGGGCCAGCGTGCCGGGGAGCAGCTGGCGCCCGACCACGCCGACCACATCCGCACACTTGTCAGGTACCTACTCACTATACAACAGTGCCGGTGAGCGCCGTGCTCACGTCGGGCCAGCGTGCCGGGGAGCAGCTGGCGCCCGACCACGCCGACCACATCCGCACACTTGTCAGGTACCTACTCACTATACAACAGTGCCGGTGAGCGCCGTGCTCACGTCGGGCCAGCGTGCCGGGGAGCAGCTGGCGCCCGACCACGCCGACCACATCCGCACACTTGTCAGGTACCTACTCACTATACAACAGTGCCGGTGAGCGCCGTGCTCACGTCGGGCCAGCGTGCCGGGGAGCAGCTGGCGCCCGACCACGCCGACCACATCCGCACACTTGTCAGGTACCTACTCACTATACAACAGTGCCGGTGAGCGCCGTGCTCACGTCGGGCCAGCGTGCCGGGGAGCAGCTGGCGCCCGACCACGCCGACCACATCCGCACACTTGTCAGGTACCTACTCACTATACAACAGTGCCGGTGAGCGCCGTGCTCACGTCGGGCCAGCGTGCCGGGGAGCAGCTGGCGCCCGACCACGCCGACCACATCCGCACACTTGTCAGGTACCTACTCACTATACAACAGTGCCGGTGAGCGCCGTGCTCACGTCGGGCCAGCGTGCCGGGGAGCAGCTGGCGCCCGACCACGCCGACCACATCCGCACACTTGTCAGGTACCTACTCACTATACAACAGTGCCGGTGAGCGCCGTGCTCACGTCGGGCCAGCGTGCCGGGGAGCAGCTGGCGCCCGACCACGCCGACCACATCCGCACACTTGTCAGGTACCTACTCACTATACAACAGTGCCGGTGAGCGCCGTGCTCACGTCGGGCCAGCGTGCCGGGGAGCAGCTGGCGCCCGACCACGCCGACCACATCCGCACACTTGTCAGGTACCTACTCACTATACAACAGTGCCGGTGAGCGCCGTGCTCACGTCGGGCCAGCGTGCCGGGGAGCAGCTGGCGCCCGACCACGCCGACCACATCCGCACACTTGTCAGGTACCTACTCACTATACAACAGTGCCGGTGAGCGCCGTGCTCACGTCGGGCCAGCGTGCCGGGGAGCAGCTGGCGCCCGACCACGCCGACCACATCCGCACACTTGTCAGGTACCTACTCACTATACAACAGTGCCGGTGAGCGCCGTGCTCACGTCGGGCCAGCGTGCCGGGGAGCAGCTGGCGCCCGACCACGCCGACCACATCCGCACACTTGTCAGGTACCTACTCACTATACAACAGTGCCGGTGAGCGCCGTGCTCACGTCGGGCCAGCGTGCCGGGGAGCAGCTGGCGCCCGACCACGCCGACCACATCCGCACACTTGTCAGGTACCTACTCACTATACAACAGTGCCGGTGAGCGCCGTGCTCACGTCGGGCCAGCGTGCCGGGGAGCAGCTGGCGCCCGACCACGCCGACCACATCCGCACACTTGTCAGGTACCTACTCACTATACAACAGTGCCGGTGAGCGCCGTGCTCACGTCGGGCCAGCGTGCCGGGGAGCAGCTGGCGCCCGACCACGCCGACCACATCCGCACACTTGTCAGGTACCTACTCACTATACAACAGTGCCGGTGAGCGCCGTGCTCACGTCGGGCCAGCGTGCCGGGGAGCAGCTGGCGCCCGACCACGCCGACCACATCCGCACACTTGTCAGGTACCTACTCACTATACAACAGTGCCGGTGAGCGCCGTGCTCACGTCGGGCCAGCGTGCCGGGGAGCAGCTGGCGCCCGACCACGCCGACCACATCCGCACACTTGTCAGGTACCTACTCACTATACAACAGTGCCGGTGAGCGCCGTGCTCACGTCGGGCCAGCGTGCCGGGGAGCAGCTGGCGCCCGACCACGCCGACCACATCCGCACACTTGTCAGGTACCTACTCACTATACAACAGTGCCGGTGAGCGCCGTGCTCACGTCGGGCCAGCGTGCCGGGGAGCAGCTGGCGCCCGACCACGCCGACCACATCCGCACACTTGTCAGGTACCTACTCACTATACAACATTATTATATTATGTTAAACATGTTCCTTCATCTATAGTACATAAAAGAGAAACAATCTTCATTTCGGCGTTAATCTATACTAATAAAGAAGCTTGTTGGAAATAAGCCCTTCGACTTAAGCCCCTGATTCAAACTCAATAGTTTCGATGTCTTCAGTAGATTCAAAAATAGTTTTAATGAACATATTTTATTCTAGGTCTGGTGGCATCAACGCTGATCATCTTTGTGATGAGAGACAGTACGGTCACGGCAGAGAAGCTAAGGTAAATTTATTATGAAAACATTTTATAACTACCCCAACAATTTAATTGCATCAAAAACATCATCCTTAAAATTTCCTATAATTCCTTCCTTTTCAATAAAATATTTTACAATATATCTATCCCCAGGCTTTAAACCTAGCGTCAGATCTCCGAGGCCAACTGAATGAAGTGGATGCCATCGTGAACGAGGGCGTGAGAGCCGCGGAGAAGCAAGGAGGCAAGACTATGCAAGCCAGGTGAGAATCATTTTGAGTTTTTGATTGTGTCCAAAATTGGACAACCGTTTTTTATAGCTACTCGTATTTTGTTAGCATTTAATTTCGGTCAATAAGACTAAAATGTCGCTAAACACCTACTGGTGTGACCCGGTAGTTGCATATGAGAGCCAGTTAGTTACCTTCTAAGTTTTATAAAGGTTGGCAACACATGGCCAATCCCCAGCGCCGGCCCTAGCCCTTGATCAGGACAGAGGGAGTTTGTATTTCGCTCTTTAATTGTTGCTTTCATACCACATAATTGTAATTCAGATTGCATTAAATAAATATTAATTACCATTTTTTTCAAAATTCTAGATTGGAGACAGCTCACAAGTGGTTGTTGCATCCGGCCGCTGATCCAGTCACCAGGATCGAGGGTCAGAAGGCGATCAACAGCATCGTTTCTCAAGGACAGAGGGTAAGTATTTAGAACACTAAACAAAATCAAGAGAAATATGACTTAAGAAGATTTATTAGCATTAGCATTTATTTTGAAGATACATACAACACTAAACAGTTCACATGTGAAATTTTAAGAGTGATTTCGGCTCGCTGGCTTCACTCTTAAACCATAGAATACCTACTAGTGGATCTGAGAGTTGTAGAGCTCGCGCTTTTTTTAAGTTTTCAACTCCCATATCTCCGCATTTTGAAAAATTTTCGCACGCAAAAGCATGCGATCTCGCTCTAGCAATGAAGTGTCAACTTTGAGTATTGTATGTGGGTGTAGTAACGCGTTTGTTTCATACACTTTAAGACTGTCATGACCTCTAGATCCCTTCGTTACAACAGATCGCCGACGGTCTCCAAGGTCGGGAGAAAGCGGAGATTCTTCAGCTGTGCGGGGAAGTGCAGCGTCTGTCCGACAAGTTGGCGGACTTGTGCGCCAGTGGAAAGGGAGATACAGAGGAAGCAAGGGCTATCACCAAGTACGGGGCTTATATGATTATACCATTCCTATATTTTCGGTTCTTCTCAATTGAAAACTTCCGAATCGGTCTTAACTTCAGTAGTTTCGACCTTCTTAATTATTCTCCTAGGGTCTAAACTAAATAAATGGCTTTAACTTTGTAATTTCTACTACGTATATGCCTGATTTTGGTCACAATCTCACTATGGTAAGTGATGATATGGCCGAAGTGGGAAGCAAAGTCTAGAAATAACCGGCTCTCAAGCATAGTTGCCGGAACACCGTTAGGTATCTGGCGATAGATTTTAAACTTGAGCGTGGAAGCGTGGTTTCCTCGAGATGTTTATGATATTGACGTCGATCGTATTGTTATCTACCAGAGAGCTGACAGATAAGCTGCACGAGCTGCGGCGCGGTGCCGAGCGCGCGGTGGTCAACCGCGTGGTCGAGGAGTTCATCGACGTCGCCGCGCCGCTGCGGCACTTCACCGACGCCGTCATGGCGCCCATCGGTAACTATATTACATCATTAAGGGGGCTAATGTTCACAAGTAATGGTACCCATTTACCAGAAGGTGAACCGTCTGCGTGCTTACCATTTTTTTTACATTTATTTTTATACTAGGATTGTGCTTGTTTTAGTTCAACGACGTTCTTTGTAGATCGCGTGCTGAGTTTTTGCGAATTTTATCCTTTGAAAAAACCCCGAGCTTGAATCTTTCCATAGCTCGCTGAGTGACATTAAATTTTTGGATAGTGTCTACGTTTCCGCTCCGTAGGTCATAACAGGCAGGATGCACTGGTTTTATCTTTAGACTCTGTGGTATTGACAACTTATGAACTTGATGAAGTTTGCCATACACTGCCCAGGCCAAACGAATCCTGCGGTCGGCTTTTCTCGAAGTTCTTTCGGCCTACATGGATAGTTCGGGTCAGATAAACATATTCCTGTACAACTTCGAGTGCCGTCCCCTCAATTGAACATGTCGGTCTCGGCACAACCTTTGCGTTGAACTTGACATGTCTTGCCCAAGTTCATGCCGAGACCAATACGTCGTGATGCCTCGTTTAGGTCGTGCAGCATTTTGCCAACCTCTTCCAAGGATTCTGCTATGATGTCATCGGCAAATCGAAGGTGTGAGATGTATTCACCGTTTATATTTATGCCCCGTCCATTTTAATCCAGGGTTTTGAAAACATCCTCCAACGCGTTAGTGAATAGTTTCGGTGATATTACATCCCCCTGTCGTGGATTGGGCTTGTTTTCTGGTCTTGGATGTAGACGTTCATAGTGGCAGTGTCATATAAACATCTCAGCACCTCGACATAACGCCAGTCGATATGACAACGTTGCAGTGATGCCAGAACACCCCAGGTATTCATGGAATCAAAGGCTTTTTCGTAGTCCATACACAGCAGCTGATTATATTCCTCAGTTTTTTGTATAATCTGCCGAACAGTATGTGTGTGGTCTACAGTGTTGTAGCCTTTTCGTAACCCGGCCTGCCCTGGCGGCCGGAATTCGTCGAGTCTTTCAGTGAAACGATTTGAAATGACTCTCGAAAACAACTCATATACGTGGCTCAAGAGTGAGGTGGGCCCATAGTTCTTTAGCAAGGTTTTATCTTCTATATTTTCTTGAAGAACAGTGTCACTACACTCCAACTCCACACCTCCAGTGTCGAGCAATGTTGAATACACTCTGAACTAAAAGTACCGCGTTTTTAGGCTATCTAATGCGGCTACAAGAACACTTTATTGGGTACATAGTGGGAGATTTTCAACTCACAGATGATAGCCAGCCAGACGGGCACTTCGACTGATGCTTATATTTTCCTTTTAAACTCATTGTAGGATTTAAATATTCTCATAGAGTGGAGGGTATTAGCTGTATGTTCACTCGTGACAGGTACCCCGGGTCGCGAGAGCAACTTCTCCGAGAAGGCCGGCGGGCTGAGCACGTTCAGCGCACGCGCCGCCGCCGCCGCCGGCATGGTCGCCGCCGGCGCCGGACACAACAAGAGGCTGGCCGACCAGCTGGTGCACTACGCACAACAGGTACTCTACACATACAGATACTGCCTCTGTGTGTGTGCCTAGAAAATCTAAAGGAATATGGAGTTTTCTTATGGATGAGTACTTCCACCCCTTAAAGCACTGTTAGTGAATTAAGAATAAATGTATGAATATTTGCTATTTATTTTTTCTTGTTCTTTGTTTATACCTGTTAATATATCTTGCAATTTTTGTTTTAGCCAAAATAGTCAGATAAAAAAAAAACCTTTCTGAGTTTCTTGCAGATTCTTCTCTGTAGGCTCAATTCCTATACTAAAGTGATAACTTTAGTAAATTCGACTTTATAAGTAGGGTAAAAACCGAAATAAATGACTTTGACTATGTAAAAAAAGTATTGCAACCCACGGCGGGGATTGGCTGCTGGTAATGATATAAAAATGGACATAACTAAATTTGAATAGTTCCACATACATTGCGATTATTATAACTTCTTAATTAGACACAGTTTATCTATATTTTTAATACCATAATTGTTTAATTATTTCAGGTAGAGAAACTATCGCCTCAGCTCATCGCCGCCGGTAAGATCCGTCTCCACTACCCTGAGAGTAAGGTAAGACATTCTACCGATTATATAGTTTATGTTCCTGGGTATATCGTCATCTCTGGCAGTTATATAGACCATCATCCATCTGTCATAAACTAATTAAACTTGCACGCCATATAAGACTATTAAAAAAACTACGGAACCCCAAAAAGTTATATCAAATAAGACCGCACGGCAGAAGTGAAAACTTCATTGGCCAATCCCAATCAATTTATATATATATATATATATATATATAGTAAATAATATTATGTATTATGTAGTATTATTAGGGATCGTGTTCCTAGAATGAATGAGAAACAAGTCAGAAATTAAAGTTAATATTAATAAAATTCTATATAAATCACACAAATTATTTATTTTCGTTATCGTATTCTACAAATGATACAAGCGGTTTGTGATAGCTAATCATTATTTATAACTATTAATTTAAGAGAGACAATTAAGACGTAAGAATTGATTATACGAAATACAGCGATACAACTGCGAAGAGCAGCTGACTGTATCTTTCTCGCTCGGGTACACTCGGCGGTCCCGAGTTCACCCGATCGAGCGTTTCACCTCAGAGCATGACGGATCAGCCTAACTTACTACCCACAAAAAAATCTGTGTGCGGTGCGCCTAAAGAAGTTTTCACTTCAAAAATTCCCTCGTGATTGTAGACTGTTAAGCAAGTGATCTAAGAATGTTTGTGTCGATGTCAGGTGGCAGAGGAGCACTTCAACAACCTGAAGAGTCAGTACGCGGACGCGGTGCTGCGCGTGCGCGACCTGTGCGACCAGGCCGTCGACCCGCTCGACTTTGTGCGCACTGCCGGTCGGTATACGTGGGACACTGAAAGATCTTATGAATTAAAAAACCGAATGAAGCATTAACTTGCTAATACCTGTTTTTCGAAATATTCTGCATTACTTTCTACGCAACGACGCATTCGATAGAACCACTGAGATAAGCAGTGGGCCCACTTTTTCTAAGGCAAACAATTGACCTGCACAACTGTCGTGAAATGACTCGTCCGTCCAAAAAATTAAGCAATCATCTTTTTTCCTTTTTCCTTTCTCTACTTTTGTTGCCAAATCCTCAAAAGGAAACACCCATTGTGCAGATTGTATTTTCGGGGTGCATATCGGAACAAATCATAGAGCGAAAATTTTCTCACTTTAAATTCATTTTGACGCGTTTTTTTGATATGATAATTTATGTTTAGGTGAGTTGATGCAGAAACACACGTACCTCTGTGAAGATGCTATCCGTAACAACGATTCACAGAAGATGGTCGACAACACGTCTGCTATTGCTAGGTATGTTAATCTTTCAGCATTTCATTTATCTATCTTCTAAACATAATAAAACTGTAGGAAGAGTAACAGAATGTAAATAGACTATTTTTAAGCTATTGTATAGCTTTTATCGCGGGCTTCGGGGTTTGTTAAGCTATTGTATCACTTCGAGGTTTGAGTGCGGCGACCGAATCAAGAAATTTCGTAACGAAAAAATTCCGTAACGAAAAAACCTAACACCTCCCACACACACACATACATACACGTTAAACGTGTATGTATGTGTGTGTATGCTGTTTGTGAGAAGGTATATAGGTGTATAGGTATCTATTAATATCAAAGAAAAAAAAAACTGCCTGAATAAAAAATAAATAAATCATTATAATTGCATAAGTTGATAAAAAATGCTATGCAATACCTATACCGCGGCAGTCCCCGGGTGCCATACGTATTTGTTTTTTTTTTTTGTATTTGTGGCTATGAGGAGGTGTATTAATGATTCAGTATTTTTAACTTTTTGTATCAACTGAAATAAATATGGTGTCATTTGTTTAAAGATTGATGTTTATAAAAACTTAGTAATGTTTTCGGTAACACTAAACAGTTTTTAAGAATCTTTTCGATGAATACAGCTCAAATATTCAGGATCAATATTTATAATGCTACAGCTCCAGGGTCCGGGTAGCAAAAGTCGGGATTTTCGGGGTATCGAAGCGATCACTTCTAGATTATTCGGCCGAAGCCTATTGGAAAAATCCGGCAGACGCTCGGCGCCAGATTCCCAACTCGAGGGCGACAGGCGGCCGGGCGGGGGCCACGGAGCACTCGACCAAATCGCTACGGTTTCCTCCCGATGTTTTCTTTCACCGAAAGCTTAAGGTCAACGCGGGACTAGAATCGACGAGGAGTTTTAATCGGTCCCGGTAGGCTGGCGAACCGCGTGCTGCTGGTGGGCGGGGCGGAGCGCGACAACACGGAGGACGGGCAGTTCGCGGGCGCGCTGGCGGGCGCGCAGCAGCGCCTGCAGGCCAGCATCGCGCCGGCCGTGCGCCTCGCCAAGGCCGTCGCGCTCGGCGACCGCGCGCGCGCGCAGCCCTGGCGGGCCGCCAACGCCGAGGTACCACCCTGACCATTTTTCTCGACTTATGCATCTTTCTTTTTTACAGCCGTAACTCGTACTCTAGCGTGCTACGGTCGATGGCCGGGTGATGTATGATTATCATGATCGAATCTCTTACCCTACCATATTTTTTCATCGTTACCTTGGGCGGATCCGACTTCGACGGTGATCGAAGAATTCGACTCGGCCGGGCCCGCTTACGTCATCTCCGAGTCTGAAGATTATTCTTCAGACTCTAGGCATGGGATTTGATAAAATAGGATCGTATTTTTTTTTCTGTTAGCCTCCCGATTTTGCTCTAAGTCACCTAGCTATGAATCTTTCAGTATTTCGGTTCGCGACAGGTTCTGAAATGAATACTATATGTAAAAGAAGATATGTTACGAACGAAGCCACGATAAGCGGACCACATGTAACGATGTGGTCTAGAAAAGAGCCGACGACCGATTGCAAATCATTTTTCTTCTTTCTTTTGCTTTATATCTAGATTTTTATTGAAGCAAAAATTAAAATTTTGAGAAACGGTAAAACGGTCTCCAAAATAGAGTTGTTTTGCCCAAGGATTACGTGAATTTTGGATGTTAATAATGTACTCATAAATTGTAAAAATAAAAAGAACTTCGCAACGAGAACCTGACACATGGAATGGAGATTTTGAAATTATTTATTTTCACAAACTTGGGAGGCTTTTTCAAAAAGACGTATTTTCGTAATTGTACGTAATACGTGTACGTAATTTTCGCACACTAATTTTCGTTTGATGTTATTTTTGCAATGATTTACGCTGGCTTTCTTTTATCGAGGTGCCAATAATTCAAACATTGCTGCTAAACGAAGACAAAGCTTCAAGACCACCCTCGCTCGCTTCTTAAGTCTTCCCAAGAATTTATTTATGGAATCGATTACCATTTCGGACTTCTCGACCCATCATGCAAGGAAATCGGATGAAATCAATGGAAGCAGACGAAACTTAGTGAATTAATAATTTTTCAGGCTTTAGTTTACAACAGACCTCCCGCCGAGGGTCCGTCTCTCACCTCCAAATAGACGATGAGTATAATATGATAACTGTTTTCCCGTCAGATAATAAATTCAGCGAGCGAAGTAGAAGCAGCGCTGGGTCGCCACTACGCGCCCCCGCCGCCCCCGCCGCCCTCGCCGCCGCCCCCGGCGCTGCCCGAGGCGCTGTCCCGGCTGCGCGTGCGCGAGCCGGCCGCGCCGCCCCGCCCGCCGCCCCCCGGGCCCCTCGGCGCCGCCCCGCCCCGCCCGCCGCCCCCCGCCGCCCCGCCCGCCCCGCACGCCCTGCCAGCCGACACCGACGACGAGGGAGAAGATATCTTTAGGAGGCAACCGCATCCGAGCCAACCTATTCTGGTGAGTGTCTCAAGGATCTTTAGAAATTTTATGTTGCGTTTTGTTTTATTTATTTGTTTTTGTTTCTTGATTTTTGCAAAATTGAGTGGTTTTTGTAACGGGATTAATATTAAAGTTAATAGTGTTATTATTGCCGAAATACAGTTCGAAATAATGTTGTAAAAACAATATATAAAAAATATCTTAATCCCAGCTACTTTTAAATCTTGTTCGTTCGTACTCTAAATCTGACCGACAGCATGTTTCTTTATATTCACTGTCAGCTGTTTGCGACAAAAAATACCAAAGCCTGATAAATAATCTTCGACACTTTTATACCATCAAAACTTAAACAAACCGATGACCGTCAGGTTGCCGCCCACAACCTCCACAAAGCGGTCCGGGAATGGTCGTCCAAAGACAACGAGATCATCGCGGCGGCCAAACGTATGGCCATACTCATGGCCAGGCTGTCCGAACTCGTGCGGTCTGATTCTAAAGGTAAGTGTTTATTGAAGCTTATACGCTCCTAAATGTGTATTTTTTATACCACTAAGGTAGTCAGCGGTTACCGTAGTCTATTGACGCTTACAACATATATGTTACCTACTCATTACGTAATAGCTAAAATTTGCACGGTGGTAGGGTACTTTGTAGTACCCGCCTGGCTGGCTACCACCCTTAAGTTGAAAATCAGTTGCCAAACAATTACTGGTGTGTTCTAGCAGCTGCACTTGCGATCCAGTTCCTTCTAGGATTTAAGTGCTTACCACATCATTACTTACCATAGTGAGATTGTGGTCAAATACAGAAATATAATTATAAAAAAAATGCATATCTATTCATGAATAAATGCTACATTTATTTATATTAATGCTATTTAAACTATTTAACTTATTATGTGTACATTTAAACGGTATCTGTTATCTGGGGTGTGTATATAAGGTCCTAACAAAGTAGATAACGTCCTTTTATAGGTCTTACTTAAGTATTCCTCAAAAAATATTAGGAACATATTTTCTCGTATGGTTTTTGAGAAAATCTAAAAATTTCAAAACAACAAGAGTACCTACTAAGTATTAATTGAAACCATTAACCAACTTAAATAAATCAGTAATACCATAACAATAAAAAAAACCTTTCTTTTATTTATTATCTACGATGCGCGGCTGCCATGCGCATCAGTTGGCAGGTCGGGGTTAGTGGGTCAGTCGACAGACGGTGGCGCCCGCGACTGTATGGCGGATGGGGGGCTAGGCGAAAACAAGTGTAAGAATTTTTCGTCACGGAACACCGTCACGCGCGTCTTTTGTTTTTTGTTTGTGTTTGTTTAAAGGCGCGAACCTCGTGCGAGGCGGGGGGTGAGGGGGTTGTTGGGGGGCGGTAAGGGGGTTGTTGGGTGTGAGGGGGCGGTGAGGGTCGAGGGGTGAAGAAGTCGACGACAGTGTAGACGGTTATCCATAGCGCGTATGCTATTGGCTGTGCCCAGTCATTGCGCGCTTCTTCGTTCCAACCGAATGTTCCACGACACTCGGCTTTTATATATTTTTTTTTATGAACACCAATAACCTATACATTCATCCCCCAAAAGGACCTCATCTACTTTGTCAGGACCTTGTATATACATACAGGATGAATTTTTAGTCGCTGGCAATCACCCTGTATATAAAATGTATATTACATTATGCTATATTGTACCTTTATTATGTATCGCACAAATCATGGGGGCACATCATTAATAATATAAATAAATATGAAGTATTAAAACTTAGTTCAAATTTGAATTCTATCTCATTGAGATATAGTTCAAAATTGTGTTTTATACTTGATTGTACAAATAGCTACGCATATTTATATACCAGTTAATTATTTTAAGCTTTAAAGTACCATGAATATCACCAGCTTTTTAAGGGTGCATTTCCTCTCGAGCGGATAGGAGAGTTGTGTTGTAGAAATACACATAAGGCAATGGATAGCTCAAAGGGTTGTAATGTTAAAGTTCACACGCCGCAATAAAAATCTAGGGTCCATGTAGAATCAAAATATATCTTCAATCAAAATATAAGTCAAGTTTTCAGTGAAGATTGAAATAAATTAATTTGAATCGTGGACTTCTAATATATGGTTTATTTTCGATCAACACAATCTAATCTCGAGATTTGACGGAAGTTATTATTTTCAGGGCTTAGATTCTTGAGAGCTTCAGCTTTCGTTTAATTTTTTACTTTTTTATTTATTATTTATACAAAAGAATACAGGATAATTCATATTAAAATAGCAACCAAAAACCACTAAGGTAAATAAATATATCGTTAGGAAATAGTGTTGAAATTATATCGCCAAATACCAAACGATGTGTTCAATAATAGACATAGAAAGCCAGTCGCCTTAAATAGTATACTTACCACGTATAACGACATAAAATATTTTTATCACACCACTTCACTCGATTGGAAAAGCACCTTTATTCATACCATCTTAAAACTGTTTTTTTAATGACGCTATTTGCTCCATACCATTGGATGTTGTAATCATTGTATATGTCTGCCCATTGCTTTCTGGATAGAGGTCGCTATAAACTTGAGCGGTAAGTTGCCTTGTGTGTTATATTTGACAGCTTGGACGCAGGGATGGAGGGAGGTGTGGGCTACATGGGTAATAGAATTGGGGGTTCATTATAACTATGATTTTGAATAGGCTTTAGAAATAAAGGGCATTATTACTGAGTATAAATATATAGGCAATAGTAGCTATATTATTTGCTATTTTCAGATAACCGACGAAATAGCTTTGTATTCCACTTAAATATTGGGTATGTTCCGATATACACTGCGAGCACTGTAAGGTGTGACGTCAATTTAATATACTAAGTGTTCCTTTATAGTTAGCTATACTGGGTACTGTTTAGAACGGAACGCAGTCCAGTAAACTGCTGTCATCCATGTATTTATGATACTGTCATTCTGGACGTTCTGTTGATCACGTGACTAAAGCACCTTACCTCAAAAACGCCAGTGCTCACAGTAAATAAATGGCGGCGTTTATGACGTCATTATATTTCCCTAGGATACTGCGGCAGTATACTGTCAGTCTATAACGGAACGAATTTCTCCCCAGTAAGAGCACTGAACAATGCTCCCAGTGTATATCGGAACATACCCATTATGAAATACAAACTTATTTTTGCGGTCGGTGAAATTGATTGAAAACTAAAACTTGAAACTGAGCAGTCTGACACGGCCGGGTTTTGTTTCAAAATAATAATGCCGAGTTTCTGTATATAGTCAATGCTCTTAATTTCATAAATCATCAATATATCAGCCTGTATAATAAGCCTCTGTATTGCAGTGATGCTTGTTATAACTAGTAATTTATAACATTTTGATAAAAAAAAAAACAATACATATAACATTATATCAATTTATAATGTATTATTTTTGGACAATAAATTGTTAGCCTAATGTTCACAAAATGGTAAACCTGTTCTTTCAATTTGATGAAACATAAAACATTTTCTTTATATATTATAGGTGTTACTAAAGTCGTTGCAATTTAACATGCCCGTTTTGACAGCCCATAACCATCCAAGTGACAGAAAGAGACCAATGTAGCGAGACCAAAGTAGAGGTCAAAACTAGCCTTATAAGATTGTGACGACTTAAGGTTACATTTTTGTTTGGTCGGGTTATTAAACTATTGCATGAACATAAGAATTAGTCCCATCTTCAAAGTTGTTTATAAGAATGAGTACTCTGCAAGATTTAATTAAATACACGAATTCTTATACTTTAGCATTTATAATCTATACTAATATTATAAAGCTGAAGAGTTTGTTTGTTTGTTTGGTTGAACGCGCTAATCTCAGGAACTACTGGTTCGAATTGAAAAAATATTTTAGTGTTGGATAGCCCATTTATCGAGGATCTTTTGTATCCCGGTAAAACATAAGATCTCTCGGGAACGCGGGTGAAACCGCGGGGCGGAAGTTAGTATTAATTATATGAAGGATCAAGGTGGTAGACAGACTCATCCATTCAAAAGGGATGATCTTCCGCCAGGCTGGGTCATCGTGCCTGGGGTCTGCGGTCCAACTAGATGTTGGAATCTTGTATATATGCAGGGAACTTTGTTAGTGCGATGTAGAATCTTTTGGCGCCATCTATCCACAGTAGCGGATAGGTTCATGTGTAGTTAATAGATGTCGCTACAGTAAAATTATTTGTATATGTACGCTATAGGTAGCAAACGTGAGTTGATCGCGACGGCGAAGGCGATCGCGGAGGCTTCTGAAGAGGTGACGCGACTCGCCAAGAAACTGGCTCTTGAGTGCACTGACAAGAGAATCAGAACCGTAAGTTATTCTTATTGTTTATAACTATAACGTATTTTCTATAATATATCAATTCGAGATTTGAAATTACACGAGTTTTTGATGACCTTTGCATTTACGACATTTATCTATAGGAATTGATACAGCGCCTCTCGCGGAACACTTATGGAACTAATTTCACCCATTCAAAATTTGGACTGGTAGCGTTAAACTGGTAGCGTTTGTTAACTTTGTAACTAAACTTACAATAATCACTCTAATGTTTTAGACACTAACTTTTATATTCACCCAGCCTTCACCGCAAAATCTATTCATTCTGTTGATGGAAGTCCCTAGATTAAAGATGTTAAGAAACATACATTTAAGGCGACAATTTGCTTAAGCTTTCGGTGAAGGAAAACATCGTGAGGAAACCATAGCACAGTGGTAGGGTGCTTTGTAGTACCCGCCTGGCTGGCTACCACCCTCAAGTTGAAAAAGACTTACCGGTGTGTTCCGGCAGCTGCATCTGAGACCCAAATCCTTCTAGGCTTTGTATGCTTACCACCGGCTACATGATCACTTACTATAGTGAGATTGTGGTCAAACACAAACCTATACAAAGTTGAGGACACAGATAACCATTTTATTATAATTACAGAATTTGCTGCAAGTGTGTGAGAGGATCCCGACCATCGGCACACAGCTCAAGATCCTGTCCACTGTCAAAGCGACCATGCTTGGCGCACAAGGTGAGGAAAACTTCGTTATTCATTTTGTAATACTTGCCCTTTACAGGCTTCTTATATCTGCTGGTTATACTAAAATTTGAATGCTTGTCCTTTATCAAATTAGACTCTGTTAATTCATTGCATAAAAAGAATGAGTATTTTATGTGGTAATCAATTATATTTAACAGTATTTATCCAAATATTTGGAAAATTTGGTAGTACGTCTATTAGAATTCCATAAAATAAAACTACGTTTTAATATTTATTTGCCAAAATCAAAGCAAAAGCATCCACTTTTAATTGTTGCCAGTATATTTTTATTTTCATTCACTTCAGCGCCACCTGTTGGCATTCGAGCGGGACTCGATTGACGACATGTAGCGCTTCATATACGGTGAATTTTATATTGAAAATCCAAAGACTAGAAAAAGTATTGTTCAACAAGTTAATTGTTGTTAAATGTAAAAATATATATCCTTTGCTTCCTATGCTTCCCTAACAGTCGGCATGCCGGACTATAAAGGTATTTTCTTATGATACAAGTATATAATCAGTAGTTATATAAACTAGTTATTGATCGCGACTTCGCTCGCGTTTTGAACTACGGTCCAGAGGACATTTTAATGCGAAGAAACTGCAATAAGTATATAATTCAGCGAGTTGAATAATAAATCTAAATCTTTGTCTGTGTTATAGGAAGCGAAGAGGACCAAGAAGCGACGGAAATGTTGGTCGGTAATGCGCAGAACTTGATGCAGAGTGTAAGTAACTTATTATCTACTAGCTTCTACCGCGGTTTCGTCGATGTTCAGAAGAGAATTGACTATCATATATAAATGTTTAGACTACCCATACGTACAAGTTTTGTCACAATTTACTTCTTAACAAGAAACCTGATTATATGCACAAGTAACTAAAGGTTGACTTCGGGAGTGACAATGAAACCATATTATTCCTCAAGTTCCCAGAGGAAACCAGTGTTGTAACAATAGTGCTGCTTTTTGTAAATGTCAAATTTAATACAGAGTTTCTATTGCTAAGCTAAACTCTTTGGGACATACTCTGTAGGTGCAAAAATATAATCAGCTGTTCCTGACATTTTGGTTGACATTGAGTCAGTTTAGACCCTAGGAAAGCACTCATGAACGAAGCGAGTAGAAGCTACTGAAGCTACCACCGGTTTGGAAGTCGCCTTCAACTGACAAGAACCGGCAAGAAACTCGGCAAGGTTACATAGTTTTAATTTTGCATTACAAAGTAAGAAAAGTGGCTCACTTTCTGTCCGGCGGTCGGCGAGGCAACACGTCGCCGACTCGGTGGTAGTGGGTCTACGACGTCTTGATGATACTTCGTGGAGAAGCGAAACACGTGTCGATTTCCTGTTGAGTTTCCTTCTGTGAGATTCGACAGAGGAGATCCAGCGGAATAAGTTTTTTTTGTTTTTTTTTATACTACTAGGTGGCAAACAAGCTTACGGCCCACCTGATGGTAAGCGGTTACCGTAGCCTATAGACGCTCATAACACCACCAGCAAAGAAAATACAATATTATATTTTCCCTGCCAGGGGTATCACTCACGCGTTGCCAACCTTGAGACATGAAGTTGTTAAGTCTCCTGTGCCTGTAATTTCACCGGCTCCCATACCCTCCTAACCGAAACTCAGTAATACAAGTGCACTACTATTTCACGGCGGAATTTGATATGGTGGTTGTACTTCCCCGGGCGAACTCTGCACTAAGAGTTCTACTACGTAAATAAATACTTGTTGTTACTAAATATTTGTCTTTTGTATAATCTTGTAATGGATTTCTGCAAAGTCACGCTTGAGTCAATTTGTTATAAGATGTTTTTCCTTCGAATTCCGACTTTTGAGACTTATTTTCTCATGTTTTATCCCAGGTAAAAGAAACTGTGAAAGCGTCAGAGGGTGCTTCGATCAAAATTCGCACAGAGCAGGGCGGCTACAGACTGCGCTGGGTGCGTCGCTCGCCCTGGTACCAGATATAAACATCACAGATATGTGTGTAACAACCTCTATTTTACTGGCGCAGATATAAGATCCCTTCTTATGGTATTCATTTTAAAGTCTCTTTTTGTCTTCCACATTAGACTTTGACACCCTTTAATTATAAGAGTATTTTTTAATTTTAAAAACTGCATTAAGGCGTTTACCTAAACACTAGCTGTCTCCCGCTTCACCCGCTATCCTGGGATAAAAAATAGCCTATAACCTTCCTCAAGGATTGGACTATCAAATGCAAAAAGTTTTTTTTAATTCGACTGGTAGTTCCAGAGATAGCGCCTTTAAACAAACAAACAAAAAAATCTTCTGGTGATTTCAACAAACTCGTCTAAAATAGAGCCCCTTAGAAACGTATATTTGCGCCTATGTAGCTATTCAGTTTATAAGTTCGATAAAAGAATTTGGCAATAAAAAGTAACCTGTATTACATTGTATGTAGAGTTGATTTTTGTATAACTGCCAATCGTAGATCTAATGTATACGTAATGGAGTATGTTTATATATAATTGTTTTATATATTTATTATTATTATTAACATTTATTATAGTATTTATGGTAGCTAATGAAGCGACTATTTAGAAATATATAGGATTTTATGTGATGGTAATACTAAAGATTTATATATGGCAACTGAGCTAAATGTATATATATCTTAGAGTATACATAAGCAAGCTATAGAGCGCGCCTTACTAAGTATGAACCGATAGCACAAGTATGAACACAGAAGGGTCTCAAAAGGGGATACGGGCGAGTGCATATGCATGGAACATCGCTATGAAATCGCTATACCATAGCTAAGAATCTATTTGCTTACGATCGGCACAACGGACCGGAGGGATAGGGATACGGATAATGTCGCTTTGTATAGGCATTCGGAATTGTTGCATTGTGTCTCAAGCGAGTGTATGGCAGCTTGGGCTCGCTACCGCCCCTCTCTCACCCCGCAAGCCCCGCACGTTTGCTCTGTCTAGACGTGTCCGTTGGCCGACTGTAAGAGTTACATAGACTGCGCTTTTACTCTATAGCTTTTATGTATAATCTAAAGTATATATAGATTACTCTGTAATTTTATATTAAAGTGTTGCCATCAAAATCAATCTCAAAATGTCATTTTGTTTCTCAACGAAATTTAATTTAAGATTATATATTTATCTCAATTTTAAACAAATAAGGGTGTGATTTGAGAAAGAAAGTGCCATGCGTTAGTGCTTTATAAAATGTAACATTAGTATATAAGTACTTATATCTTGTACACACTTTTTCTACTAGCACTATAGGTTTAGGAATACATTTTATTAAAAAGAATTCTTCTGGAAATGCTATCCAAAAAACCTGAACTCCTTAAAATTCCAAATTCATGACATAGAGAGACAAGACGAAAGTTCAATACTTAAATCTACTTCCAAATGTTAGCCACACTTTTAAATAGGCCCGGAAGGACCTTTTGGCGGGAACTTGCGAAGTGTCGTTACGTTTTCGGTTTATTTTCATGAAAATGGTGTATTTTGAGTTTTATTGTTACTATCCTTGGCGTTTTGTTCAATAAAGATCAATCCAAGTGCACTAGTGAAGTGAAATTAAATGAATGCGTGTATCGTGACTTTTCAGGTTGTCTCAAATAGTCCACGAAAAGTTTTAGTAGAATGGCCACCATTTTACAAAAACAAAACTGACTTGACTTGACTTAAATTGACTGTATGTAAATCAAATTTGGCGTTGCCCTTTATATTTTAAAATATCAGCAATATTAATTATTTAAAACTAAGAAGAAGAATACTATAAATGACGAGGCTGTATGGGCTAGAACCCTTTGCCTTTCCAAAATAAGTGAAAACAAAAGGATATAAAACAGGCCCGGATTTTAGTGAACTACTTTTTATGCCGAATACATAGCCTATACTCCGTTGCCCACATTCCCAATCAAGTCTTGGAACAAACATATCTTCTCTCTCTTCGAACCAATGACGTAGTCTTGCTTATGACATCGTAAAAGATGTACAAACAGGCCCTCTAAAAAGGCCGCTCAAGCAATATTGCTAATGCAATTAATTTTTCGAATGCTCAGCAAATCCTACTTATTTCAATATATTTTACATAAAATAGGCACTACAAATAGTCACATATATACAGTTTAATTCATTAAAAGATTTGGTATTTATTAATCTGCCGTAAATTCGGAAAAATGAATTGCATAGCAATATTGCTCGTGCTTCCTTTTTAGCCCCCAAGGTCAATAATCTGCGAGTATATGCGATCTTTTGCCCTTTATGTAGTTAGTAGAAGCACGTTCACACTGATATTGCTATCAATGTTCAGTCATCCGGTACGTTCTACCTTCATTAATCGTGTTAAAAAATAAAACAAATGTTGTTTTAGTCAACACGCCTTATATATCATTGTATACCTATAAACTCACATGTATAATGTAATAAGTTTCATTAGTATTATTTGCATTGAATTCTCTGCACGATAGAGTTTATTTTTGCATGTATTATAAAAAATATGTAAAAATTCGGAAAGGAATTAATCATGGAGGTAGATCTGTATCTAATTTGGAATTGGGTTCATTTTTGAAAAACTCGATCCATTTTGCTTCGATTTGATGTGGTCAAAGTTTATTGAGTCGGTTTATCATTTTAATAGGCCAGTAAAAAATATATATAATTACATAATGTAAATATACGTAACTTTCTATGCAAATTTTAAATGAAGTTCTCTGATAATTTTAGAGATTATTTTTGAATTGACATCTAGGTTGGTTTCCAGATATTTGCAGTGAATTCAATGTCGCCCCATTTAAGGATAAACAAACACATACTTTGTTCTAGTTACAATATCTCATCTAATATATTTTCCTGGTTCATAAATATCACCGCATATTTTCTGGGTAGCTTTTAACATATTTAGATTTAAGAGAACCGTTATAATGTTTTATAGAGTGTATAGTACATGACGTGGAATATATGACAATGTGTAATAAAACTGTTAGAAATTTAAGTACGTTCCGATTCGAACGAAAATAACTAAAATTCATCTTATTGTTTAAAATGTTCCGTGACTGACTGACAGAATCGTAAGAAAGGGCTGCTTCTTATAGTTAACTAGCTTCCGCCCCGCGGTTTCGCCCGCGTTCCCGTGGGAACTTATGTTTTCCCGGAATAAAAGTAGCCTATAGCATTCCTCGATAAATGGGCTATCCAACACTATAATAATTTTTCAATTCGAACCAGTAGTTCCTGAGATTAGTGCGTTTAAGCAAACAAACAAACTCTTCAGCTTTATAATAATAATTATAGATTAAAATAATAATATCCTGGGATATTCTCCACCACGGCCATCAGATTCTATGTGTGAGAATCGAGCTCGCGACCTGTAGTGTAGCAGTTAGGGGAATACAATATCTAACAGATAATTTGAGCGTCAGTATTGGCGCCAAGTAGTTAAGGACTTACACCACAAAATGTGGTAGTATTTAGTCTACTTGGCTACCACAAATACAACTCCTAGTGGTGTGTGGTAGCTGAACGTGTCAGGAATTTCGCTGTTAGACTAGTCTTTTGTAAAAAAAAAAACATTTTACTATCGCAGTGTCATATTTTCTTCGTCATATACGTGTATGTTTGTATGAGAATATATATTTTTGTATGCGCAAGAGTGGATGGTCTTGTTACTAAAATGAAATGAATAATATTTTACTTGTAAATAACTTTTGCTAAATATGTTAGTGTGCTTGTTTTTTTTATTATTTACAATTATTTAACGTTTATTTTACGTAGTTTATATTTTTAGTTGTCTTTTATTTATTCTAATAAATGTTTTTTTTATTACGTTGGTTTAATTTATTTTAGTAGATTAGTGTTTTTTTGTAGTTATAGAATTTGGTTAGTAGTTTTGGTTTAATTTAGTAAATTTACAATGAGCAAGTTTCCACTTGGCCTAAAAAAATGTAGATTACATCTTAGATCTAGAATTTTAGAAGTGTAGAGGTCTTCGCACAAATTATTCTAAGGTATTTTTGGTAATTTAGAAATAAATTAGGGTGAAAATATTAGTTTTAGCACTCAATTTACATACGTGGCGTAGCTCAACTTCCATTTTGTACACTGGGTGCTTATTTCAAGATGGCGTATTTTCAAAATGGCAGATTTGAGAGTCGGCCACATAATAAAAGGTCTCGACAAACCTAGTATAGTTTTCGAAAATATCCCATCGAAATATCCACATGTAGATTTATAAATTCAATGAACATTAAATATTTTTAAATAACCCTGTATATTGAAACGTTACAGCTTAACCGAATACCTATTTTGTAATATTACTTTGTTGGTTAAGATCTATCCGGTGATAGTGAAATAAACTCTTAAAATTCGAGATTTAATGAACTAAATACTATATAAAATAAATATTATAATAAGCTAGTGTGTGACCACAATTGACACGTAAGTGATGATGTAACCAAGGTGATAAGCGCACAGTGTCTAAAAGATAACCTACTCCCAGCTGCCGGAATATACAGATTTTCAACTTGAGGGTGGGAGCCAGTCAGGCAGACACTACAAAGTACCCCTACCTACTTGCTTATTTTAACTTCCTAAAATAATTAAGTCAGTAGTTGTATAAAAAATGTAATTAATATAAATCTAGATCCTGATTTTGTCAAAAATTATACTGTAATATATAGTCATGTTTTGGTGGATTATTTTCAGATAGTTAAGTTTTAATAATTTTCAGTTCTAACATAGGTACAGTGTAGATAGAAACATTGATTTTATTGAACAAAATATAACATAATATTTTCCTATTAACGAAATAAAATTATTCTTATACTAATGTTGTTTTATTTTTAACATAACAGGAAGAAACTGAGTTAAAACCATAAAAATCACTACATTTTGTAAGTATATGTGTATGGTTCATGTGAGGTTATTCGGGGTCATTTAATCACTTCATTTCCGCTCTGGGATCTTATCAGTGATCCTATGGGTTTTCTTCAAATTTCAAATCTCTAAGTTCGCCGAATATTTTTTTAGCTTTGTCTATCAGTTAGTTACGGTACTGTTTTCCTGACTAATATTATAAATGCGAAAGTGAGTTTGTTTGTTTGTTTGCTTGTTACCTTTTCACGCTTAAACCGCTGAACCGATCGCTTTGAAATTTGGTATGCAGATAGCCTATGGTACGGAGAAGAACATAGGCTACTTTTTATCCCGGGAAAACTTAAGATCCCTGGGGAACGCGGGTGAAACCGGGGTGCGAAAGCTAGTATGGTTATAAAAGAAAATAAGATATATGTAAGTATGGAAAAAGGAAGAATTCCTCGAGTTTCAAGTGCTCTGTTATAATTATGTCAATTCTTACTTTGATAAATCTTCTGTACAAATAAATAAAATTGAAATGTTTGTTTGTAAAAAAGAAAAGTAGACAGAGTAAAAGTAACTTACTCCTTATAACATTAGCAATCTGCCTGTGAAAGTCCCGTTAAAATAGGTCTTGCTGTTTCGGAGATTAGCCGGAACAAACAGACAGACAGGGCAAAAAATATAAATAAAATGATTTTTTTTTCTTATAAGCTGTTATTGGGACATTACAAACAGACACTTAAAATGTATTTATTTGTATTGATACAGGGTTAGTTTAGGACCCGAGATGAACTAGGAACGCTTTTAATCCCGGTCGTCCCCCAGCTACTCTTTTTCATGAAAAATATTTATTTAAATATCCTCCCCCTAAAGCATCTCCCCCAAACTTCATAAAAAAGTTTAGTTTGCCCATGATCATACCCCTACCTATATCACAGGTAATTTCTTAAAAGATTCCTTCGACATGCGTTTACTGTTGCAGTGAGTAAGAATTCTGATAACAAATGAATCATCGCACGTAAGTATAAAGACACGTTCAAGGATCCATGTTGCCCATAAGATCACACAAATATTTTGAATCAGTCTGCTGCAGCAGATATATACGTTAGGGTAATGAATTGATAAATAATAAAGCGGAGAGTGATTTTAGTACATAGAACGACCGCATAATGAAGTCATAACAATGTCAGGAGGATAATTATTACAAAGCAAATAGTCGGTATTGTAATGTTGAAGTGATTATGTGCTGTGCTATATAATATTGGATATTTTCTCGATAAACTGTGAGTATTTTTGAGTTATTTATTTGTTATTAGATATGTTATAGATTTTATTTAGATAATTTTTAAAATTTTCATATTCAATAGTTTAAAAAAAAAAGCCGCAGTTTTCTCAGTGTAACTCCGAACCGGTAATAATTGTAACGTTCATAAGTGTTCATAAATAAGTCGAGTTTAAGTTCGAAACGAAACCTGTATGTAAATAAAAAATTAAATTGTTTTAAGACTTGATCAATTTTCACTGTACTTTGAACCTAAACCAAGTGTAAATAAGTTTTATTTTATAAAAATTAAACAAGTTAGACGCGTCGGGTGGGGCAGTCAACCTCTGTTAATAACATAACAACGCTGTCATGCGGATGTAGTCTTACTCTTGCCTATTACTAGCTATGACTATATCTGGTATCCTCTCAAAACTTACCGTTAGATTCCACCTACTAAATACATAGTATAAAACAAAGCAGCTATCTGCCTCTGTCTGTTTCTCCGCTCATTTCTTCTAAACCACGCAACGGATTTTGATACGGTTTTCACTAATAGAAAGAGCGATAAACGAGGAAGGTTACAAAATGGCTGAACTATCGTGCAAAGCCGGGGCGTGTCGTTAGTCTGTATATATAAAATGGTACACTAACTGACTGTTGATATATCAACGCACAGCCCAAACCGCTGGATCTAGAGACTTGAAATTTTGCACATAGATACCTTATACAGTGGAAATTCAATTAGATCAGTAGGTATATATACGGTTTAAGGAAAAATACTAGTATTCTGCGATCAATGGTCGGTGTAAGTTCGAATTAGCCCGTAATATTATGCTATCTGGATGACCTAAAAATGACCTTAAGACCACTTTGGATGAGAGTAGCGGCAGACAGAAAACAATGGAGAGAGTTGGAGGAGGCCTTTCCCGTAAGGCAAACCGAATTAACAGATATTTAAGATATAAGTGCAGTTTTAGTATATATTTCGAATACGCCCCACCTACGTACGAGTACTAGGTATATGATAATAACCATTAATATCAACTGTGTGACGTATTTTAACATTTGTATATTTATTCATTGTCTCTAAGGGGGTTTTGAAGAGTTGTACCCAACAAATTACAAAATATAAAATCACTAGCTGTATCCGCGGTTACACTCGCACAATAAAACCGCATACTTAAATAAATTCGTTCAGTGGTTCTCTAGTTATATACACTAACGGACGGACAGACAGAGAGACGTTGCGTTTATACCCGATTGGTACAGAAGGAGGGTAATGATTTTGTGTATGTTATAATTATGTATTAGAATTGAAGCTGTCGACTGACAATACAATAGGTACGATACGATACGATACAATACAATATTACAAGAATACGACAGACAGCTGTTAAAGTACCTACTACTTGCTTTGACACACTTAGTCCCATTGTAAAAGTTCTTATTGATGAGTCAGTCGATGACTTCACAATCTATTGATTCTAATAAGGTTCTTTCGTATGACAGATCCAATAGGCTAGTCAACAAGTTAATTCTTGTTCAAGCTCCTAAAAATATGAGTGATAGCTCATTCGATTCGGAATGAAAAATATAAGGCGATGATAGCGACGTGGTAGTGACGTCGGACGCCGCGGCAAAGGTCGTGGGTTCGAATCCTACAATGAGCTTGAGCTTTCGGTGAAGGAAAACATCGTGAGGAAACCATAGCACGGTGGTAGGGTACTTTGTAGTGCCCGCCTGGCTGGCTACCACCCTCAAGTTGAAAATCTGTCGCCAAACACCTATTGGTGTGTTCCGGCAGCTGCACTTGAGAGCCAGATCCTTCTAGGCTTTGTGTGCTTACCACCTTCGGCCACATCATCACCTACCATAGTGAGATTGTGGTCAAACACGAGCCTATACAAAGTAAAAAAAAAAAAAAAAATTTTTTTTTTTATTCATAATTTCATCTCATTTTTTATCTCTAGAAAAAAAAATATAACGGCTTATAGAATTTGTTTTTAACAAATTGTTATGTTAACAAACTATGAAATTATGAATAATTTTTTTTTTTTTGTTATCCCATGAAAAAATGCCAATTATGATTATTAAAGAGAAAATAATTTCTAAACTAATTATTTAAATAACCGAAATATATAAAAAAAAACGATTATAAACGATTAAAACATGTTTTTATGATTTTTTTTTTCTTTAAATACATTATTTTGCTAAAACAATAAAATAATAGATACAAAAAAAAATATTAAACTTGTCTATTTGTTTATAAAAAATATCTTAACAAATTATGCAAATAAATAAAAATTACGTTATTTAATGCTATTATTAGATGCAAAAACAGCAATAACAAAACATTTGTAAAAAAGTAAAAAATTAAGAACATTTCTTGGAATTCATTTTTTGTTAACTTTAAAAAAATATTATCAACAAATTAATAAACTGTATGAAATATTTATCTCGTGATCTTGTTAAGTATCTATATAAAAAGGGCTCCACGAAGCCAAACAATTATAAGTATATCATTTATAATTTAATGTCGTCATTTATGAAAACTGAGATTGGAAAAAAAAAGTTAATTAACAATAGTATAACTTTTTGAAAAAATGATTTTTTTCAAATTTTCTTAAACATTAATAGTGTTTGAGTTATTAAAGAAAAACATTTTTCTTTTTTTTTTTTTAGCTTATTTTGTTATTAACAATTGCAATTTTTAATGTGCTAATAAATTCTCGAGATACATTTTTCTAGACGTCATTCCGAATAGAATGAGGTATCACTCATATTTTTAGGATCTTGAACAAGAATTAACACGTTTTTCAACTTGTTGACTAGCCTACAATTTAAACTACCTATCTTTACTTTAGTCACCCTTAATTCCAGAACTAAACAAATGCCCATCTAAATATTTCAATAACCCAACGAAATATAAGAGACAGCGCAATGGCGCCGATATCCCTGAAGATCGTACTGAATGGTGGTGCAGTCACGAGGAAGGTGAAGTTCGATACTACCACTAAAGTGGATGAGGCTCATGACATCGTGAAGGACAAGATGCACCTGACTAATGATGGGAAAGGTGAGGAGCTGGTGTGAATACCATTGTTTAGATTTTACTTAATTATATTACTGATTCACGCATAAATTGCTGAATGCTTTTGGATGATACTTGGCATATAGTTACATCATACTCTGGAATAACATATATGGTACTTTTATACCGGGAAAACATATGATCCCACGGGAACACGGGTAAAACCGCGAGGCCAAACCAATTTCTTATATAATAATAAATTTTCTTATATATTAACTAATAAAATTGCATTAAATTTTAGATTTCAATTTTGGATGTTTAAAAATACTATAAAATAAAAAATCCATACCTTATTTCAGAATATGGCCTATTTCTAAGGTCAGCAGATGATGACCTCTCGGGAGTATGGCTCGAAAACCATAGAACCCTAGACTACTACATGCTAAGGGATGGAGACTCCCTCGATTACTTGTGCAGGATGCGGAATCTGAGGGTTAAGACGTTGGACGGTAAGAATATTACTTTGTTATGTCTTAGTGGATAAAGGTAAACTATTGTAGTAGATGGAAACAAGTATTTATTTCTTGTACATTCATATTCTAAATGTTTCTAAAATTAATTCACCAACGCCATCTCTGAATTTTAGGTTGAAACAATTGTGAATATCTCGTCTATGTGTTATCAAACTGTAGTAGCTTTAATGAACTGAACATAGATGGCGTTGTAATTAATTATAAGAAAATAATCCAATGTCATTCGATATTTTTTGTTACGTACCTGATTAAATCCACCGAAATTGGTTTGTTGTCAGGTACTGTGAAGACATTGCAAGTAGACGAAGCCAAGCCAGTTGGTGCCCTGATGTTCACCATCTGCTCCAGGATTGGTATCTCTAACCACGACGAGTATGGCTTAGTGAGTATTTTATTTAAGTACCCTACTTGATTGCTTGTTTGTTCTTAGCTCTTGCCAATTAGTACTCGGGTATTAGTGATGATGAATGAGCAAAGACACACTAAAAACAACAGCTAGCTAGTCCCCCTTATTCCCATTTGGCTGCCATTTCGATCGGAATGAACGATTTTGTTCCGTTAAATTTAGGCTGATGCTGTGTAAGTCGCAAAATTAATTTGCACCTTAAAGCCTTCATGGTAGTTTGAAATGAGAAAATAGGAGCCATCCTATTCAGTAGACTACTCAATCGGTATGTCTGCCCGATCGGGATCGCAACAGAGCAGGAATAAACCCGAGTATTTGTGAATCCCTTTGTTTTGGTGATGATAGGTCACTGGTTTCGTAACCTACAATGAGCTTGAGCTTTCGGCGAAGGAAAACATCGTGAGGAAACCATAGTACGGTGGTAGGGTACTTTGTAGTACCCGCCTGGCTGGCTACCACTCTCAAGATGAAAATCTGTCGCCAAACACTTACCGGTGTGTTCCGGCAAATACACTTATAAGAGCCAGTTGTCTTCTAGGCTGTATACAGGTTGGCAACACATAGGAAATCCCACTGGTATTGCTAACGTCAGGTGGACCGCCTGACTGATTGTCAGTCCTCTGGCATATAAAATATTTCCATTCCAACAGTGTCAGGATGTGGATGAAGAGCTGGAAGAGAGTAAGGATGCTAAGCAATACAGCACGGGTACCCTAACTCTTGGACGCAAGGCGCCGACCAAGGAGAAGGACGTCGTGTTAGAACAGCTCATCAAGAAGCATAAGACTGATGATGACGGTAATCTTTGAATTTTTCAACCGAATATGTCTTGGTCCAGTGTCTTCATCAAAATGTTCGCTGTTAAAGATCTCTATTAGTGATAAATCCTCCTATTGTTATATTATCAATGTACTTAATTACATTTATTATGTTCTTTTGTACTTGCTGAAGGTACCACAATTATTCCCGCCTTTTATAATTAAAAACTTTTTATACAGGAGCAATGTTTATTTTTCTATTTTTGAATAACGATTGTCCTTTGGTTTTTTTTATTGTATACTTCTGAATAAATATGTGAAAGAAAACCAATAGTAGGTATATGACGTCAATACCAACAGACTCATTTGACTATAGCGTTACCCCACAGTACAATGGCTAGACCAGTACCGCACCCTGCGCGAGATAGGCGTGGACCCCAAGGGGACCTTGCTGCTCAAGCGCCGGCTCTACTACTCCGACCGCAACGTGGACTCCCGGGACCCTGTGCAACTCAACCTGCTCTATGTCCAGATTAGGGACCTCATCTTGATGGGACGTCAGCTTGTCACTGAAGAACAGGGTGAGGATAACTGAAGTTATTTACGTAGCTATGTATATGTTTTTAGACGATAACGGCGACTAGAAAATATGTGTTAAACAAAAATATATCTTATGGGTTTAATACTTTATTCCTAACATTTTAGTAATTTCTCTTTATTTATGTAATTTGAAACATAAACTTAATGTTAGTAATATTTTTAAGATACATATTTCTTAGTCCTAAGAATTCTACCTCACAAAAAATATGTATAATTTTTTTTATACGTTATGAAGGAATGTAATTTGCACCCATTTTTCCCTGATTTCCCAAATCCCATGGAATCCTTTTATGTAACCCCCACTTTAACCGACCGTTGACCGGTTTGAAAATTTTGATCTAATTTATTCGTTTTAAAGCTTTCTCTGTTATATGATATGTAGATAATAAATGAGCGTAGCAAATTGCAATCGACTGTTGTAAATGTAAATATGGCTGCGGACGACACGATCCACGCGTCGCGGGTCGTTGCCAGTTCGTACGCTCCGCGCACTTGTGGGCAACGGTGGGCTTACATGGCGCTCAAAAATATGATTTCTATGATTCAACATAATTACTTAAATCATTTATTATTTACACATTTACAAATATACAATAGGAAAGAACATACAATGCATCTGAAGCAACAAAAGAGATAAATAATTTATATGTAATAATTATGATAATTAATTATTGAGAAGCAGTTGTTTTCATAAACGCTTGCCCCCTTATTACGTGAGACGGTTTAAAGTTTTCCTGCGTACCACTTAAATATAGACTTCAAACTCGCGTACCCCTAATTGCAGGAATGATAACTATAAAAATGAAAACAGTATTTTTGACACCTAATGACGGTGAAAATTTGTTGAATGTGACGAATGTGCACGATTTTCTCTGCATAACTCTGAAGAATCTGCTTGCTCTTTGGTCACTTTCTAACGCCATACAACAAAAAAAGAAACAGGGCGATCATAAAAACTGGGTTTTACAAAACACGTAATGAAACCATGATACTCTTACAGCGTCCTCATCGTTCTTCCGTATACAAGGCGTGATGTGACCCATAGAGAAATTTTAAACTAATTAAGGCTTGATATTTTTTAGAGACGTGCCGATTATGCCTTAGGTCGACTAGCCGATTAGTCGATTGTAAAGAGGGCGACTAGTCGGCCAAGCCGATTACGGCTTCGGAGATTTCCGTGACGCTTCGTTTACAGTTGATTCGCGCGCAAGTCGCGCCGCCTGCGAGCGTGTCGGAACCTGTTTTGTTTACTTCACATTGTTTCTTGATTTTTGCTTTTGCCCGTACAAAAGCGCGGTGTTTATTTTTGTGTAAAAAATATTGTTGTGTAAAGATAATTTATTGTTAATTAATGTAAAAGAGCTCAATTAAAATTTAATCATGTCAAAAATAAAGTCTCCCTACATACATTTTATTGACAAATGCATACAAAGTAAGAAGCCGGATAGTCGGTGCTCATTGCCGAATAGTCGCCGACTACGATTATAGTGGCCGGATAGTCGGCTTTATCGACTAGTCGGAACATATCTAATATTTTTATTACATAGGTATGGATTTTGTTTCTTGGTGTACAAAATAGATTATCTACTTTTGGGGCTAACCGTTCATACCCTAAACTCTTATTTTTGGAACCTAACCAACCTAATTACTGTATTTATTATTCTATAAACGTGATTAAAACCAAGATTATTCGCAAATACTTCAAACTCTCAAGTGAATAATAAAACGAAAGTGCCAAATACCCAAATGTAAACCAACCCTTAACGCAAGAGCGAGAGAGACAAGACCGATCGTCGACCGAAAGCCGACGAGCCGATACGAATACGACGACGACACTCCGCGTACGGTCGTGACCGCGGTCGCCGACATGATGTTCAACGATAGAATGGATCGAAAGTTGATAGCCCTTGTCCAAGATCACCCAGTACTGTATGACTTCAATCATGTGAAATATATGGACTTCAATGCGAGGGAGGTCGCTTGGCAGAAGATTGGAGACGAATTGAAAAGGCCGGGTAAGCATAAATAATGTTATATTTACTTTTACAGGGCACGATATTGTTGTGTTCATTTCATAGTATCTACTATTGGAATGTTTGTCGTAGCTTTCCCACTTTAAACTCGTATGTTATAAGTGAGTGTTTGGATTTTTAATGTCGGTTGATGAAGTTGCTTGGGTAATTAGTTACATTAGTTTGAAAGATATATTACAAAGGCTATAAATAAATTTGGATAGCTAATATTTATTTATATACGTCCATACGATATGACAGTTGTTTTGAGACATTTTATTTAAAGTGGCGGGAATACGCATATTTGTTAAATCTTAACGATCTCTTTCCGCATACCTTTTTGGAATTATAAGATAACTTTATAATAAATCTTTTTATTTCAGCCGCTGATTGTAAAATAAGATGGATAAATATAAGAGACGTACATCGTAGGATGTTAAAAAAGAAAATAAATAGTGCAAGCAAATGTTTTCGCTCGTACAAATATGATTCTGAACTGATATTCATGAGAGCATTCTACAAAGACGTGGTGACATCCACACCTGAAGAATTCGAGGAAGATGACAGAGCATATGCGCAATCCTGGGTCGAGCAGAATGAAGCTTCCGACGTATCCGATGCCTCTGCTGAAAAGCCGATCAGAAAGAGACCAAAAACGCGTAAAACTACAAAGAAAAGGAAAGAGATACAATTAGAGGAAGACCAACTGGCGTCGACATCTATTTGCAATGAAACAGTCATATCTCAACCCGAGCTAGACTCCTCAGATCCTGTCGATGCGTTTTTGATAAGTATTGCTGCGACATTAAAGACGTTTTCGCCATATCATTTGAATGTAGCCAAGAGTAAGATATTTGCCGTCGTTCAGGAACATGACTTGGAACAGATTGTGCAGAAGGGACATAATGAGGTATCTCCAGACGTCAAAGTGTCGACTTCAGAAGCTATAGTACAGTACTTACCTTAGTATTGGCACAAAAATGGAGAGAGAGAGAAGGTGTGTTGTGAAACGTGTTTTGAGAAAGGACTTGTTCTTATTTTAGTTTTGTTCGCTGTGGACTATTTAATGTGAATATTTTATGTTGATACATGAAAATAGTATTGGTTTAAATTTGGCGTTAAAGCTGCTTCTAGGAGAGAAACTACTCCTCTAGGCAGAAAGACTCGTCACTTTTTTAAAATTAGATTTTAAAGATTTTAGTAGCTTAAATAAAAAAGTAGCAAACAATTTGTGTACGTATCTATTTTTTTATTCGCGTATTCCAATTTTAAAAATAAATATTCCATAATAAAACTCGATCATATCGCACGCGTAACCTGATTGACTAGCACCATAGTAAAAACATTATCAGCACACATTGACATGTCCTTGCTTTGGTCACACACATTCACACATCTATACAATAGTCGTCGAGTTCGGACTTCGAACACGTCACGTGACCCGCTACTGGTCGTTTGCGTAACGTCGCGTCGCGTCGTATGTGTGCGTTCATGGTGAGGCAGTTTTCCTTGTTTGAATCGTCGAGAGCTTAGTGATGTGTCTTACATATTTTATGAGCAAAGCAATTGTCGATGAACTGGTTTTAGTCGTAAATAATTTTATGATTATTTTAATGTTATTATTAAGGCTTCTAGAATTGGTTTATATTTAGTCAGCTCTTTTATTTCAAAATAGTTACAAAGTTTTGATTTAATTAAAGTTATCACAGTAGTATAAAAAAAATAACATTCTATTTCTTTCACATTCGCAAGTACTTACGATATTTCGAAATCAAATCAATCAATATCTGAAGTTGACAAAATCATCGATAACGACAAGAAACATTCCTTGCCGCGCGCGCCGCACCGATCCCGTCCCTATCGCGTGATGGCGCCGCGCCGCGACGTTGCCGCTCCGTGCGCGCCAACAGCTCAGCCAGCCGCGCCGGGCCGTATCCGCCGCGTACCCCAGTCGCCCGCCGCTCGCTCCCGCACCAGCCGGCACCATGCCGTTACCATTCAATAAACAACTAGACCTCAAACTAATAGATTTAGTTAAAGAAAATCCCATTTTATACAACACGAAGCATATTAAATATTTGGACTTTGATACGCGGGAAGTTGTGTGGCAGAAAATTGGTGATTCTCTCAACAGGCCAGGTAAGTTTGTATTTCTTGCTATTGTTTTTGCTGATTTCATATTGACTCGTAATATGATAGGAATTAGGACGGTATTCGAAGGTCGCAAATGTCGCAATAGAAGTTCTCTGCAGTGTAGGTAAGGTACACACGTCGTATCATAATATTGTAGGTACCTATGTGATGCTGTGATATCTAATTGAGTGACAAAGAATGTCAAATAGATTGACACTAATTTAACATAAAAATATTTTTGAATAAAATGGTACCTAATAGTTTAGGTAGTCTATGGACAGACCTGCACGCGGATTTATGAGGATAATAAAATTAATATTAAAATCCTCTAATGATACTTCTCGACTTGAACATATCTTGGATGGAACAAAACAAAGAATAATCTGTCCCGGAAATATACAATGGCTAGGTATCTATACTAATATTATAAAGCTGAAGTGTTTGTTTGTTTAGTTGAACGCGCTAATCTCCGGAACTACTGGTTTGAATTGAAAAAAATATTTTACTGTGGATAGGCCACTTTATATATGGCTATATGTATAAGCTAAGCTATATATATAAGCTACTTTTTGTCGCGGGAAAACATAAAATCCCTCGGGAACGCGGGTGAAACCGCGGGGCGGAAGCTAGTAAGTCATATTTGTCAGCGATCGGTAACTCTGATGTCACAACTGCTTATACTCTACAATTAATATTTAATGTAGATAATTGTTTGGAATATTTGATTGATTGATAATTACGCCTCCTATTGTTATTTTCAAGTTTACGCATGAATATAATTACTATGGAGTAAATACTCATTAGTTAAATTTTACAGATAACTAGCTGTTCAGCTGTTATCCATGTCCCTCTCCATACCTTAGGCTATCTGCATACCAAATATCATCGCAATCGGTTCAGCGGTTTAAGTGTGAAAAGGTAACAAACAAACAAACTCACTTTCACATTATAATATTATAGTTAGGAAGGATTATAAATATGAATCTACATAGGTATCTATCTATCTATTACTTACTTTTTTTCTTTTGTAATAGCATCACACATCTTATTAATTTTGCCAATATGTTAAAGTTATAATGTAAAAGTCAAGTCAGGTTAGTCAGGTTTTAGTTAATTGTTTAAACTTGTTCCGGACTTTACACAACCTAAAAAGTCACGATACACGCATTCATTTAATTTCACTTCACTAATGCACTTGGATTAATATTCTTTGTAAAAAACGCCACTGATTATTCAATAAAATTTAAGAAATAAATTATTGTTAACATCTCCAGTAATAAATAAACTATGTATTAAATTCAATCTGTTTTCTTCCAGCACTAGTCTGCAAATCCCGATGGATCAACATAAGAGATATGATGCGGCGGAAAATCAGGGACCGTATCCGGAACCCCACACAACACAGCTACAAATATAAATACGAGGAAGAGCTGACATTCATGCTACCGTACTTCAAGGAATCCTCAGCGCAGAGCAACGAGGAATATGGAGACTTCGCTGCCGTCGATTCTGCTTGCGAAAGTGATATAGCCGTCGCATTCGTTGAAGACACTGATTATGAAAACGAAACGCGAGAATCGAAGCCGAATCTATCATACCAGAAACGAGTACCAGATCCAATAAACAGCTTTAGTGCAGAATCTTCTTATCAGGAGTTAAGTCCAACGGATCCCTTAGACGTATTTCTGATAACCATAGGCTCTACTTTGAGGAAATTCAGTCCGTATTATTTGAACCAGGCTAAGAGTAAAATATTCCAGGTGGTACAGGACTATGAGCTTCAACAGATTGTGCATAAGGATGATCAGCCACCTGGTAGCTCAGAAGTTAATAGATAAGATCTTGTGGTACTTGATTACTTGTAAGAATTATCGAATAATTTGTTCGTACTGTTCAGTAAGTTGTACTTATCTTATTATAAAATGTATATATGGTTAAGTATTTTATATGTTACGTTTGTTATTAAAGCTACCCTATATTTGTAATGAGTGTTTATTTTGAACTAATAATATGTACTTAATGTTATTTACAACAAATATACCTACGAAATATAAACTAAAATATGTACAAAAATCGCTGCACATGGGCAAGGTTCCCAAGCAGAAAATTTTCCGCTGTATTATATTATCGTCTTACGAAATCTTGTTCATTAGTTCAGACTCTATGATATATCTACAAAAATATTATTTTAGTGGTGAAATTGTAAAACATAACATTGGTTGAACCGTTATTTCTGTAAGACAAACAAATTTTGGGCTAAATTTGCCACTCCCTTAAATCTGCCGCCCTAGGCCTACTCAGCCTGCTGGTAAATCCGCCACTGTTCCCAAGCTGGCCCGTCGGTCTTTCAAAGCCTCGTTGTGTTGATAAAATCTGAGCGAATCGGCGAGCTTCGGAAACCCTCGGATCCATGGATAAAAATAAAATAAATTAAAAGCAAGCTCGCCAGTGGGACGGGCGTCCCTAAACTCCTACAAGAAAAAAAAAACAGGAATTGCCAAGTAATTAATAACTTTAATTACTTTTCCTGTAACGTATATTTCCAAACGATACCATATTGTGTTCATTATAATGACTAGTCTCATATTATTTTATTATTTTGCGTGTTATAACAATCATCAGATACCACGGTCGGTATGCGACATATCTGTCGTCTCGTCGGTCATTCTCAGTGACGATCGATAACAATGCAGTGTCATAACGTAATTACGATATATGTTAAAGTACAGTCTCGTATCGTAACGTATTTACGATAAATAACTAAATTACCACCTTACAGAATACCGCAGCCAAATAACTTATAGTTGTGTTCCTGCGCGTGAGTAAGGTCGCCAGAGCTCATCGGGGAGGGGGAAGGGTCGGCAACGCGCGAGTGATACGTCTGGTGTTGCAAGCGTTCCATAGGCTACGGTAACCGCTTACTATTAGGCGGGCCGAATGCTTGTTTGCCGACTATTATGATGTACAAAAATTACACCCTCGCGTGATACGATTCCTTTAGTGTTGTTTTTTCAACTATATAAATACTTCCGATCCTATCCTACTAAGTTGTGAGGATGGATGCCTGGATGTTTGTTACTCTTTCACGCAAAAACTACTGAATGAAACTTGGCACACAGATAGAATATATTCTGGATTAACATAATGTGTATTGGAAGGTAGAGGTGGAGCAGGTATCTTCACTTATTGGATAATTATAAGTTACTAAACTCCGTTCGATATAGTATGGTGCGTACCAATGCTAAATTTTTCAGAAATATCTTATCTATACTAAGTAATATTATAAAACTGAAGAGTTTGTTTGTTTGTTTGTTTGAACGCGCTAATCTCAGGAACTACTGGTTCGATTTGAAAAATTATTTCAGTGTTGGATAGCCCATTTATCGAGGAAAGCTATCGGCTACTTTTTAACCAGGGACAACACAAGATCCCTCGGGAACGCGGGTGAAACCGCGCGGAAAAGCTATTAAAATATATTTCGATTACTCTTAGATACTTCACAAAATATTTCATTAAAATTCTAATTATATGATATTGTCATGTAAAAGAGAAATAATCATTAACAGTGAGTAATTTTGAAAAACCACCATGTGTCACCCGCACCATGCTACAACGCACAGACTATAGTGGATAAACGGCGTGTGCTACCTACACTAGAAAAAAAAATTGGATGGTTTCAAAGTCTATAACGGGCATAGGTAGGTAGTTTTTTTTTTTGTGTTTTATTTATATCGATTGTTCTTTCTAGCCGTCACGTTCGCCGGGATACAGTGTCAAATACATTTCGGGGACTTCCAAGAAGAGAAACATAAGCCTGGATTTATTGAGAAGTAAGTATTCATCAGCGTTGCTATACAGATGTTCTATAAGCCTTAGAAATACGTGATGACGAGACGCTACCCAGATACTTATCACGGTGTGATTGTCAAACACAAGCCTATACTTACGTAGTGCAAAACAAAACAGCTCTGATACTTTGGAAGGAATTAAACTTGTTCCAAAAGAAAACTAAAACATATACCGTTATGTTCCGGCAGCTGCATTTGAGAGCCAGTTCCTTCGGCCTTCGACCACATCATCACTTAACCCATCAAATTGATTGTAGTCAAAACATGGGTATACAAAGTAAAAACAAAAAAACGACTTTATCACATCACACCACATGTTCACTGCTGAACAAAGGTCATATTGGTACATTAGGCTGAAGAAATAACACTGTAATATACCTTGCAATATGTTAAACTGCATCGCTTACCCGTCATCATAAAGGGCATTTGTAACTCGCCAGCAGTGCTTTAGGGGGTGGAAGTACTGATCAGTATGAACAACTTTAACTATGGGAACAACTAATAAACGTCAACTTTTCTCAATGAAATTGTATGAAAAGTTTTTTTTTTACGATTTCAGGGTTGGTCACTTCATAAAAGTTGTTTATATTAATGAGTAAGAAGCCACTTCTACCCCCTAAGGCACTGCCGTCGAGTTACAAATAACCCTATATAAGTGAAATGCACCAACTACACACTTTGAGCAATCAGAGACTGCATTCAAAACTCGGTTGTTTTTTTATATGCTACCCGTATACGTTCAACTTTTTAAATAGTTATTTGTATTTTCCTATTGTACAGCCCAAAAGAGTACCTCCCGGAGCAGTACTCGAGCTCATGGAGCGTGGAGAAGAAGATACTGAAGGAATACAGGAAGCACCAGGGCCTCGCCCAAGTGGACGCCAAGTATTTGTACACGAAAACTGCAAGAGACCTACCCACTTATGGAGTCACCTTCTTTTTGGTTAAGGTGAGACTTTTCATCATCATCTCAGCCGTAAAACGTCTACTGCTGGACATAGGCTTCTCCTAATGATCTCCAATAGGACCGGTCTTGGTGACGTGAGGCTTTTACTAGCAAGGAAACGGTGGGTTACCCGAAAATACAGTAATCAGTTCAAAGTGTTTATAATATTATTCATATTGTAGGGTTCCGAAGGTCTTATACACTTGTGTAACTACTCGAGAAAGTTACAGCTGCAGTTTGTTTGAGGATCGGAGCGACATGGACTTCAAATTTCATTATCATCTTCCTGCCCTGGGTCATATTTTTCCATTAGGCCATTCTATCCGTCATATATGCATTCACTCCTTTCTTACTCATATAATCTTTTACACAATCCATCCATCTTCATATTTAACGAGTAAAATGAACATTACGGAGAGACATAACGAAACTAGATGACTATACGGTGATACTATTATCTTGATTTTATTCATTTTCGATTCGCCAAAGACACACTGTATATGCGTAGACGATATATCCAGCCTACAATCTAAAAACCACCCTATACCTGTACCAAGCACGTTCCGGAATAGATTTACGGGTCGATGGTAGACTGCATTCAAAATAAAGTCTGACGATTATTTTGTATCGATCTCTGTTTATGGCACAGCTTTTTGTGACCTAATTGCAAGTCAATATCATGGCCCTAATATATCCACTCACCGCTGATTGAATATAGTCTTCTTTAAGCTACTCTTTCCGATAGTCCGACAAATTATCCTAAATTAATTTTATCATTGTTGAATTTTAAGTGCAGTGAAAAAGGGGAGATTTTCGGACTAGGTCTCAATAAGTCTGTAGTTCAACGTTTCTTGTTAAAAACTCGGAAAAATATTGAATGTCTTGAAAAAAAAATTGGATAGCGCGATGTAGGAATGTGGGTGCATCTTTCATCCATTATTATGATGACGCATTGGGGAATTGAACATAACTAATGCAGCGTTATAGTTTCCTACATTATATATTGCATCAACAGGAGAAAGAAAAGAAAGGTAAAAAGAAGCTAGTCCCTCGACTATTGGGTATTAACGCAGAATCTATCCTGCGGCTCGACGAGGTCACCAAGGAGATCCTGCAGGTGTGGCCGCTGACGCATGTGAAGACTTATCATGTGGGGAAGGGGGAGACTTTCACCCTCAACTTTGGAGACTACAGGTAACCATTAAAGGGATTTACAGGATTTGAACTTATACTTACGACTCTTTGACTCTTCTAGCGCCTTGGTGGGGTCTGATTATAGACAATTCTAGGAAACGGCGGTCAATTTTAATAATTATCTTTTCTCTTATCTTACACAGGAGCTATATTTAATTAAAAACCAATTTGTGAATCTGATATCGCTCTGATTGAATTAATTATTGTTCGTATTCTCACTCTTGGTTTATAATAACCTATCATTAATGATTACTGTTCAATTAAAGGCAATGATAGCTCTGTGAAAGTGACGTAACGAAGGACATGGGTTCGAATCCTACTAGCTTGATGTTTCGGTAGAATTAACATAGTGCTAAGCCGTAATCACTTAGGTAGTAAATAACCAGCTGGCTACCATTGTCATCGACCAAATTATTATGTGAATGCCCAGTGACAAGGAGTACTGCGTGAAGACCCGCGATGCATTCGCGATCCGCGACATCCTGCAGGGCTACATCGACCTGATCCGCAAGCGCATGCTGCGCGACCACCGCGCCGACGCGCCCGATGGGATGCTCATCGAGCACGATACCGTGTGCCCTGACAGGTCACCATTTTATTTATTTACTAGCTGTTCCCCGCGGTTTCACCTAATACCCAATAGCCTATAACCTTCCTCAAAAATTGGGCTATCAAATGCAAAAATATTTTTTAAAATCCGGCCGGTAGTTCCAAAGATTAGCGCCTTTAAACAAACAAACAAAAAACTTCTTCTCCCTTATTTTCCCTTATTAGTATAGATGTAAGTTCAATTTATAAGTTTTTCTTTATATTTAAAATTTTGTGATTCATCCCAGTGTTGGGCAAAGGCAGGGGGCTCTTCCACTCTCTTTTGTGATTGGTGGATTATCTGGGAATTTTAATCGAAGCCGATTTTCGAATAGGTAGTAGCCGATTTCGAGCTTGCAGGAAAAAGATAAATACAGGGTGATTTTTTTGTCGTTGGCAATACTGTACCGAATCTATACCGTATTTTATTTCCAAAATTTGCTTCGATTTGACTTTCAAAAGTAGAATGCAAGCACGTTTTAATAAAAAAAAAATGAATTCATAAAAAAATTTCAACGACATTTTGCTTCATCATCATCATCATCTCAGCAGCAAGACGTCCACTGCTGGACATAGGCCTCCCCTAAGGATCTCCAATAGGACCGGTCTTGGGCGGCCTGCATCCAGCGTAAAGCAACATAATTTTGCTATTCTCCGAATCTATCCTCTTCCCTCTCACTGAATTTATGCGCCGCTATTTCACTCGCGTTTTATGAGATAAAAGTGAAAACATCGCATTGAAACCGTTCAGTAAATTACATAGCTTCGGAGATCTAATAAACGATTTCCATCCTTGTTTATTGATTAACAATAGAAAGGGACAGGTAGATACTGGTAGATAGATAAGTATAGACAATGATTATCATATTTATTTCCAGAGGTAACGTGATAGAACACATCACCCACGGCGCTGAAAAAATTGTTGAGCATTCATTCGTCGGGCCAACCAAACTTATACCGTATGAACAAGGTAACTAAGGTCTTATTAATATTTATGTTATGTCAATAAAGACTTGATATAGATATTGGATAGGCTTGTATTTTTTTTTACAATGTCGTGATGAAAATTGCCTAAAATTAACTAGTCGTTTTATAAAATCTCTTGCCAAGTTCAGAGCCTTTTTATGCTTTGTAAAAGTCGGCATCACATTTCTAATTAACCTGGTATTCCTTATATTCATAGGCCAATTTACCATCAGTCAAAAGAAAATAGGTGCTTGGTGACATTTTTTTTGTTTTTTTACTTTGCATAGGCTTGTGTTTGATCACAAACTCACTATGTTAGGTGTAGACGTGGCCGAAGATGGTAAGCACACAACACCTAGAAGGATCTGGCTATCAAGTGCAGCTGCCGGAACACACCAATAGGTGTTTGGCGACAGATTTTCAACCTGAGGGTGGTAGCCAGCCAGGCGGGTACTACAAAGTACCCTACCACCGTGCTATGGTTTCCTCACGATGTTTTCCTTCGCCGAAAGCTCAAGCTCATTGTAGGATTCGAACCCACGACCTTCGCCGCGGCGTCCGACGTCACTACCACTGAGCTATCATCGCATATTTTTGACTTTAGGGTGGTAGCCAGTCGGACTAGTACCAGCAGAAAGTACAGTCATCATCATCATCAGTAGTTGGCAGCAACTGGAGTACGAAAGCTGAAGATCGGGCTCTGTGGAGTATTTTGGGAAACTATAATACCAACGTAAAATAGTTTTGTAGAGAAATCAATCAAAGTTTCCAACATCAGCAGTTGGGACGCGTTCCCTAGATACGATGACCTAGTCTGACAGAAGTTTTTCCTTTTCCAATGAAAGAGTCTACCACCTTCCTCCACCATAGTTTCCTTAACAAAATTTTCCTTCAAAGAAATCTCAAAAACTTAGTCTATGTTAAAATGTAAATTTTTCTGTAATTGAATCCAGGAGCTGAACCGATGCGAGGAACTCAATTAGTAACCGTCCAGCAAATAGTGGTCGCTGATCAAGCGAACAAACAACAACGTGCGATGGTAAGCAATCTATCCTAACTGTCTAACTATCCTAATCTTAACTATCCTAACTAATATTATAAATGCGAATGTGAGTTTGTTTGTTTGTTACCTTTTCACACTTAAACCGTAGAACCGATCGCGATGAAATTTGTTACGCAGATAGCCTATGGTATGGAAAAGGACATGGGCAACTTTTTTTCTCGAGAACGCGGGTGAAACCTCTGGGTCACTAGTCTATATATAGTCTAAAGCTAGTCTATACTTCTATACTTAATATTATAAAGAGGAAAGATTTGTATGTTATTATGTTTGTAACGAATTGGCTCAAAAAGTACTGGACCGATTTTAAAAAATCTATCACCGTTAGAAAGCTACATCTTCAACGAGTAACATAGGCTATATTTTATTCCGGGAGCGCGGGTGAAACCGCGCGGAAAAGCTAGTACATAATAAAAGAGAAGTCCTGACTCACTTGCTGGATGACTCATCAATATCCAGCGGTTCTACCAGCTTTCTAGGTACTAAGGTTTGGGACCTTTGAACGTAAAAAAACTGAAATTCTGATGTAGACAAGTTATAAGACTTGATTTTCCAAAACTCAACATTTAAGGGGGTAAGATAGGGTTTAATTATAAACACAATTGGAGAACTTCTCTTCCTCGTCGTCTGTACCAAGAGATATATTTAACTGTAGCAAATTTTGATTATCCTTGCATCATAAAGCGATAACTGTAGAAACAGCCTTTTATTTAATGGACTGTATGTACACGCGGCTTCACCTGGTTATCGAGGAACTATGACATGTTGTGAGTAACAAATATCCACAAACGTAAATCTCTCCATACTAATATTATAAACATGAAAGTAACTCTGTCTGTTACCTTTTCCACACCTAAACAGCTGATTGCTCGCAATGAAATTTAGTACGCAGATAGCCAGATAGATATGATATGGATAGAGACATAGGATATTTTTTTCACGAAACGCGGGTGAAACCGCTTGGACAGCTAGTTTATATTATTGGAAGGTTGATGCAACGTTATGAGTTTGAGTTTACTGTACCTTTAGAAACTGGTTGGGCCATTTTAGATGTAAATTTTGTCTTTCAGAAAGGAGAAGTTCCAATGCGTAGTGATATGTCCATGGACTTTGTAAGAAAACTAAACCGGCTCAACTCCAACTCCGTCAAAATTGTCACTCTCTTGACGGGTAAGTTATAAGCTGCTTATATATTTATTTTTGTTTTTGACATTCCTCACCCACGGCCGTCTGACCACAAACTAAGCAGAGCTTGTGCTGTGGAAGCCAGATAACTGATATACTTTTAATTTATAAATATACAGGGTTATTTTTAAAACACAGGCAGTCAACATTCATAATTTTTTTTTTTTTTTTAACTTTTTATAGGCTTGTGTTTGACCACAATCTCAATAAGTTAAGTGATGATGTGGCCGAAGGTGGTAAGCACACAAAGCCTAGAAGGAACTGGGTCTCAAGTGCAGCTGCCGGAACACACCAATCAATAGGTGTTTGGCGACAGATTTTCAACTTGATAGCCAGCCAGGCGGGTACTACAAAGTTCCCTACCACCGTGCTATGGATTCCTCACGATGTTTTCCTTCACAGAAAGCTCAAGCTCATTGTAGGATTCGAACCTACGACCTTCGCCGCGTCGTCCGACGTCACAACCACAGAGTTATCATCGCCTTAAAAATTCTGATGAAATAGAATTTCTAAAAAGTCTCAAATACAACTCATATTATAAATGCGAAAATTAGTGTTGTAAGTTATTATATATTTCAGATCCCGATGATGCCCGTACCAAAGATGCCCAGAATATAGTCAGCACCATTGAACAGGATACGCCTATTATTGCTAAAGGTAACCCTATGTACTATTCTATAAAATGATCAATATTTGTATATTTGTAAACACGTTCTCGAAACGGCTCGAAAACGATTTCGATGAATGTTGCAATAAAAATTGATCCAGCCAGGTCTCATATCTGGGGAAATTCGTTGTCTCTATTTTCGCCCGAGCAGAGCTCGGTCGCCCAGATACTAGTTTAATATAATGACGCTGTTTTTCTACATTGCCTTTAATAAAGAAAAAACAAAATCAAATTTATTTTTCACAGAATACAGGTATACTTATTTATTTATCTCATCATTTGTTAAGTTTATATGTGTTCAGTAGACTAATGGTAAAACGGAACCCTTATAATTTCGTCCTGTCCGTGTGTCCGTATGTCACAGCCATTTCACTGTGAGACTATTGGCACAATATACATTAGGGAAATTTGGAAGGCCTTTTATGAAGCGCTAAGTTTAGCTTGGAATTTTATTTTATCGAAGTCGACTGATGGGAAAAAAAGACATAATTTTATGAAATCTGTGCGAGTGAAACCGCAGAAAAACTAACATACTATATGTTACATGAACAGTATAAAGCATAAAGCAAATTTACTGGCATTTTTAGAAATACCATTCAATCATTAAAACTATTGCCGTCTTTGTCATTTTATACGTCAGTGACAGGGACAGGTATACTTTATAGAAAGCCCATTCAATAATTAAGAATATTATCTTTGTCATCTTATAGAAACTGGGAGGTATTCGAGTTTTTACAACTGTATATTATAATGTTAAATATTTTTTAGGTGTCTACGAAACGATTGAGAAACAGAACAGTGAAGCTGAGAAGAAGAAACTTCTGGATGAATTGCAGTCTTTGTTGGATGCTGTCAAAAACCTGTCCAATAACACAAGACCAGGATACGTTGTAAGTTATTTAATTTATTGGTTAGGACCTCGCCGTGGAGGTGATGACGCGGCCGAAGGTCTAAGGAAACTAAGAAGCTCTCTAGTTACATTGCCGAAATATATCGGCAGGAGTTAGATGACTCATCACTAATCACGAAAACTCAGAAACTATAAGGCGTACAGTCAGCGGCAAAAGTAGCTTGGCATTTTAGTACCCTTTCATAAATATTGACATTTTCTTGACAGTTTGTATGGAAATTATGAATTGTGTAATGTGACACGATACTAAAGTGCCAAGATACTTTTGCCGCTGTCTGTACTTGAAATTGACAGGCAGGTTCCTTATAGGGTGTAGGCATCCACTAAGAAAGAATTTTCAGTAATTCATCCCCAAAGAAGAATTTAGGTAACCAATTACTTCGAAAGGTGGTGTGAATAAATACGATACAATATCATTAATCATGAATAAAAAAAAAAAAAATTACACCCAGATTCAGGATAAACAGGCATAGCATACTCATGTACATAAAAGTTTTTCATGGGCGGGAATCAAACCCACGACCGGTGGCGTGATAGACAGGGTATCTTACTAATCACGCCAACTGGCCCCGTCAACTAATTAATAATTGTAAACTAATAGGGTATTTTACTCCATATGAGAAAAAATCTAAAAATGTACAATTTAGATAGCTTAGGCAATAAGCAGTCGGAAAATGTTAGTTTTAGTTCATAAAATAACTTAGTTAACTTTAAAATTCATTACAAAGTTTTCAGTTTTCAGGAACAGTACACTAATAAAAAGGATAATAGCTCATTTTTAATTTATAACATTTTATAAGTACAATTGAGACCAATATCAGCGCATTTATGTACTTACAAGAGACCAAATAACGTCATGACCGTAGAGTTACATGACGTCCAGCGTTTTCATCAAACTACTCCCGACATTTGAAAATGTAAAATTGAAATGCATTTTTATGGCACTTATCGATTGAATAAAAATTTTGTGTTTTTTTTGGTGGCTAATTAATTAGCACCTTACGAACGAATTGAGACATTTTTCAAAACTTGGTGTAGGTAATACCCTATTGTAACTATCGATATTCCTTGTAGAATCCAGCAGAAGCCCAGGACGCAGCCAAGAAGATAGCTGATCTTTCCACACAGATGTACTTCTCTATGGATCCGAAAACCAAGAGACGCAGCCAGTTGCTCCGTGTAAGCTATTTTATATATTGTTTTATGTTCTTGTTCATCTAGAAGACGCATATACGTCCCCACTGTTGGGTATGGGCCCCTTTACTACGAGGAGGATTAGGAACATAGTTAAGATTTTCGTGCCTTTGAATTTGTCTTCTCACGTATTTATATTCTTTATTTATTCAGTTTAGGAATACTATCTACTATACAAAGAAAAAATACATTCTAACTAATTCTAACTTCAATATTATAAATGCGAATGTGAGTTTGTTTGTTTGTTTGTCACCTTTTCACGCCTAAATCGCTGAACCGATTGCGATAAAATTTGGGACACAGAAAGCCTGTGGTATGGAGAGAGACATATGCTACTTTTTTCTCGGGAACACAGGTGATATCGCGGGGGACAGCTAGTCTTGAATACGGAACCTCATGATGTTCGAACAACGAATAATAATAGCAAGATGCGTTCCCTACTGAGAAATAATAGTTTTGGCTCGATACAAATTCTGAAGGAACGTTTATTAAAATTTGTGCTGTTTTCTTTACATAATGTCACGAAGTGTCGTGAAGGTTTGGTTCCTTCTAGAATGTTACAATTATTTTCATCTCAATTTATTTCATATCAATCAATCAAGGCGATGATAGCTCAGTGGTTGTGACGCTTGAGCGTTTAGTGAAGGAAACCTTAGCACGGTGGTAGGCTACTTTGTAGTACCTGCCTGGCTGGCTACCCTCAAGTTGTAACTCGGAACTACCGGCATGTTTCGGCAGCTGTACTTGAAAGCCAGATTTTTCTAGGCTATGTGTGTTTACTATCTACATCATCACTTATAATAGTGAGATTGTGGTCAAACACATGCCTATATACAAAGTAAAAAATAAGTTCAACATTTGGATCTTGTGGGGGTGTGTAAAAAAAACATAAGACAATGTATATGTCGCAGTCGGATTGCTTAATTAGCTGTTTTATATAACCGCTAGCTGTTTTACAAAGCGGCATCGTTATGTAAAACAACTACGACGTTCAGCTGGATTGTCATTGCGTTTCGTTTTACAAAGCCACTTTTAGACGTAATGTAGAATGGCTTATGTGTAGTCACAAAGAAGTGTAGACACCAAAACGTGTAAAACAAACAATGTATATGAAACCAGACAATGTATATGTCGCAGTCGGATTGCTTAGTTAGCTGTTTTACATAACCGTAAAACAACTAGCAGTTTTGTAAAACAGCGGATTCGACAATACATCTGCGACATATATTGTATATGTACGTGTAGATGAGCCGCAAGAGCTTCATACTAGAGGATCAGACGGACGCGCGGCTGCGGCGGCCCTCGTTCATAGCGGCCGCCACCACCGCGCTGCACGCCCTCGACACCGCCCTCGGGGCCCTCCGGGGCAACCACAGAGAGGTACACAATGTATATATGTATGTACGTGTAGATGAGCCGCAAGAGCTTCATACTAGAGGATCAGACGGACGCTCCGGAGCAACCAGGGAAAGGTAAACCAAACTGATGTTGTCTTACTACTCTGGAACTTTATGAACAATGCGTTAGTCTAATAATTCATAAGTGCTTGTGAAGCCCTATATTTGTATGAATAAAATATTTCAGTTGAGGATAAGAGTAATGCTTGCAATGCCGAATTGAAAAAGATCATCGGATCGTAATCTAATTAGACATACGAGAATGGTTAGGTGTTGCTTTTTTCGTTCTTTTACAGAATCGAGATATGTGCCTAGATTACGTAACATAATTGAAATCAGTTTTGAAACAACTTCTTGTAGAAATATTTTGTCGTCAAAGTAAAATAGATGTCATTAAAATTTGTAAGATTATTTAAAGTTATAAATGTACAGTACACTGGCCCCCCTGTGGACGACAACATGCTGGAACAGCTGGAGAAGGACCAGGTTGATAAGATTGGGAAGCTCAACGCCGCCGTCGCGCTCTATCTGACCGCTCATGCTGGTAACTATTGTTCTTCAAGCCGAAGCAGCCTTTATTAAGCCTATAAACAAACAAGGTTCCTCTTTATGATGATAAATTCATGAATGTTTGTATTGAGGTATATGGTTAATAAATAATTAAGAGATAGGTGTTTCAGAGTTTTTGGAAAATCACCTCATAAAAATTGTATTTTTCTGGTCAGATTGTTTTGAAACTTGGCATAATTATTCTTCAACACAATTAATGAAATACGTATATCGTCGTTTTTCGAAATTTATTCTCTAAAGGGGTTAAAAGGGATGCAAGCAAAAGCTTTATGGGAAAACATGTTGTTTTAAATGGAATACGGAGATACAGTTTAATTGTAGGGCTCGGGCTTCTTTTTATAATGTAGGGTTAAAAAAATCAAAGATTTTTCAAAATTCACCCCTAATGGGGTAAAAAAGAAAATAGCTGAAATTATATTTAAATATGTATGTTTACTTTATTTACAGATCCGCAGAACATAGATTATGCTGCAGGAGTAAACTCTATGAATACAATTAATAAGATCATGCCAGAATTGGTCAAAGGTAAGTTAGAAGTTGGCTGAATTGTATGAGGTTTTGTCTTTCATGACTTGCTTTTTGGGACCATAAATGATCCAGTTTCATAATGTTATTTATTGACTATTGTGTTATTTATTATTTAAAAGATTTATGACCAAATTAGAGATCTCCTTTGTTGATTCTCCTGATTCTCCTTCCTTTCCTTCCTCCTCTAAGAGATAATTTTTAATGTTAGTGTTGTCACAGTTCCAATATGAAAAATTTTATTTACGTTAGTAAAGCTAACGTTATTTTTGGTGATGAGTTAATAGGGATCTTCTGAGACGCTTGCTCCATCTTTTTAATCGCCTCTTATGGGCGAGTCACTGACCAAACGTAAGACCATTAAACGTTCCAAACCTTTAAAACTGCTGAACCGGTTACTCGGCTTAGCCGTCAAGAACTCTATCAAGGGTCAATGTTTCTATAATAAAGTGCTTCCAAACTAAGCCCGTCTTGCTTACAACATAACATCATCAAATATTTTTACATGTATTTTTAACTAGCTTTTCGCCCGCGGCATCGTCCGCGTAAGCGAAGCGCCAAGTTAAGCCCAATTAACCTGTAGATACTCAATGAAAATTCGTTTCGTGGTTTCGAATATTAATGTGTTCAAACAAACAGACAGACAGACATACAAGAAAAAAAAATCTCTGCGTTCTGTTACTCTTCCTACATCACCCTCCAATATTGGTAAAAAAAAAGAATGATGACGGTTCTACAGATATTATAAGTATGTATAGATAAAAAAAAACATTTATTTTTCAGATGCTCAAGCTATCGGCAGTACAATGGATGATGAAGCCCGCAAAGTGTTCTTCGATGATTTACGCTCGCTTTGTGAAGCTACAAAGAAAGTCTGCACCCTCACTGGCATTGATGACCACGAGGTAAAGACTCATTACTAGCTTCTATCCCGCGGTTTCACTCGCGATCACTCGATTCCACTTTCGGTCACATCATCACTTACTATAGTGAAATTGTGGTCTAACACAATCCTTATAAATGCGAAAGTTTGTGTGTGTCTGTATATGTTTGTTACCACTCATCTCTGTAACGGCTTAACGGATTTGGATGAAATTTGGCACACAAATAGATGTTCTAACTAGATTTAACACATCATTATTTTTAAAACGAGAAAACATCGGAAGTTAGTCACAAATTACTTGAACCTTCTTATATTTCTTTCAGAAAATGCAAGAAGCATCCAATGACTACGCTGACTTGTCTGGGAAGTTGATCTTCACGCTGGGCCACGGGGCCAATGGTGACAAGGAAAACGAGGTACGCGCTAGCTATTGTTATTTTTTTGAACATTGCCATCTAATTATTTCTTAGTTTGAGAATTTTTAGAATTAACAGAATGTTATTGACGATCCACTTTGGCTCACGCTGTGAGAGGTAATTTTATGACAGTGACTGCAACAAAAGTGAACTTTATGTCTGTGATATAAGGTCTAAAATAGATCGTGTTGGGTTTGGTAGGTTTCCTGACTACCCTGAATACCGAAGCGGAGCTAGAGGAATTTTATTTATTTTAGGAAAAAATTGCTCAAAGATTATTTATTTTTATTTTATTGTACATCTATTTATTTATATATCTTCTTGAAAATAAAAATGAATCACCGAAATGTTTGTGTACGCGCATAACTGCCAAACGACTGCACCAAATAGGGTATTTAAAAAACAACTACATTATGTCATTTTATATAAATAGAGAGTAACACAAAATAATAACTGCGGTATTCACATGTTATTATTATAAACATGGAATTTATACACCAAAAGACGTCTACATAACTTAATCGTGAAAAATGAGCAATTCTGTTACATAAATTTACCCAGCTCCGCTTCGCACTGGTGGACGGGCAGTTTAAAGTTATTTGCTGGCTGTATTACATAGCCACAATGGTTAGTGATGATGTGGCCGAAGCCCAGAAATATATCTCTCTAAAATTATCACTCCCCAATGACCAGGTAATCGGTCTAGCGAAACAAGTGGGCGACAAGACCTCCGTTTTGCTCGTGAAGGCCAACGAGCTGACGGCGGCGGCCCCGCGGGACCTAGAACAGGAGGCTCTTGACGTTGACACTGCTGGAGTCAGGACCGCTATAGCTGCCAGGGATCTGCTGGCTTGTGCACAGGTAATATTCATGAACACCCAAAAATTTCCTCTCTTCAAAATAGCAAATTAACCTGAAATCTCCAAATGATTTTGAAATCGGTATAGGTAATCTTTAACTTCACATACTGAATTCCTTGACATACATGTCAATCTCATAAAAAGGCTTTTCTACTAACGAAAATGATATCTATCTTGTAAATCCATTTTGATGGTATCGAAGGTCTAAAATGATGATGGCTCACAGTAATGAACTTGAATGTCGCGGAGAAGGTCGTAGGTTTCAATCCTACAATGTGCTTAAATTTTCGATCAAGGAAAACATCGTGAGGAAACTACAGTACAGTGGTAGAGTAGGTACTTTGCCTGACTGGCATCTACCCTCAAGTTGAAAGACTTGTCAACCTACCGGTGTGATCCAGCAGCTGAACTTTACTTTTCTATGATTTATGGACTTACCACCTTCGGCCACATCATCAACCGTGATGAGATTGTGGTCAAATAAAGGTATATCCCAAGCTATAGTTCTAATCGATCGCATTCATTTAACTGTTTGTTCTTTAATTATGTCCATCAGCTAACGGCCCCAGCAATCCACGAGCCCCACTGTCAGAGCGCGCTGACAGCGGCAGCTGAAACTCTGTCATCATCAGCCCAACACCTTGCTGCCTCATGGAAGCCACTGGTTGAAGACCCCAGTAGACATGCTCTGGGTGAACAGCTGCATGTTCATACCATGGATCTGGCGAAAGCGCTGGATCGGCTCAAGGATTCTTATGGGAATTTGAGTGGTGAGTTATGGTGTAGAACTGTAGATGCTTTGAAATATGGGTTTTTTTCTATAGTCTAATGGGTGAGTGAGTAGGTAGGTGTGTATTTTTTTTCACAACTCGATTATTACATGTTATTTATTTGTCATCTCTAATTTAAATTTTGAGTTATGTCATTAAGACCCCTCTTCTTCTTCATTGGACCCAATGAACCCATTTTCTATCTTTTTGTTTTCAGTCGTTAATTGACTATAAATTTGTACGTACGCGTCATCGCAAGACCTAATATTATGACAGAATTAAAATTTCTACATTACATCTTTCGACAAAAACCTCTATGACATATTCCATTCCTTAAAGGAAAAACGGAACCCTAAAAACGAACTAACTATTGTATTATATTTTAAAAGCTCTCCCGTTAGGCATGATGACGCATAGAAAAAACTATTCGCACCAGGTTTTTGCGAATGTGTTCCAATTCAAATTTTCCAAAATCGTCTACTAATTGTTTTTTTAAGCTAATATTTACGCTACTACTCGGTTTATAAACATTGTTTTGTATTTAGGGGATGACCAAGCCTCACCCAAAGAGAAGAAGCGGGTCAGATTCGATATGTCGCTATGCGACGCCAAGGACAGTCTGACGGCTGCCGAGAAAGAATTAGAGAAGGTATGTTATTTACAATGGAGTAATGAATACTTGTTCATTGATGTTGAGAATACTTAGTTGAATTACTTTCTGATTTGTTTTAAACAAGCGACCCACCCCGATACGCAAACCTTCCTCGTTTACAGCTCTTTCTATAGTGAAAACCGTATCAAAATCCGTTGCATGGTTTAGAAGAAGTAAGCGGAAAAACAAAAGGCAGATAACGACTTAGTTTTGTACTATTTAGAGATAAATTTAAAGTTCACACATACTAGACTATCGAAGCGGGGAGAAAATTGAAAGAAATTCGTTATAATAATAAATTTAATCCATCATATACAACCATGTACCTCATAGAATAGGTTTGGCATATTTCTTTAATTCTCATTTTCCTTTGTAACCCTCGATAGAGGAACATACAAGCAGAAATATCTCTATATTTTGTTTCATCATTGCACATCGGCTAGTTTCGGCAAAACGAAACACAGTAGTAGAGAATGTATCTAGATATTGACATTCTGACGTAACGAAGGTTGTGGGCTCATATCCTACAGTGTACTTGAGCTTTCAGCGAATGTGAACATCTTGAGGAAACCATAGCTCAGTACTATGATACTTTGTAGTACCCGACTGGCTACCACCCTCTAATTGACAATCTGCCGTCAAGCACCAACCTGTGTGTTCCGGTATTTGCACTTCAGAGCCTGTTCCGTGTAGGTTTTGTGAGCTTACGACCTTCGGCCACATCATCAGGCAAGCCTTTAGTCTGGGGGGAAAATGATTATATTACAAAAAACATACATTATGTACAGCCATACACAGCAACGTCAGTGAAAGGTGTTCAAGACAAAGATGTTGAGAAGAGATTGTCAGACAGAATGGCACAACTGAACGCTGCCATCGCTGCTCTACTTGCTGCCACTGCTGGTCAGTTAATTTGTTTGTTTACCGCCTACAAATGTTATATTTTATTTATGTTATGTTTGGTGCCTTATTTCCAAATTATTTGGGGTTTAAGTTCAATGTAGAAAGTGGCCCAAAAAATCAAAATGTCCTATCATGGCGATCCTTATATTGATTTGTACAAAATAAATTAAGCGAGAGTGATGGTTTTTAGAGGTCTGGAAAAACACTTCGGACATACTTACCCAATAAAAATTTTCAATGGACAACAAACTTGATTTTGTTTTATTTACAAGAGCAATAAGAATAACACCGTTCATATTTTTTGTAGATCGTGAAAACCCAGATTACGAAACTGCTGAATTAGCCGTCGAAACCATAAAAAACTTGATGCCAGAAGTTGTCAAAGGTATGAGGTGTTAATAACATATTAAGCCTTTTTGTAAGCAAATTATTTAATTTAATGTTATGTTTTGGGTAGACACGAAGGCAGTAAGTGCAAGCAAGGACGAAGCGACTCGCGCGGCCATGCTGCAGCAAGTGCGGGCGTTGTGCGAGGCGAGCCGCGGCATCTGCGCTAGTGTGGGGCAGCCACAAGCCGCGGTGAGTGTGTTTGTGTGGGTGTGGGTGTGGGTGAGTGTGTGTTTTGTCTGACCGAGGCTCTGTTGCAGGAGCTGGGCGAGGCCGTGTCCAAGTTCGCGGACGCGTCGGGCAAGCTGGTGTACGTCGTCAACCCTCGCGCCAAGGCGGCCAAGGAGCAGGAGGTATGTTTATATTTTTATTTAAGTTTTAGGTCCACACCGAGTATTTTTCGTGTTTTGATTTAGGAAACAACACAAATAATAACCATTACGAATAAATAACAATTAAGAAAATTAACTGATTATTTTATTTTATTACCTTACCAATATACATAATATTGTTTTTCAATACAGTTGCTCGTAATGTGACCCTTATTACATCGCTTTTAGGGCCATAAACCAAGCTATAACACACGCGTGCGTAATAGAATTATCCCTAAAAAGTAAAATTAGTACCTTACTACAAGTTGTGGGCACTAGGTATATGCGAGTATTTTCAATTTAACCGGGTAATACAGTTTTTTTAGTAACAACAAAGAGATTTTATGCCGCTGAAAATTCATGTACATTTTTGAAATAAATAATTGTGTACGTCTTTAATTAAGTCAAACAAACATTTATTTAATCAAATTATTCATCATTTACATTAATTTGTTATAAATATTTGCATTTTATCACTTAAAATTATAATTTTAAAGTAGGCTGTATGTTCATTGACCATCCATTTGGCGCATGAAAAAAAAACTTGCGCGCCATTTCCCATAATTTTGATATTTTGTTTTTATCGTATTTTTCGGTGTGTGGTAAAAATTATGTTTGTTTTTTCCTCGCAAATGTATTGAAAAACGTCGTTTGAAACTCATGAACTCTGCTCATTACACACTCTGCTGAATTACGCCCACGCCTACGGCTCGGGCTGCAACTCACAGCCTCGTGCGTAATGAGCAACTTAGCTCACTTGTATCATATCATAATTTACTATTACTGTACTGCGATGTGAACTAGGGATATGTGATATAAACTAGGAGATTCGTGATGCAGATATATTTGTGTGATGAAGCATGAGTGGTATGATGGTTATAAAAACACAACCTAACGAACTACAAATTTAAACCAAAAGCCGTGGTAGTGTAGTAGTCAACTTATCCTCCTATCCACCATAGGTACCACTCCAGACTTTTCGATGAAGAAAATTGCTAGTAACTTATTTGGAGAAACTTCTGAACATGCAAAAGTAATCGAATTGAAAGGCATGATAAGTTTACCTTACGATAGTAAAACTTGTTGATAGGGGTTGTACCCTATATGTGGGAGAAGGTGGTTGAATTACGTGCTTTTAGCATACAACCTTGCTGGCTTATCCGGATTATTCACTTTTCTTAAATGCAAATTTTATGGAAGTTAAATGCTTAATGCAAGGTTACTTTTGATTTGAGCGAGATGTGATCAGTAAAGTATGGTTGTAGATTATGGCTCTGTCTGCGGGTGTATGTGGGGAAGCATCCAAGCTGCTGGCAGGAGTGCAGCAGCTGGCTAGCAGTGTGGGCGGTGAGGGGGGCGCAGAGCTAGACGCCAGAGGAGCACATACTTCCGATGCTGCCCAAGCACTGCTCACTACTGCACAGGTATGTAGCTCATGCATTTTAAAGGCCTTTTAATAATCTCTTAGCACCAACTACGACTTTGTCAATTGCGGTAGGTGACGGCGTCTAGCATTGAGTCTCCTCGCTGCCAGTCGGCGCTGTTGTCGGCGGCAGACAACTTGTCACAGTCGGTGCAGCACCTGCGCTCCGCCTGGCAGCCGCTGCAGCTGCCTGCAGCGCTGCAGCCGCACAGGTCACAGCTCGAACAGGACTTGCAGCGTTTAGATGCTCAGCTGGACAAGCTTCGAGCAGCTTGCCACAGTGGTAGGGAAATATTTGTCGTGACATAATATAATAATAACGAATTGAATAGATTTATTTAACTTATGTACTCCGTGAACAATTTTAGATGATGCTGATGGACGTGGTGGTAATAAAGAGCAGGAACGTCTCAAGTTTATCGATAGCATGTCAAAAACCAAGGATAACTTGCAATCGGCTGAACAAGAGTTGAATAAGGTAAAATTGAAAGACTACTATATTGGGATTCTGATTCACTTTAGTTCCAAGTAAAGTCAACTATACATGAGCATTGGTTTTGCAGCCCGCCCAATTAGCGCCAGTGAAAGGAGTAAAAACTGTAGACCTGGAAACCAAACTATCAGACAGAATGGCACAGTTGAACGCTGCAATCGCTGCACTCCTTGCCGCTACTGCTGGTCAGTTTAATTACCTCACGATTCTTATTTAATGATCATCATCATCATCATCATCATGATCGCTTAGTATTATTATTAAACATTTTTTTAATTCCAAACAGATAAAAAGAATCCTGACTATGCGAAAGCGGAGCAAGCTGCTAAAACCATTTCAGAACTTATGCCTGGTGTTGTAAAAGGTATGTCCCTTTTTTACGTCAGAGTAAATGTAAATATAACTACCATGGAAAAAAATATACCTACATGTTTCTATTTTTTTTTCATTAGACACGAAGGCAGTAAGTGCGAGCAAGGACGAAGCGACTCGCGCGGCCATGCTGCAGCAAGTGCGGGCGCTGTGCGAGGCGAGCCGCGGCATCTGCGCTAGTGTGGGGCAGCCACAAGCCGCGGTGAGTGTGTTTGTGTGGGTGTGGGTGTGGGTATAGGTGAGTGTGTGTTTTGTCTGACCGAGGCTCTGTTGCAGGAGCTGGGCGAGGCCGTGTCCAAGTTCGCGGACGCGTCGGGCAAGCTGGTGTACGTCGTCAACCCTCGCGCCAAGGCGGCCAAGGAGCAGGAGGTAAGTTCATATTGTATCACTATGTATGAAAAAATAAATAGCCCTCAAACTTCTATTGTTTTTTAAGTAAATTTGCAGAGCTAAGTTGTTGGTTTTCCATCCAAAATAAATAAAATAATGTCATCGTATTTGTAAGACCTTGACTTTTCTGCTCTTCTTTGGTGTATTAAGTAGTAAAGAAAATAACAAATTTTGTTTTAAAGCAAATATAGAATAATATACATGACAGGGGCTACTTAGAGATGTTTGAAAGAACTTGGTATCCAGTTAGATCTCATTTCTTTTATTAGCGAAGCCGTCATCCAAGTAATTATATTGCTAGTTCTTTGTTACGAACTTGGCCTTCTTTGATATTTATGTTTTTGGTGACAAGTTTCCAACATCAACAATTGGACCGTGGTCCCTCAGTGACCTAGCCTAGCGGAAGATCTTCCCTTTTCAAAGTAGGGATCTACCACCTTGTCCTCGTATATGGAGGCTACGAGTACATATGTTTTCATATGTTATTCATTGAAATAGAAAACGTGATAGTTTGATCCTTTTTCATTAACAATGAAATGATACGTATTTTATGTTTGACTAGCTTCCGCCCCGAGGTTTCACCCGCGTTCCCGATGGATCTTTTGTTTTACCGGGATAAAAGAAGCCTATAGTCTTCCTGGATAAATGGGCTATACAAAAATATTTTTCAATTCGAACCAGTAGTTCCTGAGATTAGCGCGTTCAAACAAACCAACAAACTATTCAGCTTTATAATCTAATATATAAAATTCTCGTATCATAGTGTTTGTCTGCAAACTCCTCCGAAACGGCTCGACCGATTCTTATGATTTTTTTTGTGTATATTCTGAGAATCGGTCGTAGACTATTTTTTTTTATACCGCTACGCGGTTGTTACCGCGGGGGACAGCTAGTATTAGTATTGATAGTATGATAACTTAATGCTATTTGTCTTTTTGTAATATGTGTGTGCCTGATAGTCCAAAGTAGTGTAGTGAGATACTAGTAGACCAGAAATGAACTAGGGGATATGGAATTAATATGATTGGGAGTGCGATATGAACTAGTAGTGACGTGATAGAGTTTGTTGAGTAAAATATTACAGGGGAGTTTTTTAAAGAAGGATATGCCAAAAAAGGGACCTGTGAATGACTGTCTGTGACATCTTAGCTCCAAAACCGCTAATGATGAAGAAGTAACACGTGGAAAGCATTACATAAATAATACGCTTTCAGATAATGGGTCTATCAGCGAAGGTGTGTGGCAAGACGTCGCAACTGCTGGCTGGGGTGCAGCAGCTGGCGGGCGGGGTGGGCGGGGAGGGGGGCGCGGCGCTGGACGCGAGGGGCGCCCACACCGCCGACGCCGCCCAAGCGCTGCTGGCGACCGCGCAGGTAGCGTACTGTAGTGTAGTGTAGTGTAGTGTAGTGTAGTGTAGTGTAGTGTAGCCTTCCACGCACCGCTCCATACCAACCGACTACTGTCATTGTGTGGCGCAGGTGACGGCGCCGACCATCGAGTCCCCTCGCTGCCAGTCGGCGCTGGTGTCGGCGGCAGACGACTTGTCACAGTCGGCGCAGCAGCTGCGCGCCGCCTGGCAGCCGCTGCAGCTGCCTGCAGCGCTGCAGCCGCACAGGACGCAGCTCGAACAGGACTTGCACGCTCTCGACAAAGACATAGACAACCTGCGAGCGGCGTGTTCTAGCGGTGAGTGGCCAGGAATTAAAATTCAAATTAAAAGTGACGTCTTTCGATCGTATGTTTAAATTTATTTTATTCATAAATTTTAGATGATGGTTTCCAAGAAAAAGATCGTTTGAAATTGGTCAGCACTTTATCTAAAGCAAAAGATAATTTACAAGTTGCAGAGAAAGAATTGAAGAAGGTAAGGTATTATAGCTTTCAAGTATAGAATTAAATAAATGGAAATACATTTGAAATTATTTCGCAGCCCATCACCCCAGTGCGAGAGAATGTCACTAATTCTGAAGAATTGGAACATAAACTGTCTGATAAAATGGCACAATTAAACGCTGCCATTGCTGCTCTCATTGCTGCCACATCCGGTGAGTGCGGTTATACTCGTATTAACAGTTTGTATGCATCTGTTTTATTAATTACTCATTTACTTTGATTGTTTATATTCAGATAAAGAAAAACCTAACTACGCGCAAGCTGAGCGAGCTGTAAAATCTATTTCTGAACTAATGCCTGATGTAGTGAAAGGTGAGTTGAGTTGTCTTGTATCATTTTCATTTGTGTGATGAATAGAGATTCTTTCAGAGAGTGCTAAATGTTTAATATTTTCGCCAGACACGAAGGCAGTAAGTGCGAGCAAGGACGAAGCGACTCGCGCGGCCATGCTGCAGCAAGTGCGGGCGCTGTGCGAGGCGAGCCGCGGCATCTGCGCTAGTGTGGGGCAGCCACAAGCCGCGGTGAGTGTGTTTGTGTGGGTGTGTGTGTGTGTGTGTTGTGTGTGTGTTATCTGACCGAAGCTCTGTTGCAGGAGCTGGGCGAGGCCGTGTCCAAGTTCGCGGACGCGTCGGGCAAGCTGGTGTACGTCGTCAACCCTCGCGCCAAGGATGCCAAGGAACAGGAGGTAAGTTTATATTTTTATGACCACACTGAGCATTTTTCGAATTTTGATTTAGGAAACAACTCAGAAAAAAAAATACGAATAAATAAAAATAAAAAACCTTTACTGACTACTTTATTTAATTACCATACCCACATACTTTACCTTGCCAATATACATAATATTGTTTTACTGTACTGTGATGTGAACTAGGGATATGTGATATAAACTAGGCGATTCGTGATCCAGAAATATTTGTGTGATGAAGTATGAGTAGTGTGATGGTTATAAAGACACAACCTAAAGACCTAAAAATTATAACCAAAAGCTGTAGTAGTGTAGTAGTAAACTCATCCTGTTATGAATAAGCAGGTTTAAATTAGTTAGGACCCAGACTTTTCAAATAGTTAAATTAGAAATAAATTATTGGGAGAAACTACTGAACATTCAAGAGAAGTCGAATTTAAGGGTATGATAAGTCTATTTTACCTTAGTACTACTTGTTGATAGAGTTCTCACCCCAGGTGCGGGAGAAGGGGGTTAAATTTAGATCTTTTGGCATACAACTTTTATTTTTATGAGAAGTAATAGATGAATAATATAGATAATTTTATTTATTGCCAATTCACTTAGCCGGAATATTGGCTTTTCTTAAATGTTAATTTAATGGAAATGAAATGGGTTATTCAGCATTGGGGTTTCCATTTAGTGGGACTGATGTAATCATCAACATAAGGTGTGGCTTGAGCGAGATGTCAAAGTCAAAGCCGTTTATTCAGTTTAGGCCGAAGGGAACTTTTGAACGTCGAAGCTACTGAAGTTACCACCGATTCGGAAGTCGTCTTCAACTGAGAAGAACCAGTGAGAAACTCAGCAAGGTTACATTTTTTATATATTTTTTGGACAGTCTGAAAATGTTGGCTTTTTTCCATTAAATGTTTAACAATTTTGAAAGCAATACATAATAAGTATTAACAACAAATGAGAGAAACATAACAAAAAAAAGAAAAAGAAAAACAATAATGAGATTTGATCAGTAAAGTATGGTTGTAGATCATGGCTCTGTCTGCGGGTGCATGTGGGGAAGCATCCAAGCTGCTGGCAGGAGTGCAGCAACTGGCTAGCAGTGTGGGCGGTGAGGGGGGCGCAGAGCTAGACGCCAGAGGGGCACATACTGCCGACGCTGCCCAAGCACTGCTCACTACTGCACAGGTGTGTAGCTCATGCATTTTAATAGTAGATTATGCACCAAGGGGATAATAGTGTCTTACATTCGTCACGGGCGGCATATTATACCCGTAACGTAACGCGTAACGAGGGGTTCAAGCCGCCCAAGATGAAGACAGGCTTTATCCTCGAGTTGAATACTCTACTTTTCATACCTACTGCGAGACAAAATAAACCAAAGACTACATAAGATACCACATAAAAGTCAACTTGAGGCTTTCATACAACATTATATAACTTGGGATATAATGACTTGCTTTATGTTGAGGTTGCTTGATATGTAAATGTATATTGTCGAGCAGGTGGTATGAAAAGGCCTTTTTATTATCTCTTAGCACCACCTACGACTTTATCAATTGTGGTAGGTGACTGCGCCGAGCATCGAGTCTCCTCGCTGCCAGTCGGCGCTGGTGTCGGCGGCGGATAACTTGTCACAGTCGGCGCAGCAGCTGCGCTCCGCCTGGCAGCCGCTGCAGCTGCCTGCAGCGCTGCAGCCGCACAGGACACAGCTCGAACAGGACTTGCAGCGTTTAAATGCTCAGCTAGACAAGCTTCGAGCAGCTTGCCACAGTGGTAGGGAAATATTTGTCGTAACAGTTTGGTTTTACGAAAAGTCCTTCTACAATTGATGCTGGGGTAGCACTTTTAAAAGGTATATTTAATGCTTGGGAAAAGTCACAAATGTAATTGGTGTGTTCTGTGACCTATCCAAGGCTTTTGATTGCGTTGATCATGGGACACTTTTACGTAAGTTAAATTATTATGGGGTAAAAGGTATGGCACTTGATCTTATGAAATCATATCTAGGACAGAGAATTCAAAGAGTTGATGTAAATAGGGTTAAATCATCTGGTTCTCCTGTGCGTATTGGTGTACCGCAGGGCTCTATTCTAGGTCCTTTTCTATTCTTAATTTATATTAATGACTTTCCTTTTTATGTTAAAAATACTTGTGAAATTGTACTGTTTGCTGATGATACCTCACTGATTTTTGGTGTTGATAGACTTAAATCCAATTATGACGATGTAAACGGCGCATTAACTCAGGTATTGAATTGGTTTACTGTTAATAATCTAGTGTTAAATGCAAAAAAAACTAAATGTATTGAATTTGCATTACCCAACGTAAAAAAAGTAGGCTGTAATTTAATATTAAATAATGAAGCTCTTAATCTTGTTGAGTCAACAGTATTTTTAGGGATTACTTTAGACTCAAAGCTTCAATGGGGCTCCCAAATTTCATCAGTTGCGGCGAAACTCAGTTCGGCAGCTTATGCTGTTAGAAAAATTAGACAGTTTACAGATGTAGATACAGCTCGATTAGTATATTTTAGTTATTTTCATAGTGTCATGTCCTATGGCATTTTACTTTGGGGTAAAGCTGCTGATATAGAAACAATTTTTATTTTACAAAAGAGGGCAGTGCGAGCTATTTATAACTTGGGCTCTCGAACTTCCCTCAGAGATAAGTTTAAAGAAACTGGCATACTGTGATCTGTGTTACAGTTTGTAAATGAGTGTATAGTGTAGGATTCACGCGACGTAAAATTGAGCAAACAGCTATACAAATATATTAGAATTGTGAAATGACAATTTATACCATTTTCATTAAGTCTATTTCCTTGGATATCAGAATGTACGGCGATTTTTCGTTTTTTCGTGTATATACGCGGCAGTTTTTTGTCCAAACAAATTTGTAGTTTAACTCCTTGGCCTTGTCTTTACATTTATTAAGAAGTTGTTTGTTTTCTATCGTTAGATGTTCGTTTACGTACAAGGATTTTATGTCGCCGTCCATTTTGATATCTCTAGTGGTAAAACCACGCTTCCTCCTAACTGCGGATAAGAAGGCATCTTTCATGGAACGTTGACGAAAGCGAACAATGATAGCCCGAGGAACACCTCTTGTAGGTCGCTTAGCCCGAACCCGATGAGCGAATTCCACATCCACTTGCTGCAACCCCAAACCAGCGTGATCAGCTATGCTCATGATTATGTTAGGGAGCGATTCACCATTTCCTTCAGGAACTCCCATGACTTCGATATTGTTGTTTTGCCCATTGTTCCTGCTTTGATGAAAAATCTTCCACCGTGGCCAGTCTGGCCTCAAGTTTTTTGACACTATCTTTTAAAGAGTGGTTTTCCGACTGCAACTTTTTTATGGCACCAGTTTGAGTGTCTACAGTTTTTAAAATTACGTCGTACTGATCGCTAACGAGCTGAACTGATTCCTCCATTGCCTGGATCTTTTTAACGAGGGCTTCTGTTGCTTTGTTGACAACTTCATTTATGAAGTTTAGCAGCTCTTCTCTAACAGCAGCGAGAATTTCATCACGCATACTCGCCAAAAAATCGCAGTCCAGCTCCTGCTTTTTCTTAGTGATTCTGTGTAACAAAGCTGCGCTCCTCATCTACGCTGGAGACCATACTTGAATTCTGTCTCACTGGCGTTTCACTGTTATAATACCTTTTTTCTTTAACTTTACATTGTGGACAAATCCAGGTGGCATGGTCTTTTGATATAGGCCCTGTCACTCCAACGCATGACAAATGGTATTCTTGAGGACAAGAAGGTGCAGAACAAATTATCATATCCTTTTCATCAAGAGGATAACAACATGCACTGCATACACTCATGGCTGTTATTATTTTGATTTATAAACCTGCTAATAGTTTCAGTGATAACATATTGTGTGTTATAATTCGTATTTCTTGAAATAGTTTTTCTTTGTATTATTTGTAGTAAGCTTAAGTTAGTCATGCTCACTTTGGGGTCTTTGCTTGCGGCGGCATCGTGTGGCGGGTCGCTCACTTCCCTATAATATGTGTGAGGAGGGCGATGGCTGCCACATGCGTCATACTTGTGAACAGGTGCTGCTTGTGGGGGCTGGTCTGCTTAAGTTTGCAATCCATTTGTTTACTAAGTTACTCATAATTTAATTTTTTTTTTTTCCTTACTGTCATATAACACACATATTGTCAGTGAGACTAGATAAATAATTTGATGTAATGAATCTGAGTTGGTTTTGAAAAGAGTAATTGCTGAGTTTCTTGCCGGCTCTTCACAGTAAAAGCAACCTTCCGAACCGTGCGTTAGAGTCAGACTATTCATAAGTGCTTGTAAAGGCCTATTTGAATAAAAAATATTTTCATTTTTCATTTTCAACGTAATGTAATAATATCAAATTGAATAGATTTATTTGAGTTATGTTTACCTACAATTTTAGATGATGCTGATGGACGTGGTGGTAACAAAGAGCAGGAACGTCTCAAGTTTATCAATAGCATGTCGAAAACCAAGGATAACTTGCAATCGGCTGAACAAGAGTTGAATAAGGTAAAATTGAAAGACTACTATATTTGGATTCTGATTCACTTTAGTTCTAAGTAAAGTCAACTATACATGAGCATTGGTTTTGCAGCCCGTCCAATTAGCGTCCAAACTGCTGGCAGGAGTGCAGCAACTGGCTAGCAGTGTGGGCGGTGAGGGGGGCGCAGAACTAGACGCCAGAGGGGCACATACTGCCGATGCTGCCCAAGCACTGCTCACTACTGCACAGGTATGTATCTCATGCATTTTAATAGTAGATTCTGCACCAAGGGGATAAAGTAGTGTGTTACATACGTCACGGGCGGCATATTGTACCCTGAGCATAACGAGGGACTCTAGTTAACTCCCGATTGTAGAGAGTTCGGAGTGAAGCGAGGGGTTCATCCCGCCCAAGACGAAGAGAGGCTTTATCCTCGAAGTGAATACTCTACTTGTCATACTTACTGTGAGACAATATAAACCTAGGACTACATAAGATACCACATAAATGTCAATTTTGTGATGAAGATTCAAGAATTGAAAAATAAAAACAATAAAAACCCGTCTTTAATTTTTTTTTAATAGTAACCCAATAACAACCCGTGAGCTAAAAAAAATAGGCAGTACAAAAAAAGTCAGCAAGCCAGTCCGATTATTGAATAAACTTACACAATGCCCGTATCTATGCTAAGAGTTTCCATACTAATTTTAACGTTCCAAAGTAAAATATATCCCTTGGGGCTTTCATACAACATTATATACCTTGGGATATAATGACTTGCTTTACGTTGAGGTTGCGTGATATGTAATTGGATATTATCGAGCAGGTGGTATAAATAAATAATAAATATGAAATAGTAGATTGTATCATAAGGGAGCAAAATAGAGATAGAGTTTTAATGTAATATTATTATTTAATAAAACATAGAGTAACAACTAAATTGAAATTTAATAGTATCTAATAATAAAACAACTAAAAACTTACATTTACATTTGAGACATTTTCGCAATTATGAAAATTTATTGTTATAGTTTTATCTTTTTTATTCAGCCGGCGGCGCGACTATAGGCCGTCGTACCAGCCAGTCTTTATTCAAACAACATTTGCGTTCGATTTCTTTGGCGCTGAACACTAAGATATTCCAAATTCAAGAAGAGCGCGGCAAAGATAATTGCGGCGCACTTATCACACACCATAGAAAACACCACCTTTGGGTGCACTTAAAGGGGAACCAAGTCGTCGTTTTCGATTAGATGGGATGAAAAGGCCTTTTTATTATATCTTAGCACCAACTACGACTTTATCAATTGTGGTAGGTGACGGCGCCGAGCATCGAGTCTCCTCGCTGCCAGTCGGCGCTGGTGTCGGCGGCGGACAACTTGTCACAGTCGGCGCAGCAGCTGCGCTCCGCCTGGCAGCCGCTGCAGCTGCCTGCAGCGCTGCAGCCGCATAGGACACAGCTCGAACAGGACTTGCAGCGTTTAGATGCTCAGCTGGACAAGCTTCGAGCAGCTTGCCATAGTGGTAGGGAAATATTTGTCATAACGTAATGTAATAATAATAAATAGCTATTTTTTAATGTTTACTTACAATTTTAGATGATACTGATGGACGTGGTGGTAACAAAGAGCAGGAACGTCTCAAGTTTATCAATAGCATGTCGAAAACCAAAGATAACTTGCAATCGGCTGAACAAGAGTTGAATAAGGTAAAATTGGAAGACTACTACTTGAATTCTGATTCACTTTAGTTCTAAGTAAAGTCAACTATACATGAGCATTGGTTTTGCAGCCCGTCCAATTAGCGCCAGTGAAAGGAGTTAAAGCTGAAGACCTGGAAACCAAACTATCAGACAGAATGGCACAGTTGAACGCTGCCATCGCTACGCTCCTTGCTGCTACTGCTGGTCAGTTTCAATACTTCATAACTCCTATTTGATGATCGCTTGATAATATTAGTAAACATTTTTTTTTAAATTCCAAACAGATAAAAAGAATCCTGACTATGCGAAAGCGGAGCAAGCTGCTAAAACCATTTCAGAACTTATGCCTGGTGTTGTAAAAGGTATGTCCCTTTTTTACGTCAGAGTAAATGTAAATATAATTACCATGGAATAAAATATGTTTCTATTTTTCATCAGACACGAAGGCAGTAAGTGCGAGCAAGGACGAAGCGACTCGCGCGGCCATGCTGCAGCAAGTGCGGGCGCTGTGCGAGGCGAGCCGCGGCATCTGCGCTAGTGTGGGGCAGCCACAAGCCGCGGTGAGTGTGTTTGTGTGGGTGTGGGTGTGGGTGAGTGTGTGTTTTGTCTGACCGAGGCTCTGTTGCAGGAGCTGGGCGAGGCCGTGTCCAAGTTCGCGGACGCGTCGGGCAAGCTGGTGTGCGTCGTCAACCCTCGCGCCAAGGATGCCAAGGAACAGGAGGTAAGTTCATATTGTATCACTATGTATGAAAAAATAAATAGCCCTCAAACTTCTATTGTTTTTTAAGTAAATTTGCATAATAAAGTTGTTCGTTTTCTATCCAAAATGAATAAAATAATGTCATCGTTTTTGCGAGACCTTGACTTTTCAGCTCTTCTTTGGTGTATTGAGTAGTAATAAAAAATAACAAATTTGTTTTAAAGCAAGCATAGAATATTATGCATGACAGCCTGTCATTGACAGGAGCTATGATTTAGAGAAGTTTGAAAGAACTTGGTATCCAGTTAGATCTCACTTCTTTTATTAGCGAAGCCGTCATTCAAGTACTTATGTTGCGAACATGGCCTTCTTTGACATTTATGTTTTTGGTGAGTACGAGTTTCCAACATCAACAATTGGACCGCGGTCCCTAGACGGTGACCTAAACTGGCGGAAGATCTTGTAATAGGAGTATTAATATATTCTAATATTCTCAGTTGCACTGCAACATAACGTTAGTGCCTGCGACACTGTGACGCATGTTGCTTAGTTAGCAGTAAGATACTTTATAAGTTAAGTAAATTGTACTGTGTTTGTCTTCGAACTTTGGGAACCAATCAGTAAACATCTCATCTACAACATGTGTTTTATTCGACGACCGGCAAGCTTCTTACATGGCGATCCATAGCCAGTTTTCTTGTGAAGATTCTGTAACCATCATGAACAAAAAAGATGCCAAGTCCACTGAAACCTCGAATCACCTGTATTTAAGAAAAAATGACAAAAAAACAAAAATTATGAATGAAGAGCTATATTAGAAAAAGACCATTGAATCATTGAAAAATAAATATAAATTTAATGAAGATAGAAAGCTGCTGTAAAATATAAAATTAATAAGAAGTGTTGGTGCCGGGTGCCGGGAGAATGCTCAAACCTATTATGTGACGAAAGGATACGCTGGCTGCCGGGAGATTCAATGTACGGGTCAGATGAGGAGCAGCTGGGAGCCAGTTTGATTCCATAGTAGTAGAGTAGTTGGATTCCATTTTGGTGTTTTTCGTATAACACTACGGTTCACACTGAGACAAAATATACTTCGTATGAATTAGTTTTTGGAAAAGTTTGTAACCTTATTAGAATCTTCCCTTTTCAGAGGAGTAATCTACCAACTTGCTCCTCCATATATGTTTTCATATGTGATTTATTGAAATAGAAAACGTGATATTTTGATCCTTTTTCATTAACAATTACATGATACGTATTTTATGTTTGATGATAACTTAATGCTATTTATGTCTATTTGTAATATGTGTGTACCTGATAGTCCAAAGTAGTGTAGAGAGATACTAGTAGACCAGAAATGAACTAGGGGATATGGAATTAATATGATTGGGAGTGCGATATGAACTAGTAGTGACGTGATAGAGTTTGTTGAGTAAAATATTACAGGGGAGTTTTTTAAAGAAGGATATGCCAAAAAAGGGACCTGTGAATGACTGTCTGTGACATCTTAGCTCCAAAACCGCTAATGATGAAGAAGTAACACGTGGAAAGCATTACATAAATAATACGCTTTCAGATAATGGGTCTATCAGCGAAGGTGTGTGGCAAGACGTCGCAACTGCTGGCTGGGGTGCAGCAGCTGGCGGGCGGGGTGGGCGGGGAGGGGGGCGCGGCGCTGGACGCGAGGGGCGCCCACACCGCCGACGCCGCCCAAGCGCTGCTGGCGACCGCGCAGGTAGCGTACTGTAGTGTAGTGTAGTGTAGTGTAGTGTAGTGTAGTGTAGTGTAGCCTTCCACGCACCGCTCCATACCAACCGACTACTGTCATTGTGTGGCGCAGGTGACGGCGCCGACCATCGAGTCCCCTCGCTGCCAGTCGGCGCTGGTGTCGGCGGCAGACGACTTGTCACAGTCGGCGCAGCAGCTGCGCGCCGCCTGGCAGCCGCTGCAGCTGCCTGCAGCGCTGCAGCCGCACAGGACGCAGCTCGAACAGGACTTGCACGCTCTCGACAAAGACATAGACAACCTGCGAGCGGCGTGTTCTAGCGGTGAGTCGCAATTGTTGTAAAGATGTCGAATGTCATTGAAAAAAAAATATATCACTCATTGGTATTGTTATTTATAGGTAATGATGGACGTAATAAAGAGAAAGAGCGTGTCAAGTTAACCAGCATTTTATCTAACGCCAAAGACAATTTGCGAGCAGCTGAGCAAGAATTGAATAAGGTGACTATTTTTATCAATTAGTGTTTTAAAATGTTTAAAAGGTGACCAAAGTTTTGATTCTATTATATTTTTGTATTCAAGCCATTGGCAACAGCACCAGTTAAAGGTACTAAATCCGAAGAACTACAAAATAAATTGGCAGACAAAATGGCACAACTTAACGCTGCCATCGCTTTGCTCATCTCTGCTACATCGGGTCAGTATTTATTTCTGAAAAACATATTATCGGTTGACCTATATAATAATATTATAAATATGATAAAATTGCTGTCTTTTGTGTTCTAGATCGTGAAAATCCTAATTACGTACAAGCGGAACAAGCTGTCAAAACGATCACTGATCTAATGCCTGAAGTTGTGAAAGGTGAGTGCTGTTATCAAATATTACATTTATCGTCATGAATCCTCATAAAACGTCTCTTTGTATGCTTTTCGCCAGACACGAAGGCAGTAAGTGCGAGCAAGGACGAAGTGACTCGCGCGGCCATGCTGCAGCAAGTGCGGGCGCTGTGCGAGGCGAGCCGCGGCATCTGCGCTAGTGTGGGGCAGCCACAAGCCGCGGTGAGTGTGCGAGTGTGAGTGTGTGTTTGTGTGTGTGTGTGTTGTCTGACCGTGACTCTGTTGCAGGAGCTGGGCGAGGCCGTGTCCAAGTATACAGAGGCATCTGGCAAGTTGAATGACGTCGTTAGTCTTCGGGCCAACGGAGATAAGGAACAGAGAGTAAGTAATTTAAATTTATTTCAAACTAACTTCTGCTTCGCAGTATTACCCGCGTTCCCGAAGAATCTTATGTTTTCCCGGGATAAAATGTACCGTTGAGCCGTTTCGGAGCCTGTTTGAGACAAAATTTCAGACAGAGGGACAAAGATTTAAAAATCGGAACCGTTGTAAGTGAAATCGACCCACACTTAACCAGTTTTATGGTCTCATATTTACTGTTGTGTGTGAGCCTTCGGAACATGAGTCAAATATTTTCGCCTGAAATTCAAACTATATAATTGTTGTAGATAATGAATCTATCGGCAAGTGTATGCGGCAAGGCGTCGCAACTCCTGGCTGGAGTGCAGCACCTGGCGGGCGAGGTGGCCGACCAGGCCGGCCGCCGGCTGGACGCCAGCGGCACCGACGTCGCCGACGCCGCCCAGGCGCTGCTCACTGTCGCACAGGTATCGTGCATTTGTTATGTTGTAGGTGCCCACTATTGGCATTATCACGGTTCTTATTTATTACGTATATGTAAATCGTTATTTTCTAGGGATTTAACTATTTATGAAATTTGCATGGGCTTGCCGTTAGTAAGATAGTATTTTTTGGTTCCCACTGATATTCCAAATAATATTTCCCTCATTAATGGGAGAAATCTGAATGTCGCGCAGGTGACGGCGCCGACCATCGAGTCCCCTCGCTGCCAGTCGGCGCTGGTGTCGGCGGCAGACGACTTGTCACAGTCGGCGCAGCAGCTGCGCGCCGCCTGGCAGCCGCTGCAGCTGCCTGCAGCGCTGCAGCCGCACAGGACGCAGCTCGAACAGGACTTGCACGCTCTCGACAAAGAGATAGAGAAATTGCGAGCGGAGTGCTTGTCGCATGATAGGAGTAAGTTATGTACTGACTTTGTTAAGTTGAAGAAATTCTTTAGCTTTTTACATATTTATGAAAGTCTGGTCTTTTCATTGCTAACTCACAAAAAATCTCTCACATCCTTCTAGCCTGTTAGACATTTTTCTTAATGATTGTGGATGTCTCTCTAACATCTAAAATGGACAGTAGGTATCTACTTCGAGCGAATTCGAAGTAAGTATCATTAAATCTTAGCATTAATTAACAAGGAATCATAATTATGCCACAATCGTACAATAAAGATTTACCGGGCATTATAATTTGACGGCCCTTGTTCCAACACGATCCAGAAGCTCCCAGCACCCCGACCAAGCCGCAGCCGCCGGTGCCGGCCAGGAAGGCCTCTGTGGAGCCGATGTCTCCCAGGACGGTCGGCCACGCTCAGGCAGGTAGACGAAGCAGCACCTTTGCGCAGGAGTTCCTCGATCAGATGCGAATGGATGAGTCTAAGAGTAAGTTGTGTTTTTAAAAGTTTTCGGTCGTCATGTAAATGTCTTTCAGGGATTTGATTATTTGCTCTTTTAATTGTCCCATTGCTGAGTAAAGTGGTTCTATAATTATGATTGAACGGGGTGCGAGCAATCTGATTACATAATAAATTATATGGGAGCATTTGTTCGATTGGGGCACACGGTTCTCCTTAATTTAATTCAACTGAAATCATGTTCAAGGTGCAGCCAACGATACCTGCAAAAGAAAGACTGATGTTGAAAAGATCCTGCACCAGGAGTTCCTACAGTCCATCGATGATGCTGACAAGGGTATACGTCATGCTGAAGAAGTCTTGAGACAGGTATGAGTTAAGATTTTATTGTTTTTGTGTGAACGGACGTGAAAAGTTAAGATATTATTATTTATTATTATTATTAGTTAGAAATCAAAATAGAATCAAAATATTTTCCTTTAGTCATAACTATTAAATGAGTTGACAAATCTGTGTTAATTATAATAATCATTGGCGTTACTGTTTTATAAAGTTTGAACTCTAACAAAATTCTTGATGAATCAGGTTTTCCATGGCACAATTTTTTTAAACAAATTAAAACTCTTGGAGGATCAGAGAGTGGTATTTATGAGAAAATGATGTATACAATACACTTATCGCGAAGATTTTTTCCCGTCTCATAGATTTACAACTCGCAAAGCACCACGATAAAGAGTCCAGCAATAAGTCCGGAAGAGATTACAGCCAAGCAGCGAGAGCTGGAAGATATATTGGCCGCTGCGGGCGTTGAAGTCGCTAATCTTGTTTCGGCTAACTGTGAGTCTACATTTTCATGTCTTTTATCTCTTTCTCTTTCGTATGTATTAGTGAGAACTTGATATATTTTATAAATTAGTTAAGTTTACGAATAGCTTTTATAATTTCTCCATTACGATGATAAGGACAGTATCACAACGTCGTCAAAATCCAGACTCCTTCAACCCGAAGATCTTTAAGACTACAGTGAATAGGCTTCTTTTGGTCAGCATGCTCCATCCTTTATCTCGTCTTCGCGCTGAAGGCTGCCTGTCCACCGGAGTAGATCTAGGAAGGGGACAGGAAGATTTATGGGTGGATCTGTGACTGAACAAATAAACAAGACCATGTCATAAAAAAAAAGCGGAAGAAAGGAGTGAGTTGAAGCGATCACAAATAAATTGGGGACAGGCAGTTGATGATGATAACTGCGACAGGTTATTTTCTTCTCACAGATGAACCTTCATGAACTGGCCCTTTTTATTTCATTTCTGGTTCATTTTTTTTGCTACATGTACGGCTGAACATATTAAACTCTACAAAACACAAGCCTTCCCAGACAAGATGGATGTCGACAACTGTCATCAATACTAGACGATCAACCTTTGTAAGGTTGACATTTGGAATCAATTCGATCTCTCGAAAAATTGATCGTTTAGTATCGATCACAATTGTTGACATCTAGACGCCCTGTAGATGAAAACTATCCATTATGTATGAGATATATAGTATGTACGTTTATGTAGACATGCATTTACAAAATAACCTTTTACATTGTCTTTGTACATTATGAATAGGAATAGCGGTCAGCGTCTTACGTTGTTAACAGTACATAGTTTACAAACTGATAAATTTTATTTCAGATGCGGACAACATTGATTACAAGACAGCTTCTAAGTGCACTAAAGTATTGCCGCAGTTAATGAACAGCATAGCCGAAGGTACGTGGTGTCATATATTTCAATATTTCGGCCATTTTTGAAGTAATTTCTGAGGAAATTTATGTCATGTACCTACAAACATATTCAATTCACTATCGCGCCTTATTGTGTAGACGCGAAGATCCTGCAACACAATCAGATCAACGAGGCGGCCAGGAAGGCGTTCATGAACGACATGCTCGGGCTGTGTCAGGCCTCTAGGAAATTGTGCGACTCTGCCAAGAACAATAGAGAGGTAACTATTCATCACCATCAACCTACATCAGTCCACTGTTGGACATAGGTCTTGCTAGCAGCAACTGGAGTATGAAAGCCGAAAATATCGGGCTCAGTGGCGTATTTTGACAGAGACCTATGTCCAACAGGTAACTATTATTTACCTTTAATTTATTCATTTACACGGTGGTAGGGTACTTTGTATTACTCGTCTGGCTGGCTGCGAAGTTAAATTTTGTGTTCGGATAGCAGCACTTGAGAAGCAGTTCCCTTCTAGGCTTTGTTTGCTTACCACGTTCGACCATGTAAATAAGTTATTTTTGGATTGGCAATAGGAAAATTTACTTGCCAATTTTCCTCGCTAAAGGCGCCACTGTATTACGAAACAAATGACGCGATTTTTTTTTCAGTGGCGCCATCTACGATTACCTTTGCGTAAGCTACCCTTTTGAATGTACATTAATGAACAATAAGGGGTATAAAACAATATGGATGAAAATGTTTATTTTATTCTTTAACTAAAAAAAATAGATAACAATATAAATATCTTCTATCCTATATCCCAGAGATGTTCTTAGAACTGACGACAGTACACATACAATAACACTAGATATTTTGTTGTTTATTACTTTATCAATGCGTTTAGAAACTGAACGATGCGGCAGTAGAGTTTGGCGACAAATCAGCGAAGCTGTTGCATGAAGTCAGCATCGATGTGGATCCATTTGTTGAGAAAGAGGTATGTTGTTTTTTTTATTATTTTAAATTCCTTTCATCATAACTTAAAACTAAAGCAAGGACAGTAGAAGGGATTCGAAAATTAGTTTGTAAATAATTGTTAGTCTGTCTGATTGTCTATCCGGTTTTCACGCTAAAACTGCCAAACTAGGCAAATTTTTACCAGGCCCCCCTGACGCACGACCGAAGCACTTTTTTTTAACAATTTACAGTATTTCTCGACAGCAACTGCACTATTAGTTTTTTTATTAGAATACAATTTTCTGAACGATAAGTTATGACACAAAGAAAATAGGGAGGGGTAGTTATAGATAAATCATTACTTTCGACAAAAACGTATTGATATTAATGCCTGACCATCACGCAATTATATATTTTTATGTTAAAACGATAATACTTGTGAATATGACAGTTTGCGGTAATTAACCTAACGTCAGATCAATGAAATATTTACATTCGGCCGTTGGATAGCGCTATTCAAAAGTGTTTTTTTTTTTTTAGTAGGTTACTGTACACTCTCAGTGTCTACTTTTTCTTTTTTGATCACACAACATTTAGTGTTTAAAAGTAACTTTACTAGCTTCCGCCCCGCGGTTTCATCCGCGTTCCCGAGGGATCTTATGTTTACCCGAGATAAAAAAAGTAGCCTATGTTCTTCTCCATACCATAGGCTATCTGCATACCAAATTTCATCGCGATCGGTTCAGTGGCTTAAGCGTGAAAAGATAACAAACAAACAAACAAACCACTTTCGCATTTATAATATTAAAAGTTAGGATAGAAATGTTAAGAACTTGGGTTTTCCAAAATATCTTTGAAAAGTAATAATAATGTACATTTCTCGTAGATAATATCCCGCGCTAAAGCCATAGGCGACAGTGCGTCTCGGTTAGCTCTAGAATCAGCGGAGCTGGCGTCGAGTAAAGCTGCAGGTGAGGCCGGGGATGGGTGTGCGCGGGCTATCTGTGAGGCCGGCGCCAGCTGCGTCGACGCCGCTGGGAAGCTCGTTTATACATCTAAGGTTAGTTTTATGTCAACATTTTACATGATTACGTTTAAAGTTATATGCTTATCACATTCGGACACGTCATCACTTGCCACTGTTTCGGGCGTCATAGCGTCGTAAAGTTATTTAGAAATCAATTTACTATAAATAGAAATAATGTGGAAATTTTACAGAGCTTCCAAATTATATGTTCTATTTTGGGTATGTGCGTCCATTTCTTGTAAATAAATGTGTTTTCTTTCTTTCTTTAGATCGTATAATCCTTTCTTTGAAGCCACTCCCATCCCTTATTCAAAGTATGGACAAAAGGTAGTGACATCATGGCATGTAATTTTGTTTATTTTTTATTGTGATGGCAAATTTGATATTCGTTTCCTCCCTATCCCGAAGAATCCATACTACACATACATAGGAATCTATACTAATAAAGAAGCTTGTCAGTCATAAATTTGTTCGTCAGTTGGTAGCTCCATCGATCCATAACTCAAAATGTCAAGAAGCGCTGATCTCGTCAGCGGACAACCTCTCCATGAAACTGAAGACGTTCTCGTCGTCGCGGTCCCCGCTGGCCGCCGACCCTCGGAGCCTCGAGCTGGCGGCCGGCGCCGAGCGGCTCGAGGCGCTGCTGGGCCGGCTGCGCCGCGACCTCGGCAACCTCGGCGCCCTCCGGCGGGAGAGAGTGCTGGTGGCGGGAGAGGACACGCCGCTCCGGCAGTCCACTATGGAGATACTCGAGGACGTGAAGGTATGGTTGCAGCGGGCGGGACCCTGTACTCGGTCTATGTGATGATTACGCACCGTGTAGCGAAAACGTTTAACAATAATTTCAGAACATATAGGGTAGCTTAAATATTATTCGATAGCCGAGGAATAAAGTGCTGGAAACTCGACAGTTTCGGAGAAAAACAACTTTTAAAGTTTTAAAATTTTTTTTGCTCTACGTCCGTCTTCCGTCTCAGACACACTTATGGCTAATATAATAATAAATATTCGAAGTAATCTTACAGGAGGCGACGTCTTTCGTCGTTATCATCATCATCTCGGTCGCAAGACGTCCACTGCTGGACAGAGGCCTCCAATAGAACCGGTCTTAACATTTAACTTCAGTGTTTAGACTAGAACTCGTTCTAACCTGTCTCATGTCCTCACGTGTCTAGCGCCGAGCGGAACGAACCGACATCCCCGCGGAGCAGCGCCGCCAGTTCGCGCAGTACTCCAACAAGCTGTCGGCCGCCGTGATGGCGTTCGACCTCGCTAACTCCAGGTGCATCCGGGCTCCCAACGTGAGTTCATTCTTTAAATCAAAACTAACGAGTGATCCACTTGAGCTACACAAGTGGGTACTGTCGCCTATGTACATTATCAATATAATACCGAGGGGATTTTTTAGAAAACTACTAGGAAGATTTTTGGGAAATTCAACACCTAAGGAGGTAAAATAGGGGTATGCGGGTGAAACCGTGAAGCGGAAGACTAGTTGATTATATATAGATTACTAGCTTTCTGTCCCACGGTTTCATTCGGGATTTTCTATTTTATTCCATTACGGGTTGAATTTTGAAAATACTTTAATAGATACCTAGGCTACGTAAAGGCCTTATGAAGGCTAGTATTGAGTCAGGTCTACAGAAAGTCTGTCGTCTACGATAAAAATAGAACTTTACAAAGATTTGATATTCCAGGACACAAACAAACGTCGCGAGCTGGAGTGCGCCATCCAGAACCTGCAGACGATCGTGCTGCAGGAAAGACCCAAGAGAGGTGATAAGGACCCCGGCAAGATCGTTGACTTACTTGTAAGCCTTTTAACATTATTACTCTGAGAACTGCAGACCTCGCGCATTTTTACGTTTTCAACCTCCATATCTCCGACATTTTCAAAATTTCCCAAAAACCGAATTGACAAAAAAAAAACCAAATAATGATCGAATCTGCTCACAAAATTTCAGACAATCTGTTGAGAAATTGCGACCTATAGATGAGAACAGTCGGATATCTGGACATGCGAAAGCATTTTTGCCCAAGCTGAAATGGAGACGCTTCGCGCTCGCTCGGTCGATAAATAGATGTCCCAAAAAATTTAAAAATATGATAAATAAACCATTTTTCACAGGATTTCGTCCAGGATGTGTCCAATGAAGCTGAGAAATTGACGGAGGTAGCCAGCTCAGTGGATCTACCGCGTGGGAAGGGGACTGTTGCGGTATTACTTTTTTTTCTAACACCCATTGCCTACACCGACATTTTTACATACATGAAAATCATTATTATAGATCGACAAATAAAACTTAAGTCTTATCTCAAAAATAAATGGTGTTAATCGACAATATACCTTATGTCATAGGGCCAGGTTCCAAATTAAATTATTTTGATCTTGATTGAAAATTTCACTTAAGCTAATTGAAGTTTTATATAGACCTACCAAAGAGTTAGTTACATAAAATAACTTTTTTTGTGTTTTTTTATACGACTTCAAAAAAGGAGAAGGTGCTCAATTCGTCGGAATCTTTTTTTTTTAATGTACATTCCCCGATTACTCGAAGACGCCTGAACCGATTTGGAAAAATATTTTTTTGTTTGAAAGGGAGTTGGTCCCATTGGCACCAAGTCAGGATCTGATGCTGGGATCCCAGAAAAATCGAGAGCAACCGTAAAATTTTATAGGGACGCATCATAATGTGTTTTATATATTTTTTAAAGCTATCCAAGTATTTGCGTCTGCTACTCATCATCTCATGTTGCTGAGCTGATGCTGGAAAATATAACTCCTTAACTATTAGGAGTTAGTGAATAATTCTTAAAATATTATAGGCACGTATATACCGCTACTTCTGTTCCTTTGAGTTAGTCAGGTGAGCTGATGATGGAAGGTACAACTCCTTGTTAGTTAGGAGTTAGGGGATAATTCTTAAAGTACTGTATAGACCGCTAGTTTTTATTTTTTTCTAATTATTTGGGCGATAGCTTCGGGAGTCTTAATAGGTTACATTTTTGGATATTTTTTATAGTCTGACTATATAAACAATTCATTACCAAGGTTACGTCTCCGAAGAGAATTTTTTTATATAAAGTTATACAAAATGTCCGAAGACAAACAGACATATTAATGCACACAAAAATCAAACCTACGACTGTGTAGCGTGATATGTAGGGTATCTTACCAACCACGCCAACCGGACCCTTTATGAATAAACCATTGTTTGTACACAGGATATAAAAGACCAGTGTCACAAGATAATCCACAACGCGTCCAGTCTGCTGCAGCCTGCACACAGTCCGTCGAAGGCTGACAACACCATGCTCGATGATATACTAGAGGTTGATCAATTTGGACAGGTGAGTCACGTGCCATACGAAAGTTAACTGTATTTTCAAGAGGATAGTGTTTTTTTTAAATGTGTATGAAAATTTAAAATGGGACCAACTCTGAAAGAGCGAAAAATATTGCTAAAGATAATGCCAACGATCAATCTTTAGGATCTTTCCTATAAAGCTTTCTTTCTTTCTTTCTTTTTGAAGCAGCTGAAAATTATTTGGCTGGTTGCTAATGAATACCTACAAATTATCTATTAGATATAATGTATAGATATCTAATAGATAATTAGCTCTGTCAAATTATTGTTACGTAACTGTTTTTCTTGTACGTATGCTTTTTCCTTTCTAAATGTAACATTTTATTATTTTGCTTTGTGCGTTACTGTGTTTCGGTTAGGAGGGTATGGGAGCCGGTGAAATTACAGGCACAGGAGACTTAACACGTTCATGTCTCAAGGTTGGCAACGCGTGAGTGATACCCCTGGCAGGGAAAATATAATATTGTATTTTTTTTGCCGGTGGTGTTATGAGCGTCTATAGGCTACGGTAACCGCTTACCATCAGATGGGCCGTAAGCTTGTTTGCCACCTAGTAGTAAAAAAAATAAATGTTTGTTGGTTTTTTTTTTCTAATATTTTTAGAAACTTTTATTTGTTTTTTTTCTGGTGTATGTCAAACGATTCTTACTACTACTACGATACTATTAAATATAACTTATCTGAAACTAACCACTAATTTGTGTAACTTGATGACTTGAGTTGAGTTTCTCGGTTCTTCTCAGTTGAAGGCGACGTCCGTACCGGTGGTAACTTCAGTAGCTTCGACGTTCATAAGTGCCCTTCTAGGGCCTAAACTGAATAAATGGTTTTGACTTTGACTTGTCTGTAGGATTGCGACAACCGAGTGGAACAGATCAACTCACTGTTGAACAACTTGGAAGGTGAAAAGGCTGCACCGGTGCTGAAGGAACAAACCATTGCCTTGACTGAGAGCTGTAATCTATTGAGGTAAATATTTAGTTAGATTACCTCATGAGGTACACATGGGTATCGGAAATATTGGTATATATATGTATTTATATTATTATTATATTAACTTTTCGCCCGCCGCTTCGTTTGCGCAGACTTTATAAAAAAACTAGCTTCCGCCCTGCGGTTTCCACCCACGTTCTCGGGGATCTTATGTTTTCTCGGAATAACCTTAGCATATAGCATTCCTCAATAAATGGGCTATCCAACATTGAAAGAATTTTTCAAATCGAACCAGTACTTCCTGAGATTAGCGCGTTCAAACAAACAAACAAACAAACTCTTCAGCTTTATAATATTACTATAGATTATAATTTTCCCGTTAGCCAACTTCGATGAAACAAAGAATATTCGAAACTATGCCTCATTAACCTATGGCAACTCTTTGTAAATCCGTTATTATTTGCTATGTAAACTTTCTAACAGTATAAAAGTGAACTCCAAAAATCTTTAATTTACGATAAGTCTTTTTGCAACATTCGATTTTAATGACATATATTCTCCTCCAAATTAATGTTACTTGTGAAATACTACAAAAAAATCCGTTTAGTAGTTCAGGAGATGGGCGCGAACAAACAAACAGACAGACTGACGGTAAATAATTCTAAAAATCGCCGGTCTACGTTCTATTAGGGTCTGTGGAATCATGTCGGTAAACATGATGACTCGCAAGGCCTGTACCCGGGACTTGGAGGACAAACTTAGAAAGGCCCTACAAGATCTCAAGGCCTGTACCCGGGACTTGGAGGACAAACTTAGAAAGGCCCTACAAGATCTCAAGGCCTCCCAAGTTCTTTGTGACCAACTGATGCAGGAACGTGAAGAGAGCGAGGTTGAAGTTAAAAATATGAATAATAGAAATAGTCAACTGAAGAAGGAGCTGGCTGAGCTTCACAACAACTACACTGAAGTCCTCGATCAGCGGAATCACTTACAGGAAGAGGTATCATCTTTCAACGAATGCAGTGACACCTATGAGACAGCGCTGACTCGCATTACTGAACTAGAACTGAACTTGAGTCAGGCTAACAACAAAATCAGCTGTCTGGAATTTGAAGCGAGCTGCCACCAAACCAACAATACACTGAGCCTCTTTGATGAGCTGATCGGGAGTGATTCATGTTCTCAGCCGGCAAATTCTGTAGTTACTATTGATCTAACTAATGATAGCTCAGTTCATACTCATAATAAAATAAATATATTAATGACAAGTCACAATAAAATTAAGAAATACCTAAAATTAAATAAGTTTATTAGAAAAACCAACTCTATAGTTAAAAAACAAAAATGTTTTTATAAAAATGTAGAATTAAGAAAAGAGCATATAAACAACATTAATCAGTTAAGGGAATATAAAAAGCAACTTTACCATTGTCAAAAATTATATGATACTGACACTCAGCGTTTGATCTCTGACCTTGAGCACAAGGAGTATTGTCTTAGGGACCTTGTTTCTAAGTATGAGAATGCTCAGAAGGAAATAAATGAGCATATATTGGCAGCGACACACCTAGTTGACTTATGTAAGTACAATGAGGATAGACTAACATCACTAACCAACAATCACACTTGTGACTGTGACCATCTGACAACTGGTGAGTTGCTTCCAATATCTCCTGACGGTCAGAGTGCTGTTCAGGGTATTAGTTCTGAATTAAAATACATTTGTCCTCTAGTAAAAAAGACAATTATTTTCTCTGATAAAATAGGCACTGACTTTGGCTCAATCTTAAATAAACATGTAAATCATTCGGTAATTAATTATTGTATGCCAGGAGCAACATACAAACAAATAATGGATCAAATCATGCGTTCAAAATTTGATGATCAAACAATAATTATCATTTTAATTGGCCAGGCATTACATATATGTAAAAATGATTTAATAAATAGTTTTAACTTTTTGACCAAACTAGGGGTAATGAAAGTAATGTTATGTGCTTTTCCATACTCTTCTAACTACTCTGAAAAAGAGAATAATTATATTTGGCGGTTAAATAATCTTATGTACAATGTGACATGTCGTCATAGTGATGAATTTATTTACTTTGATTCTAACAAGTTTGTCAGTCATTTACAACTGACACAGGATACATTTTTTATTCCTAAAAAATGCAAGAAATTGATTGCTACTCTTGTAGCTTATAATATTAATAGGTTAAGGGATGAAACAGTTTTAACTAGTAAGACTACTATTAATACTGTGAATAGTTTTTTAAACATTTAGTTTCGACAACAGAGAAGCACAACAATTCAATTTCACTTGTACACCAAAATATTAATCGCTTCTTTGGCAAAATTCTTGATATAGATTTATTACTCGATTCTATAAAAATTGATGTATTATGTTTCACAGAGACATGGTTGAAACCGGACACCATGCTTTTTAATATTAAAAACTTAACGGTTGCCAGTGTATTTAATAGATTGTCAGCAGAGGGTGGCGGCTCAATTATTCTTTTAAATAATAATATTAAATTCAAGGAACGGAAAGATATTTGTAGCCTCTCTGTTGAGCGCGTCTGTGAGGTGTCTTGTGCAGAGTTAGATAGTTATATAATTCTTTGTGTATATAGGCCACCAGCATCAAATTTTATACTATTTTCCTCTACAATTGAAGAGATTCTTCGAAAGTTATTTAAGTCGAATAAATCAATAGTTCTATGTGGTGACTTTAATGTAGATATTCTTACTCATTCGTCTGAAAGTAGAAATTTCGTTTCTTTGTTTAAATCATTTAACTTAGATTTATTGTTTAATGAGCCAACAAGATCAACAGCTACATCAGCTACATGTATAGATAATATATTAACAAATAGCAATATATTGGGAAAATCGATCATAAGTGGTGTTCGTTCAGATCATATGGCTCAACTAATCAAACTACCATATAAAAGTCAAATTTCCAAGGTAACAAAAGTAATTAGGCCTACTACAAAGGTTAGATTAGATAACTTTAAAAATAATTTAGAGTTAAGACTCGAAAGTAAAGTTTATAATAGTAATCAGCCCAATATTTTGTATGAAGGTTTATTATCTGATATATGTGTTAATTTCAATAGAGCCTGTCCTTCGAAAATAGTGAAAGTTAATAGTAAATTGGTATTTAGTGACTGGGCTACTAAAGGAATTCGAAAGAGCCGAGATAAATTGTATGAACTTTACCATTTAAAATCTTTAACTAGAAACGAAGATTTTCATAAATATGTTAGGAACTTTTCAAAATTATTTAAAGTAGTATGTAATCTAACTAAATCCTCCTACATAAGTAACAAAATTGGTAAAGCCACTAACAAAATAAAGACAGTCTGGAATGTTATTAATACGGAAACTGGTAAAATTAAAGATAAGAGTGAACAGCTAACGCTTAAAATTAATGATAGATTGTTGTCAGATAAATTGGAAGTAGCCACTGCTTTTGAGCACTTTTTCTCCAGTATACCGGGGGAGACTACTCAATGTCTTAAATCTTGTCCTAAAGTAGCGGAATCATTACTAAAGCTTCATATCAATAAATCATATCCTAGTTTTAAATTTAGTTATATTAATGCTAATGATGTTTTAAAAACTTTTAATTCCCTTAATATGAAAAGTACTGAAGATTTATGGGGTTTATCAGTTACGGTTTTAAAATCAATAATTGCAGTAATAGAACCTATTTTGTCCGATATTTTCAATGAATGCATTCATCAGGGCTCTTTTCCCGATTTAATGAAGTTTAGTAAAATAGTACCTATTTTTAAATCCGGTTGTAAGTATAATCCATCCGATTATAGACCAGTGTCCGTTCTTCCAGCACTTAGTAAAATATTTGAAAAACTGTTACTCAATCAAATGTTAAAACACTTTAATGAACATGAGATACTGCATGGTCATCAGTTTGGTTTCACGAAGGGAAAATCTACTTCCGATGCAGCTGCAAAATTATTGAAATCCATTTATGAGGCTTGGGAGGGTTCACAGGATGCAATTGGTATATTCTGTGATCTATCCAAGGCCTTCGACTGTGTCGACCACCGTACACTGCTACTAAAGCTAGACTATTACGGAATTCGTGGAACTGCTTATGATCTTGTTCTATCTTATTTATCTAATCGTCAACAAAAGGTAGGGATTAGTAGTACAACATCTGAGGGCTCTTTAACCGAAATGGGGGTACCCCAGGGCTCAATACTAGGACCATTTTTGTTTTTAGTTTATTTAAATGATTTACCATCTATTGTAAATGGCCTCTCAGATATAGTCTTGTTTGCTGACGATACTTCGTTGATTTTTAAAGTTGATAGAAAAGACAAAGAACTTATAAGAGTAAATGATACCTTGTCAATAGTCTCCAAATGATTTACTGCAAACAATTTGTTACTCAACTCTAAGAAGACTAAATGTTTAAGATTCTCTCTACCCAATGTAGCACAAGTAGATAGTCAAGTAATAATAGATAGCAGTAATTTGGACATGGTTAATAAAACTGTATTCTTAGGTTTAACATTAGATAATAAATTACAATGGGGTCCTCATATAGATTCTTTGGCAGGTAAATTAAGTTCTGCTGCATTTGCTGTAAGGAAAATTAAACAATTGACGAATGTCGAGACGGCTAAACTAGTATATTTTGCTTACTTTCACAGTCTGTTATCATACGGTATTTTATTATGGGGAGCAGCAGCCGATATTGAAACTATTTTTATACTACAAAAAAGGGCAATTCGTGCAATTTATAGTATGGGTCCTCGGGACTCATTAAAGCATTTATTTAAAGAAATAAATATAATGACTTTGCCTTCACTCTACATTTATGAAAATATAATGTTCATACGTAGAAATATAGGAATGTTTAAAACAAAAGTAGATGTCCATAATATAAATACAAGGCAAAGAGAGAAATTAGTTGTTCCATATTTTAGGTTAGCCAAAGTTAGCAAGTCATTCCTTGGTAATTGCGTTCGTTTTTATAATAAAATACCTAAATCGGTAACCAAGATGACCGATTTTAAATTCAAATTTTACGTAAAGAAGGTTTTGAAGGAAAAGGCTTATTACAAGGTAGCTCAATATATTGAAGATAGGGATGTTTGGAAATAGTTTCACTCTGCACAGGTGCACTTCGCATATTGTTTTTTTATTTTATTTTTTTAGTTTTAGCCATTATGTAGCGTATTCGCTATTATTTAATAAGAACTTGTTTGCGTTAAATTTTATTATTTACTTGGTATTGGTATTTTTCTTCTTTTCTTTTTGATTTAATTGTATATTGTATTGAACATTTTGCTGTTAATGAAAAAATATAGCCAATAGTCAGATTATAAAAAAAAAATATATATATATATAAAAAATGTAACCTTGCTGAGTTTCTTGCCGGTTCTTCTCAGTTGAAGGCTGATTTCCGAATCGGTGGTAGCTTCAGTAAATTCGACCTTCATAAGTGCCCTCCTAGGGCCTAAACTGAATAAATGGCTTTGACTTTGACTTTGATTATTACTATTCTTTAGTTATCCCCTTTCTATTTTTATTACTTTTCTTCACCGTACAGAAACCGGATTCTACAGTTTTATTAAATGTATAGATGTAGATAAATAGATGTAGACAAGATGTATCGTAGTGAGTGAAGAGAGACAATGTATATACGAGTACATCGCGCGGCAGGTTCGCGGCGCAGAGCGCGCTGGCGAGCACGCGGAGCGCGGCGCTGGACGAGGCGCTCGAGGACCTGCTCGACCTGGAGACCAACCTCATCAAGGTGCTCGTGCCTGACTGTGCTGCCAGGAATTGCGATCCCATCAAGGTATTTTACTGAATTTATTGAAGGTGTTGGGACCTATGTGGGAGTAAAAAAACTTCGTCTTGGATGAGGTGGGATCGTAGTTAATTCACCTGTCTGACCTCGGCAACTTCGATACTCTTCCTTGAGGTCGGCCCAAGCTGCATCAAAATTTTATCTGTCACTCTCTAACCTCATATGATAAAAAGAAACGGGGCTATATTAAAACCTGGGTTGTGTTTTAAACCAGCTCACGTAGCGAGATCGAATGAGTCTGGGTTTAAATGAATGTTGTGCAAACATGTAGACTTTTTCATCATATTTCTAAGACCCCTGTAACTAATTTAAGGATGATAGCTCAGTAGTAGTGACGTCGATGCCGCGACGAAAGTCGTGGATTCGAATCCTACAATGAGCTTGAGCTTTTGGTGAAAGAAAACATCGTGAGGATACCATAGCACGGTACTTTGTAGTACCCGCCTGAGCGGTCATCATCCTCAAAATGAAAATCTGCCGCTTTGCACCCACTGCTATGTTCCGGCAATCGTACTCGATGGCTAGTTCCCTTTAGACTAAAAACGATTGTTCAAGTCATGATAAAGTTGTTTTAAGAAATAATATTTTGTTGTAACCTATTTATATTAGATGGCGTTGTACAATTTCTACATCGCGATATGGTTTCGTTCTATGAGTTACTATATAGTCTCGAACATTTTATTTAATAAATTTGCTTATGCGTTCTTGGGTACATAGTCTTTTACTTACCCTGGCTTTACGGATTATGAACATGGTCCTTCGAGCCGGATCGTTTTTTGGAAACCGAAATGAATATTGCAGTACGGCACATTATAATGTAATACATAAGCCCTTACCATCGGAAGCAAGCAAAGCAAGACCTCGCAGCTAAAATTGGTAGCAGCTACGGTGGCGCCCCCTTTTGTGGAGATTCTTGAAGATATAGCGGGATGTTTGACATAAAGTGAAGTTTTAAAGGCAAACTGTGAGTACGCTAAATTGAACCTTATTAATAATGAAAAATTAACTTGGAAAAATTTGAATTTATAGTAGTAGTTTGGGACTTAGAATAATTCGCTTAAAAACGACAAGACGGGGAACCTACGCCCGATTTTGCAGTGACTGTATTTAGTCCCAAACACTTAGAAAAAATTAACTGATTTTAATTAAAAAGTTACAAAGATGGATGCTGATTTCATACTAATGGATGAATTAAAAGAACAAATAGAGAAAGGAAGGAGCAACTTTAAGAAGTCTCCTAAAGATAGAATAACTGAGTCATACATAGTAACCAGATTAGAAGGTTTAGAAAGGATAGCCGAAAGATTTTGTACGATGCATGAGAGCATTATTTGTAAATATAAGAAGGATGAATTGGCCGAAAGTAGTTACATGAAAAAGGATGTCTTCGATGTGGGTTATGAAACATACTTAACGTACAAGAGTGAGCTAAAAGCGGCACTACGCCATATGGGTAGCCCTGCGTCTACGAGTTGTGGTCATTCTTCTACGTCGACCGCAAGTAAAGACTCTTTTGTTAGACTACCTAAAATATCTATCCCTGTATTTAGCGGTAACTAATCTGAATGGTCGTCATTTAAAGATCTATTTGTCTCTTTAGTGCACAATAATTCTGCTTTAGATGATGTCCAACGCCTTCATTATTTAAAAACTCAACTCAAAGGTGAAGCAGAACAATTAATTAAACATATTCCCATAACTCAGGCTAATTACAAAAAATGTTGGGATCTATTGCAAAGCAGATATAATAATAAACGATTCATGTCAAATTGTATCCTTAAGCGTTTATTTTCTCAACGCGTCATGACTTGTGAATCATCTAGTGGTCTTAAAGATCTCCTTGATACTTCTTCTGATTGTATGCATGAGTTGTCAAATTTAGGTATTAAAGTCGAATCTTGGGACATAATTATTATTTATATTGTTAGCCTGAAGTTGGACGCTGAAACCCGTAAACAGTGGGAATTACATGTAAATAGTTTATGCGAAGATTTACCTAGTTTCATACAATTTAAAGTATTTTTAGAATGTCGTTACCGTGCGTTAGAGTTTATAGAGCCTTCCAAACCTAAACTTAGAAATACACAAAATACATACCAACCAAAGTCCTTGCATGTCGCTTCAAATGTAATTTGTCCTCACTGTGCTGAAAATCATAAATTATATTCCTGTAGTAAGTTTGCCAAAGAAGATGTAAATGTTCGTCAGGATTTAGTAAATTCACTGGGACTTTGCTTTAATTGCCTTGGTAACAACCATTCAGTAAAAATGTGCCGTGTACCTACATTATGTCGTATATGCAAAAGGAAGCATCATACGCTTATTCATAGTAAAGCCAGTTCGTATACAGCTGCAGTCGATACGGACAGTACGGAGGTAGCTGAGACTGAACAAGCAGATGAAACGTACCCAGATCCGTCATCATTGACGAATGAAGCCAACAATAATATTGCTAATCATTTTGTGACAGGACAAACACATAGCCAAACCTTATTGGCAACAGCCTTGATCAAGGCTGAAGCCAAAAGTGGTAATACTCAGATATTAAGAGCTCTGCTCGATCAAGGGTCGCAAGCATCTTTTATATCTGAATCAGCTGTACAACTTTTACGATTAGACAAAATTAATGCAAAAAGTTGTATATCTGGTTTGGGTGGCGGTCAAAGTGGCTTAACCTCAAAATATGTGGTCATTGTCAACATGCAGTCACTTCATGACCCCTCTTTTAAAATGCATGTGTTAAACAAAGTCACTTCCATTTTGCCAGAAAAGAAATTTGTTCTCCCATACTGGGCAGATTTAGGTCAAATTACTCTGGCAGATCCGCAATACAATTCACCCAATAAGATAGATATCTTATTGGGAGCTGAGGTATATTGTAGTATTCTGAAAAAAGGGTTGATAAAACATCCTGATAGTTGTACAATTGCGCAGAATACTCACCTCGGATGGGTTTTGTCGGGTCAGGTAAACGGTAGAGATAACGAAGAAATTGGGTGTCACAATATAATATTAAATATGCATATTAAGATAGAAGACAATGAGCTACTCAAACGATTTTGGGAGCTAGAATCTGAACCTGGCTTGGTGAACGGAAAAGTCTTGACTCCCGAGGAGCAAGAATGTGAAAACCATTTTGCTGCCACTACAAGTAGAGACGAGTCGGGTCGCTACATTGTAGAATTGCCTTTCCGTGCCGATCCTAGTGCCAAAGATAGATACGGAGATACAAGAAAAACTGCAGTGAGAAGATTGTTAAGTCTGGAGAAGAGACTAGCAAAAAATCCAAAACAAAAAAAGACTATGCAGAAGTAATAAATGAATACTTGACACTCGACCATATGGAAGTAATAAAAGATTCAGAACAAAAAGGTGAGAAAGTATGGTTACCACACCATGCAGTAATAAAACTGGACAGAAGTACAACAAAAACTAGAGTGGTATTTGATGCGTCAAATAAAAGCGCAAATGGTGTGTCTCTAAATGATACCTTAATGGTTGGACCAACTTTGCAGTCAGATTTACGACATATCATCATGCGATGGCGTACACATCCCATATGTCTCACCGCCGATATTATCAAAATGTATCGGCAAGTGAAGGTAGCAGAGAAACACGTCGACTATCAAAGGATAGTTTGGCGTGAGGATTCTGAATCTGAAATTAAGAATTATAGACTTTTGAGGGTAACTTTTGGCATGTCTTGTGCACCATACTTAGCTGTCAAAGCTTTACAGCAGGTTGCTATTGATGAAGGACATAACTATCCTTCAGCTGCAGCTAGGGTAATGACGGATTTCTATATTGATGATCTCATGACGGGTTGTCAATCTGAAACAGAAGCAATTAAAGTGTATGAGCAAATCAATTCATTAGTGGAGAAAGGTGGTTTCAAGTTCCAGAAGTGGGCTAGCAATAGGAAAGAATTATTATTTTCTTTGAGTGAAGAAAGTGGAGAAGAAAAAGATAGGAAAATAAAAGAAGATGATGTTACTAAAATACTTGGTCTTACCTGGAATCGTCAGACAGATGAATTTGATTATATCGTTAAGATATCAACTGAAGTTTCTGTCCCTGAAACTAAAAGACAAATTATCTCCGAAATCTGCCGTTTATACGATCCTCTTGGCTGGATAGCTCCATGTGTTATCACTGCTAAGATTTTTATCCAAAAACTTTGGTTGACTGGCCTTGATTGGGACGAAAACGTACCAACGGAACTTCTATGTGAATGGGAACTCTATCGAGATGAATTGCGTAAATTGGTAAGTTTTCACTTACCTCGTTGGGTTAAAAAATCTGATAGTGACACACAAGTGGAATTGCATGGGTTTAGCGATGCCTCTAGTGTAGCATATTCTGCCGTGGTGTATATAAGATGTGTTACGGCTGAAGGTATGGTTGAATCTCACTTGGTGACTGCAAAAACAAAGGTTGCTCCTATCAAACAGGTCTCTATTCCACGACTTGAATTATGCGGAGCAGTTTTGGTTTCTAAACTGCTCGTTGAAGTAGCTGCAGTTCTCAACATAGACAAATCAGATTTACACGCCTGGACTGACTCAACGATTGTCTTAGCTTGGTTAAGCGATCATCCCAGTCGATGGAAAACTTTTGTAGCCAATCGCACATCTGAAATTCTCACACTTTTAGATTCGTCACATTGGTCTTACGTTAATACTAAAGACAACCCTGCTGATTGTGCGTCACGAGGGATGACACCAATAAACTTGATTGATGATAAGTTGTGGAAGTGTGGTCCAAGCTGGTTACGCAATAAGACTATCGAATACGTGAAACCCACTTCCATATGTAACAAAACTGAATTGGAGATGAAAACTATAAAAGCGCACACAACATCCGTAAAAGATAATGCTGTTGATCCATTTATAAAGTTTTCTTCATTACAAAGGCTAGTGAGGGTTATATCATTTTGCCGACGATTCCTTATAGCATTTTGCCAACGATTCCTTCGTTCAAAAAATTCCAGCACCATTCAAAGACAACCTTTATCGTACCTCACAGCTAAGGAAATACAAGATTCTCTTTCCTGTTGCATTCGTCAACATCAATATTATGCGTTTGCCGAGGAAATCAAGAGTCTTACAAAACTTCAAAATGTGAACAAAAAGAGTAAACTTGCTGTATTTAACCCATTTATTGATAAAAATGGTATTTTGCGTGTTAGTGGTCGAATTGAGAATTCTGACTTACCATATTGTAGCAAGCATCCCATTATAATTGCAAGAGAATCACATCTAGCTAAACTTATAGTAGCAGATGCGCATGAAAAAACAATGCACGGTGGACAGCAACTAACATGCAATTATATTCGGAATAAATATTGGATTATTAATCTAAAAAATTTAGTCAGAAATCATATTCATCATTGCGTGCCGTGTATCCGAAATGCAGCAAGGTTTCAGACTCAGTTAATGGGCCAATTGCCAACTTGTCGAGTTACTCCCGACAAACCTTTTCTAAATTCAGGCGTAGATTATGCAGGCCCGATAAATATTCGTGTCTCCAAAGGAAGAGGCCAAAAATCCTACAAAGGTTACATCTGCCTCTTCGTTTGTATGGCCACACGTGCGGTCCACATTGAAGCCGTATCAGATCTCACTGCTAATGGTTTTTTGAGTGCTTTTAAACGTTTCGTAGCACGTAGAGGTCGCTGTAGCCATATATGGAGTGACAATGGTACTAATTTTGTCGGTGCATCCAGAGAACTCAAAAAACTATTTACTAGCGAACAGACTTTATTTCCAATAGGAATTGCGTCTTCGTTAGCTAATAACGGCACTGAATGGCACTTCATCCCTCCTCATGCTCCTAATTTTGGAGGACTGTGGGAAGCAGGGATTAAGAGCACAAAACATCATCTTCGTAGAGTGATAGGTGATTCTACTCTTACTTATGAAGAATTGTCTACAGTACTGGTACAAATTGAAGCATGTCTCAATTCGCGCCCATTATCTATTATAAGTACGAATCCTGATGACTGTGTACCATTGACACCAGGTCATTTTTTGGTTGGCGAGTCATTACTTACAGCTCCTGATCATAATTATGAACACCTTTCGATAGGTAACCTACGTCGTTGGCAACTTACACAGCGCATGCTTCAAAACTTCTGGAAGAGATGGTCGCAAGAATATTTGACTCATTTCTTTCAAAGATATAAATGGAATTCTAAAAATCCCAATTTTAAGATAGGAGATGTAGTTTTAGTACGAGAGGATAATTTACCTCCAACAAAGTGGCTTTATGGTAGGGTAGAAGATGTCCATCCTGGTAAAGATAATCTCGTACGAGTCGTCACACTACGTTATAAAAATACTTTGATTCAGCGCCCATCTTCTAAGCTTTGTCCATTACCTATTAATGTCAACGACGATTAGATGCTTTTCATGTTTATCTTATAATATCTTATGTTACGTTTATTGTTTTTAATTGTATGAAATCTTGCTTGTTAATAGTTTAAGGAATTTAAGAGAAACAAGATTGATGTTTGTTATTTACCACACATACAGTCCACAATGTTAATTTATGTTTTATACATTCACGAAGGAAGTTTACTTTGTTTCTTTTTTTATGAATCTACTAATTGTTACGTTATTTTATTATTGTACATCGCAATTCTAAATTGTGTAATTACTTCTTAATTGTTCTAGATTATGAAGGACTACTTAGTCCTTGGGTGGCGGTATGTTCAAGTCATGATAAAGTTGTTTTAAGAAATAATATTTTGTTGTAACCTATTTATATTAGATGGCGTTGTACAATTTCTACATCGCGATATGGTTTCGTTCTATGAGTTACTATATAGTCTCGAACATTTTATTTAATAAATCAAGTCCGCGTAACGGTGGAAGAAGGTCCCCTGGACCCACCACCTTCCTGTTCCAGTCAAAAAACATTTAATAAATTTGCTTATGCGTTCTTGGGTACATAGTCTTTTACTTACCCTGGCTTTACGGATTATGAACAACGATTTTATTTTTTTGTCCGATCAATGTCCTAAATTAACGAGGAGAGCGATGGGATGACCGGTACCTGGGACGGACCGAATTATTTTTTAGCTTTTAGTACATCGTCTACATCATTTTATCATAATCTTTATTTTCAATAAAATACCGTTCAACTTAAAAAAAAAATTACGTTCCGAAGATATAACTCTTTAAAAATTTTGATTTATTTATTTTGTTCTAATTAATTTTCGACTTCGGCGGTGTACTTCAATGCACTTACGACGATAGTATTTAATAGAACGTTCGACCGTGATATCCTCCGTAGAGCCCCCTGGCCCCCCCCTGGACCGAGGCGGGCGCGCCGCCCCCGTGGGCGCGGGGCCGCGTGGCGGGCGCGGCGGCGGCGGCGGCGCGGGGCCGCCCCGGCCGGCTGTCGCCCGCGCTCACCGCCTACATCGCCGACGCCGCCGCGAGGACCGACCTCGGCGAGCCCGCTCACAGGGACCGGTTAGTCTTCTATTACTTATGTCGATGACCTGACCGAATTAGATACATATTAGATTTCATATGTAGAGAGCTCGTCCTCGGAAGAAACGTTTTGTGTTCCAGGAACGCAGCTGAAACTCCGAGGTGAAAAAACATGATTTCGGAAAAAAAAATGTGCCGAACTTTTACACAATTTATTTTTCAACATCGGGCTTTTTTTTCATATCTATTTAAAATTTTGTATCTCCCCTCCGCCCGGCATCCGAACTAGTGAAAAAACCTCAATTATAGAGAATCGTTAGATTTGTAGCTACGGTCCAAGTGACGTGTTAAAACTATAAATATCGGCCGTTCGACGCCATTTTGTCAACGTTAATATCTGACCAGCAAAAAAAATCACTGGATGCAGGCCGCCCGAGACTGGTCCTATTGAAAATCCTCAGAGGGAGGCCTATGTCCAGCAATGGACGTCTTGTGGCTAAGATGATGATGATGATGAATCTCTGACACTTAATTACTCTGTACAATACAATTTACATTCCCAAATCTTTGTAATCAAAAGTATTTTCTTATTTCATATTGTGCAACTCAACATAAAACACCACATAATACTCTGTGCTTTCCATCAGGCTACTCCATCACCTCCACAAGCTGGTGGACCTCATAAAGTCCCTGACGGTGTGCACGAGCAAGCGCGTGGCTACATGGCAGCATGTCGACGGACCCGAAGTGTCCGCCATTATCGAACAAATATTACGGGTAATTTGTTTAAACGAACATTTTAGGCGTATTTCTATTCAATCACAATATCATGCCTTAAAATATTGGTTGTAAAACGTTAATTGATGCAGTTTTATAACAAGAAATATAATGGTGTAAATATAATTCGGGTCTAAATCTGTCACTAAGCAGCAATAGTTTAAAATCATGACTTATTACTTCCTTAGCATGTTTAGTGTTGTATGGTTTCATGAGCTCGCTCACTACACCAAATTTTACTTAACTCAGAGCGGTCAGTCTATTGACACCATCAAATTTGTATTACGACATATTTCAAGAAGCTTTGCCCCATATATCTAAACACTAATGTTTAATTCAGGAGTTGGAGAATCCAGAAAGTATATTTGGTGGAGATACAAATAAACCACAGATACAAAGTCTCCTAAGCGCCGAGGACGTCAGCAGAGTGCTCTCACCGTCCGATAGCTTCAAGTTTGACGGCGATCAGAAGTAAGCAAAAGTTATAAGTATAAATTATAACAATATCATGCTTATCTTTGTTCTCTTTTACAATGGAAGATATTCTTCGCAAATTATTTAACTCTAAGAAGTCGATAGTTTTATAGGGAGATTTTAATATTAATATACTTACCAACTCAACTAAAACAAATAATTTTGTTGCTTCGATTAAATCATATAAGCTAGGATTGTTGTTTAATGAGCCAACACGGTCAACTGCCACTTCGTCTACTTGCATAGATAATTATCATTATTATAAGTAAGTAAGGTAACGAAATTATAACCGATCAAATATATCAAGTACCGAACCGGGCGTTAGAGTCAGACTATTTATAAGTGCTTGTGAAAGCCTATTTGAATAAAAAATATTTTCATTTTAATTTCATAAACTGTTGCTTAACCAAATATTAGGTAATCATCAGTTCGGTTTTACCGCGGGGAGGTCTACATCAGATATGGCAGCTAATTTATTGAAGTACATCTATGAAGCCTGGGATAGTTCACAGGTTGCTATTGGCATTTTTTGTGATCTATTCCCAAGGCCTTTGACTGGGTTGACCACCGTACTCTGCTCCTAAAGCTTAACTATTATGGTATTCGCGTAACTGCTCATGATCTTGTTTTATCTTATTTAAAAGTAATCGCCAACAAAAAGTAGGAATTAAAGGTACAACATCCAAGGGCTCTCAAGTTAAAATGGGGGTATCTCAGGGCTCGATACTAGGGCCATTTTTGTTTCTAGTTTATATTAACGATGCCAAATTTTAGGCCGATCCGTCCAGTGATTCGAGCTGGGCGTCGATAGATCAGTCAATCGGTCACCTTTTCCTTTTATGTATACAGATTTACCATCTGTCGTAAATAGTCTCTCAGATATCGCCCCGTTTGGTGAGGATAGTTCATTAACCGGTCCCCTCCCGGGCGCACACACAGCCAGCTGTCGCACAAGCTGCAGCAGCTGTCGACGCAGCTGTCGTCGATGTGCAGCACGGTGCTGGCGTCGGCGGTGAGCGCCCGGCCGGCCTCGCTCGCGCGGGGCCTGCACGCGGCCGCCGACGTGTCCGCCCACCTGGCCGCCGTCGCCCGGGCCCATACGCACCACGCGCCCGACGTATGTACTCACTTTTGTCGCTAATACTGGGGATTGGCAGCAGAAGTCATGGTAAGTGATTATAAAGTAGGTGGTGAGCACGCAGAGACTAGAAGGAATTGCCGGAATACCTAGACAAATTTTCGATTGAGGCTGGTAGCCAGGCGGTCGGTATTACAGATTACCCTACCACGGGTTAACGGGTTAGACAAAGTCAAACCCGTTTATTCAGTTTAGATTCTATGCAGGCACTTATAAACGTCCAATTTTCCAGATCTCAATATTTGTTCTGTGATGACGTAGAATAACAAAAGTTGAGAAAATAGCTGAATCCATATCGCCCATAGAAGGTCTGCTTCTTCCTAGAACCAAAACGAATGTAGAAGCCACTGAATACAAGCGCTAGAAGACAAATACATGTAAAATCTATAGAGGAACCCTATGTGCAGCTGTAGACATCCCGATGCTTTATATGTTGTAGCGGGGAGTGAATAATGAGAACCAAACCTCCGTAATACGGTGAAATTGTGGTCGATCAAAAGCGTGTCAAAAATAGCCTGGGACATTCTCACACACGGCCACCTAAACCAAAATTAAGCAAAGCTTGTACTATGGAATCTAGATGACTGATACACTACTTTTTTTAAATACATACTTACAAATATAGTTACACCCCGACTCAGGACAAACGTACATGCTCATAGGCGTGAATCAAAACCACGACATGTAGCGTCATGGGTAATCTTACCAATCACGCCAACAGGGCCGTCACTATATTAAAAGAACTACTCGTGTATTTTATTTTAGTTGTGTTTACTTAATATTTTGTATTGTAGAAACCTATACAATCGCAGAGAATAGAGGAGGCTGCGCAAGAGATGTCCTACTCTACGTACAACCTCATGAAAACTGCTGAGTTCGTTAGTCAAGTAAGTCTATTTTAATTTTCCTCTAGATAGCAGGTCTTTTTTGTTTTTTCTTGAAAGTTTTTCGGTTTTCTATTCCATATTATTATTATGGACATGAGTTATAATGTTTGATATTTTTTTTATGTGATTTCTTTATTTTAAAAGTACTCGTGGAAGGTTGATCTACTATACAGGTTGGATACTTCAAAATATCATCTTTGTAAGTTTGTCATGCTGAGAATTCTCATGGAACCACATTTGAAATCCCGATAAAAACTTTTTTCATATAGGTGATCAACCTTCCTCGATTAAAAAGTAGGAATGGAAAAGAGGACATTTATTCGCACAGGTTTTAGTTGTCGAGATATTTAGTTTTTTAAAGTAGACAATGAGCGAGTTCGTCTAAATATTAAATTCTTATTCTAACACACTGGAATACTCTTTAGGATCCAAGTAATCCAGATTCCCGAAGGAAACTCCTCGACGCTTGCCGTGGTCTCACAGAGTCCATCAATAAGTTGGTAAGTTTTTAATCAATAAATTAAATTTTTATATTATCGTTTCTATTGTTTTGTGTTTAAAGCTCATTTTCTTAAAAAGTTTTGGGATTTCAGTTTTAGTCCCATAACTTTATGAATAAGTTTGCATCGTCAGCTTCTAATTATTTTGTTTTTTCAGGTTCGCGTAACGTCTCCAGGCAACAAAGTGCAGCGAGAGTGCGGAGAGCTGACGAGGTCCCTGCAGCTCCAGCAGAGCCTGCTGCAGGGCACGCCGCAGCCGACGTGCGCCCTCCCCTACGCGGACTGTGTCTTAGCGCTGCAGAGCCAGCACGACGTCATACGTGAGTAGAGTACCCTACTGCACACTTCAGCTCCAGCAGGGTCCTCCAGCTGCTGCAGGGCACGCCGCAGCCGACGTGCGCCCTCCCCTACGCGGACTGTGTCTTAGCGCTGCAGAGCCAGCACGACGTCATACGTGAGTAGAGTACCCTACTGCACACTTCAGCTCCAGCAGGGTCCTCCAGCTGCTGCAGGGCACGCCGCAGCCGACGTGCGCCCTCCCCTACGCGGACTGTGTCTTAGCGCTGCAGAGCCAGCACGACGTCATACGTGAGTAGAGTACCCTACTGCACACTTCAGCTCCAGCAGGGTCCTCCAGCTGCTGCAGGGCACGCCGCAGCCGCCGTGCGCCCTCCCCTACGTGGACTGTGTCTTAGCGCTGCAGAGCCAGCACGACGTCATACGTGAGTAGAGTACCCTACTGCACACTTCAGCTCCAGCAGGGTCCTCCAGCTGCTGCAGGGCACGCCGCAGCCGACGTGCGCCCTCCCCTACGCGGACTGTGTCTTAGCGCTGCAGAGCCAGCACGACGTCATACGTGAGTAGAGTACCCTACTGCACACTTCAGCTCCAGCAGGGTCCTCCAGCTGCTGCAGGGCACGCCGCAGCCGACGTGCGCCCTCCCCTACGCGGACTGTGTCTTAGCGCTGCAGAGCCAGCACGACGTCATGCGTGAGTAGAGTACCCTACTGCACACTTCAGCTCCAGCAGGGTCCTCCAGCTGCTGCAGGGCACGCCGCAGCCGCCGTGCGCCCTCCCCTACGCGGACTGTGTCTTAGCGCTGCAGAGCCAGCACGACGTCATACGTGAGTAGAGTACCCTACTGCACACTTCAGCTCCAGCAGGGTCCTCCAGCTGCTGCAGGGCACGCCGCAGCCGCCGTGCGCCCTCCCCTACGCGGACTGTGTCTTAGCGCTGCAGAGCCAGCACGACGTCATACGTGAGTAGAGTACCCTACTGCACACTTCAGCTCCAGCAGGGCCTGCTGCAGGGTACGCAGCAGCCAGAGTCCTCTAGCTGCTGCAGCCCAAATAATCTATACCTATAAAACATTACCGTGACAGACTGAATTACTGACCACTGGAAATATTCCTTTGGTAGGTACTCTAGGGGTGCAGATAGGAGGGATTTTTTAAATTCCATCTCTATGGAGGTAAATTGCTGATGAAACTGCGGAGTGGAAAGCTAGTCCTACTAATATTATAAATCTGATAGTTTGTCTGTCTGTTTAGATGTTTGTTACCACTCAACTCCGTAACGACTTATCGGATTTGGACGTTGTTTGGCACACAAATAGAATATATTCTAGATTAGCGTTAGTGATGTATTAGGAGATTGAATACAGTATAATATAGAGATGTGATGTCATTGTGTTGTTGTGAACTGTGTGGTGCAGAGAAGCTGAAGAGCGAGGAGGCGATGCCGCGCACGCAGTTCCTGCAGAGCCTCCACTACGTCACCTCGGCCGTCCGCAACACCACCGAGTACGCCACGCAGTGCGCCTACTTCGTATGTATACTGTCTACTCTCTACTCTCTACTGTCTGCCTGCACACCTTCCAACTACTTTTACTATTTCAATTATTGGTACAGTCAGCAAGATAAGTAAATGACTTAATAAGTATCCACAAAATGGAAAAATAAAGTTTTTGTAAATGTGTGTCTAAGAAATACATACTATAAATTTCTACATCGTGGATAGTTTCAGTGTACTGGTATCTTGTAAATTTGGATCTGTTCAGCTACTTACGTTGCTGACCGTCCTAGGGCTTTGATTGGTGACCTAGCCCGCCGGAAGATTTTCCCTTTTCAGTAGAGGAGTCTACCAACACGCTTCTCCATCCATGTAATAACTTCTACCTCACCCGACGCCATTTTGACTGCGGCTTACAAAGTGTGCCTGTGTCTAAGACTAAAAGATAAAAAACTTTATCATACAATCATTAAAAAATATTTTGACCATAGATAGCGATATCAGACTCTGATAAAGACACTGCCAAAGAGGGTCTGGTCGACGTGCCACTCATACAGAAAGCTATCGGATCCGTCCAGGACTCGTGCATGAAGATCATACGCTCCGGACATCCCGAACAGGTAATATTTACGCCATTTTAGGGGTCCAAAGTTGAACGAGGAACCCTTATAGTTTCGTCATGTCAGTCTGTCCGTCTGTTTGCCATGGTAATTTTCCTCGCAGTATATCAGTGATATCAAGCTGAGATTTTGCATAGTTATACATAATAATATTTAAATTATAGAAAAAAAAAGTACGTAAATTTTTCTTTCCTCTACATGTGCGGGTGATATTTTGTTTGTCTGTGTACTACATTGACCAGGATATTGTTAAAAAGATAATTATAAAATATAGAGGATTGTCTGAAACACCTTTTAGAAAATAAAATGTCTGATTATTACCGCTATTGGGGTTCACAACGAGTTAAACTCTGTCCAAGAATCTCAGAGACTAAAATAACATGGTTACAAAAGAGAATTACTGCGCTATTTAGGTGTAAGCAAGATAAAAAGTAGCGCATCTCTCTTACGCGCACACAATTACCCTTTTTTAGTCACCGAGATTCTGAAACAACGCGTATGTAAGCTAAAAATGTCGTATTTTGATGACATGGGGGAACTATTTCCCCACCAAATTCATGGTAGGAAGATTTTTTTAAAAGTGCCTTCCCACAATAAGACATAGACCAACTATGATTTTTCCACCACCAGACCAAAGACGAGAAGCCCAAGCTGCAGAAGCGCGTACAGGTTTTGGTCCGCGCCCTCGAGGAGGCCCAAGCCAAGGCCAAAGATGAGGACGTCAAGCTCAAGCTCACAAAATCTAAAGACAGCGTTAATAAGTCTGCTAATGCCTTGTATCGGGCTCTCGATCAAAACAGTACTAAGGTAAGTTAAGGAAAATTTAAACTTTTAAATCATTTATTCAGATTTTGCCTTTAGCTTTACCACTTAGAAGACTCCGGGAAGACACTCAGCGGAAAATATTTTTCACAGTAAATTTTATATTCAACTCGAGTGAAAAGGTTTTCCCAAATTCAATAAATTTATTATATTCTGGGACATTCCTCACCCCAAACTAAGCAGAGCGGGTGTTACGGAAACCACTGCATATACTACTTTTCTTTTGTGAATTTATTATAGATAAATTATACCCAGACTGACGATAAACAGACACGTACACAAATGTCTATCCTGCGTGGGAATCGAACCTACGACCTGTGGCGTAATAGATAGGGTATCTTACCAACCAAGTCAACCGGCTCGTCAAATGTCAATATTGTCGAGTAATCCACTAGATAAATTTTAGATACCATCAACACGAAGCAAAGAAGCCAAAGACTTGCCCAACAATTAGACCTGTTTGAACTTCCCACAGGAGAAAGTATCCCCCCTGGGCATGGACATGCTGGACTTGTGCTGCCGCGCGCGCGCGCTGGCCGAGCTGCCGGCGCTGCGGCCCGCCGCGCCCGCACCCGGCACCGAGGACAAGTGCGAACACCTCATTACCAACTCCAAGTGAGTACTAGCTTACTGATGTTATGTTTAAGATATTTCTCTAATTTATTTTACTTCCTTCTTTTACGGTTTGTCCTTCTTTTACGCAGCGACAGATCGACGTGATTTTGACGTAGAAATATTTTATAGATCGAAGTGAAATAGACGGAGCAAGGGATAGTGAATAAATGAATTTTAAAAATCGTCAGAAATATACTTCGCAAATTTTATTCCTTTTTAAATCAAAATCGACAAGCCTCCTTCTTTAATTCGAGATAATAAGTTTTCTCTACTGAGAGACTCGCCCGATGGGTCGAGGTGGTGTAACACCCGGCTAGTCTCTAGCTAGCGGAGTTCCTGGGGTCTATTCCCGGGTCGGGCATGGTATAAATTAATCAAAGTTTCTTCGATGAAAAATAATTACCTGGTAGCCCGGTATTGGTATTCCTACGCCTTCATGGATAATTTGACGCAATTTTATTTAAACAATTATTTTTCTAACTTAATCTGTTTATAGGACACTGCTCACCAAGACACAAGCTCTTATCAAAGAGGTAGCCAAGACTACCCCCGAAAATGATGATGAGATGATGACTTGGGTGATGTATAACAACAACAGAAACGGCGTTCTCGATGTCTTTGACTCCTTGCTTAAGAGCATCAAGTAAGTTAATCCCTGATTGACTGGTTAAGTAGGTTTTCTTTATACTGTACTAGGTACCCGCCCCGGCTTCGCATGGGTAGCAGAGCACTACAACTCTATTGGTTTACGCGGAGCACGCGAGTAAAGCTTCAAGTCGGCATTATTTTTTCCGATATCTTTAACAATCATCGTCATATTTCATTCAATTTACACAAAACCTGTTATAAATTATACACCTAAACCTTCCTCATTAATCACTCTATCCATTGGTGAAAACAGTTCAGTGGTTTTTGAGATCATAGCGAACATACATACAGTCGCGGCAGGGGACTTTGTTTTATAATATTTTATAGGCTTGTGTTTGACCACCATGGTAAATGATGGTGTGGACCAAAGTAAACAAAGTCTAGAAAGCAATTGATTCTAAAGTGTAGCAGCCAAAATTCACCAATAAATAACTTCAGGGTGATAGTCAGCCAGGTGACTACTATGTACCCTAGCATTGTACTATGGTTTCCTCACAATGTAGCTACAAGCTTAAGTTCCTTGTAATTTGAACCTCATGGTCTTCACCATACCGTTTAAAGTCATTGAGCTTTGATTGAGTTACTTGATAAAATGATTATTGAAAATATTTCCTTTCAGAACAAACGGCCACCGTGCTGGTATATTAGAAATTGATCCCTCAGAATTGGAAGAGGTAATAGTAACATTTTGTTTTTAAAGATTAAGTATTGTAAGAACTTGATTAATAGAATAATTCCATTTTACAGGGTCAGAAAAAGAGCTTCATTGAAACTCAGTGAGTATTTACATTTATTTACTATTGAATATACTAGTGACTCTGAGAGCTGTAGACCTCGTACGTCGCAAAAACTGAATCACAAAATTTCACGAGAATCGTCAGGTAACTCAACCCGGTCAACAATGGGCCCCTTGCCTACTAACAACTAACTGAGTAAATGGTCACGTTAAATTGTTTGATAAAGATAGTAAAATGATCGATAAATATGTGACAAATAAAATTGTGTTTTAGGTACAGTTAAAATAATTTATGTTTCAAATGTTTAAAAACTGTGATTTTTCTTTTATTCAAATAGGCCCGCCAGGCTCATACAATCTCTTATGAATTGTTAGACTGTAACGCACAATATGGTCATTAAAAATCCTGATCGTTAATATAATTACAGAGTGGAGATTGCTAACAAATGGTTGAAGAGGGCGTCGTGTAAAGCTGAGATCAAAGCAGCTGGCGAAGAAGCCACCAAGAAAGTCATTGAGATTGCTAATAAGGTAAAAAAAAACCGGCCAAGTGCGAGTCGGACTCGCGCTTCCTTACAAACTTCGTCCATCTCATCCATAACGGGAAATGCACAATTTTATTTTGGTTGGTGCCAATTAAGCTAGACCTCTAAATTGTATGAGCGCCCATACAACTCAGAGGTCTTTATTAATTGGCGTAACCATGTATGGGGACACCCTTTAATTTTCAACTTTTTTATTTTTTGATATTTTTCCTTTATTTGTGCTGTAAGACCTTGCTTTTTGCCAGAATTTCGTGATTCTAGGTCAACGGGAACTACCATATAGGTTGCACCCAAATAAAAGGCCAAAAAAATCGCGATTGTTGTATGGGAGCCCGCCTTAAATATTTATTATATTTTGTTTTTAGTATTTGTTGTTATAGTGGCAACAGAAATACATAATTTGTGAAAATTTCAATTGTCTAGCTATCGCGGTTCTTGAGATACAGCCTGGTGACAGACAGACGGACGGACAGACGGACAGACAGCAAAGTCTTAGTAATCATGACCTTCACTAAAGCATCAGAAATCCAACTGGGATTTTTGCCTTTTCGGCCTTCAATTATAGATATCTACATACATGTAACTCTTCAGATGTGTGATGACCTGAAGGGAAGCGAGAAGGAGGAGATGAGCCTACTGATCAGAGAGACTGAACAACTGCTGGCCGAGTGCACCAACAAGTATGACAACGAGAAGTATAGGTAAGTTTATGTATGGTCTCTTTTCACAGAGCTTATATTTTTTGCGTGGGAATTGTAGATTGATAAAAAAAATGAAATGACTAAATATTCAAGATATATATTTATGTTTTTGAAAAAAGAGGAGTAGTATTGACCTGCGATTTCCACGATCCAAACTAAACTTATGATGTTCCCGAAATTTGTATTAAAGTCATATAATTTAAGAAAAATAAACCACAGACTATTATCGGATTCTATAGTTTTTAGGTGAAAAATCTGCCCATAAACACACCGAATCACTTTGAAATCGACTCGGTAATCTTGCAGCTAAGAAACAATAGATTTCAGAAGACATTTTCGTTCTTTCTTTCTTTCTTTCTTAGAAGATACCATAAATATTAGTGTTCTTATAACTTGAGAACCATTGTACAGATTTTGATGTAGTTTCTACAGTTACTTAGGGGATTCCTAGAGGAAGGTTTGGTCTGATGTATAATCGTGTTGTGAATAAAAAGAACTGTCCAGTGACTGAAACCGACCAGTAGATTTACTTGTGTCGGTCATATTGAAATTTAATTGAAATATCCCAGCACGCTAATGGACCGGCTGAAGGAGTTGCGTAAAGTGGTCGAGCGAGGAGTCGTGACGCGCGTCGTCGAGGACTTGATGGAGGGCGAGGAGCCGCTCGCCGACCTCGACCTGCTGGCCGACGCGGAGAGAGGTAAGATTTGACCCTTTGTAAACCCAGACGGTTATCACATAAACATGGAAAAACTCTCGATAATTTGCCGTCCGACCTAATTGAGATAGATAGATATATGAATCCGAGACAATTGAGATATTTTGAGAATGAGCAATAATGAGCATTGACAATATCAAAAGTGTCAAATATTAACTTTAAATTTGTTTTTGAGAACAGCGAATAAAATGGCAGTTACAACAATACTCAATGAGAATCGCGTTATAAAAAGCGTTGTACGTTAACAGACGAAGCGAAGCGTAAGTTCCTGCTGGAGCGCAAGATAGCGGAGCTACTAGCGCAGTTAGGCCGCGTGACGACCACCGCGCGATTCGTGGCTAACACCGGCCACGCTGGGGACAAGCTGAACCAGGACTTGCACAAGTGTAGCGAACAGGTACACATCTTCATCAGTTTGAATTTTGTTTGGAAAAATATGGTATGGCAAAGCTTACAATCGGGCTGGTTGGCGTGGTTGGTAAGATACCCTATCTATCACGCCGCAGGTCGTGGGTTCGATTCCCACTCAGGACAAATATTTGTGTACATGAACATGTCTGTTTGTCCTGTGTCTGGGTGTAATTATCTATATATGTATGTATTTACAAAAGAAAAGTAGTATATCAATTATCTGGCTTCCATAGTACAAGCTCTGCTTAGTTTGGGGTCAGGTGGCCGTGTGTGAGGAATAATGTCCCAGAATATTTATTTATTTTATTTAGGTGATTAGACTCAAAAATCTGACTGTTTGACAAACCTCTATTGGTGTGTTCCTGCAGCTGCACTTGAGAGCCAGATCCTTCTAGGCTTCGTGTACTTACTACCTTCGGCCACATCATCACCTACCATAGTGAGATTGTGGTCAAACACAAGCCTATACAAAGTAAAAAAAAAAAAAAAAAAACCCTCTAATTAACTTGATAAGGTGACTGGAAGTGGTAGTACAAAGCCTAGAATGAAACTGGCTTACAAGTACAGTTTCTGGAAGACACCAGTAGGTGCTTGGCATTAGGTTTTAATCTTGAGGGTTGTAGTCAGTCAGGCGGGCACTTTAAAGTACCCTATCTCCGTGCTCTGGCTTCCTCACAATGTTTTCCTTCACCAAAACCTCATTTATAGGATTCGATTCAGCATTTGACGGCATTGTCACCGAACTATCGTTGAACTTAGATGTACTGATGATCTTCAAAATGTGATGGCGGTAAGAGAGAGATGGCAACTATTGGGGCAAAATCTATGATCAACAATGGACATCTATAGGCCCAAGGAGTTAATAAGACATTTATATTCTACCACTTAAAATACTCGATCACCCTTTTGAGGAGATTTGTTCCTCTATACTGATACATATAAGTTTTGATGATGTATTTTCTAGACGGAGCTACTTGCACCAATGCTCGTCCAAGCTGCTCAACAGAGAATCAATTCACCAAATGATAAGGTAACTAAAATTATCTTTAAATGTACGTATTATATTTTGTAGAATCAAAAAGATGAAGGACCGTATTATAAAAGATCCAAAAGTTAAGGGAAGTCTCAAGAATATTTTAATCGAAAATAAACCATTCATTGCTAGAATCCAAATTTGAAAAAGGACTTAAAAGTAAAATTAAATGGCAAATCTTAATCTCATTTACTATGATACAGGCAGTGGTAGATAACTACAAGGCGTTATTGGCCAAATATGCGGAGTCCCTGTCGAAAGTTCGAGAACTTTGCGACCAGGCCGTGGACCCAATGGACTTTGTGCAGACTGCTGGTAAGTTTGATGTTCAAAAATATTTCTGGCGTATTGGTTGACCACTGTGGAGGCACGTGCCCCAGCAGTGCAGACGTGAGTGTCGATGATGAATGATTAGTTGAGCATGACTATGTGTATGTGTCGTGCCTTACAGGAGAGACGATGCAGCGCATGCGCGACGAGTCGGCCCAACACAACGACCCGCAGAAGTGCGCCTACACTTCCACCGCCATCACCAAGTAAGAGAAATAATAGTTAACGCCGCGCGAACACATATGCACCCTTTTTTGTTCTTAAAATACTCAAATAAACTCAGAAATACTAGAAAAGCATTGTGAAGTTAACTATAATTCGTAAGTAATGACGGCTCTTTTCGGCAAAACAAAAACATTTGGATATATAATTTAGATGGGTGATTTATGCGACGTTTCTTACCCGCTAGTAAATAAACACTAATAATATAATTACAAAATATGTCAGTGGGGTTAAAGTTTCCATTATAAGATTTCCGTGTGTACCAAAGATGCTCAAAATTAAATAACAAACATGATGTTTGCAAATAAGTAAATATCAGTTCTGGACGTGGTGTACTCGCAGGCTGGCCAACCGCGTGATCCAAGTGAGTCTGTCGTCGAGGTCGGCGCGCGGCGACCCGGAGCTGCAGCGAGCGCTGTCCGAGGCGCAGAGGAAGCTCTCGGCCGCCACGCCCGGCCCCGACGTCAGGGCCAGCCGACTACCCGACTGGCGGGACACCACTGCTGAGGTATTTATACTTTATGGAAACTATAGAATTCTGGATTTTTTTATCGAAAAGACACACTATGTGTATTTGAAATGAGTATTCCACTTACTTGTAAAAAGAAATTTCGGCATTTCAGATGCGCAACGGCATTTTCGGAGACTTCAAAGCCAAATACAGTAGTAAGATTTAATTTATCGGCCGAGACCTTATGGCACTGTCAGTGCTCCGTGGTTACTAATTGAACCATACCGACAGCAGTAACTATCGGTTGGAGCTGTTTAGAACGTTGAAGAAATCCTCTATAATATGAATAAAATACCTTTACGAAATAAACCGAAATATTAATATTGGGTAAAAAAGACTTTTCTGATAGTGAAATAGGTGTATTAAAGGCGTCTAAATCTAATAGACGTTTTGACAGCCCATGTGATAAAAGAGACAAATATCGCGAGACCGAAAGAGATATCCTATTGTCAAAACAGGCCTATTATATTGTGACGACTTTGGTTGTAATGTATTGTATCATAAAAACATTTAGTCTCATATTTGTACAGATCCTGCGCACAACGGGCGAGGTAGAATCAGTGCTTGGTGGAGAGAACATCTTCAACAAACAGGCTGATGCTGACCAGCCAATATACGTGAGTTTGGTCTACGCTTTATTGATTTATTTGGTATCTTTTTTGTATTAACTCTTTTGTTTTATTATTCAATTAATTGGCTATCAGTTTTAGAAAAGACTTAAATAACTGTCTTGTTAACGCATATTTATTACCAAAATAGCTCTAGTAGTATTATGAATGCAAAAGATTTGGTCTTTGTTACTCGTTTTAATAGCCAGTTTTTTTAGCAGCGGTGTTTTACCTTGACTAACTAGAACTCAAATCAAGGTCATGCCAAGAAGTTTAAGTTTGTCGGTTATTAGTAAGGATAATGTCCTGAAAAGTAGAAGTCAGGTTGAAATGACTCCTTTTTGCGGTGTTTTGGAGGCGTTAAACTTGACCTGATTGGCTGCACTCCAATTGGATACTGGTTGCAGCGAGTTAATACGCTCAACCATGGCCACTCTAAGCGTCTGAGTCTCGTCTCTAGTGCCTGTGCGCTGAAAAAGTGTATCTCCACAACAGTGCTGTCATCTGCATACTTATGGGTACCGGGCTCCAGCAGGTCGTTGATATGCAGCAAAAATAATGTTGTGGAGAGAACTGATCCCTGAGAGACTTCGGCATTTATTGCCAATATATCCAAAGAGCACCCGTCTATGACAACTCGTATGGTCCTTTCGCTTAGGAAATTAAAAATTCTGGCTTGTAGCCAGCAGGAATTTACGAAGGAAGCTTATTATAGAAGTTTTCATGCCAAACCCCGTATCTCTCAATAGCTTTGCTCCAAAGATATGTGGTACACATAAGAAGATCTTCAGTCGACAGTTTCTGGCGGAATTCAAATTGGCGGTCACTGAGAAGATCATTGCTTTCAAGGTATACCAGGAACCTCCGGTTCAATACACGCTCCATAATCTTACAGAGTATGACTTGACCCATTCGAAGAGAGAGGCGATACAGGCGTGTTAGGACAGGAGATAGCTCAGGCGCGCAGCTGTGTAGAATAACGGCTGGTATACCGTCAGAGCCACTGGCTTTCTTCACTTATAAATTAATCCAGTGAAAGTGTTAGATGTACCCAACTTTATTCACAGTCGCCTAGGGTATAACTCAGTCGAAGTCAGTACTGGTTTCGATTAAATTAATAACAGTTTGTTAAATTATCTGCGGTAGGATGCCTTTAAAAGACTACTGTTACTAAATGTAATGTATGCCCATTGATGTGTATGTGCAGAACGCGGCGCTAAGCCTACACGCGGCAGTGCGCGGGTGGTCGTCGCGCGACAACGACATCGTCGGCGCCGCCCGCAAGTGTGCCGTGCACATGGCCAGGCTCGCCGACTATATGCACTCTGGTAAACACACCACACACTACACACAACACACTACACACAACACACTTGAAACTCGCCAAACACCTACTGGTGTGTTCCGGTTCAATTGAGAACCAGTTCCTTCTAGATTTTGTGTGCTTACCACCTTCGGCCACATCATCACTTACCATATTGTGGTTAAACCCAAGCCAATAACGCGATGCACTACACAGATCGCAAGCACGAGCTGCTGGTGTCGTCCAAGTCGATAGTGACGGAGTCGCACGAGGTGGCGCTGCTCGCCAAGAGACTGGCGCACGAGTGCACCGACCTCAGGATCAAAACTGTTCGTACCACATACTTAACTTATCATACTTATTTATATTTCAACTACCTAGCTAAAATTATTTTTTAAATCATGATTTATTATGTTTTCTCAAGACCCGCAGTGTTCTTTCAGGAAGATCCGTTAGAAGATCCGGTACTAATATTATAAATATGAAAGATTTGTATTGATATTTGTGACTCAATCACGCTTAAACAGCTGAATGGATTTGAATGGAATTTGGCGAATAGACAGATCATACTCTGGAATAACATATAGGGTACTTTGTATCCCGGGAAGACTTAAGATCCCTCGAGAACGCGGGTGAAACCGCGGGGCAGAAGCTAGTTCCTTTATAAAATGTGTATTAAGAATCTTTATCTTTATATATAAAAATCAATGCTTGACTGTCTACTTGTTATTCAACCCACGCCTAGCTAATCTATATATATATAAATTAATGCCACTTTTCGTTTTAATTTTATAAGCAGCTAGCTCACCTATCCAAACCAATTTTTTAGGCTTTGTTCGGACTATTTAGTAGATAGTTTATGTGAAGTTTGCACAAAATCGGTCGAGCGGTTCTTCATTTATCACATTTTTTGTAACAAAAAATGGCGGATCATTTTGTTAATGGGGGTTTTGCTGTTAAATTGAAACTTTTTTTAAGTGAATAAATAGGCTTTGTTTCGTCGAAATTGGCTAACGGGGAAAAAGTTATAGACATTTTATAAAGTCTGTGCGAGCGAAGCCGTGGGCGAAAAGCTAGTGCTTTATAAATAACAATGCTGGTTTCCACTTCCAGAATCTTCTACAATCATGTGAAAGAATCCCGACCATCAGTGGTCAACTGAAAATGTTGACAACCGTCAAAGGTTCTTCTCTTGGGCACCAAGGTATCTATTTGGCTTCAATAAAATTATTCTCTTTTATTAATTCTATATCACGTTCCCTTCATTTACACTCCATTATCTTATCCTACAAATAAATAAAATTGAAGTGTCTGTTCGTAATGTCAAAATAACATATTTTTATTAAATGCATATGAATGTATACAGGGTGATTTTTTTATCACTGGCAATACTTGCAGGGGTGGAAGTACTCATCAATGTGAACAACTTTTACTATGGGACTAACTCTGATATGTCGTAAAATAAAAAGGTTGCTTCATTTTGGTCGAGTAGGTATTGAACTTTTGTATGGAACAGCTGATAATTTTTTCATGATTTCACTGTTAATCCCATAGTAATAGTTGTTCATATTGATGAGTACTTCCACCCCTGCAAGTATTGCCAGTGACTAAAAAATCACCCAGTATACTGTACTTATAATAAAGGAACAATTTAAAAAAAATTGTCTGCCTGTCTGTTTGTTCCGGCACGGGACTTTCTCTGGCAGATAGCTGATGTTATAAAGAACTTACGCTACTTTTATTGGCAAATTTGTATACCGGGAACGCGGGTGAAACCGCGGGGAACAGCTAGTTATTAATGTATTGATTTATAGGATCTGAGGAGGATAAGGAAGCTATGAACATGCTCGTCGGAAATGCTGAGAACTTGATGTTAAGTGTAAGTATTATATTATAATATTTCATGTCACTTTGTTTTTAGTCGCAAGTCTTTCTTAAAGTCTACTATTTATTTATCTGGGTCAGACCAAAATGACATGTCATTCTGGTGATTGTGTCGTCTCTGTACTAAATATTGCCCCATGAAATAATGCTATTTGCAAGTTAAAGCTAGTCATAGACAATCCTAGGCACCATTGTATATGGGGAAACCAGCAGTGTATAGATTTATTTAAGAAAATACTCTGATGAAAAATTATTTTTTAATTCTAATAAATCTCGTTTTCGGAAATATCGTCCGTTTTATCCCACCCGGTATAATACTTTAAGGTAGTGTTGAAGCCTTAATGCTTTTTTAAATACTAGAGCACGGAGATTGATTTTTGATCATCAATTTGAGAACTGCATACCGTATATTTGTTACCTAGCTAGTCAAACAATAATTTTGGTGGAAATTCGCTCTTGGCTTCTCAAAAATAGTTATTTATGTCAGTAGGTTGACAAGTAGGCAGACGGCCCACCTGGTAAATGGTCACCGCTGACTACAAGGGGTATTATCGATATATTGAAAACCTAGAAGAGCTCTTTTTACCCCCTTTTTGAAGAACCCCATATCTTATTATGTCTATAGATCCAAGAGGTAGTAAAAGCAGCCGCAAGTGCTTCAGTAAGATTGCGTCACAACGAGGGACACGAATGAGATGGGTGCGCAAGAACTACTACTGACCACGTATGGAATAGACAAGCATGTTAAGAATGCACGATTTTATTGTATTTTATTTAAATATATTTTTATATGAATTTTGCACGGTTGTTTGAATGTAAACCTAGCCTTTATTAGTAAAGAACAATCAATGACAAACAGTGTTCTTATTAATTGCTATTATCACTTTTGTACACATTGCCATATTTTGTAGTTAGTTTTGCATGTAAAATTAATATAACTCGTCTCCTTTGTTTGTTTGTTTAATGGCGCTAATCGCTGGAACTACCAGTCGGATTTGAAAGAAATATTTTTGCATTTGACAGCCCAATTTTTGAGGAAGGTTATAGACTTTTATCCCGGGAATGCGGTTGAATCCGCGGCGAACAGCTAGTCTTAAATAAAGTACAAAGGAGATTGATTGATTCGAAATCTGGGAAAAACTAAAGCCTATCTCCTTTAGAGGACATACCTAAGGTACAATGAGTACCTGAAATGCACCCTAAGGAAGGTTTTTCGAAGCTCAATAAAGGTCATATAGACAGTAGTCAAAAGTAAACAAATTATATAAATATTATGTAACATTTTCTTTATTCTAATAAAAATTAGAGCATGATTATTATTGTTTTAAATTAATACCTTCCGATGGAAACGGCATTTTGATATAAATAATATTTGTAACAATTATGTGGTGTGATGGTGAATTAGAAAAATAATGAGCATGAATAGGCGATGAGCGAGATGCATGCATTCGGGTGACTAAATATATGCATCTCGCTCACTCGCTGGTTACATAACTAGACAGTATTTGGTTTGTATGTTGGCACGATGTGATCACAGTTGGAGAGCAGCGGTTAATGATTTACTTTCTTCTGCGAGCCTGTGAAGGAAAATTATAGATGTTAGTGATCGGTTTTACGTCGAAGGGGTAATCCAGCCCGGATTGGATGTATGGGGCTGTAGATGTCAGGGTTACAAGGCTATGTAATCTTAAACTTGTCGGAGTAATACATTTTGGAAGAACAAATTAGGTTTGGGTCATTTTGTGTCTATATTAAAAGACTTAGGCCAAATTGCCGATATGTATCTGATAACTTATCTAGTAGTTAGTCTTTCAGGACATTTTTCTGTTCATCTCAAAAGAAAGAGACTGCACTATGATATGATGTGGATCTTATCGGGAACCTGTAAGACTAGCCCTCGAAGGCCCATTTTTTCTACAAAATTAGGTTAGTCGAAATATCTCCAAAAGTATTTGTACGTTCTTATAAGAAAATCTTATAAGAATTTCGTAGCTCCAATGGTCTATAAAATTAATATAATTCCAACGTACCGCTTCCTTCCTGCCCTTGTTGTAGCACACGGAGCGCACCCTGAAGGGGTCCACATACACGCAGCTACACTCCTGCACCAAGTTCTCGTGGAAAATGTTCTGAGTGATGGCGTTGGCGGCAGTCTGGAGGTACTGCTTCTGTTGTGCAGGGTTCAGACCCTCGTAGTTCGTCGATGAGAACACGAAGCCGTCCGTCTGGGGGGAAATAATATGATATAAACCTTATGGCTAATGAGTATTTTTTCACCAAATATTTTTTTAGCCCAAAACGCGATGGGTGTTAAGCCTTTGGTTCACCTTTTTTTGTATCAGACTTTCAGAATGGCTTTTTTGTGGCATGCCCTTATACAGTGTAATACTTATTAAGTATTTAAAACAATCGTCATGAATATGAACGCAAACATAAACGCTATAAAAACTTACCGATTCAACAAATTCGATGCATCCGTCTACTTGTTTTGTTGCTTCGTTTTGAATTTCGAGCGTGGACCTCTGCTGCGAGTCCTTGGTCTGTCTCTTGTCTCCGAGCTTGATGACGGAGTCTCGCGTGAAACCTGCGACAAACACTCCATTGATGCGGAGACTAGCAGTGGCACTACGTAGTGCAATGAACAGGCTTACTTTAACTATATCTATTGTATTTATGGCTCTCTAACTAGCTAACTGATGAATATGTGAAGTGTGAATATAAATTTTGATTGCAGAGTAACTGGTAAAAGAACAATCGAAAATACCTTGGATTGTCTGACATTAACCTCTTTAAAATTGAGTGTAATCACTTAATGTTCTAGCACAGGTTCTACACTCGATATTGGTATTGGTACTTACCAACAATCTGTGAGACGTCCTTGCCGTCGGCCACTCTGAGGTCGGGAGTGATGGTGACCAGCGAGTGTGTGTAGGCCATGTTGTCGAACGTCACGGTGTACGCGACCGCGCGAGTGAACGCCAACTGGAGGATAAACATATTTTATATGGGGCATTTAACGGAAATGAAATAGGATACCTTGCGGTGGTAACATTCAGCAAATTTGACTTTCATTAGCTCCTGGAGCCAGAGCATTCTGTACCTCGGACTACATCACATCCCGATGCAATTGTAGTCGCATGCAACTGAAGCAGAAGATTATTACTCGAAGCGTATACTCACAAGGAAGTTTTGTGGCAAGCATCGGTCTCCGACAACGTTGATGGTGTGCTTGACGGCGCCGGCACGGAGTGGCAGGTCGAGCAGGGAGTTGTAGCCGGCCACCACGTTTGTGAGACCTGGGGGAGGGGGAGGCGTTTACTTGCAGATCAGTTCAGAATAAAAGGGTCAATAAAAAAAATGGACTTAAAGCAGAAGAAATACTAATGGAATCATTCGAATGTCTCCACATGACGCTTTAATATGCAATTCCTCATGAAGATCACATTTTCAATTATTTCCGTTCAAGAAGTCACATACAATCTTATTTGTTATTGTTGTTTAGTTCAAGTTAATTTAATAGGTATAGCTTATGGTATACTAGTTTACCGCTTTTATATATATTTTAATCGATTAACAAAGGCAGTACATACCAAGGTATATCCTGAGGTCATTGACAAGACCAGTCAAAGCCAGTATATTGTCGACATCCTTGTTGCCTGTTTGGATACGAGTCACTTGCTCGTAGCGGCTGTTGTCCGGGAAATCCACCTTCGGGGTCTTCAGTTTCACTGCGGAGAACATGAGGTAAGTGCTTTGTGTTATTGTCAGGAAGAATTAAAGTATCAATCCTCTTGATATGAGGAGAAATTATAAAATTCTAAGTACATGATTTTGAAAATTGAAGGTACGTGTAAAATATTTGAGACAGCATAAAACTAAGAAATTATAGAAAAGGTAGACTAAAGGTGGCATTGTTTTTTCTCCAAATTATAAAGAGTTTGTATACCTTGGAGGTATTCAAGAGCTATACAAAATGCTTGCAGAAAAAGTGCCTACGGAAAAAAAAAGTATAAAAGTAAAATACTCACGGTCTGTATCATATATGATAGGGTAAGGGAAACGCGAGGTGATACCGACGAGGTACACCTTGATGTCACTGCAGCGTTTCGTCTTCAGGTTGTCCACCACTTGGGAGACTAGCGGAACCACCAGCTCCTTGTACAGCTTCTCGTTTGACTGTAGGGATGAAGAGATCGGTTAGTATTTTTTGGTACTTATTATCTTCACAGGAATCTTAAAGACTCCTAGGATCTTAGAAACGTTCAGTCAGTTATAAAATGTCCCACGACTCCAGGAATTCTATCGTTTTGATATTTAGTTTCGGGACGCGCGCCCTATTCGCGGGCCACGTAACAATGTAACACGTAAACACTAACCTTGGTAGTTTCAACAGCGACGATAATATCGGCCTGTTTGTTCGGTAGCTTGATCTCGTAAGTCTCCCCGACGCTCCTGGGCTTGTCGGCGTCCTTGCACTGCACGCACACGTCGGGCAGCACGGCGGGCAGCAGGCCGCTCAGCGCCAGCGCCGCGTAGCCGCGCGCCAGGTCGCACGCCTGGTGCAGCGCCGCCGGGCTGCCAGAGCCGCCCGAGCACGCGTGGATGCACGCTTGTCTGGGGGATACAGTCCACTTTGTTATAGCGACCTTCTCGACCGGTAAGCTCATTGTGAACCCTCAATTGAGTCCCGTCCAAAAGTAAACATCGAACTAAAACTATATTATAAAAACAAAATTAAACAGACTTGACACGAAATCAGCGAAATTATGAACATGAACTAAAAATAAAAGCTTCGTACCTGAACGGAGCAATATCGAGGAGCGGCGAGATGGCTCTCAATGGTGAGGTTCCTCCGAACACTTGTTCACAAGCGGGCGGCAAAGGCGCGTGCATCTGGTGGTGAGAATGTTCTGGAGCCTGCACTTGTGGGCAGCTCTTAGCCAGTCTGTACGCGTTGCCGAACTCCGACTCTAATGTGCTGATCTGTGGGGAAAGGCGGTAAAGTAAATTAGTAGAATTAAGTAGCAAAAGCCTACACGTGATATAAGAGCGGGCCAGATATAGTGCCTAGTGGAACCTTTTTATAGTGTATGTAATAATTTGAAAGATTTAATTATTATTCATGTGTTCAATGCATTCGAATAATTTAGTTTTTATTACTTGGAAATAATATTATAAACTGGTACTACTATTACCACTATTTTTTTCAACTTCTATGTCAAAAACCAATCAAAAGGCATACCTTTCCGTTTGGTAGCCTGAAGTCGTCATAGGGTTCGTTGTTACCATCTCCAAGAAGACCACGCAACTTGCCGAGATAGAAGCCAGATACTTCGACGTAGCACACCTGTGAATACATCAAAAAGTTTAACATCAAATCTAATAAAAGTCTTTTTCAGCATTGTGACGAGATTTAGTATAAGATCTGTCAAATTAGCAATGTTAAATCTTAATTTGGACATGAATGAGCTGTTTTGGATGATGATGTAATAGACTGCCATTATCTCGGATAACAAATAATGAGACATTTCTTCTTTTTGTGCTGCTGTCTACTTACATACTTTAAAAGTAAGATTTTTAAATACTTATTAAAATTTAGACTATATGATGGACTATCATACGGCCTTGATTCCTGTAAAAGTGTTTATTATTTATGATTCAGTAGCAATAACTAACCTCAAGTTTGGAAGTACAGAAAGCCATAAGTCCGTAGAGCGAGCCGACTCCGATACGTCCGCTAGGCTGTCTGAACGCGAACACGTCCTTCTCGATGACGGGGAAACCGTGCGATGCACCGTTCAGTGTCACCTGCGATATATATTAAAATTAGAGCAAATGTACACGGTGTAGTAATAGGGAATTAGAAGAAACGATAAAATTTATCCCATTTTTATATACACAATGCCATAAAGCAATATAATATTCTTTTCTCCGTACCTAAGAGTTGTCAGTTTGAAGGCAGAGAGGGTTTAAAGAAGTCATCAATCAAATGTTGATCACAACCTCACCGCGGTAAGTAATGATGCAAACAACATAGTAACCTTGGAAGTAAATCCTCACCTGTCCATTTTCCTTAAGCTCAATAACAATGCCGCTCTTGTCTTCGAGAACCAAAGATTTGGGCTGACCGTTCGCTAGCTGGATGGCGAGAGTGAAGTTTCTGTCGACGTGGTCGTGAGCGAGGATGTAGCGGCACGTGCCGGGGAACGTGAGGTGACGCCCGTCGAACGTGAAGATGTGTTGGCCGTTCACTACTACTGCACGGACTGTGGGAGGGAGAAGACGTGTTAGTGGGACTGCTAGTAAAAATCAGGGAAAGTTGGTTGGACAGGATTGGTGCAAATGGATGTAAATGTTATTTTACGTATGTTTTTAGAATTATAGTCTTTATGTTCCTAATAATAGGTAAGAAAAGAGGATAAATTCTGAAGATTTGTAAGGTAGATCTATACCTACAAGTCAACGAGCAACTCACGTTTAGAAGGTATCTCGTCGAAGGGATTGAGGCTTCTAGGCCTGTAGGCGCGGATGAGGGCCAGCGGGTCGGGGATGTCTCCTTGCAGGACCTGGTTGATCAGACTGAGCGAGGCCTGCCCGCCCAGCGCGGGGGCCGACTGTCCGGGTCCGCCGGGGTACAGGAACTAAACAAAAGGTACTAGTTAGTTACTGTCAAAGAGCTGGTTATAATAGAAGCTGATGCAGTCGTTAACGCGGTTGTAGTTGTACTCACGGAGCCGTAGCTCAGCGCGGCGGGGCCGGCCAGCGCGCCGAGCTGCGCGCGCACGAACTGCACGAGCGAGGTGACGGCCGTCGTCAGCTTCTGGTACAGCACGCGCAGCTCGCGGGAGTCGTCGCACTTCTGCTGACGGAGTTTCTACAACAGAGAGACAATTTTCAATGTAATAACTACGCTACTGGAGCATTCATTCAATAACTACATAATATACAATAAGAAGAGGAAGAAGTGAATGGTTTGTCTGAAGGATGATATTATTGAAAGGCAGGCAGATGTTAATCCAGTATCTCCAAAGATGCAGAAGTCGGTGCTGTGCTCTAACCCTCCCATTTAACCGAATATATTTAGAATATTTATAGACCCAATGTGAAACGAGTAGTAAATCTGTTCTTTCAGTAGTAAAACAAATTAATATTCGTCCGACACGACACAAAATAATAGCCAATTTATATGGTTAATACAATAACAAAGATGATAAGTTCAGGACACCTTACCTTCTGCACATAATCATTGAGGGCATCACCGAAGTCTCTGGTCTCCGGTGTAGGGAGCAGTACCCTGATGGCGGCGTATGCTTGTTTCAGCTGTTCCACAACTTGTTCCGGAACTTGCAGCTCTTGCCACTAGAAAATATATAGCTTTAAGACCATGGGCTACTTTGTTCATTATGGGCTTCGAATAACATCTTTAAAAGTTTTTATATTTTAGATGACTTGGTAGACAAAACAATTTATATTAGTTAATTAAAAAGATGTTGCTCTATTTTCAGATTAAATTACAATAGTTGGGTATAAAGTGAGTTAGTAAAAGATTTGGAGAGGCAAATTATTTATTTATTTCTGGTTCAACATCAAACACTGAAATCAGTTCAGTAGATATTAAACTATAGTATTGAAAAGCAAATATTTATTTGATGTCTATCGTGAATTTAGTAATAATTTAAGTATGCATAGAACTTATTATTTTGCTATAATATAATAATATATAAGTTGTATAATGATACCTTCTCTTTGATGACATTGAAGAGGGGCATCTCCTTGATACTGCGTGTGATCTCAGCGACAGTGCTAGTGAACGCCACCTTGAACTCCTTCAGTTGTACTACGAGCAGCCGGGTCAGGTCTGTGACAACATTCCCGTAAAATTAATAACTTCGCCGCGGATTCTAATATTACTATCAATTGATATTATTTTCTTCGAAATAACTATCAGAGGAATAGTAATATGGTATTTTGCTACTCTCGCCTTCCGCTTGGCCTACCTTCCTGATGAAAACCAATCACTTATTCATCTAATATATAAAATTCTCGTGTCACAATGTTCGTTCCCATACTCCTCCGAAACGGCTCGACCGATTCTTATGAATTTTTTTATGCATATTCAGTAAGTCTGAGAATCGGCTACTATCTATTTTTCAAACCGCTACGCGAGTGAAACCGCGGGGGACAGCTAGTATTTCTATAAATGCATTTGAGAGCGTAGGTAAAACCTTTAACTACATCATAACTATTCAATTTACTTAACATTCATGCTTACTAATTTACTAAATTCGAAGTTCTTCTGCTTGCTAAGTTGTTAATGTGAGATTACTCGTATATTAGAGATACATAATATTTAGTATACTTTATAGTTTAGGGACGTACGTGAAACCGTGGTAGAAAGCTAGGATAGTTAGGCACATAAAAAATAATTTGAATTTACATCAGTTTCTAAAACAACCTTTAGCTAAAAAAATTTACGTACCTTTGAAGATTTCAGTGAGTGTATTGGTGAGTTCCTTGAGCTCGGGCTTGTGCTTCTCAAAGAAGTCAGTGATGATGACTGTGAAGTGAGCGACAATATCGATCACCACGTCGAGGTACTCTTTCACCGCGCCCGCTATTGTCTCGTAAATCTGCTTGATCTGAGGCTCGATCTAGACACATTATGTTATTATTACTAGCTGGATTTAGCTTGTTAAAAATTCTAGTTTTAAGGTTTAGTGGAGAGTGGAGCCGAGTGGGTAAGAAATCTTGCACATCTTAGAAGATGATTTTAAACGAAAAAAAACTTTAAATTGACAAAAAATAAACTCTCCATCATTGATCGATTTCTATATATAAAATGCTTTGTCCTGAATGACTTAGGATCAACGCACAGCCTAAACCGCTGATCGTAGAGACCTGAAACTTGGAGGGTGTGTTCTTTGTATGACGTAGGCATCCGAGAAGCAGGGATTTTCCAAAATTCTACCCCTAAGGGGGTGAAAAACGGGGGCAAAATTTGTATGGGACAACGCGATTCCTTGGTCCAATCTACTTACTTCAAATTTTGCATAAACATTCTTTAACATAATTAATTGAAGATACGTTTCGTATTTTATTGAAACTCATCGCGGTTAGAAAGGGGTAGAAAGTTATTTTGGGGGAGATTTGCATCGAAGTTGATATCAATACTCCTTAGTGCTTTTGATTTAAATTACATTTTATTTTGACACATGTTTGAATAGTTAATCAGTCAATCAATATTTTTCCGTAGGGGTGTACTAAGAATGTTTTGTAGGGGATCGCGGGTGAAACCGCGGTGCGGAAAGCTATCTATACATATAGGTAATAAAACAGTAGAATCCGGTGTTGCTGTACATTAAAGAAAAGTAATCATATCTGTCTGATTATTTGTTAACGCACATTTCCGGAACTACTAAACGGATTTTCATGTAGATTTCACAGGTAGAATGAGATTAATTAATAATAGAGCAGAATATAGGCTTAATATAAATAAAATCGGATGTTGCAAAAAAGTAATCGTCATTCAATGATTTTTGGAATTAAATTTTATACCTACTGTTCGAAAGTTATCTAGAACCCGCGTGTATCTACATTATTTTTTTATTGAAACGGAGTGTGTTTGATGTAGGAAGAGTCAAATTGCATAGAAACCATTTTTGATTTTTTGTCTGTCTGTCTATCTGTTTGAACACGCTAATCTCCGAAACCATCGAACGGATTTTCGTGGGTTTTTAACAGTTTAATTAGGCTTAACTTGGCGCTTCGAATAAATAGGCTTTGTTTCGTCGAAATTCGCTAACGGGGAAAAACTTATAGACATTTTATAAAGCTGGTTTAATTATATACTTTTAAAACAAAGTGTAGGTATTATTACCTGTTTCTCATACATTTCCTGGATCTTCTTGGCTGTATCTTTGTAAGTCTGGATCATGTTGTCGACGATGGGCTTGGTCGCTTTCATTACCTCATCGATCATCTTGGCGACGTATTGGACGATTTCATTACTGATGGGAATAAGGGTCAGTAGTTAGATTAACTTGCAGTTGACTCAGAAATTAAATTCTATCTCCAGTCGAATTGGAGTTGGCGGCAGTTGAAAGTAACTGCTATTGACTTTCTATCAAACTCGATATTATATTGAATCGGTTACATATATTTAAATACAATAATTACTTTATGCATGTATGTATATGAATCAAAAATTGAGATTTTAATAAAAATCAAACATTATCATCTACATTGCCTTCAGAAATCCACTCCTGGACATAGGCATATCCAAATAGTAGCCATATTTTCCAGTCCTCCATTATTGCATTTAGTAGAAGAATTTAGAAGACTATCCCTTTTTAACCGACTTCAAAAAAGGAGGAGGTTCTATGTTCGACTGTATATCATAATTTCTACCCCAATAAAAGCAAATTTAGTCTGAAATAACTTACAGTGCATGCGAAATATCTTTCAAAGTTTTGTCATTGGCGATGTCGTTGTAGAAGGAATTCAGATCGTCGGCGTATGCCTTTTCGAGTTTCTTGAAGGTAGGCTCAACTCTCTGCAGAGTCGCCTTGAAGTCGTTGCTGGCCTTCTCGCCGAGTCGCTTTATACGAGACTCAACGTTGCTCAGTTCCTTCTTCAGGAAGTTCTGCGAGAGGGAGATCATTGTTGTATTTTCTTTTATAAAATTAACTAGCCTCGGGCCCATTTACTTATTGGGTGAATTGATGACATAGGCGAGAATGTTATAGGCTTGATAACCTACAAATTAGAGGGGTGTTTTTTGGGGTACTAAGATATGGTTAGTAAATATTCTCTTGGTTTGGATCTTACAATATGTTCGAGCAAAAAGAAAAGTGTATCATGAGGAAACCATAGCATTTAGTGGTCAGCTACTTTCTACTACCTGACTACAATACTCAAGTAAAAAAGTCAGTTTCTCCTAGCATACCACCTTCAACGATACCATCAGTATAAGGCTATTTAAAAAACTTACCAGATAATTGTTGGCGTTGTCCTTGGATGTGCCATATTCATTGGTGACCTGGTTGTTCTCGAGGAACAGGGCTCCGTGGACGATGTTCTTCTTGTCGTTGCCGTGGTAGAAGTCCAGGTGGAAGTCCACTCGTTCCTCTGGTTTGATATGACCGATGACCTGGAGGCCTGCATCGCTATCCGCTGGAGAAATAATAATTGTTAGAGACACAAATTTTAAATACTTCCAATGGTCATAGACAATAACAATCGATTCATTTATTTTTAATTATTTTACACGATGTTTAATAAAACTACAATTCACGAGATATGTGGGAGACTTTCAAAGCTAATTCTAAAGTAATCATCTAAAGATTGCGGGTAGTTACATTTATGCCGAACGATATTATCACACCAAGTAAGTAATTAGATAGATTAGTTTGTATGTAATGTGGCCCAGAAAATAAAACCCATTTTCAGTTACATCAGAGACATCAACGTAAATACCTAGTTACATATGTGAATTTAAAAGATGTATCAGTACATACATTTGCCATCATCGCCGCTTCCAACAGTGAGCTCGTACTCCTGCAGGTCCTTAACTCGGCCGGCCACCTTGAGCGAGGTGCACTGCAGCAGGCGCAGCGTCACGTGCGCCTCCTGGACCCGGTCGTTGACGGTCGCGCCTCCGTCCAGATCCACTACCTTAGCGAACGGCGTGTCGATCTGTCACGGGATAAAAACATTATAATAGATCCTGATAAAAAAAAATACAATATAAAGAAGTATTCATCTAGAATTTACTTGTTTCAGTGGCATGTTTTTTTTAATTTATTTTTCACTTACCAGAAGTTTGACTTTGGTTGGGTTTGCCTCGAACAATATCTTGGCTTCACGGTCCTGAAAACAAATTTCATGTGAATTAAGTATTTAGTGACGACAATTTGATAGTCATATTAATGTGGTTATATGGTGTTGAGTGAAACTTACTGCTCCAAGGCTTGGGTGACAGATGGATGCTAATGTTTCGATCTTGACGGTGTTCTCGCCAGGGCGAACGATCTCACCACCGATCTTAATGACTGCCTCCTGTTCGAAATTTAAACATATCTTTGAGATAATTCCAGAAATTAGCAAGGCTTTTCCCTAACAAACAATAGGCATATCAACAATATTTACCTTGTTTATAAAATAGCTTAATTGATACAGGAGAGTTTTTCCGAAAATTAGAATTTGGAAGATTACTTTTATCATATGAACAAAAATTTGTTGATTAAATTGAATAACTCAACTATTCCTTACCTTGCTAATCTTAGGGTGGTTGAAACCAATCTCAGCGACAGCAGTCTGTTTCTTATCATCATCAACGTTGATGTCCAATAAAAACCTTCCGGAAGTCTTGTGTCCTTGCTTGTTCTTGTCCAGGTCGAGCGATAGCTCTCCCTTGATGGGGAATGGAATTTGTTTGTTGGTCGGGTAGGACACGGTGGACTCCAGGGCTAGGAGCCTCTGGGGGAGTTGGACTGTTATTCCAGATTTTGCGTCTACGGAGAAAAAATATAATTACATTTATTTGTCCCAATATAAAATAGAGAATCAATTTAATATCTAAATAAAAGTAAAATACTAAATTACAGACACGTGAATGTAAATAAAACCTTGTAAAAAGTATAAAAGAAACGTGTGTTAATCTTGAACATATTAAACGGCTCATGCAGTGTCTAAGGATGATAGATATGATGAGATCATGACTGCAATAAAGCTGACAATCCAATAAACTCGCTGCATGAACAAGACGAAAAAACTATTGAATTCAAAACATTATAAAAGCAAACTCACTTCCGAAAGCAGGCGTGTTATAGAGATGCAGATGGTACTTCTTGTCTTCCTTGTTGACGTGCACGTCGAGGGTGTACTGCGGGGGCCGGGTCTCCGACACCTCGTCCTTGATCTGCAGACCGAACTCCGGCGCGAAGCCCAGCTTGCGCAGGTCGAAGCCAGCGTTTATCAGGTTCGCAATTACACCCGGTTCTAAACGAAGAAATTAAAAAAAAATTAGATTGCTTGGTAGCAGTTTTACTTGCGTGACTTTATGGTACAGGGTGACAATAAATGGTTTCTAAACTATCCAGTTATGAATTACGGTTTTACAATTTAGTTGTAAGTTTGTCTGTACATTGATTATTTTTAAGTCTTATATTTATAGTTTCTCATAAACTTTGAGTGTAATATGAGATGCATTTTACTTGACCGCTATATTACTATAAAACAAATTTGATGGGATCTGTAAAAGGATCACTAACTGGAGACATCAATCTTGGACTGTATCTCGGCGTGGGCGCACTGTTTCTTCTCTTCGCAGTAGACGTACGACGTCTTATACTCCAGGTTGGTGACGCGGGACTCCGCCACGTAGCTGCGCTCGCCGATCGCAATGTTGAAGAATGTCTGACCAAGAATAGTCTTGTTATACTTACATTTACTTAGCTAACAGTAAGTCTAAAGCATCCATCACCCTCATTCATTATACAAAGTAAATATTAGTGTAGACATGGCTTGAGAGTCTATTTAGAAATACAAAGCTTTTGGATAACAACTTTTCAACCATAGTCATGTCGACTTATCTATCCTACTAATATTATAAAGCTGAAGAGTTTGTTTGTTTAAACGCGCTAATCTCAGGAACTATTGATTCGATTTGAAAATGTTTTTCAGTGTTGGATAGCCCATTTATCGAGGAAGGCTATAGGCTTTTACTTTTTATCCCGAGAAACACAAGATCCCTCGGTAACGCGGGTGAAACCTCGCGGAAAAGCTAGTTGCTTTATAAAAGGTATAACTTGTAGGTAAAGAAAACGAAGAGCATAGTTATAATGACGAAAGTCATGATTAATTTAAGTTTCAAAAACAAAGAAAAAATACTTGTAACTGAAAAATCTCAACTACTAAAAACCAAAATACCACCTAACTCATGTTTTTCCATTGATATAAAGCGTAATAGATAACTTCTTACCTCGACACCCTTCTCGTTGCCCTCGGTGTAAATGGTACGGATGTACTTGAAGTTAGCGGATTTCTGCTCCTCTTTCACCTTCACGGATCCGGATCCCTCCACGATGGTCTTCTGTCCCTCTTGCTTGCTGATGAATGATGTGCTGTGGACACAGGATCATAGTATTTATATGAATTAATAAGGGTTAGTTAGTTAGTTAGCCTAACTAGTTATATCATCATGTAGTTAATAATTCTACCATTAAGCTGTATAGCGTTCATGCGTCTATTTTATCCACCATCATAATATTTTGGACTCACCTTCCACTCAGTACATTCTTGTTATCATTAATGGCGTGGAACTCCAATCGTTTTCCGTTTCCGGCCTCTTTGCTGGCGATCTCGACCTGGTAGTTCTTGAAGCCGAGCTTTTCAGAGTCGGCGGCCAACTTGAAGAGCACGTTGTCCTTCTGGACGTTCGCTTCGGAAGATGCCACGAGGTTTATGTCGCGGACGTTCTCAACCTTCAGCTCTGCTTTGCCTTGGGTCGACGAGAGAGAGCTACCCTTCAGGTAGATCCTGGTGGATGGATTGGATTTTAGTATTGTGCTCATTGTGCTATACCAGCCAAAACCAATTTTGGAATAAAAACAAAACATTAGTCAAATATTATTTAGGTGTTACTACATTTACTTTTAATAATTTTGAATAAACATACCTACTAATGTAGCGGATTTGGTTGTAAATTAATAACGATTAAAGAATTGAGTCAGTGACAAATAAGCCAAGAATGGAACTGGCATAGACTGAATGAATTGTATCACACAAACTTTTTAGATTATTTCAAATAAATTTTATATCATCTTAGCTAATCTCCACACCTGCTAGTCTTGGGCGAGCTGGGGCTGGTGTACTGCAAGTCCAGCAGTGGGTTTGCCTTCGACAGAACGATGGAGTTCTCCGACTTGTAGACGCGACCGTCCGCGTCGATGATGGCTGTCGAGCTGTACGTGTCTGGAGCTGGGTTCTGGGGAATTTTTGGGTTTTACTCTATTAATATCAATTAATAAGGTAGACACAGACATTGTTTTTCTTGTATTGATAATGAAAATGAAAACGCATTTATTTCACAAACAATTTAAAGCTAAAAAAAAGTTAAGTAACACAGTTAAGATTGAATGGATGTGTTTCTATGTAGAACCAGAGTAGAGACCTGTATATGACTATGTCTTCAATGATATCCTCAGTTGACATATAAAATGTGAATAGAATAATAAAAACCTACGGCTTTTCTCAGGCTTTTTATAGCTAATGTAAAATATTATCTATAGAAATTAAACTTTAATTTTTACAGTTTCTAATGAGTATCATCTTCAATCCTTACTAATATTATAAATGCGAAAGTGAGTTTGTTAGTTTGTTACCTTTTCATGCCTAAACCACTGTACCGATTAGGATGAAATTTGGTATACAGATGGCCTATGGTATGGAGAAGGCTCCATTTGGGGCGGAAGCTTTGTGATTAATAAAATTAAATAAATAATAGAAGTATACCGGGAAAGTATTTTGGTTTAAAACAAAAGAATAAAAGAGCAGTCAATCTCCAAAGCAAAAAAAAACATGACAGACTAACTTAAATGTACAGTGCCAACTCTAAAACCCTAAAACTCACCTTAGAGTGTACAGTGATCTCGAGCTTCTTCAGTTTCTCAGCCTGAGGTATGTTGGTCTTCAGCACGAAAGTGTTATCACGAGGAGCGATGTACGAGTCCACGGACACTGAGGCCGACTTGCCTTTGCCGTACTTGGCTTTCACTTCCGCGAAATTGTTATGCTTGTCGCCTGGGAGAAGTTGGTGATTTAGAAGAAGGATATATTTAACTCTTATTCGGGAGATAATCACAATTATGGTATGAAGTATAAGGTATGAAAAATAAACCATCGACTTTGTCTTTTCCTATAAGTAACACAGTAAGACGTTCACGTTGTACTTTTGGCAAATAACCCTATGGTTGTTTGGTGGTGTGTCTTTACACAAACAGAATATTTTTTTCAAATTTTTACTGTATAGTTTAAAACTTAAAATTAGGACAATCCAAGAACCAATTATGGATTTGTCTAAATTGACGATATATTCACATACACTGACCATCTAAAACATCATAATGATATATTGTGAGGTTATTACCTTCATTTTTGTTTTTATAGTTGACATTGAAGGTGACGGGGTCATTGTGGGGCACCAGCAGTTTCACGACTCCGTTACCCTCGTGAGGGCCCACATTGCCGTTGGCGTCCACTTTGTAAGTATCAGAATTCACTTGCAGGGATTCCACGATTGTGTACTATTGGAGATAAATATAAATTAATTGTTATTTGAGTAAATATGTTTGGCTATCTTTTACATCACGATAAAAAAGAAGATAATGTTGAGAAAAAGGTTGTAAGAAAGAACAAGGTTACGTTACATGAAACAAATAAATTCAAAGTAGACATCATATCTTATAAAAAAGTAGAGGAAGCTACACCGAAGAGTATAACATAAAAAAATTGGACGTATAAAAATTCTTAAGTCCCTATATGAATCTGGGATATTTTTATTGATATTAAAATTGTAGAGTCGATGATAGTTATTTAATAAGCTTAAATACTTACATATATAAAAAAAAAAAAAAAAAAACTTTTTTTAATTAATGCCATTCAACGTTTCTTCTATATTTCACAATCTCCCCCATGCTGACAAGAAACAAGATTCAAAAATACCCAAATATTCACCCGGTATCCTGTATACCGGTTGAAAATATTAAGATGGCTTATTTATAAAAGCTTTCGGTGAAGGAAAACATCGTGAGGAAACCATAGCACGGTGGTAGGGTACTTAGTACCCGTCTGGCTGGTTACCACCCTCAAGTTGAAAATCTGTCGCCAAACCTATTGGTGTGTTCCGGCAGCTGCACTTGAGAGCCAGTTCCTTCTAGGTTTTGTGTGCTTACCACCTTTGGCCACATCATCACTTACCATAGTGAGATTGTGGTCAAACACAAGCCTATACAAATAGAAAAATAAAAATATGGTCAGAGGTCCCGATTTTTTTTCAGCATGACTTCCGCAATAGCAATCGTATAGTCTTAGGCAGTGTTGATTACCTCAGCGGTGTCCTTGTTCTCAGGCTGCAAGTACAACATGGTGTTGACCCACTTGATGTCATGTGCCTTCTCGAAGGGCAGGCGAGTCGTCAATGTGAAGTCGTCCAAGTATCTACAACAAATTGAAGCAGTGTTAGTTGGCTATACCATTGATAAATATCCTGGGACATCTGATCCCAAACTAAATAGAGCTTGTTCTATATATACTACATGTTTTTTCTAAATAAATACTTACATATATAGATAATTATGTATAGGATAACCAGGCAAATTAGGTTCATGCATTCAAATGTTTGTACTGGATGGGAATCAAACCCATGGGTTTGATCGTGACCTATGACGCCAAAAAACTGAGTAGTAAGTTAATATTTTACAACTACTGCAAATGTAAAGTATGTGTCTAACCCAAACCAAATATAGGTTAATAAAGTTCCTTTTATTTATATTACTTAAATACTTTTGCAAACAGAACAGGGATAGATTGTTGGTGCAACTTACTTCTTGTCTCCCGCCTCCAACAGTTTGACCTCCCACACTCCAGCGAGCTCGAAGCCGATGTCATCTCCATAAGTGCCCTTCAGGCGGTAAATGTCGTCGATGATAGTATCGGAGTCCAGGTACGTGACGCTGGCCAGCAGGGACGCGGGCTTGGCTAGTAAGTTACCACTCACGTCACTCTGGGGGAAAAATCGTTTCACAATATAGTGCAGAACAAGTTATATATTATAGACTATATAATACAAGACTTTCCAATTTAAAGGAATCCATTGCTATGGAATTAAATTAATACTATGTTGTTAGATTCCCATAAATTTATCAGTAAAAAAAAAACAAGCTGACTAATCGTAGAAACATTAGAATTCAGTCATTAACTTCCTCGCTTTATTCTTATTTAAGGTCGGCATTCGAATGCCATGCCCCTCTATATTTTCATCCAACATTACAATTTTTATTTACACCTCCCTCGATACTCTCGACATAAGTGTTACCTCAATCCATATATTTAGATAAAACTTATGAACATACCTTGAAATCAAACTTGAACTTATCACCGTCAGGGTTGTTCTTGAAGTAGAACACGTTCTGTAGCTGCTTGCCGTCCTTGAGGCGCAGTTCTAGTTGTCCCTCGTAGTTGACGGTCTCCTTGTTCAGGTTCGTGTTGGTCAGCTTGCCCTTGTAGCTGATGGTGGACGCCGACGAGCCACGCTTCACCGCGTCCGAGAGGAACAGCTCCGCGTGCCCGTTGATCACCTATCGGTGACCAATATATTCATTAAGTATGTGAAAACACCTGCCAAAACTAAAAAAGTTGAAAAAAGACGCATTCATATAACATGATATCTAGATAAAATAATTTTATGTTTTTATTTTCTACTTTTATGTAATGTTTTAAAACTGAGGTGAGAGTTTGAAACTCATCATAGAGTCAAGGAATTAAGTTTATGTGTAGACTTATGCGTAGTCTTTTCTTGTAATGTTTTGATATTTACGCCATCTTGAGTGCTGACGTCACGGTCAATGTTCAGGCTGAGGCAGCGTTCGGTCGGCAGCACCAGTTCGACATTCGAGTGGCTCTTGCCGTTGGCAGTGTACACGCCATCTTGGCGCACGTTCACTTCCGTCTTCTTACCGCCGTATATCAGTTTGTTCCTAGGAGTGTTATGTTATTTTGAATTTTGGGGTTTAGTTGATAGAAATTAATTCCATATATTTTACAGGATATTGAAATAGGAGACTCTAATTAATCAGATTTTGATTGTATGTAATATGAACTCAGATTATTTGAGTAATTGGATCTCAAAATTTCGAAGGGAACTTAATTTTCCTTCCTTCCCAAGATACTACAGAACTACCATACAAATATACATACTTGGTGTCGAACAGCTTGTCAGTCTTCTTGGTGTAAGTGTTGAAGTGCACCTTATCGTCGTTGTCCTTCTCGAAGTTGAGGAAGATGTCGAACTCTCCGCTGTACACCGGCTCCTTGACAAGGAACTTCACGTCTCCCTTGATCTTGCGTTGAGCCTGAACGATTTGGATCATGTTAATATACTAAATAAAGTAGCTAGTCTGTCTATCTAACTACGTCTGCGATATTAGTCTGATGTGGGAACGTGAAGGGAAAAAATGGAGTAATCCGATTCATATACTTCTTTCTGGGCTTTAAGTCCCTGTCAATTTCTTTTCGCCATCGACGGGGAGTTCATCCTCACACATTGAAACCAAACTGGTCTCCCACAGTGCGGTTTCAAAGGAGTTTTGTACCGTTCAGTACGTAGAACGAGCTTCCCGCCGTGGTTTTCCCAAGAGAGTACAGCATAGGGTTCTTCAAGAAGGGTGTGAAGAGATAGAAGAGATTTGTCACCTTAGTGGTATAAAACCCCTCACTATCTAATTAATTTAACTTTAAACCTACTCCATTAATTTTTTTCTCCAAGATAGGTAATAATAAGTTATTAAAATATAGAGAAAAATATGATCTGTATCGAGGGTTGGACTATGTAACAAGAAGACCCGGGCTGACTGTATCATGAGATTATGGATTATAACCAGGAAAATCTCTTTTTTTTTTAAGTAAGCTCACCTTCTTGAAATCAACAATGAACATGCCATTGCCCTTGCCGTCACTGTCGGTGACCTTGAACTCGCCGATAGCGGAGATTTCGTGCTTGAGGACCAGTTTTAAGGATCCCATAGGGTTGTCACCGCGAATGATCTTCAACAGGAAGTCAACCAGCTCACCCTGGTTGCTGCTAACCTTAGCGTGGGACGAGTACATGTTGCTGTTCTCGATTACGCCGACGTCGAACCTGATAAATTTGCTTCATATTAAAAAGAGATAATAAATAAAGCGTTGCAATTTTATCATCTTTTGAGGAGAAAAGTATTTACATAGATAATCCAATTATACAGATATACAAACACAGTGGTTTTCATTTTCACATTCACATATTTTTAGTAAGGATTCGTGGATCGAAAGTAACAAATTCATGAGGTAAGAATTTCTCCTTTACAGCATTTTTAAGTGCCATTGGTGAGCACAGGCCTCCTTTCACGAATGAGTATGAAAGAGAATAGGCACTGTTGGTCTGATCTTAGAATTGATATTCAATTCCTAAAAATAGTAGCTAGCTTATAGAGACTATATCTCTTTACGAAATATCGAAATACAATAATTTTAATTTACTTCTCAACTTTCATAGGAACCTGTAGAACCATAAATAAAGCTAACAAGTAAAATCAAGCATTACAGTGACTTACTTAATATCTTCAGTATTTCCACCAGCAGTAATCTTGAAGTGTCCGATAGCTCCAACATTCACATCATTAGTCTTAGTCTTATGCAGAAGGACACCAGACAGCTCATATTTGCCTCTATTTTTAATGATCAGGTAGTTCTCCAGGTTGGACTTATCAACAGATACAATGTCTCTCTTAGCGAACACTTCAAGACCATCCTTGTTGACATCTGCAACTATCTTGACGCTGTAGTCGCCTTGCTTCTTGATCTTAGTCCTGGCCTCTAGGTCGAATTTAGCAGAGTTGCCTTCATATACACCTTCGACTTCCAAGTCTATTTTCTTGGGGTCGATGTTTGCTTCCAGTTTCAGGACTAATGGAATGCCGCGTATTTCAACTACAATGTAAAAGGTTATGCTATAAAAATATATTATTTGTAACATTTCGTATTGTTTTGATTTGTTTTTGGTGAATAAATAAATAAATAAATATTCTCTCACGTCTAGTTATTGCCATTTATTAAAACTGTTAGAATCTATAGGAAGAAACTAAGGAATAACCTCAGAGAGAGATGCATTATAGTAGAAGTAGTCTGCACAATAGACGTGTACATTGTACCATAGATTGTATGATTGAGAAGGGATTGAATCCAGAGATAATGGATTGACTGCAGGCAAGGAAATGATGATGATATTACTGATATGATAACACTTACATTTATTCTTGGTGATAATGTTGTAGTCCTCAAGGGAGTTCTTGTGGTGTTTCAGCAGCTGATTGAAGATGATTTTGTTCTGGGACTGTTTCAGGTCTCCGCCATACGCCAGCTCGACGTCATTGTGGTATTGCTGCAAGTAAGGGAACTATAAGCTTTCTTTGCTAATGATTCCACAATCTTCATTCGCGAAATAATAATATGGTTTTATTATGTCACGTTCAAATAATAACCTGCTATGTATAAAAGGAACTGCGAGTCAAGTAAATAAATGAATTGCAGAAGAGAAAAAACCCTTAAGATAGGAATAAGAATACTTACACCCCTATTATTATCCGAATGTACGTTCAACCTGAAGTTAACATAAGGGTTTAGAGTATTCTGGAACTCCAACATAACGCTGTTTTTATCCTTAGAGCCACTCAGAGTTGCCTTGTTTTTGACCACAATGTTGAAGATGACGTCATGTGGTGGTTCATTCAGTGTGAAGTAACCAGTGATATCAATAGGATCCTTCACGTTGGGAAGCCTCAAGTGGATATTCTGGATGGTATATTTGACTTTGGAACCGTCGCTCTCTCTGATGGCTTGGCCTTCAATTTGGACGTTGTGCTTGTCGCTGTCTCCTGGCATCTGGTACTCGAAGATAGGTTTGTAGACTGAGCGTCTGGTATCGCCTGGTGAAGGATAACAGTTTAAAGTTTCTTGCATTTCGAATTTACTGCATTGATATATTTAAGGATGTTGAGCTTAGCAAATTATTTTTGCATTAATGCTTCTTTATATTTCTTAGGACACGCATTAAAGATGTTATGTCATGATCTAATTTTAATGCCTACTTCAATTTGAGTTAGTTATCACTGTTATTGCAAATCTAGATTACGTATTGCTTCATTTCTGTGTTTCAAAAGTCCACTCACCTTGGATGCTAAATCCAGCTTTGCCATAGTATTCACTGGCGTCGATCTTAGCCCTGACCAGCGCGTACAGTTCCGTAGGTTTCTTCTGGAGAGTGATCTCTCCAGAGAGCGTCTTGATGGGTGACTCAAGACCAAGCTTCACCGAGGTCAGCTCGTTAGTGAGAGATAGCTCGCCGGTCAGATGGGTGCGACGGTTCTTCGAGCCTGGGGATTTATAGAATGCAATAAAATTATGTAGACTAGCTGCAAAAAATCTAGTTTCCAAAGTTCTCCTTTGAGGAATATTTGAGTGAGACAAAAGTACAAATTCTTCTATTAAAATCTAAATTTGAAGAATTTTCACCTTCAGCTTCAAACAACAGATCGATGTTGTGTTTGTCGTTATCATTGCGGTAGACTCCCCTGACGTGATAGCCACGGAGGTCGTTCTTCTCGATCGCGACTCGAACCTTGGAAGAGCCGGTCAGCGGGTAGCGAGCTAGGAACTTGGAGATCGAGGCTTGTGCGTCGGTGCCTGAGGAGGTTTCGTTGGTTAACAGTCGGTTCTTGGTGTAGTTACAACTTAGATTTCATTAAGTAAATTTATGTTTGTCCAATGATTGTAATTTGTTGCTATTAGAAACAAAAAGACAAACTTATGTAATAAATAATGTAAAATTTAATTTCTGCACATCAGTAACATAGATATTCAAAATTAAATGTTTTCGAGTGGAGAAAGTAAAACAAATAATTACAATTGAGTAGCTAAGAATAATGTGATAATAATAGAAAAACATTCGAATAAGTAAACATACCAGAAAGTGAGAATGGCACTGACAGCTCCCCGCAGAAAGTCAAACCAAGAACACCAGAGAGCTGGTCGAAGCATCCCGTGTAGTCTTTCCTCTCAGCATCGATCTTCAAAGCTATCTCCTTCTCTTTCTGTCCCTTCTCAATCGTCACGTACACCAAATCATTAGACGCTGTTAGGATCTCTTGTTTTTCAACAGGCAGACTGAACTGAAGGTCGAAACCTCTACCGCTTTCTAAGACCTTAGCAATGAGGTGACCTCCAGTCGAAGAGTGGAGGTTGGTGACGACTTTAAGACCGGTGGAGACAGAGTCAGCGTCGACTAGGAAGAGTCCAGAAATTTCAATATCAGTGCTTGGGACAAGTTTGATGTCGATTTTGGCGTTCTCAGGGGACTTTATGATCTGACTGATGTCAATGTTAGTGGAGACGTCGAGGCGGGCGGTGGCTGCACCGGTGAGATCCAGCTTGAGAGGCAGACCAGTTGATGTTGGGTACGAGAGCTCGGCGTCCAGGAAGAGAAGGTGGGCGCGGACTTCTTGCTGCGAGGGAAAATAGTTGGTTTCATTTTACACACTGAAATGGATGATATTCTCGCCAAGCAGATTTTTACGGGTTAGGTTGAAATAAGCTTGGTAGAGAAAGTAGGTATGATTAAGTACTAAAAGATAAAACTAAATAGTTACAGTCGTAACTAAGCGAAGCTATCGTAGTAACTATTCGTAGCAGTTTGCTACGAAGTTCTTGAGCTACGAAGATCGTGGATACGCGCTACGACTAATAAATAAAGCAAACGCTATTTTGTTTTAACATCATTATCATAAATAAATTATTCCTGGTCAATAATTATTACATTAGTTGTCATTTGTTTTTTTTTGTCATCTTTTTAACAAGATACAAGTGAGGCACAAGCCCAGTATCAAGCAAGTATCTATCATCTATTAAAAATAAATGTTAAGTCTACCTGGAAGTCCTTAGCCTTGTTGATGCCAGTGCTGGCGTACTTCAGGATCTCATCAAGGGCCTTGTCCAAGTCGAAGCCCTTGTCGTCTCCGAGCGAGAGGAACACGGTGTCAGTACCGAACATCTTCAGGTAGATGTCCAGGTCTAGTTCGTTGTTGTATGGGGTTGATTCTGCTTTTATCTGGGAGGGAAATATTTTTTTTTTACCATAATCTGACTGCTGATTCAAAGAGAGTCAATGTTAAAATGTGCCAAAATATCGCAAAATATAATGTATTGGATGTGAACATTTTTTTTATCGCATTATGCCTGAAAAAAGTAAATGCATTTTTTATTCAAGTTAATGCTGGCGTCAAAAGGAACGTGTGTACTAGAATAATTTGAGGTTTATTTATCTAAATGAATAATTTATGTAAGAATAAAAACCGTTTTGAAACTTACGGTCTTATCAAAGTTGTCAATCTCAGATTTGACGGATCTGCGTCCCCTAGAGACGGTCTCGTCGACCCTCTTCTTGGAGTCCTTGAAGCGCTGGACGAGGTTGTCATACACCTTCTGTGGCTCCTCGCGGTGGAAAAAGTTACGCGGACCGAAGAAATGTTCCGCTACACGATCTAGGTTGCCTTGACGACCGCCAACCTGGGGTTAGGGGGGAGGGTGTAGTAATATTAATGTTGTTAGTATGATTTTCTATAATTTGGTAACATTTAAATTTACAAAAATTTTGCAGATTCAGGGAAAATATTGTACAAAAAAAGATATAAAGTTAGGTAATGCAGTTTTGATAATGTCATGAAATTACACCCTTAGGTCTAAATTGAGTAGATATATGAAAGAAGACTTGAGCAATTTTGTGGATGATTAATCATATAACAATTAGTCAGACAACAATTTAAAAATATTTGTAAAATTTTAATTGACTTTAATAATGCTTACCTCAAAAATGTTCAAGCTGTGTCCGAAGACTTCAGCGGTGACGTTGAAGGAGACGGAGCGCGGCAGGAAGGAGTCTTGCGAGTAGATGACGGTCTGGTCTAGTACGCCCCCCACGCCCAGAGAGTCCACCGAGTACGACACCTCGCGGTAGAACGAGTACTTCCTACGAGGATACAAGAACGTCTACATTCGACATTGCTTATAGGAGCCACATAAGAAGATCAAAGCTAGTAATTGGAAATCAATCTTTCTTGTCAAAGTCACTGATAAAATTTTAAATTGTACTTGTACTTATATCTATAATATATTTAAAAATTAAGATTTTATGAAGCTTTTCAGAGTTGGAACTGCAAAGAATGAATGATTTTTGCAAAGTCGAAGTCAAAGCCATTTATTCAGTATAGGCCCTAGGAGGACACTTATGAACGTCAAAGCTACTGATGTTACCATTTCAAACATATTATAAAGTTATATGCAAAGATAATGTTTACCTGTCATCGTTGTTGAATTTGTTGGGCGTGCGGATCTGTCCGTAGTGCTCGCGCGCGTGTCTCTTGTCAGGGTTGGTCGACGCGCGGATGTGCCGCAGCGAGGTTGTGATGAAGTGACCCACTGGACGAGAAATACTATATAGCATGGTCTTTCCCATGGCGGGTATGATAAAATTATGTAGAAATAGAAAAGGAAGTTATTATTTTTTCAATCTACGATTCTATATTAGAATCTTTATTCTGTTAGTCTGATTTTTCAGTTTTCATTAAATTTTGTGACTTAACGATGGTTTTCACAACATTTTCCAAACAATATTAGGTTATAAGTATTTATAAAAGCCTGTAGCGCCATCTATCAACACTTCCGTTATCCGTAGAGAGATGGCGCAACAAGATTCTACATCGCACTAACAAAGTTCTTTGAATAGTTGGCATATATACAAGATTCCAACATCTACAGTTGGACCGCGATCCCCGGCACTATGACCCAGCCTGGCGGAAGATCTTTCCTTTTTAATGGAGGAGTCTACCACCTTGCTCCTCCATAGACCTATTTGAATAATTATATTTTGATGCATGTAAATTAGCCGTTTTCGTAAAAAAGCACAAGGTGTCCATACCTTGGTGCACAGGCTCGTTGTCCAGCAGGTTTTTGATCTCAGTGGCGGAGTGTGCGCAGGGACACTCGATGACGGCGAGGTACGCCTTGATGCGCAGTTCCGAGTCCAGGTTGCGGTTCTTCATCATGTCCATTGCGGCTTTGTGCACCTGATGGGAGAAGTTCATCACCCTCGTTGCAGTTTTACATTAATTGTGTTTTGTTAGATGTACTAGAAACACATTTTCCTAGTTTGCTTGGAGTTACAATTTATACGGTCTGATCTATTATGTTATAAAATATAATTCTCAATTCTAGTTTATATACTACGTTATTTTATTAGTATACCAAAGAAACAATATCCCAAATGGAAATATTGTGTAATTTTTTAAATTACAATAGGTATATTTTTTTATTACAAAGATTCGTTGTTTTTTTTTTATCAGTTTTGTCACAAACTTACATGGCATAAAACTTATGAGGATTGGAGGATTGATTCTACTGGTATTAATGAGCAAATGATGAAAATACCTATAGTTTTATCAATATCAAAAACGAATAAATAATGTTCGTATTTTTAACACATTTTTAAGCTCACAAGGTTTTATTGACAAATTCTAAAAAAAAAAACAAATTTCTGATTGCCTAAGAGCAAATTGTAATTCCCCATATCCTTACCTTGGTGGCGCAAGGGTCAGCATGGAAGGCCTCAAGGGCAGCAACTCTGATCCTCGTCTTCACGCTATTGTCAGTCGCACCCCGGACAACCTTCTCCACCAGACTGTCCTCCAAGTGGCGAATGTTGCGGATACCCTTCAGGACTGCTACCACCTAGGATGTTGAAGTAATGGTTACCATTAGGATAGTTTAATAGTATAGTTTGTGATCAGATGACCGAAGGTGAAGAAACGGCCGAACAAAAAAAAAATATATAAACAGAACATACTCGTAATTTACTTGGTGAGCCTAGTAGCCTACCAAAGAACAGTAAATTTAACAAGAACAGCTTTATAAGCTATTTTATATCCCTGCACGTCATTTATTTATATTTAAATTCATCGTAACTGCCCTTCTTCCAATAGGGATAGCACGCTTTTCACATAAGAGTTAAGTAATGAAACTCACATTGTCCTCCTCAGTCTTGCCTTTAGGCTTGCAGTTCTGTAACTTGGCGGCTAGTTTCTGGCTTACAGCGACGATTCCATCGTTCCCTCCATCATGACAGTCGTGTTCGCGACAGAAAATTCCCGCAAGAGCTCCCACTCCCAAGTAGATCTTTGGTAAGTTTGGCAAATCTAAGAGAGACTGAAGAAAAAATGGTGGTTAGTTGTGCTAAGAGCAGTAAGTATTCTAAATATTACAACTCTACTATATTATTTTTTATTAAACATAAAATTAAATAAGTTGGAGAGTATGAATCTATGTGATAATTCTAATTTTGTATGGGCACTATGAAGAATAGAGCCTTGAAAATTATTTTTTCAAATCTATCCGAGGGATAAACCAGGAAATAGAAAGTCACCCACGAAAATGTCTTTTTGGTTTTTTAGAAATAAGTTTGCATATAAATTGCTAAAACAGTAAATAGGACGTGACTTACAGCGGCAGCCTTCAAGGCATCATTGGTGACGTGCTTGGCGTTGCCGAGCGAGAGGTAGACGAGGTGCTGCTCGAGGTTGGAGAGCTGCTTCGACTTGAGCAGGCTCACGGAGGCTTCGATGGCGCTGCCAGTGCCCGCGCGGATCACACCGTCCAAGAACACGCGTCTGATGGACATAGAACGATTAAGACCTATGAGGGTTCCACATGATAGCCTAATTCCATACCATTCGACCAACTGATCTATTACTGTGAAGACGAACTCATTTTTATTATATTAGTATTGGAATTTTTATTTTTGGTCATGATAAATCTTAGTTAATTCGACAGTTTTGGTGTGCAAGAACTCTTGGTATCGTCTTAGTTCAAAAATTTGTCATTAAACTTACTTTTCCAAATCACTATTCTTGCACGAGTTGAAGATTTTTATAAGATCATCTTTGTTGGTGGTGCGAAGTATCTGTAAAATTTAATGATTCAAATATAAAAACTAAAACAAACTTGTAATTATAAAAAGTTATGTTACGTCGTGGATAATAGTAGATCTAAGTAAAACGTAAACGTAGAACATTATTTTCAAATGAGTTGATATTTCCTCACCCTAACGAGTTGAGCGAAATTGCCGGCAGACTTGGGACTGGCGTTGTTGATCAGGCTCTTAGCGGTCTCCCTGACGGTGGCTAGCGCTGACTGGTAGCCATTCTGGTTGACGGTCCCTCCGTGTGGGCTCTCGAAGATTATCGTACGGGACTCCGTGCAGTGGCCTGGTGGAAGGTACATGAATTTTAATAAAGTCTTAATTCATGTTTTAATAAAATATTGAAATTAATTTACCAATTTCATTGAATAGCCTTTATTTTGATTGAGTCTTGAATAAGTTAGATCAGCTTTATAATAAAAATAAATAGTTCCAGTTATTTTTTATATTAACCCTAATTATGGTTCAGCATTCTGAACATTGGTATGGAGCAAAATTTTCTTCAAGATTCTACCTAGGATTCCTATAGAAATTGAATTTCGTCAGATCCATCTCCTCAAGGATTTACCGTCGTTCCAATTTAGGATCAGTGTATGAATAAGTGTAGTGAACTTAGAAGATTAAAAAATAATAACATGTCCACTTACTTGCGCCACCAGCGCCCTTTGTTGTCCCAGTCAAGGTCAGCTTTGTGTGAACCTTTGCCCTGGCTCCATTCTCTCCTACTGAGAAGGGTTTGTACAGGTATTCTTCAGTAGCAGATACCTTCTCCGGTACACCACGGTTCACTTTAGATTCCACGTTCAAAGACGACTGGAGGACTTGGGTGCTCTTGATTTCCTAAAAGTTTATGTGGATGATATAGTGATTAGCCCTTAGCTTCTAAAGTGGGTCTCACGATTATGTATTTTGTTAATATAGATGATATTAAAAATGAATTGCTAAACTGTAACTTTTAAGTTACTAGGTAAAGTAATGTTCGATGTTCAGAAAAAAATTGCTTTCGTAAAATAATAAAATTGTTTTTAATGTACTGCAATAAACAGTTATCTATTTAAAAGGAATTTAGAAGAGTTTATCAGTTAAAGTAAAATACATTTGTTTTCGTAAATTTTATACCAGCTAGAGTCGTCACAACTATCAATGTTTCATAAGTAGCCTTAAATCTCTACCAATCATACTAATTAATATTATAAAGAGGAAAGATTTGTATTTTTGTATTTTTGTATGTTTGTAATAAATAAACTCAAAAACTACTGGACTGATTTCAAAAATTCTTTCACCCTTAGCATGCTATATTATCCCTGAGTAGCATGGGCTATATTTTATCCCGGGAACGTGAGTGAAATCGCGCGAAAAAGCTAGTGTGTGATAAGTAGCCTAAAATCTGAGTAGTAGTAGGGTATAAAGGATTCATCTTAGGAAAAAATATTTTGCGTTACTTACAGCTGAAGGGTTGTAGACAGCGGAGATGAGGTCGTTCTTGCCTTGCTCCCGGTGTCCGCAGCGCGAGAGGTCGCGGGTTCGATGCACGAGCACCGCGCCACCCTCCTGGGATGATGACACTTCCGTTGGGCATGTTCCGAAGACATCCACCTGGTGACGAAGATTAACTAATTTAAAATATATGATTAAATTTAACACGTTTTTATAATTTTTATCCTGGAAACCTTGTTCATCAACAGCGGCGGTTGCTTGGAGGAAATTTTCTATTTAATATTAGTTTGTATTTAGTTTATATGATAATTTGTGTGATATGTAGTGTTGTGTGTATTTTTAGAATAAGCATATTTTGTTTCTTCATGCTTTCTTTCTATTTTTGTTGTAAATAAATAAATAGACTTATTCCATTTTTATTATTGATTCTTATTTTCTCAGAAACACAATTCCAAAGCTTAAAAAGAAAAAAAATGTCCTATACTATTTGTTACTATTTGTCTACAAAAATACCTATTTGAAATTAAGACATTGCGACTTTGTAAAACGATTTGGAGGAACCTATCGAACAGATCAGTTATATCGTCGTCCCCCATCCTCACCTGAGTGGAAGGCTTCTGTTCAGTTTGCAGCAGCGAGATTATGGCCCTCTTGATGTTCAGCGAGCGGCGAGAATCGCCCTCTTCAGCACAAATCTCGGCACCGACGCGGCCATCCTGGAAGGAGAACCGGACCGGCTTCTCCAGACCAGAGGGGCTTTGGTACTTCTGGAAATAAAAAATAAATATAATATATGTCCATTAATAAGCAGAAGTATCACTACAGAGAATAGACACATAGAACTGTACATTTTGAATTATAACAAGAGAACTTCTATAAGCTACATGTATTTTTCTTTTTTTTATGTCAGAAGGTTTACATGCAGGCAGGCGGTCCATCTAATGGTAAGTGGCCAACGTCGCCAATGAACGTTAGCAATACTAGGAGGGTTGATATGTTGCCGATTATTATAAAGAATTGAAGGAATCTGGCTTTCAAATGCTTTGGGACAGATTTTCAAAGACAGCAAGATGAGATTAAAATAATGATGAAATTTACGAACCTTGCCATCAGGCCCAGAGATCAACAGATTCAGAACATTGAGTTCATGAGCACAATTGCCTGTAGCCGTCACGGCGACCTGACCGAGGAGCTTCACGCTGGTCTCCTGTTTGTCGGCACCGGTCAGGAAGATGGTCACGGTGCCTTCCACTCCATAGTTGTACTTGTGTCCGTTGAGGAAGGCCTGGGTTGAGGGGGCTGATGGAGAGGTACAATATATTGAATATAAAACAGGTTTTGATTCTGATGATTTTAGTCATGCCATTTATTTTTAACTTTGCTTAAGTGGTAGGCATACGAAAGCCTGAAGGAACTTGCTCTCAAGTGCAGCGGAACACACCAATAGGTGTGTGGCGACATTTTTTTCTACTCGAGAGTGATTGCTAGCCAGGTGGGTACTACAAAGTATCCTACCACCTACCTATGGCTTCCTCACGATATTTTCATTCACCAAAAACTCAAGTTCATTGTAGGATTTGAACCCACGACACTCGACATTCGACATCACTCACTGAGCCATCATCGCCTTTTCAAATCCATGATAGTGAAAATTAAACAGCTACTGTTAGGAATAAGTTCTGTTATGTATATTAGTATTGAAAATAATTTACTTACTTCCTTTGCATCCTATTTCACATTTATCTGTAACAAACAAAGTAATTTATGTCAATTAGTCAAGTAACATTAAATAACAATGGATAAATAAAAAAACTCATTATAAATAATGTACCACACACAGTTTGAATATTATTATTACACAAGTTATCGGAGAAATTGACAATAATTTGTAATTAGTATTTGTAAGAATAATTACAGAAGAGATAATTTCAATAACAAGGTTTATTAGAATACAAATATACTTTACTAGCTTCCGCCCCGCGGTTTCACCTGCTTTCCCCAAGGATCTTATATTTTCCCGGGATAAAAAGTAGCCTATATTCTTCTCCGTACCATAGGCTATTTGCATACCAAAGTTCATCGCGATCGGTTCAGCGGTTTAGGCGTCAAAAGGTAACAAACATCACACACATTCGTATTATTGACACTACATTATAACAGAGAAGTTACAAAATAAAAGGTAGTGTGAAAATAATTTCGACGGCCGTATCGCTGAAACGATTTAATAAGTAACACTTCTTTCAAATGTATGACAAAGATGTTATTTTGCCATAAATGACTAATGATTTTTCTAATATATACCAACGAAATATGTAGGTAGTAACTCCTAGTTATGCAAGCTATATACTTACATAAATATCTCTCAGTCAACAGATATCTGTTAGATAATTAACTACAAATTATTTCTTGTCACTATCAATATATGTTTATAGTCAATAACCAATTATTTCTAATGTTTCTTATCACCCCAGAGCAAACATTAATTAGAAATTTATCATAAGGGTCAAGGTGTAATTCCGCGAGACAACATAGTATAGAATCCGGATCGAAGATCAAAATGGCATCAAATGTGATATATAGAATGTAGCAAATGAATCAGCTGGCATATTAGGTCACAGATTATTGGTTCAAGGAAATCAATATTTAACTAAGTACTTATAAGACAAAAAATTTTGTTTTCGTAAACAAATGCTTAAGTACCAAATATGTTTTAAACCTGATCAACTATTTTAAGAATTACTGTAGATGTTGACAGTATAAAGTGCCTTAGTATTTATATTAGATTATAACAAATGAAATGAATGAAAAATTTCTAAAACAAATATTACATAATAATGATCGACCAAAAGTACGAGACCGCCGAACTAATAACAAAGGGACCCAAAGTCCCCCCGAGCATCAAACAAATTGGGTAATAGCTGTGGCCACGGGCGGGGCGCAGACATGATTCCTGGCGACACTGATTGTATCAGAGAAATTGTTATTGAAGCAATTCTTGTATCAGTCATTTTAAGTGAAGCCGGTAAGATGTAGGAGATCGAAAATATACTGCTTATTTTGAACTAGCTGCCCTCAGTTTCAACCGCGTTCCCGAAAAAAAAATGTAGCCTATGTCCCTCTCCATCCCATTGGTTATCTGCGCACCAAATTTCATCGCGATTTCTTCAGCGGTTTAGGCGTGAAAAGATAACAAGCAAACGAAAAAAGACATTCACTTTTATAATATTAAGTTAAGAAGTATGGATGTAAAAGACAACAGCATCAGTGAATTTATATTAAAAATGATTGCCATCTTTATTTTTGGCAGATAAACTTAAAGAGTTAAAGCTAGTCTCACAAGTTGTCGATAAGTTTCTGATAGCTTATCTGACGGATATTTAGTAATGCAGTCAATACTGTATTGCAGTATATATTTATAATACAAAGATCTGTCGAAATTAACAGAATGAAACGGCCTGTAAAGATATCTACCTAATAAACTATCAAGGACTTATCGACGACCAGTAAGTACCACCACTAATCAGTACATTGGGCTTTTTATTTCACCTCAGATAGGCTTGTGTATGAACACAATTTACAACAGACAAAACCTAGAAGGAGATTACAGCCGATAAAGTCAGTTAATTATTCAGTTCAACCACTTATGAACGTCGAAACTACTAAAGTTACCACCGATTCGAAAGTCGCCTTCAACTGAGAAGAACCGGCATGAAACTCGGCAAGGTTACATGTTTTACATTTTTTTTGACCATTTGAAAAATAACAATAAGTATCAACTAATTTTCAACTTGAGCGTGCTATGGTTTACTTACGATGTTTTCCATTACCGAACGCTCAAAACTTGTAGGATATAAACCCACGACCCACGACATGGTAGAGCTATGGCATTTGACCACTAAGCTATCAAATTAAGGGTAGGTATGTCACTGGACAGAGAGATTCCTGGTTCGGGTTTATAGATAGATAAAAAAAATATGGAAGATATATACAAATAGTTACAATTGGCAAAGATGGAAGATGTAATCAGGGTCATGAATGATTTGTAAACCATAGATTAGGTAAAAATAAAAAATAAGTATAATATGTGGCCGAAGGTGGTAAGCATACAAAGCCTAGAAGTAACTGATTCTCATGTACAGTTGCCGGAACACAGCATAGGTGTTTGGTGACAGATTTTCAACTTGAGGGCGGTAGCCAGCCAGGCAGGTAGACACTACGAAGTACCCTACCACCGTGCTATGGTTTCTTCACGATATGCCATAGAAAGTACTTCTTAAAAGTGTAAAATAGAAGACAAAGAGCGTGTCAAAAGATTAATAGGAAAATTGGTCCATAATCTCAATAAGCGTCAATAAGCAGTATCAATTATAGTTGGTACGTATATAGAGACATCCTCTCGATGTGTACGGATGTGTCTGTTTAGATCGTTCTCGATTAGTCGATTATTAAGAGATGTCATCCGTTCTGGTAAAGGAGAACAAGCCATTTCTGAGCTTTGTATACAGAAATGTATGTAATGTTTTCTTTGTAATGAAAGTAAGAATTTAAAATGTTGTTTTGTTTTAGTGAATAATTTAATAAAAGTTTTTACAACAATTGTATAAAATACAAACTATAATATATAGAAAATATTCTCAAAGCTCTCGCTGCTGTCGTGAGGCAAGGTTCCCAACAGGCTGGCAGCGTTCCCTTTTTGAATGACCAAACTAATGCCTTGGTGGAAAAAGCTCCCAGCCTTTTGGTCTCCCGAAGCCTCGATGAGCTTGGATGATAAAATACGAGCAAATCGGCGAGCCTCGAACCCCCACGGACCCAAGGTTTATACCGCGATTGGCATGAACAAATAATTCGGACCAATAATTTTCTTTTTACTTTGTATTGGCTTATGTTTGACCACAATCTCATTATGGTAACTGATGATGTGACTGATACGGTGGTAAGCACACAAAGCCTAAAAGGAATTGGTGCTCAAGTGCAGTTGCCGTAATATCGTTTGGTGACAGATTTTCAACATGAGGGTGCCGCCAGGCGGGTACTTCAAAGTACCCTACCACCGTGCTATGGTTTCCTCACGATGCTTTCTTTCACCGAAAGCTCAAGCACGCAGGTTAAAAGGTATCATAAAAAGTAGTTTCAAGCATGAAATAATGGATGCATGACTATAAAACGCCCGTAAGCATCTTGTGGAAAGAAACACGAATACTTTGATAACTCTAAAGATTATTATAACAAAGATGTTGGTAATACAAATAATTATATTGATACTGATATTGAGAGCAAAGGTTGTCGTAAAAACACTGTTGAATGTTATCAAGTCATTTAACTTGAATTATCTCAACACTTTAATATTTCATGTATGTCATTGTCAAGGAAAAATTACAAATGAACACAGAGTTTTATAGTTTAGCACGAAATTTAAAAATTCAAAAGTTTTAAACTTTGATCATTATCCAACTGATATCATTATTGGTTTTTGTGTGTTTGTTTGCATGTTTGTTGGCTTAACTCTTGCTGTATAAAGAGAAACTGCTGAGTTTCTTGCAGGCTCTTTTCAGCAAAAGCAACCTTCCGAACCGTGAGTTAGAGTCAGACTATTCATAAGTGCTTATGAAGGCGTAGATTGTTCTACACAGGCGCGAATCCAGAATTTCATTCAAGGGGGGGATTTGGTAACTTAATCTTGACTCCAGTAAATAAATATAGGGATGTCCTAATGACAGGGTAAAAATAAGTGCATTGGTCGTGCGTCAGGGGAAAGTGCATCCATTGTCCCTCTTGTATCTGCGCCAGAGTCTACACAATGACTTCGATAATCCCCACTCAAAAAGGCCAAAATTTATCAAAAACCTAAAGATATGAGTTGACTCGTTAGCCAGGAATACCTATCCGACATTGACTTTAAACTATAAGATATATTGTTTACAGTAAAGTTGATAACACTATCAAAGGCCAAAGTTTACTCTTATCAATATGTTTGTTGCAAATTATAAACTAAATTATTACTGTGCCAGTTAGCGACAGAACAGTAAAGTTTAGTTATGGAGGAAAGTTTTAGATAATGATAGACTAGCGACCCGCCCCGGCTTTGCATGAGTGCTATTTATATACACAAACCTTCCTCGTTTATCGCTTTTTCTATTAGTGAAGACCGTATCAAAATATGTTGAGTAAATAGAGGCAAATATACTTGTTTTATATTTAGAGATTTGAAATCTAGTAGGGAATTAAACTTTAATAAAACGGTACAAAGTTTCTTTAAAAGTCTTTTAAATTTGAAAAGTACCTGATTAAAGCTTTATTTGTTCGTATAATGGTCGTATAATTGTGAATGAATTCATAGAAACAAAACCTATAGATTTATAAATATAATATCTATCTATATACAGGGTGATTTTGTTATCACTGGCAATACTTGCAGGGGTGGAAGTACTCATCAATGTGAACAACTTTTATTATAGGGCTAACTCTGATATCGCGTAAAATAATATGGTTGCTTCATACATTTTGGTCGAGTAGGTATTGAACTTTTGTATGGAACAGCTGATATTTTTTTCATGATTTCACAGTTAGTCCCATAATAAAAGTTGTTCATTTTGATGAGTACTTCCACCCTTGCAAGTATTGTCAGTGATAACAAAATCACCCAGTATATAAAAATGAATCCCTATTTCCTTTGGTCATCGCATCACGCGTGAACGGATGGAACAATTTCACTAATATTTTTTTATTGTGTTAATTATTGTTAGAAGAAGGTACTTACCAAAAAAAAATTGTGCAGAAAATTGGTAAATTCGGAAAAAAATTAAAGTACCTATGAGATTTTTGTATGAAATTAAGACTCATATTTGCATTAGATAGGCAGTTTATTGACTACTTTTTATGTTGAAAACGCAGGTGAACCCGCTGGGCAGCTAGTTATATTATAATAAATAAAGATATTATAAACCTGTACCTTTACTTTATGGGGGTGATTGGGTACCTATTTTTGTAAGAAGAATAAATCTAAATATTGCTTTCTTTAAAGTTACTGATAACAAAAAATGTAGGTATGTTTGTTTAAGGAAAGGCTCTTGTATTTTTTTTTATATCGGTGTTTTTTTTTATATCGGTGTTAATTCTAAACTCAAATATTTGTACGCTTTTAGTTAGTTACAAAGACTAAAAACAAAATAGTTTTTTTTATATGAATAATATAGGTACTTTAATGAAGTTCAGACTTTACATAGACGTACTTATATTAGGATTTTTTTTTCTTTTTGAGAAAAATTATACTTGATTCATACCCGACTCGAACAATGAAGTGAAACCTTTTGCAAGAAAACATTTATTTTTAGCGCTATAGTTTTAAAATTGCATCATTAATTTAAAATACTTAGAACTAAAAGAAAACTGACAAATTTATTAAAAAAAAAACCCAAAATTAGAATAAAAGAATATAAAAAACTAAAATAGAAAATAAATATCAACTCACCAACATTGCTGAACGCCGGTTTCCATAAAACGGAAATTATTAATAATACACTCAAACTAATACCACTTTTCCCCATTTTGAGATTGGGGAAAAGCAACACTTATTTTGTTATAATCAGTCTTATTTACCCTAACAATACTATGGATGTTGCCTCTTCCTCAGCTTCAAGGCAAATGCGCTCGGGGAGAGGGGGTAACCTGCTTTTATAGATGCGCGGGCGACCAATCAGGGGGCTGCCATTCCAATATTCGAAATATAAAATCTAATTCATATTTATTTGCTATGATATCTAATAATTACTGTGTGGTACTACTATTTTAGCTTGAAAAGTTGCAGTGTTGCATAGCATTATTTTCCAATCTGTAAAACTAACTAATTTTAGTGTTTGACATATCATCAATTGTTAAAATACTGTTAAGTAAAAAATAGTCTCCATTATTGTGATCATAAATTGCCTTAAGCAGTAGGTTTTTTTAAGTCAAGTATCACTACGGTTAAGTTAATCATCTGATGATGATCTACGGTAAGCGATGATGGAGCTGACGGTAGTATGCACGCAATGCTTAGAAGACAATGCTTTTTATGTTCAGTCGAAGTCAAAGCCATTTATTCAGTTTAGGCTCTAGAAGGGCACTTATGAATGTCGAAACAACTGAAGTTACCACCAGTTCGGAAGTTGCCTTCAACTGAGAAGAACCGGCAAGAAACTCAGCAAGGTTACATCTATTATTTTTTTATTTTTTACTATATAAAAATAAGTCAGGTTTTCCTTCCTGACGCTATAACTCCAGAACGCACGAACCGATTTCCACCGTTTTGCATTCGTTGGAAAGGTCTCGGGCTCCGTGAGGTTTATAGCAAAGAAAAACATAGGATCCCACGGGAACGCGGGTGAGACCGCGGGGCGGAAAGCTAGTTTTTTTATATATTTTAATTTTTTTTTGGACAGTTGACATTGTTGGCTCTTTTTCCATTAAATGTTTAGTAATTTAAAAGCAACGCAATATGAAACAAAAATAACATCAAGAAATGTTAAATAGTGTTTATTGAGTTAAGTATGGGGATTAGTATACAGTGAGTTTCTTCATTCATAATCAAGGCCTGATTAAATAGGAAACGTACTAGACTCTCAGCTTTGCTGTAGTAAGAAACAAGCATTATTATTTAGTGATAGTGAAACTCTAACAAATAGTTAGACGTTTACATAGAAATTAACAAAAGGTATCGAGACGTGACGTTGTTGTATTGTGAACCTCGTTTTGGAAGAGAGTGAAGTACTAAAGATATAGTTATATAGGTATTGTTTTTCTTGGAATTATAATCTTTATTTATATATCTACAGGATTTATTTTAGATAGTACCCAGGAACTGTAAAATATAATTTCTCCATCGAACCACAAGACGTCGGGAGAACTTCCATCGACACGTTGTTGACATCCCGCTTATACGGACACAACGATTTGCTTCATCGTTCCTTATGCGAACAACAAAGGAGTGGAACTCACTTTCGGAGTCTGAGTTTCCCGACACCGATAACCTGGATGTCTTCAAGGCCAGAGGGCAAGCGTGCTACGTCCTCAGCCTCCTGGGGTCAGTCGGTGGCCAAACGTAAGCCCATTTAACAAAAAAAAAAAAACATATTGACTGACACTGCCCAAACACGCTAGGAGCGTGAAAATTTGCATTAGTTACACTGTAAGCGAGTACTAAGGATGGATTTCTGAAAATCCATCTCCTAATGGTTAAAAAGGGGGTAAAATAGGGGTTCGCGAGTGAAACCACGGGGAAGAAGGCTAGTTTTATATAAGTGGGTGTTTGTAATGGTCTTGTTTACTTTGTAATTATGATTAAGTATAAATACATCGTTTTGTTGTGTCCACTTGATTTAATTGAGTGTAATACTAGGTTAGGTTAGCCGATGAATAATAAGTAAGTTATTTAGATCAGTAACCAATAACTCAATTTTAATAGATATTATTTTTAATTAAAGGCATAAATAAACATCGTCAAGTGCAAGAATTGAAAATTATGGGTTGAAAGAGGGTAAAATTAGTAAGGTACTTTGTACCACCCTCGAGCTGAAGATCTGCCGCCGAATATCTAATTGGTGTGTTCCGGCAGCTGCACTTGAGAGCCAATTCCTTCTAGACTTTGTGTGCTTACCACCTTCAGCCACATCATCACTTACCATAGTGAGGACTTAAATTCTATTTATGTTTCACATATTTCGTCAGGTTTCGACATGCAAAAATAAATCTATAAATTACCTGAATATAACCAAATAATTTTTTTATGTTAAAATTACCTTGTCTAAAATAATTAGCAAGATGCTAAAAATTTAAAAATAATAAATTAATCTAATACCTTTAAACGAGCAATTCTTGTATATTATGTATATCTAATCTATAATATAAAAATGAATCGCAAAATGTGTTGGTAAGCGCATAACTCAACAACGCCTGGACCAATTTGGCCAATTTTTTTTTTTAATGTTCGTTATTGTCAGGAGAAGGCTTGTATGAAAAAAAAATTACACCGGGAACGTGGGTGAAACCGCGGGGAACAGCTAGTTATATATAAAAATCAATGCCACTTTTCGTTGTAATTTTATAACTCAAGGACGGGCTCACCTATCCAAACCAAATTTTTAGGCTTTGTTTGAACTATTTAGTAGATGGTTTATGTGAAGATTGCACAAAATCGGTTGAGCGGTTCTTCATTTATAACATTTTTTGTAACAATAAATGGCGGATCATTTTGTTAATGGGGATTTTGCTGTCAAATAGAAACTTTTTTCAGATGGGGATTGTGCTGTCAAATTGAAACTTTTTTAAGTGAATAAACAGGCTTTGTTTCGTTGAAATTGGCTAACGGGGAAAAAGTACCTATATATATAACCTGAATCTCGGAAACGGCTCCAACGATTTTCATGAAATTTAGTATGCAGGGGGTTTCGGGGACGATAAATCTATCTAGCGAGGTTTCATTTTTAGAAAACGTCGTTAAAAAAAATACTCATCCAGGTACCAAATAAATTGATAACGGTTGTATAATTATAACTACAGATTATAATGTTCAATGAACTTAATACTTTTATATAAATACTCACTCGGGTCCTTGAACAGATGTATTTATTATTATAATTAAGTATTTCACTCAACACAGTAATTGGACTCGATGCTCGCCTCCAAGAATCCACCATTCCCAAAACTACCCTCCTCCTACTTTACAGCATGTATATGTCTCACTGCTGAGCACAGCGGCCCTCCTTTCACGAATATACACCGCAAAAACTACCCACACACGCTATATTTTTCTAACACTTTTTTTTTATCAAATTATTTTTTGTGTTGCCAACCTCATATGAAAAATCTGTCAAAAAAATCTGTCGTGTGTTACAGCTGTTGCATTTGATCGTCAGTCCCCTTCCGCCTTTGTGTTTTTACATCCATAAAAAGAAACTGTTGACTTGTCTTGTATGGAAATGTTACGAGAAGAAATGAATGTCAATGCCATTATTTTGTGATGATACTTTATAATGAAGTTACCACCGTTTCGGAAGTCAGTCTGAGATGAAAGCCACGTGACTAAAAAGTACCTAATTAATACAAACACAGATGTAGAATTGTACATTGAGTGCATATTTAGAGGTGGCATATTTTCTAAAACAGGTAGGTCATGTTAAACAATTTTTACTATGGAGGGGTAAACATCTAAAACAAAACAAATATATACTTTTATGACGCACAGTTTTTTTGACCTTTGTGAGATATGGGCGTTGCTGGGTCCCTCTATTTGCGCTGTTAGGGAGCTTCTAAAGAAATTTCTAAAGGAATATGCTCATGGCTCAGGTAAAATGTAAAGAAAACCCAACTGTTAGTTTTTAAATCACGTAGACATAAGATTACCACAGTCCCACCCGTGTTTTTAGATGGAGTTGCACTAGCCAGAGTGTCGCGCTTTAAGTACCTGGGCCATTGGGTCTCGGAAGACCTCTCAGACCGTGAAGACATTGAGAGGGAGCGCAGGGCGTTGGCTGTCAGAAACAACAGGTTGACGCAGTGTAAATAATTTTATTTAAAGCCTTCTGTCAGTCTATTTATACGTGTAGTCTGTGGTTCAATTATACGCAGAAGACAATCAACGCCCTACGCGTACAATACAATAACGCGATTAGGACGCTGTTGGGGCTGCTGAGGCACTACAGTGTGCGTTGTTTGCTGATGCCCATATTGATGGATTCCCTGCCATCATTAGGAAGAGAGCTGCCTCCATGCTCAGACGTGTCCGTGGGAGCGACAACAGCATTCTACGTGTTATAGCTAACCGTACGGGTTGTCCAATATTGTGGCACTGGGTACGGTTACATGTTATATAGATAAATAAAAAATAAATAAAGGTTATTTGTACTAACCAAGTATAAGTTCACTAATATAATATGGATCGCCTGGTCTGAAATAAATATTTTGAATTTGAATATTTTTATTCGAGGAGTCTAGAAGGAGAAATTAAATAAATCTGAAAAACCAGCGTGTCTGTACATTATTTTTATTTTACCAAAAATAGATTGTGAGTGTAGTAGGAAGAGTAAGAAAATCCAAAAAAAAAATTTTTTTTTCCTTGAACACGCTAATCTTCGAAACCACTGAACAGATTTTCATGGAGTTTTCACAGATTAAAGCGGCTTGCCTTAGCGCTTCGAATAAGTTATTTCATCGAAATCTGGAAAGGAAAATAAGGTTAATAAAGTATGCGCGATCGAAGCGGGCCATTAGCTAGAGGGCGAAAGGTTCTCTTTTACACAAGGTTACAGTAGAAGCCAGAAGATATGAAAAACCTAAGTATGTTTCTAGACAGTTTTCATTCGTCCTAAACTTAAATATCACGCTCTCAAGCCGCTGTATTTATATATAGATAATTGTAATGTTTATAGTTAAGGTACGTTGCTCCTATGCGGTAAGATACGCGGAGCTGAGGGTTCGAACAAAACTGATTGGGGTTTGTGACCCAAGTGTCTCTATTGTTTTTGTTTTAAGTTGCTGATATATTCTGATTTTTTTATATATTTCATAGCATGAGGCTACTTTTAATCCCGGGAAAACATAAGATCCTTGGGGAACGCGGGTGAAACCGCAGGGGACAGCTAGTATTATTATAAAATGATTCATGTACCAACAACTGAATCGTTTGTCAACATATTTAGTATCGACAAAGTTTTGCACGTGCAAGCTCACACATCCGCATTTACTGATAAATTAACAATGTAAACGATATTATAGAATAATTGTCTAATTGTTTATTAGAAATGTAGATGGTACCCTATTGTTTTGTGATAACCTTTAACATGCCTTGTTTTAAAGTTTCCAGGATGTAAAAAACATTTAAAAACAATTCTTATTTGTGAGTACCGTACCGTAAATATTTGGTCTTCCCTTTTGATTTATCAAAGGCCTTCACTTATTAATTGTCAGACTCTAACGCACGGTTTGGAAGGTTGCTTTTGCTGAGAAGAGTCGGCAATAAGACCAGCAAATACTCTTTTCAAAACAAACTTAAATTTATTACATAAATTATATTATTTATTTATTTTTATTTTATTTATAACGTGTATCCCGCAAGAGCGATTACTATAAGTACTCAAGCATTTTCGTCATTAAAATATTCAGTTTAACCTTGCTGAGTCCGGTTCTTATCAGTTGAAGGCTGACTTTCAAACCGGTGGTGTCTTCCGTAACTTTGATTTTTGTAAGTGCCCTTCTAGAGTCTAAACTTCGGCTTTAACTTTGACTTTCACCGTCAAAGTCGCAGTGAAATTGTGTGCAATCAAAAGTCTATCCAATGTTAAAATACTTTATCAAACAGTAACTATCTAAGTGCAAGTTACAATGTGCTGGTGTAAGCAAGAGAAGTGTCCGAGGTCGTACCTCCCACTTATCTAGTGTCCGATAACCCGGACAACGCTCTTATTAATACCTATTTTATTATAATTATTGTATGCGGAGTTTCACCTAGCATCAAAAGGGTTAGTTTCAAAAATATATAATCTCAAAATCTGTGTGTTATTCAATTTGTGGTGCAAATGGCAAAATTATTTTTTGATGTGAATATCCAGCCGGTATGGTAATCGATTCTAACCACTAAAGCAATTCTAAGTAGATTACTTTTGGTTGGACCAAAATGTGGCAGGTGGCGGTCGGACATGGAAATTGGAAGACCGTAAAATTGTTGGGAGAGACCTAAATATCTCTAGCAGTGTGTATCTGTCAAGTCAAAGCCATTCAAATACTACAGTATTTATTGGTTTTGAAAATTTTCAATAAGTTTATTTATTTTAGTTTTGTTATAAAAATATAATTAGTAAAAGTAATCACATAGGGTCCTGGTATTTAGTAGTGGTCTGCACCGAGGAAGGCACTTATGAATGTCATAAAATTACCAGTGGTTTGTTATTTTTCACGCCACGCAGCTCTTAATGATATTATCCGTATGGCTCTTATTATCGCCAAAGTGCCTTCTGTACTAGAACCAGTCGGAATTGCGCGTGACGATGGCAAGAGGCCGGATGGTATGACTTTGATCCCGTGGAGTGTTGGCAAGCCGCTGGTGTGGGATGCCACGTGTGTTGATACACTTGCGCCTTCCCACATATGGGTGACTTGTAAAGTCACTGGGGCGGCTGCGAACGGTACTGAAAAATAAAATAAAAATTTGTACGTATTGAACCAAATTATTTGTTTATACCGTTTGCGTTAGAGACTATAGGTCCGTGGGGGTCCGAAGCTCGCCATTTGCTCGGATTTTATAATCCAAGCTCATCGAGGCTTCGGGAGACCGACGGGCTAGGAGCTTTTTTCGCCAACGCATTAGCTCGGTCATAGAAAGAGGGAAAGCTGCCAGCCTGTTGGGTACCTTGCCCATCGGCAGTAGCGGGAGCTTTGAGGAAATTTTCTATTTATTATAGTTTGTATTTTATACAATTATTGCAAAAAAATATATGTACACTTATGCATGTATTATATTAAAGTTTAGTATTTTTAGGTACAATTTTAGCGTTGCGAAGTAAAGCGGCATAAGTATGCTGTTCACAATTCCGACTTGAAGTCAATGACTCCACACGTTGACTTGTGAACCACTGATATATACTACCAATGATAAAGTTCATTAAAAAATGTCGACGATCGACATTGAACTCCAAATGCGTATAATTTGTCGTTTAATGTTATAATATTGTGTAATTAGACGATTATTTCATTATATTAGATGTGGACGAGGTCAATGTTACTTTGACAGCTAAAATTATATTTATAAATAATCAAATGAAATGAAATAATTTATTCATTCAAATAGGCCATCACAGGCACTTGTCTGTCGGTGAATAGTCTGACTCTAACGCTCGGTTGGGAAGGTTGATTTTACTGAGAAGAGCCGACAAGAAACTCAGCAATTACTCTTTTCAAAACAAACTTAGATTTATTACACAAAATGTATCCTGCAAGAGCGAGCGCTACACCCAAGCATTGTCGTCATTTAAATATTCATTAATGTTATAGTATGCCTTCTGTACTAAAGTTCCTTAAATGTATGTAAAGGCAAGTTTAAAAGTGTAGGAGGGATCTTATTATAGAAGCGTGTACTCAGTCCCAAAAATGAACCTTGCACTTTTTGGAGTCTATAAGCAGAGGTCACAAGTTTATGCTTATTTCTAGTATTAATAGTGTGCATATCACTATTTTTTACATAAAGACTTATATTTTGTTGCACAAATAATATGTTTGCATAAATGTACTGCGATGCTACTGTGAGGATACTAATTTGTTTAAACTTATCTCTATATACTAGTTTCCACCCCGCGGTTTCACCCGCGTTCCCGAGGGATCTTATCTTTTTCCCGGAAATAAAGTATGCTTTGTTTTCATCCAGAATATATTCTATCTGTATGCCAAATTTCATTAAGATCCGATCAATAGGTTTTGCGTGAAAGAGTAACAAACATCCATCCATCCATCCATACTCACAAACTTTCGCATTTATAATATTAAGTAGGATAAGTAGGATAGAATAGGATAATAGGAAGTAGGATATAAATGGGATAGAAAGTAGGATATTTTTCATGTCAGATGGCTGAGGAGCAGACACTACAGTAGCTTAATGGATATTAGCAATACAGGAGGATTGCGAATGATTTTCCGACCTTTATAAAGCCTAGAATGCAACTGGATCTCAAGTGCAAGTTCTCGGCGATAGGTTTTCAACACGAGGGTGGTAGCCAAATAGGTGGGTAATACTAAATACCCTAGCACCGTGCTATGGTTTCCTCACGATATTTTCCTTCACTGAGAGCTCAAGCTCATTGTAGGATTCGAACCTTCGACTTACATAGTTACTCCAGGATTCTGAGTTAGCTATACCTACCTATGTAGCGACACAAAATATATAAACTCAGTATTAAAGTTTGTAAGACTGTTTTCTCACCGTTGTCCTCCGCGGAAAGCGGACTCACTCATTTCCAGGACTTGCTTGCGCACCCACCGTTTTATAGTAAGTAAAATAAATGCGTATAACTTTCATGTCTAAAAACTTTGTGTAATTTCCATTCGTTCCTCAAGATAGAATTATTTAAATTAGACAGTGTATAATTAAAGAGCTGGATCTACATTTATTTAGGTCTAGAATTAATGACATACCTACAAATATAATATTGTCAACAATATCATAAATATGCCGTCGGAATTTTACCGTAACTATCATGAGATAGGCTCAAATACTGAATAATAACAAGTTCAATAGTTCAACCATAGAACGTGACCGTATATTGACGAACTAATTCGTTGAAATAGTGAGTTAAGTTGCCATTCTTGGCTGTCCAAGTTTAATATGGTATCCGACGGTGATCGGTAACACCAGGTGACATTTGTTTACAAAATAAAAAACACAATTAGATTTACCACAAATTAGCTTCCGCCCCGCTGTTTCACCCGCGTTTTGTTTCAAAAAATCTGTATCTTACATCCAGATAATATATCATCTCGATACTTATATTAATATTAGGTTGGGGAAAAAGTCTTTTCGCATTATAGTATGTATGAACTTGTAATAAAATCTCTTTGGCTATAGTGTTTGTATCTGGCTGGTTTTGGTATCATTGAAAGTTTAAATTTTAAAGAACATAATTCCAAATTCAAATTAGGAAAATGTGTGATTTTCAATTGTTTTTCGTACCGTCAAGATTCGTGAATCTAATGAAGAAATTCGATACATTTAAAATTTTACTACAAAAAAGGTAAAATTATAAATTTTGCCGCGAAAAACATTTGCGATGTTTATGGACCTAGTCAGTGTCAGTGAGAGTAGCACAAATTTGGTTTAAGCGTTTTCAATCCGGAAATTTTGATGACAAAGATGCACGTCGCTCTTGTCGCCCTATTACGGATAAAATGGATGCCAATTTTGAAAAAGTGGAGCAAGATCAGCATATCAGTAGTTACGACGTAGCTGAAGAACTGGGAATTGACCACAAAACAGTTTTAGCGCATTTGAAAAAAACTGGGTACACAAAAAAGCTCGATATTTGGGTACCTCACGAGCTCACTGAAAGAAACCTAATGAACCGTGTACTCTTTTGTGATTCTTTATTACGACGTAATGAAACCGAACCATTTTGAAGAAGCTGATAACTGGCGATGAAAAGTGGATCACGTACGACAAGAACGTGCGAAAAAGGTCGTGGTCAAAGGCCGGTCAGGCTTCACAGACTGTGGCGAAACCCGGATTAACTCGCAACAAGGTGATGCTGTGTGTGTGGTGGGATTGGAAGGGCATTATTCATTATGAGCTGTTACCACCAGGCAGGACTATCGATTCTGAACTCTACTGCGAACAACTGATGAGATTAAAGCAAGAAGTTGAGAGAAAGCAGCCGGAATTAATCAACAGAAGGGGTGTGGGTTTTCATCATGATAACGCTAGACCTCACACATCTTTAGCCACTCAGCAAAAATTAAGAGAGTTTGGCTGGGAGGTATTAATGCATCCGCCGTATAGTCCTGATAGTCCTTCAGATTTCTACCTGTTTCGGTCTCTTCAGAATTCTTTAGGCAGTGTCAGGTTAACATCACGAGAGGAGTGCCAAAACCACTTGTCGCGGTATTTTGATCAGAAGTCCCAAAATTTCTATAGCAATGGGATCATGTCCCTACCTACAAGATGGCAAAAAGTTATCGAACAAAATGGTACCTACATACTTTAGTTAAATGTAAATAAACTATATTAAAAAATGTTTTGAATTTTCGTAAAAAATGCGAAGAAACTATTTCCCCAACCTATTATTATAAAGAGGAAAGATTTGTATGTTTGCATGTTTGTAACGAATAAACTCAAAAACTACTAGACCGATTTCAAAAATTCTTTCACCATTAGAATGCTACATTATCCCTGAGTAACATGCTATATTTTATCCCAGGAACGCGGGTGAAACCGCGCAAAAAAGCTATCCCGAATATAATAAGCCGATTTCGTAATTGTTTTGAACTGTCTTCATTATGACTTCCATCTCTCCGTCTAACCAAAAACCGTACAGAGTGGTAGCCAGCCAGGCGGGTACTACAAAGTACCCTATCACTGTGCTATAGTTTCCTCACGACGTTTTCCTTCACTGAAAGCTCAAACTTATTGTAGGATTCGAACCCACGACTTTCACCGCGGCATCCGACGTCATTACAACTGAGCTATCATCGCCTTAAAATCATTCTGGTAGTTAGAAGCCACGTGTTTTTTTCAGCTACATTTTTTTGTTCCCCAAGGTTTGCTTTACTATTCACGGTGAACTAATTATTTCATCAGCATTTATAAATATATGTACCTATTCACCTTTATTGTACGTATTAGCCACTAGGGAACATTATCTAATATTTGCAGTATATATAGGTAACTATCAACGTTATGAAAAAAATACTCACGTTTTTATTTTAAAACGTTTTTTGTTCGGCGAAAGTTGTTATGAATGCTTATTATTTTTTTCTCTTATCAATAAAGTATTTGAAATTAAACATATTGTTATACTGTAAAGTGATCATGACCCCTAAAAGGTCACTCCATCGTGATTCATCAAATTCGAATCTGTTAATGAATTGAATTGTAAAAATTAGTCGTATTAGCATTAATTAAGAGAAAAAAATGTAAATGGGAAAAAATTTGGAGATTCTTAGACGAACTAGGGTCACTGACGTAGCCCAGCAGATTGGCAAGTTGAAGTGGCAATGGGCAGGCCACATAGTGCGCAGAACGGATGGCCGATGGGTCCGAAGAGTTCTGGAGTGGAGACCACGGACCGGCAAGTGTAGCGTAAGACGTCCAATTGCAAGGTGGACGGACGACCTTGTAAAAGTCGTTGGAAAACGCTGGATGCAGGCCGCCCAAGACCGATCCTATTGGAGATCTTTAGGGGAGGCCTATGTTCAGCAGTGGACGACTTGCGGCTGAGATGACGATGACACAAAACAAGCACGCATAAATACTTTATTTATTCATTTAATTTTTTTTGAATAATAATTTCATTAATGCGGGGTCACACTGATGCAGTCGAACTAGTGTAGTAACAAACTCTATTCATCAGTAGGTTACTATTTAAAAAAAAAAAACAATTTCCATTATATAGGATCTCCTGGGAATTTGGGTTATGAATTCTGTTCAGCTAAAATTGAAGGAATTTTAGAGGCCCAGTTCACAGTTCTAAATTCCCGTATGACCCGAATCCGGATCCATTTGAAAGAAGTCAAACAAATCAAAGTACAAACTGTGACGTAACATTGATTAACTACAAGTAATCACTAACATATTATTATAAATCAAAGTCGTTAGCCGCGTCTGTCTGTCTGTTCGCGATAAACTTAAAAACTACTGAACAGATTATCATGTGAGTTTCACCAAAAGATAGAGTGATTCATGAGGAAGGTGTATATAATTTGTCAAGGCTGTGTGTAAACTGGTTGAAATATTGTCGGAAAAAAAATGTGCCGACTGGGAGCTTTACTCGCGTATGCCGCGTAAACCAATAGAGCTATAAGTAGGGTATACAAATTAAAAAAAATAAGTAGGCGTATATGCTCTGCTACTCGTGTGAATCCGGGGCGGGTCGCTAGTAGGTATAATATAAATAAGGATATAGTCGTTATCTATAATTTAATTGTTTGTTAATCATTTACATATCGGACAATGTACAAAGTTCGTAGTGTTCATTATTAAAATGGGGATTAAAATTAATCAGATCTTTATGCGTAATATGCTCGAAGAGGTAGGTAGATAGTTTTTTGAAGCACATCTTTTGTTGATCTTTTAAACAAAGGTGTTTGCATTATTGCCATATAAAAAAATATTTAAAAATATCGCTTCGATAGTTACAACATTTTTGATGGAATAAAATTTAATTTATACTTTTTTTAAAATCGAGGGATATAACAACCATCCTTAGTATGACTAGAATGAAAAACTACAGTATGTACCTATATAATAAAACAGTAAACTAGTGTTTAGTAGATAGTTACGGTCTCGTTAGAAATGAATCAATAAATTTTGATACGGATTCATTGTTCAACTACAATCATTTTTTGTTTTACTTTGTATAGGCTTGTGTTTGACCACAATCTCACTATGGTAAGTGATGATGTGGCCGAAGGTGGTAAGCACACAAAGCCTAGAAGGTATTAACTTTCAAGTCCAGCTGGAATACATCTGTAGCCAGCCAGACGGGTACGACAAAGTACATACCCTACCACCGTGCCATAAACATTAGTTTCCTTTGGTATACCGTCAACTACACTTTATGAAAGTAGTATAAAGCGGTATATACCTTCAAATGAGCATTGTTGGATGATTGTTGACTCAGGTCAGCTTAAAGTCACTTTCAGGTCCTGAAATTAAGAAGATTATAATTTAATTACTTTACAATAAAGTTATTTTAAGTAAACAATGAAATTTTGAGATATTTATTTATCTCGTACTTATTTCATTTGTAATTTTCTTTTCTGTCTTCTATTTTGCAAATAGTGACCAATTTACCTAGCCTATCTACTTTCTATTTAACAATATAATTACTTACGTTTGGATTATATGTATGACATATTATATAATGTGATTATTTTTGTCTATAATGCTGTGAATTTAGTGAAAAAACAAACATAATTTTTACGACACTGACAAATAGGTACGATAAAAATAAAATATCAAAATTATGGGAAATGACGTGCAAGTTTTTTTTTCAAGCGCCAAATGGATGGTCAATGAACATACAGCCTACTTCAAAATTATAATTTTAAGTGATAAAATGCAAATATTTTTATATTTTATAACAAATTATTGTAAATTATAAATAATTTGATTAAATAAATGTTTGTTTGACTTAATAAAGACGTACACATTTATATTTATTCCAAAAATGTATATGGATTTTCAGCGGCATAAAATCTCTTTGTTGTTACTAAAAAAAACTGTATTACCCGGTTAAATTGAAAATACTCGCATATAGTGCACACAACTTGTAGTAAGGTACTAATTTAACTTTGTAGGGATAATTCTATTACGCATGAGTGAGGTAATATTATTATGCATGCGTGTGTTATAGCTCGGTTTATGGCCCTAAAAGCGATGTAATAAGGGTCACTTTACGAACAAGTGTATTGAAAACAATTTAATGTAATAAATCTGAGTTGGTTTTGAAAAGACTAATTGCTGAGTTTCTTGCCGGCTCTTCTCAGTATTTGAATAAAAAATATTTACATTTTATTATTATAAAATTAAATCAATAATTAATCGGTATTTTAATATAATTTTTTATCTTGTTTAATGTCAGAAGTCTACAAGAATGACTGACGGTCCACTGATGGTAGGTACCTATGTGGTACCGTCGCCTATGAACATTGACAATACCTGAGAGATTGATTTTTTTGCATTATTACAAATGTTTATCTATTGTCAAATATTTTTTACTAGCTTTTCCGCGCGGTTTCACCCGCGTTCCCGAGGGATCTTGTGTTTTTCCAGGATAAAAAGTAGCCTATAGCCTTCCTCGATAAATGGGCTATCCAACACTGAAAGTCAAAGTTAAAGTCAAAGCTATTTATTCAGTTTAGGCCCTAAAAGGGCACTTATGAACGTCGAAACTACTGAAGTTACCACTGATTCGGAAGTTTTTAGCCTTCAACTGAGAAGAACCGGCAAGAAACTCAGCAAGGTTAAATTTTTATATACCTATTTTTTTTTTGGACAATCTGACAATGTTGGCTTTTTTCCATTAAGTAAATGTTTTTTTACAAATTATTAAAGAAATATAATACGCATAAACACAAAATTTACGCATAAACACTAAAATAAATTTTCAAATCGAACCAGTAGTTCCTGAGATCAGCGCGTTCAAACAAACAAACAAACAAACTCTTCAGCTTTATAATATTAGTATAGATTTCGTTTTGAAACGTAAATATAATACTTACAGTTTAATTATGAAAGGCTGAATTGATGATTGAAGATCTTCCATCACATTGCAGATGCTCAATACCTTCGTTTCATGCGATGTCACTGAAATTATGTAAAAAAAAACTTTTAGGTATTTTCAGTATTAATCCAATTAACAAAAATCCTGTCCTAAACTACGTAAGTACGTACATTGTAGGATTCGAACCCACGACCTATGTCACAATATTCTACGGCACTACCACAGAGTTTTTATCGCCTTACTATACCATCTTTTGGGGTTTTTTATATTTTACGTGATACGAGTTGCCTAAAACTCCATAATATTCAGGACCATCTAAGTATACAATTGAGTAAAGCAATGCACCAAAGCTAATTAAATCTATGCCATAAATTCTAGACACCATAAATTCAGCACATAATCGAAGCAATCTAGAAGGCGCACAGTACCGTCTGCATTCCCCATAGATACCCCACTTATAGGGGGGCTGTTTTATTACTATGGGAAATGAATACTAACTCGTAATCTAGTAGACAGTAAATTGTCGAGTTACGTAGTGTTCGCCAAGGTTGGATGGCCACGATGGAAGGTTGGATGAAACCTTTATTTAAACTTGTAAGTCAAAGTCAAAGCCATTTATTCAGTGTAGCCGATCAAAGTCAAAGTCAAAGCCATTTATTCAGTTTAGGCCCTAAGAGGGCACTTATGAACGTCGAAACTACTGAAGTTACCACCGATTCGGAAGTCGCCTTCAACTGAGAAGAACCGGCAAGAAACTCAGCAAGGTTACATTTTTTATATATTTTGTTTTTTTTTTTTTTGGACAATCTGACAATGTTGGCTTTTTTTCCATTAAATTTTTAACAATTTTTAAAGAAATATAATACACAAACACAAAAGATGAAAAAAAAACAACAAGAAAAATAAATAAAAAATAATAACCTGAACAAGTTCAAATTTATAAAAAAAAAAAATATAGTATCTCTAAAATACTAAGTACTGGCTTCATTATAAGTATGAACAAGGTGCACTTGTGCAGAGTGCAGCTATTTCCAGACATCTTTATCTTCAATGTAATGAGCTACCTTGTAATAGGCTTTTTCTTTCAAAACTTTCTTAATGTGAGATTTGAATTTGAAATCAGTCATCTTGGTAACTGAGAGAGGTAATTTATTATAAAAGCGTACACTACTTCCAAGAAATGACTTTTTAACTTTGGCTAATCTAAAATACGGAACAACTAATTTATCTTTTTGTCTTGTATTGATATTATGTACCTCCATTTTTGATTTAAACAATTCTATATTTTTACGTATGAACATTATATTTTCATATATGTATAGTGAAGGTAAAGTCATAACGTTTATATCTTTAAATAATTCCCTTAACGATTCACGAGGACCCATATTATAAATGGCACGAATTGCTCTTTTTTGTAATATAAATATAGATTCTATATCTGCTGCAGCTCCCCACAGTAAAACGCCATACGATAAAAAACTATGAAAATATGCAAAATAAACTAATTTGGCCGTCTCGACATTCGTCAACTGTCTGATTTTTCTAACAGCAAATGCAGCAGAACTTAATTTACCAGTCAAAGATTCTACATGAGGACCCCATTGTAGTTTATTATCTAATGTGATGCCCAGAAATACAGTTTTATCGACTAATTCCAAACTGCTGCCATCTATTAATATCTGGCTGTCTACTTGCGCTACATTTGGAAGAGAGAATCTTAAAAATTTAGTTTTCTTAGAATTTAGTAAAAGATTGTTAACAGCAAACCATTTGGAGACTAGTGACAAAGTATCATTCACTTTAATAAGTTCTTTGTCTTTTCTATCTACTTTGAAAATTAATGAAGTATCGTCAGCAAACAGGACGATATCTGAGAGACCAATTACAACAGAGGGTAAATCATTAATATAAACTAGAAACAGAAAAGGCCCTAGTATCGAACCCTGGGGTACCCCCATTTTGACTAGGGAGCCCTTGGATGTCGTACCACTAATTTCTACTTTTTGTTGGCGATTACTTAAATAAGACAAAACAAGATCATGAGCAGTTCCACGAATACCATAATAGTTAAGCTTCAGGAGCAGAGTACTGTGGTCAACGCAGTCAAAGGCCTTGGATAGATCACAAAAAATACCAATGGCATCCTGCGAATTTTCCCAGGCTTCATAGATGTTTTTCAATAATTTTGCTGCCGCATCTGATGTGGATCTCCCCTTCGTGAAACCGAACTGATGACTATGTAATATCTCATGTTTATTGAAATGACCTAACATTTGATTAAGCAACAGTTTTTCAAAGATTTTGCTAAGTGCTGGGAGTACGGATACTGGTCTATAATCAGAAGGATTATCTTTACAGCCAGATTTAAAAATTGGGACTATTTTACTATACTTCATTAGATCAGGAAAAGTACCCTGATCAATGCATTCATTAAAAATATTCGACAAAATAGGTGCAATTACTGTTATTATCGATTTTAAAATCGATACCGACAATCCCCATAAGTCTTCGGTGCTTTTTAAATTGAGAGTATTAAATAACTTTATAATATCATTAGCAGTAACGTAATTAAATTTAAAACTGGGAAATGATTTACGAATATGTTGCTTAAGTAACGCTCCAGCCTCATCAGGGCACGAGTTGAGACTTTCAGTTGTTTTCCCTGGTATATTACTAAAGAAATTCTCAAAAGCGCTAGCTACTTCTAATTTATCCGATACAATTTCATCATTAATTTTTAACGTTAACTGTTCGTTTTTACATTTTATTTTTCCTGATTCCGTATTTATAACATTCCATACTGCCTTAATTTTATTAGATGCTTTTCCTATTTTGTTACTTAAGTATATAGATTTTGCATGAATACACACTAATTTAAATAATTTGGAAAAATTTCTAACATAGTTATGGAATTTCTCGTCGCAAGTGGATGATCTTAATTGGTAAAGTTCATACATTTTATCCCTACTTTTTCGGATTCCCTTAGTAGCCCAGTCACTAAATTCCAGTTTACTATTTACCTTCACTTTTTTGATAGGACAGGCTTTATTAAAGTCATCGCAAATAGTAGATAATAATTCATCATACAAGACATTGGGCTCATTACTATTATTATATATCTTACTATTGAGTTTATATTCCAAATTTGTGCTAAAATTGTCTAATCTTGCCTTTGTAATAGGTCTAATTTCTTTAATTACCTTAGAAACTTGAAATTACACAAACAAACTCTTCAGCTTTATAATATTAGTATAGATAATTACATAAAATTCTTATATCATGATGTTGATCCGCAATGAACTCCGAAATTACATACTTAGTCGATCTTAACGTATTTTTTTCCAAAAAGTGTGGTTCGTTCCAATTTAAAAGATAAGATAGTGTTAATCCCGATTATTTCCTTTTTCTATTGCATAATTAACGATTATACCGGGGGAACAGCTAGTGCATATAAAGATATATAAGAACAATTTATATTTAAATATCTTTTTATCTTGACAAAATAATAATATCATTACGAACCATTTTATCATGTACGTGCTGAACTCGTTGTTTATAAAGTGCGTTAGTTTTCGCAGAGAGGTTGCTTCTATCGAAGGTCAAGCGCCGCGGAGACGAGTCAATACGCGGGCTATTGAATAGAGACGGAGAGCATGTCTTGTCTCTGTGCGGTGGGGGCTGAGTCACGGGAGGGAAGCGATATCTTGGATTAACTTCTTTAAGGCAATGATAGCTCTGGGTTCGAATCTTACAATGAGCTTGAGCTTTCGGTGAAGGAAAACATCGTGAGGAAACCATAGCACGGTGGTAGGTTACTGTGTAGTACCCGCCTGGCTGGCTACCACACTCATGTTGAAAATCTGTGGCCAAACACCTACCGGTTTTGTCCGGCTGCTGCATTTGAAATCCAGTTCCATATAGGCTTTGCTTTTAAAATATCGTTGACAAAAAGAGCGCTTCAATGTGGAGTTCTTTAGCTCTTCAATATCGGTAACACAATCATTATGAAAATAAATTATATGGTTTGTTTTCTATGGGGCTTACAAATAAAAAAAAAATAGAATCAAACTCCATATCTAAAAGAATTAATTTGAATGTGCGTTTGATAATAGAACACTAAATAAACAAAAACTTCAATTTAACTCGACTCTATATGACGATCTTACTGTGAAGAATCCAAAAATCGTAATATTTATACAAATAAATTCTAAAATCATCTACACTAGCCTTGAGTGGTCAAAATAAATCCCCTACGTTGTTCCTACAGTCCTTCTAAAGTGAGATTCTCGGTGTATCGCTGAAACATTTAGCTGATAAATGTGTTAGGGTTTTGAAATCGCTGGTAACTTACAAATTGGACCACACCTAACAAGGTGACTCAAACTTTACGCGAGCAATGAGCACGCAAACCATTTATGTTAGTGTCGTAATCGTTAAGTTTGGTTTTGATCGACACAGTATTTATTGCTCATTTTATTATGATTCTTTTAACATTAATAATATCAGTCGAACATTTTATTATTCAGAATAATGATATAATTATAATTAAAAAAATATTTCTGTGAAATTTGTATGACGCCAAAAAAGCTTCTGAAACTAAAGGTAAAGTCCTTATTAAAACCTGGTTTAATGTTGGGCAGTAAAGTGGGCACATAAAAAGAGGTTGCATGCAGTTGACATGAGAATGTTGAGATGGATGTGTGGAGTGATAAGAATGGATAAGATTAACAATGAGTACATAAGAGGAAGTTTTAAATTAGGTTCAATCAACAGTTGTGATGGAACCGTTTGTCGTGGTATGGACATGTTACGAGGAGGGATGAATGCCACTAAAAGATTTATGAGTGTAAAAGTCTATATGGGAAGAGACCGAAAAAGAATGCATGGATTGTGTGGAATGACATGAGTAAGAAAGAAGAGAATCCCAGTATGTTAGATAGAAGGGCCGAATGGTATAAGAGTAGGTATATATTGCGGCGACCTCAAATAATTGGGAATAGAGCAGGCAAATGAATAATCATAACTTTTATAGTCAGTTTATAAGCCCTTCATAGTTATTCCAGCGAGGGCATTATAGGCGCTTGGTACATTTTCCTTTTCACATATGCAAGGGCTGTTTCAATATTTCTTTCATCAAAAAACCTCATTTTCATTTCATAATAAAATTTAAGGTAATTTTCAATCCATGCAAATCTGTCCAGAATGTAAATTTTTATATCTAAATGTCTATCAATTGTGTCATAATATGATCCAAGGTGTTAGCTCACGTAACTATTTAATTGGTTCTGCATAGATCACTGGTGCAATATTACATCCCCGAAATCTTTACATAAGTAATGTGGTATCAAGGCGCCTTATTGCCCGGCCAAGTTGCACTAACGACAACGACCACTGCGCAGTGGTCGCGACGCAAGCCGGCACATTTTTACAACAATAAAACATGTAATAAACACTTCAAACGGAAACAATACAATACAATCTCAAAGGAATAGTGCGTTGAGACTAGTTTTAAAAGCGGCAAAGCGAGGAAATTTAACTTTTAAATTTTATAGTGTAGCAGAATGCATAATTTTGATACATGACTCGGCTGTTGGAATGCGCTGCGTAATTATAAGGCTGGGGTGCCTATGCTAGCGAGGAGTATATCTTAAAATTCGAGCGGATATATTTTACAATATTACTATATGGCAATTTATTTATATAATTTATAACATAAATCAACAGCAAGTAAGGAGAGAGCTTACTAAAATTAATTGATTAAACGAATTAGCAAGCTCAAGTGGCAAATGGCTGGCTGGTCACGTCTATCGAAGACTGGACTTTTGATGGAGTAGACGGGTCTTGGAGTGGAGACTGTGTCTTAGCAAGGTCAAGCTTTTATTTGGTGCATTAATGAATATGCGTTTAAGTATAAAATCCCATCAGTGCAGTCAATGTTGATTTGTTATTTATCTACGAGGCACCATTGTGACGTATCTTTACATCGACTTTATGTGGAAACACGCGCCATAGAAAATTGCACAGTGTGATATTGTCGCCGGTCAACACACATTATTTTAATCGGTTGGCTTGCGAATGGGACGCGCGTCCCAAAACTACCTACAAAAAAAATAAAACCAGGAATCGCGAGTCAACTTATAAAGTACTTTATGCCCGCTGTCCGCTTGCAAAGTGACGGCAGCCTATTTTATATGGAGACTCGAACGGGGTGGAATGGCGCATATGTTTTTATTTATTAGTTCAAATGTAGGCGTTTATAATGCTGCTCTCCATTGTGAGAGATACTGTCATTTTGGATTATTTGGTAGAACAGCCATTTTATGGTGATCTTTTTGTTCATAATGTTTTATATACTAGAAAATGAGAGAACACTGTACAAATGTATACTTGAAGTACTTTAATTATAATTTAAGTGCTGTCGTGTTTGCGTGTATGTGTGTATTACCTACATACATAAGTCTATGAAAATTAGAATTGCATAGTTACTGTGGTAACAGTATTCTCGAGGAAATTCTATAATTTCTGTCTTTACAAATGCTTTCATTTGAAAAATATAATGGCCGAAATAGTCAGATCATAAAAAATATAAAGGGTGATTTTTTTATCACTGGCAATACTTGCAGGGTTGGAAGTACTCATCAATGTGAACAATTTTTACTATGGGACTAACTCTGATATCGCGTAAAATAAAACTGTTGCTTCATACATTTTGGTTGAGTAGGTATTGAACTTTTGTATGGAACAGCTGATAGTTTTTTCATGATTTCACAGTTAGTCCCGTAATAAAAGTTGTTCGTTTTGATGAGTACTTCCACCCCTGGAAGTATTGTCAGTGACTAAAAATCATCCTGTATAAACTTGGCTTCCTTATGAACCGGTGATAACTTTAGCAAAGACCTTCATATTGCCCTGCTAGGAGCCAAAGCCATTTAGCGACATTGACTTTGATATATAGTGGTGCTTGCTAACATCAAAAATGTACGCACTTTTTTAAAGAATTGTTATTTTTCACAGAATCTCGTCCAATTTGAACAAAATTACATTATGTTTGTTTGTGTATCTACATACTTAGATTGACTGACCAACGTCGAACTAGCAAGAACTATTCTTGTTGTAGTACCTACTGACCAAGTTGTATTTAGTTACAGAGTTTCATTGCTAAAATACTTTTTGTTTTATTTGTATATATTGTATTATACATTTTGCTGTTTTTGAAACAATATAGCCAATAGCCAGATTATAAAAAATATATAAAAAATGTAACCTTGCTGAGTTTCTTGCCGGTTCTTCTCAGTTGAAGGCCGACTTCCGAACCGGTGGTAACTTCAGTAAATTGGATCTACCCAAGTGCCCTCCTAGGGCCCAAACTGAATGACTGACTTCACTGTACTTTCTACGAATAAGTTTTTATCTATTTTTATTTATAATAAAAAAAAAATCATAAAAGAGATTGTAAAAAGAACATTAGTAGGTTCATAAATATAAACTAGATATTTAAGAGACAAAATACGAGCAATATTATTCGTGAACATGTCATAACATCTCGACATAGCTGTTTCGCTAATTCACTATTTCCGATCTAAGTACAGTACCCTGAGTGTAAAGAATCGACGTAGTAAACGTTTAAGTACTAATACGTTAGCGTTCACGACATTTCTCTATAGGAATTTGCTCAGCGCCTCTCGCGGAATACTCATAAATAAAACTAAATAAATACTCTGGGAAATTATTCCTCACACACGGCTTTCTGACCCCAAACTAAGCAGAGCTTGTACTATGGAAGCCAGATAACTGATATACTACATATACTACTTTTCTTTTGTAAATGCATACATATATAGATAATTACACCCAGACTCAGGACAAACAGACATGTTCATGCACACAAATGTTTGTCCTGAGTGGGAATCGAACCCACGACCTGCGGCATGATAGATAGGGTATCTTACCAACCACGCCAACCGGCCCGTCAACTTAATTCTTCCATACATAATTTTAGTAAAATCAAACGCGATAGTTAGCGTTTATTTAAATTAATTCTTTACACTCAGGGTATAGAATTTGCTTTCCCTATCTAGTGTTATGGGAAGTTCCAAGTCATAAGACTATATTTTATGGGATTGCCACCCCATAGAAATACCCAAAAAAAACTAAAATATAAATTCTCATGTTAGTAGAAGCACTAAATCCCGCGCGCCCCTCGCCGCCCCTCGCCCGCCCCGCCTGGCTCCCGCCCAAATGTTACTCGGTTGCATAACAACTAAAACCAACTTACATTTGTACGTGTGTATTAGTTTTGCACGCGGTTTTGCATGATAATAGTCTTTTGCTAATTATCACAACTGATATCAAGTTTAACTTTTAAATGTAACTTAGGTACCACTTGTATCCAGCATTTTTTTTCCTACAGATTGAAAAAATCTTCTAAATTTGTATAATTTTTTGGATACTGGTGACATTATTCTTGGAGTCAGTTCAGCAGAACAAGTAACTATAGAAGCCAGTTCTAGTAAATGCATGATATTTATGCGTTCCCGTGGGATCTTATGTTTACCCGGGATAAAAAGTAGCCTATGTATCAATACAGGGTGTCAGCTACCTCCATACCAAATTTTATCAAAGGTGGTTTATAATATTAAAGTGTGATGTGAAAAACCATGGAGTTATTTGATATCTACTTACCAAAGGACTTCCTTGAAGTCTGCCATTGGTGTCAATCATAAATCAGATAATCTTGAATATTTCTTCATACACCTGAAATCAAAAGTAAATATTAGAAAATTATTAAAAGCATTTTAAAATTATGCTCATAACTTACCGGTCACAACGGGTGGGTTCCGTTTGGTCACCAGTTTCGTTTCGTAACAGTTTTTTCTTAATTTAAATCATAAATCATTTCTATAATTAATTTTTACACTGTAATAGATGTAATTGTTCCTATTTCAAGAAAAAGTTGGCCTAGCTTTCCCAAGTGTTGGCCCATCTACCTACTAATATTGTAAAGGTGAAGAGTTTGTTTGTTTGAACGCGCTAATCTCAAGAACTACTGGTCCTAATTGAAAAAATATTTTAGTGTTGGATAGCCCATTTATCGAGGAAGGCTACAGGTTTTTTTATCCCGGGAACTTAAGATCCCTTGGGATTGCGGGTGAAACCGCGGGACGGAAGCTAGTCATTTATATGATTAATTTTTACACTGTAATAGGTGTCGCTGCTCCTATTTCAAGAAAGTGTTGGCCCATTTTTAATAAAACTCCCATCACAGGGAGATAGGTGTTAAGTCAATTTAATTCGGTAATCCTCGTATGCACAGGTTGTGTTACGAATATAAATATATGCCAGCCTGTTGGGAACCTTGCCTATCGACAGCAGCGAGGGCTTTGAGGATATTTTCTATATATTATAGTTTGTATTTTATACAATTATTAATAATTATAAATATATAATAAGTAAATAAGTAACACATCAAGTGAAACCAAAGGTTTAGAACCATCCCAATTTAAACTCAAAATTCGACTCAAAATTCATTTATTCAGTTTAGGCCCTTATAAGGCATTTCAGTTATAGATTGTTGATTCTACCACCGGTTCGGAATACACTTGGACTGAGAAGATTCCGGCAAGAAACTCAGCAAGGGTTTTTTTTAATTTTTTTTTATTGTCAATTTACAATTCATTCAATTCAGTGTAACATTTTTCAGGTAATGATACAGCGAGGGTGGGAGAGGATATTTAGTTGAAACTGTAAAGTCAGCAAAAAAAAACTCTCGAACACGGCAGCAACGGTCAGATTCAATATTCTTGAGTAATTTTAATTTTATTTCTAATATGTATTGATTTGGCCTTGACACAAACGTATTTAAATGTTCTAGAGTATTTTTAACCCCCGACGCAAAAACGACGGGGTGTCATAAGTTTGACGTGTCTGTGTGTGTGTCTGTCTGTGGCATCGTAGTCCCCAAACGGATGAACCGATTTTGATTTTTTTTTGTGTGTTTGATGAAAATCGGTCCAAGATGGCCGCCGCCACAAAATGGCGGATAACATATTCATTCACAACTCCCTCAATATGGGTATCAAATGAAAGGGCTTGACTAATAGAATACTATAAACTATGATAAATTTCAAATCCAAGATGGCCGCCATCACAAAATGGTGAATTACATATTTTTCGATTACAACATTTACAACCGTCGGGGGTATTTTTAATTTTTAATTTTGTTTGATATTTTACATAATTGTGAAAAACAGCACTATGATTATATTGCTTTTCCCTACTAGAATTGATAAAAAAAATTGTCTACGACTTCCCACCGTCGCTGAAGGCCAAACAAGTTTTTAGTACGAGAGCCCACGACCAAAACCATGTCTCATAGCAATACGGCAAAAACCCTATGAAATCGTTAGATTGTATGATTCTGAACCCGACTAGGTGTGTAGTAACGGTCGAAAGTGTAGCAACTGCGTGGGAGGCCATTTCTGCTGTGTCAAAAAAAAAAGACAGTCGGTATTATAGCAATACGTCTGATAATGAAAATGTACATAGATTTTATAATTGTATTACGAAAAAGTTTGTTTTCAGACATTTTGCGCGTAGCATATAGCCTGAGCGCATTTTTGAAAATGTCAACAAATTTTGCCGACCTGTATCATAGCAATACGGATAAAAAAAAAAATCAACTTTTCGTATTGCTGCCATGATTACCAAAAACCTGTTTTCAGACACTTTAAGTGTAGCATATACTCCCAAAAACGAAAATAACGTTTCGGAGTCGCCTGGCCGACGCCTCTGTTAAATGTTTTTTTAAATTTACAGCCTTCATAGATATTCAAGAATCTCCCTTGTCTATTATATGTACTTTGACAGATGACAGATGTCATTACTTATTTATTCAATACGATTTTTAAATGATATCTGAGTATCGAAAAGTTGTCTGATAGAGAAGGTGCTACACTTAATTTGTCTGATATAAATTTTTTGCACATGTGGACAACTTATTTTATCATGTGCAACAATTTTCAGACATATTGCTATGATACCGATCGGTAAAATTTGTTAACATTTTCAAAACGGTCTCAAAATTTAATGCGTTCACATTTCCGTCTGAAAATTGTTTTGTTCGCATCAAATAACCAAAATTTACTAATAAAAAAGATTTTCAGACGTATTGCTATGAGACATTTTTTTTGTCTCATTTTTAATTTTTTTAAGTGATTTTACGGGTCTGCGCTACACCACTAACGTCTGAAAAATATGTTTCCGGTATCTCAGAACTATCATTCAACTACAGTCTGCAAATCAGACATATTGCTATGATGCAGTTCGGTAAAATTCTTTGACAATTTTGAAAATTCGGTCAGATCAAACGCTACGCGGAAAATGTCTGATATTGGTATTTTCGAGTTCAGGATAATCGTATCTATCGATTTGATGCGGTTTTGGCCGTATTGCTATGAGACAAAAATTTTGGTCGTGGGCTCTCGTACTATTTCTATTTCACAGTTTTTGAAGTATTAATCGAATTATTCACACTTTTAGTTAAGTTAATAACAGATAAATAAAGGTTAATAACATTATTGTAATAAGGCAAGCATGGTAATTTACTTGCTACATTATTTCAAACATTTTCAACGAGACATCACTCGTATGAACATATATATTATTTATTTTTATCACATTTTATTAGGAAGAAAAGAAACCGACCAAAACGATCGGAACTTAATTATGTTAAATATTGACTTTGTAACTGTAATATAGAATATATTATTATCTATACAGTTTACTGAAAAGGGGATGACACTAAAAAAATCTATTTAGTCCGTCAGTTAGATTAGGTACCAAAAAATACCTATTGGACACGTATTTTTTTCTTTAGTTCCAAATACAAAAAATGACGACGATGCACATACAAGTGACGTCACAAGCCCCCACTCCTGAACTTTGGTGCAACATAACTTTGTAATTTTTTATTGATTTGATAAACGAAAATATACGTGTCTAACATACTGGGTACGCTGCCTTCTGATAGCGACTTTTTTAATTTAGACTACTTTATGTAACAAAGTGATTATTGTATTAATATTGTAAATATTCAAAATGACTAAATCGTGTCTAATATTTTTTGATAATCTGACTGACAGACTAATTAGAATTACTTTTTTTTACCCAGTCCTATCCCCTATTAGAAGTAATCCTAGTTGTTTCTAAAAAAGTTTGACAAAGTTGTAGCACAGAAAAATAGATTTGATTCTATTACTTAGTTTATATAATGTATTATTTAATCTTTCAAACAAATTAAATTGTGCTCTATGTGGGGACTGTTTACGCTTCTAACAAAATCAAACATATCCATAGATTAATTCGGCATTAAACATAATTTGCTGGCATTTGATAAATTGGCCAATATGAGAGAGCAATAAAATACCACGAAGTGTATATATTCTAACCCAAGTTAGACGGGTCATTTCTGAATACAAAGAGATTATACATAATGTTTATAATCAAAATGCCCAATTAATCACTTGTTCCATGACATGATCCAACTTTGAACAGCTTAATGAAGTTTTTAATTACAGTAATGATTGTTAGACAAGGAATCAAATATTTCAGCTTTTGTTTTAGAAGTCTCCATTAACTCATTCATAGTCAGAATGTAGGTTATCATTTCTCTATCTCATCATTTGTTGATATAGACTTTAACAAATCATTTATACTATGTAATAAATTGTAAATATAAGCCACATTTTATAAACATGAAATTGTTATCTTAACATCAATGTACATTATTTAAATTTTTGTAAATTTGTAAAGAAATAAATTCCCAATTTTTTATACAAATCAATCACAAATACAAATATAAGTCTTCATATAATGTGAACTAAAATATAATTATACAATGTTCTTGAGGATTGGGGGACAAACAAGATGTGATAGTGTGTAATGATTGTGTAGTATAATGTTGTATAAAGGTGCTCCCACACCGGTGTCGAAATACACTAACAGTAACATCTGGTGTGGAAACAAAATGTAACGAAACGTTTCGACACGTTTGCAAAAATTTTACATAAATTCTCCAAAATATAGAATAGGTACTATTAGCTCAGTCTATGTAACTCTTACAGTCGGCCAACGGACACGTCGAGATAGAGCAATCGTGCAGGGTAAGAGAGGGGCGATAGCGAGCCCAATCCAAGCAATGACGAATGCCTATACAAAGCGGCATTTCGCATGACTTCAAACGCGATAGGCCACTGTATGTTTTTTACGCTGTGCTATTACTATTGTAACATTCCTCAACAGAACATTCTGCAATATTTTGCTTCAAAATAAAACCACAGTATAAAGATGTAACCAGTATGGAAACTAAGCCTAGTTGATAAAATAATTACCTACACTCCATTGAAGCAATAGGCTTGAAACTTTTAATGTTTTATAGTATTTTTTTTTTTTATTAAAACATTATATTTTCTGTAGTGACTAGGACCAATTAATCGAATTGAAATAGCTAGTTTACAAATAAAATTTAAAGTAGGTATTTCATTGTGTCGGTTAATCTCTATAGTTTCAAATACGAAAAACAGTTTAATATTAATACACAGCTTGAAGATCTTTTTTTTTTTTTGGTAGGTTACTAACTTATCTTTATGGCAAAACATTTTACAAGTTTTGGCGGGAGCGTAGGCGAGCTGCGGTTGGGCGCGCGCTAGGCGCGTATCAACCCCAAAAATACCTAGTATTTAAAAAACAATTGCATAAAAAATACCTTTATTCTTCATAAATTACAAATTATTGACTGCAAAAGCACTATCGGCTTCAACACCCTCGAAAATCATAAAAACGACATCCATGACGAAAAAGTTGATAATTTCTTGCAGCCGCCATCTTGAATTTACATTTTGACAGCACTATCGGCTTCAACACCCTCGAAAACCATAAAAACGACACCCATGAAGAAAAAGTTGATAATTTCTTGCAGCCGCCATCTTGGATATATATTTTGACAGAACTATCGGCTTCAACACCCTCGAAAACCATAAAAACGACACCCATGATGAAAAATTGATCATTTCTTGCAGCCGCCATCTTGGATTTATATTTTGACAGCATTATCGGCTACAACACCCTCGAAAACCATAAAAACGACACCCATGATGAAAAAGTTGATCATTTCTTGCAGCCGCCATCTTGGATTTACATTTTGACAGTACTATCAGCTAAAACATCCTCAAAAACCATGAAAACGACACCCATCTCGAAAAAGACGATAATCTATTGCAGCTGCTATCTTGGATTTCTTTTTTGACAGCACTAACGGCTTCAACACCTTCGAAAACCATGAAAACGACACCTATGACGTTGTAGTTGATAATAATATTCAGCCGCCATCTTAGATTTGTATTTTGTGTAATGTTTTACGAACTTAATATGATCTTAAAAAAACGATATCTCCGGTTTTGTTGAAGCAGAGTTCAAACAGCCGTATACTACGCAATACGCTCGTGGCATTTTTAAAAAGATCGCAGAAATAAACTTGTACGTGACCAGTCGTCTTGACGCGGCACTCACTACTGACAGCACCGCGAAAACCGCTTAGGAGTGTCGATGCGCATCTTTGTGTGAGTGAGCCGTTTCGTCCGTTTGTAGGTAGTTTCCGTACTGGTTACATCTTTATTCTGTGATAAAACTGTTTGCAACAGTGTTCAACAGTTTCCAAAAGTTTGAAACATCGGTGTGGGAGCACCTTTAGATTATTATAATTTGCATTTTATTTATGTATATGAACACTATTTTTTAGCAAATTTAATGTTGTCACAAATAGTATTATTTTGTGTTTTGATTTTGATATATTTTTAACTAAATTTTATGATACCATTTAAGGTGCCGATGATGTTTATCATATTTGAAATTAAATTCATTAAAATTAAATAAATATTCATAATCATGCAACCAAAAAGGATTATACTTACTATATCAGTAATGTAGAAATATTACCATTGAACGATTATTTACCGTAGTAATAATGTAATAATTACGTACCTTACTTTTAAATACCTTACCTTACCACTCATAACGTTACCATAATATACCTTAACCTTACCTTACCTTTGTGTTGCCAAATGCATTTATAATACAATTGTATTAACTTTGCAATAATAAATACCTTTATACAGGGTGATTTTGTTATCACTGGCATTACTTGCTGGGGTGGAAGTACTCATCAATGTGAACAACTTTTATTATAGGGCCAACTCTGATATCGCGTAAAATAATACGGTTGCTTCATACATTTTGGTCGAGTAGGTATTGAACTTTTGTATGGAACAGCTGATAATTTTTTCATGATTTCACAGTTAGTCCCATTATAAAAGTTGTTCATTTTGATGAGTACTTCCACCCTTGCAAGTATTGCCAGTGATAACAAAATCACCCAGTATGTTTGCGAATTACCAGAGTAACTTTACCGTACCAGAAAAAAAAACTGGCAATCACGTAGCATAAGGATGTACTGTAATAATCTACTATCATGCTTCGTGATAGCCAAGTCCAAGGCATAAATTGAATTAGTCAAAGGTCTAGGTCAAAGGATATCAAAACTTTTTACGATGAAAGTGTAGACTTTGACACCATTTGACAGCGACATGTAGAGGCACCCCAGGTTCTTAGGAGTCTTCTTGTTAGTTCACCGGAGTGGCGGGGTATCCGAATAATAAAAGTCAGGATTGCAACGTCCAGGGTCATCATTAGGTCTTCGTTATCATGTGCAATAAATAAAACTCTTGATTACAAATCCTATGAGCCCAAACTCGATGGGTTTACAAGTAACCATTAAAGACCAGCCCAGCTCCATCATCAGACCAGCTCCAGCATCAGACCAGCTCGATGGTGCTATATTATTATATGGTCATCGGAATTAAAATCAAAATCGTTTGTGATAATTTCACAACCAAAATATCACTTTTCTCGTTCATTTCATCCTAAATATTCGAGAGATCTTATGTTTACCGAGATAAAAAGTATCCTATATCAAAGTCAAAGTCAAAGTTTAAAGTAAAATGTACTTACAATTGGTTTTCATACCCTGTTTGCAGTGGAAAGTTATTGAGTAAAATCTGAAAGCAAACTAATTAAAAACGTAGACACAAGTATGAACATTAAAAAATATAATCATTATTTAAAAGAGTTTGATGGGTCATTTCATGGTTTAAGCCACGATAACATACAAGCTACTGTGTGTCAGAGTTTCAGAGGCATTTTATGAAATTTGTATCTATACAAAGCATCCGAAATAGGTACTTGTTACTTTACAATTAAACTAAATTTTGATTGAACGAAATAAAAAGAAACCCAATGAATTACCAGCCAAGTATTTCAAAGAGCATCTGTTAAATATATAAATAAATACATGTACATATCTATATAAATCAAAAGTAAAGTATCAAAAAGGTGAGTTGAATCTTTGATTAAAATCTTTTTAATAATTCAAATAAAACGACGCCACCAAAAATTGCATGATTTTTCCTGATTGTTAGGTATGCTCTTATATCAACAAAACTACGTTCATGAATCAACGCAACGGCCAGATGACGCCGTATGCCGTATCCACAAGGAAGATGAATCGAGTATGCTAATATTAGAATATAGACGCCAACCAGACAAAAAATATTTATAGTTTCTTCGCGGGAAATGCATTATTTATGACCATTCTTGGACAAACCTTTAGAGGGAGGGAAGTTCTTTTTGTGCACTGTCTATTACAAAATAAAATGTTTGTTTCTTGTAAATTGATTCTTATCTGGCAGTAAGTTAAAGCCCAAACTCGATATTAACCGGCAAAAAATCAGAATTATAAAATAATCAATAAATATCCTAGATAACTGATATACTACATAAATATATACATATATTATATACTAGTGACTCGCCCCGGCTTTGTACGGGTGCAATTTATATACACAAACCTTTCTTGTTTATCGCTCTTTTTATTTGTGAAAATCGTATCAAAATCCGTTAAATGGTTTAGAAGAAGTAAGCGGAGAAACAGACAGAGGCAGATAGAGCACCTACTTTGTTTTATACTATCTGGAGATATTGATATATAGATAGATATTGTATTCAGAGAAAGGGTTACTTAGTCAAGTCTAGCCGATTGATATCATTGCCAGACGATTTCGATTAAAAGCATGTGAAATCTTATTCTATCTGTGGTAAAATGTTTTTTTTTGTGTTGTATACATGCCAAGGATAGCATGTAGGCATCCAGACAAAATGTCTGAGGGCCAAATAGGGAGTGTTCAGTCAGGGCTAATGTAATCGGAACTGGAAGTTACACAATAAATCATTTATTAACTTTGTTCTGGCAAATTGAAATTAATTGATTAAATGGTAAAGTAATTAATATATAAGTTTTTGAACTTGAATCGCGATTCCTGCAATTTTTCCTTTTTAATAATATAATATTATGGAAATAATAATAATAAATATTCTGGGACATTATTCCTCACACACAGACATCTGACCCCAAACTAAGCAGAGCTTGTGCTATGGAAGCCAGATAACTAGATCTTATGTGCAAAAAGGGTTTTAAAACCCTCGGTTTCGTATTGCGTGGTTGCAAGAACCTTAAAAATCCCATTACAAAAATCACCATTTACAACGCGCTAGTACGTAGTGGACTTGAGTATTGTAGTTCAGTGTGGAACCCTCACTATGACGTATACATAATGAGACTCGAGAGCATTCAGAAGCGTTTTATGTGGCATCTGTCGTACAGTTGCAAGTTGCAAGAAATTACCTAGTTACATCGACAGACTACGTCATTTTAAAATGCAATCTCTACAAGAAAGAAGAATGCTGCTGGACAACATGTTTCTTTTTAAGTTGGTGAGCGGTGTCCTAGATTCCCCATTGTTGCTATCGTATGTTGATATAAGTGCACCCATGAAATTCCCTAGATGCGGTAAATATAAAATTTTCAGCGAAAAAGCGGCAAAGTCGAATCTGGGACACTACTCTCCAATCAATAGAATGCTTAAAACTTATAACCTAGTTTCTAGGCAAAGGGAGATTGATATTTTTGGCGATAGACTGAACCCTTTTAAAAATAAATTGTTGGGACTAGTAACTACCAATTGTTAACCAATGTTTTAACTGTTTGAAGCGTAAAATTTTTAGTAACTTCATAATTTTATTTTTATGTTTTGGTTTTGTTGTCTGTTTCTTTTTATTATTTGCTAGCGGTCGTCACCTTTAATTGGGACACCATTTAATTGTTGTATATTCCTGTGCTTGTATCTGTGAATGTATTAATGTGTGTTTTGTTGGTGATCTAATAAATAAATAAATAAATATACTATACTATACTATACTATTTTTCTTATGTAAATATATAGGTACTTATATAGATAATTACAAACAAACTCAGAACAAACAGACATGTTCATGCACACAATGTCTGTCCTGAATGGGAATCGAACCCTCAACCTGTGACGTGATTGGGTATCTTACCAACCACGCCAAACGGCCCGTCCGTCAAGTGTGTTTTTCGAATAGTAGGTAATTTTTGTTTTTAACATAACAACATAATTTATTATAATAACGCCATCTCTTAATTATTCAATAAACTAATTAGATATTTGGACAAAGAATAAAGATATCTCGCATGATTGCAGAGAGCCCAAAGTCAATATAATGCTACAAAGTGTCAATCAGCTTTTTATGTAAAGTAATTTTTTTCACAAGAGTTTACTAAAAATAAAACCAGAAACGAAATAAACTCAGCAACTCAACAAATTAAATACCTTCGTGACTGTTTTTATAATCACAGCAGGATTTTACGGCTAGCAACATAGTGGAGGTTGGGAACTTGTTGAAATTACCACTTTAAAATTATCAGATGTAGCTTCCACTCGAAATTGTTGGCGGTAAATAGTTTGGAAAATGAGATTGGATTTCATGGTTTCACCGAGACATTTTGTTAGCATTGCGTATGTTAAATCTTCACGCGGTTTTACTTGCATTCTGCAGTGAACTTATTGATTTTCTTATACAAGGTGATTTTTAGTCAGTGGCAATACTTAAATATATTATAATATACTATTTTTCTACTTCTCAACAAAAGCACACTTGCAAAGCGAGCGTAGTGCTTGTTTGAATAAAAAATATTTTCATTTTTATTGTTAACTAGCTATACAATTTTTTTTATATACTACATAGGTGGCAAGCAAGCTTATTTATGCTGTTGGATATCCTATTAATTAAAAAAAAACATGTATTACTTTTAAACTCGACCAAAGTTAGATCTGACGGGAATGCGATTTAACCCATACTCAAGCATTTGACCACAATCTCACTACGGTAAGTGTCAATAAGATAGCTGGTGGTAAGGTGGTAGGTATTGAAAGGATCTTAAGTGCAGGTATTAAGTAAATTAATTCACTAAACTAAAAAAAAAATCATTTAAAATTTTTTTGGTAGTTTTAAATTCTTCTTGCTTCTGATTCTTACTCTTCTTACTCTTTGCAAAACTATTCAATAAATAAATTCAGTCTCTAACAGTTGATATTTTATTTAATGCATATTAATCTACATTATTTTTTTTTAACAAAAATCGAGTGTGTGTGATGTCTGTCTGTTTGAACATGGCAATTTTTGAAACCACAGTACGGATTTTCATGAAATTTCCACAGGCTAATGCAACTTGGCTTGACACTTCGAATATTCATTCGAAATTGGGTGGTAGGAATAAAATATATAGATATCGAGCGAAAAGCTATTAAAAAATATAAAATAAATAAATATTCTGGTACATTATTCCTCACATACGGCCATCTGACCCCAAACTAAGCAGAGCTTGTGCTAGGGAAGCTGGATAACTGATATACTACATTTATTTTGTAAATACATACATATATAGATAATACACTCATACTCAGGACAAACAGACATGTTCAAGCACACAAATGTCTGATCTGAGTGGGAATCAAACGCACGACCTGTGGCGTGATAGATAGGGTATCTTACCAACCAAGGCAACCGGCCCGTTACATAAAAACAAACGTAAAATTACAATGTATTACAATTTGTGAAAATATGGGCTACCCAGTCAGGGGGAAGGAATCACTGGACCGTGCCGGCATTGCACCGGAGCGTGGCGTCGTTTACATTTGAATATTATATTGTATTGAATCAGATATACAATTATTTTTTAATAATGTGCAACTAAGATAATATTTCCAAGTAAAAAAGTTACCAGTCATCTTCATAGAAGCTCTTTTAACTCGTTGTAAACCTTTACGCGTGTAGAACGCCTTAACAAAACAAATAGCAAATCTACACACATAGTCTATTGCTAAGTGTACAATATATTATTCCCGGATCTACGATTTTTTGGCACTAGGGCAAAACTTGATATTGGTCTTTCTATCCAGCGTTTGAGATTAATGATTACAAAATACGAATATGTCTATAAGATTAAAGTTAACAAGGTATTCAGCACTTCATTAGATTTAGAGCCCTTTAGATAGAGAAATATCTGACATTTCAAGGTTTTGGTATATTTTTTTCTTGTGTGTTTTAATTTTTTTATTGTATCTTATAATATGATGTTAATTGATTAGGTATAATGTTCAAAATCAAATTAACAATCGATAGTACGACGTGTCCTGAATAATAGGTATCTACTTTAATAAATATATTTGAATTTGACGCCCCCTGAAATTGCCGCCTAGGCCAGGTACCCCGGATTGCCCCGCCCTAGATCCGGAGCTGAGTAGTATGCTACCAATGTAGTAGACTATCACTGTGTACTTTTGTGTATTATAAAAAATATATAAAGTAAAGTAACAATACCTACTTAAATTTAAGAGTTACTGGATTAGAAGCATATTTACACACGTAGCTTGTATCACATATTTATAGGATTAGGATCCTAAAAGTATCTCACAGGTTACAGATAAGATCCTGATAGCTTATCTGGTAGATATCTTAACTGATCGTCTTATTCTATTCATTAAAAAAAGAGACTGCTAGTAAAGATATCTGTCAGATAAGTTATTCGGCACTTAACAGTAGCCTGTGAGATAGGTTATTTAGAATCACAACATATCGCGTAGCACATTCCTACAAGTGTAGGTGTGCTACGGTCATAGCAATCTTTAATACGCGTACCACCTTCTACGAGATACGTACTACGTAGCAAATAAGTCGTAATACGTAGCACACTTTTTCGCGCGTGGAGCAATTCCTATACAGAATGGAAACGTGTCCAGGCAATATTACGTATATATAAGAGATATCTTTTTTTTTGAACCTGTTATCGAAAATACGTTACATTACGTTATAATATAATTATGATATAAATAACTTTTTTAAATTAAAATAAGAAATATCCTTAATTTGGACTGTAAAAACTGCCATACAAATATTATGGCAATCATAGAGAGGTTTTAGTTTCTTTTTAGGGTTCCGTACCCAAAGGGTCTAAATGGAGCCATATTGCTGTCACTCGCGTGTACGTCTGTCGTCTGTCACACAGGTTTTACAGCCAAACGGTTGGAGCTACAGTCTTCAAATTTTCAGAGTATAAAGTCAAAGCCATTTATTCAGTTTAGCCCCTAGAAGGGCACTTATGAACGTCGAAGCTACTGAAGTTACCACCGGTTCGGAAGTCGCCTTCAACTGAGAAGAACCGGCAACAAACTCAGCAAGGTTATATTTTTTCCCATTCAATGTTTAACAATTTCTAAAGCAATATATAATAAGTATTAACAACAAATGAGAAAAAAAAAGAACAACAAGAAAAATAATAACCTGCACAGGTTCAAAACTAATAATTATGGGTAGAGATACTAAATACTGGCAAGTAATGAATAAGATGCACTTGTGCAGAGTGCAGCTACTTCCAGACATCTTTATCTTCAATGTAATGAGCTACCTTGTAATAGGCTTTTTCTTTTAAAACATTATTTATGTATGATTTGAATTTAAAATCAGTCATCTTGGTAACTGAGATAGGTATTTTATTATAAAAGCGAACACTACATCCAAGAAATGACTTTTTAACTTTAGCTAATCTAAAATACGGAACTACTAATTTATCTTTTTGTCTTGTATTGATATTATGTATCTTAATTTTTGATTTAAACATTTCTATATTTTTACGTATGAACATTATATTTTCATAAATGTATAGTGAAGGTAAAGTCATAACGTTAATATATTTAAATAATTCCTTTAACGATTCACGAGGACCCATATTATAAATGGCAATAAATATGGATAAGCATCTTGTTGAGTAGATAAATACTGTATTAAAAAAAAAATGGAAAACAAAGGAATGAGAAGCCACTAAATTTTTTAACTTTGCATTGACCTATGAACTTAAAATTTGGTGATAATGTCCATTATTACGTATTTTTTACTAACAAATACCAATATATCGTATAATTTTTTTTTAATTACTGAAGGGATGCGGGCGGGGGAAATTCTGCCATTCAGGCGGCTTATATTCTACATTTGGTACGGAACCCTAAATGTGCGAAGTCTGACACGCACTTGGCAGCTTTTTTTGTTAAAAAGATAAATGTTTTGAACATAATAAAGTTGTTTTTTTTGTTGTAATGTTGCTTTTCAGCTAGATCAATATATAATGGGATTATTGTCATGTTTTTATTTGAAGTGTTATAATATAATCAATCGATATGTAACAAGAAGATAATTATTGATCCGTGTAATTAATGTAATTACTTACGACAGAATTCTAAGATATTATACATAGTCTGGCCATAAATACTGTTACAATTAAAAATAAGAAAGATATTACATTTGAATTTGGAATCTGTCATTTTTATACGATTGTTCATTGGGTTTTCTAATTTTGGCGCCAATACATTGGACAATATTTTGCGATATTAAAATGGAGTGGGGTGATAAAGAGAACCGAATCGCTGTGATTGCATTACACAAAGTTGGTATGGAGCCAAATGCAATTTTTAAAACTCTCCATACGCTTGGTATTAGTCAAATGTTTGTGTACCGGACTATTAATAGGTACAATGAGACCTCCTCTGCTTGTGACAGAAAAAGATCTGGCCGTCCACGTAGTGTTCGTACGAAAAAGGTGGTTAAAGCAGTAAGGGAAAGAATTCGAAGAAATCCTGTCCGAAAGCAAAACATTTTATCTCGGGAGATGAAGATAGCACCCAGAACCATGTCGCGTATTTTAAAAGATGACTTAGGACTTGCAGCCTATAAGAGACGCACTGGTCATTTTTTAACTGATAATTTAAAAAAGAATAGGGTGGTAAAATCGAAACAACTACTGAAGCGGTACGCAAAAGGAGGTCACAGAAAATTTTTGTTTACGGATGAGAATTCTTTACAGTTGAGCAACATTTTAACAAACAAAATGATCGTATTTATGCTCAAAGCTCTAAGGAAGCTTCCCAATTAGTCGACAGAGTGCAACGTGGGCATTATCCGACTTCAGTGATGGTTTGGTGGGGTGTTAGCTATGAAGGAGTGACTGAGCCATATTTTTGTGAAAAAGGTATCAAAACATCGGCACAAGTGTATCAAGATACCATTCTTGAGAAGGTAGTTAAGCCCCTTAACAACACCATGTCCAATAACCAAGTATGGTCCTTCCAACAAGACTCGGCGCCGGGTCATAAAGCTCGGTCCACGCAGTCTTGGTTGGAAGTAAACGTTTCGGACTTCATCAGAGCTGAAGACTGGCCGACGTCTAGTCCCGATCTTAATCCACTGGATTATGATTTATGGTCAGTTTTAGAGAGTACGGCTTGCTCTAGACGCCATGATAATTTGGAGTCCCTAAAACAATCCATACGATTGGCAGTGAAGAATTTTTCCATGGAAAGAGTGCGTGCTTCTATTGATAACTGGCCTCAACGTTTAAAGGACTGTATTGCAGCCAATGGAGACCACTTCGAATAAGCTTTTTATATTTTAAATTGTTTTTTATTTATGTATTAAACTAACATACTGTAAAAGTAATAAATATTATTTGCAATAAAAAAAAATGTTTTTTCTTTGTGACAATATTTATGGCAAGACTAGGTATATGAACAAGATCAATAAAAAAAATACACGCGTCGACTTGAGAACCTTCTCCGTTTTTTCGTCGGTTAAATAAAATCGGGAAAATATAGGCTTTTTACGAATGCATAGTACTTAATGTATGGGAGTGATTTTGATGATTCTTATTTTATAGGCAACGTATTTTCTATATCAGTTGAAAGTTTTTTGATATATCTTATATCTTTAAAATAATCGGATGGACACATTTAACGTATCCATCATGTATATTAGTCGCATGTGACGCACGTATCACCTCGTACCTACGTGAAGTGAACATACCTCTATGTGCAATAGCGATGACTTCCCGCATCGCTTGTTCGGCTTGGTGCGCTACGTGCGCGTCCCGGGGGTGCGCCTGCGCCGACTGCGGGTCGGCATCGGCGTCGGCGTCGGCGTCGGCGTCGGCGGCGCGCGCCAGGATCTGGCGCACCACGTCGCGCGGCGGCGCGCCCATCGGCGTCGGCCGCGACGAGAGACCCAGCTGACAAATATTCAAATATTATTTCTTTATACTAATTCCAGCTGTCCCCCGCGGTTTCACTCGCGTTCCCGAGAAAAAAAGTAGCTCATGTCTTTCTCCATACCATAGGCTATCTGCGTACCAAATCCTTACCACCCTTGGTCTGAGTGCTAAATAGCCTGTTTTTTAGGGTTCCGTAGCCAAATGGCAAAAAACGGAACCCTTATAGATTCGTCATGTCTGTCTGTCTGTCCGTCCGTATGTCACAGCCACTTTTTTCCGAAACTATAAGAGCTATACTGTTGAAACTTGGTAAGTAGATGTATTCTGTGAACCGCATTAAGATTTTCACTTAAAAATAAAAAAGAAACAATAAATTCCCAAATTTCCCATACTTTTTTTCGTCAAACCCATAAGTGTGGGGTATTTATGGATAGGTCTTCAAAAATGATATTGAGGTTTCTAACATCATTTTTTTCTAAACTGAATAGTTTGCGCGAGAGACACTTCCAAAGTGGTAAAATGTTGCCCCCCCTGTAACTTCTAAAATAAGAGAATGATAAAACTAAAAACGAGATCTAGTAAGTAGTTTTTTTTTAATACGTCATAAATCGTAAACCGCAATTTACCTTTCATCCAATCAACTCAAATAAAAAATGGCAAAAAGCAAGGTCTTACAGCACAAATAAAGGAAAAATTCTAAAAAATAAAAAAGTTGAAAATTAAAGGGTGTCCTCATACATACATAGAAACGCCAATTAATAAAGACCTCTGAGTTGTATGGGCGCTCATACAATTTAGAGGTCTAGCTTAATTGGCAACTACCTCAAATAAGGTAAATAAATAAAATTGTGCATTTCCCGTGATGGATGAACGATGGACGAAGTTTGTACGGAACCCTCGGTGCGCGAGTCCAACTCGCACTTGGCCGGTTTTTTTTATACCACATTGTCGGCAAACAAGCATACGGCCCGCCTGATGGTAAGCGGTTACCGTAGCCAATGAACGCTTGCAACACCAGGGGTATCACTTGCGCATTGCCGACCCTTCCCCCCACTCCGATGAGCTCTGGCGACCTTACTCACGTGCAGGAACACAACTAAGTAATTTGGCTGCGGTATTGTGTAAGGTTGGGGAGGTACTTCCCCAGTCGACCTGCTCTCTGGTCGAACATAGCGACCTGCTGCTTTCTGAGCGACATATCGCTATGTTCGAAATTAAATTGTGCTGTAAAATATTATTTGCAGTATGTAGGTTGTACCAATAATATCATCATCATCATCTCAGCCGCAAGACGTCCACTGCTGGACATAGGCCTCCCCTAAGGATCTCCAATAGGTCCGGTCTTGGGTGGCCTGCATCCAGCGTTTTCCGACGACCTTGTAAGTTATAAAAGTACCAATAATATTACCTTGGCTAGTATTTGTGACTTGATGCGGTCGAGCCGCGCAGGGTCCGTCGCCGGATTCAGGTTCTGATGCTGGTGTTGGTGCTGGTGTTGGTGTTGGTGCTGGTGCTGGTGCTGGTGCGCAGCGGTCGCTCGGCACGGCGGCGCGAGCGCGAGCGCCGCACACACGACGAGCCAGGCGCGCATGGGCGCCTAGCCGGATCGCGCGCTCACCCGGCGCCATCGAACCCGCGCCAACGCGACATCTTCGCGCCTAAGCATAAACATTATACACTTTTAACACACGGCTACCTAACCCCAAACTTACAGCTTTAGTATAAAGTATTCCTAAGTAATTGTGAAGGGCTTAAAACAAGTTCCTATTTAAGCAATTATTTTGTTGGACAGGTAGCTTGTAAAACGTTTTTAAGAAAAATATAATACTACCCTTTAAAAACAAAAGAGTAACAATTACAAACATAATTAATAAACTTGTAATTTACGATATTTGTGAATCAAAGAAAACCGATAGCAATGTATGATTAATTGAATTTGAATTTATACCTCAAGTATAGTTTTGTAAATTTGTCCTTATTGGACATTTTGAGCTATAAATAAAAGAGAGTAGGATCCAGAAGTATTGATGAGTAAACGTATGTTACAAAACAAAATAATATTAAGGTTTTGCAAGCGACGCGTACACATTTACACTTCCACGCCCATAACACGGATGCCCCATAGTAATAGATATGAATCAAAAAACAGTCAAGTTTTACCATTTTTGTGACTAGAATTACCCGCGGTTTCACTCGTTTGTATATTTCATATTATTTTTAGTGGACGCCTGCAATATTGAGGAATCTGTGTGCACAATTTCATGTTTCTAGACCCAGTGGTTTGAGCTGCGCGTTGATCTAACAGTCAGTAAGTTTCTCCTTTTATATATACACAGCTATATGATAATTTATCAACATTTGGAAACTAAAATTTGTTTATAAACTTAAAAAAATCACTAATCTTAATATATTAAATTCCCGTGTCACAATGAACTCCAAAAACTACTTATTTAATATTAGCATATTTTTTTTTCATAATGTGTTTGTTCCAACTTAAAAGATAAGATCGTTTATATCGCGATTATAAACCATAGGGAACAGTTAGTATGTATAAATGCTCTAAGGCAGGGCTTCCCAAACTGTGCGTCCTGGGGAGGCGCAGAATTGTCCCAGGGGCGTGTTGTCATTTGCAAAGAACAAGTACAGGTCAATAATAGACGTAGAGAAAGAAATGAGAGTGGCAAGTGCTCCAGTTTCAAACTGGAGCCCGTTTTGAAAAGCTATGCTCAGAAAAGCAAGCAAATCCTTCTCATTAGCTGCCAGCTAACAGTAAAATTAATACCATTTTTATGCTTTTGTTTTGGTTTTGTTCTTATTTTCTAATAATAATTATAAATGTTCAAATAGATTTTTTCTGATAACCGTTTATTAGGCAAGTATTATAGCCGGGGGTTGAGGGGCGTCGTAAAAAATGGCGAATTCTCAAGGGCGTCGCAGTGCAAATAAGTTTGGGAAGCCCTGTTCTAAGGGTTACATCGCTTGATTTAAAATTCTAAAGTATAAATGCCATCTTAATAAACATTTACTTTAACCCTGAAATGCTCTAATACAAATGGCTTTCATCACATAATTCCTAAGCTTTTATCTGAGTGAGAAGGGAACCAAATTGGGTCACAGCAATCAATTGGTTTCATTAGGGTAATAGGAAACTTTAACGGTTTTTATCGATTGTCTATCTTGGTTGGAAGCTGTCAGCTTTATTCTTAATGACTCTTTTAAGCCGAGATTTAGTTTTAAAGTTTAAATGACGCACTTCAGTTCGTTATTAGTTAAAGAGGATAAATTTTAATCACTGTTAGGTATTTTTGTTTGCATAGGGGTGGTGCTAAGATATGGCAATATTCATAAAAAGTTAAGTGACAATGATTAGTTTAAATTTAGAAGTGTTTTTCTGACAAGAGACTTTTAGAGAACGAATGAAAGACGGAGAATAACAATACGCCTTCCTTATGCTCTTTAGCGGTACATACAGAAGTTAGTGCAATAAAACTGAAAGAAACTACTTCTAAAAAAAGTGTAAAACCCTGTAGAGTAGTTTATATGTACAGTGTTCTTCTCAATTTTACTTATCTATACGAGTATATATTATTATGGTAAAGTTCCTTATGATAATATCCTTATGATATATATTTATGATAATATTATACACTCATAAAGTATACACACGCGTTCCCGAGGGATCTTATATTTTCCCGGGATTCCCCAATAAATGGGCTATCTAACACTAAATGAATTTTTCAGTTCGAAGCAGTAGTTCCTGAGATTACCCCCTACAACCTCACAAACTTTACCTCTTTATTATATTAGTACCTATTAGTACGCTATTTCTATAACATAAATATAACCATAGTATTCGAAGCATTGCTTTAGTTTGAATTTAACAATTTTATTATATGAAACAATAGCTAATAGCTTTGCCTAAATATTTATTAAGATTTCTATAAGATTGATTTAGCTAAACAGACATTATTTAGCATTATTTAGACGGAGCATCTCGATAAACGGTGCGTTTTAAATTACAATAACCCACAAGTACGTAATGAGGTACATTACGATATTAAAATTGGTGAAATAAGAGACCCTTTACGAGCAAATGTGTTATAAAAAAAATAATCTACTCGTATGTAGGTATTTTTTAAATATTTTTTCCTTTTTTTAATTTAATGGTTTTTGTTATCACACATGAATGTAAACAAAAATGGAAAAATATTTTTGCCGTTCATCTGCTATTATGGGGAAAAGTTTACCATCTATCATGGCATAGAACTAAAATCTTTTTTACGACTTATGGGTATACTTGCAAGAAAAGTGCCGCTGTCCATGGAAAACTTTGACGGACAACTATGTAGGGAAATCTATATTTATTCCAAAGACATGTAAAATAATAAGATATATAAACTTATCTTGGGGGATCCCAAACATCAAAATTTGAAATATAAATTCGAAAATCACCGACATATGTGTTTTATTAATTTGTTTTAAATAATTTTAAATAAATCTAACCAGAAACAAAATCTCTGAAATACCACACTCTTAATTTTTAACCATGTAACTAAATACAAACTTTTATGGATTTATCATCAAACTAACAAAGTCTCATACGAACATATTTCCTCAACACATCAATCGATTGACGGGCCGGTTGGGATAGTTAGTAAGATACCCTATACAGATTCGTGGGTTCAATTCCCACTCAGGATAGACATTTGTATGGAAGAACAAGTCTGTTTGTAATTATCTAATTATGTATTTAAAAATGGTATTTATGTAGTAATATCTGTTATGTATTTGTTTTCCATAATACAAGCTCAGCTTAGTTTGGGATCAGGTGGCTGTGTGTCAGAAATAATAAATAAAATAAATATTCTGGGATACTATTCCTCACACACGGCCATCTGACCCCAAACTAAGCTGAGCTTGTGCTATGGAAGCCAGATAACTGATATACTACTTTTCTTTTTTTAATATATATAGAGAATTACACCCAGACTCAGGACAAACAGACATGTTCATGAACACAAATGTCTGTCCTGAGTGGGAATCGAACCCACGACCTGTGGCGTGATAGATAGGGTATCTTACCAACCACGCCAACCGGCCCGTCCCAATGTCCGGAACGTTCCAGTATAATTATCTATACAAATAAATTAAATTGAAGTGTCTATTTGTTAAATCAAAATAACGGCTTTTTTCTAAATGCATAATGAAAGTGTAAAGAAATTATAACAAAAACAATTATTTAAATTTTGTCTATCTGTCTGTTTGTTCCGGCTAATCTCCGAAACGGCTGGACCGATTTTGACGAGACCTTACTTGCAGATAGCTGATATTATAAGGAGTAACTTAAACTACTTTTATTATACCGGGAACGCGGGTGAAACCGCGGGGAACAGCTAGTTATTAATATAATCTCAAGATTCGACATAAATGGCAATAGGAAGGTAACCTTCATCGAAGAACTGATAAATCGATGGGATATGAACAAGAACTATACTTAATCGTCGATCAACAACCATTAGTGTTTGTTTGTGTCGTAACTCAGAAACTAGGGGAAATTATTCATGGAAATTACTGCGCTATTACCAGGGATCCTTTTAAGTGGCTCAGTTGTAACTGATTTTACAGGTTGCTGATTCTAACCGATAGCTTGTTCTTCTATGTTCTTCACCATATCATAGGCTATCTGCATACCAAATTTCATCGCGATCGGTTCAGCGGCTTAAGCGTAAAAAGGTAACAAACAAACAAACTCACTTTCGCATTTATAATATTATACAGGGTGATTTTGTTATCACTGGAAATACTTGCAGGGGTGGAAGTACTCATCAATGTGAAAAACTTTTACTATAGGGCTAACTCTGATATCGCGTAAAATAATATGGTTGCTTCATACATTTTGGTCGAGTAGGTATTGAACTTTTGTATGGAACAGCTGATAATTTTTTCATGATTTCACAGTTAGTCCCATAATAAAAGTTGTTCATTTTGATGAGTACTTCCACCCTTGCAAGTATTGCCAGTGATAACAAAATCACCCAGTATATATAGTTAGGATAGTTAGGATATTAAACTCAATATCCCTCGGGAACGCGCGTGAAACCACGAGGCGGAAGCTAGTATTTTATATACCTTAATAGTAATACTAATACATATTATAAAACTGAAGAGTTTGTTTCTTTGTTTGGTTGAACGCGCTTATCTCAGGAACTACTGGTTCGAATTGAAAAAATATTTTAGTGTTGGATAGCCCATTTATTGAGGCTATAGGTTACTTTTTACCCCGAGAAAGCACAAAGATTCCTCGGGAACGCGGGTGAAACCGCAGGCCGGAATCTAGTTAATTTATAAGATTTTAATTCTCGATTTTGATTTGTAATATAGGTTCATTTTTATAGATATATAAAGGTGAGTGACTGTTTTTTTTTCTATTATTTTGTTTTTATAGATATTAGGTTAATTTATTTTAATTATTGCATCAAGGCAGAGTTAATATTCAAGGTAAGGCGAAAAGGAATCTGATTGATCCAGTATCTCCTTTATAACTGCCAAACACCCTTAAAAAACAGTTTTTTTACTACACCACAATCTCTGTGGTGTGGTAAAAAATGGTTAGTGATGATGTGGCCGGTGGTGATAAGCACACAAAGCCTAGAAGGAACTGGCTCTCAAGTGCAGCTGCCGGAACACACCAGTAGGTGTTTCGCGACAGATTTTAATCTTGAGGGTGGTAGCCAGCCAGGCGGATACTAACTAACCTACCACCATGCTATGGTTTCCTACTATGAAGCTGCAAAGTTAACTCCCCCTTACGTTTCGGATGTCAAAAACACAGAGTTTACATGTAAGTGAATGAAGTAAAAATAAAATGATAAGAACCCCGAGCCCTTCCAGTTGATTTATTATCATTATACATCAATAGCAATGGAAGGAAGGATAAGGGTAACACCCTTGGAGGCGTGGTCCAAGTAATAAGCTTACATTGTTACAAGGTATGTTTATTTAGAAATAGGATAGTCACAATAGCGTAAGCAACCTTACGCGAATTGTAGATGGCGCCATCGAAATACAAAGCAAATCTGTCCAATGGCATGCCATGATTTATGTGACTTTGGTTTCGTCTCGTCATTGCAACCAATCGCGTCATTTGTTTACGTTGTAACACAGTGGCGCCTCTAGCGGAATATATTGGCAGTATTATAAAGATTTTTGTAATTTATTATTTATTGATTTATTTAATCAAAGGAAATTCTACAGCTTTTAAACTAATATTTACATAATATTTTTAACCGACTTCAAAAAAGGAGGAGGTTTCTCAATTCGACTGTATATATTTCGCGTATAGCTTCGTCGTTTATGAACCGATTTTGATGATTATTTTTTTGTGCTCACTCTTTCCAACGATGACACACTTTCATGCGCCTTATTTATGGTAAGGATGCATCTAACATTTTAAATCTCTGCTTTGGAAACATATTAGTCTCGAGGGCAACACAAGCTTGTCCATTGTTAAAAAAATAAATCTAAACTTTTGATGATATGATACGAAATTATATAGTAATTGGTGGCTAAAATAATGTATGTCATTAAACTTGAACGCATTCTTGGTACTTAAATAAATAGATTATTTAATAAATATTATAAAATCGCTCAGCACTTATAACTTACACCAAGCACCACACCATTTTTATAGTTCACTCCCACGCAAAGTTTCACCTTGAGTTCACAGTTTAACTCTAGTTAAAGGTTAAGTTACGACCGATTGTTTTACCGCTCTTTCTTTATAGTTCTTGCGTCGAATTGTGAATGTAGGGTTACATCAAGTCCATGTTCACAACTGACTTACGTCAGTTCTACAGAACTCAGATTCTTGGACTTCTATTTTGTTTTATATAATTCTATTTGCGAGGTAAGGGGTTAACACCTTGAAGTAAGGTAAGCCTCTGCCTTCTACCTTCTACCTTCTACTTACTACCCTCGAATCAAGGCTAAATTTTTTATAAGAACCTAGCCTTCCACCTCGCGAACCCAAATTTTACCCCCTTAGGGGTTATATTTTCAAAAATCCTTCCTTAGTGGATGCCTACACTGTATAAAGTATCTTTGTGCAAAATTTCAAGTCTCTAGGTCAAGTGCGTTGATATATCAACCAGTCAGTCAGTTTACCATACAAAAGACTTCTTTATTAGAGATAAACAGATTTTCAACTTGAGGTAGCCTATCATGAGATTAATACTAAGTTTTTTTTTTATTCTGTTAACTAAAACCACAGACAACAACTTAATATTATACATCCTCGTTAGTTTGATACGCGACGAGTTATTTATAGTCAACGCTCAAAGTTTATCGTCATAATAGTTTTTTTACGTAATATTTTATTGAAGGAAGCACACCCTGAAAAGTTTGGAGCCCTTATAATGCTAAGGGTGTGAAAGGGGCTCGGCGTAAACATAAAACACATACCTACATGTAATAAAAGAGGTATTAACGATACTTTTGATGACGTATTGAGTTCGATCCATCGAAGTGAAAGTAGATTTGAAGGAACTGGCGGCGTTACTGTGTCTTACTAACCGGATGACGCACAAAACGGCGGGATTATTTCTTAAGTACATACCTAACTTACGAATACATACATCACTAAAACCGGTTAGTCGTTATAAGTATAACATAAATACTTTTTACACTGATCCTAAGCTAATAAACAAATAGGGTGGATAATTCTATACCACTCAATCATACCATAAATAATTTCTCAAATCGACGCACTATCACAAGGAATGAAGACCAAGCTTTCCGGATCATTTATTTACAATAGAATCTTTACACTTTACACAAGTGATTCGGAGTTGCTCGTCGAGGCTCCGATGTTTTCCGATTGGAATGCATTGACCCCGCCCCTTTATTATCTGAACTCTTAATATACAGGCAGTGTGTGAATTGAAGTGATCTTGGGGTGGGTAGGGTTGCGTAGTCTAAATATTAAGTTGTATTTATTTAACTATAAAAATTAATTCAGTTAGTTCTCATAATTAATTTTAACTGGGGCTTTTATGATCACAATTTCTTTATTCACCAAAAAAATTGTTAACCAAAAACAAAAATACTTTAATTTTATTACTGTCAATGATTAATGTATAAAAGTGCACAATTCCCAGATATCCCAATTTCAAGTTTTAATTAAAATAAATATGTGAAATAATTCATACATTTGAAATTAATAATCAAATCACACAATAAATAAGGGATATATAACTGATTTAGTTTAAATTACTCTTTTTATTGCCAGAAAAAAAAGTCAGCCTTTATGTCAAAAGGCTGACAAGCACGCAGGCACTTGATGGCAAATAACTACCGTCGTCTATGGACATTAGCAATGATTTCTAAATGTGCTGCCGACCTTTATCAAGTCTAGAAGGCAACTGGCTATAATGTGCCTTCACAAGCACTTATGAATAGTTTGATCTATGTAATTGTTATAATCTGCCTCTGTTTTTAGGGCTCCGTACCCAATCACTAAGACTATCACTAAGACTAAGACTAAGACTAAGACTCCGCTGTCCGTCCATCCGTCTGTCACCAGGCTGTATGGCATGAACCGTGATAGTTAGACAGTTTAAATTTTCACAGATAGTATTTCTGTTGCCGCTATAATAACAAATACTAGAAAAACAGAATAAAATAAATATGAATTTAATTGTCTAATTGGTTCCATCTTGATTTATATTCATTTAATAATAATATATACCAAAATTTTAGGTATGCAAACTATTTATAGTAAAAAATCAAATGCAGTACCTAATAGGAATCCCAAAATCCGCGATCCAAAATAATGAATAATGTTGAAATGAGAAATTCGTGTGAATTGGTGGACAGCGCAATAATTTTTTAGAGTTATTATTTTTAATGTAAAGAGTTATTTTTAGAAATATGACTATGTTATTTGTGAAGGGGAGGATCAAAGACTGAATTTTTAAATTTAATACTTAAGTAAGAAATTTAATTTGATTTAAAAAAAAGTTGTCAGCAAACGCTGGATGCAGGCCACCCAAGACTGGTCCTATTGGAGATACTAAGAGGAGGAATATGTCCATCAGTGGACGTCTTGCGGCTGAGATGATGATGAAACAAAAGTCAGATTTTTTTTCGAAAGAAATGCAATAGTTTAAAAAAATACATGCAAGTAGACATACAATTTAATTAAAAGAAATAATAAATCTATGTACTAATAACAGATTCCTTAAACTAAACAATCATAACGAACTAAACATAAAAACTAATTTAAAAATATTCACTAACCACATTATTATCATTTAAATTACACCACAGTTCAAACGCTTACAATAAATCACTTATAAAAAAAAAACTATTTAGTAACCTAACAGCCTCCGCTGTAAACCAAGACTGACTGGAAACCTGTTGGGAGCCTAATATATAGGCGCTGGAGCCCACACGATTATTATATCTGTGAATTGTCTATAAATAGTTTAGCTCCCCGAAAACCCGAATAAGCATTTCACTGGAAATGTCATAGTTCAAATCCATTACTGTATATTTTTTAGGGTTCTATAACGTATAGGAAAAACGGAAGCCTATTATGGTCTTTTAAATATCAGTACATTTTGCATTTTATACAGCTGCCACCATGTTTTTATGAATAATAATATCTGTTCACGGCAGTGATTGTATATTTTCTATGTACATATATATATATATATATATATATATCAATTTAATATAGGTACGAGTATCTATATACAATTATAACTGAGAGACTGACTGACATATCAACGCACAGCCTAAACTCCTGGGGTTAAAACCGTGAGTTTTGACACTGTAGGTGTGACTAAGGATTTTGAAAATTCAGATGCTAAGAGAGTAAAATAGGGGTACACGGTGAAACCGCGGGGCGGAAGGCTAGTGTAAAATATATTGTTTTTTTTTGTGGCATTATCTGGGTATATTAATTGATGTATGATTCAACTAGCTTCACCCGCGTTCCCGAGGGATCTTATGTTTTCCCGGGATAAAAAGTAGCCTATGTTCTTCTCCATACCATAGGCTATCTGCAACCAAATTTCATTGCGATCGGTTCAGCGGTTTAGGCGAGAAAAGGTAATAAACAAACAAACTCACTTTCGCATTTATAATATTATAATAGTTATAGTTAGGATTAGGATATATTTTAGCATAAAAAGAGTTAATTTTTTTTAAATATCGGATGGCTGAGAAACACGCACTTGGTCCGTCTAATGGTAAATAACTACCTTTGCTTATGGAATTTACCAATACATATATTTTTTAATATACAAGTAGGAAGGTTTTATTCAATCTAACGAATTAATTAATTAATAACTCAAACTACGCTCAAAATATACTTCATTTAGCTCCCAAATCGCTTCTATAAGAGTTTTAATTGAATGTAAGCATGAACCCACGTGGGCGAGCTTATTAAACTTCTTCCCCAGCACTTAACGACAGGAAATATATCTGCGTTAACAAATATATTAAACGTTTATATTTATATGTGGGTGCGTTTGTGTGTCTTGATATTTTTGTTTAGAAATTGTAGAATAACACAAAAAAATACGTTTTCAATTTCGTTAAATTTACAATATTACACTGCCTAAAATAGGTATGTGAGAAACAACATTATTATTTAAAATCCTTTTAACGTATTATATATGTAAGTAAGAAATCATATGGATAGAGAAACTATTATCTAACAGCAACATAAAAATAAAAATACAGCCAGCCACCAAGGTAAGATAATAGATGGCGAAATAAAAAAGAAATAATAATAATAATAAATAATTTGTTTAGAAATATTGTAAAAAATGTATTCTTTTTAGGCTAGATTTTTTATAATGTTTTTGATTTTGATATTAATGTTATAAAAAAAGTAGTCTTAGATAAAAAAATAAATAAAGGATAATAAATAATAATAATAAACATTTATTTCGATAACTTATCACTAGTATACAACTGGTTTCGGAATCCCCCTTTACGCAAGAGTATGCTTGTGATAGAAGATGCCAGAAATCGTTATACAAATTGAAAATCTACTCCATCTATGAAAAATATGTTCAAAAGGTATAAAGATACAGGTGTGATCACTAGTCCAAATAAACTTATCACATTAAATTGGTATCACAAATTATTATTGCGAAGGTACAGGTGTAATGAGACACCTACGCCATTACAATAACACTGAAAGTTTTGCTCAAACGACAGGATATTCGCATGACAAAATATGAAATCGTATTTATGTCAATTGAAGTACCTATATTTAGTAAATGTGTAGGTTTATAATCAATAGATAACATAACGGTAGGAAATTATCCAAATGCTTTCCACCCCTTAGGGGTTGTATTTTCAAAAATCCTTCTTAGTGAATGCCTACACTGTATAAGGTATCTATGTGCAAAATTTCATGTATCTGGTCTAGCAGTTTGTGCCGTGCGTTGATATATTAACAGTCAGTCAGTTTACCATTTTATCCCGCGGTTTCACCCGCGTCCCCGTGGGATCTTTTGTTTTCCCGGGATAAAAAGTAGTCTTATAGCCTTTCTCGATAAATGGGCTATCCAACGCTGAAAGAATTTTTCAAATCTAACCAGTAGTTCCTGAGATTAGCGCGTTCAAATAAAAAAACAAACTCTTCAGCATTATAATATTAGTATAGATAATCTATAACCATGGTGAGATTGTTGTCAAATATAAATTTATAGTAAAAAAAAGAATTAACGCTGTCGTTGTAACTAAAATATATTGATTTTAAAGAACCTCCTTGCGTTAAATTATGTTAAAGTAATGATGAAATGAAGTGAAATAATTTATACATTCAAATAGGCCTTCACAGGCACTTGTGGACTCTAAGGCACGGCTCGGAAGGTTGCTTTTACTGAGAAGAGCCGGTTGAAACTCAGCAATTACTTACTCTTTTCAAAACAAACTTAAATTTATTACATAAAATGTATCCTGCAAGAGCGAGCACTACACCCAAGCATTGTTGTATGCCTTATGTACTAAAATGGACTTAACACGTTCTTTAAATGTATGTAAAGGCAAATTTAATGGTGCAGGAGGGATCTTATTATAGAAGCATGTACTTAGTCAATAGTATAGCCTAATCTACTGCTAGGTAGGTAAATAACTAATTGTACGGCGATACTGCAAATTATGTGACTAGGTACATAATATATTATGTAGATATTGATGGGTCGGTTGGCGTGGTTGGTAAGATACCCTAGCTATCACGCCACAGGTCTTGGCTTCGATTCCCACTCAGGACTGACATTTGTGTGCATGAACATGTATGTTTGTCCTGAGCCTGGGTGTAATTATCTATATAAGTATATATGTACAAAAAACATGTAGTGTTTGTTGTATATCCGTTATCTGCCTTTCTTAGTACAAGCTCTGCTTAGTTTGGGGTCAGATGACCGTGTGTGAGGAATAATGTCCCAGAATATTTATTACTATAATTATTTATTATTATTACATCACAATTTTGTAGAGAATATCAGATTCTATATGTACCTACTTAATCCAAAATGAATTAGAACCACTGATAGTCACGACTTGTTCTAAAGTATCATATTTCATCCAGATAAAAACGTATAAGTTACTAGAATTTAGAAACGCCTCGCCTTAGCCAACGTAAAACGTACAACGAATACAAAATGCAGCAAAAGTTCATCTAAAAATAACAAAAATCGAACAAATAGAAGCACATGATTTATAACAATACAATATTACGGAATTTGATCGGAACCCCGGATTTGGGAGGATCAGAAGTGGATGAGGAAACTGCAAACATTATTCATGAAGTGGAAAGTTCGGGTTCACAAAACTGGGCCAATGAGAGTTTCATAACTGAATACACGTACAATAGCAAGTGCAGTTTTTTAGTGAAATCACTGATAAATCACTGTAAGTAATCGGGATAAAAAGTAGCCTATGTTCTTCTCCATACCATAGGCTATCTGCAACCAAATTTCATTGCGATCGGTTCAGCGGTTTAGGCGAGAAAAGGTAATAAACAAACAAACTCACTTTCGCATTTATAATATTATAATAGTTATAGTTAGGATTAGGATATATTTTAGCATAAAAAGAGTTAATTTTTTTTAAATATCGGATGGCTGAGAAACACGCACTTGGTCCGTCTAATGGTAAATAACTACCTTTGCTTATGGAATTTACCAATACATATATTTTTTAATATACAAGTAGGAAGGTTTTATTCAATCTAACGAATTAATTAATTAATAACTCAAACTACGCTCAAAATATACTTCATTTAGCTCCCAAATCGCTTCTATAAGAGTTTTAATTGAATGTAAGCATGAACCCACGTGGGCGAGCTTATTAAACTTCTTCCCCAGCACTTAACGACAGGAAATATATCTGCGTTAACAAATATATTAAACGTTTATATTTATATGTGGGTGCGTTTGTGTGTCTTGATATTTTTGTTTAGAAATTGTAGAATAACACAAAAAAATACGTTTTCAATTTCGTTAAATTTACAATATTACACTGCCTAAAATAGGTATGTGAGAAACAACATTATTATTTAAAATCCTTTTAACGTATTATATATGTAAGTAAGAAATCATATGGATAGAGAAACTATTATCTAACAGCAACATAAAAATAAAAATACAGCCAGCCACCAAGGTAAGATAATAGATGGCGAAATAAAAAAGAAATAATAATAATAATAAATAATTTGTTTAGAAATATTGTAAAAAATGTATTCTTTTTAGGCTAGATTTTTTATAATGTTTTTGATTTTGATATTAATGTTATAAAAAAAGTAGTCTTAGATAAAAAAATAAATAAAGGATAATAAATAATAATAATAAACATTTATTTCGATAACTTATCACTAGTATACAACTGGTTTCGGAATCCCCCTTTACGCAAGAGTATGCTTGTGATAGAAGATGCCAGAAATCGTTATACAAATTGAAAATCTACTCCATCTATGAAAAATATGTTCAAAAGGTATAAAGATACAGGTGTGATCACTAGTCCAAATAAACTTATCACATTAAATTGGTATCACAAATTATTATTGCGAAGGTACAGGTGTAATGAGACACCTACGCCATTACAATAACACTGAAAGTTTTGCTCAAACGACAGGATATTCGCATGACAAAATATGAAATCGTATTTATGTCAATTGAAGTACCTATATTTAGTAAATGTGTAGGTTTATAATCAATAGATAACATAACGGTAGGAAATTATCCAAATGCTTTCCACCCCTTAGGGGTTGTATTTTCAAAAATCCTTCTTAGTGAATGCCTACACTGTATAAGGTATCTATGTGCAAAATTTCATGTATCTGGTCTAGCAGTTTGTGCCGTGCGTTGATATATTAACAGTCAGTCAGTTTACCATTTTATCCCGCGGTTTCACCCGCGTCCCCGTGGGATCTTTTGTTTTCCCGGGATAAAAAGTAGTCTTATAGCCTTTCTCGATAAATGGGCTATCCAACGCTGAAAGAATTTTTCAAATCTAACCAGTAGTTCCTGAGATTAGCGCGTTCAAATAAAAAAACAAACTCTTCAGCATTATAATATTAGTATAGATAATCTATAACCATGGTGAGATTGTTGTCAAATATAAATTTATAGTAAAAAAAAGAATTAACGCTGTCGTTGTAACTAAAATATATTGATTTTAAAGAACCTCCTTGCGTTAAATTATGTTAAAGTAATGATGAAATGAAGTGAAATAATTTATACATTCAAATAGGCCTTCACAGGCACTTGTGGACTCTAAGGCACGGCTCGGAAGGTTGCTTTTACTGAGAAGAGCCGGTTGAAACTCAGCAATTACTTACTCTTTTCAAAACAAACTTAAATTTATTACATAAAATGTATCCTGCAAGAGCGAGCACTACACCCAAGCATTGTTGTATGCCTTATGTACTAAAATGGACTTAACACGTTCTTTAAATGTATGTAAAGGCAAATTTAATGGTGCAGGAGGGATCTTATTATAGAAGCATGTACTTAGTCAATAGTATAGCCTAATCTACTGCTAGGTAGGTAAATAACTAATTGTACGGCGATACTGCAAATTATGTGACTAGGTACATAATATATTATGTAGATATTGATGGGTCGGTTGGCGTGGTTGGTAAGATACCCTAGCTATCACGCCACAGGTCTTGGCTTCGATTCCCACTCAGGACTGACATTTGTGTGCATGAACATGTATGTTTGTCCTGAGCCTGGGTGTAATTATCTATATAAGTATATATGTACAAAAAACATGTAGTGTTTGTTGTATATCCGTTATCTGCCTTTCTTAGTACAAGCTCTGCTTAGTTTGGGGTCAGATGACCGTGTGTGAGGAATAATGTCCCAGAATATTTATTACTATAATTATTTATTATTATTACATCACAATTTTGTAGAGAATATCAGATTCTATATGTACCTACTTAATCCAAAATGAATTAGAACCACTGATAGTCACGACTTGTTCTAAAGTATCATATTTCATCCAGATAAAAACGTATAAGTTACTAGAATTTAGAAACGCCTCGCCTTAGCCAACGTAAAACGTACAACGAATACAAAATGCAGCAAAAGTTCATCTAAAAATAACAAAAATCGAACAAATAGAAGCACATGATTTATAACAATACAATATTACGGAATTTGATCGGAACCCCGGATTTGGGAGGATCAGAAGTGGATGAGGAAACTGCAAACATTATTCATGAAGTGGAAAGTTCGGGTTCACAAAACTGGGCCAATGAGAGTTTCATAACTGAATACACGTACAATAGCAAGTGCAGTTTTTTAGTGAAATCACTGATAAATCACTGTAAGTAATCGGGACCAGAAAATCTTTCCTCCCTAATATAAGAAGGAGAAAAAGATATATTTGCTGGACTACTGGATTGTGAGTCATTTATTAATCAAATTTATTTATTTATTAATTAGTTTCTCTTCTACTGACTATCAATATTGCTTAAAGTTTAGACCATAAACTATACAACCTTTGTAAGCATTAAGATAATCCAAATGAAGATAATTTTACAAATAGGTACTTACCTATAGAAATAATGTTTATTTTTCCCTGAAGAGATTGACCGAGGTCTTAAAACTGAGATTCACATGTCATATGATATTTAAATTCCAATGTTTAATTTGATGAGCATTGTTGCCGGCTCGTGGATCAATTTTTATTATTAATAATATTAACTTTGATGACCTAAGTAAAAACAATCTTCATAATAAACAGATAATAAATTCAACATCTGGTATTGAAAGCCATATAGAAATCACAAGTATACATTTATTAAAAAAAAATACTACCAAGACTTACACGAGAGATTAAACAGAAGAGATTAAGCACGTGCTAATTTATATGTTCTTACCCTAATTACAGATAATCTAAATCAAACTGTCTCCATGCTACAAGGCACCATCTTCAAGTGACTAACGACTGAGTAAATCCAAAACTTTCCGAGATGAGACACAACATAACTTTCAAATTATCATGGAATATTGCAAACTGAAACTTGCAAAGAGTATTAAATTTTATACCATTTCTTTCGAAAACTGGACAGAAAACCTAGAGCCATTAATCCATTAGAACATTATAAAAGGGGAATGTAAGAAGATTGAGAAATATAAAAAAAAAAATAGGAAGTACTGACAAAACAGCAGACAATATGAATTATCACTCTCAAGTTGAGGAGCAAAAGCTAATGGAAAACACCATAAAAAATGCACCCTTTCATAAATTCAATAACGACTACCATTACATCGATAACAATCGCTTATCGAAACAGAAGTGTGTAACACAACCTAACTATACCATTACAACCTAAAGGCCCACATAATAAAGCACTTAAAACAGTGGTCCGAAAAGTTCCCCCTTAGCGACACCAAAATATGTTGCAAATCTGAAACACGTGATAATATACCAGCCAGACGGAAAGGTCAACATCCTAGTATGTAGCATTTTGAATATTAAATCTAGACTTAGGCCAAGATTGATGAATAACGAGAATTCTGCTGTCAAGACATATGCCATTATTTGAATAGGAATTACTGAGGAGCTAAAAAAATATGGAAATCAGATTAGCATTATGTTCAAAATGAAAAATGCTTGTTGCTATGACCTTGTTAGTATCGAATGAATTAAAGATCAAGTAAGCAACGTCATATTTTTGAAGTCTGGCCTCAATCACACGTTATTTATCGGACTGTCGTCATTATAAGTAGGATCATTAGGATGTACGAGTAGGTACCACATCTCAACTCTTTTATGACTACTACAAATAATTTGTTAGCTTGTCTTCTCTACTTTAGATTAGTTCAAAATTTCAGTAGCATTATTATATTTCATTGAAATCTAATTAGCAAAAATGTTGTCTTCTTTAAAATCATCAATTTTTATAAGAAATCAAAAGTATCTACACCTGTAGGTACTATTCATCTATTATTTACTTCAGAGCCTACAATCACGTCAATATCGATCTCTCTCTGTACAATAGAACCCTAACTAGCTCTACGATTAGGTGTCAAGGGAGGGTTGATATAGCCTTTTATGGCCCCTTGGTAATTACTTTAGTATTTCCGTGAGAAATAGAGCACGATCAATTTCCGGCTCCTACGCTTTATCTTGAGCCCTTTTGAGGGTCTTTGGAGGAAAAGGTGAAAGGGAATCTATTTAGGGGCATCATTTCTAACATAAATAATGTTATCGAGATTGTTGTAGGCGAAACACTTGACTGTTTTTTGGAAATGTCATTGACATATTTTGATGATAATATCAGATTAAAATTTGATGTTTTGTTATCAAACGATGTGAAGAAGTCTTTTTATGAAGGTATATAAATCGAATAATTCACCATCGTTGCTTTCAATGCGTATTTATAAACTATTTAAATTCTTCCTACTTATTTTTTTAAGACGATGATAGTTCTGATATCGGTTTATTATACCTTACAATTAGCATACGGCGAAGAAACAAGTGATGGTGTGGTAAAAGATAGTATGCACACAAAGCCTATAAGGCTCTCGAATGCAACTGCCGGAACATAACGGTCCTTGGTGTCAGATGATCAACTTGAAGGTGGGAGCAAGCAAAGAGTCTACACGGCTTTTTTCTTTACTACAATTCCAGGCACACTATGGTTCATTCTCACGACTGAATTAGTGGTATCATTTAAAAATAATTTTAATAATAGCTATTATATAAAGTACTGAAACAATTAAGTGTGAGGAAAGAAATAAATCATAGCCAGACTAAAGATATAGGTCAGTTTAATATTACTGTACGACAATAAAGAGAAATTTCCTTGAAGCGCATAGAAGGTCACATGACGAAGGTTACAGTCTAGCCTGTCCTCATGCTGTGTTTACATTACCTCTACGTAAACAGGTTGCGCTAACTCATCTCTTACGTAAGGGGTAATGTATAGGTAACGGAGTTTTGCAGTTTTGGCAGCTGGCAAATCACTTAGTGTGGGGTTGTAAAAAAGTGAAGGACGGTTTATGCGATTGCGGTATTTTCGTGAAATTGTTTATTGGTTTTATTACTTGGTTAGTGACTAATGTTCTTGAAAAGTGTCGTGAAGGTGAATTGGTTCTTTTCAAGAGTATTAGTCGACTTATTATAGAATGAGGCACAATATTTTTTGTGATTGGAAAAAGGTGGATAGACATGGCAGAGTTCAATGATATAGTTAATTTAGAAACAGTTACTTAACGTAACCAGCTTCGATCATTGTAGTAAGATATAAGACTTTGTTAATAGAGATGGAAGTTAAGACTAACATTATTAAAAGAACTACCAAAATTCGCAAATATGCCGAACTAGATGAGCGTAACGTAATGACACGAATTGATATATCAGTTATGGGAGCAAAAATCGATAATATGAAATGATATAGATACATCTATATCGAAAATCATCTGTATTGTATTGAAAAAAATGCACTGTAAATTGTAAAATTTGGGATAAAGCTATTGATGAGACTGATCACTAAGGAACCGTCTGGACTATTGATGTTACCCACAAGTGTTCTGGGACATTATTTCTTCACACACGGCCATCTGACTCCAAACTAAGTGTCCAGACCAGTGGCGTGATAGATAGGGTATCTTATCAACCACGCCAACCGGCCCGTCAAACAAACGAAGAAGCGAATATGAAAAATTTAATTAAAACTTTTGACATTACTTTTTTTCCCAAATTGTAGGGGAAGGCTTTTACCCCTTGACTATAAAATAGCACATAAGCTATACTACATGCTCGGATATTATTGTTTCATCATTTTGTTACATACTGTATGTATATACAAGTCTCAGAAAATATAAATCAGTGACATACAAGAGTTGTTGCCTATTTATGAGACATAACACAACATCGCACAATTTTCGCCATTTATAATAATCTAGTTGTCTCGAGTAACGTTTTTTGAGTAACCGTTTTTAAGTCTGGATTATCTGGACATAGGCATTATTACTAATATCTGTTCAAAATTCTGATATCCTGGTACTTCTGTCGTTTCTCCCATTGGCGTGGTTGGTAAGATACCCCCCTATCTATCACGCCACAGGTCGTGGGTTCGATTCCCACTCAGGACGAACATTTGTGTGCATGAACATGTCTGTTTGTCCTGTGTGTGGTTGTAATTATCTATATATGTATGTATTTACAAAAGAAAGTAGTATATGTAGTAGGTATATCAGTTATCTGGCTTCCATAGTACAAGTTCTGCTTAGTTTGGGGTCAGATGGCCGTGTGTGAGGAATATTGTCCCAGAATATTTATTTAAATTTTTCTTTTTTATTAATTGTTACGAGTTTTTTTTAAATTACTTACATACTTACGAATATTTTTTACAAGCTTTTATTTTGGATGATTATTATTTCCATAGTAAGATTTTTCTATTCATCAGTACCAAAACTATAAAAAACACTATCGTTTTATATTCATTCTGACACCGGACCGAATCGACCACTTCAAAAATAGCAGGGGGAGTTTCGGTCCGCGGACCGAATGACGAGCGGACCGAAACGACTAAAGCCCCTTAATAAAGCTTAGAAGGCATCTGGCTCCCAGGTGCAACTGCCGGAACACCCTAGTAGGTGTTTCACTGAAAATGGACTATGGGTGATGTGGGAAGAGTTACAGAATGCAAAGAGTTTTGTTTTTCTTGTCTGTCTGTCTGTCTCTTTGAATACGCTAGCTAATCTTCGAAAGTCTTTACAAGCAAAGGCGCGGGTGAAAAGGTAGTAATACATAATATCTGTGGCATTAACTGGCTGAGCTTCCGTTGACCTGGAGGACGTTTTAACTCATACTTGAACATCCAAGAATTCGCGGGGCGGACGCTAGTATATAATATACTAACTTTTCCCCGCGGCTTCACCCCCATTCCCGGCATAAAAAGTAGCCTATAACCTTTCTCAAGAATTGAGCTATCAAATGCAAAATTATTTTTTCATATCCAACTGGTAGTTCTAGAGATTAGTGCCTTTAAACTAACAAAAACTCTTCTCCTTCATTATATTAGATTATAGTTGAGGTAAATTACACAAAAGGACCGGTCCTATTGGAGATCCTTAGGGGAGGCCTATGTCCAGCAGTGGACGTCTTGCGACTGAGATGATGATGATGATGAAATAATTTTTTTTTTCAAAAAGTTGGTAACTTTTGCTCACATATTTGTTTTGCACGTGCTATTGACAGATTCTGAAACCTCCACGTGTTTACTACAACCAAATGAATTTTACGACAATGCCATACTTGTTATTACTATAAGAAATATAAGTTAAGTCTTATCGTAAGCCAGAATCCATCATACGATGTAAGAGCCATAAATATCAGGGAACGATAAATACTATATAAATAAAATATAGATAAATAAAAGCTCTGCTTAGCTTGTGATCAGATGGCCGAGTATGAAGATTGTTACAGGATATTGTAATTTAAAAATAGCTCTGGATTGGGTTCAGGTTTAAATTGGTGATCAAATGTTAAGTATTTAGTTAGATTTTGAGAAAAACATGATGTTTTGAGTGTCAGGTTTTTTTTAATATAATGCTATAATGGATGGATGATGATGACGAATGATGACTATTATTTTATTATTATGTAATCATTTGCTGAACAAATTAAATATATTAAAGTTAATTTATATGATATTTATATAAGTTACAAATTACTATTTTCATTGCTTTGGCTCCTGTTATAGAAATTTACATTTACCTAAAAAAACATAATATACCCGATTGTTCAATCGTCCACAACCGATTTGAATATTTACAGGAAATCTAGACTAAAAAAACTTGTCTAAACCTATAAACCCAATCAATCTGTAGCTAGCCAGTCCTTAACCTTCGGCATCAGACAGCCTTGGTTGGCGCCGGCCGGTCTCGGCGGGAGGGGCGGCGGGGGGCGCGGAATCAAGTGCCCGGACCCCGGGGGAAGGGGCAGACGTCTCCGGGGAAGTAGGCCGACTATGTGAAAACTTGTGTTTGGGTATGAACAGTCATCGTGTATTGTGGTGAGTATTTATTATTTAATAGGTTGTAGCAGTTTTTTTTAGCAGATTTTGAGTATGTTTTTTATCTAATCGGAATAGTAGGAACTATTGAAATAGGATTTGGAGATCTTATTGCGAGTAGAGTAGGAGATAAAATTAAGAATTATGTGTTAAATATTTATACATTGGCAACCTCAAGTTGCTAATGTCTATTAAACGAAGAAAACAAAAAAAAAATACAGTAACATTAAAAAATCAACCCCACTTTCATAGAAATTTATGTACCGACACAAATATCGTTTTTCCCCCCAATTATTCGTATTACTCAATCCCATAGACACTTAAATAGTTCAACGAATAATTTGGGCGCAAAAAACGCGGGTTGCCGATATAAAATACAGATTTTTACCAACTTTAGCGTTACTTATATATTTTTTCCGATAGCATGGGATATTTACGATCAGGCTGAGTTTACGAGCATTGAGTTACGATTTTTTTATATATTGTTGCCCCCTGACTGTCGGTATAATGATAGTGGTTATCAGTGCTTTTTACAACGGTGCCCATCGATTTTGGGGATTGATTTGTTATGGGTGTGTTTGGTTTGCTAAATGGAGGAGTTCCGTATACATGTTAGTTCCCTTTCTATTTTTGTTAATATTTTTTGTTTTTCACAATAATAATATGTATAAATAGTACTATTTGCCAATCGAAAAAGGTTCATGCTTTGAATGAAATCTTTCTAGATACTTGGTATTTTTCAATTACTTTAGTACTGTTAAAAATTCAAACATGACTGTTCCCTCGGTTAAGACGCATTCTCGGGATTAAAAAAAGTATCTATGTTTATCTCTGTCGCCTAAACTATTTTTCTGATAACTTTCATCATAATCGCTTTAGTATTTAAGCCGTAAAACGTAACAAACAGATAGACAGGACATACACATTAACTTTAATTTTTATTTTAATATTAGTTAGGGATGAAGTAATGAAAAACTACGTAAAAAAGTGTGATAATAAGTGCAGGTCTAGTAAAAGCGGTTCTATATTCTTATGTAACTTACAGAACCCTAAAAATTTATGAAATTGATGCTATAATTTTATTATAGACAAGCCATACGTCGGCAGCTACTTTTATATTTATTGTCATAAAATGTTAAACTTTATAAATGTCGTTCTATTTTATTATTAGAGAAACTACATAGGCCGTGTATAATTTTGTAATAGAAATAGTAATATAGTGGCCATAAATAAAATTGAAATATCTACGTGGCATTCTACAACAAACATCATCAAATAGCTCTTTATACTTATCTTCTGTATATATAAAAGGAAAACGTGACTGACTGATCTATCAACGCACAACTCAAACCACTGGACGGATCGGGCTAAAATTTGGCATATAGATAGCTATCGTAAGCATCCGTTAAGGAAAGATTATTGGAAATTCCATCCCTAAGGGGTTAAAATAGATGTTCGCGGGTGAAACCGCGGGGCAAAAAGCTAGTACTAGTTGTGTTAGAACACAATCTCACCGTGAGAGGTGATGATGTCGCCAAAGCTGGTAAACACTAAGTCTAGATGGAAAACAACAGTCAGAACATTTCCATTGCCGGGGTAGGTACCTTCCATAACAACGACGTAGAAGCACCAACGTCCATCACGCGGCCCCAGTATAATTGGGCAGACTTCATTTGTCTTTGAATTTCACATCACTGACAATCAGATCATGAGTACTTTGACCGTCAAGTCAGCAGAGAATCAATTACGGATGTTTAAATTTTTTAATGGCGGCCTTACACTTGTAAATTTTACTCACGTAAGTAACACACGTAATTAACTTACGATCATTTGTAAGTCGCTTATCGTAAAGGTGCAGTGCAGTGCAGCCGTAAGTTACTTACATAAATTTTACGAAAGCAACTTACAAGTGTAAGAGCGGCCTAAGATATAGCATACCCGTCGACAATCCTGCGCAACATTGCCGAGGACGACGGACTCACGTGTTGCTAAGTCAATGAGAGAGACAGAGCATAATAGTATCATGTTACAATGGTTATTGTCTTACAAAAATATTAATACGTACATTTAGGCTTTTCTCCCACGAGGATATTTAGGCTATGCAATTGGTAGCGCAACTACCCACCTATACATATAAATAATCAAAGGACACGAGTATAATATTTAAGTACCTCTAGCGACGAAGACAATATTCTTTATATTTATTTCAAGAAATGACAAAATAAGAGAAACCTTCAAAAAGTTTTCTCAATAGCCACTTTTTAAACGTAATTTGCGTAGCATGTGACCAGCATAACCAGAGCGGTCGCACCAACTGATCACGTTGCGTGCGAAACCTTAAAAAAAAGTTTGGCGGTAGCTCACGAGTCACGAGGCACTTGTAAATATCCTCGTGAGTGAAGGGCCTTATATAATCGAAATATTAGCTAAAACACAAATACTTACAACGACTTCTGAATAAGGAACACGAATTTATAGTATTTTAATTCAGTGTTGCTCTAGAAAAACACTCTCACATCACAAAATATTTCGTTCCTTTTAAATTAGCAAACAAAATGGTGGCAAGATATTTATTTGCACTTTGAACTTCTTTCACTTTACATGAAACTTGTAACTCGAACTACAATGGGAGTCCACTTTCTTGTGAAAAATCTCATACATGCCAGTTGCAATTTAATTTAGTTGCATAAAATGAGGATTGGAGCGAGTGTCTTGTTTAAAATTTTGAATTTAGAATGTTAGATTTGGTACTGCTGGACTCTTCGTATTTTGATTGTTGTAATTAATTAAAAATAAATCTTATTAAAATTTGTTTTGAGAAGGTTTTCCCTTTATTTTACTTTATTTTTCAATTTTAGCCATGTCAAAATAATTGAGATAATGACTGACATATCAAATTAACTACTTTTACTATTACTACCTAAGTAATTTCAACATTTATCCACTCAGGCTGGGAAACTCTTCCATCGTTTTTTTTTTTTATGAAAACATAAAGCCTTCATAAAGAATTTAAACGAAAAGTATTCCCATCCATTAAGAAAAACTAATGTAAAAAGTTTAAAAATAAAGTTTTTGATTTATATACCATCGCGTCGTCATATCCTCAAGCGGTGACAGTGGAACAGCTTGACCTTAATGAGCTCCATCTAGATTTATTTTCAACCTCGATTTTAACCTTTCTAGCGCTCTTGTATTTCGGTCACATACATCGTATCGTTAAAATCTATATATATAAAAATGGATCGCCGAAATGTTTGTACGCGCATAACTTCCGAACGACTGCACCAAGTTGGATAAATCTTTCTTTTATGTGTTTGTCATTGTCAGGAGAAGGTTTGTATGAAAAATGTTACACCGGGAACGCGGGTGAAACCGCGGGGAACAGCTAGTATTATTATATTTTGAAGTGACCTTTGAGGACTTACTAATTATTTAGATTGTATACCTTAGCATCGTTTACAAGTATTCATAATGATAATAATTATAATAATGTATGCAACTCAAAAGGTTTATTTTATGGTCTCGGCATGGATCTAGAAAAAAAAGCGGACAGATGGCCGCTAAGAAACTATTGAAGCACCAAAATGGCGGCGACGTAACTGTGTGTGTGTGTGGTTCGGAGCGTAATGGCGGGCGGCCGGCTTAGTGTGGTGTGAATGTGTGCGTGCCGGACGTGTATGCATTTAAGCGAGCTGGCTTACTGTGGGTGCTTCAGTTTTATGAGGTGGCGTCCGCCTTTATTTCTAGGTCCGTGGGTCTTGGTAAATAAATGAATACGTACTGAAATGAGTTCATAAGATAGTTGAAAGAAGAAAGAAAGAAAATACATTTACAGTTGCATTCGACTATGTCCTGGGGGGTAAATTCTTTAGGTAAATGTCATATATTCGACTGTCATTATGATCTCTCTATCGTCCAGTATGCAAACCTCGACCAGTTTCACACTCTACTTGATCTTTGGGCAACATCGCGAGTAGTGTAGTGCAAGCTTTAGAAAGGTAGAACATCTCTTCACTCACGCGTCTTCATAATCAAAAATCAACCCTACATCACAGGGCTAGGTTCCAAGTTCAATTGTTATAATCTCGACTCGCGTATATTTTATAAAATATCTGTATTTTTCTTCCTTTGGGTGAAAGGAAATAGGGTGATTTTGATGAAATCCAAACCGCAAATGTGTTGAATTTTCATGAAAATAAAATCAATGTTTTCGAAAATGAGCGTGTTCAAACAGACAGACACACTCCATTTTTGGTAAAGAAAAAAAACACGCTGGTCTTTAGTTTTATTATAATTATGTATAGAAGATAGTAACTCGAAAAAATGCATTTATCTCCTATTTACATTTATCTCAAACTAGATAGAGGATTGCATCGCAGCGGTTATGCGGTACTGTTTGCGCAAGGAATTGGGTTAATTGCCCCAAAGCTGGGGTTCTTGTTACATTTATTGTTGCACCTATACATCTTGTTTATTTTAGGCAGTGACACGCATTAATGACTACAGTGGAGTTATGTCTACATGCGATTGAGTACTGTATGGTCATAATTTATAATAATATGCAGGATATAATAGAGTCAAGTAGATTTTTATTTTAGAAATCATTAAAAAGAAAAGCGAAAGAATTTGAGTTTCTGGAACACGTGCTTCCCTTTCTCTGACTTCAAAACGTGTTCTAATATAGTTATTTTATACTTTTTAGTTGGTTTTACTTTTTTGTTGATTTTATTTTTCCATTTTTAGTTTCTTATGTGTATTGAATATCTATTAGGAATTGTCTCTGATCAAGAATATGCCTATCAATAGACGATAATATGGAATAAGATATTTCAATCGCGATATTCGTGCTCCTTTTCGTTGAGGAATTCTGTCATATCTTCAAAGTCCATGATCAGATCATAATAAAATTGATATGTGACATTTTCTCAAGTATGACCTACCAAACAAAAAAAAATCATCAAAATCAATTTATACTTGGCGGAGTAATCGCGTAACAAACATAAAAAAAGAAAAAAAACCATCAATCGAATTGAGAACTTCCTCCTTTTTTATGTCGGTTAAAAAATCTATAAGTCTTGATTGACTGAGAAGGGTATGCAGAGGTGCTAGTCTAAGAACTATGTTATTTGTTGGAGGATATAGCAATATGTTTTTTTAAATATTTCTTTTATAACGTATAGGTGTAGGAAGAAACGATTTTCCAAAATTTGAGGTAAAACTAGCATGATTCACAAACAGTATCTGAATAATTAATTGTGCCTGCAGTAACATTTAGTGTTTTTGAAATTGTTTTTGTTTTTTTTGCTAGGGACAGGAACCACAAATCACGAGGACAAATACGGCTAAAATTGATAAGTAAAAGCCTACAAGAAATCTAGCTGTTTAATGTAGCTGCCGGAATACACCAGTAGGTGTTTGGTGATTAGTCTTCAACCTGAAGGTAGCCAGCCAGGCGGGTCCTAAGTACTCTAAAACAAAGCTATGGTTTACTTTGTATAGGCTTGTGTTTGACCACAATCTCATTATGGTAAGTGAAAGAAAGAAAGAAAAAGATTTTATTTTGAGCACGCCATCCGACGCACACAGCCTCAACAAATATTAAATAGAACATACACAATACGAATATAATGATATACAAACAATACATAAAACAACAGAAAAAAGAGAAAAAACAAACATATAATATTAATTAACAAATATTTTTTTATTCATTACAGGTTTTAGACATAAAAAAATAAATAAAATTACAGCTAGGCTGTATGGCGCTGATCCTTTGCCTGCTTTTTGACAAAATAAATGCTTTTACTTTACTTATCTATTTTCGGCAAGTGCCGATAATATTACTATTAAATACAAAAATAAATAAAATACGATGAAGAAGGAATGTGCGTTGCATGTGCGCAAAACATGTGGGTCATGATGATGTAGCCGAAGGTGGTAAGCACCCAAAGCCTAGAAGGAACTGGCTCTCAAGTGCAGCTGCCGGAACACACCGGTAGGTGTTTGAAAGCTCAATCTAATTTATTCAAATCCACGACCTTCACCAGAAAAAACCTAAATCTATTCGCATGAAGTATTTATTTATATTTGGTAGAAGAATAAAACTATAGTATCTTGCGTTACTACTGTTATTATACAAGTTGTACTATGTAGCTCTACGTCGTAGAGATGCTACGAGATGTCTACGTCGTAGGCATCTACGAGATATCTAAGAGGAGACTACGCAGTGTTTTCAGTTCACTCATAAATCATATTTATTACTTTTATTGTGCTAATTTCAAGTACTTCAAGCCTGCGACTTAGTTGTAGTATATGAGTAATATCTACACTATAATGTTTTGGTTTAAAAGTCTTTTAGACTTGTTTATAGTATGAGGCAAGTGATAAAAAAAAAAGTTTGTATGTGTCAGCTCCAACGCACGACTACAGTTTACTAATTTAGTACGATTGTCTTTGATTTTGCAATAGGCAAAGAGGGTTTTCAAGATACACGGCTTTTTTTCGTGGGGGCATAACTAGTGACGTCATATCTGTCACTAAAAAAGTTAACGCATGTATCACTCCTCATAAAATTTCCATTACAAACCTTATAATGAAAAATCTATTCTTAAAAAAACTCCAAAAAAAACACTATGGTTTTACTAAATAAAATAGCGTATTAAATTATATTATATTTCACTTGTAAATATACGTTTTTCATCCAAATCCATACAGTTATAAAGTACGTAAAAGGTTACTGCATTAAAAAATGGCATTTGCCATAGTAAAAAAATACTAACATCACTACATGACACATTTATCACTTTGCACTTACAGTTAGAATTAATGCCAATTCGGTCAAATGCTAGCGTTAAAGTTAGAAAATACAAGGAGTGTTAAACTCTAGATATCTCTTATATATATATAATATATATGTATGTTGTATAGCCGAGAGCTTGCCAAGGGATGGGGGTGCCTCACACCACCGAAGATTGCTCTAGAAGGATGCGTATACGAGCAGTTTGTAGGGCTGTCGACGAAAGTTTAGTATTTAGATTTTTTATTTTGAATTTCAAAAGTAATGTGTTGGTATAATGTAGTTATATATTGATATTAATTTATAGAAACTCTAGCTTTTGCTCCGCTGTTTTACCTGAGTTTCTGTGGGATTTCATCTTTTATTGGGATAAAAAATATCTTTATACACATACTCACACAGACACACAGACATAAGATAAGAAGATACACAAACAAATATGCTCAATTTAAGAATTTACGTAAAATTAAATCATTCTTATTTATTTAATATTAAATTGCAAAACATAATATATCGTCTAATATACAAAAAGACAGAGTATCAATGGATACCTAATGAGTTTAGTTCACTTAAAAACGTCAAATTAAACAACGATTTAGGACTCAAATCATTCCACCAAATTACAAAATTAATCAATATATTAGCTCCCAACGAGCCTTGGCTAAATTATAAAACCAACAACTCAATTTATTTTCAAACTGGACCACCACAAAAAGGATGTAACAATAAATAAAAGTAAATTAACATTGCTGTCATAATTTTGGCGCTAACTAACAATACGCTGTCACATTTATAAAATATCTTTTTTTTTTCATTCGGAATTGCCAGCCCTGCGCCCGGGCGTGGCTCAAAGCAATGGACTGAGCTGCAATTGCATCGCATTATAGCGTATTTAATAGCGTTGCAGACAAATCCAGTATATATGACATGTCAACTGCAAGCTACTAGTCGTCGCAGTTGAATAGAACTACTACGTATCCGTGAATATCTTCATACATTGTTAACTGTGAGTTATTGACAGAATTTGAACAATAATAATAGAAATTCAACGGTTAGTTGGACATATAAAGTAACAATCGAGAATGGACAATAGGTTATGAATATTTTTATCGTCGTGATGCTCAGTTTTTTTTATTATTTTGAGTTGCCTATTTACATTGTCGTATTCATTCTTAATTTCAAATTTTGAAATACTTAAAAGACATTTATTAAGTACTAGCTTCCACCCCGCGGTCCCGAGTGCTCCGAATGCCGCCACACTTTACAGGATTACCCGCGGGGCTAATATGAAGATTATCTGAAAATTTCATCGCGATCGGTTCAGCGGTTTCGGAGTATATAAGGAACATACAAATGTAAAGCCAGTCATGCTTAGCTGTGTCCTTTTTTTTTAAACTATACTAATATTATAAAGCTGAACAGTTTGTTTGTTTGGTTGAACGCGCTAATCTCAGGAAGTACTGGTTCGAATTGAAAAATTATTTTAGTGTTGGATAGTCTATTTATCGAGAAGGCTATAGGCTACTTTTTGTCCCGGGAAAACACAAGATCCCTCGGGAACGCGGGTGAAACCGCGGGGTGGAAGCTAGTTAGCACTAAAACTCGTCAATAATAAACAAGTTAAAAAAAAAAGAGAATGTGGTAGGAAAACTATATTGTCTTTACCTATTTAAATATAAATAAACTCTTTAGCTTTCAATGGCGTAGTATTTACTAATCTATTTTAAATGAAACAATTTAGGTACAAGAAATGATTGTAAAAGCGTATTTGAACAACAAAAGCATATTTGACCCAACTTAACCTCTTTATTTTAGAGACAGGCTCGTGCCAATTCAAGGAGAACTACTGTTCTGAGTTAATAATACATTTTATTGACTTAACCTCCATTTAAATCAGAAGTTCTAAATCTTTTTAATGAACAGTTCTGTTGTGTAAATGTTGTGAGTTATATATGGCCTCCATTTTGAATTGTAATAAGCAGGTATTTCTTTAATTATTAGCCCCGATATATTGCGGATATACAGGGGATTTAGTTATCACTGGCAATACTTGCAGGGGTGGAAGTACTCATCAATGTGAACAACTTTTATTATAGGGCTAACTCTGATATCGCGTAAAATAATACGGTTTGCTTCATACATTTTGGTCGAGTAGGTATTGAACTTTTGTATGGAACAGCTGATAATTTTTTCATGATTTCACAGTTAGTCCCATTATAAAAGTTGTTCATTTTGATGAGTACTTCCACCCTTGCAAGTATTGACAGTGATAACAAAATCAGTATACCTACATGTAAAGAAAATAATTATATATTTGCTGTTAAATACAATTAGTTATAAGAAAAAATAAGTTAGTGGCTAAGTTTATCAAATAATTTAAAACATATAATGTTATTATTTCTGTCCTCTTCCGTTTTCTCAGCATTATGCCGGTAATAAGGAGCCAATCACGGGCTTACGCCAAGTCACTTGGTTCCTGGTCTATTGTGTTCTGTGTCTGGGTGGTTGAAGTTAGGAATCGCCGTACAATTGAGCATGTACCCAAAATAACAGTTTTTTGTAATGCTATGTAAATGGTGTTCTGAATATTTATCTATTTTACAGCAATGGATAAGGTTTTAGGAATAACTCCAGTGGACGATAATATTATTGGGATAATTATAACACGGTCCTGTTATGTTATTCTGTACTCAAACTCGACAGTGAAAACACGAAGTGACTATTCTCTGTCTCACTCGTGAACTCCTGATTACCGAGTTTCGCGAGCGAGACAGACAATAGTCACTTCGAGAATTCACTGTCGAGTTTTAGTACAGAATAGCATAGCAGATGCCACATCTGTTTAATTTCATCAGCTAATTGGGTGTATTTGTGTACCTTTTCACTATGTTTTTGTCTATTAGGTATGTGATTTTACGTGATTTAATACTGATTGTTATGTCCGGTCTATTATGTTGTGTTGTTTTATCAGTGACTATCTCTCTATCCCAGTATAATTTTGCAATACTTTCAGGACACTACATAGTTTGTACTTATAGTAATTATTGTATATATATATTATTTTTTTTACATACAATGGGTTTGCGTTTGGCTTCTGACCCATCGAAAGGCGAAGACGAAGCCTAAAATGGAGCACGCTTACCCAGAAGAAACCTATTCACTCTGGCCTTGAATGTCTCTAGATTGTAGGAGTCAGGAAACAAAGTTTTTTTTTTATTGTAAGACCAAAAAATTCTATGTAAAATAAGGTAATCTAGTTTTTTACATAAATTTTAAACAATTTTGGGAGATAATTTTGTGATGCGCATGGAGTTTGTGGTAATGGATTATTGTATATATTCATTATGCTTTATAAATTATTTAAAACCTGGCCCTTATAAATATAAAACGGACATTTATAATTAAGGATACACTGTATAGTTCTATAACGTTTTGATAAATCAAATGCCGTACGCCTCAAACGCAAATCAGAGCATTACTTCTCATAGCTTAAAATTTACGTAATACGTTGGTAGAGGTAGAGCATAGCGATATGTCGCTCAAAGAGCATCTCGACTGGGGATGTACCACCACCTTATAGAATACTGCAGCCAAATAACTTATAGTTGTGTTCCTGCGCGTGAGTAAGGTCGCCAGAGCTCATCGGGGAGGGGGGAAGTTTCGGCAACGCGCGAGTGATACCCCTGGTGTTATAAGCGTTCATAGGCTACGGTAACCGCTTACTATCAGGCGTGCCGTATGCTTGTATGCCGACAATGTTGTATAAAAAAAAATATAACGCAAAAAATAATTCATTAAAAATCTAAAGGGTGATGACCTTAATTCTGGAACCTAAGACAAATATGTAAGTCTGTGAACATGATATACGTCATTTCTACGTAGTAAAAAAATACATTTAAAATTATTACGTGTAATATATAACAGTTGCCTACTTTATATACTTAGTACAAGTTCTCCTTAGTACGAAATCAGAGTGAGTGAATAAACGTCTAAATCTGTACTTAATATTATAAATGCGAAAGCAAGTCTACCTGTTACCTTTTCACACCTAAACCACTCAACCGAACGCGATGTAATTTAGTACGCAGTTAGCCTATGGTATGGAGAGGAATATAGATTACTTTTTTTTCTAAGGAACGCAGGTGACAACTAGATTCATATAATAAAAAAAAACGTAGTTGCTATATAAAGAAGACATTAAATGACCCCCAGACACTAGCAATCTAGATAATAATATAAACGAATATTGTGAGCATTGTTTCAAGTCAACTGTCAATTATGAGTTGGATTGTGTGGGTGATGGTAAATAACAACAAAGTCGTAGGGTCACCTCTGTTTGACACTGACTGTTTGAGACTTGAGGCACTGTATTTACACTGAGAATATACTATGAGTCTCTAAATTGAAAATTCTAGCAATCATTAGTATGCTCAAATATTTAATTAGTTCTTAAGTTTGTGAACACAAAAGTAAGTCAAACCGATTTAAGTAAGTATTTCTAAAATAATATGTAATCGAGAGTATTACTTCTATGTTCCCATACAAATAGTCTTGTTTTCCCTTATTTAGGGAAGGCAAAGGGTTCTAGCCCATACAGTCTCTTCATTTATAGTTCAACTTCTTAGTAAACTACTCGGGAACGCAGGTGAAATCGCGGGGCAAAAGATAGCTGTTAATAAAATAATTCAAAACGCCTGGTCGAAGCATATCGTGACCAGAATGCTAGCTAATATATCTCATAATACTTCAATCAGAGAATTAACATTTTAGGTATATTCCCAACGGACATCGACATTTTTTTTTTAATTATTTCATTAGCACATTTTCTATAAAATAAAGTTCTTTTATTATATTACATAGACAATAAATTAATATTAGAGCAGCTACAGAAACTATTATATCATAAAATCTGGAGTCAGTCATGCCTTAGTCCAGTTTTATTGCTTTCATTTTATATTTTATTGTCTGCAATATTATTTGTAAAGAAAATTATTGTTCCCACAAATTATGATAGACATTTTCTTCTTTGATTTTTTAAGGTAAGTAATTGGATTCGGTCACCTGTTAAGGTACACAACACATATGGCGTGAATGTGACATTGAAACAATAATAGATTCCATGGATTTAGCATGTCATTTCATGGCTTAAAATTTTGCATCATTCTTGTCAAGTTTTTTTTTTTCATTGTTTGAGGTTTTAATATATCAAATGATATAAATTACACACAAAAACTTAACCTCTTTCATATATTACTCGTATAAGGTGTTATATTTTAAGAAAGATAAGTAAATTCAATTTAGAGATGTACCTAATGTTATTTCATAAATCTTTTAACACCTTTTAAAGATCATTGACCTGAAAAGCAAATATCTCTAAATATAAAGGAGGGGAGCGCAAAAAGTCAATTTGCATTCTCTATCAAATTACAAACTTCGTGGAAGATTCCAAGAAAAAGGTAACTTTTAAAAAAGTCCATTATCCACGTGAAAGTTTGAACGGCTAACTTTTTTCAAAGTCAAAGTAAACTTGTTATCGGACCCTTTTCGATTATATTTTCTGGGGGAAAAGGACAGGTAAATTGATAGTTTATGTCAAGTGATACCTTCTTTTACAAACTTATGCGATGAACTATTTCATAAAAGAGAAGAGACTACTCTTAGTTTCAACGTTAATAAGTCTTTTACATAATATTAAATGCTTTCAAGCAGTAATTATAGCTCGCCCCACTCATTATCGAGACAAAAGCCTTTTCTTTTTTAATTCATTTGCTACCGGGCAAGAGTGAGAAGGAACAAAGCCTATTTTCAAACCAACCAATTCTTGATTTTTTTCTGACGATATCAATGAAAATTTTAAATTATTAAAAAAATTGTTCCATGGCATGAATCCTCTAGTTTAACATATATTTTTACAAATCTCTTGCATTAAAGAATACAGAGAATTTTCTACACTTAAGAGATAGCTTTCGAGTCTTTGCTTACTTACCACCTTTGACCACATCACCACATATCATAGTGAGATTGTTGTTAAAAAAGCCTGAAAAATACCTGAAAGTTTGTATTGGTTGTGCTTGTGACTCAATCACGTTTACAAAATTGATTAAAATTAAATTTGGCACCAAGATAGACCCAGAATAAAATATAGGCTACATTTTATGCCGGGAAAACATAAGATCCGTCAAGAACGCGGATAAAACCGCGGAGCAGAAGCAAGTAATATAATATTTTTCCCCACAACGAGATGGATATTCTCCTTTGAAAAAACCTAACTAGCCAAGGCCCAAACTATTAAGTAGTGATGCCAAGAACTTACGAGGAGTGGCTAACGACTAATTTACCCTTACCATTTATTACCGGGTAACCGGGTAGTTTGTCATGACCCTATTATTTTATACCGGCTAGACATAGTAATAGGTGTCAGAACTTGCCGGGGTCTAGGATTAGAATTTGTAATGTAGTGTAATTTTTTAGGGAGCTTAGTTTTTGTGATAATTATCTAATAAATGGTTCATCTATTAATTCATCATCATCATCTCAGCCGCAAGACGTCCACTGCTGGACATAGGCGTCCCCTAAGGATCTCCAATAGGACCGGTTTTGGGCGGCCTGCATCCAGCGTTTTCTGATGACCTTCATCTATTTATTGTTTAGCAAAAAGTTTTGATAGATTATTTTCATCTGTACAGATGCATTTGTAAATTACCTTTCTTCTATATAGTCTTACTTATTACTAATTTTAAGGAGCTATTTGTAATGTCTGTTAATTAGAGTTAAATAAACCTCTCCTCAAGAATTGTTTGTTTAATTTCAATATAAAGTAATCTAGATTATATAATAAGCTCAAACTACATTTTGCCTATAAAAATATGTAATTTGTTTTTAAATGCTGTATCTATTGTAGTAAAAACTTTAAGTTGGTCTGGTGGACAACATTTCTGACAAATAAAATCGATTGTACCCTATTTTCTTATGTTGAAATTCTAACTGTATGTAAGTACCTATATTTTTCAATGACTAAAATTGAGAGTTCAATATCTTTAAAATGATATTTCCTAAGCCTAGAACACTCTTACAGTAACAATAGTTACTATTTATTGATGTCTTGTTAGTATTAGGTATCTCATTTAATATACCATCACCCTCTATAGTCGGCAATGTAGAACTTACACAACTTTCAGGTTGCGTAATTATTAAACATGGCTTATGGCTGTAAAACGAAGGAAACATCATGATTTCAAGAGACCTATTCAGTGATACCCCACAAAGTATAGAACGTGATATTTTTTCTCTACCACCATTTTTATATTCTACGGTCGCCATTTTAATTTTATAAAAATACTAGCTTTTCCGCGCGGTCCCACCCGCATTCCCGGGATAAAATATAGCCTAATGTAGCATATTACTCGATGAAGATGTAGCTTTCTAACGGTGAAATAATTTTTAAAATCGGTCCAATACTTTTTGAGCCAATTCGATACAAACATACTTACTTAGGAAATCTTTCCTCTTTATAATATTAGTATAGATATAGAAATGCATGACTTAGACGAGTCGGGTCGAGACATTAGAATGCTTCTGGGGTATAAAGAATCCCACACACATAAATACAAAGATTATTTCTACATAGATACGCGTGAAAAAGGGTTTCGAACCTTTATGCCCAGAAATGTTGTCCCTCCCTATTATACATACATATATAATATTATGCCTCGGATTTACATAATTATAATTTCAGGCATCCTTATCGTGACGTAGTGCCTTTAGATTCTACAGGATACGATGGTCTTAACACAAAAGTCATAAAATCAACTGCAAAGTTAATAACTGCAAAGTTATAAATTTGTCGTTTGAGCAGGGTGTTTTCCCAGCACGTCTAAAAAAATCGATTTTTAAACCGTTATTTCAAAATGGTGACTCAAGTGAGTCCTATAATATCCAAAAATTTTGAGAAAGCTATGCTCTCGAAAATCGAAAAGTTTAAGGTACAAAATGATATTCTGATTAATAACCAATTTGGATTTAAGAAAAACAGTTCCACTACTATGGCTTGTTTCTCCTTGGTTAAGCAAATTACAGAATCATTAAATAATAAAACAACAGTAATGTCTGTATTTCTAGACATGAGCAAAGCCTTCGATTTTGTAAATCATAGGCGCTTGCTTTGCAAACTACAAAAATATGGACTTAGAGGCAAAGTAAATGATTGGCTCGAGAGCTACTTAAACGGTCAGCAACAACGTAGGTACACAAATAGAAAAGATAGTCCGAGGAACAAAAAAACTTTTGAATCTTCATTAAAACTTAATAGTTCTGGTGTGCCACAGGGTAGTGTCCTGGGACCACTTTTGTTTCTACTTTATATTAACGACCTACCCAAAATACTTAATCAAGATTGTATACTGTTTGCCGATGATACTACATTAAGAATTAAATCCAAAAATAAAAATGAACTAACAGCCATAACTAATAATGAAATAAATAATACAATTAAATGGCTTGAAGACAATAATCTAAATGTTATATAAAAAAAAAAAAAATTAAATTTCAATCATATAATAATAAAAATAATAATGATGAGAACTCTAAAATTAAATATAAAGATGAACCTATACAACAGGCGGATTCTTCTGAATTCTTGGGCATATCCATTGATAAAAACTTAAACTGGAAAGTACACATAGAAAAACTTTGTGCAAATTAGATAAATTTGTGTTTGCACTTTGGCGGTTAAGAGTCCTACTTTCGAAGGAGATTGCCTTGACCACGTATCATGGTTACGTATCGTCTGTACTCCGTTATGGATTAATTATATGGGGTAACTCTGTGGATATATATATATAATATAATAGAGTATTTATAACGCAAAAGAAATGTATAAGGGCACTATATGAATCAGAATACCTTGCACACTGTAAGCCATTATTTAAAGAGTTAAAAATTCTGCCGCTCCCATGTCTTTACAATCTATACATATGTTTATTTGTAAAAAAAACATTCACAACTTTTCCCTCTTCATGATGTTTAAACAAACAAAACAGCAGAGATTTGTATAGAATATATGTGCCAAATCAAAGATTAAATATTTATTCTAAAAATGTTTATTGTATAGCCATAAAAATATATAATAAATTACCAAAAATTTGGAAATCATTGCCTTTAAAACAATTTAGACGAAAATTGTTCAATTGGTTAATTGACATGTGTTTTTATTCATTGCAGGAATTTTTGGATTATAATTTTGATTCGTAATTATTATTATTTTTAAAACATTTACTTATTATATCCCTAGGGTACTCAAAATGTCGAATCTAGGACTATCGGTTTCGGCTGTGCATTGTCTGTCAGTCACTCACTCAGTCACGGTCTAGGCTAAAAAAAAATCACCTATGTTTCAACGCATACATTATGTCGTACTTTCTCCAGCTATTTTTCTAATGCTCAGTATTACTTAGAATGTAGGACAGTCATAATAGATTCTAATAAAATAAAAACATAAGTTTTTGGGCCATAGTAAGTCTAGACAAATCATAAACTAATTGTGGGAGAAAATACACAAATATTAAATAAAAATACAATAATAGCAATCGTAACTCCGCACAGCCTGTATAAGTCGTAACTTACGGCCGTTAACGAGCTATTAAAGTATACACCCCGTATATTATCCGAGTTGTGATGAAAGTAGGCTTTCACTCATAAGTAAGTTAGCAAACTTACATTAAATAGTTAAGCCGCACTACAATATTCTGTTGTGAGGTTAAAAGCTTGGACAGCTTTAATAACGTGCTTTTGTTTTATTTATAGTATAAATTAAGTATGTATTTACAAAAGAAATATAGTATATGTGGTATATCAGTTATCTGGCTTCCATAGCACAAGCTCTACTTAGTTTGGGGTCAGATGGCCGTGTGTGAGGAATGTCCTAGAATATTTATTTATTTGTAGATCTAATTATTAACAACATCTATATTTTCTGACTGAGACCCAAGGTTGTAATTTGAAGTGTTTTTTTTTATACCTATACATTGTCGGTAAACAAGCATACGGCTCGCCTGATGGTAAGCGGTTACCGTAGCCTATGAACGCTTGGGTATCACTCGCGCGTTGCCGACCCTTCCCCCCTCCCCAATGAGCTCTGGCGACCTTACTCACGCGCAGGAACACAACTATAAGTTATTTGGCTGCATGGTGATTGTGGTCAAACACAAAAAAACGAGGAGAGGAGTCTAAGAGGCTATTTTATGAAAGCTATTTATATAATATACTAGTTTTTTGCCCCGCAGTTTCATCCACAAATTCCCCTTAGGGTTTAAATTTTTAAAAATCCTTCCTTAACGCTCACCTACAGTATCAAAGAAATCCACACTGGGCTGTGCGTTGATGTGTCAGTCAGTCAGTCATTTATTCTTTATTAGTATAGATATGGATAAAAAAAAAACAAAGCGAACTTGAATGAGAATAAGAAATCAACGCGCAGCTTATAACATTGGTTATAGGATCAAGGAGCATGTTCCTTTTTAACCTTCCGAACCGTGCGTTAGAGTCAGACTATTCATAAGTACTTGTGAAAGTCTATTTGAATAAAAATAATCGTTTCATTTTATTTTATAACGAAGAGGAGTACTAACATAAGATTTCCCTGAAACGCTTGTAGTGGAAAATTTATATTGATGTATTTTAGTTTTTTTTAAACCACTTGGTTTCTCAATATAAACTGTTGGGTAAAAGCTAGTCCTCACATAAAGATTTAGAAGATAAGGTACAGATATTGATAAAAAATTTACTCGGACATTTCTACCAAATTTGTTGTTGAACCTTATGTCTATATATATAAGATCTATCTCAATATTCCCAGTTGACTTCAGACTATTATTATTTCATTAATCACTATTAACTCTCTATCAAGTTATTCACAAAACCCTAATGAATCTGGATTCGGTAAAGCCCATAAGGCTCAATTTCTGCCGAAAGTCTGCGAAGTTTAGGTTCAAGGCTAACGACACTTGGACAAATTTGCACAAAACCTTAATGAACTATATATCCTAATCACTCCGTCAATCAGCAATCCTAATTATTAAATATGGAAAGTAATGATAAAAAATTGACTTCGAATCAACTGAAACAACCCTATAGGAAGATATAATGAAGGGATGACAAATAACATAGATCATAAGTCTCCACAGATAGTGTAATTCCCACCCAATCACTCGCACGCCCTCTACATCACACCACGCGCACCATTCACTTCGGGATATAATGAACACGAAACAATAAAGTGTATTACATCATAACTTGATCTTTGGGGTACATCTGACATGGAATTCTTCCCCTAAGCACCCGCTCTCAATGGTGTGGATAGGGGATATATGGAACTAGGTTTTTTTTTAAATCGATGAATACAATTTGTTAGTTGATTTTAATATTATTTGACCAAAATCTCACTGTGGTTATTGATGATGGGGGCGGAGTTGTTTTGCAAATATAACCTACAAGTGAAGTAGCTCTCAAGTGCAGAATCATTCTGTATATAACCAGCTCTTTTCTGCCTATTTCTGACTCTCATTTCATCATCAGCCTACTTTTGCCGATGCAAAGTAGTGGTATCGATACAAATGTCTGAAAAGAAATATCAAAATCATCGGATTTCGATATGTTACTAACAGTATGTAATATAGAATTATTTTTCTCATTTACGTTACGTTTATGCTCTATATTAATATATATATATCTCTATATATCTTATCACAGATAAGTTTACAGAGGAGATTACGTTGAAAATAAATAAAAATAATATAAAGTTTATGCTCATTATTTTTCCTGACGGCCATGATGACTAGGCTATTTTATGTAAAAAAACCGGCCAAGTGCGAGTCGGACTCGCGCACCGAGGGTTCCGTACAAACTTCGTCCATCGTTCGTCCATCACGGGAAATGCACAATTTTATTTATTTACTGTATTTGAGGTTGGTGCCAATAAAGCTAGACCTCTAAATTGTATGAGTGCCCATACAACTCAGAGGTCTTTATTAATTGGCGTAACTATGTATGTATGGGGACACCCTTTAATTTTCAACTTTTTTTATTTTTTAGAATTTTTCCTTGATTTGTGCTATAAAACCTTGCTTTGATATTAGAAACCTCAATATTATTTTTGAAGACCTATCCATAGATACCCCACACTTATGGGTTTGACAAAAAAATATTTTGAGTTTTAGTTCTAAGTATGGGGAACCCCCAAAATTTATTGTTTTTTTTCTATTTTTGTGTAAAAGTCTTGATGCGGTTCACAGAATACATCTACTTACCAAGTTTCGACAGTATAGCTCTTATAGTTTCGGAAAAAAGTGACTGTGACATACGGACGGACAGACAGACAGACAGACAGACATGACGAATCTATAAGGGTTCCGATTTTTGCCATTTGGCTACGGAACCCTAAAATCACTACAATCTCTCGCCTTGGTAAATGATGATATTGCATGTAATTTATTTTAAAAAATCCTATCTTTTCACATTTGCATGTGTCCTGAAGCGTGTAATGCCCGTGTCACGCCCGCTTTATCTCTCTTATAGCATCAGTACTTTAGGGCTATGGAACTCTTTACGAATTAAAAAAAACAAAACAGTAAATCGAATTTGCATCAAGAAATAAAAAAATATATGAATTCAAATAGACATTTGAGATCATGAATAAACTGACTATAACGCACGATTCGGAAGCTTGTATTAACTTTGAAGAGCTAACACTAAACTCAACAAATAACTGTTTTCAATACAAACATAGATTCCTAGTGTCACCGATAACAATTACGTTAAAAACATATGTACAAAATTCTAATGCGATAACCCTAAACATATTAACGAACGGATGTAATTTACATTGTGGAAGAGGGTCGAAAGAGAATGGGGATGCCGACGTGGCTGTAAACGTATTAGTTGAGTGATTCCTGATAAATGTCCTCTTTTGCTCCTACAGATGTCCACTGAGCTTAAAGCTATTTGTATTCAACGCGTGTGTCGAACCAACCCCCTCGACCTATATTTGCACTTATTAGTATCTCCATAAGACTACATTTCGCTAATCTTTGCGAGGATTTTATTCTGCTTTGAATCAGGACTTTATGGAGCCTAAATATATCTCTTTCAATATTGTAGCAATTTTGGTAGTGTGTTAGAAGTGGGTTTTTTTTTAATATGTGGTAACTTCAGTAGCTTCGACGTTCATAAGTGCTTCTAGGGCCTAAACTGAATAAATGGCGTTGACTTTGACTTTGACGTGGTGATTCGAATTCTGATGATAATTTGTAAGCATATTAACTATAACGTGATCTCTTGCGCATCATAGATCCATTGAAGATAAAACAGTTCCAAAATCTCTTTGACAAAAGTAAAATAATCTTCTTCTATTTACTTGCAATATCGAAGTCTCATAAAATACCGAGTTGATGGATGTATTTACACAAAAATTATGACAAATTACTTCGTAGGGACGTATCGTGTTGCTTTCATAATGTGGATTAAACGAAACTTTAGCCAGAAGTGTGCATTTCGTTATTGAGATGTTTTTGTTAAACGATTAAGTTTTGAATTAGGGAACTCAAATATTTGATTACATTAATTTTTTGCGCATATGGCTACAGTATTATCTAAATTAGATAGGTAAATTAACTCTTATTTAATATAATGTTAAAATTGAAAACAGTTTTAATTCTGGCTAAGATTAAAAAATAATATTTAAGTACTACCCCAATTAATGTTATAGATATAGAAATCAATCAAAATCAAGTTAAATTAGAATATCTTAAACTTAAAATAAATAGCTCTATAGAACATTCATCCAATTCATTGCATTCTTATATTTCAGTAAAAGATCTGAAAAGATCATCCATCTATATAAGGTCCTAATAAATAAAGTACGGTCCTTTTGAGGGATGATAGTATAGGTCATAAGTATTCCGAAAATGATAAAATAAAAATATCCAAAAAAAAACATGAAATTGTACTTCATAAATAAACGTAATAAATAAATAAAATAAAAGTAATGTATTTTTAAATGCTTTTTATTTTTTAATAATAAATTTTACACCTGATTATGCTGTTAATGGTTTTAATTAATGCTTAGTAGTGATGAAGTACAATTTCAGGTTTTTTTTTTCATTAAAATTAGGACAGAGTATTTTTATTTTATCATTTTCGGAATACTTATGACCTATACTATCATCCCTCAAAAGGACCGTACTTCATTTATTAGGACCTTATATGTTCCCAAAAAATGTGTCATATCAACCCCATGTGATAATCACGTGTAACAGGATTATTCACCGTGTCACAACATGACAACACGCCTAGACGGTCCCACAGACTTAATGGGTAAGTGTCTGCGGTAGGAGGTCATCCAAGCGGCATCCGGGGAACAGGGTATTGGCGGCCCGTCCGCGTCGCACGCAAATTATACGCGGGCGTCGCGCGCCGCATCGATCCAACATGTGCCCGGCACTGGCCCGCAGCCCCCCGCTCCACCCCGGCCCCACCACCCCCCCCGGGGGCTCGACTCCCCCAGACCAGACCTACACAGACACCCGCACGCACGGACGCATACAGACGCAACGCGCATGGGGACCAACGGTCTAATGTGTACTGCCAAATGACCCATTCGGAATAATAAGTCGTCTATATATGAGAACAGAATTCGATAGTCATTGCAAGTCAAGCATTTTTTGCCATCTTAAAATTAGGACATGAGCTAAATACAGCCATATAAAATTATTTTATTGATTTTTATGATGGGTAATGTAATTAAATATTTGAATTATTATAATTATCTTGATTATGTTGATTTGTTAATATCCGTATTGTAAGTCAATAAAAATGTCGTAGTAAATGTTTAATGAACGGTTATTAAAAAGTAATTTATATCGTAACAAGAAAAGGTTGTACAGGTTTTCCATTAGTGAAAACGTGCGTTGCGACCCCTCCAGGGGGGGTTAATTGAGTTCCGAGCCACGTGGCAGCAATTATTTACCTCCAGGTGAACCACGTGGGTGGCCCTTTACGATCATATTACATTTTAATATAAATAACTTTAAATAGTATAAACTTACATCTATATATTCTAACTACACGTATTACGTACTACATATCTATTGAATAACTACCAGCGAAGCATTGCAGAGGAGCTAACTAAAAATGAAGAAATAAGATGGTGAATTTACAGACATTCGGGTTTAATGTTTCTACAGAGTGTGGCGGGTTCAAATAACAGCTCTACGTAGAAGCGATAGAGTCTAAACTACAAAACGACGGGCTACGACATATAAATACACACACTCTGGTAGAAAAGGCTGCGGTTTTCGGTTTAACATTATGAGGTTCTGGGTGATTGCTGAAGATATAAAAACGTCTGGGTGCAAACGTTTTATTGAACACAGAATTAATCGCAACAAGCTGATATGATATAAATGATTGTATAAAATTGCACATACAAAATCGCGAATAGCGAGATCGCACGCGGTCAATACAGATGACATAAAATTTTTACGAGATGATAGAAAATTTTAATGACACTATTATTATACAACGAACTAAGCGACTACTGATATGTACTAGTACTACAGAAGCATTGCCTGGTTGTAAATGAACGGAAAAATGTAGCATTCGAGGCGGTCCAGCGCCGACACCCCAAATCTAGGGCACGTGATCTGCAGACACACGCGGCCGCAAAATCTGAACTCACATTAGCCACAAACGGGTACAGTCCAAGAGAGTCTTATTACTAGTCGATAAAAAAATATGATTAAAAACAAATCAAAACAAACACAGTCAACAGCAACTAGCTGGTCTTCTACTAAACGTTAGTCGCGAATTTTGGTTCCGCGGAGTACTCATTTGGTTGTTTCTAGTGTGACATCACACGTGCGTTCCGCGCAGAGACCACGGCTCGACTGAGGCGCCGCACGGCCTCTCCCCCCCAGCCCCCGGCGCCGCCCCCGCCTCCCCAGCTGCATCCTTCAAACGCTCCCTGATAATCGAGAGAAAATACTACACACAGCTGCAATTGGAACGCCGCATAGTACTCTTCTTTGGCTATGAGTCAGGCAGTAATTGCATCAGTACTCATTGGCCAGTTTTTTGACATCAAATCCAGGACTATTTTATTTAATGCGATTTTTGTCGAAGAAATTTCCTCTCAAGGAGATTTTATCAAATATTTTTTGGTGTTCCTTTCATGTTTTGTATTTATGCTAAGTCGGAGCTTCATCGTATCGTATTTTAGAAGGCTATAGACCATGAATATAGATGTTTCATTTTGTCAGACGGGCACGTTTTCATGTTAAATTATGACCCGTTGAGACGAGACGAAAAAAATCATGTTTGCCCTACGTTGTCACTAACGTTTCGTCTCCCATAAATTAAACCGAGTCGCTATCTACGATGGCATTTGTACAGAAAATATAATAAGTTCTCGAGATACCATTTAAAATTACAACAATCATATTTGAGCACCAAATAAATTTTGTGCATCGAAATTATAGTCGAAGTTGTTCGCATGTGAAGTGACTACTTGTGTGGAATTGTGATGTCTGAAACTTGCCTCAAATTTGACCACTAAATAACATTCTTAAGCCTTAGTGACTCTTTATAACAGTTACAAACTTGTACAGTTTTAAGAAAATGTTTTACCACTTTATCTGATTACTTAAGAACAACTTGTCTCACGGCATAATCTTTTTGCCATTCAATTATGATTTAGTAAACTATCTTCATCATCTTAGTATATAAAATTCCCGTGTCACGATGAACTCCGAAACTTACTTTACCGATCTTAACGAATTATTTTTTCAAAATGTATGATTTGTTCCAACTAGAGATTAGATAAGTTTTTATACAGATTATCTCCTTTTTTATACCGGGTGAAACCGCGGGGAACAGCTAGTAGCTAGCTAGTATTATGACTCAACAATATTACAGGCACAACTACATTCAAAAGGCGTTTAAAGCAATTATAGCCCAGTGGTAGTGACGTTAAATGCCGAGACGTGGGTTTGAATTCCACAATGAGTCTGAACAAACCCTGGCATAGCAGTAGGGTACTTTGTAGTACTCTCCTGGCTTCTTCTTTGTCGCTTAACACTTGTGCTACCGTATTTCTGAGGCAGTTTCCTTCACCTTCGGCCACATTATCACTTACTATATTTCAGAGCTGATACGTCACTATGTCCGATATGGATGCCGCTAGCTTTGAAAGTAAAAGTTACATGTAGTAAATAGATAAACGAGTTCTTGTCATGCGAACCTTCATTTTATCATAACAAGTTGTTATTCACTATATTTATTACTAGCTGTTCCCCGCGGTTTTACCCGCGATCCCGGTATAAAAAAATGATCCAAGGTTCGGAAGTCGCCTTCAACTGAGAATAACCGACAAGAAACTCAGCAAGGTTAACATTTTTTTTTTTTTTTTTGGACAGTCTGACAATGTTGGCTTTTTCCCTATTAAATGTCACAAATTCTACAAATCATAAAAGGATAATGATCATAAAAATCGGTCCAGCCGTTCTTGAGTTATAAATAGTGAAGCACAACCTTTTTTTTTTATCTAAACTATGTATAGGCTTGTGTTAGATCACAATTTCACTATTGTAAGTGTCACGTCCATATCCATCAACAAAAAATTACTTACCATTAAGTATTTTTTTTTGCTTTATAGTCTGTAATACATTGACAAGCTATACAGGGTGATTTTTTAATCACTGGCAATACTTGCAGGGGTTGAAGTACTCATCAATATGAACAACTTTTATTATGGGACCAACTCTGATATTGCATAATAGGCAAAATTAGATATTGCATCAGGTTCCACTAAAAGTTTATTATGGGATTCGATCCCATAATGTTCTTCAACGACACTACCACTATATGCTATCATCTATACTAATATTAGGAAAGATTTGTATGTAAGTATGTTTGTAACGAATTGGCTCAAAAAGTACTGGACCGATTTTAAAAATTCTTTCACCGTTAGAAAGATAAATCTTCACCGAGTAACATAGGCTATATTTTATACCGGGTGAACCAGCGCGGAAAATCTAGTTGTAACTTAATATCCATATTACAGTGTAAAATTATCATCTAGTCAAACATAAAAAACATAAAAAGAATTACTGTAGCTCCAGTCACTGTACGTAAGTATAGGCTCTACGACATCGCTACGAATCTCGTAGACCCTCTACGAACATTAAAGTAATAAATTCTCCAGTGTCACGATGTATAAATCTCAGAGGGCTTTAAAATCTAGTGTCGTAAATATGAGTAAGTGCATATTATTATGTAGATGCACTAGGTTTTGCCTCTGGCTTTTGTTCAGTTGAATTTGTAGTGGAATATTTTAAGCTTTATATTCGGTGTGTTAGATGGAAGTGTTTTATGAAGTCAGAGCATAAGTCAAGGGGTTTATTGCTTTTGATTATTATTATTGTTAACAATTGGAATTATCTTGTTAGAAAATCTAAACATAATATTATAAATATTCTGGGACATTATTCCTCACACACGGCCATCTGACCACAAACTAAGCAGAGCTTGTACTATGGAAGCCAGATAACTGATATACTACATATACTACTTTTCTTTTGTAAATACATACATATATAGATAATAACACCCAGACTCAAGACAAACAGATATGTTCATGCACACAAATGTTTGTCCTGAGTGGGAATCGAACCCACGACCAGCGGCGCGATAGATAGGGTATCTTACCAACCACGCCAACCGGCCCATCAAAGCTGAAGAGTTTGTTTGTCTGAACGCGCTAATCTCGGGAACTACTGGTTCGAATTGAAAAATCATTTTAGTGTTGGATAGTCCATTTATCGAGGAAGGCTATAAGCTACTTTTTATTTCGGAAAACATAAGATCCCTTGGGAATACGGGTGAAAACGCGGGGCGGAAGCTAGCTGAGAATAATAGTAGTTTTGATAGTTGGTTAGCGATCAATAAAGTTTTTTTTTAAATGTGACGATGGTCACTTACCATCAGGTGGACCACCTGCGTTGTAAAATTGGATGTCTGGATGTTTATTACTCTTTTACGTAAAAACTACTGAACGGATTTGGATGAAATTTAGCACACAGGTAGAATATATTCTGTATTAGCAAATGTAATATTTTTTGGTCCGGGAAAACATGTTGATTTATCGATAGACAAAAACGATCCACAGAGATAATAATAAATTGCTTCACATTTATTCGATATTGTGTCGATAGTCAATAAACGAGCAAATCTAGGTTCCTTTATGTATGAAATGAAATGAAATAATTTATTCATTCAAATAGGCCTTAACAGGCACTTATAATTTTGATTACTTTTTTTATAACATTTAATATCAAAATAAAACAAAACATTATAAAAAATCGAATATTTTAAAAATAATGATATTATAAAAAAACCGACCTACCTACCGAGTGAGAGCCTCTCAAACTGTTTATCGGGGCTCTTTGCTATAAGCCCGTTTATACTATTACATTATATTATCAGTAAATGGTCGCTAATGAAATCAAATTCCATCGATGATGACGATAGGATACAATTCATAAGCGAACCCTTCATAAATATACATTGTGCAAAGGCTTGCATTTCCCAAATAAATAACAAATATATTGTAATGTATAAAAATATAATATTGTTTTTGATACAGAGTTTTGTATCGTTGTTATACTATGAAATCATGTTGTTTTTCAGGTTTCTCATGAGTAACTAACTGTCCCCCGCGGTTTCACCTGCGTTTCAACATAAAAGTAGCCCTAACGCAAAAATGACAGTTTCTTAATTTCATACAAAAATCCCATACTTTCAGTTTTTCCCGAATTTTCCAATTTTCTTATTTTTTTTTTATAAGAACCTTCTCCTGGCAATAATTAACACAAGTTTGTGTGTGAAATTGTTCCATCCGTTCACGCGTGATGCGACGACCAAGGGAAATAAGGATTCATTTTTATATAATTATATAGCTTAGAAGATACCCGGCGTGTGCTACTATGCTAAATAAAAAGCTAAAAATAAAGGTCTTAAACCATCTTCTCATTATTCATTCCATAATCCATTCAGTACTTTTTGAGATCATCATAATATTCTGGGACATTATTCCTCACACACGGCCACCTGATCCCAAACTAAGCAGAGCTTGTACTATGGAAGCCAGATAACTGATATACTACATATACTACTTTTCTTTTGTAACATATATAGATAATTACACCCAGACTCAGGACAAACAGATATGTTCATGCACACAAATGTCTGTCCTGAGTGGGAATCGAACCCACGACCTGCGGCGTGATAGATATAATCTTACCAACCACGCCAACTGGCCCGTCAATCATGAATATACATACAGACAGACAGACGCGGCGGAGGACTTTGTTTTAATATGTAGTGATTTAGGTATTTAATATTCTAGTATCACTATTTAACATTTTTAAATAATTATCATAATTTTTTTAAAACTATTTATAGGCCTGATTTTGACCACATTCTTACCACGGTATGTGATGTTGTGGCCGAATATGGAAACACTAAGACGTTATAACATTTAGTTTTTAATAGGAAAACGTGACTGCCTGACCGAGTGACTGATCTATCAACGCACAGCTCAAACCACTGGACGGATCGGGCTAAAATTTGGGATACAGATAGCTATTACGATGTAGGCATCCACTAAGAAAGGATTTTTGAAAATTCCACCCCTAAGGGGGTAAAGGGTTCGTGATCGAAACCGCGGGGCGGTAAGCTTGTCTTTATCTATAGCCGTACCACACTCAATATCAATATAATATGTATGACTTACTTTAAAGCTGAACATTAAACTCGGACATAAAATGCTGACTCAACCATCTTATTGAGCGAAATGCACGTATTTTAACGAGTGATTCACTCTGTGTTGCTTGTCTTTATTTTAAGAGAGGTAGAGCATAGCGATATGTCGCTCAAAGAGCAGCTCGACTGGGGAAGTACCTCCACCTTACAGAATACCGCAGCCAAATAGCTTATAGTTGTGTTCCTGCGTGTGAGTAAGGTCGCCAGAGCTCATCGGGGAGGGGGAAGGGTCGGCAACGCGTGAGTGATACCCCTGGTGTTGCAAGCGTTCATAGGCTACGGTAACCGCTTACCATCAGGCAGGTTTATGCTTGTTTGCCGACAATGTTGTAATAAAAATTATAATAAGCATTTGAAAAGGTAGATTCCGACAAGTCTAATTCATAGATTACTAGCTACTGATAAGAGCCCTGCGGTTACACCCGCGTTCTTGAGGAATCTTATGTTTTCCCAGGATAGAAGTACCTACTCTATATGTTATTCCAGTGTATGATATATGTATGTAAAAACTTTCATCCAAATCCGTTCAGCCGTTTTTTTTATACTACATAGGTGGCAAACAAGCTTACAGCCCGCCTGTTGTTAAGCGGTTACCGTAGCCTATGAACGCTTGCAACACCAGACGTATCACTCGCGCGTTGCCGACCCTTCCCCCCTCCCCGATGAGCTCTGGCGACCTTACTCACGCGCAGGAACACAACTATTATGTGACTTTATACATGATTGAGTTACAAACATCAAAAAATTCACATTTATAATATTAATAGTTGTCTCCCGCGGTTTCACCTGCGTTCCCGAGAAAAAAAAGTAGCCTATGTCCTTCTCCATAACATAGGCTATCTGCATACCAAATTTCATCGCGATCAGTTTAGCGGCTTAGGTGTGAAAATGTAACAAACAAACAAACTCACTTTCGCATTTAAAAATATTAAGGATTATTATTTTACTATTATATCTAATATCCATCCCCTGATTTCAACCCTTGCGAGATATTTTATTCTTCCTAGGATAAAAATTAGGTACTCTATGATAATTTAAAATATCCTATCTGTGTGCCAAATTTCATCCAAATCCGTTCATCCGTTACAGAGTTGAGTGGTAATGAACATACACACAAACATTAATCTAAGATAAGAAGTAAATGGTTTTGTTCGACCTTGAAAAAGACCCTAACCCTTTTCCAACCAAAGTACATATTTTAACCCTAAATTAAGTGTCGCGATTTCCTTCGTCAGTCCGCGCCGTCGGGTCTCGTTCTCATTCTTTATTCAAATATCTTATGTTCTAATATTAAGCATTTGATTGTGAACTTTATATTAATAACAGATAAGTAGATTTTAGGTTAAAGGGTGGCATGTTGTTGGGTCGTGTGGTGAACTCGCTTGGAACATCCTCTAGAGACAATACGATTATAGTATCTCAGTATATGCAAAAAATTCAGATGTTAATTAAATAAAATATGGCATTGATTTATTTCAACACTTTTTAGGATCGTTTTTATTCTCTATATAAATAAAAATGAATCACCGAAATGTTTGTACGTGAATAACTTCGAAACGACTGCACCAAATTGGATAAATCTTTCATTTATATATAAATAAATAAATATAAATTATTGTACCTACCACAAACATACTTTGAGTCAGTTAGAAAAATGTTTGACATAGGTTGTTAAAGAATGATCGATATTGTCAGGAGAAGGTTTGTATGAAATAAAAAATACAGCGGGAACGTGGGTGAAACCGCGGAGAACAGCTAGTTTATAACAAAAGTGCTACGTTATGAGACTCTGTGATTATTTGTAATATTTGTTGCTATTTTTTTTATTCATGATTGCTTATTGTAACTTACATTGTGACACGAGAATTTTATATATTAAAAAGAGATATATTCATTTAGATTATCCGTTTATCCCTTTCTTTACCCACTCATTCAAATCTTACGTCTCTTTCTAATCCAGACTATGCGAAGCGTGTGACGGTTTTTATTTTTCATTTTTCTCATTATGTTACAGTGCCGATTGAGAGGACTAAAAAAACGAAGGCATGCTTTTAGAAATGGTTATCTATAGTATCAATACTAGTATCACGGATTCATACCGAATTATTTAACTTTTATAAGAAAAATAATCAGTTTTATGAAAGTGTTCTTCCCACAGTAAGTTGTCGCTCCCTACTATAGCGACCTCTCATAGAAAACCCGCGTAAACGGAACGGGCGTATGCGACAAAATGGTTTTTATTGTTTAATTTAAAAACTACAAATGTATTTCATAAAACCTAAGTACAATTTATAGTATCAGTTTCAATTAATATATGTAGAAATTTTGGAACCTCAAATCGATCCTCAATGCCGGTAAAATTGGAATCTCTTATTTTAAAGAGGTCTTTTTGATTAATTATTTTGTGTTATAAAAGTTAACCAATCGTGTTATGCAACGTACAAAATAAAGTCAAAGACATGATGAATTCTTACAATAAATTTCAGTTCGTTCGCTTCAGTCATTGTTGAGAAAAATCGGAATCCTTGCAACCAAACTCTTCAAGGCGTCGCCTTAACAACTTTGTGTCTCTCAGTGATTGATAGAAATATATTCTAAAATTAAAACAAATCATAGAAGTTATGTACACATTTTATTTTTAGAAATGGAATGAAGTTAACTTACTGCTCCAGCTATTACATGCACTATGTCTTTAGGGAGTGCACCAATGTCCTACTAGATGTCGCTAGGCAATCGTTTAGTTGTCTCCACTCGGTTAGCCTTTTATTTGGCTCTGAATGCATCTTGGCTGTAACGTGTAATTGCGCTACTGTTATCTCTTTAACTTCTGTATGTTCCTTGTAATGACTATCTTAAAATAGGTCTAGTTTTATTGGGTCAGAAGTTGGTGCAGCTCGGTTACTGTTATTTTTTATTTCGTTTGTTGAGATGTTAATATATAAATATATAGTATTATTGAATTCTGTAAAAAAAATGATTTTTGTGTTTATTTAAAATTGAATGAAATAGAATTTAAAAAAATATGAAAAGTATTCATTAAATTCAGTGACATATAAAATGTTATGAATTTGGTTATTTTTTTAATAAATTATATATAAGATAAAATCTCTATTAATTAATACATGTTAATTTATTAATATTTTGCTTTATTTCATAACCAAATAAACACCGACGACAAAGACCTATTGGTGTGTTCCGGCAGTTGCGCTTGAGAGCCAGTTTCTTCTAGACTTTGTGTGCTTACCACCTTCGGCCACATCATCACTTACCATGGTAGGATTGTGGTCAAATCACAGCCTATACTTAGTAAAAAAAACCAAGACTAAAATATCTTTTTCGTTCCTAGACGCAATTGTGGTACGCAAAATCTTTCAGACATTTGGTTAGTGTTAGCCAGATTTGGATTGGGCCCAAACTTTTTAATATATTATCTACACTACGTAAGTATGGATTTTTAAGGCGATCCGACCCATAAACGAAGTAAACAATCCCACTTGAATATATTTTTTTAGTTTTAACTCTTATGACCTAAATATTTTTCAAATTGGCGTGGATGGCCAAATCCTAAACTATAAGGAATATACTCGAAGGAGTCTCGAGCCCAAATTATGAACAAAACTAAAACTGGATAATTGGATTTTTGATAAATCAATATTTTTAGCCAGAAATCGAACCCGTTGGTTTGAAATAAAAAACACACACTGTATTATTACACCATCCGATAGTGTTGCTAATAAGGATACATTTCTGGGAAGTAATGATATCCGGTAAACTATGGATTCTTGTGTAGTACTTTTCTCAAATAATGCGCGGAAATTCAAACTAAGTAGTATGTATGTACCTGTGTTAGAAAATTTTCCTCACACTAATTTTCTACGCTTGTTTGAACTCATTATGTCAAATTAAATCAACAAATTAACTGTAAATTCTAGAATCAATTTACGAACATAACTTTTTTTTCTTTGTTACAGTTTTTTATTAGTAAGCCAGTTCGAAATTTAAATAATTTTATTCAATAAGATAGAGGTATTTTTACTTTTTCTTTTTCAAGGAGGCTTGGTTGCCATGATTCAGAGTAAAATGTTCACGTTCCAATTTTAAAATTATACGACAGACTATATGAAATTTTCATAGTTATTTATTCGGCTGGCTAAACAGAAACAATACAGATGTGGATTTTCATACTAACTTTGCCAGCCGCTGCTCGCATATTTGTCCACAGCCATTTCGAATTATCTCGAAGGTTGTCAAAATAATGATCGAATTGCCTAGCATATTTGAGAAAAATCAATTTTATTATACCGTCAGAATTGTGGAGCAATATATAAAAAATACAATTATTGTGATTGATGGGCGTGCTTTATGGGAAAATGGCAAAGCAAAATGCAATTTCATGCCAATAATGTTACAGTAATATTTTACATAACATATCATATGATCTGGAATGCACCATTTTACAATGAATTGTTAATTTTCAGACAATCTAAACCATCTGCTACATATTCATACAGTTATTGTCTTGTTTGTTATATCTACAGGGTTACTTGTAATTCTATACATTCCTTTAAAGGCGTGATAGTAAAGACTGTAAGCTACGCAATGAACCCTATATTGTATTATACAAATGTTGACCGTTACTGAGAAATTTGAAAATTTAGTATTATTTCAAAAAATCCCGAATTACAACTTTAACTTGGAATCTCGTATAGATTTAAGATATTGTCACGAAGCCATTGCAAAATTTCATAATTTTATTGGTTTTAAAAAAGTATTGGAATGTTGGGTGAGTACCAAAAAAGAAAAAAAAGATTTTGCGTACTTTTTTTCTAATTTGACTTTAACGTTGTAATTCGGGACTTTTTGAGAAAATAATAAATTTTGTATGATGCAATACAGGGTTCATTTCGTAGCTTACAGTCTCTACTATCACGCCCTTAAAGGAATGTATCGAATTACAAGTAACCCTGTATATTGTTTCCCACTTTGCAGTTTCACCTGCAATTCACTATTTAACATAAGGGTTGAATTTGAAAAAAAAAAACCTTCCGTATTTAAAGAACCTGTGTCCAAAATTTCAGGTTTCTAGATTCGTTTATAAATTATGCACATTACCTAAGTACTTTTGGTCAAGGTATAAAAAAGTCGGTTTATTGTTTGTCTAAAAATTACACCCTTCCTAATATTATAAATGTAAAAGTGAGTTTGTTTGTTACCTTTTCACATTTAAACCGCTGAACCGATCGCGATGAAATTTGCTATGGTACGGAGAAGAACTCTTTCACGTAAAAACTACTAAACGGATTTGGATGAAATTTGGCAGAGAGATAGATTATAGTCTGGAATAGCACATCGGCTACTTTTTATACCGGAAATACATGATCCCTCGGGAACGTGGGTAAAACCGCGGGGCGAGTATTTTATAAAAGTAATAATAAAGTGGGAACTCATTAAAATTATTAGGATAAGTATAAATGAATGCCTACTCTACTGCTTTTCTTCACGCGTTCATTGACCCCTCAATCCTTTAGAGGGTCAATGAACTATACACATCCTTATTTTATTTAACTTACTAGTTGTCCCCCGCAGTTTCAACCACGTTACCGAGACAAAAAAAGCCTATGTTTTTCTCCATGCCATAGGCTACGTGCTTGCAAAATTTTATCATAATTGGTGATCCGTCAACGATATCAAGAAGTAACAAACTCAGCCCAATTTATAATATTAGTAGGATTAGTAGGTCATACATATTAGTAATCTTTATACTTACCTATATAAAATTCAGTTTCTGTATGTTTGTGTCCGAAGAACTTAAAAAGTAGTCGATAAATTAACATGAATTTTTTGCACAACGTTTGCATTTCTATTTAAGAGTGTTTCTATATGCCTTTTTATTCCTAAATTCCCACGGGAATGGCAAATTCTAAGCATTTCACGAGGCTTAAATTGAGCCACACGCGTTTCCTGGTTTATTTAATTATTCATAATAATAATTATTACGATAGGAACTACCTAAGATTTATTTATTAAAATACTATTAATTATTAATTTTTAATGTCCCAGAATATTTATATTTATTATTTACTATGTTTTAATTCCTTTGACCTTTCGCAAGTTCAAGGGGTTAACGAACTCGAGTCCTCAACTCGAGGCAATAAGTCCTTCATTCTTAGCTCGAATAGGACTCGACACAATTGTAAATGGTGACCACGATAAATTAAAAATATTATTTTTAGTCAGTTCACATTGCTCGCCCTGGCACTGTTGTCATTATTCCCGAGGCTCAGTTAAGTCTACCATCAAATTTTACATTAAGCCTTGAATTATGGATGCGGTATTACTTAACGAATTGTTTTTAGGTTTTCGTACCTCAAAAAGAAACCCTAATAATATTACTTCGTTGTCCGTCTACCTGTCTGTCTGTCAAGACCCTTTTTTCAGGAACGCGAGGAGGTATGAAGCTGAAATTAATATCAAATACTCAAGTCTGCAATTCCTTGGAGCTGTGAAAAAATCAAACTTCTAAGTCAACGCAATCAAAAGATACGACCGTAAATGGAGCATATTTCACACTCCAAGGGAATCAAAACCTATAGGGTAGTTTCCGTTGACCTATTTTTATCATGAAATTTGGCAAGAAGCAATGTCTCATAGTTTTCAATCACGTTAATTACCCACGTTCCCGAGAAAAAATTAACCTATGTCCTTCTCCACACCATAGGCTATCTGCGTACCAAATTTCATCGCAATCGGTTCCGCGGCTTAGGCGTGAAAACGTAACAAACAAACAAACTCACATTTGCATTTATAATATGAGTTGGTATATGCATAGATTTATTATTATTAGTATCTTCTATACTTACTGTAAAAGACGCCATATCCAATTTATGTAGCGAGTTCATGGTAACTGCACCCGGCTGGATTGCGGCCAATGAATGGCCAAGTGGTGCCACACTGGTTACTTACCACACCCACTGTAACTAAGTACACTACGCACTTACCTACATCACTGACTTATTCATCTATCTAACACAACCTATATTTATTAACACAATCTTATTTATATACCCTCTAGGCTTCGTATAGGTGGGCAACTAAAGAGCTAGATTAGCTTATATTTCTTTAATAGTATGTTTTTGAAACATGATAAAAACAGGTGCTATTTAACCCGAAATATACCCCCAAAATAAATATGATCAACAACAAGTCGACAAGACATTTTTCGTGTTCTGTCTGTGTCTTGGCGATTTGTGTTGACACAGCGAATCATTTGGCATAAATTCCCTTCACATTCTTTAATTACATCTTGCGATTAGCTTAGGGACATCATGCCGCTTCAATCGGTCGCGTGATACACTTCCTTTACCTACCCTACACCATTACAAGACAATTGCGAATACATATCGCGTATCACAAACAATTACATGCAATCTTTCACTTTACACAAATGAGAATAAGGTAGAATCGCGCCGAGTCAAATCGAAACGTATCAACAACAATAGGGTATTTGACTGACATTCAAATCAACAACTTTTTATGAAATGTCAAAAAGATAGGTTTATATGGAGTTTTGTATGAAATACAAGCATGTGACGTCATAATTATATAGCATACTCTTTATGGATAGATTGTTCATTAAAAATCTTAATAAGGATAAATTTAATAAAATAATCGTGGTTTCCCCTTTTTTTTTGATGTTTTATACATTGGTAAGTGTTGGATAATTTATTTTTAATACAGGCAACTTCCCAATTTTGGTGGTTATTTATTTTTGGCAATATAAAATGATTTTTTCTGGTGGTAAGTTAAACATAAGCCGTTATAAATTTTAGTAATCTTTACATACTATTCTCAGGTTTTTTTAAACCACTAAGGTGGCAAAGATGCAACTTTTGGTATGTAGGTACTTACAGCCCACCTGATAGTAAGCGGTTACCGTAGCCTATAGATAGACACTCTTAACAACACGGGCAAAGAAAAAACAAATAGGCAAATTTTAATTTATTTTAGTGGAATATTCATTTTGAGAAGTTTAGAATTCAATATATTTAATACGAAAGAGGTGTTATCGTAATTAAAACAATTTTTTATTTACCATTTAAAAAAAGAAAAAGAAAATTACAATTTAGGTATAGGTATCTATTTATCTACCACGGAAGCTTTGTATGGGCTTATATCTGTTTATTGTATTAACCATTTTTTAATATTATTAATGGATATGGTATAAATGTAGGTATTTGACACACAATATGAAAATTGGCATTCACTGTGAAATTTTCATAATCATAGTACATTTTTGAGATTACACTTCATGAATATCGTATAATCTTTATTAATTATTTTATGTGACTGCAGACAATGTCGCGGATTAGGTACAACGACATCTATATATTTCTTGGTGAACTTTTGCTATTTTCGTTCCATATGGTGCTGTCAGTAATCGATAACTTATAGATTTAATTTTGCGAAATAATTAATGAAATGTTAGATGAATAAGGCATAGAATACTTTTTGGCGGGAAATTGCAAAGTGACGTTGCGTTTATTTTTTATTTTTATAAAATCGGTGTATTTTGAGTGTTATTATAGTACATTATGATATAAGTGCGGTTAGTTGAAAATTACAGCCGAGGCGATATTGCTACAAGAAAGCAGAGGCTGTAATTATCAAAGCGCACGTATGTCATACGACGTTTTATAACATATTTGCGAGGAAATAAATAAAACTCGGACTTTCTTAACCTTTTTTTTTTTCAGGCAAAGGCACAAAAACAGCCAGTATTACTAATAAAGTAAATTAATATTTTTGTGTTTTGTTACGGATAAATGGTTGTAATATATGGTCAAAATTAATTAAATTAAAGAATTAAATGTTTATTTATTATATTTTATCTCCTAAAGCTAATTTTATTCATAAAATGTTGACCACTTTTCTGACATAAAAACTCTTTGCTAAGATTTAAAAAAGTACCGTTCGTTTTAGACGGAGCATCTTGATAAACCGTGCGTTTCACCTTATTAAAAATAAAATCGTGCGTTTTACATTACAATAACGCACAAGTACGTAATGAGATACAATACGATATTGAAATTGATGAAATAGTCTCTTATTACCTTTACGAGCAAAAGTGTTATGAAATAATATTATATTCAGGATGTCTCAAAAAACCGTAACAAGTTCTAGTAGAACAATGTATTTTTCACTCAAATTATTGATTGCAAAAATTATTGACTTAATAAATGGATTGTTTCATTAGGTAATTACTACAATCGCAAGTAAAAGTGTTAACCATTAATTTAAAGGCTTCAAAAATATTATCGTTCGATGTTTGGGTTTGATTTTTAATTCGTTTACACTACAAATAAAACACACAAATATCCATTAATTAATTTATTATAATAATAAATGTGACTTAACATTTAGTTTTATTTGTTATTGCTTTATTATTATAGTTATTGTACTTAGTTCTATTACAGAGATGGTTGATCTTATTATAGAACTTTTAGATAGCTGGTAGGTTTTTAATAGGTAGGTATCGTAAACCTAAAGATCCAGATAAAATGTTTTGATTCTATATAAAATAATATAAAGAATTTAGCTACCTTAAGCTGGTCTCTGACGATACAATACTGAGGCCCCACGTTGGGCGCCAAATGATAACAAGAGGCCCCGTTACACAGAAATTATGTTTATAATTTAGTCTGTTGCGCTAAAGTGTAGTTCATAAAGTATTCATTCATTAAATGACATACTGTTTGTAAGATTCTTCAAATCGGTTTCACAATCGATAGTTTCAGTTACAAATTGAGTATCTTATAGTAGATTAATAAACCTACTTTGCAATGTAATTGTTAATTTATTTTGCCATTTTTCTTTTTTTTTTCTTCTAGGTTATCTGTATGTAAACAAAATGAAAGTTGAAAATATTCAAGAACAGAATTATTGTATTGAAGAAAAGAAGAATTAGGTTTCGTTGTATTTGTTAAAGTGGATCAGAAAAAACGTTTTGAGTTTTACACTTTTATTTCCTAATTTTAAAATATTTATTTTTAGATCTTATACAATTCTTATATAAAACATAAGAAACCAGTAAAAGTGAGTTTTTAAATAGAAAATAAGTTATTTTCTCAAATAAATTATACATGGCTACAATTATACTTGTTTTGGAATTTCTGGATCGCACAATAAATAAGTACTTCTAAGAGTCTTTTTTTGTATTTTGTTTAATGAAACTGGCAACATTGTTTTTCAACATACTTATTAATACCATATAAAATAATATAATAATTTTGTTATTAAATAATTGCAACTATCAAGGTATTTGTATGGTAATTTAAAAAATGTTAAACTTTAAAAAAAAACTGTGAAAATTTTACCAACTCATAATTACGATAAGTCACATTAGAAGCGGTACCTTAAATATTTAACGATTATTGAACTATTATTTTTCTCAGAATTGAAATATTTTGAAATCTCATTCTTAAATACTACTGTCTTATTATTATTTATTACACACACAAGTCAACAAGGAGAATAATAGAGTTATTAATAGTTATTTTTATTTAGCATTAAAATATCTATTATTCCAATAACAATATCACAATAACTAGACAATAATAATTATTAATAATACCTTAATAGTAAACTATAACAATCAACAATTACGTTCGATGATACAATGGTGTATGTATTTATTTACTTAACATTAATTCGTATTATTATTTTTATTATGTGCGTAATGATTGATTAGTGATCACGGTAGCGCGCATACACCACTTATAATTTATTTAAATAATAATATTATTATTATTAAAATTATACCATTTATAATAATTATAGAAGAATTACTTTTACTATTATTTATAGAATCATCTACTAACACACGTATAAGTAGTTTAATAGAATATAGAATAATATATATTTTTCATGTATTTTAGCTACATTTGATAGATATAGGATAGCTTGAGTGCTTTTATTCCTGCTATAATTAGTTTTTGTTATTACGTGCCATTATTATTTTTATAATCTAAATACTGGTCGATTATAAAAAGCCATTTTTTGATGCACAGCATTCTAAGAGGTTCACCTTATAAGTAGTCAACAATCAAAATATTGCTATGTAGTATTTTTTCTATATCCAACAAATAATATTTTGCGTTGTTTATACGTACATCTAAAAAGGGTAAAACTATGGTAACAAAACTTTCATGGACTGTAAACATGTAAAGGTTTATCAAAAGATTGCTTGCCTCATACGTAAAGTAGTGTCTTTAATTATTCTTGTTTATACATTTTGAATAATTATTAATTAGACATTTTTATTGGCTTCTAAAAATATTTAAAAAATAGCACAAGTTAAACCTTAGTGGTTGTTGGTTGCTATTTTAATATTAATTATCCTGTATTCTTTTGTATAAATAAAAAAAAAATTAAAAAAAAAGTTAGCTCTTGTGGGCTTGCTGTTTAACTACATTTTATATTTTTCAGGTTTAAAAGTAATGTATTTATTAATCCAGAATAATTATATTTGGGTGCCAAGTTTAATTTGATTTTCAGGTGTCAAATATTTTTATTCGTTACGAAGATGAGTAGCAAACATACGGACATACACACAAACATTCACATTTATAATTATTATATAGTAGGATAATATAAGTTACTTGATACCAATAGTAGTTATTGTATTTTGTAATAAAGCAATCATTAAATTGAAACTAAAATTATAAATCTGAAGTTATTGTGACATCCAAGCAATTCATGCTAACCAAAATTAATAATAATTTCGAGACTTATAAAAGAGAAGTTCTTTTTATAAAATGCTTAATTTTTTACAATTTTATTGTATAAATCACTGACACTACTTTACCATATAGGCATGCAACGAATACAATTCGAAAATTTGACAAAACCCACAACGAAAGTTTTATTTTAATAGTTTATTGAATTTTAATTTTGGACATCGTCTGAAACGAATACAAGAGGTATAATTTCCTTATTATGATTTATACGAATAATAAAGCACAATGATATAGCGTAATAAATGCAGGACTCTTTTATGTTTGTTATTATATCGAGATGCAGCACTATTGGTTGGCAGTTCATATTAACAGTCAGATCCTGCTTATCTAGCCATAGATAATTAATCAAGCCTTAGTTAGATATTTTTCATAAAAAAAAAGAATCAATAGTTTGTTGACTATTTAGATTACAATAGCATGTTTCGAGTATCTCTTTTTATTAACATAAACTTTTAACTCCAGTATTTTTCAAGGAAATAAAGCTTTATTCATGAAGGTGTAACAATTGTCGATGATATATAATTTTATTATTGTTATAATGTGGACGCACAAGTTTATCCATTATTGTGAAATAGCCAAAATAAAATATACCTTAACAACGCAGTTGTATTGTCATCATCCCTGTACATAACACATTAAAAATGTGGAGACGGATTTATTTTATGTACCATAAAGTCAGTTCATACAGGACTATTTTCAAAAATAGCCCTATATACTGATAACAATGATGAAGCGTAAAATAATAATGATCTTGAAGAATTTGTAACAATCGATGAAGTCATTATTGAAGATCTTATAAATATAATCGTTTTCTTGAATACCTATTAGTATCTACATCTATTGATAGCAAATTTGATTTCTATTTATTATCATTATTCATCCAAATAACTATTACTTTACAATGGCAATAGATTAATAAATATATAACATGAAACGTTTCCATATAACATCACAATATTAGCTAAGCCAATACGTTATTGAGATGTGACACAATTTATGAATAGATTTAATATTATACGATCCTAAGCTATATTAAATATTAATATTGTCTAATTACATCGTTTAAATTTAACAAATCTAAATCCATCTAGCGAGAGATTTTATACAAGACATGTTATACAAAAAATAAATAACTATAGCATACTGATTCATTATATCCGATATGTTAGGCAGTAAAGTCACTAGGCCACATAATATTGGTAGAGACAATCATCAGCATAAACATACATACAATAACGATGTATATAATGAATAAGAATATAGCTTTAGAAGCTATCAGTCCGAAGGTAGTTGTGATGTGAGATGCAAGTTTAAAATTCATCTTACAACAATTTTCATAATAATTTCATATGTATATTTATGTAAATTATGTTAACAAGCAGTGATACGTGACAGAGATAGATTTTTGCTTAAATAGATTCTAAAATTAGCTTGGATATATTTTTTCCTTGTACTCGAAATATGAGTTCATATCTAACGCCTACTGACACCAATAATATTGGTATTTTCACAACACCTTTACATACAATCTTAATAAATGTTTTAAATAGAGCACATTGCTTTATATTTGCTCTATCGATGAGGTAACTTAAATACAAGGAACAAAAGTTACAAGCCCATTTATATGAAGATAAAAATTATATATTGAGCATAGAAGCATTGCAAGATATTATATTTAGTACTAATACTTAACTAACAATAAATATTTGTAAAAATCCAAGACGACAAATTGACAGCATTTTCAGTTACACTAATCGTATATGATGTACAGTATAGTAATTGAGACAAAGCCTTACAGCTAAAGGCAGAAGACCACGATAAAGTACTTAGACGCATGAATGGGCTTCTCAACCTTTTTAATTAATCCAACAAACTTGATTTCCATTTGCAACAGCTTACAAATGTACATAACTGCATATAATTTACCTTTGACTCGTCTATTGGCTATCAACAAATTAATGTTCCAACTGCTAATATCATTTTTATTATTTTGACTTACAAATTGTTTTGTAATTAAATGTAAGCAAGTTAAAATGGTAAAATATTACAAAAAATGGACTATGGTTGTTTATCATTACGATAGAATAAAAATAAAATGAAATTGCTTTTTTTAAACTATCTGGATGATACAATAAACTTGTACTACAGTGAATGTGACACAACTCAATTAAGTTTATTTTTAGATGCTGAATAAGACTTTGAAATATTCTACACATTTTAATACGATTAGCAATTTTTATTTCTTGGTAAAACTATCCAAAACTGGCCCATTATCAACCTTTTCCTACAACCATTCAGTCTATAATTTTGATAATTACTTTAACAATACCGCAATGAGATCTCATTTGTTCGCCATTTTGATTTCTCATCGATTCATGCGTCCAAGCTCATAAAAACAGTAGTCATACAAAGTGATAGAATAGAATACAATTATAAAAATGATTATTGTTAACATCAAATTTACAACGAAGTTACGTATAGGAGATTTGTGAAGTCTTTTCTAAAACTATACTGATGTGAACATTAATTGCGCTTTTTTTTGGGAATTGTTTTTGGTCCTATTATTATCTTGAATGATACTAATGATGGAAATCTTTGAAAATACAGCCTTCTGTACAAATTTTGATAAAAGAAGCTAAAAAATGCATTGATTTATGTCCAATTTCTTCAGATTTCTCTTCCAATCCGAATACAAGGTTTCCTTTAAGTAGATCCATACGTTAGACTGTCGTGCAATTAATCTACAAACTATAAGATTCTATAAAATAAAACTAAATATTCACTAGTATCGCATATCACATTATTGACGATTTGATTGTTATTATTTTAATAAAGGATCTGACAGAACTTATGATAAATCATAATTTATAAGTAATAAAATCACTTTGGTTTGTTTATGAATAATAAACAGAGTATTGAACCTGTGATGATATTTTATTATAGTTTGTCCATCCACAATTATTTTATTTAAAAAAATGCAATTTACAAACATAATTAATTGCATTAAACTCCCCAAAACAACTTTAACGGGTGTAGACATATGAAATTCAAAATTTCAACTGCTAAAATTTTAAATTTCATTACTCCTTTTTACATCTTGGACCCCAGATTTATTACAAAATGTCAACAGCAACATGGTAAAACTAAATTATTAAAAAATATTTTATTTTATCTCTGTACTATTTATTAGGGAATCCGAAAACAATCTTACACTAAGGGTAAACAAAATCCTTTTAAAGGATAACAAGCGATATCAAATCTGTCTTTTATAAGAGGTAACTTTACCTAATAACTAGCAACTAATTTATTTTGTGCCATAATTCGTTGTGCAGATAATGCACGTTTGTATCATAAATACTAACAATGATAATGCTGTAGATGTGTCAAATTGTATTATGGAAGTCAATTATTTTTTGCCTTTATATTTTAAATAGATTTTTTTCACATAACTGAATTTAATCAATTAAATAGCTACGACTAGACTATTAAAATATTTTAACACATATTAATTGTACTTTTGAATATTTCAACAGTTAAAATAATATGGTATAATATGGAAAGTGGTACTTTCTAATCTTTACAAGACATAAAATAAACATGACTGTGTAGCAAATAATACAATTTGACATTTCTATATTATTAATAATATAACATTAATGTTACCGCCCCAATACACGGTTCACACACTCACATATACCTGTTCAAAGCTAAATATATCTTAAAATCTAATATAAATAAAAGCAATCAGACATTCTGAGACAAATACATCAAAAACACGCATGAATAGACACAACAACTATCTTGAACACTTGCATCACTTATCGTACAATCTCACCACATTTCATATCCATTGAATAGTCATAAAGTATTACAAAAAGGAATTTTCTTTATAAGGAAGTAATGGTAAACAAATATTGAGATGATTTGAGCACTAAGTGATTGGAAGACTTGAGCAATAAAGATGGAATTCAAAGAAGCTCTTTTTAAATTACCGTCATCATAAAAGTAAGGAAATAAAATTGAATAGATTTTTCTATGTGTAGAATTACGCACAGGAATTCGTCTGGAGCATCTATTCATCTGACCTGGAAGCTGCTGTCAGTTAGTAAATGAATGCAGGGTGCAGGGGCGGCGGCGGGACTCGGGGCTGCTTGTCGAGGGGCGCGCAGCACGATGGCTCGCAGCAAGGGGTGCTGTATGGTGCTGGTACCAGGGCGTACTGAGTCGGCGGCCCGTAGATGGCCGGTGTTGCTGAAAAGTAATGTTGTTCTTAAAGATTAATTATTATGGAAAGTTCATTCAGGAAGCAATAAAATGTATGTTAAGTATAGAATTCATATAATTAAAAACATCTAAAAAGTTTTTTCGTTAGGTTGAGACTAAAATGGGCATGTTTAAAAGACAAAAATTTACTTTTGACAAAAACTAAAAATGACTTCGAGACAAAGGTCGTGGGTTCGAATCCTACAATGAGCTTGAGATGCCAGTGAAGGAAAACATCGTGAGAAAACCATAGCACGGTGGTAGGGTACTTTGTAGTACCCACCTGGCTGGCTACCCTTCAAGTTGATAGAGTGTCGCTAAACAACTACTGGTGTGTTCCGACAGGTGCATTTAAGAACCAGTTCCTTTCTAGGCATTGTGTGCTTACCACTTTCGCCACATCTTCACTTACCATGGTGAGATTGTGGTCAAACACAGACCTATATAAGGTCCAAATAAATGTTGTACAGTCCTTTTGAGGGATGATAGTATAGGTCATAAGTATTCCGAAAATGATAAAAAAAAAATCGGTCGTAATTTTAATGGTTTTAATTAATGCTTAGTAGTGATGAAGTACAATTCCAGGTTTTTTTTTTCATTGAAATTACGACCGATTTTTTTTTTAAATCATTTTTTTTTAAAAGTACCGTACTTAATTTATTAGGACCTTATATAGTAAAAAAAACCGGCCAAGTGCGAGTCGGACTCGCGCACCGAGGGTTCCGTACAAACTTCGTCCATCGTTCATCCATCATGGGAAATGCACAATTTTATTAATTTACCTTATTTTAGGTTAGTGCCAATTAAGCTAGACCTCTAAATTGTATGAGCGCCCATACAACTCAGAGGGTCTTTATTAACTGGCGTAACTATGTATGTATGGGGACACCCTTTAATTTTCAACCTTTTTTTTATTTTTTGGAATTTTTCCTTTATTTGTGCTGTAAGACCTTGCTTTTTGCCATTTTTTTTTATATTTGAGTTGATTGAATGAAAGGTAAATTGCGGTTTTGGAAGCGTCTCTCGCGCAAACTATTCAGTTTAGAAAAAAAATATATTAGAAACCTTAATATCATTTTTGAAGACCTATCCATAGATACCCCACACTTATGGGTTTGATTAATTTTTTTTTATTGTTTTTTTAATATTTTTGTGTGAAAATCTGAATGCGGTTTACAGAATACATCTACTTACCAAGTTTCAACAGTATAGCTTTTATAGTTTCGGAAAAAAGTGGCTGTGACATACGGACGGACGGACAGACATGACGAATTCATAAGGGTTCCGTTTTTTACCATTTGGCTACGGAACCCTAAAAAACAAAAAGTTTTTATCCATCAAATCAAACACGATAATTAAAGAAATGTAAGTCAAAGTATTAACTTACTATCAAATGGCAGTTGGTACACAGCATAAGGTGGTGGAGGCAGTTCGCAAGGGGTGCACGCAGGCAGGGGCGCTAGGGGAGGGGCGCAGAGCAGCTGGTAACAAAGTGGTGCCTGAAGGGGCGCCGCCTCTGTGCCCAGGACTGGCAGTTGGCTCATCTGTAATTTTAAAATGCATTCGCAGTATAAAATTGCTATTTGGCAGACCTAATATTTCGTAACTATGATTTACCTATTTGTTTTGTAAATTTAAATTATAAATAAAAAAATAGCCCCACGGTTTCACCCGCGTTCCCGAGGGAATAATTAGCCTATAGCCTTCCTCGATAAATGGACTATCCAACACAAAAATAATTTTTCAATTCGAACCAATACCAGTTCCTATGATTAGCGCGTTCAATCAAAGAAACAAACTCTTCAATGGGGATTTAATTTTAGTGGTTATTTACTATTTTTGGCAATATAAAATGATTTTTTCTGGTGGTAAGTTAAACATAAGCCGTTATTAATTTTAGTAATCTTTACATACTATTCTCAGGTTTTTTTAAACCACTAAGGTGGCAAAGATGCAACTTTTGGTATGTAGGTAATGACTTGTAAATAATCTTGTCGATCGTACCTATGCCTAAACCACACTGCCGTATAATAGCTTTCACCATACCTTCAAACAAGAATTTAAAAAGTTATCTATAACTGATAAGATATACACGAGGCAGAGCATAAGTAGATAAATATAAGGTCTATAATTGTATACCTGTTTCCGAACCGCCTGGGCGACCCGCAGACGTCCCAATGGAGAAAACATTACTCCACCGCTCTGTAAATAGAAATAATATAAAATATGTAAATGGTAAAAGATATATCGCAGTTCAGGTAGTGAAAATAACCTGGACTTCTTTGGTCTTAAGTGCATTACGACGTTGATACGTCATATTTGGTATCATTTTATTCCTTCCAGATTTTATGTTGAAAATCTGTCGCTATGCATCTAGTACCCTGGTTATGGCAGCTGCATTTGAGGGCCAGTCCTTCCTAGGAATTCTGTGTATACCACCTTCGGCCACATCATCACTTACCATAGATTGTGGTCAAACACAAGCCTATACAAAGTAAAAAAAAAGGAAGAAAGATTGCGATCAAACATGCTAAAAATGCCAAAAAAGGTATGAAGTTTGTATCCCTTACGCCTATGCTAATATTTGAAAAGTATTTTTAGTGCTACATCAATTATAAAAATTCAATTTATTAAAAAAATACATCAAAAAACCACCAAGATATTTTTGTTTCACAAAAAAAAAAAATACTTTGCAGGTAGTTACAGGCTGTTGCCTTTGAGAGCCAGTTGCCTATGCTTTATAAAGGTCTGCAACACACTGGTATTCCCTTTGGTATTTGTAATATCCATAGACGATGTTAGTTAACAACCGCCTGCTTGTCAGTCTTATCATAAAATCGATCTCTTTAGGACCAAATACTCAAGATCATAGTATTTGAACCCACTACCTTCATCAGTCATCAACGTGCTCACAACACATCCAGCCATGTAGAAAAAATAATGTTATAAAGAGGAATGATTTGTATTTTTGTATGTAACGAATAAACTTAAAAACTATTGGACCGATTTCAAAAATTCTTTTGCCGTTGAAAAGCTACATTATCCCTGAGTAACATGGGCTATATTTTATCCCGGGAACGCAGGTGAAACCTCGGGGAAAAGCTGGCTAAACATAATTATCACGGTATGCAGTAGGTACCTACTCGTTATGCCAAGTTGAAGAAAAGTTATTTCAGAATTCTCGTCATTCAGAACGGAAATTAAGCCAAAGAGAGATTAAGGCGCAGGTGTGGGGGCACGTCGTTACTTTTGTTGGGGTTTTCCGCATTTCTAAGTAGGTATGTCATTTATTTTATTTATCTCATTATGATTCAGCATTTTGAGTGAGGTTGGATTTGGATACGGGATGAAGAGAAATAAAAAAGAGACGGACTCACCACGCGCACCGGGCGCGTGGTGTGATACCCTACCTGTCTCGCCACAGGTCCTAACAGACATTTGTGTGCATAAATATGTCTGTTTTATTATTATATTTTTTTTTTATTTTACCGTTTTACTTGATTCACCATTGTAAGTGATGATGTGGCAGAAGGTGGTAAAATATTAAAAGGACTCTTAAACGGCAGTAACCGGAACACACCGGTGTTTGGCGATTACCGACTTGAGGGTGTTAACCAGCCAGGCGGGTACTACATAGTACCCTACCACCATACTATTGTTTATTAGACACAACATGATATTATAGTTACAAATCACTTTCATATAAAATTAACATTTTAACAAACTCCGTATAGGGTTGTGTTCGACCACAATCTCACTATGTTAAGTGATGATGTGGCCGAAGGTGGTAAAGCCCAGAAGGAACTGGCTCTCAAGTGCAGCTGCCGGAACACACCAATAGGTGTTTGGCGACAGATTTTCAACTTGAGGGTGGTAGCCAGCCAGGCGGGTACTACAAAGTCCTACCACCGTGCTGTGGTTTCTTCACGATGTTTTCCTTCACCGAAAGCTCAAGCTCATTGTAGGATTCGAACCCACGACCTCGCCGCGGCGTCCGACGTCACTACCACTGAGCTATACTCCGGCTTAAAAACCTACTTCAAAATGGGTTTGCACTAAAAAGTATAAAATAACGTCATTAGAACTCGTTTAAAAGTCAGCTAAAGAATTTAAGATTCTGGAACACGTGCTTCCCTTTCGCCGACTTCAAAACGAGTTCTAATATCGTTATTTTATACTTCTTAGTGCAAACCCATTTTGAAGTTGGTTTTACTTTTTGTTAAATGTTAATTTTATTTTTCCATTTTTAGTTTCTTATGTGTATTGAATACCTATTAAGATTTGCCTCTGATCGAGGATATGCCTATCAATAACAGTTGTCGATAATATTGAATAAGATATTTCAATCGCGATATTCCTGCTCCTTTTCGTTGAGGAATTCCGTCATATCTTCAAAGTCCATAATCAGATCATAATAAAATTTCTCATGTAAATTCTCCACCTCTCAAGTATGACCTACCAAACAAAAAAAAGAATCATCGAAATCAATTCATAATTGGCGGAGTAATCGCGTAACAAACATATAAAAAAAAGTACAATAAAATGTTTCTAATAAAATCCTCCCACATACATAGGTAGGTACGCAAACAGAATGACCAACACAGCATTTACGTACAATACAGCCTTTTCAAAACCCGCCTACCTGACCTGCCCGCTTAATGCGACAAAGGCCCAAAGTGCTTTCGCCTGTATGTGATTTGCAACATTGTCATATGAATAGCCACGACCGGAAGGGTATTGATAGAAAACGCCCAAATAGGCCTGTGTTGTATGAAATTAAATTTTCAGGAAGATTTATTTTTATATAGGTATTTATTTACTATTTTTAGAAGGTTTAGTGGATTATGTAGTAACTAACTCAAATAGAATTTTAATCATATACTATGCTTCAACCACTGAATATATTTATTATACAACATAGTCGGCAAACAAGCATACGGCCCGCCTGATGGTAAGCGGTTACCGTAGTCTATGAACGCTTGCAACACCAGGGATATCTATCACTCGCGCGTTGCTGACCCTTCCCCCTTCCCCGATGAGCTCTGGCGACCTTACTCACGCGCAGGAACACAACTATAAGTTATTTGGCTGCGGTATTCTGTAAGGTAAGTAAGTCTGGAGGTACTTCCCAAGTCGAGCTGCTCTTTGAGTGATACTAAATGTTAACTCAAAAACTGTCACTGCGCAGTTCTCTTCAGTCTCAGCGCTTTACTAGGAACTCTATAAGTATAACTGTAAAATTGCATAAAAAAATGTGCTAAAGTGATTCTCGGGTACAGAGAGGTATTGCGTTAAGATTTGTGTGAAAAGCATCTGATTTACCTACTGAAGCATTTAATTTACCTACCTGCCTCCATTGTCAACAAATGAGCCCATACCCGAGTTAATTAGAAAATATTGAAGAAGATTATACTAAATAGAGCTTTGGGGCGTCACTATAAATCGTCTAGCAAGAATGAAGGAATCTCATACAAAATAAATATTATGCTATTGACTTACAATGTTACGTTACGTTAACGTTAGCGGTAGATTGTCTTCGAATATTTATATGAAAGAAATTATGTAAAATAATTTTATTCTTCAAAACACACAACTCAATTAAATACGTATAAATAGTACTGAAAGAAAAAAAAGAACAATGTAAATGAGACAATAACTGTTTTACAGTTCCTAACTGCAAATCCAGTAGGTATAGAAACTCGGCTATAGTACTAATTTTCATTTTCACCCGCGTTCCCGAGGGATCTTGTGTTTTCCCGGGATAAAAAGTAGCCTATAGCTTTCTTCGATAAATGGGCTATCCAACACAAGAATTTTTCAAACGAACCAGTAGTTCCTGAGATTAGCGCGTTCAAACAAACAAACTCTTCAGCTTTATAATATTAGTAAAGATGGTAAACTAACTGACTGTTGATATATCAACGCACAACCCAAAACGCTGGACCTAGAGACTTGAAATTTTGCACATAGATACCTTATACAGTGTATGCATCCACTAAGCAAGGATTTTTGAAAATTCAACCCCTAAGTGAGTAAAATAGGGGTACAGGGCGGAAGGTTAGCTACTAACAACTAAGCGAAACGAGCATTACGATCGTTAACAGCTAAAATTGGGAAGATAAGCTGCGTAAGGGTTCATCACCTAAATCAATAAATACCCATAATCATAAGGAACTTAACCCGCTCGAAAGGGGGGGAGGGGGTTCGGCAAAAATCACGAAATATCACAAGGGGGAGGGGGGGTGTAGTAAGATATCACGTGTATTTATTTTTTCGTCAAACGCGCGATTTCTAAACCGAAAAACGGTGTGTAGTGTGACCTTGACTCGCCGTTGCCAGGCAACGAACGAAGTCCCCGCGAACCGCGATTTTCTAGAATAAAATTAGATTATAGGTACTTTATACCTGTATTTAATTAAAGATAATATTCTAAAAATTTTAAGATTCTTTGAAGGTACTAAAAATACACGTGATTTTGGGTGGGGGGGGCTAGTCTTAAACCTCACCAAGTATCACCAAGAAGGAGGGGGGGGTTAAAAAATGCTAAAAAAACATCACGTGATTAATGGACGGCCCCTTAGTAGGATAGTATGCGAAAGTTATTTTGTTTGTTTGTTACCTCTTGACAACTCAACGGCACTACCAATCGTGGTGTTATTTGGCATGGAGAGAAATATAGCTTTTTATGCCGGGAACGCGGCAAAAACCACCGAGAATAACTAGTTATCCATAATTCGTATGGAGTTTAGATGGAAACAAAACATGGGAGACCTACCTTACTAACTATAACGAGGTGCTTGAAATAAACAGTTTTTTTTTAACCAAAACGAACTTCTGCTTTAGTGCTGAAACCAATGTTGAATGGTTTAATATTTATCAGTAACGTCCCTAAAATAATACAATATAATAAATACAAAAAAAAAAACAAAATTTTCCTTCATCGCGAGACGGGATTTCAATAACTTTGAACTTTTTCCATCCGAGAGTTAGCAAGAGATTAAAAAGGGAGGCTTTCATCCCTACATAATCCTACAAAACGAGCATTACGATCGTTAACAGCTAAAATTGGGAAGATAAGCTGCGTAAGGGTTCATCACCTAAATCAATAAATACCCATAATCATAAGGAACTTAACCCGCTCGAAAGGGGGGGAGAAATATAGCTTTTTATGCCGGGAACGCGGCAAAAACCACCGAGAATAACTAGTTATCCATAATTCGTATGGAGTTTAGATGGAAACAAAACATGGGAGACCTACCTTACTAACTATTTTGTTATGATATTTATACGTCAACGAGGTGCTTGAAATAAACAGTTTTTTTTTAACCAAAACGAACTTCTGCTTTAGTAACTTATCAGTAACGTCCCTAAAATAATACAATATAATAAATACAAAAAAAAAAACAAAATTTTCCTTCATCGCGAGACGGGATTTCAATAACTTTGAACTTTTTCCATCCGAGAGTTAGCAAGAGATTAAAAAGGGAGGCTTTCATCCCTACATAATCCTACAAAATAATTTCACAGTGAAGAAAATACGGACGACACGAGGATCCTATAATCCTCTAATATTAAAAATGTATCTGGATAAAGATATTTATGGAAATGATATTTTGTTGTCCATAGAATTTTATAAGAATTTTATAGGTACAAACAATACTTACCATGAAGTACCTAATCTTTACCCCTTTATCGGAAATTGAGGTAAGAAAGAGTTTATAAGAAATGAAATTATGGTCAAACGAAGCCTCAATTATTCATAACCTACCTACATTATAGTTTACTGTATGCATAGATAAGATTAATAGCATAATTTATAAAATAAACGCAATATTCGAGCCTTTGAATCGATCTTTACTCTCGCTCATTCATAAATGACAAACTGTCTCACTCGAGTAAGAATCTTCAACTCCAACAAAAGTTCTTATAGAATTTCTTTCCAATATCTTTGAGTACGTGAGTCGGCAAGTTTATTATAACAAAGTATCCATAAAAGGTCAGAAGTTCAATGTAAGGTTAAACTTTTCTGAGAAATCGAAAGAGAATAATTTCCTTCACAATTTTATTGTTAACTGTCCGGATGATCTAATTACTTGTTATGCTTTTTGCAAATCTTTGAAAGTTTTCGGGATTTGTTAACCATCCATATGAATGGATGTAGATGGATTTCCACCAGAGATACTTAACGTCTCCAGGATAGAGTATTTTTTTACTGTTTATAGGCTTGCGTTTGATCACAATCACACCATGGTAATGTGATGATGTGGCAGAAGGTGGTAAGCACACAGCACCCACACCACAACAACACAAACACGGTTGGTGTTTGGCGACAGATTTTGAGGGTGGTAGGCAACTAGCCGGGTACTACAAAGTACCTACCCTACCATCGTGCTATGGTTCCCTCACAATATTTTGCTTCATAAAAAGCTCTAGTTCACGGTAAAATTCGAACCCACGACCTTCGTCACCGCATTCAACGTCACTACAACTGAGCTGCCACCTCTTTATATAATCATCGTTTTATTAGACCTAAGATGAGCTAAGCTGAGCTAGGAAAATTAAACCATCCTAATAGCATGGACCTAGAAAAAAAGGCGGATGCCACTTCATAAAACAATTTTTATGTAAGTAGTGTTTTTTTTGTCTATCAGGATTTTTTAGGGTTCCGTACCCAAAGGGTAAAACGGGACCCTATTACTAAGACTCCGCTGTACCAGGCTGTATCTCATGAACCGTGATAGTTAGACAGTTGAAATTTTTCACAGATGATGTAGGTATTTCTGTTGCCGCTGTACAAAACAAAAACTAAAAAACAAAATAAAATTTAACATATAACCAACGTGTTTTTTTTGCCGTTTTTATAGATAATGGTAGAGAACCCTTCACGCGCGAGTTCGACTCGCACTTGGCCGGTTTTTAACTTTTAATTTAACGTCTGAGAAACTCTGAAGTAATACCACATGCATATTGAACATAAAAAGTCAGGGGAGAGAGGTATAGGCAAGGGTCCAAGTCCAATATTAGACGTAGAAAATCTTATAGATTACTAACGATCCCCCGCGGTACGACCGATTCTCAGACCTACCGAATATACACAAAACAATTCATAAGAATCGGTCGAGCCGTTTCGGAGGAGTTTGCAGACAAACACTATGACACGAGAATTTTATATATTAGATTTGATGACCCCATTTGGAAACTTGCGATGCAAGTCCTCCACAAATAACTATTATACTGTGTCAGTATATTCTTATTTTTGAACGCAGGATATTAAAGTCGATTCTTTTTACCCCACTGCGCGACAGCAATGACTGGGTTATGTTTTTCACGCGTATTTAGGATTCTATATACCTTCGAAGCATCCCAACGTCTGGGTGGATTATAATGAACGAGGTATCTATCGACTCGTATTAGCCGTCAAATAGGTTTTATTTTTATTAAAATCAAAATGCCGGCCGTGGAATTCAAAATAAAAAAAATCTGTAATAATGGGGTATGAAATATCTCTTTTAGAAGAGGTCTTTTAAAATCAACAAGATGTTTTCATAACCATTTTACAGCTATATATATTACGTAGAATTAATAATAATAAATATTCTGGGACATTCCTCACACACGGCCATCTGACCCCAAACTAAGCAGAGCTTGTACTATGGAAGCCAGATAACTGATATACTACACATACTACTTTTCTTTTGTAAATACATACATATATAGACAATTACACCCAGACACAGGACAAACAGACATGTTCATGCACACAAATGTTTGTCCTGAGTGGGAATCGAACCCACGACCTGCGGCGTGATAGATAGGGTATCTTACCAACCACGCCAACCGGCTCGTCAACAATTATTACACAACCTGAAAGTTTTGACCAGTCCCGTCTACCTAGAAAGAAGGATGTGATTTAAAACAAAATATTAAAATAGCTTTGGGGCAAAATTAGTAAAATTGGAAGCACAAAACCTCACCTTAGTATTACAAATGAGAAAGACAATATTATGAAGTATCTGTTTTGTTTTTATCCAACCACCGCAATTACAGTAGAAAATGAAAGCCTTGTTCACCCAATGCTACTCTTTATTAGTAATACTGAAGGTTTGTTTGTTTATTGAGTGCTTTAAAAGCTTTTATTGTAACTTAATACTATTGTATGTGAATCTCTTAGCATTTTTAACCTTACTGTATGATACCTACCGGATGATTGTCATAACTTTTAAGCTGCAGGTTTGACCTAAAAGAACGATCGGCCTAAATGTTTCAAAATATCCAATCACAGTTGAAGCCCGTCACAGACTTAGCTATAATATAAGTATAATATAATATACATATATTTCTGTAACGTCACCAAACTATACTCTAACTAGCTTCCGCCCCGCGGTTTCACCCGCGTTCCCGAGGGATCTTATGTTTTCCCGGGATAAAAAGTACCCTATGTGCTATTCCAGACTATAATCTATCTCTCTGCTAAATTTCATCCAAATTCGTTTAGTAGTTTTTGCGTGAAAGAGTAACAAACATACATCCATACTCAGAAACTTTCGCATTTATAATATTACTAGCTTCCGCCCCGCGGCTTCACCCGCGTTCCTGAGGGATCTTTTGTTTTCCCGGAATAAAAAGTAGCCTATGTTCTTTTCCATACCATAGGCTATCTGCATACCAAATTTCATCGCAATCGTTTTAGCGGTTTTGGCGTGAAAAGGTAACAAACAAACAAACTCACTTTCGCATTTATAATATTAGTTAGGATAGTAGGATAATTATAGTATATTATTGCATTTAATATAAATATTATTAGGAATGAAGTGAAAGCAAAATATATTTTTTATTTTTTATAGCATCGTCTCCGTGTGTTGTAGTTTGCTATAATATATATCACTTATAGCTCGGCATAATAATATATACAGGGTGATTTTGTTATAACTGGCAATACTTGCAAAGGTGGAAGTACTCATCAAAATGAACAACTTTTATTATGGGACTAACTGTGAAATCATTAAAAAATTATCAGCTGTTCCATACAAAAGTTCAATACCTACTTGACCAAAATGTATGAAGCAACCATATTATTTTACGCGATATCAGAGTTAGCCCTATAATAAAAGTTGTTCACATTGATGAGTACTTCCACCCCTACAAGTATTGCCAGTGATAACAAAATCACCCTGTATTATAGCTACGTCTGTGATGGCCTTTATTATACCTAACTTACCTAATTTCTATATTAATGTAGTAATTTTTTTAAAAAGAACTATTAACTAATAACAAGTATACATAATAATAATTAATTATAACTAAGCGTAAAAAAAACGTTTTATAAAAAATACATTGGATTTGGTGCTCGGCCTCTAGTTCATTAGGTATTAAGCATTTTTAAATGATCACCTGCTATAAACCCAGTTTTATAATCTGTACTTTTCAACCTATGCACTAAAAAGTACAAACTATGAACCTCTTTGAGAAACTCTTGTCAAATTGCGACTGCGTAGACAGATGGATCTTTTCCGGCTTTCGTAGAGAAGAGGTCGTTATAGCCCATGAGACCTTTTTGAATGAAAAAGTAAAAGGAAAAAATGTTGCCAGCCCAAGTAGTTTTTGAGATTAGAAAAAATCCGTAAACAAATACAGATAAGTAGTACAGGTACAATCTGCATGAGTTTTATTTAACCGATTTATTAGAATGGCTTACTTTAGAGGCACTTTCCTTAGTACTTGGGTAGGTATGTGGCGTATTTTTTTTAAATTCACTTTTCCCACATAGGTTTATGAACATTTGTTATTCACTGTCGCCTAAACAAATATATAAGCAGAACCCTCCAACAACCAGGCACATCACACTCGCTTCATATGGCAACACAGATTACAGGCCAGTCATCGCAGGCTATCGGAAAAACATTACCAGCCTTTTGTAGGCGATTGGCAATCATTAATTATACAGCATGTCTGGTGGAGGTTTTATTGCGAACTTGAGTTGTGAGAGGAATGCTTTATGGTTGCGTATTATTTTTATTTCATTGATTTTTTGAGGATTTGGGAAAAATTTTGAAAGCCAAGTGCGACTGTGGTACGATTATTCCCGGGAGCATTCTTACTTATTGGTTTTGGTGAAGATAGTCATAGAGAAGACCTTTATGTCGATGAAGAAAAAAACGAAATTCTATTATTTTCTTAGTGTAGGCTCAGCTTGTTTGCCCTGGTACTATATTCATATAATTAAAACTAATTAAATGTACTGATTTCTGCTTGTCTATTTCTTATCATTCTGGCTTTTACGTAATCGAACTCTGATTGTGTTTGACCTGGGGGGGGGGGGTGGTCAAAAAAGAAGCACGAGCAATATAATGCTAATGCAATTAATTTTTCCGAATTTATGAATTAAACTGTATATAATGTGACTATTTTACATAAAACATACTGAAATAAGTAGGATCTACCGAGAATTCGAAAAATGAATTGCATTAGCAATATTGCGCGGCCTTTTTAGAGGGCCTTTATAATAATTCGATAACCTATAAATAATAGTTACTTACTTAGCATATTTCTAGGCTCTGTGCAAATAAAGAATACAGCCAAGCCCGTATGCAGCATGTACCTATGCCCTGTTAGCATACATGCTATGAGCGAGATAACACGAGTCTGTTGTTTTTGTATTTCAAATCTAAACGTAAAGCAACAAGGCTTGTATTTCATTGGTCAACAGTCGTTTTTAGTCGGCGTTACATTACTTTCTGCTGTATATAATATTGTCGATGTGATAAAAGTGGTTTTGTAGCTTTGTTACGAATTTATAAGTGCTTAAACAGCACCAGCCTTCATATTAAGCACGAAATAAACCTTTCCATTAGGTACATACTCGTAGTAGCGACAGAAATTTGTAATTTTCCTCGAAACACAGGTCAGAGGGTAGATTGAGATCTCAGCAAGAACAAAATGAGTACAATTTGTTATTGTGTCGCGTGCTCTGGGCGATATTGGCCTGAATTTGGGCTCACCAAGCCATCGGATAGAACTTAGTTAAAGGAAAGCGAAAAAACAATATTTTAAAAGGACCTTATTCGCTCTAGTGCCTTATGCTTCGTTCGATAACTTTTATTAATTTTTATTTTAAGTTGTAGTGATTAGTAGGCAAACGTTTCAGATTTATCAAAAAAAACTGTGGACCTATCATACAAAATGTCCGAATTATAAAAGTATATTTTTTTATACTAGGTAACGCGAGGCTGTTAAATCTTATCAATAAAAAAAAAACCAAAATTAAATATTTTCAAAGGGGAAACGCTACCGTATTTTTGTTGTGAATAAATTTGGGAAATTTGAAACAAAATATTCGTACGCATTATTTTAACATTTCACAAAAATTTCAACACATTTCAAGCATACCAATTGACATTATTTGTGAAGTGCCTCCCGTCGCGGCGAGGACATTCTGAACCTCCTCGAAAGCGAGGGATCGTCTCAATACCTCTTGGAATGCCGGGAGTGACTCTTCGTTGTTTTTGAAGGCATTTTTCTTTAAGCCGCCACTCTCAAGATACTTTGTGTACGATTTTAACAGGAAATGCATTGAATATTCAAGTTTCTTTGAATGGAGTTTTTGTTTGTATGTTATAAGTTGATATGTCAAAATAGCTAGCTTTCGACCCCGTACCATTTCGCACGCAATACCCTATTTTACTCCTTTAGAGGTTGAAAATAGGAAAATCCATGATTGGTTAACCCTTACCCTACGTGAAGAGATTCATTCTAATTTCATGGTTCTATTAGTTTTGACTCTGCGTTTATTTCTCAATCATTCAGGCTTTGTTCTTTTATATAATATTAATGTTGGATAGTTAGATGAAATAAAATTATTTATATTTTATTGTATGTTACATTATGACGCAGCAACGTTTTTTTTTTCATAAATAGTCGCTTCACGTACCTATACCTGCTTTGAAAAGAATATGAAATAGTAATAAAACCGTTCGCAATTTTTATAAGTAACTGAATTTGATGTAAGGATTTAGTACTGAACATCAGATAGATAGTTCATTAATTTTTATACTTCTTTTTACATATAAATGTAATTTTTTGTAATGATTTTTCACTTTATATGCCACAGTATACAGTTTCATTTTATATCTTACACAGAGTAAGTAAATATGTACATATTTTGTTTCTTTACTACCAATAGAAGATATAGGCAAGTATTTTAAATATTAATTAATTATCATGACCAATTTTAAAAAAGTTTTATATTGAATAATGACTCCATGTTTTTACGGTCCTTAAAACAAAAAACGGAACCCTTATAGGATCACTTCGGTGGCCGTGTGTCTATCAAGTCTCACTAATTATAGATCAAAACTTAAAAGGTACTTCCCGTTGACTTAGAATCATGAAAATTAGCAAGTAGAGCTTACAGCACAAGTAAAGGGAAAATTCCGAAAATTGATAATTTGTGGCTACATCACAGCAGGGATGTGAAAAAATAATCGATTAATATGACAATCGATTTTTTTTTTCGTCTCCTAAGTTCTAAGTGCCTTCGCAAAGAACAAAATGGCGTTCATCTTTGAGTCCTGGGTATTTCGAGGTAGGAGATAATATCGATGACATTGAGTGAAAGTGAAAATCACAGAAAAACTATTTATTGCGATTACTACAAACTAACATTTGCAGTTGGAGAATTCACCGTGACGTATTTCGATATAAGGAAGAAATAGACGAAATATCTACATACAAGTTTGTACGGAAACCTTGGTGCACATGATAGACTCTCACTTCATCCGGTTTTTTTATTTGGATAGGTTTTATTTGATCACAATCTAACCAAGGTAACTCATGATGAGGCCAAAGCACACTAAGCCTAGAAGGAAACTGGTCCTCAAGAGCATAATGTCTATGATGGGAAAATAATAATATTCCTACGAATAACCAAACAGATCTAAGAAGAACTTCAGAAAAGAGCAAAGTTCAATGACGCGGGGTAAAATTACAAGCTCAAATGAAAATGGGAACTTGGCAAGGTGGAAAGTGGACCAAGGAAATATAAATATGGCCAAGAGAGGATAGATTAGGATAATGATTATATGGCTGAAGGTTATCAGGTAATTTAACGAGAACGAGGGGAATTGGGGGCTATTTTCATTTTTTTTTTCGAAACAAAAGTCTATTGTTTTCAAAAAGAAGAGTAGGTATATAAGAGGAATTCCAGAAGCGTAAATATTGGCCTTCAAGTGCAGCTTTAACCCTTAAATAGAAATACCTATTAATAAAATACAACTTTTCGCATTAAAACCTTTTAAATGGACACAAAAAGCAAAATATATAATTTTTTCAGATTTTTATTAGCATTCTAGATCATATTTTTAAAACTTGACTTTTGGTACCACCATCCAGGAACATTGTGTACCACTATCTCATTTCACTTGCTCCACTGTGTTTTTAAGTCTCAACTTGCAGGCAGGCGTCACATATTGACTATTTTCTGCTATATTTCAAATAATGTTCTTTTATTGGCTTACAAAATGGTACTTTTAAGTATCGACATTGTCATTTGTACGTTCTGCAATCGGGTATTTGAAGTATGTTGCGGGATAGTAGGCAGTACGAATTAGTACCGCGATACAGGAAAGGGTTAAGTAAGCCTTTGGGTGCTCAAAGTCAAAGCCATTTATTCAGTTTAGGCCCTAGAAGAGCACTTATGAACGTCGAAGCTACTGAAGTTACCACCGATTCGGAAGTCGCCTCCAAGTAAGAAGAACCGGCAAGAAACTCAGCAAGGTTAGATTTTTTGTATAGTTACCTATTTTTTTTGGACAGTCTGACAATGTTGGCTTTTTTCCATTAAGTACGCATAAACACACAAATGTAAAGAAAAATAAATACTCAAGAACACATAACTGAAGGTTTGGATCCAGTGACTCCTAACGATAGGTCCAAGACGTCAAATCACCTGGAGGGAATCAGTTAGTCAGTTTTAGAGACCGACAAACGTACGACATACTTTTTGTAGGTCCGATTATCGAACCTCTGACTTGCTGTCTTACTTTATCTTCATAGAATGTAAGTATATCTAACTCTTTCCTCTACTTTTTTAATATATCCTTTTGTAGTATGGGAAACACGTGTTTTATTATATCCGACAAAAGTCGGTCACCGATTGTATAAAGTATGCTCCCAAATCTAAAAATCACCGAAAGATCTTTTATGATCTAAAATGGCTTTGAACTTCATTAAACATTACAGAGGAGAGAGCGATATTACTATCTTAAAGTGGTTGTTATCAGTGATAAGATTGTAAGACGTTTGGAAGACTTACACGCGTATTGTTGATACCTACGTTATTTAAACGCGTTTGTTATTTCTTAGCACGTATAAAATGGAAGCCGGTGTTATTTAGCCAAAATAGACCTTATCCATGCGTAACTATAAAGAAACGACGAACCGAAAATGCATAGTGCGAATGTATTTCTAACACCTATAATTAATGGATTAAGGAAACGGCTCATCTGATTTTGATACGACTGTCAATAAACTATGCCTAAGAAAAAACTAAACCATCAGTGAAAGTCTCATCGAAATTGGATTAGCAGATTCTGTGATAAGCCCATTATTAACAGGTGTCAAATTCTACCCACCAGACCAGATCTATCTATCAGTAAATTTGACCTAAAAACCGGGAATGTTCTGAATAAGAGTAATGCTTCGGAGAGAGGACATATTACTCCAGCAATGGATTACAAATTACAATTATGATAACAGTGAAAATTAAACCAAAACCTTTCGATGAAATATAGAAAGAAATTAAAGAAATACTTTTTATTGACCCACAAAGTCGCAACACGTGTACCTACATGCCAACAAATTCATCTATTGTAATCTTGATACCTTGATAAAGACGAAAATTGATGATAACCTAAGAGTAGGTTTTGCTACAAACTTACCAATTTGAACGTAGACATGACCTAATTTTACGTAAATATAACCCAACAAGGTAACCGTGCGTGAAATCAATAATTCCTTTATTAAAATATCTTAAATAAGTACCAACCTAAACAAATAATTAATTCTGTGAAAGGAATTAATAAGATTATCAAATGAGTAGATAAATCTACAATTATACGAATTTAAACTTCAAATAATGAGAACCATGCGGTTAGTCAAGATAAATTTTAATGTCAAAGGTGAAATAATAAAGTCCCAAATGTCTGGGCGCAAATTAAATATAAACTACCTCCCGTCAAAAAAAGTACCTACCTATAATACTTATCAGTATTTTTATCAAATCCAAGACATGGTTGGTCATCATATAAATTAAAACTATAAAGTTCTGAACTAACCTGTTTGACAATCAATCTCGCCACTCTTGGACTGGCGAATGTCACAAATCCGTAACACTTCGACACACCAGCTCTGTCGTAAATGACCCTTGCGGCTGTGACCGTGGCGAAGCCAGAGAAAAACTTCCAAAGATCTTCATCTGTCGTGGTCAATGAGAAACCACCCACGAAGATCCTGTTATGTATCACTGTACCAAACTTCGGCGCGTCTGAAGGTGGCAGGGTGTCATCCGTGTCTTCTTCTGGAGAATTTAAGAGTGCCTTCAACTTTTCATGAGGGTCAGCATTCTTTCTATTGTTCGCGGTGCTCTCTTCAACCATATGGGCGCAGCTTGCAGACTCGCTCCTAATATACCTTTTAACACCACTCTCCATGTTTCAAATATCCTGTTTTACTAATTCGACATGTTCCCGTGTTTACTAAACTAAAAAACTAGCGTTAACTATACGGACACTGATGTTCAGACCGAAAAAACAACTGAATGTAGAGTGAAGCGCGAGTTTATCGATTATTACTTAGATTGTTAACGTTAGGTATAGGTAGGTTGTATGCGCTGCGCCGTCACACACTGGAGATTCGCGTGGATGTTATTATAATGTTCTTAAAAAAAAACAAGGCGTAAGATAAGATAGTGATTTGAGATTTTTAAGATACGCACTATAAATAGTATTTGAGCTATTGTCGGCCGCTATTTTTACTGGGCGAGGTAATTAGGTCACCGGTTGACACCTAGCGAGCGGTTTCCCATCATGGTTCTTATCTCCGACGTAATAAGTACCGTTTTGCTTGGAACAGGTGGCGTTGACTCTGTACGAGAGATAAATCTCAACTACTTATTAGCTTGTGTTATCTCGCTTAGGTATCTTGCGTTTGAACCTTCAAGGACTCAAAGATAAAGTTTTGATGTGCACAGGACTAAAAATGTTGAACTCTAGTGACCGTTCCATAGCAGGTAATTAATATATTTACCTAAACATTTCATTTTAATTACTGGTGTAGAAATTTCCATAGTGTGAATTAAATTAAATTTTTGGATAAGTTAATTAATTGCTTATTTTAAAAATATTGTTTTATGTGATAACGCAATAATAAAACGTTTTTATGATATTACTCAGTGTTGCAAGTTTTTATAGACATCCCTAATGGGCATTCAGAATACTGAAAAAAGCTGCTAGTCATACCGCCAATTTAATTTCACTTATTTATACTATAATATTATAAATGTGAAAGCTTATGTGTATTTTTAAAAAGACATTCATTAGGGCTCAATTGCGATGCAGCAATGGTTGAACGGATTTGGATAAAACCCGAAGTGCCTGGGGAACGCGGGTAAAAGTGCAGGGCAGACGCTAGTTAAATTTTATTAAGATAATAAGGGGTAATAATATATTAAGGGGTGCTATTACTATTATTTATTATCAAAATAACGAGGTAAGTATTACGTGAAATTTAAAGGTAATCATGTATATTATTTTTAGTATCTTATCTACTAAATTACATATATAGTTTTTTTTATTTATTTTTGTCGAAATAATTTGCTGCCGCTATAAGTTTTGTTTAATGAATTTGGTATACCGATGAAAATTAATGTTATTGATACCATGACATCACTGGTTTTGTTATAAAAATATTATCAAGGTAATTTCATTGCTAACTATGGCAACATCGAGTTCCGCTCTATCTGTCAGTCAGTCTGTAAAGTGTAATGTCAGTATAAATAACTGTCACAATACGTCGTGAGAAACGGGTTGTTGTGAATTTTATTTTTATTGTTCAATTTTGCTTTCCTTGTGCTATTTCCTTTCAATACTACTCAATAGCCGTGATAACGGTACTAATGATAATAAAAAAGTGAGATCCATGATTGGAACGACTTTCCAGTGGCGTCAGACGTTTAGAATTTTAGTGCAGAGTTTCACGAAGTTTTTTACTTGAATTACTGTTTCCGCCGACAACAACAGAGTAAGTACCTATATTAGGTTTTCGCACGACCTGAATATCCTTTGAATATCTTTTCAATCGAAATATACTAATTGGTGGTATTTATTTCGGAAACTGTAGTTTTTAGACGACTTTTTTGTCAGCAATTTTTTGGTTTAAGTGGGTACCTTTTGATTTTAGTATAAATGCGTTCAGGGTATACGTAATAGGCTGTTTGTTATAGAGGTAAGTATATTTGATTAGAGTAACAAAACAGGTTACATCCAAGTTTTGCTATGAAATTGAAGCTGTTTGTATAGTTAGAAAGTGTATTTAGACATTGGCATTAAAGCCCTGATTTACAGTTAAGAGTTAAAATTACGCGATTGTTCTGTTCAATAATTAATTTATTAGTGGTATTTAAAAAGTATGAATCTCATTTCATTTTATATTTGAGTTAATCATGCAAATTCATACATACTCAACATTTGTCACTGAGTGAGAATATATATTAGGTATGCCATTTAATGACCACAATACTGAATAACATATATATATATATTTTTTTAATAAGCTTGGCCATCCAAAAAGGGAACGCTGCCAGCCTGTTGGGAACCTTGCCTATCAACAGCAGTGAGGGCTTGGGAGTTTTTTTTTTATATATATCATAGTTTGTATGTTATAGATTGATTGTAAATCTAATATATATTCTCATGTCACAATGTTAGTTGCCATACTCCTCCGAAACGGTTCAACCAATTTTTATGAAATTTTGTGTGCATATCGGGTAGGTCTGAGAATCGGTCAACATCTATTTTTTGAACCGCTACGCGAGTGAAACGGCAGGGGACAGCTAGTAAGTTATTATTATATAATTATAATACTTAAATTAATCACAACACTCATGCTCCTTTCTATTGAGATTTTCCATCATACCTTCAACATGTATGGGACTACCTCAAGATCTACTTTAATAACTTGACTTGTGATTCCTGGATTGTTTTTTTTTTCGTAGATAGCTTTAGGATGTCCAAAATCAGTGGGTTAAATCAAAACTTACCAAAATAATATTCCCAGTAAAATAAATTGAATAAAAATAAATTAAATTGATATTAAAATAAGTTCTCTATACAAAACTAATTAAGTTTTATATAAATATGCATGGAAATAATTATGTATAAAAATTAATATATGCTCATCAAATATTGTTTTGCTAAATGCCTTCTTGGCTTTATGAAGGTCGGCAACACATCGACAATCCCTCCGGTATTGCTAATGTCCATAGGCAACGGTAGCCACTTACCATCAGGTGGACCTGCCTGCTTGTCAACCTTATAACGTAAAAATAAAGAACCCAAAATCTATAATTCTAAATTGGCTTGAGTTTAAGCATCCTTCATCATTTAAACATTTTTTTTTCATAGTCATTGTCAAAGTATTTATTCAAGGAGGGCACATTTTCATATATTTTTTTATGATTTGGTCCCATAAGTAAAAGTTGTTCATATTGATGAGTACTTCCATTCCTTAAAGCACTGCAGGTGAATCAAAAATTACCCTGCATTTAAGCAACTAAGTATGTTGAATCACCTCCGGAAGATAGAAATATCCATTTTGGCGAGAAAATAGGGTGACCAGCTTAATCAAAAAATTCTTACTAATTTTATTTAATCTATTTTGATCTGAAAACTTTGTTCAATTGTAATTTTAATGCTCCGTAAAATGCCATTAATTAATCTTTAGCATTAAAGAAGTTATATAATAGGTATGTTGTTATTTGAATCGTCAAATTTGACATGTTTTATCAGTTCCGTTAAATTACCTACCAATGAGTATATAATATATTATATATCCTTATTTATGTAAATAAATCTTATACTATTATTCAATTAAAACTGTAGTGTAGTTATATTTTGAGGAAATATTAATTATTTTAAGTTCTGTATTATAATTCAATAAGCAAAACATAATGTAACATTATGTTTAAAAAAATATATTTTTTCCTACTATCCTACTTCCTACTAATATTATTACATGTGAAAGTTTGGATGGATGGATGTTTGTTTGTTACTTAATCACGCCAGAATGGCTGAGCGGATCTGGATGAAATTTGGCACAGAGATAGATTATAGTCTGGAATAGCACATAGGCTAGTTTTTATCATGGGAAAACAAGATCCCTATAGCCTATAGCCTTCCTCGATAAATGGGCTATCTAACACTGAAAGAATTTTTCAAATCGAACCAGTAGTTCCTGACATTAGCATGTTCAAACAAACAAACTCTTCAGCTTTATAATATTAGTATAGATATGATTTATATGAATGAAGTCATTACATTGAGTAATAACTGTTCATTTTCCTCAGTTATGATTCCTTATTTGAAATATTTTATTTATAATATTTATATAGCAACTAGCTGTCCCCCGCGGTTTCACCTGCGCTTTCAACATAAGAAGTAGCCTATATTCCCCAATAAACTGCCTATCTAACGCAAAAAAGAGAATGAAATCGGTAAAAAGTCGTTCTCAAGTTATGGCGGGACCAAGGGAAGTAAGGATTCATTTTTTGATATATATTAATGATATAATTTCAAAAATAACTTTCCGCCGTCTAATTAAGTATATAGCCCAAAATAAAAATGAAAATAGTTAAAAGTAAAATAAAAATTAAAGTTTATGACATGTTGAAGTGAAATCTAATCTAATACCTTTAAACGAGCAATTCTACTAGCGGGCCCGACAGACGTTGTCCTGTCCAAATTCGATTACAACGCCATCTACCGGGTCCCATTGTATTTTTAAACCACCCAGGGACCCACTCATATATACACACAAAATTTCATCCAAATCGATCCAGCCGTTTAGGAGGAGTTAGGTGACAAACACGCATACAGAAGAATTTTATATATTAAGATATAATCTGAATCTCGGAAACGGCTCCAACGATTTTCATGAAATTTTGTATGCAGGCGGGAAACCCTGCATAAAGATCAACATGTGATACAAAACGATCGATTTATCGCCCCCTTTAAATCAATGTAGCTAGGTTTCATTTTTAGAAAACGTCGTTTAAAAAAAGTAGCTAAAGTCATCCAGGTACTAACTTATTAAATAAGGACCGTCCCTTGGTTTTATTAGTTTGAGTAGGTATACAATTTCATTGTAAATTGTATCTTAATGTAGTGAAGATAAAAGTCAAAATTGCTATGTAATTTTCTGAACTCACTATGTAGAATAATGTTGGACAGAGATAAAATAAATATAATAATTAAATATTAAGTTACAATCAATCAGTATCTAATATGGCCTTACGTAACGTTTGGCTATTGACTTACTGCGGAAGGAAGACAAGGTAAGTGCATGCGCATATCTTTATCAGGCCGCGCGGCCGGAGCGGGCTGATTCGTATCACAAAAGTCGCTTACCATCTTAAAATAAGAAATTTAAAAATATATAGATATAGTAAGTATGTAGTTAAATTGTTGTGGCGTATGTCTTTTAAAATGATTTAAAAAATGTATTTCTGATACCGAGCTCTTTCATTTCATGTCACACGATGCACTAGAAAATTATTATTTTTAAAAGCTTTTATTTAACTTGCAATGTATGTATGTAAGTATGTTAGTTCGGGTGAAATCTTTGATCTTAATTTTGAAGTAGATATCTTCAACCGATTGAGCTGAAATTTTGTATACACGTTTAGTTTGGAAGACAATGTACGATTTGGTGTGTGACATCATTCTAAATCCAATATGGTGGACCATCCAAGATGGCGGAATAGTTATTTTTAATGCATTTCTATAATATGGATATCAAATGAAAGTACCAATCTAGTACCAATTTAATTGTGTAAATTGATCTGCTAAGTTTATTATATTTTCAATTTCAAAAAACGAAAAAAAAAAAAATATATATATTTAATTATCTTATACTTAATAGATATTATTATTAATATTCGAGATAATTAAATATTGAATATTTTTCGTAAGAAAAATAGTATTTATTATCGAACGCAAAAAAAAACATTGAACATTGATCAGGAAATAACAAATGTGTACATAAAATAAGTAATTAAAACAGTAAATGATACTATATTATAAATGTTATGGGTTTGAAATAACAACTGCACGGTTACCATGGTAATGAGGTATTTCAAATAGGTAACGGGAAGAAAATTAAAACAAAAAAAGACTAAATTTTAAACTGTCACTAATTGTGAGTAGTCTGAAATATGCATCTTTCTTCCCGCAAACAAAAGAAGAAATTCAAACTTTCGGCCTCGGAATGATGAAAAAAATATTTTCTTCTTTTTAGAGCGTTTAAATAAAAGCTTTTTTAAAAATGTTTTTTTGCTTTTAATTTATTCTAATTTACCTCCCAAAATGAACCCCTAAATTCAGATTTTATTAATTTACTCACTGGTCTGAGCTATCATCTCCTATACACTTACAAATACTTACACAGTATAATTTAGCAGTAGTATTTTTCCTCCCCAAAGTCAAGATGTAGTCCAGGAAGAGACTGCGCTTATCACAAGTACAAAACGCAACATTGTAAACTCAATCCCAATCAATTAAGTGCATGGAAACTAACCAAGGTCATATAGAAAGCTGTAGCTGATAACTCTCAGGACAATTACCTTGGAAGGGACTGTAAACATGTCGACTTCATAAACACATCAGTTAGGTATTAACCTCCATTTCTTGTGATAAATAGGGCAATTAAGTATGTATCATATTGAGTCATCGTTATTGAAGGCACTGCGCACAGGTAGACAGTTTTTATGTTGCTAATAAATGATGATGTGGCCGAAGGTGGTAAGCACAGAAAGCCTAAAAGGGGTGCTGGTATGAAGTGCAGCTGCGGGATTACACCTATTAGGTTCAATTTTGAAATTATTAAATTAAAACAGCAGTTCCGAAATAAGTTTTATTTCCATTTAAATTATTATTTTATAAAATCAACATATAACAAAGTATGTATACAAATAGAATCTAATTTCGTGGTTTTAATACTTAGATCAAAATCTAATATATTTTGAAATATCACGTCACGAAACTTAAGACCCCTCCCACTCCCACCCCTTGTCACATAATGTCACACTTCGGCGACTCCCTCCCCCCCTTTACGTATGACGTAATTTATGGATGGCCCCAAAGTTGATAAAGTTGCAAGACTAAAGTACGAAGGGGTGGTCTTCAAATGATGTTTCCAAACATAACCTTTCTAAAAAAATCTCTGTGAAAGATGGTTGGTATAGAAGAATTTTCTCTTATTCCAAAAGTCATTCGAGGGCATTATTTGGATGATGATTTGAGGGAAGCTTAGGAATGTCTTAGAAAAATGGTTGGTCCTATTATAGCTGCATCTCTTATACTAAGCGTTTTTTTGCGGTTCCTCTCACTTGATCTCAAATCTACTACGCAAACTTATTTCCCACCTACATGCGCATTACATTCTGGTAGTCATTATTATAATTTGAAGGCCTCGTTAGTTGGATGGTAAGTACTGCAATTAATTACAGCACATCAATTTGCGTTAATAATCCAGATCTTGGTCAAGTTTGATGAACCAGATATTTCTCAAATAATTTTATGATGTACTTATCGAAAGAATATATTACTTGCGCTATGGCCAGATTTTAGGTTCTTCGAAACCAATGTCAAATTCGATATTTGTCTAAAAACATGGCGGATCTAAGAAATACTTACGTCATGTTTTTCAATGCGAATAAATAATGTCGATCGGACAGAAATAACAACTTCTGACAATAAAATATTGCATATTAATTCGCAAACTACAGTCATACAATAAAATTAATTCAGAGATTGCACACAATTGAAAACGGTGACGTAATTTAACGCATCATAACATGATTGTAACCTATAGTTGTTTTGGTACAATCAATAGAATTGTATTAGCTCTGGAATTCGTACTTCATGAGTCGTGACGGCTTCCCGGGACTTTTCTTTGGGGTTTAAACGTGTTTTAATCAGCATTATCTTTAGATGAGATGTTTAGCGCCAAACGTCAAAATACCTTGTCGTAAATTTTTGAGTCTCTAGCCTTCCTCTGCGGCTTTAATTGCAATCTCCTATTTTACCCTCTGTGGGGTTAAATTTCGGAAAATTCTTCGTTTAAAGCCTTACGCTATAAGAAGCTATCCACATTCCATGAATTAATGTCAGATCTTAGTTACAAACAAAGGTATTTATGAACTTGAGCCATCAAATTGCAGCAAATGATAATGTCATTACAATACGGCTAATTACTTTTGCATTACTACTACATTTGACCTGTTCCTTTTTGTGAGTTCTCCTCAGTTGAATGCTGACTTCCGAACCGGTGGTAGTTTCAGTAGCTTCAACAACGGACTAAACAAAATCAATGGCTTTGAATTAGGCCATCAACGACATGTCTAGATACGTTTACTCAATCCCCCTTATTCAGACCTGCTCGGTTGCGGTTCCGATCAGGTAGACAAGCCGATGAGTGGTCTACTGAATGGGATGGTTCCTATTTTCTCATTTCCGACTTCCATTTGGAAATTCGATAGGAACACGATCGCGGCGAAATAATTCTGCGACTAACACAGTATGCGCCTAAATTTAACGAAATAAAATCGTTCTTTCCGAATGGAATGGCAACCGGATGGGTCTGAATAAGAGGGAATATCATAATTATAAGTCACATTCAATCGTCCATCCTTTTGTCGTTTCAATGATCACCATTTATGATCTAGGTAGCAACTGGTACACACGTGAGGTTATTGTTCAAATACAAACATTAATAAAACTTCTAACTTACAACATTATCTAGTGTACACTGACCTTTCTTCGTTAATTTAATAGCACAGTGATAAGAAGACAAACAAGATGAATAACAAATGTATTGGTGCTTATATTTGCATATTGTCTGATAATTGCAAAAATAGTTTTTTTGTCAATAGGTAGATAAAAGGTCCACCTGATGGTAAGTGGTCCCGCCAGGAAGATGGCCGATGTGTTGCCGACCTTGAAAAGTAACGTACATGTTTTCAAATGCCGACCTTCGTGGTCGTGAGTGTAGCAGAAGGTGGAAAGCACACAGCCCAAAAACGGAAAATGGAAAATGGAAACGGAAATAATCAGTACCAAATTACAAATGTACCGACTTGGAACCGATCGCAAAAATGATTACTGAAACGATGATTTACTGTTACCCAACATAGTGCGACTTGAATTGATTGATGCGGTTAATACATGCTATATAAGGAAAGTCAAGTGTGCATTCTCTAGGTTTCATGTAACACCAACTAACTGCTAACTACGTATGTAGAGATTCTCTTACGAACACATCGTCACGCCTATCTTTCATTGAGGTACGCAGAATGTAAGATTAGATTTCAATTTGCTACCCGTTTGATATAACATCACTTTCGCTTCATCTATATATTACAATCTTCGGCTTTCGTCACTTCTTACTAGATTCGATTTCTACCAGTTATGCCCCCTCCATGTGATTACCCTCTCTCTCTCTCTCTCTCTCTGTCTGTCTTTGCATGGAGAGGATATAACGCTTTTTCCTTTTTTAACTTCGTTCCTTCCTGGCGGGGGACCCCCGATCGCACACATTTTTTTAATCCTTTTTAAGAACACTGCTTTATTTATGAGTAAATTCTATTTAATTGTTTTATAGGATGTTGTGGGCTTGTGGGTTTTAATGCTCTCTTCCAACTATTCTATGTTGTAGCAATTGTTACTATGTATTTATCGTTCCGTCAACTAGATAAAGGACGAAACGCGGCCTGCAATTCTCCATACAAATGTATTCCCCTATTTTCTTCCTGGATCAATCAAATCTAGGTCTGCTGTAGACACGCCCCTGTCACTTCCTTTTTTTCAGTAACTTATTACTAAAGAAAATATGACTCTCCAAAAATCCCAAAAAGCCCCGTTTTTACCGCCGGGATCAGACGACTAAGTACCAGACAAATTTAAATTAATAAAATAAATAATCGGTCTGAGCTGCAGCTGTCCTTATCACACTCTACGAAGGCAGCGCGACGGGGCATTCGTTTCTTCAAATACCTATTTTTCAAATGCCTCGCAGCCTGCCTTTCCTCATAATGTTTTCATTGATAAATTTAATTCAAATTCGTTCACCCTTTACGCCATGATGGAGTAGCAAATAATAACAAACTTCCTAGTTGTATTTCTCATAAATTGTCATAATTTTAATCTAGTTCTTCAGGACAGTCCCGCTAAGTCCCGCCGCAGTATGCTTGCGTCATCATGACACATGATCACTTATTGGTAGCAAATGTTCTGGGTACCATATTTCCTGGTTCATAAGAGAGAATACGATCAATATATAAATTTAAATAATAATGAAATCACAAAATTATTAATTAAATTAAAAATTACTAAATTAAATTAATAATTAAATTTAGTATTTTTTATTAAGTAAGTATTATAATTATTATCCTGGGAAAACATAAGATCCCTCAGAAAAGCGGGGCAGGCGCTATGACCTTTTTAACGTAATTTAACGATAGTTATTTCAATTGATCGTGTTATAATTTAAGTTGTTACAAGAATGTAAAAAATGCAGCTCGTACCTACTATAAATAAATAAATATGCTGGGACACTATTCTATCCTCACACACGGCCATCCCCAATCACAGTAGAGCTTGTTCTATGGAAGCCAGATAACTGAGCCCCGAGCACGAACATCTATCGTAATCGCAGCGTCATCGTGTCGAGTGCCCTAACTCAAATTTGTATGGGAATTTGAAAATCGAAAGGTCCCAAACGTTAACGGACCTGCAAATCGGCAGCACGAACACATTTGACAGTTGCTACGTTTTCCGACGTCACGATTGTGAACGTTACGAATACGCAGCTTGGTATTGAATTTGGTAGCAGGAACATATTTTGACGTATGGTATCGTCTACTCGCTAGCCAGCTAGCGTCAACCGTCTCGCCGCCATTTTTTCAGTGACAGCGTTTCTTAATGTTATTTTCACGTGTAGTGGTAGGTATTGGTAATTTTTTTTTTTGTGTGATGATTTAAAAAATTGTTATGATTTTTAGTTTATATTTATTATTTATAATCATATTCATTAATTTTGGGAAATCAATCACAACATTCTAAACATTAAATAGGGAAGCCTCGTGTCCTTTTTTTTACTACTATACGAAAATCAACCATTTTGATTTAACAATATTTTCGTGCAATTTCTTAGTCATATGTATTTTTTTTATTAATTATAAATGTTGGATTACAATCTCACCATGATATAAGTGATGACGTGGCTGTAAGTAGTAAATACACGAAGCCTATAAGGCAACTAGCTCTCAAGTGTGACTGCCGAAACACACCAATAGGTGCTTGGTGATAGATTTTCAATTTGAGAGTGGTAGCCAGACATAGAGTAAGTACTACAACGTACCCTACCACTATGCTTTGATTTCTACACTGAAAGATCAAGCTCATTGTAAGGTTCGATTTGAACTCACAACCGGCATTCGAGAATTATATTTAAATAGTTTATTATGAAACTTCATAATAATTGTAATAAGATTTGTAATGAAAGATAAATGTCAATAGTTTAAGTTAAGTGAAATCCAATCCATTAACACTGCTAAAACAATAACTAAAAATTAAGGATCACCGTGTTAATTTCCTTCGGAGTCACAAGACTTCATGTCTTACTATTTGTTATTTCTAAATTCAAACCTATAAACTTAGATCTCCTTGCTAAAAATAAAAATAAATTAAAAAAGTATCTTCGCGCGCTTTTTTGCCTTTTAACAATTTTGACCAAATAGACTACGTTCAACAATTTTTATTTCTCGATCAAGAATTGGACTGGAGAAAAAAACAATATACCCGTGGAATTTTGTTGTTATATTATTTTTTATTTTTATCTAAACATATCAAATATGCAGGTTCTTTATTTTATTTTATGTTTTTGTGAGTAAATATTTTAATTTTGTGTGTTTGTACATAACATTAAAATTAAACATTATTGCTACAAAATTTCTAGACGAATTTAACGTAGCTCGCAAGCTGGGTATCGAGTTGACGATACAACTTCTGTCAAAAATGACACCTACTCGACACGATAACTTTACCAAGGCGATACGCAAGTGGTTCGTGCTCAGGGCACTGATATACCTACCTACTACATAATTATACAACTTTTTTTTTGTATACATATGCTTATATAGATAATAAGCCAGACTCAAGACAAACTTGCGAAAGTCTGTTTATAGTATGTTTGTTCGTCCTATCACGCAGAAACGGTTCGACATGAGTTTTTGCATAGATATAGTTTATGATTGAGACATTTTACCGATGACGTTTGACTTGTGACTGTAAACTGACGTACAATCTACGTAGATAGAGTTTGTGCCACCAAAGAAGTCCCGTGAAATTGATTAAAATCGATCTTCTTCTAAGATAGAGGTGAGTTTTCAGGACTTCTTTGGTGGCGCGATCTCTACACCGTTAGTCGTGTCTGGCCGATATGTCTGGCTGTACTGGCCTTCAGATTATTTACACGTCTGTATTTGGTTAGTACTATTACTTATTCTGTGGTATTTGGTTAATATCCATACTTTTACTGTCAGCTGAATAATTTTGCGAAGCGGTATTTTTAATTTCCTAGTAAATTTATAAATTTGCGAATCTTGTTATTTTCCGGTGACATATATATTTAAGGGGATGATAGCTCAGTGGTAGTTTCGAATACCGCGACCCAAGGCGTAGGTTCGAATCCTACAATGAGCCATAGCGAAGCATGGCTAAGTTTAACGTATAATATTAAGTACTGGCTGTTCCCCGCGGCTTCACCCGCGTTCACATTTAGAATTAGAAACATTCACATTTATACATTTTAGAAACAATCACATTTATAATATATACTAGCTTACCGCCCCGCGGTTTCACTTGCGAACGCCTATTTTACCCCCTTAGGGGTGGAATTTTCAAAAATCCTTTCTGAGCGGATGCCTACATCATAATAGCTATCTATGCCAAATTTTAGCCCGATCCGTCCAGTGGCTTGAGCTGTGCGTTGATAGATCAGTCAGTCAGTCACCTTTTATATATTATATAATAGATTTATATATAATATTAAGTAAGATGAGAGAAAATAAATAAATATATAATTCTTATAACTGTATGTCTGTCTGTACGTTACTGATTGTGCAAGTGAGATATGTTCGTTGGTCAGTGAGTCATTCGCATCACTCTCGTGTGTCGACTAGTTATGAAATTTATTGAGTGCGGTTTGTGCTATTAAATTTCTTCTACTGCGTTATTGAACTGATTTTATTACTTAATGTTTAGTTTTATATGTATTTTATAGTATAAAGAACTAGCTTTGTTTCATAACTAGTTGTTCCCCGCGGTTTCACCCGCATTCCCGGGATAAAAAGTAGCTTATTAACCTTCCTCAAAAATTGGGCTATCAAATGGAAATTTTTTTTTTCAAATTCGACTGGTTGTTCCAAAGATTAGCGCGTTCAAACAAACAAAAAAAAAACTTCACCTTTATATATTAGTATATGAATTTTGTCAGAGGACTAACAAGTAGGCAGACGGTCCATCCGATGTTAAATGGCCACCGTCCTTCATGGACATAACGGCCCATCTATGTAGTATACAAAAAAAATACAATACCAGGGCACTCAGAAAGTTTTGAGAAAAAAAGTTTTTATGTATGTGACACTGGCCAGCTATAATTTATTTAGAAAACAAAATTATTTACAAGTAAAAATACAAACATTCCAATTACAAAACGTCCCTCCACTTTTTTTAAGAGCTAATTTGAACTATACAGGTGCTGCTTGTGGGGGCTGGTCTGCTTAAATTTGCTATCTATTTATTAACTATGTCACTCATCATTTTGTTTCTTTTCTTTTTTGTTATAACACACATATATTGTCAGTGAGACTAGATAAATAATTTAATGTAATAAATCTGAGTTGGTTTTGAAAAGAGTAATTGCTGAGTTTCTTGCCGGCTCTTCTCAGTAAAAGCAACCTTCCTAACCGTGTGTTAGAGTCAGACTATTCATAAGTGCTTGTGAAGGCCTATTTGAATAAAAAATATTTTCATTTTTATTTCATTTTATCGTGTCTCATTGAAAAATAGATATGCGTCAGGAACACTTTCGCGCGATGATTTTTTATGATTTCAAATGTCGTCTTAAACCGGACGAATCGTAGGATAGACTTCAAATATCATTTATTGATGAAGGCCCTTCTAAAGCAACCGTATACCATTGATATAACGAATTTCATCGCGGTCGACTAACTTTGAGGGATGAAAAACGAAGTGGTCGCCCTTCGACAGCTGTTACGGAAGGAAACGTGCTAGCAGTGAAAAAAATAATTCAAGAGAATAGGCGAATTACGTATGAAGAGCTTCAGCACATACTGCAAATTGGATCGGGAAGCGTTCACGAAATTCTACATGAGCATCTTCGCGTGATGAGGATAGTTTCATTCTGGGTGCCGGTTGCGCTAACAGCGTTCGAGAAGGCCATAGAAAAGGTGTCTCGCGGCGGATTGGAAAAAGTGTTTCGAAAATTATTTTAAACGCATGAAACTTTGTATAGATACTGGCGAAGAGTTCTTTGAAATGATTAAATAAATAAAACTTAACTCATAAAACTTTTTTTAAAGTTTCTCAAGACTTTCTGAGTACTCGTACTCTTGACAAAAATACTTCGCTTTGATCTTGTACGAGATACCTAAACAGAAAACCTCAACGTTTACAATTATATCAATTTCCCAACTACTTTAAGTTCACTACGCTCGGGTACTTTTAAGGTGAAACTAAATCTGAATTATGAACCTAACCATATTAAAATGTTCAAGTTGTTTACAGGTAAACCCGTATGCGAATCATCAACGCAGGGCCCCGGCGGTGCGGGCGGTGCGGGCGGTGGTCGGCCCCGGCGGTGCGGGCGGTGCGGGTGGCAGCATGGCGGGCGGCCCCGCGTGGTCGCGCCGCGTGGCAGCCCGCGCCCGCACGCTGCGAGCGCTGGTGCGCGACACGCAGCGCGCGCTGCACGACGTCGCTGATATATTGAACTTTGGTGAGGAAGGAATACCCACGGATATTGTTGTTATCGAATCGATTTCAATACTTTTCATGAAGATCACCAAAGAGATAACCAAATCTGAGTAAGAGATCTCTTCTGAAATTTGGCTTGGCCGCATCGTTAGCGGCATAGTTAACTGTAAAATAGCGCCTATGCTCTACAAATTAAGAGTCATAAAACCCATTGTGTCAGTTCTACGTTAGAAATGACCCGTTGTTATCTCACACTTATCTCTAATGATAATTCATATGTAATATTGAAAAAATGAAAATGAAAAATGAATTTATTTCAGCAAAATACACACCAAACAAAAGATTAGGCATAACATTTACAGATTACACAGAAAAATAAAATATGCATAATGCTGGAGGTCTTTTCTAGAAAAATGTGCTAATGACTTTCACACTAGGCAAAGCCTGTAACGCGAAAGCCAATGGGATACTTGCCCTGATAGAAGAAACCTCGGGTATAAAAATCCTTACAAAAAAAACAAAAATAAATTGCAATTAAAATTACTACAATGTCTATACAAACCTAGGTTTAAGTTAAAAGACAATTTTATTAAAAGAGAATGAAACATAATATCTTGGCAAAAAAAAAAACAAGAACAAAAACAAAAATAACCCATTATAATACAAAACGTGAAGATATTCGACTTTGATTCAATGTACGCTGAACATAATCACATATCTTCTAGATATAGTAATAACTACAGACCCGCCCCGGCTTCGCACGTAAAAAACATGTAGGCGTATAATGAAAGAAGAAAGAAAGAACTGAACTGAAATTAATATCTAATCTTCAAGAATCACTCCGTCCAATAGTGAAAACCGCATGAAAAGCCGTTCAGTAATTTTTTAGATCATCGCGAACATACGTACAGACAGACAGACGCGGCGGGGGGCTTTGTTTTATAATTATGTAATGATAAGTATATCTTCTGCATACCTAGTATGAATATCTGTTTTATTCAATTAATTTTTTGTTGATACCTTTCTTTTTAGGGTTCCGTACCCAAAGGGTAAAAACGGGAACCTATTACTAAGACTTCGCTGTCTGTCCGTCTGTCTGTCTCCAGGCTGTATCTCAAGAACCACTATAGCGTAGAGAGTTGAAATTTTCATAAATTATGTATTTCTGTTGCCGCTATAACAACAAATACTAAAAACAAAATAAAATAAATATCTAAGGGGGGCTCCCATACTTCGCTTAGCTTCACATCCGATGAAAAGCCTGTGTCTCTTCGGTTCATAAATTATTATTAATCCTGTGCTTCGTTGCTGTAAAAGAAAGACAAACCAAAATGCTTCTATTTGATCATTTTCCCAATGCCTATTTCATTCTCTAATCCTCAAAAATTTTACAGACAGGTTTTTGAAAGGTTTATATTTTCATCTATTAACTCTGAATTTCTCATCATTCAGGATACCTACATTATCCAAAAAACACATTTATAAATATCTCACCCCCCACTTGCAGAACCAGAAATACCAGCAACAGTCCAAGAGATAGGCAATCAGGCCGTCCGATCCACCGCCCTGGTGGTTCTCGGTACCACTCCCTCGGCGAAGGTCAGACTCTTGCACTGCCTGCTCGGGCGACGTCTCCTGCCCGATCCACTGCCGAGAGGATGCCGATGGGTAAGTCGAACAATGTAAAAACCACTGGTTTCTGTGGACGAACGATGCAAGTCATAAATAATAGGATACAACGAAAAAATTCTTGAAAATGTTGCCCCAAAAAACTTATAGTTTGCCACAGTCAATTAATTATAAAATTCAACCCTAAAAACATAGCAAAAAAAATGTCTAACGAAAATCAATGAAAACAAGAAATAGCGGTGTAGTAAAGTGCAACGTTCTTTAGTCAGATAGTTATCAATAATACTGGAAAGCATGACACAATTTAAAATCAACTTTATTCGTTGCGTAATAAGGTGTAACATTTATTGCAGCATAGTCTCGCATTGACGCGTCGCTCGCGCATCTGGTACCAAATCAATTGACCATTTATAATACTAGCTAAACCCGTGGCTTTTCCATTTTTTTTTTATTGAGCTAAAGCTCATCAATAGCTAAACAAACTTATAAACGTACTTAGCTATTTTGTCTTTGCCTATTTATATAATAAATAGCTTCTTTTTACAATCTAGGTTCGAATCCAGTTCGGTAGCACGACCCAGGTGCACCTAACTCTGGGCAACTCAGAGTTCGAGCTGGTCGAGGAGCTGGAGTGCAACAAGAGGCCCTGGGACACGCTGCCTCTTGAGGTAAACAACATCCTATTAATACACCCACTGCAGGGGCTATTCATAAGTTCCAAAGTGGAATGTGTAAATAGGTTGCATTTGCTTCCAGCATCTAAAAAAGCTACACGAAAATCCGGTCAGTAGTTCTGGAGAGGTGCGTTAACAAACAGACAGACAGAAAATAATTTAAAAAATCGCTACTTCTATTACTCTTCTTTAGTTACCCCCTTTCTATATTTATTACTTTTTTATCTTCAATGTACAGACACCGGGATTCTACTGTTGTATTATTTATGTATACATAGTTCAAATTTCTTTCTGCTTCAGGATCTCCTCCGTCAAGACCAAGCTGATCTCACAACAATACTAGAAGTAGAAATCAACAACCAATTCCTGAAAGATGGCCTCAAAATCATCATTCCCCCGGACATTGAGTCCGACCCTGGGGTCTCTGACCATCTCACATTAAAAAAAATCCACGCGGAACTATATTCGAAACGGGACAGCATATTAAAAAGTGTGAACCCTGTGTATTTGTATGGTATAGACAAAATAGGGAAGAATATCTTTTGTGATAATATTAGTGGTTCAATTATAAGTTCACGGACTAAAGAAGACTTTTGGAACATCTTTAATTTGTACTATATGACTCGTGTTGGTAATAGTGGTGATGATCAAATTGGTGAAGTTGGTGATGTTGGTGATGAGTGTGTTCAAGAGAGAGTGAGGAAGAAGAGGTGTAGGGAGCCGCCTGTATTTTCGTCTGAGGTAATTTTTGATAAGTTTGTTTAGTATTTTAGTTGCATAAATATATTTTCTGCTTAGTAATGTTTTCCTTCATCGAAAGTTCAAGCTCTTTGTGATTCAGACTAATGCTGTAGCGGAATCTCACCTCCGCTTCCGCAAGAAATCGTACCTCCGCCTCCGTTTCCGCCTCCGTAAGTTTTTTGCGGAGTTATAACGGTTTCTTAATTTTGATAATTAATTACACTAGTTTACTCTCCATCTGGGACAGTCGAGTAATAAATGATTATATTGATCTTTTCCCTACCTTCGCTTCCGCCTCCGTTAACCTCCGCTTCGGAGGCCGAGCTCTTTACCTCCGCATCCGCCTCTGCTTCCGCTAAACTCTAAACAAATTAAAAAGAAAAATCTATAAAAATATGCCTTGCTGAGTTTCTTGCCGGAGTCTTCTCAGTCCAAGTGTATTCTAAACCGGTGGTAGAATCATTTCAATTTATTGTAGCGTTCATAAACAAGTGCCTTATTAGGGCCTAATTGAGTTAATTCAGACCTAAGACCTTCGCCATGGCATTCCACGTCACTACCACAGCTATCATCACATATCTTTATTTCCAGAACTGCCTGGACCTCCATCAAATCAAGGATATAAATCCAAACTCGCAGCTGCTTTTCATACTCTTCGCTGACAGCACTGACATCAATAAACAAGCGACAGTAGACACAGAACGGCTCTCAGTAGAAGCCACTGAGTCTACTGAGGATACCGTATACCGTTCTGAGGAGCTGCCTGAATCTGATCAGGGGCTGATTAAGGATGGAATTCTTAGGTTAGTACTCCAGACAATATAATACCTTTCTACTAAATGCATATGAAACGGTACTTATAACAAAAAATCATTTTTATAATTTTTTGTCTGTCTGTTTGTTGCGGTTATTCTCCGAAACAGCGGACTATGACGGGATTTTATCTAGAATTTTTCTTTTTATAAAGAATTTGAAAGACGTTTTTTTCATTTTCAGGCATACAACAGAATCTCCGGGATATAAACCTATCTGTGATAATAGAAGACTGTATGAAGAACAAAATGCCTTTATGAATGAATTACTCGACCAATGGGAGATGATGTGTGAGCTTTTTACTCTTAAATAAAGTCTATGGGCCTGTTCCACAGATTGCCGAAACGTTACTTATCTGATACATTATTCATTATGTTCTTTAGAAATTAATAGAATGATACGGCCTTTCAAGATATCTAACAGACAAGTTATTGATAACTTATTGGTAACAAACCATAATAATTATATTTTTATAATTTAGTATTTTATAAAAATAGCGTCGCTTACGAAAAGGTAATCGTAGATGGCGCCACCGTAATACAATACAGTGGCGCCTCCAGCGGCAGAAGTTGGCAACTACTTGTCGTTACCTCCTATACTGGGTGATTTTGTTATCACTGGCAATACTTGCAAGGGTGGAAGTACTCATCAAAATGAACAACTTTTATAATGGGACTAAATGTGAAATCATGAAAAAATTATCAGCTGTTCCATACAAAAGTTCAATACCTACTCGACCAAAATGTATGAAGCAACCATATTATTTTACGCAATAACAGAGTTAGCCCTATAATAAAAGTTGTTCACATTGATGAGTACTTCCACCCCTGCAAGTATTGCCAGTGATAACAGAATCACCCTGTATAATTGATTTAACAGTAAAAAAAAAGTGTCTGTGTACTTATGTACGCTCGTAAGAAGTTATAGGTACTTCTTTATTATTTTTTTTTGTACTATCTTCATGTTTTACTGTGTATGGGACAACCTGACTATGTTGACTAGCTAACTTCATGGTGTCGGTTTTTCGTGACGGTGTGCGCGCGCATCGTAAAAATTTACTCTCATAATTTTTCCCTAACGCGCCAAAAGAAGTATAACTTTTTTTTTTTTTTAATACTACTTAGGTGGCAAACAAGCTTACGGCCAACCTGATGGTAAGCGGTTACCGTAGCCTATAGACGCTCATAACACCACGGGCAAGGAAAATACAATTTTATATTTTCCCTGCCAGGGGTATCACTCACGCGTTGCCAACCTTGAGACATGAAGTTGTTAAGTCTCCTGTGCCTGTAATTTCACCGGCTCCCATACCCTCCTAACCGAAACTCAGTAATACAAGTGCACTACTATTTCACGGCGGAATTAGATATGGTGGTAGTACTTCCCCGGCCGAACTCAGCACTAAGAGTTCTACTACCTTACAGCTTCAATAAATACTGTAAATTACTCATAATTAACCCTATCAATTTACTTTCCACATTTTTTCCAGCAAGCCCACCCCTAAAAAAATACGTAAAAAGTCAATGGATAATATTACATAGTACAGAATTACAACGTACAGTTGACCACAAAGCTCTAGCACCGTACTTAACTAATGCGATGCAGAACGCGAGTGAAACATACGGGAAAGGCAAGAGTGAGGGAGACATCAAGACTGTTAAGAGTAGGACGGCGCTATTGAGCTCCATTGTGAAGTTTGCTACGGATTGTTTGCAGAGTTACTTGTTGGAGTACTGTACGCGGCTTAGTGAGGTTTGTTTATAAATTCAATCTATCCTTTATATCTTGTGCTAAATGCCTTGACAGTGGTCCATTTTAGCCTAATTTTACTTTAAACACATTGTTTTAATATTATTTATTCAGAAAAATAGATTTTAATAATACTTACGGGCGATTAGTATAGAACAATAAACTTTATATTCTTGGAATAAGGTTAATTTTCGAAAAAATATATTAAATTTGCTTATTCCCGGTGTGCTTGGCAATGCCTTTTCTTGTTTTATTGGAATGAGACAGCCGATCGAAACACGATCGCGACAAATTAATTCTGCGACTAGCAACATCAGCCGATCGGAATGGCAACCGAATTGCTCTGAATAAGGGGGACTGTATACCACTGCTTATAAGTTATAACGACATAACTGAGCAGACTTATGGAGGAGCAAGGTGGTAGACTCCTCCATTGAAAAGGGGAGATCTTCCGCCAGTCTGGGTCCCACTGCAGATGTTGGATTCTTGTATATATGCCAAGTATTCAGAATTCTTTGTTAGCGCGATGTCGAATCTTGTTGCGCCATCTATCCACGAATAGTAGAAGTGTTGATAGATGTCGCTACTCACTTAATATTTTTGGCAGGCGCTAAAATATTTTAGCCAATCATAACGCATCAAATTCACATGGGAATCGTCTTCTATTGATCACACGGTGCACAATTTTTAAGAGCGAGATAGCTTTACTCTTGTTGTTGAATTTTAAATTTTAAGCGTAAAGCAACAAGGTCCGTATTTCATTGGTGCTTAGAATCGTTTTTTGATTGATTGTAGATTCACGTTAAACTTCTACAGCAATTCATACTAGCCTCATTCGATATGGCGCGAGAACTGCAAGTGGTTCCCAAGAAGGTTCAGTATGTCGCCCGACAGGAGCAACAGTTGTATGAGGTTAGTGACAAAGTTATTTCTTTTTATGTACTTTATAACTATATATCTGACAGGGTTAGTTTTTCCAAAATAATACGGAATAAGAGAGAGATGGAGAGGTGGAGCATAGCGATATGTCGCTCAAAGAGCAGCTCGACTGGGGAAGTACCTCCATCTTAAAGAATACCGCAGCCAAATAACTTATAGTTGTGTTCCTGCGCGTGAGTAAGGTCGCCAGAGCTCATCGGGGAGGGGGGAAGGATCGGCAACGCGTGAGCGATACCCCTGGTGTTGCAAGCGTTCATAGGCTACGGTAACCGCTTACCATCAGGCGGGCCGTATGCTTGTTTGCCGAGAATGTTGTATAAAAAAAAAATTCAAAAACTTTTCACAAATTTTTAACCGTTTGATTTTATAGTCAAGTTATCCTTATCCTTTATTATAGTCAAGTTATCGTTTGTTTGTTACCTTTTCACGCCTAAACCGCTGAACCGATTGCGATGAAATTTGGTACGTAGGTAGCCTATGGTATGGAGAAGAACATAGGCTACTTTGTATCCCGGGAAAACACAAGATCCCTCGGGAACGCGGAAGAAACCGCGGGGCGGAATCTAGTTTTGTAATAATTAGAAGCGGTATTTTTCCATTTACGGCTGAAAGGTTTGTGTGAATGACCATTATCTCACAATAGTAAATGATGATGTAGCCGAAGATTGTAAGCACACAAAGTCTAGAAAGAACTGGCTCTCATATGCTGCCGGAACACACCGGTAGTACCTTGAAGCTGGTAACCAGGCGGGTCCTACAATCCTACTATCTTCGATGTCACGACCACTGAGCTATAATTGCCTTATTATTAATGGTATGATAAAATTAATCAGTCTGATTGGATGTGTAGAGAAAAAATATATAATTAGTGAGTTGTCACCTTTAATTGGGGCATCACTTTTAATTTGTGATTGTCAAAGCTACTGAAGTTACCAACAGCTTAGAAATCAGCCTTCGACTGAGATCCAATTGACCCTAAAAAGATACCGAATAAAACGACCCGACTCTGAAGACTAGCAAACTCTATTAATCTACCGCGACGTTAACTTTGTTGAACCGCAACCCTAAGTACTTAGGTAACCTGGTGTCTAAGTCAAAGACACGAATTTTGATCCGATCTATTATCGAAAATATCTTAAAAAAAACTGTATCTACAGACAATAAACGACAAGTTCTCCGAAGGCGATAAGAAGCAGGAACTGCTGCAAATCATGCACGAAGTCCTTCAGGAGATAAGGGTCGAGGTCAACCATATGGATTGGAGTGTAGATGGTATGTACGTATTTATATCTTATTCCTATCGCGTTGCTTTCAATACATAAGCAATCCCCCTTGTTTTGCTAATGTCCATAGACGACGATGGGTGCTTACTATACGGTGAATCGTCTTACTGCTTTTCAGACTTTTGATGCTAAAAAAAATCCACGTTGGAGTTTTAGCACTTATTGTCATATGCAGTAATGTCTAATTAAGGAGCTAAATGTTAGAAGACACCAAACGATTTTGCAGATCTTCCCTGCCACCAAGAAAGTCGCTTTGTGGTCTCCAACTCGACCTTCTACTCGTCGTCCCGCAGCAATCCAGAAGGCGAGTCCGTCCGGATGTCCGCGCGCGCCGGACACGCGTCCGGGCTGTCCGGACAGGATCTCCCGTCGGACGGCGAGGAGGCCGTCTCCTACGACAGCTACAACTTCGATGATTACGAGATCATTCGCTCTAGTGAAGAGAGTTTTAGTGTTAGCGAGTCTTATGGGAGAGTTGTGGTAAGTGAAAGGGTCTTTAACTTTAAGGGTTTCACCCACTATCCCCTATTTTACACCCTTAAGGGTTGAATTTCGGAAAATCCTTTCTTAGTACACCCCTACGTTACAAAAGGAACATACCCATTACGTTTTTCTAGTATAAGTGATTTGGCTCTGCGTATTTTATCTATATTTATATATATAAGTTTCTGCATTTCATGGTTTTCCAGAGATATAAATAACTTATGCAAAATTCCAAAATATAATCTGCCTGCATACCAAATATCATCTAAATCCGTTTAGTCGTTTCAGGGGAAACAAACATCCAAACTTTCACATTTCACATACCTCCGCGATTTTGTATCGCAATTAGGTGTGAGGAATGTAAATTAGACGAAGCAGAAATTAAACTTGATCTGTTTTCCCGCAGCCGACTCCTCTAGAAGATTCTCCGATATCGTCCCAAGTCAACGACATCCACGTGGAGAACGAGTCAGAGATGTTCTCTCTCTCAAGTGCCTTTCGTTGGAGCACCAAAACCACCGACACCACCAACACCACCAACACCACTTGCACCAACACCGGCAATATATCCATCAAGCAGGCGTCGATGGATGTACAGCAGACTGGTGAGAAATTAATTTAAAAAGAAAGTAATAAAAAATAAATAATCTGGGTCATTCTTCATATTTTGTATGGCCATCTGATGCGAAGGTAACAATAATTATAACAACACAGTTAATTTACCAATATGGCTAATGTCCAAGTTTAGTGATTTTCATGGCGTTTATTTTTTTTGCTTCTCGATTTTTTTAAGGGTAGGAAGTTTCTAAACCGTCATACGTTTATGAAAATTCTTTTATTATTTGCAGTTCTTTCAAAACTGAGTCGCAAGATCAGTTTAAAACTGGTGAAATTCGTCGATTGCCTCAAGGACAATTATTTTGGAACTTTACAAAGGTGAGTTGAATTTCATAAATTGTTGAGCATCAGGTATTACAGTGCCCCGAGCGATCACTATTTATTTCTTTGTATTGGCCTGAGGTCGACCGCAATGATGTAGCCGAAGGTGGGGAAAACAAAGCAAAGAATAGAAAATAAAGTGCTACACGCTTTCTTCGTCTCCATAACTTGGGTCATTGTCCGACCCACTTTAGCCTCGTGAATTTGTTAGGCATTTACGTGATAAAAAAAAATGATAAAACGAAAATTAATTACTGGGGCTAAACTACTCGATGGATTTCAATTATTTTTCGTAGACGGTTTAAAATCAACGTGATAATGCTCGGGTTTCATTAAATGTTCGACCGTTTAGTTCACCTCGTATAGTGTACCAGTAGATGTAGATAGTGACGTTTGCGACAGATGCCTGCAGTCCCTGGAGGGCTCGTGCCGGCGGGAGCTGGGCGGGCGGCCGGCCAGCGAGGCGATGCGCCAGCTGCTGTCGGTGGCGCGGCAGGTGGACCTGCAGCCCTGCGCCTCCTTCTCGCTGCTCAGGGCGCTGCTCGACTCGCTGCGCCGGCTGCTGCACAAGTACGTTCCATTTCCTACTCTCTATATTAAAGAATTATCATCTTTACAGCTCGAAAGCCAGTTTTCTTCCAGGCTCCATTTGACATCATCACCTACATCGGTGAACTTGTCCGCGATTCATGATTTCAATGTTTCTCGTAAAGAAAAACATTTGCGCTTTTCAGCTTGCAGTTTATATGGGGTATAATATAGTGTTGTCATAGATTGGACTTTGATATTATTTGCCAGCCTTCCCCTCGATTTCACTCCCGATTCCTTCGATTATAGATGGACGCTATATAAGCAATTTTAAGACACGCCAGGGTTAACGCCATTTATGGCTTCGTACGCAAAGAAAGAACATATAGGCAGTTCCTATGGTAGCATTATACAGAGCGTGAGATCGTCGCAAAGGGAAGCAGGGAGAGTCCGCCCGACATGCTACCCATTTGTCATAGAAGAGGGCGGTGGCTGCCACATGGGTCATACTTGTGAACAGGTGCTGCTCGTGGGGGCTGGTCTGCATAAGTTTGTTATTTACTTACTCAGCATTATGTTCCTTCGGACGCCATAACACGCAAAATTTTGTGTGAGACTAAAATAAAGTCTTTATGCAATAAATCTAAGCGTGTTTTAATATCCTGGGACATTTCTCACACGGCCATCTAATCCCAAACTAAGCTGAGCTTGTACCTACTATGAAAACCGAAAATTGTGACTATGTTTAATTATAGTGAGTTCTTGCAATCTCCTGAACCGGTATTAGACTCAGACGATCGATAAGTATTTTGAAGGCCTATTTGAATGAAAATATTTTCATTGTGGTGTTGACAGACTGCGTATAGTGGGCGGGGACGGTGCGGAGGCTTGTTGCGTGTTGAGCCCGGTGTGGCGCCGGCAGGTGGCGCTGCACGCCGCGCACTCGCTGTCAGCGCACCGGCTGGCGAGGGTCATCTCTGCACAGGTACTAGTTACTATATACAGAGTGGAAACGTCCTAATCACAATAAATTATTCTGTGTATTCTATACCCTATTCTAAAAACAATATGCAATAAAAACAACAATCACAAGACCAATATTTTAGACTGCAGACAGCTTTTTAGGATTCTTACTTTGCAATCGACCTGTATCTGCGTAAAGACATCAGCAGAGAAGTACTAGACGGTTAATGACCTTTGTCTGCTACTGTGTGAGTTATTGTGATTAGGTCGTCGCCACCCTGTATACTACATGTACCTAGCGTGTTGCGTGTTGAGTCAGCCCGGTGTGGCGCTCAATACTTGAAAAGGAAATCCCTGTTTTAATTTTGTTGAGTATATAATGTACAAAGAGCTTATAATATTGTTAGATATTGGAGCGAATGAGCACAGCCCACGAGCGGTACCAGGCGGCGCTGGCCTCTCTTGAGAGTGCGCTGGCGGGCAGGCTGCACCACACGGAAGACGTCAAGCTGGCCATCAGGAAGAAGTAAGTCACCATCTATTCAGTGTGTGACTATTTGTGATTTTCTTTCTTAAAAACATTGATTCTTATCATAAAAAATAGATTCAACTCAAATATCTCAGAATTTCACTTAGGTGTTTTTTTTATAGGCTATGTTCTTTATTGCGATTTGCACACGTAATTATATTTTTTTTCAAAACGGCCGCCCTTACGGGCTCCATACAAAGATATTAGAATCTTTAAGGTTTTTTTTTTCTAGGTACGCCCCGGCCTTCGCTCGATTATGTCTCGAAAGTACTTCAATGTGTGATCTCCTTATGTACGGAACACCGGAGCTTGGACGGGAAATAGGTAACTATTGAATTCTATATATTTTTCAGAGATATTTTGGTGTGAAGATGTTTTTGTCACAGAAAGACATTTTAGTCTGACTTCTTACCACTTTCAAGTTTAAATTCCTTTGTTCCTTATATGTTATGTGGGCTTACCACCTTTGGTCACGTGATGACATACTATAGTGAGATTGTTCTATAAAATAAACCTACTAATAGAGGCAGAATATTTTAAACTCGGTGATCGGCGAGAAATCAGCGACCATTTAACTTTGACCTCCCGAAATTTCTGCCATTCCAAACGTCAGGTTTGTTTACATTTTTTTTTTCTGACGACCTGTCATGTCGTATACCATGGCATAGACAATTTAAAGCACCTTCCACACACAACCACAGCTTAAAAAACCGTATTCGGTCCGATTTTTCATCTTTTTTTTTACGGTGGTATTAAAAGGGCTTTAGCGAGCCGAGTGTGGCCGCCGTGATTGTGCCGCGGCTAAATCAATACATATTAGAAATAAAATAAGAAGTAGCCAAGATAAGATCAAGATGACTTGGAAAATTATAAATAGTGAAACTGGAAAGGTCAAAGTACATAATCAGCAGTTTCGACTCATGATTAATGACAAATTAATTGAATCTGACCGAGATGTTGCTGACGCGTTTGAATAATTTTTCACCGATATTCCAGTTTCCACTATCAAATCTCTTGATTCTTCTCCTACCCTCGCTTTATCTTTAATAAGAGAAAATGTAACAAAATGTGCAGTATATTTTAATTTGTTCCCCTGTTAACTCTAGTGACATAATTAAAACTTTTAAATCTATAGATTTGAAAAATACTGTTGATCGATGGGGACTTTCCGTTAAACTGTTAATTCTATAATTGATTGTATTGCGCCACATTTGGCTGTCACTTTTAACAAATGCATTGATTGTTGCGTATTTCCTGATCTGATGAAACATAGTAAAGCAGTTCCTTTATTTAAAACCGGTACTAAACTATTTATTATAATTTTATAAACTTTGTTATTTGTAATTAAATAGTTACATAAATTAAATAAAACAAAATACGTGTGGCACTCGGGGACTGCCGCGGTAAAGCTATTGCATAGCATTTTTTTTATCAACTTATGCAATTATAATAATTTATTTATTTTTTATTTAGGCAGTTTTTTTTTCCTTTTTTTTTCTTATTTTTTTTTTTGTTTTCCTTTTTTTTTTCTTCTTTGATATTAATAGATACCTATACACCTATATACCTTCTCACAAACAGCATACACACACATACATACACGTGGGAGGTGTTAGGTTTTTTCGTTACGGTTTTTTTTTAATTAAAATTTCTTGATTCGGTCTCAAACCCCGAAGCCCGCGATAAAATCTATACAATAGCTTAAAATAACAAAGATCTATAAAAATATCCCTTGCTGAGTTTCTTGCCAGAGTCTTCTCAGTCCAAGTGTATTCCGAACCGGTGGTAGAAATTGTAACGTTCTGTTATACATGAGCAATGTACCCCTTTCTGCATACTATAGCCCTTTTCTGTCCACTCAGCATTTCCTAGCCTTAGTAGCATAATCATCCATGCACTCAAGTCAGTCTCGTTCCATCATCCATCCACGCTAGACGGTTTTCTTTAATCCTAATCATATTTGTTTTTTTTAAAAAGCCTTTTACCTAGAGACCTATAACATTTGGTGGCAGCGGTGGGATTTTGAAAAGTCCCCGGTACCGTCTCTTAGTTCCACGCGAAATCGACGTGAGTGAGTGCTCAATTGTGTACGTGAATAATAGTGCACCGAGTTACGGCCCGGCCAACTAGACCCTAGTGCCCGTGAAAGAGACCCACTGCTGCGCACTGTTCGTGCTGCAGCCGGTCTTCTAAGGGAAACATCAACAAGCATACCCAAGGCTTGTCGACACGGACAGCCTATGATCCACTGAAACCTATAAGCATCCACCCGGCGCAAAGATACGGCGCGCGAGACGTTTGTCTACATACCGCTACGTCACGTCACACCGAGCACCGCGATAACTGCAAGGAAATGATTTTTGTTATCGCTCTGTCCGTATTCCAGTAAGTAATTTTTATTTGGTCATTGCGAATACTTAAAACTTTAGTGTATTATTTTTTCCGTTTAAATACTTTATTCTATTTTATTTTTTTTAATCTTGTGTGTACTGTGAAATTAATTAGTCTAAAATGTCTGAGAGTAGAGTCCCAAGCCCGAAACCAGAAATCGCCGTCACAGATACAGACGACGACGGTTTCTGTCCTCCGCCTTCTGGACCTACTACAAGGTCAATTGCAAAAAAGAAAACGATACCTCTTAATAAAGTAGAATTAGACCTATCCACATTATTAAAATTCATAAAGCCATACGATGGCTGCAGAGAATCCCTGAATTCATTTTTGGTCAACTGTAATAATGCATATGATTTAGCATCAGAGCCTCAAAAAGACGTTTTATTTAAATATATACTTTGCCAGCTTCAAGGTAAAGCACAAACTGCTTGCTCTGTCAAAGAGTTTACCAATTGGATCCAACTAAAAGAATTCCTCAAAACCCAGTTTAGCGAGAGAAAGCACTATGCCCATTTGCTTACAGACCTACAGGAATGTAAGCAACAACCTAACGAGCCTGTGAGCCAGTACGCTTTACGAATCGAGACATGCCTTTCGCAATTACTTACAGAAATATCCATTTCACATAGCCATAAGAATAGGGAAATGGTAGGTCGCACAGCAGCCATGGAGGAATTAGCCCTCCATCATTTCCAAATGGGGTTGATACCCCGTATATCAAATATCGTTAGATGTAAATCATCCAAAACGCTTAACGAAGCTATAAATATAGCAATTTCTGAAGAAAAAATCCAACAATCTCTATTTAAGCAGAGTCCGTCTAGCACACGTCAAGAAAGGCCAAATACTTCAAGGCCAAACTTTCAATTCATGCGTCGTAATCAAAATCAGCAATTTTCGTCAAGCCTAAATCAATCTAGGCCAAAGCCAAATTTCTATCCTAATCGTCCTACTAATAATAACGATTCTTCTACACCAACCTGCAGATACTGCAAAACACCAGGACATACTCTGGAACAATGTCGCAAACGAGAATTTAACAATAACCGCTTTAGATTCGATCAAAATCAATCAAGGACACCTCAACGTATCCATTATACTTCCAATACCCCTGACGATGAACATCTAATTGATTCAGTTGAAGAAGGTTATGATACTGTCGATGCTGAAACAAAAAACGAGTAATCGTCTCGTCCCGGTGTCGTACGGGACCTTGCAATTTAGAAACCGACGCCCTTTATCAAATTCCTAAACCCAAATTTAACCGACTACATGGAAATATGTATCCTTCAAATACGTCAACATTTTCGCAGACATCGCTACATGATGGTTTGCAGAAATCCACTGTATCCGTGCAACGACACAATAGTGTTGGTTTGCCAAAATCCACTGTATCCGTGCAACAACACAATAGTGTTAGTTTGCCGAAATCCACTGTATCCTTGCAACAACGCAATAGTGTTGGTTTGCCAAAATCCACTGTATCCTTGCAACAACGCAATAGTGTTGGTTTGCCAAAATCCACTGTATCCGTGCAACAACGCAATAGTGTTGGTTTGCCAAAATCCACTGTATCCGTGCAACAACGCAATAGTGTTGGTTTGCCAAAATCCACTGTATCCGTGCCACAACACAATAGTGTTGGTTTGCCAAAATCCACTGTATCCGTGCAACAACGCAATAGTGTTGGTTTGCCAAAATCCACTGTATCCGTGCAACAACGCAATAGTGTTGGTTTGCCAAAATCCACTGTATCCGTGCAACAACTCAATAGTGTTGGTTTGCCAAAATCCACTGTATCCGTGCCACAACACAATAGTTCTGGTTTGCCAAAATCCACTGTATCCTGCCAGCAACACAATAGTGTTGGTCTGCCAAAATCCACTGTATCCTGCCAGCAACACAAAGGTGTTGACCTGACCAAGCCCACTGTATCCTCTCAGCAACAGAAATGTGTTGATCTGACAAAATCCAATGTATCCGCGCAAAATACAAAATTGCCTCAGACTTTCAAATCCAATATCTTTGAAATTACAAATAATCCTGCAATAATGTTACTACCTCATGTTCTTGTTGAATCTCCTATATCAGACATTCCTTTAACCTTGCTTGTGGATTCAGGATCTTCTGTAAGTCTATTAAAACATGCATGTATAGAAAGACATCCTAAGCTTGTAAGAGAAATAATCCAATTAAAAGGTATTGATTCATCGGATGAATCTATCAAAACTCGAGGTCACTTCCAACTAAAATTACGATTATCTAAATCTAATATTTCACATCAATTTCATGTTATCGATAAAATACACTTACCTTACGATGGTATCATAGGTTCCGATATGCTAAATGCATATAGCTGTAATTTAGATTATACCAATAATTCACTTCACATTGGTAAATCATCCCTGAAATTATATTTTCATGATCCTGCATACTTAATTCCTGCAAGAACTGAAACCATTATCGAGTGTTCTGTTCAAAACCCTGAAATAAGAGAAGGATTAATACTTGATCAAAAGTTATCTGAAAGCCTTTTAATTGCAAATTGTATAGTGCGTGTCAAAGAAAACAATAGAATAAATATATCCGTAGTAAATACCTCTGAAGAACCTGTAACATTAAAATCAAATCTTAATCTAAAACTTACCTCAATTGATCCATTAAAATTCAAAGATAATAATAGCCGTGTTGTGAACCATATATATGCAAAATCGAATAACTATACACGTACAGAAGAAGTTCTAAAACAGCTGCGTGTTGCACACCTTAATAGTGAGGAAAAAGAAGCCCTTTTGCAATTATGTTCTGAATATTCAGATATTTTCCATCTACCCGGAGAAAACCTTACTCATACAAATGCCCTTAAACATGAAATAAAAACAACGACAGACATACCAATCCATACTAAGACTTACCGATTCCCAGAAATCCATAAAGCTGAAGTTCGTAATCAAATTGATAAGATGTTGGAACAAAATATTGTTGAGCCCTCTGATTCCCCTTGGTCTTCACCCATATGGGTTGTTCCAAAAAAACTAGACGCTTCCAATACTCAAAAATGGCGAGTCGTGATCGACTATAGGAAGCTCAATGATGTCACAATCGGTGACACATATCCGATTCCACAGATTACAGAAATATTGGATCAACTTGGCAATAGCAAATACTTCTCAACCCTGGATTTGGCATCCGGATTTCATCAAATCCTTTTAAATGAAGCTGATAAAGCCAAAACAGCCTTCAACGTCCCGGAAGGGCATTTCCAATTCCTGAGAATGCCATTTGGGCTTAAAAATGCCCCTTCTACGTTTCAAAGACTAATGAATTCTGCCTTATCCGGGCTCCAAGGCATCCGATGCTTTGTATATCTGGATGACGTTGTTTGCTACGCCTTTGATCTTTCCTCTCATATTATAAACCTCAGGGCAATCTTTCAAAGAATCCGAGACTTCAATTTAAAATTACAGCCCGACAAGTGCGAATTCTTACGACGTGAAGTCTGTTACCTTGGTCACTTAATCACAGAACAAGGCGTTAAGCCAAATCCCGATAAAATTAAAGCCGTTACCGAATTTCCAATCCCGAAATCCCCTAAAGATATAAAATCATTCCTCGGTTTAGTTTCATATTACCGTCGCTTTATCCCTGATTTTTCCAAAACGGCAAAAGCCCTCACTAGCCTTTTGAAAAAGGATATAACCTTTAAATGGGAAAATCAACAACAACTTGCATTTGAAACACTGAAACATAAATTAACAACTGCTCCATTACTTATCTACCCTGATTTCACACAACCATTCATCCTTACCTGCGACGCTTCGAACTACGCCGTGGGCGCCGTGCTCTCGCAGGGACCTATAGGCAAAGATCAACCCGTGGCTTTTGCGTCACGAACCCTCAATAAAAGCGAATCCAACTATAGCACAACTGAAAAAGAGTTGTTAGCCATCCTATACGGTTGCAAAACTTTCCGTCCTTATCTTTATGGACACAAATTCCAAATTGTAACAGATCATAGACCTTTAAAATGGTTATTTAATCACAAAGACCCTAGCAGTAAACTTCAACGTTGGCGATTAAAACTAGAAGAGTATGATTACGAAATCATATACCGCAAGGGCCTGTTGAACTCTGCTGCCGACGCTCTTTCCAGATATCCTGTGAATCCTGTATATCCTGAAAATAAGGCAAATCTAAACCCAAACTCTATTACCGATACTAACCTTAATACCGAACTTCCACCAGAATCACCTCTACCTGAAATTCCCCAAGAAACTCTTGACGAATGGATACGAATAGATTTCAGTCCAATAGATGACAAAGATTTTGATTTTATCCCACTGAATCCTCCTATTCCCGTAGATCCTCTCGCAATACCGATTGGACTACGTCCAGAACCCGAACCTCAACCTTCAACCAGTTGGCAAAATCCTGAAACCTTACCTGCATCCTCTTACCCGAATCCAGAAAATCCTCCTTCAGTACCTGAAACCTTACCTACATCCTCTCACCTGAATCCAGATATTCTTCCTTTTGTACCTGAAAACTTGCCTGCATCCACTTACCCGGATCCCGAAAATCCTCCTTCAATACCTGAAAACTTACCGTTACCAGACGAAACCTATAATAAATTCCTAAAATCAACTACAAAATTATATAATACTCCTATAACAGAACACAATGAAAGTTTATTAAAAGGAGCACAAAAATTAATAATAATACCTACTTCATTGGACATGGACGAGTCCATGCCATATATCCAAGAGGTACTTAGTAACTGTCAGAATCCCGAGCGCGATGATTTCCTGAAATTAGAAAGAACATTACATACCTTTTTACCTCTTACAATCCAAAATAAAACTTATCTCTTCTTATTTACGAAAGTGCACTATTTCGATGATCACTCATACCCTGATATATTTAAATCCCTAAAATATACACGTGATGAAATAATCATGTCATATCCTACAATAAGTGAAATCAGTATATCCGATTTTAGAAATCCCTTTGATAGACACTCTTTTGCGAAAATTTATAATATATTAGCATATCTATTCGAAGGAAATAACATAGGAATCCACGTCTATCATAATAACATTATATATCCCTCACTAAGTGAAATCCCCAAAATCTTAAAAGAAAACCATGACATCCCCATTGCAGGACATCTAGGATCCACAAGGATGCTAAGTCGCATCAAAGAAAGATTTTTCTGGAAGAATATGGGTAGCGATATCGAAAACTATGTCAAGAAATGTCCATCCTGCCAAACTAATAAAGCCTTACGAAAAATAAATAGGGCACCAATGGTTATAACATCTACCTCTACGTCTCCATTCGAGAGACTAGCTCTTGATATTGTAGGTCCTTTGCCTGAATCTGGCTCAGCCAAGCTCAAGTACATCTTGACAATGCAAGATGACCTAACTAAATTCTCATTAGGATATCCTATTCGCAGTAATACAGCGGCAGAAGCTAGCGACTGTCTCCTTCACTTTATATCCTTATTCGGAATTCCCAAGCACATACTCACTGATCAAGGCACTAATTTTACAGCGGAACTTTTTAAGAGAACGTGTGACTTCCTAAAGATCAAGCAATTATGGTCGTCACCCTACCATCCACAAACGCAAGGTGCCTTAGAAAGATCACATTCCACTCTCAAAGAATACCTTAAATCATACGTAAACGAAAATCAAGATAACTGGCCCCAATACGTGTATACTTCTATGCTGGCATACAATACCGCTGTGCATTCAACTACACATTACTCACCATATGAGTTATTATTCGGACACAAACCCAATATCCCAGACTCAGTTTACGATGATACCTCGAATACTACCTATCCCGAGTATGTTAAACTCCTACAGCATCGCATGAAACATGCACGTGATAAGGCTTTAGAATACATCCATAAATCTAAAACAAACTCTAAAACGTATTATGACTCACATACTCGCTCAGTCGAATACAAGGTAGGCGATTACGTCCTGTTAAAGAACCACCTTAGGTTGCGCAAAGCTTTATCACCTGTATGGAAAGGTCCGTATAAGGTTGTCAAAATACATGGCAATCATACCTTATCATTACTTATAAATAGACGCCATGTGAAACATCACTACGATGAAGTTAAACATGCGGAAGTTCACGGTGAACCTACTACTTGAAACGTATCTACTATGTATGCATATATTTTATTTTATACAATTTACTATCCTTATACAATTTTTATTTAATATCTTCTATAAAACTGATTAATCTTTAAATTATGCATACCTGCATTAAATAAAGTTAAATTCATAACTAGAATTTTTAGTTAGAGACTAGAAACTTAAGTTAGTTAGTTTACAACTTAAGTTAATCTTACGTTTAGAATAGCCAAGCTTAGTAGTAACTTAGATATTCTTCTATTACAGTGTACTGGCCCAAGGTCAACAAGAATATGTCCAACCAATCAACTCGAGCTCCGGCATTTACTTTGATCCAATTGGTGAACTTAAAATTAATATAGGCCACTTAGATATAGTTACTCCATTCGATATATCCTACATTGGACCTCATATTACAAATATTAACTCGGTATTAGGCACAGTACGTTTCATATGCAGTCAAATCCAAGTTGAAACCTCAAGCAATTTAGAATGTCATAACGTATTAGAGCCACTTACAGTTAGGTATAATGATATTGTGTCTGAATATTCTTCTATCGGCCATCTAATAAATAATAGCAATAGATTCAAACGTGGCGCATGGATAGGTGGTATAGGTACCCTATCCAAAATTATCTTTGGGACTCTAGACGAGGACGATGCTGTCAAATATGACAATGCCATACAAAGTATCCAAAATAATGAAAAAAGACTGGGTTCATTAATTAAAGAAAATATTTTGATTACAACTTCTACTTTATCTAAATTTAACAAAACTTTATACAATATAAAAATTAATGAAGCCAGGCTTAATGAAGCTATCGACAACCTCTCTCTAAAATTAAAAAATATTTCGATAATTTCTAATGATTTGAATACAAAAGCTAACATTAATTCAATATTAAACAGTTTAGAAGCGTCCATACTAACTTTATCATTTCAACTAGAAGACATAACAAACGCTATCATGTTTAGCAGTCAAAACATCCTTCATCCGGCCGTACTACCTCCCACACAGTTATACCAAGAGCTTGTCGATAACTACAGACACTTACCTGTAGATTTGAAACTACCTGTTAAATTAGAACTAAGTAATATTCATATATTAATGAATATATCTAGTGTAGTTTGTTATAGTTTAAATAATAAAATTGTCTTTATATTAAGAATACCGCTAGTATCCCCTAAGAAGTTTAATATGTATCATACCATAGCATTACCAACTCCACATAATAGTATTAAACCGAACTCATTTAGTTTTATAGTTCCTAGTAGTAAATACATCGCAATGACCAACGACAAATCCGAATACTGTAATTTAGAATCCTTGAGAGAATGCAGAGCGATAACACCCCGCGAGTACATCTGTGATGTCATGACCGTGTTCCCCACTAGTGCAAATCCCAGCTGTGAAAGTGAATTGATCTCAAACGTCATTAGTACTCTACCTGTGCAGTGTCAAACTGATTTCATTCATGGAAATTTAGACTTATGGAAACCGCTTTCGAATAATAATTGGATATATGTACAATCCCAAAGTAATAAATTATATATTGAATGTCCTAACCAGAAAAGTTTAGAAATAAGTATAATTGGTACGGGAATTTTAAACATCCCAAATAATTGTATTGCATACTGTAAAAGTACCAAATTAATACCTAAATTTAATATCATAAAAATTAACGTCACTGTAATTCATTCTGATTTTAATATAATAAATGATTCTTGCTGTACTCTAGATAAGCTTAAAATTGAGTTAAGTGATGAACCTCGTGTGAAATTACAAAACATTGATTTGGATATTTTTACATTAGAAACGAAATCAAAGTTAAAATCTATGTCAGATGAAACCGATAAAATTTTAAATCAACACCAAATTATTAAATACGAGGCTCATTACTCTATAATATTAATTTTACTAATTTGTATTATCTTTCTTTTTTGTACCTTTAAATTGATTTTGTATATTAAATCGCACAACTGTCTATCCCGTTACTTTCATAGCTTTTCCGAATCCATTCCAATCAACTCACTTGTAGTCCAGTCTCCGAATCCTGAACCTGTCATACCAGTCAAAATTAGTAAACATCGACCAAATTCGGAAGATGTGCCATCTCCAAGTGTCAGAATAAATATATGATTTCCATCTCTTCCCAAACTTCGGAATTCAAACCCCGAAGTTTAGTCTACCTCAGGGAGGTGTTATACATGAGCAATGTACCCCTTTCTGCATACTATAGCCCTTTTCTGTCCACTCAGCATTTCCTAGCCTTAGTAGCATAATCATCCATGCACTCAAGTCAGTCTCGTTCCATCATCCATCCACGCTAGACGGTTTTCTTTAATCCTAATCATATTTGTTTTTTTTAAAAAGCCTTTTACCTAGAGACCTATAACAGTTCGTAAGTGCCTTATTAGGGCCTAAACTTAATAAATGATTTTGAATTTGAATTTGAACTGAAATGATGGGATCAAAAGTGCTTTCGCGAGGCACCGGGCGACTTCAAAAAAGGAGGAGGTTCTCAATTCGGATATTTATATATATATTTTTTTATGTATGTTTGGGCATAACTCCGTCATATATAAATGGATTATCAAAATTCTTTTTTTGTTCGAAAGTGAGATCGAAAGTCAGATCATAATAAAAAAAAAATGATCTGATCATGGACTTCGAAGATATGACATTCCTCAAGCAAGCTCCTTTTCGTTGAGCAATTCCTCAACGAAAAAGAGTACGAATATCGCGATTGAAATATCTTATTCAATATTGTCGACAATTATTTATTATTCATGTGCATATCCTCGATCAGTGACAAATCTTGATAGGTATTCAATACACAAGAAACTAAAAATGGAAAAATAAAATTATCTTTTAACAAAAAGCAAAACCGACTTCAAAGTACACTAAGTTGCACTAAAAAGTATTAAATAACGATTTTAGAATTCGTTTTGAAGTCAGCGAAAGGGAAGCGCATGTTCCAAAATCTCAAATTCTTTAATTTTCCTTACAAAACTGAAGATCGGTAACGTTCTCGACTGTTGTAAACATTTTTAAGTCGTCAGCATATAGAAGTAATGGACACGAGAGACACTACGAGATCGTTAATAAAAATAATAAAAAACAAAGGGCTAAGATCAGACCCTTGAGGTACTTCGGAGTGAAGCGGAGCCGCGAACGCCATGTTTAGACGGTTTAACACATAAGATGTAATGATTTACTGTATTTATTTATTTATTTATTTATTTATGGTTTGCCAACAGGTTTACATTATAATACTTAATATATAGTAATAAATAAATATCATGGTGGAATGTAGACCCAATTATAGGCAAACACTGCTTGCATTTAAATATGGATTTGGTTGTTTACAAACATAAAAATAAAACAATTAACTCTATGAACTTAATTAAGTAGTTTTAAATTGATATAAGCATTTTCTATATTTATGAAAGGAACAATTCAAAATATCCAATTTAGTTTCTTTGTAAAAGTCATTATGGTCGCGGCAAATTCTTGGTATCAAGCTGTTACTGCCTAGATTGGTTCTATATGTCCTGACATGAAAGGGCTTAAAATTAATAGGCCTAGAATTTTGCCGAGGAATTACAAAACCAATTTCTGCCACCAATTGTGGACAATCAAGAAGGCCTTGAATGATTTTATACAGCAGAGTTTGATCACTGACCCATCTACGTGTCTCCATTTTAACCATTCTGAAATGCTCAAGCCTTTGCTCATAAGAATGCAACACATTTAATTTTTGTTGGTGGACTGTTAAAAAAAATAGAAACCTTTTTTGGATACCCTCTAATCGGCTCTTATGGCACTGGTAGTGAGGGTTCCATATACTCGAACAATACTCTAAAATGGATTGAACAAGAGCAAAGTAAGTACACTTCAGAGCAGAAACATTTTTAAAAACCTTACAATTTCTCCAAATAAACCCTAACATCTTGTAGGACTTTATGACAATATTGTTAATGTGACTATTAAACATTAACTTGGTATCCATGATAACGCCCAAATCCTTAATCTCGCTAACTTCGTCCAGGAGTACATCGTTTAGTTGATATGACGTGGGTAGTGGTAACAACTTTTTGGTGAACTTGATCAAAAGCTTTGCAGAGGTCCACATATTATTATATCGAGTACACTTGCTGGTTTTTGGGAAAAGCTTTACATAAAAGGTTTATGTTTATTTACATATTTACAGTTGAATTAATTAAGAAACATACAATATTTATATTTAAATCCTCTCCTTTAGTAAACCGTTAAACACGAGTCCCAATGTTGTGTTGCGTGGTCCCAGGTCGCGGACAGTACGGGGTGGTGTACAGCGTGCGCGGCGGCTGGGCGGGCCGCGCGCCGGCCGCCGTCAAGTCGGTGCTGCCCGCCGACGAGCGGCACTACCACGACCTCGCCATGGAGTTCTTCTACACCAGGTCTATATCTACATATTAACATTCATTACGAAATTATTTCGTATAACTTTGATGCAACAAATTAAACAATTTAAAACGAATTCTCACAAAAAATACTAAGGTGAAAAGGGAAAATCTTCCGCCAGGCTAGGTCATCGGAGTCTGGGGACTAACTGTGGTCTAACTGTTGATGTTAGAAACTCATATTATAATGTCGAGTGCTCAGGAAACTTTGATAGCGCGATGTAGAATCTTGTGGTGCCATCTATCCATGGGCAGTCATAATTTATTTTTGTGTGTTTGATGTCGTTTCACCTATTATAGTAAATTTATCTAGCAGTTGGATTTTTAAGAACTTACACTCGATGCTTCTGCAGAAGATTTTCAAATGTACCAGTCGGAACTTCAAACAACTCGATATTACGTTTGTAACAGATTTTCATTGAAAATTAAAAATACAATTTAAAAAATGTCAGCAGAGTGAAGTTATCCATAGGTACTTTCATAGGTCATTTATAACTCGCGTTATTGAATAAAGATGTTTTGAATTTAGAACGAGTACTGATCGTCCTCTAGGAGTATTCCGGCGCACCCGCGCATAGTGCGGCTGTACGGGTCGGTGGTGCAGCGCGGGGGCGGTGGGGGCGGTGGGGGCGGAGGGGGCGGCGCGGGGGTGGGGCCGGCCGTGCTGCTGGTGTCGGCGAGGTTCGTGCGCGACCTGCACGCCGCCGTCAGAGCCGGCCTCAGCTTCGCCGCCCGAATGAGGATCAGCTGCGACATTGTCGAGGGTCAGTACATTCATCATCTTCGGCCGGAGTCTCAGTATTGCTATATTACGATCGTGATGTGAACCATCCGGGTCGGTCGAGCAGGTATCCGGTACCTGCACTCGCTGGGCCTGGTCCACCGCGACATAAAGATGAAGAACGTGCTGCTGGACGGCAGCGACCGCGCGGCGCTGTCGGACCTGGGGTTCTGCGCGGCGGAGGCGCTGATGTCGGGCTCGGTGGTGGGCACGCCGGTGCACATGGCGCCCGAGCTGCTGGCCGGGGAGTACGACGCCAACGTCGACGTGTACGCCTTCGGGATACTCTTCTGGTGAGGCTACTCTCTCTGCTTCCGACAGACCCCCACTTATACAAGGTGGAGAAAACGGACGATCATTAAATGAAACCAGAGTTCCATCACATTGTTTTTAAACCGAATTCAAAAAATCATTGAAATCCATCGAGTAGTTTAGCCACAGTAATTAATTTTCGTTTTATCAATTTTACTCATCACGTAGATGCCTAACAAATTAACTAGACTAAAATAGGTCGGATAATGTCCCGAGCAAACGCGCTGCCACCATTTCTCTGTCTAATACGTTCTGTGAAACGAAGAAAGCGTATCGCCCGCGCCGCGTCCAAGGTCGCGCCGCTTACAAGTCGGTGACGATGTAACTATTAATACTTTCTTTGAAAATTAAGATTTTTATATTTTTAATAATAACGTTTTTTTATTTTACATACAGGTATGTATGTGCTGGCAACATAAAACTACCCGAAGCTTTCGAAGTATTTCAGAACAAGGAACAGCTTTGGAGTAAAGTTAAACGAGGTATGATATTTTACTTGTTTCTGTAGAAATAACCTTTCATCTACTATTACGTACTAATGTTAAAGTTATTGCATGTCCTTTACTCAATTAATTGTAATGTGAGTGGATGACCAGATCTAGATAAAAGCGCTTAGATACAGGATTATAGTTGTTTAGCTAAACTCTCAGGGTTGAAAGTGATAACTTTTACAATGCTACCAACTCTGAAAGCGTGATAAAAAACTGCTTTTCCTTACATGTTAGTTGAGTAGTATTGAGATTTTGTATGGAACAACAGATTTTTCGCGGTTGAAGAGTTGGTCGCATACTAAAAGTTGTTTATATTAATATAACTCTGTATATCTGCTGTGATTACTTTTTCGGGAAAACCCAAAAATAATTTCCATACAAACTATGCCACCTTCTCACTCCTTATGGGGTGATTTATCAAAAACTCTGAAATACCTCTTAATTCTTTTATTTTATCCCCTTAGGGGTTCAATTTTGAAAAACCCATTCTTAGTAGATGTCTACGTTATTTAATGAGTTTGTGTACAAAATTTCATGTTTCTAACCGCAGTGTTTTAAGTTGGGCGTTGATAACTTATTCAGTAAGCAGGACAAGTATTTTTATTAGTGTAGAAGATGTCTTGTAAATCATGTATTACAGGTGTTTGAAAGCATAGTTATTGGTTATAGGGCTGCGTCCGGAGCGGCTGAGTCACTTCACCGACGAGTGTTGGGAGGTGATGCAGTCGTGCTGGGCCTCCGAGCCCTCGCGCCGGGCCCTGCTGGGCGACGTGCAGCCTCGCCTCGAGAGGATCCTGGAGCAGGCCCTGCACGAGGACCAGGGCAGCACTGAACCTTGTCACCCAGGGAATAACGACTACGAACTCTCTGACGATGATAGCTTGGACATGACTGGTATTGAGAAAAACGGTCTGTGATATTTTGTGATAGTGCTCCGATGAGAGTTTGTCGATTACTTACTCTATGGTGTGGGTGATATGGTTTATATTAAGGCGCATTTTACAGGAATCAAATCTTAAGTCAGTTCTCAAGAATGGAACCAGTAACCATCCTGCGTGAAAAGGTCTGTAAATGTGTGGTGAAAAGTAAAATTTTGTAGAGCTGGAATTTTATAAATCAGATGCTGTTTTAGTAGTATAGACCTTAAAAGTTATAAGTGAAGACTTATTTTTCATTTTTATTTTATGTTGTTCCAATTTTTGTTATTTAATTCTGCTCACGTGTGATTAGTAAAGTTCAGAGTCAGTATTTATGTGATTTTGGTAAACTTATGTTGAATTTTTTACACCCTATTTTTACTATTCTTTCTTCAAAGGATGGTACATCTACCATCCCTTTTCCCCACTTAAAAGAGCGAAGAAATAGCAATATGTCATTTATACGAATACTATCTCTCCGCCCCGCGGTTTCAACCGCGGTCCCCTATTTCTCCCCTTTAATACATCCCTACGCTATAAGAAGCAGTCTTCCAAATATCATGATTTTTTGACCAGTGGTTTAGGCTATGAGATAGTCTCTCATTATCTATCAGTCAAGTCTTGTTCTTTTATATAAGACTAGCTTCCGCCTAGCAGTTTCACCCGCCTACCCTTATTGAATTTAGAAAGTTTCTTAGTAGATGCCTACGTTATACAAGGCGGATATGACGGTCGATCATTAAATTTAAACACTATCATTACAAGTGCATTCAAGCACTTTAACACGATCAAAAACGATTTTAGAACAAAACAAAAAAATATAAATTTTCATAGAAAGTAAAATACCTTCGGAATTTAAACAAAATACAACACTATTTATAGTTACAATGTCACTGACCTGTAAGAGGCGTAAACTTGGAAGCGGCGCGGGCGATACGCTTTCTTCGTCTCACATGACGTGAGAAATGGAGGCAGCGCGAAAATCATGATTTGCTCGGGTCATTATTTGACCTCATTTAGCCTAGTGAGTTCGTTAGGCTAAATGATGTGTAAATTGACAAAATAAAAATTAATGACTGTGGCAAACTACTGGATGGATTTTAATGATTTTTTGTATTTAGTTTAAAAACAACGTGTTAAAGCTTTAGTTTCATTTAATGATCGACCGTTTTCTCCACCTTGTATTTAGATAGATTAGACACCAATAATTACACACTTCTTTTCCTCTCATATTTTCTTTTTAAATATTTATGAAACATGAACAATTAATGACAAATCTTCTAATATACATATCATCTATCTAACAGTCTTAAAAATATTCCCCATATAAAATCCCATTGCAAAAAACTCAGAGCGGTACCTACTCTCTTGGCATAATAATTTTCAAAAACTGCAATCTACCTTCCTTCCCAGTTTCATACTTTTGAAAAATATTTCAAACAAATCAATTTTTACTGAATTAAAGTCAATTAAAAGAGTATTTGTTTGTATCTGTGGTTCTCAAAGAAATTCGAATGTTATAGTTTAGAATTATCAGAGGCTGTGAATTTAGAAAATTGTTGTTTTAAAATTAGGAGCAAGTGAAAAACATGCTTCAAAATGAAATAAGGAAATAATTTATAAAATTAAGTATATCATTGAAAAGTTAATAATGGTGTGTCCATAAATAACGCTTGAGAACCACTTACTTAAAACATCTAACAGTTTTGACAAGTCTACATTTATCTGTGATTTAAATATATCAAAATTGTTAGTTATATTTTTTAATGTTTTAATTGTTAATGTTTTTAATTACATAATACATTATGCTCGGCTTTTATGCGCTATACTCAAGCACGTAAGGTTCATTTTACAATACGCTTAAATTTAAATGACTTATTTTACTATTATTAAGCAAATTAGTCTTCTAAAAGCCGTAATCACAACAAAATAGTCTTATAATAGTATTATTATAGTATTTTTAAGCGGAACCTTTTCTATTGTAAAAAATATAACACGCTTTTTTAATATTGTCTTTTATTAATTTACGAGTTATCCAAACTCCCAAAAGTTTTATAAAGAAACGCAGAAGAGAAGAATTTCATAGATACTATTAACAAAATATATGCCAATGTTTGTGTGGACGATCACGTTGTAATAGCTGAACTCGTTTGAATAAAATTTTGCACATAGATAGATGATATACTGGACATATATTGGATACTGTCTATTTAAAAATACTAGATACCTTCGGGATCGCGGAAAATACCGCAGGGGGGGGACTAGGAATATATTTCTGATAATTATTATTGGTTCATTATCTTACTATCCCTTTCGCTCTACTGGAAATACTCCTTTAGTTCTAATTCAAGATTGAAAACTGTCCTAGTTTTCACCTATTTACACTAGTAATATACTATGTAATAAAATCAGTAGGTAGGTACTTGTGGAATCTAAGAAGAAGCACCTTCCGTGCTCTATTATTTCGCATAAACAAAAATAACCCGACAAAATTCTATATAAGAATTAAAGATTAAGGCGACGCCTTGAAGATTTTGGTTGCAGGGATACCGATTTTTCTCAACAATGACTAAAGCGAACGAAATTAAATTTACTCTAAGAATTCATCATGTCTTTGACTTTATTTTGTCCATTGCATAACACGATTGGTTAAATTTTATAACACAAAATAATTGATCAAAAACACGTCTTTAAAATAGAGATTCCAATTTTACCGACACTGAGGATCGATTTGAGGTTCCAAAATTTCTACATAATATATTAATTGAAACTGATACTTGTACATAGGTTTTATGAAATATATTTGTAGATTTTAATTAAACAATTAAAACCATTTTGTCGCTTACGCCCTTACGCGGGTTTTCTATGAGAGGTCGCTATTGTAGGGAGTGGGACGCAGCACGTTGAATCTCAGATTTTTAAGCTTAACGCGGCGTCACCTTAAATACAATGTGTCAAAAAGGTAGGTTCCTCCATATATTAAAGAATAATATACCCATATAATACCGGCCTTCCAAAAATGACCCAAAACTTAAACAGTTTATAAGTTTTATACTATAATACAAAACGTAAGCCACAAAGAAATGACATCTACATAATTTCTACAACGTTAAGCAATAATTTCCGAAACCGTAAACTATCTACTTTTAAATGAATATTATGCAAATTTCTACCCTTGGTAACATAAACGCATAGTCAACCTTAACTCACTATTGTGAGAATTGAAATTCGCATAACGGTTTGTGTTAAAGACATCTTGTGACCCTAGGGGGGCCAAATATGACGTTTTGAGGACACGAGGCCCATGTGAGGGATGTTGTTAAAAGGCATAAGGTTGTGTTTACACGTTTGTTTTGATGGAAGATGTGGAGGGAGTTTTTAAGAAGATAAAGATTTATTTGCGAGAATATGGTAATAAATTATGAAATATTATATCATACTAGTTGTCCCCCGTGTTCCCGAGATAAAAAGTAGCCCATGTCCTTTTTCATACCATAGGCTATCTGCGTACCAATTTTTATCGTGATCGGTTCAGCGGTTTAGGCGCGAAAAGGTAACAAACAAACGCACATTCACGTTTATAATATTAGTTAGGATATTTTTGCCATTTTTTGGATGCAAAACGTGACATCTCGCAGTTCGCAGGCATGCTAGCGAGTACATTTACTTGCTTTATCAAAATAAATACAAATAATAACAAAATATTTAGAAATAAATTCAAATAATATCCATGCATAAAAGTCATGTTTGTGCTGTGAAATATAAAAGAAAACTGGCTCTCAAGTGCAGCTGTAGGAACACACCAGGAGGTACTTCGCGACAGATTTTTAACTTGAGGGTGGTAGCCAGCCAGACGGGAACTACTTAGTACTCTACCACCATGTTATGGTGTTCTCACGATGTTCTCCTTCACTGAAAGCTCAAACTCATTGCTGGATACGAATCCACGACTTTTGTCGCGACATTTAGCTCTAGGCAATAGTCTAAAAAAATTGAAAATATATCGAGACAACTCTTTATCTACCCTGCACACAACTTTACACTCCGTTTTCAACTTTCGAATTAATTTTGTGTTAATTACATTAACATAATGTGGGGTCAGTATCTTGACACGGGCTCTGGGACTGCGAGGCTGCGAGTGAAGGACAAAGGACAATACGACTTAGTAAATAGCTACTAAGGTTCCTAGTTCCTAAATAAGTAAATTATTAATTAGTCTTTTGAGTCTGTTGTAAATAAATATATTCTGGGACATTCCTCACACACGGCTATCTGACCCCAAACTAAGCAGTGCTTGTGTTATGGAAGCCAGATAATTTGTAAATAATTATGTGTCCTGTCCTGAGTATGGGACAAACAGACATGTTCATGCACACAAATATCTGTCCTGAGTACTCCTGAGTGGGAATCAAACCCACGATCTGGAGGGCTAAAAAGGAAACTCAAGCGATATTGCTAATGCAATTCCTTTTTTTCGAATTTACGGAAGATCTTATGTAATTAATTTATCAATTCCAAATCTTTTAATGAATTAAATTGTATATGTGAGTATTTGTAGTGAAAAATTAATTGCATAACCGGTATTAATCCAATGACAAACAAAATATTATAAATGCGAAATTGAGTTTGATACTTTTTCACGGAATAAACAGATTAAGATAAAAATATAGAATATTAGCTAAAGTTTTAAGTTACAACCAGACATCGTTAATGCAACCGCAAGTAAGTACAGCTAGTTACTTTGAAACAATAGGCAAATAATATAAAAGGGGTTAAAAATACCCCAATAATCATAATATGAAAATACGGTTCCGTGTATTTATTCCAGATGACATCTGTTGCAAAAAGGGAAAAAATCTACAACGAAAATAAGAAACCGTATTCCCCATGAAATCAAGCAAATCTTGTACAAATAACCTTTCCCAACTCGGCGGTCCCCTCGTTAGAGATCCAACATCTGTAACAAACAATAAATGAAAAAAAATATTGTAGATACGACGAAAATGTGAGACAAGACAATTAAGTAAATGATTTTACTATTATTTTATGAGGAACTACTTGTATGGTAAAGTCATTTTTATGTTAATGTATTTCTTAAATAGTAGGTATATTATGTAGGTAAGTATGTGTAATACTCTCCATCCAAAGGTTGGTTCTGGTTGGCTGGTAGAGATCACTTTTAGTGAAAGGCCGCTCATTGTTACACATTCACAGTAAGTTCAGTTTTGTATTTCTTCTACAATCATGTGGTGTACCTAACAATTAAACTAAACTACAAATTATTACCTAAACTGACCTACCTATTATGTAGTTTGAGTTTGGAATCTTTGACATAATTATACTTGTATGGAATTTTCCTAAATTCTTTCTGTTGTTTGTGCAGTGTTGTTAATTTGACGGATTTGCCGTCAGATTTAGCGGGTTAGGAGGCTAAGGAAATAGAAGAAACATATTTTAATGGCTGATAGATTTCGGACTGGCGGTCCCGGCAGTTTCTAAACTCTCTGCTGTTCTAGAAGAGTTCTGTCTGTATGTAGTAAGTAGCTCTGTTGTGCTCTGTGCAGGGCACGATAAAGAGCTGATAAAACCTAACTAGTCTAGATAGGGCCCCAATTTTTTTGGCCCTAGAGCCTTTGGTTACCTAGCTACGCCACTGCTAAGACTGAAATAAACTGTAAGTATATCTACCCAATGTTGCCAGCTCGACAATTATTCCGAGACAATAAAATGAAAAAAAACAAGTTTTTTTTTGTATATATCTGCCTACTTAAAGGTTCTCTGAGGAAGCATAAATATAGGTGGAGTTACCAAAGACAACAGCTGGCATATCTACATTATTTTTAAGGTTAGTCTGTAGCAAAAAATGGTAGAACAATAAGTGAAATTATATTCGGCAGAATTTTTGTGTAAATATTTTGAAGCATCCTCTTCAATCCTCTATTTAAGTTGGAAATTTTGTGTTGACGCGTCAAATAGGGGTTCCCCTTTTGTTATTCTTTTGCCGTCATTTAGGCCACTTGTTGATTTAGTTGAGTTAATTTTCATTTAAGATGGAGGAAAATGTTGAAATTATATCCATATTTGCATTCTTGCTTAAAAATATTAGTAGGTAATAGGCAATGTTTTAAGTTGGCTTTCTTCGTGTTTCGGTTCTGAGGGAGAAGATTTATTCCTAAAGGACATTTTATCTAGATAGGTAGGTACATTAATTTTCAAATGTTGATTTTAATTTCCTATATTTATTATTAATATTTTTAAATAATAATATTAATATTTGAATATCGTGGGACATGTCTTCACACACTAACAACAAAGTCAAAGCCATATATTCAATGTAGACCCTAGGAGGGCACTTATGAAGGTTGAATTTACGAAGTTACCACTGTTCTGATCCACATCTCAGCAAATCTTGTACTATGGAATCCAATTATATGTAGGTACCTACATGTTTTAAGTATATTTCATTAAAATAATCAGCGTGGACCACGGATAATTGCCTCCACAGATAAGTCTACGAGTCTTCATAATAAAATGTATTTTTTAATATAAATCATTTGTGGGCAGAGGTAAAGCCCTCAAAAACAAAAGTAAAACTACTTCTAGTAATCTTGAAACCTCTACTTGTTGTCCACTCATCCAAATATAGCTGAATTGTATCAAACCTTACTCCTTACCCATAATTTCCAATGAAACGGAACACAAATAGTAACCGCGGGAAACTAAACACGTTAACGTAACGTTCATGAACGTTACCAAACGCAAACACTATTAACGTATGTTCAATTGATTACACCGTGTCAGCGTAATGAAAATATTTGTGGGTCTTACACTCAGACAGATTTTCAACTTGAGAGTGGTAGACAGCCAGGCGGTTACTACAAAGTACCCTATCACCGTACTATGGTTTTCTCACGATGTTTTCAATCACCGAAAGCTCAAGCTCATTGTAGGATTTGAACTCATGACCGTCGCCGCGGCATCCAACGTCACTACCACTGAGCTATCATCGCCTATGCGCCCCACGGTTTCACCCGCGTTCCCTAGGGATCTTATGTTTTTCCGGGATAAAAAGTATCATATAAGCGTAAACCAGAATATATTCTATGTGTGTGTCAAATTTCATCTAAATCCGTTCAGTAGTTTTGGCGTGAAAGAGTAACAAACATCCATCCATCTTCACAAACTTTCACATTTATAATATTAGTAAATTGAATGTATAAATGTATAATGATTTGTAGGCAAATGGAGGTGTCAGCAAATGTTTGGGCAAACATGTAGATTTGCACAAGTATAATAGCGCAGTTGCGGTCGATGGGCTGGCTTGATTGGGTTAACTGCTTTCGTTGTAGTCTAGGAGCCAGTATATACTTTGTAATGTCTTATTTTTAATCGACTTCAAAAAAGGGCGAGATTCTCAATTCGTTGGGATCTTTTTTTATTGTTTTATGTATGTTCCCCGATTTCACGAAGATGCCTGAATCGATTTGGAAAAATCTTTTTTGGTTTGAAAGGGTATACTTCCCAGGTAGTCCCATTGGCATCAAGTCAGGATCTGATGATGGGATCCCAGAAAACTCGAGAGCAACCCTCAAATTTTATAGATTATAATGTGTTTTATATATTTTCTAAAATTATTCACGTATTTGCGTCTGGTACTCATCATCTCATGCTGCTGAGCTGATGATGGAAAATATAACTCTTTAACTATTAGGAGTTAGTGAATAATTCTTTAGGTTCTTATAGACCGCTACTTATGTTCCTTTGAGTTGGTCAGGTGAGCTGATGATGGAAGGTACAACCCCTTGTTAGTTAGGAGTTAAGGGATAATTCTTAAAGTACCGTATAGACCGATAGTTTTTATTCTTTCTATTTCTTTGGGTGATTGCGTCGGGAGTCTTAATTTTATGCTACTGAACACATATGAATAAATTATTCAATATTGTCGACAAGTGATAAATCTTGATAAGTATTCAATACATGAGAAACTATAAATGGAAAAATAAAATTAACTTATAACAAAAACCTTAAACGACTTCAAAGTGGGTTTGCACTAAAAAGTATAAAATAACGATGCTAGAACTCGTTTTGAAGTCAGCGAAAGGGAAGCACGTGTACCAGAAGCTGAAATTTCGATTCTTATATATTCTTTCGATAGTTTTTTGTGCAGTCTATACGTTCATCTCCTGGACTACACAAAATGAAAGCGAGTTAATAGCATCAGCAATCATCGCGTTGTGAGCGTGTCGTGTCACACCGGCTTTATTCGATTAGGCCGCCGCCACACGACGCGACTAACCGTACTCTGGCTTAATGAACCCCCTAACGATTATGATTACCTAGTCTCTTGAATTGGAAATTCGGTAATATGTAGAACTAGCTTTCACGCCCGTGACTTTGTTCACGTTTCGATGGATGATTTTCAAAGAACCGCTGAAGTACCGTCGATATATTTTCAAGGTTCTATGACCAAAGTTTAGGCTCTTAATTGATCTCTCAGTAAATCATTCAGATCTTATTTCTATGAGCTCTTTGTGTGCTCTTCAACATACCGTTTTTTTTTTTTTAATAAACTTGAATTGATGATTTGTTGGTGATTTGAAACTTGAGGGTGGTAGCCAACCAGGCGAGTACATAATATTTTATGGACTTAATTATTTTGTAACATGCTTATATTTACAACAAAAATACAAACAATAATCTGTATATGAATATAAAATGGTAAACTGACTGACTGGGTGATTATATCAACGCACAGCCCAAACCTAGAGATTTGAAATTTTGCACATAGGTACCTTATACAGTGTAGGCATTCACTAAGGAAGGATTTTCAGAAATTCCAAACCTAAAGGGGTAAAAATAGGGGTTCGTGGGTGAAACCGCGGGGCGGAAGGCTGCCTATGCTGCCGTTGGGCAAGGTTTCCAGCAGGGTGGCAGCGTTTTCTCTCTGTATGACCGAGTTAATGTCTTGGCTGAAAAAGTTCCTCACCAGTCGGTCTCCCGAAACCTCATAGTCTTTTTGTCGCCAATATACGTACAACGATTATTGTAAGTATGAGATTAGAAAATGATAGGAAATACCGTGAATCTATTAGAAATAAGAAAAAAATATTCAATACAAGGATACACTCATTGAACGTGATTTTTTGTCTACTAACATTTCGTAAGTATGAGCCAGACAGAAGAAGAAACGGCGAAACAAACTCCCCGGTTTTTTTACCTCAAATGTTACACAGTAGGGGTAGTACATAGTAAGTGGCAGAATTGTATACAAACTGTAGTAGGTACTTTTCTAGCTGGTCACTTTAACTTTTGCCGTTTGCCAAGCACTACCAAATGGTGTACAGGCTTCAAGAGCTCTTCAAGGTCGGCAACACATCGGCAATTCTAAATGTTCATAGGCGGCGGTTGACCATTTACCATCAGGTGGGCCGTCTGCCTGCTTGTCAGTCAACCTACTAAAATAAAATAAAAAAAATCTAGGCAACAAATCATCCAAAAGACAAGAAATAATAATACCTCAGTCCCATGTCCTAGTAATTACAGACGCGAGCAAATCACTCACTCAAGGCGGCGAGCAAAAGCGGCAATTAATCCCTTTGATCTTCGCCGTCGGCGTGCGATTGGCTGCCAGCTCCCCATGACACGGGCCTGTTCGCATGCACCTGCCGATTAGTTACTGACACATAGATGTTGCGTTCGTCTGATATACTTATTGGCATTATCTTCACCTTTACATTGAATAAAATGAAGTCTCTTCCACTGTCTGTTCGCTTAGATATTTTAAACTACGCAACGGATTTTAATGTAGTTTTCTGCAATAGATAGAGTGATTCAAGATAAAGGTTTATATGTATAAAACATGCATTATTGCACCTGTGCAAAGCAGGGGCGGGTCGCTAGTATTATATAAATATGAAAGTCCGTGTGTATGTTAGTTATGTCCTATGTATTAACCCACAATATATTCTACAGCTCCGTTTCATCCAAATCCGTTCAGCCATTTGGAATTAAGTGGTAACAAATACACACAACTTTTGCATTTATAACATTAGTATGATAAAAAGATAAAGTTAATTCTACATCCTACAATCCTAACTAATTTAATTTGTTTGTTTGTTTGTTACCTTTTCACGCCTAAGCTGCTGAACCAATCGTGATGAAATTTGGTACGCATATAGCCTATGGTATGGAGAAGGGCATTTGCTACTTTTTTACTCGGGAACGTGGATGAAACCGCGGACAGCTAGTATTGTAAATGCGAATGTTTGTGAGTATGGATGAATGGATGTTTGTTACTCTTTCACGCAAAAACTACAGAACGAATTTTAATGAAATTTGGCACACAGATAGAATATATTTTGGATTAAAATATAGCATACTTTCTATCCCGGGAAAACATACAAAAACCGCGGGGCGCAAACTAGTATAAGATAACATTATGAAGTCGTTAAAAAATGTTCGTCCAAGTGAAGTTCGCCACCCATCACCTGCGTATGTGGGTTCATCCGGTGACATAATCATGCCTGTGTCACGAGGTATGTATTCCTGTCTTTGGAACTAGCACTACGCTATCCGTTATTAATTAAGTCTCACTTCATTGGATTCTACACCTAGTGGATATGTCTCAAAATTCCGTCTTCACTCTATTGTTGCTTAATTTAGCCAGATTTCCTTTTGGTTTAAATTAAAATCACTCATAAATTTTGAATGATTAGGCTTATTTATTATTATATTTAGTTATTTATTTATTATAGCGATGATAGCTCAATGGTGGTGACGTTGGACGCCGCAGCGAAGGTCGTGGGTTCGAATCCTACAATGAGTTTGAGCTGAAGCCTGAAGGAAAATATCGTGGAGAACCATAGCACGGTGGTAGGGGACTTTGCAGTACCCGCCTCGCTGGCTACCTCCCTCTAGAAATCCCTCTCTACCTCGCTGTCTAGAAATGTCTGCACTAATGCACAAGTGCTTGACGAATATTTGAAAATTGTTTCATTGTATTTACCTTAATTATATTAGCGCTACACTTGTGGTTCTCGAGCTATAAATACACTAACAGACAGACAGAGCTAGTGCCTACCCGCGGTTTGCCCACCATAGTAATGAATCTAAATGTTTTCCAGTGTTGTATGTTATGTTTAATTATAATATGTGATATAGACTAGCTGTTCCCCGCGGTTTCACCCGCGTTCACGAGAAAAAAGTAGCCTATGTTTCTCTCCATACCATAGATTAAGTGCCAAATTTCATCGTGATCAGTTCTGTGGTTTAGGCGTGAAAAGGTAACAGACAGACAGAGATTACATTCGCATTTAATTTATAATTAGTACTAGCTTCCGCCCCGCAGTTTCACCCGCGTTCCCGTGGGATCTTATATTTTACTGGGATCAAAGTCAAAGTCAAAGCCAGAGGGCACTTATGAAGGTCGAATTTACTGAAGTTACCACCGGTTCAGAAGTCAGCCTTCAACTGAGATGAACCGGCAAGAAACTCAGCAAGGTTACATTTTTATTATTATTTTTTTTTTTATTATCTGACTATTGGCTATATTTTTTCAAAAACAGCAAAATGTACAATACAATATGCAATTAAAAAAAAACAAAAAATACCAATATAAAGTAAATAATAAAATGTAACGCAAACAAGTTCTTATTAAATAATAGCGAATACGCTAATGGCTAAAACTAAAAAAAAAAATGTATATATAATAAAGAAACATTATGCAAGGTGCACCTGTGCAGAGTGTAACTATTTCCAAATATCCCTATCTTCAACATAATGAGCTACCTTTCTTTATGTAAAATTATTAAAGTAACCTGTGCTATTCCAAACTATAGTCTATCTCTCTGCCAGATTTCATCCAAATTTCGTTTAGTAATTTTTGCGTGAAAGAATAACAAACATCCATCCATCCATCCAAACTTTCACATTTATAATATTACTAGATTCCGCCCCGCGGTTTCACCCGCGTTCCCCAGGGCTCTTATGATTTCCCGGGATCAAAAGTAGTCTATGTTTTTCTCCGTACCATAGGCTATCTGCATGCCAAATTTCATCGCGATCGGTTCAGCGGTTTAGGCGTGAAAAGGTAACAAACAAACAAACTCACTTTCGCATTTATAATATTAGTTAGGATATAGTTAGGATTAGGATGTAAAATATAACAAACTTAAATAATTTTAACAAACATTATTATCTTGCAAGTCAGACCTCCAGCTCCGCCGGTAAATACTGGGACTGTTTAAAACAGTGACAAACAAACAAAGATAACAAACAATTGCATAGTTATCATAAGCGACGTTTAATTTTGTACAACTTTAAACAATTACCGAAGTTTCTCCCTGGATGTTATCGCTCTGTTAGTTCTGGAAAGTGTCCGTTGTTAAACGACACGGCTACTATTTAGGGCTCAAAAACAATCGAATAATATAAATAACTTACTGTCCCGAGTTTCATCCGTGTTCCTGTGAAAAATGTAGCCTATGTTTCTCTCCATACTACAGACTATCTGCGTGCCAAATTTCATCGCCATCGGTTCAGCGGTTTACGAGTAACAAACAAACACATATTCATATTTATAGTATTAGTTAGGATTTCGATTTGTCTAATAAAGTTCAATCCATAGGTACTAATGAAGTGAAATTAAATGAATGTAGGAGTTGAACGGCGCGTCTACCATTTTTAAAATAACCTGACTGAATTTTATGGACTTAACTAGAGTTCGCCATAGAAGTCTCAAAGGTTCACCTCTATCGCAGATGAAATAAGATCGATTTTCATTAATTTCAAGGGACTTCTTTGGAGACGCCAACTCTTTGTGTGACTAGAATTTTATATTATAACTCGACACTAGTAAAAAATAAGTTCTAATAAAAAGGATTTGGTTGCCATAGTGAAAACTGAGAAGACGAATATATGAGAATGTGACAAAAGGTACCTAAATGAAACGTAAAATAGGTGATCTTAGGCCAAGGATGTAGTTGATCACTTACGCCTAAGTTGAACGCTCTATTTTTCTTTTTTAATACGAGAAAATGTTTTTTTTTAAAATATATTTATAAGTAAGTTTGCAAAAGCGTTTTCAACAAGAAAAATTCTCATAATTTTGTTTTTTTTAGTACACACATCGGACTGGTCAATGCGATTATTTTGTAAATAAATCCGATTTTACTATTACTTTTAACCGCCCTTTATGTTAATTAATTAGAATGAATACCCGGAAAACGAGAGGCTGAATAGATATTTTCCATTGCCATTTAGCTATCGAGTGACTTACCATTTAGTAAAATAATAAAGCCGCGTTCAATTTTCAAAACCCCCTAGGGTTGTAAATCGAATTTACATCCCGCATTTTGAATTAATACGACCTACTTTCAGAGATGAAAATAATATTTCCATTTTGTAGTAGGTAAGCAAAAATAAATAAATAATTTGACCATCTTCATTCTATAAATTAATAGTAATTCTATATTTATATGTTTTCCTTTGTTTTTATTTTTATTTAAGTGTTATGTTTTTAATTTATGTTTTTAAAATGTTTTTCTTTATTTTTTTCGTTAATCAAATTATCGTACGATCCACATCAATGGAAACACAAAAAATTTACATATTATAGTTTTTCGACGTTTTGTCCCTCCCAAATAGTAACCGAGTACGGTTCCCACTTTATAGGGGTGCTCCGACAAAACGACTGTTATCTCCACATAACTGTGATAGTAAACCCCCCCTTACCACCCCCCAGTTTATGCGACAAAGGAGATTTACCACTTTATGTAGGATGAGGAAAATTGATTGTTGACTTATTTTTTGGGGATCACATTGTTTATTGGAAGACACGCTCCGTCGGATACTGATGAAGGATTCTTGAGAAATACTGGGGATACGGGCTCTGATGCGGTGTGATCTCATTTTACAGAGTTATTTATAGTATAGCTTCCGCCCGCAGTTTAACCCACCGTGGGATCTCATATTTTGTATATATACACTGTTCACCACAAAAAATGAGCTTTCAATCTTTCACAAACATAAGGCTACCTTTCCACCAGAGATGCGTAGCGTGGGATGTGTTTTTATCCGCCAATAGGATCGCTACATTCGATCTATGACGTGCTAAGCTATGAAAATAAAGCGATCCTATTGGTGGATCGCCTTTCCGAGGGGGTACATAAACATACACAGAAACTGTCACATCTATACTTATGATAAGATAACCTAAACCTTTAGGGCGCTGTAGCGTGACTGAGGGGGTCCACCTAAGTTGAATTTAAAAGTGAAAAAATAAAAAAAACAAAATAAATTCTTTATTTTGTTTTTCTTTTTTTTTTCTTCGAGCGAAATTAATTCTATCGTGTTTTGAAGTCCGATAAACATAAAATATATTGTCAAATGTTATATATATTTTTTCCGAACTAAAACTATTTCATTTTCTTTACATACAGCTGAATCAAAGAAACGCATGTTTGCTATCACAGCGCCTTAAATGGTCTGTTCATTATTAATAATAGAATCAATTGAAATCTTGTAAAGAATTGGTCGGTTACAAAAAGGAAAATTATGATGTATAAATTCCATCTTAGTATTAGAAAATAAACGATTTAGATTCAACATAATATTTGCGTCATTCACCTGTCACTATTTAAATATCGCCTTTCATGTTTATCGCAAGAAATATAATAATATTATGGATACGCTTTTGAGTTTAACATTAAATTAAATTGATTCAGTAATGGATACGTACATACCGTGAATGGCGGAATACGCATGCGTCTAAAGTATTTATAATAGAGTTGCGCAAATATAAATAAATAAATCTTTATCTATACTAATACTAGCTGTTCCCCGCGGTTTCACCCACGTTCCCGGTGTAATTTTTTTTTCATACAAACCTTCTCCTGACAATAAAGAACTTTAAAAAAAAAAATTGGCCAAATTGGTCCAGGCGTTGTTGAGTTATGCGCTTACCAACACATTTTGCGATTCATTTTTATATTATATATTATAAGAAGATTATAAAGCTGAAGAGTTTGTTTGAACAAGCTAATCTCAGGAACTACTGGTTCGATTTGAAAAATTCTTTCTGTGTTAAATAGCCTATTTATCTAGAAAGGCTATAAGCTACTTTTTATCCCGGAAAAACACAAGATCCCTCGCGAACGCGGGTGAAACCGCACGGAAATGCTAGTTTGTTAATAAACTTAAAAATCGAACTTTAATATTTACCGGTAAAGTCAATCGTTACATTCATAAGTGCCTTCAGGGCCTAAATTGAAAACTAGTTTGAGTTTTTGGTTTTGATTTTGAGACAAACCAAAAATGTGATAAAATCTTAATAATATATAATAGATACTTACTATAGGTGGGTACTCAATACAAATGATAGGTACAATGCTTTCAACAAATTAAGAGAGGTAGAGCATACCGATATGTCGCTCAAAGAGCAGCTCGACTGGGTAAGTACCTCCACCTTACAGAATACCGCAGCCAAATAACTTATAGTTGTGTTCCTGCGCATGAGTAAGGTCGCCTGAGCTCATCGGGCCCCCTCCTCGCGAGTGATACCCCTGGTATTTTAAGCGTTCATAGGCTACGGTAACCGCTTACCATCAGGCGGGCCGTATGCTTGTTAGCCAACTATGTTATATAAAAAAAAAACAGAAATCTATACTAATATTATAAAGCCGAAGAGTTTGTTTGTTTGTTTGACAGCGTTAATCTCAGGAACTACTGGTTCGAATTGATAAAATCTTTTAGTGTTGGATAGCCCATTTATCGAGAAAGGCTATAAGTAAGCTACTTTTTACCCCGGAAAAATATAAGATCCCTCGGGAACGCGGGTATAAAATATAATCCACAGTATAGAAAGCGCAAGCGCTGCTCCTCAAGGTTCCCAGAGAGGTAGGATAGTAGACTGACAGCGTTCCCTCTTTATCACCAATTAATTAACATAAGATTGGTTTTCTTGATGTTTTTTTTTTATTTCTTCATGTTTTGTATTATTGTATTTAAAAGCAGGCAAACTAAAAGAGCAAACGTCCACAAGGAACTGAGTCACTGTCATTTATGTCAAAAATATCTTCACGCCCATTTTCCGCGAAGAATAAGTCTCAGGAGGTACTGAGATTCACATTTCGACATATTTGTACTTCCAACTTGTGATCTGAATTGTCAACGTCTCTTAGACAATAATAATTTTTTTCTAAATAAATAAAACGTCACCATCACATCAAACGTCATAAAATGCACCATGTATACATATCCGTAGACGAACTAGGGTCACCGGCATAGCCCAGTGGATTAGCAAGTTGAAGTGGCAATGGGCAAGCCACATAGTGCGCAGAACGGATGGCCAATGGGACCGAAGAGTTCTGGAATGGAGACCACGGACCGGCAAGCACAGCGTAAGATGTCCGCTTACAAGGTGGACATAAAACGCTGGATGCAGGCCGCCCAAGACCGGTCCTATTGGAGATCCTTAGGGGAGGCCTATGTCCTGCAGTAGACGTCTTGCGGTTGAGATGATGATGCACCATGTACGGGAATCGAACCTACAACTTCTGACATCTAGCTAACCGTTATACCGCTCGAACACCGAGGCTTTAATTGGTAATTTATTTTATATTACATTTTATTATCTATTATGTATTAATTCTTTATTTATTTAAATCGTAGGTTAAGCCGCGAGCGGGCGCTTAGTAGGTACCTAGATTTTAAAGATCTATTGTTATTTCTTCTTTCACTTAATATTATAATTACGAAAGTTTGGATGGATGTTTGTTACTCAATCACGGCAGAACAGGTGAACAAATGTGGATGAAATTTGGCACAGAGATAGATTATAGTCTTGAATAGTATATAAGCTATTCTTTATCCCGGGAAAACATAAGAACCTTCGGGAAGGCGGGTGAAACCGCGGGGCGAAAGCCAGTTTGTCTTATGCCAAATTCCATCGAAATACATTCAGCCTGTATCAAACATACACATTATTAATTTAAGCAAATTTATTAAACTAAAATACCATTTTAACTTAAAGTTTAAGATAATCCTACTAATACGAAATTTTGGTTTGATGGATGTTTGTTACTCAATCACGCTTAACAAATCTAGATGAAATTTAGCACAGAGATAGATTATAATCTGGAATATCATATAGACTACTTTTTATCCCAGGAAAACATAAGAACCCTCGAAAACGCGGGTGAAACCGCGGGGCAGAAGCTAATGTTTCATGCCGCCATTTTGTAAACACAATCATCAATTGAAGTCAATCAAATACACATTAAACAGTTTTTTTAATTAATAAGTAGCAAGGATACTTCGTTATACTTCTTACATTATGATAAATCCTTAGCGGACTTACCGTGAACATTCCCATTGGTCACACGTAGGATTAACAAGATAAAGTAGCCATTTAAATGTAGTTAACACCTAACCTTTGTGTGGAAAAGTCAGTTAAATGGTTCAATATGTATATAGTTGTGTTTATTGTCTGTGTGTCTGTGTGTAGCGCAGTTTATAGTGATAACAATGGTTAGTAGATATTTATGTGTTAGCTGCTAAAATCTTTAGGTCATTCTGAATATGTCGGATTCTTACTTCAGCTGTTTTTAGGGTTCCGTAGCCAAATGGCAAAGAACGGAACCCTTATAGATTCGTCATGTCTGTCTGTCTGTCTGTCTGTCCGTCCGTATGTCACAGCCACTTTTTTCCGAAACTATAAGAGCTATACTGTTGAAACTTGGTAAGTAGATATATTCTGTGAACCGCATTAAGATTTTCTCACAAAAATAGAAAAAAAAACAATAAATTTAGGGGGTTCCCCATACTTAGAACTGAAACTCAAAATTATTTTTTTCGTCAAACCCATAACTTTGGGGTATCTATGGATAGGTCTTCAAAAATGATATTGAGGTTTCTAAAACCATTTTTTTCTAAACTGAATAGTTTGCGCGAGAGACACTTCCAAAGTGGTAAAATGTTGGTCCCCCCCGTAACTATAAAGAGAATGATAAAATTTTAAAAAAAATATGATGTACATTACCATGCAAACTTCCAACGAAAATTGGCTTGAACGAGATCTAATTAGTTTTTTTTTAATACGTCATAAATAGTAAACCGCAATTTACCATTCATTCAATCAACTCAAATATAAAAGAAAATGGCAAAAAGCAAGGTCTTACAGCACAAATAAAGGAAAAATTCTGAAAAATAAAAAAAGTTAAATTAAAGGGTGTCCCCATACATACATAGTTACGCCAATTAATAAAGACCTCTGAGTTGTATGGGCGCTCATACAATTTAGAGGTCTAGCTTAATTGGCACCAACCTCAAATACAGTAAATAAATAAAATTATGCATTTCCCGTGATGGACGAACGATGGACGAAGTTTGTACGGAACCCTCGGTGCGCGAGTCCGACTCGCACTTGGCTGGTTTTTTTTTAATATAGATAGACTAGGTAAGTGATGTTGTGGTCGGAAATGGCACACTGAGTCTAGAACAGAATAGGCTCTCAAGTACGGCTTGGCGACAGATTTTTAACTTGATGGTAGCCAATCAGGAGGGTACCTATTATGTAAATTCAAAATATTCTTCAATCGAGTGATGGTTTCTTCACGATGCTAAAACCTGTACTAAAACTTAAAAACTCTTATGAATTCTTAGATTTCAACATTGTTGTTAAATGTTACTGATGGATTTACCATCAATCACTATGCAGATGGCATTTTGGCAGAATCAGAAAGAAAAGCAGATATATGATTATTTTTTTGAAAATGTAAAAATACTCAACGAATTAATAGGTGAGGGTATTCTCACTAAAAAATTAAAATCTAAATTTTGATCATTACTACTGTGTAATAGTTTTTTTTTGAATTTATCCATTTAATGATTTTTATATATTAGATGTTATTGTGTTCATTTTGTTTTTAAATTTTGTGTGTTTGTCACTGTATGTTCGTGATGTCATGGACGTGGGTTCCGACTGGAAACCAGCGCGAGGGTTAGTTTGTAACCCTAGCATTATGCTGAGTCGGATGATGCCTATTCCGGGCATCACGCAACATTACATTATTATTTGTTTCTTGTGTTTTTATATAGTATGTCGTGTGTGAGTAGGTCTACTTAATGTAATGTTGTGTGTTGTTCTGAATAAATGTATTTCTTTCTTTCTTTCTTTCAACTAAAAAAAAAAACAAATAAAGGCGACGTACGTGACATACACAAATACAAACCTAAGCCTACAGATTACCTAATAACCTGAGAAACTAAGAAAAAATAATCTATTGGTTGAAAAAGGAGGTTATCCCTAATATATCTTCATGGAACATCTGTCCTTGAGACGAGATATCTTGGCGTCAATTCCTAATTACACATAAGTAATTGGCGTTTTTTACTTAGGAGTATTAATTCTTAGTCTAGGATAAGTAATGTGTCCTAGAGATAACAAAATTTGAATATTTTTGCTATAATGTATCAACCTTAGTAAAGTCCCTGTGTGACAAGTGACTATAACGGGTTCGATACCATTCTGGAGAAGTGTTAACTCCAATAGCTTCAATATTCATAAGTGCCTAGAGTCTAAGCTGAATAAATAGCTTTGATTTTGACATTGGAGAAATATAAGTAAGGAAATTCACGAGCTATTTGAATGAGTATGAGTACCTACAGTGAGTGCAACAACTGTGGCGACAGGATCTACTGCAGTTGGGCCCTGGTGCCTTGTACTTTTTTCTTGTCTGTCTTTTTGAACACGTTAATCTTTGAAACCACTCAGTGGCGGATTTAAGCATAGGCCCGTGAGGCCCTAGGCTTAAAGGGGCGCCAAAATTTTTAAAATTAATCAGGCAAGTACTAAAATCTGAAAAATCTAACAAAAAGAATAAAAAAAACCTTTTTTTTAATGCTAGCATATTATTTATTTACGTAATTCGTTTTTTTTAATTTTTTTTCATTTCATACACACACATATATGTATATATATATTTATAATATATATACTGTTACGAAAGAAAAAGGGCGCCATATCGTATCGGGCCTAGGGCGCCCTCACACCTAAATCCTGCCCTGAAACCACTGAACGGATTTTCACGGAGTTTCCACAGGTTAATGCTTGACTTAGCACTTCGAATAGGCTTTATATCATTAAAGAAAAAAATATCAAGTCCAATATAAGTGAAATCAAATACTAAACAACATCATACTTGGCTTACATCAAAGTCAATGCTGTTTCGGACAATTTTATATAATGTGTACTTTGTTGTCGTTAGGTGATTTATTTTATATATTTTCTAATACATTTCTGTGTTGAACGAATTTGCTAAAAACAAAAGCTTGTGTGAAAGAACAGTATTGAATGTAATAATGAAATAATTAAAGTATAAAGGTTGACGTTTGCTGGCACGATTGTGATACGGCTGTTGCTATGCGTCAGGCATATTGTAATGAAGGATTATAACTTGATATGATTGTTTTCACACCTTATTCTATTTTCACAATAAAACCAGAGGTTTTAGGCACAGGTTAAATACTTGATTCCACGTTAATTAAAAACATAAATTATTATCGTAGTCCTAAGCCGATGATAATTTTGTAACAATCAAAACGTCTAAAATAATTGAACCCACGACCTTTATTTTAGATCAGTGATTAACTTTTTAGTGATGAGAGGCCATTTGACAAAATTTCTGTCTTGCCACAGACAACCAACTGTTAAAAGGTAATGAATAAAAGGTTGTTCTATCTATAAATAAAACACGCATAGAGTTGTTCAAAGCCAAAGTATTTTCATTTTTTTTTACGATTTAATATTTTTTGGATGGCTTTGCGGACCATTTCAGCTGCTTCCAGGGACTACCAGTGGTCCACGGACCACGGTTTAAGGACCACTGCTTTAGATGAAAGATCCTACTTACACAAGTTGAACTGGATTAAACTTGAAATAGTTTCACAAGACAAATGATACTAAAGGCCCTCTCACTAAATATTTAAACAAAGTTCATTATTACATAAACTTTGCTACGGTGCTGCCCGCATTCCGCAGGGATCTCATGCTTTCTCGGGATGATATTTATGTGCCAAATTTCATTCAAATTCATTCAGCCATTATGGCGTGATGGAGCAACATACACACAAACTTTTACATTTATCTATACTAATAATATTATAAAGCTGAAGAGTTTATTTGTTTGTTTGAACGCGCTAATCTCAGAGACTACTGGTTCAAATTGAAAAAATATTTTTGTGTTAGATTTATTGAGGAAGGCTACTTTTTATCCCGGAAAAACATAAGCTCCCTCGGGAACGCGGGTGAAACCGCGGGGCGGAAGCTAGTAATATTAAAAGGATAATATATTGTCTATACTCCATTAAAATACAATTATTACCCTTTACATGAACTTCAATATTCCTAATCCTGAAGAAAACGGTTGTAGTTCTCCATTTCTTTCTACTTCTTTTAAAAAATAATCACACTTCCAGTAACCTACAATGGCCTACTGTCTTCGGATTGCGTGAGGAGCTACCACAGGATGTACGTCACTCGTAGAATTCCGCCCAGGAACTACCAGTACTACCACGAGACCCTCACTCCTGAGCAGGTCATACTCATGAACGAAGAGAAACGACTGGTCAAAAGAGATACTGCTGTAAGTTTTATAAGCTGGTCTGATCTAAACGTTATCAAGAGACCCAATGAAATCATTAAGATAACAGAATATCTAATGCTGATAGAAGAACCTCATTCTACAGCTGAGAAATGTAGAATAGACATTATTTAAAATTATAGTAATAGTATTAGGATAATCAATAATATTAGCAAATATTTTTCAAGGTTTAAAAGATGATATTAAAAGAAATAAGTATGTCTCAAGAAAAAAGAGACCTAGACTTTGGACTTGAAGTTCGGGAACACATTGACAATCTCTTTGGTATTGCTAATGCCCATTGGCGACAGTAACCAATAAAAAGATATATTACAGCCTGCTGCAAAATATTATGCCTCACCCAAAACTCGCTACTTAGTTTTTTTTTCTAATATAAAATAGTGCTGAGTAATTAAAGTTTTCTGAACATTTTCCAAAGTTACAATGGCGCATAATCGGTGGCAGCAAGGTATCAATCATGGACGTCCCGTACCAAGTTCTCTATGGACTATATTGTGGTGGAACTCTCATCGCTCCTGAGTGGGTCCTCACTGCCGCACATTGTAAGTAAGTACCATACATTTTGAGTTTCCCCCTAATTTGGGACTTCCTACATCGGGATTTCACTATTGAACACCTGTTTTATATCACGCGTCACTATTTGGTTTTTAAATCCCCTTACGACAATGATAGTTGGGATCAATATATCAGTAGATAGTGTAAAATACGGATGAAGATCTTTCTAATCTGCTCGTGTTCTTGATTGATTTATATTCTCTTCTCTGTTTAATTCATTCATTTTGACGGGCCGGTTGGCGTGGTTGGTAAGATACCCTATCTATCACGCCGCAGGTCGTAGGTTCGATTCCCACACAGGACAAACATTTGTGTGCATGAACATGTCTGTTTGTCCTGTGTCTGGTTGTAATTATCTATATATGTATGTATTTACAAAAGAAAAAGTAGTATATGTAGTATATCAGTTATCTGGCTTCCATAGTACAAGCTCTGCTAGATTTGGGGTCAGATGGCCGTATGTGAGGAATAATGTCCCAGAATATTTTTATTTATTTATACTAAAATCTACAAGCTGAAAACTGACACCGCCTTCGTCATGTTGGTCTCATAGAAGCATAATATTGCTCTTTGTCTGTCCGTTCCAGAGGTCACCTACTCTAATCAGCCCAACATTTCAGGACAAAAGAAAAATTCATCTATGCAGGCTCTACACTTCGCAACGCAGCCAAAAAATACCCAATCTGTGCTCATTTTGTACACCCTGGATGGAACGGTACCAAGGATCATGATCACGACTTTGATTACCAGCTGGTGCTATTGGAAAATGCTGTTCCTATTACGTCATCTTCTAGACCCATTGCGATTGGTAATGTGGAGGATGTCAGTCCTGGGCAGTTGATTGCAGTCAGCGGGTGGGGACATACTCAATATAGGGTGAGTCGTTTTTAAATGAGAAATATTAAAATTTTGCGATATTCATTGGAAGGTAAGTATTGGCCTCACTGTTTTGAGACAGTAACGGATTTAGGAATCTAATTAAAGATAACCCGTTAAATAGATTCCTAATCTTCTTAATCTTTCCTAGTCTTATGTAGTACCTTTCAAAGAACTGAAAACCTATGGCAAAGATAGTGGTGACCAAAATTCATTCAAATACAAAAAATCCACTATAAACCTTTAAATGCTTTAGTCCTTGATAGTCACGAAAGAGCGAACGACGACACTGATCTTGATAATCTTACAGCAAAGTCAGATGCAAAACGGCGTACGTCGAGTATACGTACCAATAATGGCTCAGGACACTTGCAAGGCGCTGCCGCTTGTCAACTACAAGATGATCACACCAAGAATGTTCTGTGCAGGACTGATGAATGGTACGAGGGATTCTTGTCAGGTACTATGTTATACAATAGCATTAAATATTGTAAGCTATACGTTAATGGGCCGGTTGGCGTGGTTGGTAAGATGTCTATCACGCCAAAGGTCGTGGGTTTAACTGATTGAAAGATATTTGTGTGAATGAACATGTCTGTTTGTTTTGTTTTGTAGTATATCAGTTATCGGTTTCCATTGCACTTTATGTTTTTATACTGTGGATATTTTTGTGTTCAACCACAATCTCACTATCGCTATATTTTTTTTTCTGTAAATAATAATAAATAATAACATTTTACTTTCAAAGGGTGACTCTGGAGGCCCAGCGGTGGCCAACGGGAAGCTAGTGGGGCTGGTCTCCTTCGGTGTCGGTTGCGCCATGAGAGAACAGCCAGGGGTGTACAGCAATGTGCCGCTAATGCGGGAATGGATCAGATCTGTTACAGGGTTACCACTTTGATGAATAAAGACATTGTTTTATGTTGGTTGCTTTTTCATGATTGTTATTTCTAGATTTATTAACGTGTTAAAAATCCCTTTTCGTTTTTCTCAATCAATGCGTTAGAGAAGAAGTCATCAGTATGTTTATTCTAAATTAGGTACGTTTACTTTTTATAGGTATAGTTACGAACATATTAAATTTTATGCATTTAGCAAAATTTTCTCAGTAATTATTGAAATTGTTTAATGTTACATAGTATTTCTGAACCAATACTACTATGATGTGGGTGTTATCTCAAATTTACAATAATTATTTTACGAGAAAATTGCTTATGATTTTTTCTAAGTAATTTTAACTCCTTTTGGACTGACTGCCAAAAGCTACATTATAAAACTAAATCCCCACAGAGTAAATAGAATTTGCGTGAACACACACGTAACGCTACGCAAACAACGATCACAAAGTTGATTTTTCGTATTAGAAAATCAACCATTCACATATTCAGGCCTTCGCGCACCCTTGTGCCTTCTGAGGGGATAGTTGTGGTGTACGTACGGGAGGGAAATATGGACGGGCACGATAATAAGGTTACATTAAACATAATCTTTAACAGGTTAATCCATTACAGTCTACATACCATTTGTGGTCTGTTCGTCCATACAATTAAAGCCATCTAAAGCTGTGGATTTAAGGAGAAAGTCTCATATTTAATGAGGACTTGGCAGAATATATAATTTTTAGTAAAAAAAAAATTGGAATTATAAGACATTCCCACTCCGGAACATCAATGATACGAATGTTAAATATTATTAAAAAAGAAAACCTTAACAAAAATAGATGTGCGTATCCCGTTTCATTAGCTTGTAATATGAATGAGAGCGTTACACATTACATGAAAACATAATATATATATATATTTTAATAGTAATAATTATTAGTAATATATTTAAAACCAATCTTAAAAACTGTAAAGTTGATAATCATATGAAACAAGGTACCGATCTTATTATTTTGACCTATCACAATTCACAGATATTTATTATAAAAGCTGTGACAGGAGTCAAAAAGCACAGGTAAACGTTAAATTACCAATTAAACAAAAAATCTAATATTTTTTGGATAAACAACTAGGAACTTAAAAAAGTAGATTCTCCACTAGATCTAGTATTGACTATAATAATCACAGCCTATGTCTGCCCACTGCTGAGCACAGGCCTCCTTTCACGAATAATGGTGAAAGGGGAATGGGCACATACTCCACCACGCATGCCCACTGCGGATTGGTGGAGGTAGGCTAGTGGTCAACCTACTGTTGGAGTTGTCAAGCTACCTAGGAGGTCTCCAACTAGCTTAACGATTGTCACAATTAAGTGATAACCGGGACCAACTGCTTAACGTGCCTTCCGAAGCACGGAAACGCTCAAGATGAAATACCACTAGGCGGTCACCCATCCAGGTACCGGCCAAACTGGACGTTGCTTAAGTTTGCCGATCGGTTAAGAACGGCTAATCAAGCTACGCCACGAGCGCTTCAGTATTGACTATAAATTATTATATTTATAGTTTCCTTACCTTCCCTAGCAATATTAACTCGCAGCATTACCTTACTAAATACTATACCGTATGTTTCACGATCTATCTGAATTCAAGGCGAGTCCACGCGAGTGTTTTCCAAACGTTTTCGCCGCACCCGCACCCTACCCGAACTACTTCGTATGCCTCCGTATATGACCATGATTTATTTACACAAGGGGGGAGGGAGAGGGGGCACACGACGTCTCTCTTCGTTTTTATTTATGTACGGCATTCGCTGTGATTTGACAACACGCTTGAGCATTTGAAATATGGTGGAGCTGTGTCTACGTCCGTTGGTTTGTAAATGCTTTTGGTACAAGATTGAGAATGTAAATGGATTTTAAATTAGGGGGTGAGTGGGCGCGTGATTAATTGTTTTTTTAATTGGTATGTAATTTGTCTGTACTTTTAGTATTGATGATTTGATTTTTTATATCGTCATCACAAAGATATAAAGATTAGCAGAGTTCTTTTAATGTTTACTTTGTAGTAGAAAAATAAAATGTACAAGCTTTTAAATCTGCATAATTTAATATTAAACTCGATTAAAAACTCTCTTTGAATTTCTTTAAAATAGGCATCCGACTTATAAAAAGCAATAAGACCATATTTAATGAAAAAGAGGACTTTGTGTCCGGGGACGAGGTGATCGTTATTATTATGGGGAAGTTTTTAATTTAGCCGGGAGTGGGGCGGTCCCGGTCCCGGGGGAAATATCCCGCGTTCCCGGGAAACAATATCGGAGTCCCGTGTCTCGATACTGTGGCATTTCATTGATATTGCTGGAATTGAACTTATGTCTTTTTGGATTGGTTGGATTGATTTTTAATTGCAATTTAGTTAGATGGGAAATGTTTTAAGGAAACTTGTAAGAAAAACGGTGCTCCTTTTAGTCTCAAATAAAGAATAATAAGAGTTATAACAGTGGGAACTCTCAAAACAGTGTTTCATGGCTCAGTGGTAGTGATGTGAATACCATAGCGAAGGCCATAGATCGAATCCTATAATAAACTTGAGATTGCGTTGAAGAAAATCATCTTGAGGAAACCCTATGTCAGGCGTCACCAATTAGGTTTATTAGGGGTCCGTTTAAAACATATAAAAGATTATCACGGTCCGGTTGGTTTCTTAGATGATGATTGGCGACCTATTTAGATCCTTTGGTCAGAGAGTAGCCTTAGGGGCAGTCCTTTATTATTTTCATACATTTTATATGGACTTGCCGCACACGGTTGACGCCGGTGGCCACCACACGCTACAAATCGTTGCTCATTTTTTGTGGCCGGCACCGGCCACTAAACGCCGACACAAAAACCTTAAACTAAACAAAAACGCTTAACCTTCTTCGTCATGTCTGAGTCCATTATGATACTGCGCGTATGGGTTAAAAAAGTAGCAGCCACCGACCACCGGCCACAAGTGGCTGTCGTACCTTTGTGGCCGCTTCTTGCTTCTCGTGGCGGCGTTTGTGGCTGTCGCGTGTGGCCCGTGTGCTGCGACACTAAGTTACACGCGCTCATTTTGTTTTTGAGTCAACGGTTTGTTAACTAAAATATATTTAAGTCTTATATGAAATGATGAAATGAAATAATTTATTCATTGCAAATAGACCTTCACAGGCACTTATTCGACTTACAATTCGGTAGGTTGCTTTTGCTGATTTTACTATAGGAATGTCCTGTTAGATCTTGCCAATCAAATAGCATCATAAATTAGAGGAAATATAAACCCTGGAGTCCAACGTGTTCCGGGATTGAATTGCGCTTGAGAGCCAGTTGCCTTCTAGACTTTATAAAGGTCGGCCGACAACTCATTGGCAATTCCTCTGGTATTGCTAATGTTCACAGGCGACGGTAGCCACTTACCATCAGGTGTACCATCTGCCTGCTTGTCAGACCTCTGAAAAAAAAAATAAGTTACCTACTTACTTAAGATTATTTATCACTAGCTGTTCCCCACGGTTTCACCCGCGTTCCCGGTGTAAACATTACAGCCTATTACCAAAAAAATACCGGAGATTAGCCGGAACCAACAGACACACAAAAAAATTAAAAAAAGGTTCTTTTGTTATAAGTAGGTGTTTACGCCAAAGTGAGTAGGCATAATAATAAATAGGGATAGCACAGTGACATATTCCCATCCTTTACGCATTCGTTGCGATTCCTATATACCTATCCCTTTTCCTCTACACCTATGCTTACCTCAGCGCGAACCCCGCGAGTTTGCCGCGCCACCTACAATAAAAAAGGAATACTGCAATAATAATGGTCGATATTGGAGAAAGCGCGCGCGCGTGAAAAATGAAAAGAATTTTTAAATAAAGGTGAAATAAATTAGTGACAGTGCTTCAAATATAATTAAAAGACTACATAAACCGTATAAGTGAAGTGGAAATGAAGGCGGCCGCCAAATCCTTGGACTTGATATTATTTTCTAACATTATTGATTGATAACGAGGTAAGCTTCCTTTTTCTACCTAAAATCCTGTTTTTCAATGTCACTGTGTATATTTTGGGGAATTTGAGTAAAATCATTATAAAATCACATCGAACGAATCTTTTAGAACCTGCGCGATATCAGTAGGTACCGTACATAATTTCACATACATTTTGTAAGCAGCTGTTATTTTGACATTACAAACATACACTTTGATTTTATTTATTTGTATATGTACGATAAAATATATTATAGATAACGGCGCGTGATTAATGTACTCGATTTATTGTGATATTTAAATGAGTTTTTAGTCGATGCGACTAATTATTTAATTTGGGAATTTATGATTTATCAGAGCGGGTAACACCGAATGGGGTTGTGAGTGTCATAGTGGTGACGACGATCACTTTTAAGATGGTCGCCACGCGGTGCACACGCACAAATCCATTAGCTCTTAATCCAAGTTTACTTTTGTAATCCTTCGTTATTTTAATAGTGTTTTGATTTAGTAATTTGTAATATAGTCATTGCCATATCTTGCGATTGTTATTTCTGCAATTCCTGCACATACACGCCCATAAAATACCAAGAGATAACGGACCAGCTGCGACACGTGGTGTCGCAACCTCTCGGCGATCCGTTATCAGAAGTGGGATCGGGAACGGTGCAGGATCAGACTACAGGCAATGTCTCAAAGAAATCTACTGTGGCGAGCAGGGACACATTGCAACGCAGTGCAAGAAGAAAGAAGCAGACTATAATGGCGGCCAAATTGAGCGACGAGTGGATGCCTGTACCATCAAGCCACCTATGGGCTCATTTCCTACCAAACCGGGTGAGAAGTTTTCATTTTGTTTTTAATGTGGTGGTTAGGAAAAGCTTAGCTGGTAGATACCCAGGTTAGTACTACCAAAGTACGGTGCCATTGTTAGGTATAGGCAAGTTTTGTTTACAGAGCACAATATAAATTTACATCAGATTGCTGCGGGTACCAGTCGAGGCGGGTTATGTCAACTTTAAAGAACATGTTAAGGGTAGTCGAAACAGGCAATCATAAATCATGGCAGGCAGCGTTGCCTGAAGTTCAACTTGCAATTGATTGCACTGTAAATAGTACAATTAAGACAAGTCCTCACGAAATTTTAATAGGGAAAGTTGCTAGATCACTTCAACTGATGACCGTTGATTGGCGTTAATACAGACGAGACAAATATTTAGCTAGATGTAATCAGAGCATGCGGCTCGGGCGATAGAGGAAAGTGTTTCTATAGAGAAGCAGTGGCGGTACCTTCATACAAGCCCAAAAGCCCGGCTTGCCTAACTTATACCCACACGTAACAAACATCGAATAATTTGAATTTCGCGCTAAAAAGTTCGCGCGGTCATACGATGTAGGTAAACTACCCCGAACACAGCGGCCGGCGGCCGGCCGGCTACGCTCACTACTACACGCGCGCCGCTTCATGCGTACAGCACACACGTTCACAATATTCCACATCTTCCATCCCGCTCGTACGCACGTCACGCAAGCCCAAAAACGGCGGCTTGCACATCTCTCTTTCTAACCTATGAAAACTACGCATAGTGAAAATAGCGCTACTTTGTTACGAAACTGCACATTAGTATGGACGGGCGAAGCATTGATTTACCATGAAGTTGTCTGCGGATTTTTGGCGCGAGTATTGCGCATGCTCGTGTACATCGTAAAATAGCTTCGTTTCGCTGCAACTTCAGTGCATAGACATTGTTTGTTTTGGATTGTTTGAGTTGAAAGAAAAGTTTTGTTTGTTGTCGATTCGTTGCAATACTTACTAGATAGTAGATTTGTGTTTAAAAATGGAAGAAATAGTGCGTTGTGAGGATATGAGGTGTATTAAAGCGTTACTCGACCAGGGCAAGGTAAAATCTTTGACTTTTTCTCAAAAAAAAGTTTTGATAACTTCACCAAAACCAACGCCTGACCTGTGTATTTCTCAGAGCAAGGGACACAAACGTAAATTCAGTAGATCTATTTATAAAACAAATTGGATTGCGGGCTGTTCTCATTTGAACAAGTTGTTTTGTTGGAGCTGTTTGTTTTTCTCGAACGATACAAACGATGTTTGGAATACGTCCGGGTATGACGATTTAAATAATCTATCTAGAAGTAGTATGCCTTCAGTGTGCTTTGGTTAACTCGCCTCAAAGACCCTCAATGAGCAAGTGATAGTTGAAGACTAAGATTACTGATTGAAGAAATAACTAGATGGATTTTACGTCAAACGGTTAGAACCCACAAAAATATAGGTTGGGCTTGCCCTAATCTAAAGCCCTAGGCACGCCACTGTAGAGAAGGCTCGGTTTGACAGAAACAAAGCTTAAGTAAAGAATTTCAAAGTAGGCAATTATGTGTTAGTAGAAAATTAGGAGTGCAACAAAACAAGGCTAGAACCAAAATCTAAGCTACAAACATCAACAAATAATGTCAGAATATTCCGTTAACGGCGCGGGTGCTGGTGAATAATTTGTTGGATTGTCTGTGTGGTAATAAAATAATCTGTGTGGTGTGTAAGTGTATAGCTTGTGTAGTAACTATAGCCTGTGTGGCAACCAAAGCCTGTGTGGCAACCAAAGCCTGTGTGGCATCCATGGCCTGTGTGGCAACCATAGCCTGATTGGGAACCATAGCCTGTGTGGGAACCATAGCCTGTGTGGCAACCAATGCCTGGGTGGTATCCATAGCCTGTGTGGCATCCATAGCCTGTGTGGCATCCATAGCCTGTGTGTCATCCATAGCCTGTGTGGCCTCCATAGCCTGTGTGGCCTGTGTGGCCCGTGTGTAGTACTTTACTAATATCGTCAGTAAAATGTGTCTTAGCATTTAAGTGACTATTGGTCTTAGGTTAATTTGATAAGCCTCCTTTTAAAGTCTAAGGTGATTTGGTCAGAATGACCGAGTTGATAAGTGAGCATTCAAGTGTTTGTTTATTTGACCATAGATCTGAATGAAGAAAATCACGCACACGAGGACGTGTGATGATGCAGGACGGCCGTAACGGCGCGTGATTAATGTACTCGATTTATTGTGATATTTAAATGAGTTTTTAGTCGATGCGACTAATTATTTAATTTGGGAATTTATGATTTATCAGAGCGGGTAACACCGAATGGGGTTGTGAGTGTCATAGTGGTGACGACGATCACTTTTAAGATGGTCGCCACGCGGTGCACACGCACAAATCCATTAGCTCTTAATCCAAGTTTACTTTTGTAATCCTTCGTTATTTTAATAGTGTTTTGATTTAGTAATTTGTAATATAGTCATTGCCATATCTTGCGATTGTTATTTCTGCAATTCCTGCACATACACGCCCATAAAATACCAAGAGATAACGGACCAGCTGCGACACGTGGTGTCGCAACCTCTCGGCGATCCGTTATAGATAAAAAATCTGCATCTTCAGAATATTACCACAGTCTATGTAACACTTACAGTAGGCCAACGAACACATCTAGACAGAGCAATCGTGCGGGGCTTGCGGGGTGAGAGAGGGGCGGTAGCGAGCCCAAGCTTGGGACACAATGCAGCAGGACGAATACCTATACAAAGCGGTATTTCGCGTGACTTCAAACGTGATAGACCACTGTATGTTTTTTACGCTGTGATATTACTATGTAGTACAAGCGCGGTGGAAAACTACTTCTAATAAACTCAAAACTTAACCAACAAATAAAATAGCAAACTTACCTTAAAAGTGTCCATATTTTCTGCTCACTTCCATAGGTGAAGCAACAATCACTCTCGGACCATTATGCATCGCACTTTGAGAAGTAGAGCAACTTTCAATGTTGCCTATTTATTTGATTTATTATAAACTATGTGGGTCTTTGAAGTGGTAAGTTAAGTTGGGTTTACTGTAATGGTTCTGTAGATCTTATAAAATATCTAGCGCGTGTACCGGTAGCTACACTTGAGAGCCAGTTCTAGGCTTTTGAGCTTACCTATGACTGTTTCAGTTAATTGAATTAATATCAACAATACACAGATAACATAATAATATAATAATAAAAAAAATCTTTCTTAAATTTCTTTCTTATTGCGTTGGATTTTGTTTTTAATTTAATTCCGTTTAATAATGAAGGTACACTTGTATGAGATAATTTTCCTACCCTCTTTTTTCAAATTCTGCGTGCGATATGTGTCAAAATCCATTACGTCACTTACCGAAGAACTTTGAATGGCTGAGGTCTGTGTCGCGCGTGCACCCGCCTGATTTATCAAAAATCCTTTAAATATTAATCATCCGTCACCGGAAAACCGTGAAAAAGGACTATTTGTGTGTGTTCTATATTATAGACCATTTGCAGTGTGCTTATACTTTTAAGATTTGAAGGAAAGCGTGGATCCACAGAAGACGTGAAAAGATATTACACCGTGAGTATCGCATGCTTTCTTTCCATTTATGGATACGCTTTTTTCGAAAACCTTTTCCAAAATCGTAGTCATATTATCTCACGTTTTACCTTTATACAAGTTTTATCCTGTTTTTAAATTAATTATTTTTTTAAATAGAATTTAATCACCAGATTAGGTACATGTATAACTTAATACGATTGCATAACTTAATTGTGAGTCTAAGAAATTTATAAAATTACTAACACAAGAAACAAATATGTTAATAGTTGACAATCAATAATTACATTACATTAGCTTTTAAATAATATACATTGTCCTTCATTTTGTTGTCATGACAATTGCACATAATTTTTTACCGTGGTGACAACACAGGCCTATATATTATAGTAAAATAAACTAGTGAGGTATTATGGAGCCAATAGAATCGAAGCGTAGTACTATTATTATAGGCAATGAGGTAAATATATGGAGGAGCAAGGTGTTTCCTTTAAAAAACTCCTCCTCTTCCGCCAGGCTATGTCATCGTGTCTGGGGACCACGATCCAACTAGTACGTAAGATATTGGAATCTTGTATATGTATGTATATTATTATGCAAAGAACTCAGAGAATTTTGTTGTGCGATGTAGAATCTTGTGGCGCCATCTATCCACGGATAGTGGAACCTCCACCATCTTATCTAGTTGATAGATGTCGCTACTTCAATTGTTTTATTTTATTTTTTTACCACATTGTCGGCAAACAAGGATACGGCCCGCCTGATGGTAAGCGGTTACCGTAGCCTATGAACGCTTGCAACACCAGGGGTATCACACGCGCGTTGCCGACTCATCCCCCCTCCCCGATGAACTCTGGCGACCTTACTCACGCGCAGGAACACAACTATAAGTTATTTGGCTGCGGTATTCTGTAAGGTGGAGGTACTTCCCCATTCGAGCTGCTCTTTGATCGACATATCGCTATGTTCTACTTCTCTTAGAATTAATAAAGTTAATTATAAAAGTTAAAATTATAATACCAAAAAGATTATCTCTTTATGTATAATTATGTTCCCATCTTATTTTAATAATTTATCTTTATTTTCTTTTCGTTCTTACAAGTACGGATCCCTTAAAGTATAGTCGTTAGCAAACTTTCATCGGATGTAAAACGCTATAACATGTAACACGCTTGTACATTACCTGAAATATATGAAATTTGTTCACCAACTCATTATTCAGAGTTAACGCGTTTAATAAATTTATTTTTTAAGTGTGTGGGACGTTAACTTGACGCAAAATAATACAAGTTTTTTTTTCTGTTGAAAACAGTGATTTATATTCCAACTTGTGTTTTATTTGTGGATGATTAGGGTGGTAGAAACATCAGGGTACGTCATCATCTGTTGTACTGGAATCTCGTATAGATATTACGAGTGTTCAGAGAATGCCAATGTATGTAGGACCTGTGGTTGCAAATGTGGCGTGTATTCTTTCTCTGTGCTTTAGATAGATGTCGCTGCATATATTATACGCATATTTACTGTTGCCCTATTGATTGACCCTAAAACATCCACTTAGATTCAACCTTACAAACCAAATACATCAGTATCTACCTACCTAACAAATGCATGTGCAAAATATCTCACTAAGTCCATTTCCTCTCAAGAGACAACTCTTAAATCCCACTCGCTGAAACTTGGGAACTATCGTCCAACTTCGGTGGACGGATTAAAAACTAATTTCTCGCCGGGAGGAAGGAAACTGTATATGAACAATCCATAATTCTTGTATGGAGAACAGATTGGTTTTATTTCTTTTATATTAGTTACGTAGATAATTGTTAGTTACAAGTTTCCATCTCGCAGGTTTACCTGCGTTATTAAAAAATACCGTAGCCAAATAACTTAGTTGAGTTCCTGCGCGTGAGTAAGGTCGCCAGAGCTCATTGGGGAGGGGGAAACAGTCGGCAACGCGTGAGTGATGCCTCTGGTGTTGCAAGCGTTCATAAGCTACGGTAACTGCTTACCATCAGGCGGGCCATATATTTGTTTGCCAACAATGTTGTAGGTATAAAAAAATTATACTTATTTTACGAATAAGAAGTATTGTATACAATTTAATTCAGATCGTATCTACAATCGTACTACTAACTAAGCTGGTACCTAAGACTAATCTAGTGATATTTTTCAAAATATGGATGACCATCCTGCGCACAAAAGGCTGTAGTGACGTAAAACTATTCAAAATGACAAAGTACACTCTAAATGCAACATACGCACGTCACACCACCCTCGGGTCAGCCAGCGGGTGATGAATTCACACCTGCACACGACAGTGACAGTGGGCAGACAACGGTCCGCGAATTTTAAATACAATTGTATGACGCACGTGCGATTAATAACTTTTGTAGTGTGGAGCAGTTAAATAAGCGTTTTACCTATGCTTGAGTACAATTATACCCTGGTAAATAATGATGTGGACCTAAGATCATTGTAGGATTCAAAGCCGCGACCACTGAGCTATTATTGCCTAAAGATAGTGTAGCGACATCTATATACTACACAAAAAACTAACACTACCTGTGGATAGATGGCGCCACAAGATTCTACATCGCACTCTTGAAGTTTCCTGAACACGCTTGCTGAATTATTTAAGCATTGATTTTTAATGAAGTAAGAAGATGAATAGGATCGCTCCTATTTCAGACTTCCATTTGGAATGAGGCAGTCGAGTCGTACACGATCGCGGCAAATTAATTCAGCGGCTAACACAGCATAAGCCTAAATTTTACGAAATAAAATCATCATAAACACAATCATTTCTAATCGGAATGGAAACCGAAAATGGGTCTCAATAAGGGGGAATATATAAATAGTTGGTTTATAGAGACGTGATTAATGTTAGTCTCTTGTTAAAGGTTACCTGTCTCTGTCAATGACGTATAAAATGACAATGAAGGCAATAGAATTTATTTTGTAAGGGGCATGAAAATTCTTCTTCCTTTTTTAATTTTGACGAGGAAACCAAAGATTTTACATTTTACTTTTTAAGCTATTGTATAGCTTTTATGGCGGGCTTTGAGCGCGGTGACCGAATCAAGAAATTCCGTAACGAAAAAACCTAACACCTCCCACTCCGCCTACCATGTAGCTCGGCCGAGCGTGACTCGATTGAAACCTTACCTGAATAATAAAACATAAAAAAAAAACGAGTCGACAACATATATCCGCAAAATTCGAATTGTCGAGTATTTTGTTAAATTTTAATGGTGCAAATAGCAGTCGCCATATTGGCCGAGCACAGTACCGCCATATTTTCAATGAACGCATCCCTGTCAGTCAGTATCAGTTTTTTCTTTTGTTTTCCCTTATTTCGGGAAGGCAAAGGGTTCTAGCCCATACAGCCTAATCATGAGATGACACAGTGTTCTCAGTGTGTAAATGAGCCTTTATTGACAGCTTTTGTTTCCCGTTGTTAAGCTATTGCATAGCTTTTATCGCGGGCTTAGTACCTAGTATAAAGAAAAAAAAAATACTGCATACATAAAAAATAAGTAAATAATTATAATTGCATATTATTATGTTGATAAAAAATGCTATGCAATAGCTTTACCGCGGCAGTCCCCGAGTGCCACACGTATTTGTTTTTTTAAGTATGTTGGTCTTATTATGACTTAAAATTAAAACCAGCTTACTTACTACCCGCTAACTTAGTGGCCGTCACAAAAGCCGCGAGATCATTAATCGACGTTGACGCGCGTGGCGTGTGCGTGACGCGTCACGTGACGCGTGACAGGCCCCACGCGGGACCACTTTGTCATCCCTGTGGTGGGTGGACACTGTTTGTTTACACGTTTTTGTCTCTAATTTAGACATAGGTATAGTCTGGTGACATCCATAGTCATAGTTACTATTTACCTTTGTAGAGATTCTATGATTAATTTGGGAACTTTCAAAACACGATGGATCGGTTGGCGTGGATTGTAAGATACCTACTTATCACGCCATAGGTCGTGGGTTTGTGTGCATGAACAATGAACAGGTCTTTTTGTCTTGAGTCTGGGTACTGGGTATAATCCTACTAATATAATAAACTAGCTGTCCCCCATGGTTTCATCCACGTTCCCGAGAAAAAAAGCAGCCCATGTCCTTCTCCATACCATAGGCTATCTGCGTACCAAATTTCATCGCGATCGGTTCAGTGTTTTAGGCGTGAAAAGGTAACGAAAAAACAAACAAACTCGCATTCATATTTATAATGTTAGTTAGGATTAGGCTAATTAGGGTTGTTAGGATGTTAGGGTAGTTAGGATGTATAAAGTTTGTGAGGATGGATGGATGGATGTTTATTACTTTTTCACAAACACAAAAACTACAAAACTATTAAGGCGATGATAGCTCAGTCGTAGTGACGTTGGACGCCGCGGCGAAGGTCGTGGGTTCGAATCCTACAATGAGCTTGAGCTTTCGGTGAAGGAAAACATGGAGAGGAAACCATAGCACGGTGGTAGGGTACTATGTAGTACCTGCCTGGCTGGCTACCACCCTCAAGTTGAAAATCTGTCGCCAAGCACCTATTGGTGAGTACCGGCAGCTCCACTTGAGAGCCAGTTCCTTCTAGGCTTTGTGTGCTTACCACCTTCGGCCACTTCGTCACTTACCATAGTGAGATTGTGGTCAAACATAAAGTAAAAAAATTAAATACGGATTTGGATTAAATTAGGCACAGATAAATGTAAATCATACCTTGGAATAACATATAAGTTACTTTTATCTCAGGAAAACATAAGATCCCTCAGCAACGCGGGGGAGCAAGAATTTTCATAAAACAAAATCGAGCCACCCACTCGTTCACTAAATCAATTCACGTGTAAGATTATTTTAATAATATCAAAATATATTCAGTTTATTAGATTATATACAAATAATTATATATAGCACACAAATTTATTTATAATTTGGTTATTTTGAAAGAGGTAAAGCCGACACAATTCTAAATACTTCCTACATTAATATTAATTTATATATGTAGGCGTTCTTTGCTGTATTTTATTATTAATCGTCAATTGGTACAAAAAAGAACAGGCAGTCATAGGGACTGCCGATAGAAGTGAAAACTATTAGCATGAGCATGTCGGTGACGCGAACCTATAACTTTTTCCCCTCCAAAAACGCTCAACGCGGCTAAAGAAGTTTTCACTTCAAAAATCTATGTTCGCGATGATCTCAAAAACAACAGAACGGATTTTCATACGGTTTTCACCAATGAACAGAGTGATTAATGAGGATATTAAAAAAAATGTCCGAAGCCGGAGCGGGTCGATAGTAAAGCATAAAGCAGAATCGTCATATCTAACATAGACGCGTGGACATTTTTTTTTTGTTCTAATGTCAATTACATACCTAAATCAATAAAGTAGGTAGGTTTAAATTTGTTATCTACAATTTATTCTTATTAATTTGGTACACACTTTTCCTACCAAAGACAATGATGCTATATTCATAATAGGAAGGTACTAAGCATCTAATTTCAGTCGAACCCCATCATTATTGAAAGCCACATCTGTAAACTTCATAAATTAGTACTGAAAGGTAGTTCATAGTACCGGCCGTTCAATCAGCTTTCATATCCGAGAATTGATGAATTTCAGCGCAATCAGTTACGAGTGACTGAACAAAATCTAATTTAATTGTGGGCTAGTGGTTAGTTACAGTTTACTGACATCCTAGCTGTTGTTCTGCGGTTTTACTTGCGTTTTAAATGCTGGTAGTAAGTAGCCACAGTCCCTTATGGACGTTGGCAACACCAGAGGCATGGTTGCCAACCTGACTCTTAAGGCAAGAGATTTTAAACTTGAGTGCGATATCCAAGTTAAAATATAAAAATAATATATATTAAAAATCATTGTTTGTCTGTTTGTATATTGGTTTGTATCATGGCCGACATGCTTTCTGATAAATAAAATTTAAGTTTATACCCTGTCTTTACAACACTACACACAATACTATGTAATATCGAATCTTCCAGAAGTTATAACAAAAGATATAGCTGAACATGCATATGTATATACTCGTCCGAAGTTTAGTTGGCCTGTAGCCAACAAATAGAGGAGCTAGATTACATGGAATTTTGTTTGTTCCTAGATTTTGGAAGGAAATTGAATGAGGTGTAGAAAAAAAAAATCCATAAAGTTTTTGGAACAGGTCGGCTGATGACTAGAGAACTGTTTTATATTTTTTTTCCACCCGCAGCTTCGTAACGGATTTGAATGAAAATTAGCACATGGATATATCATACCCAAGAATAACATATCCGAAACTTTTTTTTATAAAATAAATCATAAATTGTACCTAATACTTAATTACGCTTAGGTTTCTACCGGTACTCGTTAAGAAAAACAAAATAAAATACAAAGTAAATAACTAGATTTTTTTATAAAACCAGTGGTTAAAACCTACCAAGCGAAGACTCTTTTACTTTATAATTGAATCATAAACATGTCCACAATAATAAAGAACATAATAATTGTTGAAAATATATTTTTATAATAACATAAAAGATTCGTAAATTCAGTTCCTTCAGACAAAATTTCCAATCGAAACGGACAGTAATAATAATATATAGGAAAAGTATCGGAAAAACAATATCTCAACCCATGAAAGTGTATACAGGGTACACAAAAACACTAGCCAATATACAGGATGTGATAGTAAATAATTCATGAGGTGGTGTGATTGGGAACGCGATCCTGATGCTGACGAGGGCTTAATAGTTTCGTTACAGATGGCGCTGACTCATCCTTACTCGGTGTAACCTGATTTAGGAGCAGATCTTGATGATTGATAACGTTATAATGTTTTGTTAGGTGTGAGGGTATATTTTCCTTGAATTTGTTACAAATTAGACAAGAAATTATTTTGTAGAGAATCAGTATTATTAACTAGCTTCCGCCCGCGGTTTCACCCGTGTTCCCGAGAAAATGCCCTATGTGCTATTCCAGCCGTTTTGGCGTGATTGAGTAACAAACATCCATCCATCCATCCATCCAGACTAGGAATTAAGATGAGTAGGAAGGTAGGAAGTAGGATAAGGGTTGATTCCCACAGTGTATGGTTTCGTAGAAGCATCAAGTTTTAGAAAGGTACTGATTCAAGAACAGGTGCCTATACACACTAGGTATTTGGGACAGATTTTAAACATGATAGTCAACCAGGTGGGTACTACAAAGTACCCTAACATCGTGCTATCTTATCACATCCATTGTCAAGTTCCAATCTCACAAGTGCGTAAGCACTCAAAGCCTAAAAAGAACTCGGCTCTCAAGTAAAGCTGCCGGAACACACGGATTCACAACTTGAGAGTGGACTACTACGAAGTACCCTACCACCATGATTTGGCTACCTCTCGATGTTTTCCTTCACCAAAAAATCGACACTACAACTGTGCTATCATCGCCTCAAAAAATATCTCCAATGGATACTTAACCTAAATATAGTCCGATTCACCTTAAATCTAAATCTACTGTCAGCTACCTTCATGTAGTAAGACATGCTGCAAAACGTCAGTACGGCAGTATTAAGGCTTGTATTAAAGTCCGGTAGTTCAGTAACGAGAGGACAGGGGGAGAGGGGGGGTTGCAAGGGGGAAGGGGAAGTAACGCTCGGGACATTGACAGCTCGCTGGCCGGAGTGAGCGGTACGGGGATGGATATAATAGTGGATGTGGTGTTCAGCCCTTTAAAATGGCTTAGTACTTACTAATATTATAAACGTGAAAGTTTGTATGTATGGATGTTTGTTACTCTTTTACGCCAGAACGGCTGAACGGATCTGGATGAAAAGTACAAAGATAGATTATAATCTAGAATAGCACATTCTTTTTATCCCGGGACAACATAAGATCCCACGGGAACGCGTGTGAAACCAGCGGGGCGGGCCGGTTGGCGTGGTTGGTAAGATACCCTATCTATCACGTCGCAGGTCGTGGGTTCGATTCCCACACAGGACAAACATTTGTGTGCATGAACATGTCTGTTTGTCCTGAGTCTGGGTGTAATTATCTATATATGTATGTATTTACAAAAGAAAAAGTAGTATATGTAGTATATCAGTTATCTGGCTTCCATAGTACAAGCTCTGCTTAGTTTGGGGTCAGATAGCCGTGTGTGAGGAATAATGTCCCAGATTTTTTTTTTAATAATATTTTCTAGTGGTCTAGTAATTCATCCTTTTTTAACATTTTTTATCTTTGTTGTCAAAATATCAAGTAGTGATAACTAGTAGCTTAACTTATCCACTATTTTACTAATCTATACGATGAAATAAAGTGTAATATTTAACTCATTCAATAGGCCTTCATGGGCATTGCCAGACTCTAACGCTCGGTTCGAATCGGAGGTCACTTTTGCTGAGAAGAGCCGGCAAGAAACTCAGCAATGACACTTTTCGATATTTAGCAATCAAGTCAATCTATGTAAAAAATACCACCTCCATCTTTTAGTTCCCACCTGCATCCTCGCCTCAGGAGCACAGCCAGTACATGGCCAGTATGAAATTCCTAAAGTCCGCCACTGCATGAGGCTAAGCCTGCACGGTTCATTGCCTGGGAAGATTGAATGTGACTGTGTCCCATACGTTCGGAAGAGGAATTGTATGACGTTTTAGTTATAGTGTTGCAAAGATTTTTTTGGAGAATAAAAGAGTATTATTGTATAATAATATAAAAATAAACCAACTTCAAAATGGGTTTGCACTAAAAAGTATAAAATAACTATATTAGAACTCGAACTGATATATATGTATATATCTGATATACGGATAGACAGACAGACGGATAGACATCGGAGTCTTAGTAATAGGCTAATAATATAATTTCACCCTTTGGGTACGGAACCCTAAAAAAACAAACTATCAAAAGTCGTTCATATTTATATTTGAGTGAATTAAAAACAAATGGTTTGAGATAACTCATTAAATCAATTAATTTTTACTATTTTTGACCAACTCTGAAACATAATGTTGTTTGTATTAATGGGAAGGTTATAAAAGTTCAGTTATTACAATTAAAAATCATCCTTTATCTTGATGTGACCAATTTTACTGGATAGGTACAGTTAATATACACTTTTCATTGAGCGTATTGTTAGGCGTTCGGTGGGAAGGCGTCGGCAAATGCAGCGAAAAAGAGTCAGCATTGGCTTTCATCTGAGGCGATAGTAGCTGGTAGGGTTGGTACTTTTAAGATTTTCTTATTTATACAATTCACAATGACTTCCTTCCTGATTGATTAAAGCGTCGGTAGCGTTATAATTGGTTTATGATTTATGATCTTGATTCTATGATTATGTTATAGTGAAATTTAAGAATATTCTGTATTATCTATAGTGATATCACAGTCTATGTAACTCTTACAGTCGGCCAACGGACACGTCTAGACAGAGCAATCGTGCGGGGCTTGCGGGGTGAGAGGGGCGATAGCGAGCCCAAGGGACACAACACAATGCAGCAATGACGAATGCCTATACAAAGTGGCATTTCGCGTGACTTCAAACGCGATAGACCACTGTATGTTTTTACGCTGTGGTGATATTGAATGTCATGGTAGCTAAAGCTAAAGATTAATCAAAAGAAGATTGATATTTCAGATAAATAATTTAAAAAGTACAAAATTAGGTACCCAAATAAATGTACCTGTGGTTTAGAAAACAATAGCATAATGTCAATTGTAACATAATCATTATTGACATCCCTAAGCAAGTTACACACTCCGCTCGACCGAACCGAGTCACCGGATCGCAACGCGTCGTACGACACCTGCGTGACGTCACGGATCGCTCACGCTTCAGTGACGTCAGAAACGTTCAGATATTTGGTGAAGATATTCATGTGAATGCTTTACAGTCAGTATGAAATTCGCTGCTGAAGCATTAAAGATTTACAAAGTAGAAGCTAAAATCTACACTTATATTATAAAGAGGTAAATTTTGTTTGTTGTAAGTTTAGATGTAGGCGGTATTCTCCAGAATTATTGTTCCGATTTGAAGAAATATTTTTGCGTTACTTCCCCGATTATTGGAGAAGGTACTGCTACATTTTAATCTGGAAACGCGGCTGATACCGCGAGGAACAGCAAGTTTAAAAAGTAGCTAATCCAGGGCAGGATTTAGGATTGAGGGCGCCCTAGGCCCGAGACGATATGGCACTCTTTTTCTTTATTTTTTATTTTTTTATTTTTATTTATTATGGCAACAAACAGTCTTATACAAGATAATAGTTAGAGGAAAAAGATAGGTACAAATTCTTGACCTTGAGTGCCAACAATTTATCTATATAAACTAGAATTTACAAAAAACATCAGTTCATTCACCTGTAATAGATAAGAGACAATCTTGTTCACGCTAAACATTATATAAAAACTAAATAATTGATTTAGTAACAGTATATATATTATAAATCTGTATATACATATATATTGTGTGTGTATAAAATGAAAAATATGAAAAAAAACTAATTTCGTAAATAAATAATATGCTAGCATTAAAAAAAAGTTTTTTAAAATCTTTTTGTTAGATATTTCAGATTTTAGTACTTGCCTGATTAATTAAAAAAAATTTGGCGCCCCTCAAAATTTGCCGCCCTAGGCCCGGGCCTCTCGGGCCTATGCCTAAATCCGCCACTGAGCTAATCTCCCCTACGATATGTGAAGAAGCTTTCCTATAATAAAAAATTAAGATTACAAAACTTACATTTCAAACTAAGTACATGAACACACGAAATCCTAAAGTTATTTATTGGAAAGTTAAAATGCAGTGTACATTTTTGAAAGATATATATTACTATAACAAAGGCCACTTATCATGGCACATATTTTCATGTAAACGTCCTCAAAGAGTCCCCATTGAAGTCCGGAGTAACAAGGGGAAGAATATACAATAGTTAGGCATGTCGCCAGTCCAATATTCGAGATTTATGGACAATTTCATTAGAGGAACTCGAGCTGTGGACGTCTGTTACACCATATTGTGATAAATTATTTAATTAAGTATCTGTTTTTTTGTAAGTTTTTATAATTGTATAATACATGGTTTATATTGCAGTTTCTTGCTTTTCATAAAAAATGCTCTGAAAAGTGGATTAGTTTTTTTTACTATAAACAATTAGTAAAAATCACGTCATGTAAAAATGTAAGGCAAGGCTCTCACTTGTGTGCATTCCCAAGTCAGAGCCTTGTCAAAGTAAGGCTGTTGAAATACACTGATGACATATTTTTAACTAAAGACGATAACAGCTCAGTGGTAATGACGTCGGACGCCGCAGGGAAGGTTGTGGGTTCGAATCCTAAAAAAGCTACTAAAGAACTACCATACTAGGTACCACCATGCTTTAGTTTTCTCAAGATTTAAATGTAATTCACCACCACACAAGTACGTAATTCCAAAGCAACTGCTATTTTACAGCACTTTACATGCAAACATTTTTTTCCAATTTTCTTCAACACGACAAAATCTAGAGCAGCCAATTGTGTGAATATTTTTTTGTGTATGTAAAACACAAATCGCAGCGTTACACTTCGGTGTGAGCGGCAGCCACATTTAGCTGTGGCATGCCGGCATTCGTTGCATAATGCATGATGGTATATTTTTACTGTTCGAGACTGGAGTGTGCTGGGAACAAACCCACGTAGGGCAACTTAATATAGCAATCACTTAGTGGGTTCGAAAAAATCATGTTTTTGTTTGTTTAGTATTAAAAGTATTTATACTCACATTACGGGTGGTTAGTAATATTACTACGAAATAAAAATTAATTACAAATTCAATAAAGTGTCTCTATAAATTCTTTTGTACTTTGTATAGGCCTGTATATGACCATAATCTCACTATGGTAAGTGATAACTGAAGGTGGTAACAAAAACTAGAAGGAATTGGCTATCTATACATATAAAAATTCACCCTGACTGACTAAAGCACAGCCTAAACCGCTTGGGTTCGAAAATTTTGATTTTGCACACAGGTTCTTTACTATACCTAAGGACCTACTATGGGAGGGTTTTTAAAAATTCAACCCCTAGAGTAGACAAACGTGTGTAAAAGTGATTTTTCAGAAAATTTTAAAACTACTAGTCTCAATTACAAATTATTTATCACTAGTAGTAATGCATGGCGCAGCTGTGAAACGATAGTTCCGCCACGAACGCCATCTATTGATTTGATTTTTAGGCTGTTTCTTTGAGGTTTCCCAGTAATGAGGCGAACAAAACAAAAAAAAAAATCAAATAGGTCGAGCCATTTTCGAGTTTTTGCGAAACTAATGCATGGCAATTATTTTTTATTGCTTAGTCTGTAGTGGTGGTGTTAAAGTTGGAATTTATACCCATTTGAGATCTTTGAATAGTGTACCTAACTAAAAGACTAACGAATGCATGAAAATATTAAAATTTTATCAAATCCAGCCAACTTATGTTACACTATCTCCTCATACAACCGAACAATATCTAGATCTAGACATCCAGACACAAAGATAGTATTTACATGCAATATGCATCCATTCCAGTCCCATATGGTCGGCTAGTGCTCGTTATTTAGATGACGGGATGAGGGGGGTAGAGGGGGAGAGGGACACCCATCCTCGTCCCAGCCTTTGTGCAGTTGCTTTAGCCAATTTTCAGTATAATGAAACGCGTACTTTTTATTTTACGTTGAAAGTATGATGGTCAAAGCAAGCTTAGAAGTACCTAGTTATGATAATTGGGATTTAAAAAGAGAAAGAAAGTAAATAAATGTCAATCGAAATGGCCTTTTTAAAGAGTAAAAGTATGTATATATATATAAACAGAGTGATTTTGTTATCACTGGCAATACTTGCAGGGGTGGAAGTACTCATCAATGTGAACAACTTTTATTATAAGGCTAACTCTGATATCGCGTAAAATAATACGGTTGCTTCATACATTTTGGTCGAGTAGGTATTAAACTTTTGTATGGAACAGCTGATAATTTTTTCATGATTTCACAGTAAGTCCTATAATAAAAGTTGTTCACATTGATGAGTACTTCCACCCCTGCAAGTATTGCCACCTTTTTCCTATATCCTCAGAAAGTACAATGATCTACTTCTTAAGTGTGACTTAGATATTTTTGGAGATAATTTGGGCTCATTTAAAAATGCTTTGTTTCATAAAATGTAACAATTTTTTATTTTTTTTTCTTCATTTTCTTTTTCTTTCATAGAATATTTTTCTTGCAAATATTTGAGCAATGTGTATCTATGTTTATTGTATAAGTTCGTACTTTAACAAAAAATCAATGCTGTGCTTTCCTTTAATTTAGATGCATACGAGAAAAGAAACTGTAATAGTTTAATAAGGTAATGTTATGTGTGTTTTTAGTTGGTAAGCCAACAAATAAATAAATAAATAAATAAATAACAAAATCACCCAGTATATATATTATAGCGCAGAGAAAACATCATAATTTAGAGCTCATTCCATATCCTAATGGTACGCAGTAGGGACGTCTAAAATTAAACTACTTAGGTATATGATAGGTAATTTACGAACATATTAAATTGAAATGTAAGTAATAAGTATTTCACCAAAATGAATCGATAAACATCTCGTAAATCACTCCCTTCACTTGTTTCTCAAAAGCCCTTCTTCCAAACAAACTTTATGTCAACCACTCCAACACGGGGATCGTTCCACAAAACGGCATAATGTAATATTAACAGATAATTCTTTGCAGTAGTGGTGTGCGCATCAAATATTACTGACCCACGGGATCACTGGATCCCAGATCCCGGATCCCGCGATTCAGTTAATGTTTCATATTCGCCCGGGACTGTTAGAGTGCAATGGCAAGATAAACAGTGAGTCAAATTGGTGTGTAACTTTGTGTCGGATGTTGGAAGTACAAAGGTAGATAGCATAATGAAGTTTGAGATAGAAAAGCTCCGACATTTTGGTTACTATTATACATATTTACTATACATTTAAGGCGATGATAGCTCAGTATGAGTATGAGGAAAGTGGACGATGGTAAGGTACTTTGTAATAACCGCCTGTCTGGCTTCTATCTATGGTCGAGAATCTACTGGAGTGTTCCAGTAACTGCATTTAATTTAAAAGCCAATTTCTTTTTTTAAATATCATGATGAGATTGCGGTCAAAATCAAGTCTTTAAGAAGTAAAAAAAACTATAAGTACTAAGAAACTAAAGCGGGCCTTTCGGTTTTTGATAATTAGCAATATGATATTTAAACAAAGTGACTAGAATAAAGCATAGAATACTTTTATCCCGGGAATGCGGGTGAAACTGTGGTGCGGAAGCTAGTTTTATTATAAATTAGGTGTCCTTCGCGGTTTTGCCCGCGTTGCAGAGAAAAAAAGTAGCTCCATACCATAGGCTATCTGCGTACTAAATTTCATTGCGATCGGTTCTGCGGCTTAGGGGGTGAAAAGGTAACAAACAAACTCACTCATTTTCGCATTTATAAAATTAGTTAGGATTAGGATAAGTTAGGATTAAGAGTTGTAATATTAAGTTGTAATACTAATTGACTTAATTAAACTGTTTACAATTAAAGTAAAAAATACAAACTATGATATATAGAAAACATCCTCAAAGCCCTCGCTGCTGTCGATAGGCAAGGTTCCCAACAGGCTGGCAGCGTTCCCTTTTTGGATGGCCAAGCTTATGCGTTGGCGGAAAAAGCTCCCAGCCCGTTGGTCTCCCGAAGCCTCGATGAGCTTGGATGATAAAATCCGAGCAAATCGGCGAGCCTCGAACCCCCATGGACCCATGGTTTTAATTGTAAATATGTAAATAAATTAACTTATATTAAACTGTTACAAAAGTAACGTACTCCGGGTTTTTATTCGTAAACCCGAATTTGGTATTTAAATTCCCGAATTACGAATGTTGGGTGTAGGTCACTGATAAGTCGTTAGGGGTTATTATATTACGACCAACAATGGTTCTACGTCTGAACTTTTAATGAGAATTCATTTAAAATAATTATTTAATTTTAAAGGCTAACGAACCTCTGTAATTTAATCTAGACATCTATACAATATTATTAGTTTGTTTGTTGGGTTGAACGCGTTAATCTCGAGAACTACAGGTTCGAATTGAAAAATTATTTTAGTGTTGAATAGCCCATTTATTGAGAAACTAAGGCTACGTTTTATCCCGGGAAAAAATAAGATACCTCGGGAATGCGGGTGAAACCGCGGGGCGGATGTTACTAATTAATAAAATCATATTAGATAATGATTATTTACAAGGGATTTGGCTTACTTTTTTTATTTAAAAATATTTTATTATTTTAAACTGGGTACATTCTTTGTTGAATGTATTTTTTTTTAACATTAATTTATGATGAAAGAGTGTTGCATACTGCGGTTTATGTCTATAAGAACTTGATTTAGTTATAAGTTACTCTTAAGTTGCTAACTTTTTTTTTTTTTACAAGAATCCATCCTACAATCCTACTTATATTTATAAATGTGAAATTTCGTGTGGGTATACGTTTACCACTTAGCTCCATAACGGCTGAACGGATTTGGATGAAACTAGGCACATAGATAAATCATATCCTGGGATAGCATATAGGATATTTCATATCCCCTAATAACGTAAAATTCCTTAGGATAGCGGATAAAACAGTGGAACAGAAGCTAGTATTTGATAAATAAACTAGCTCCCGTCCCGTGGACTCACCCGCGATCCCTTATTTCTGAGCAATTTTCTTAATTTTTCTTAACAAAGTATTAGAAGACATAAAAAAAAGATGAATGACATCGGTAAAGTCGTTCTCAAGTTATGGCGTGACCAATGGAAGTAGGGATTCATTTTTAAATAAATAAATAAAAAATATAGCAACACGACAATATTTCGACCTCAATTTTCCACATTTTCATATAGAACTTCACATTCCGTCGAAAATGACAACAAAAAGCATAGAATACTGTAATCTGAGGTAATGTAAACTGTAACAAGGCCCGCTGTATAATGCCATATCTCTAAATCCTATGAATACGGTATGACAGAGCGGGAACGAGTTGTACAGTAGGTATTGGAGCTGCTTTAGAAGCGAGTTAAAAGTTACTGGCTTTACCTCGTGGGTTTAGCCGGGAGCTTATGTAAAATTAACCTTAATTAATAATTAATTTGATAGTGTTTGATGAACACATTGTAATATAGCTTGAACGCGGTGAATCGGGGAGGGAAAGCAAGGCAAAGCGGGGTGGCCCACACATGGCTTCAAAGACACGATAACTAAAATAATTTGTTTGAAAATATATATGTAGATGAATTATTGATTAACCATAACTGTGTTAAACATAGGTACAAAGTATAATAGAATAAGCATAATGTGGCATTAAAAGGGACAGCACATGCCATATGTTGATGATGGAAACCTGAAAAATAAATAAAAATGTATTAATAGAAAAATGTCTAACCTAAAATAATATATACACAATATAAAATTAAATTATGCTTACTTACCATTGTACAATATTGTAGTGATACCTATTTAAGTGTGTTTATTTATAATCACTTTTTCATCTGTCTAAACTCACCCTTTTTTGCGTATGATTTACTGTATGTGTCTACCTACTTATGGAGAATAATAAACGGGCGATCGGTAGTCGAGTAGTCGTCCTCACACCGCTCTCAGAGCATACACTTTTCGACTAGCGATCCAAATTTTCCAAAAAAGTCTCGTCTTTACCTTTCTAACCTCAACCCAACGCCTACATCGTGTACACCATAGTTACCTGCAGCGCTGTTACTCTGCCACACCTTGTCAAAATATAGTGATGGGTGTAAATGGTAGCTTTGTCGTCTCGGCTAACAGTGGCACCGTACCCTACCACAGACTATAACCGCAGGTAGTGATTCACAGAAGCAAAGAATCAGTCATAAACTAGTTCTTACGTTCTCGTAAAATATGAAAACCCCTAACTTTTGTATAGTTATCAATATTTTATGGAGTTTTATGTGCTACCTCCGAGAGAATTGCTCCATTTTTTCCTATGGCATTTGCGAAATGTGTGTTAAAAAAATTGGGTCTATTTATCATGTATGAAGATGCTTAACAGTGGTACCTTATGAATAAGTTAGGTTTGTTTTGGGTGAGGAAGATTGGATTGATATTAGAACCTCTATTTGACAGCGTTGAACTCGAGCCGTAAAGTTTTTTCTAGTAAAATACCCCAGCGACTTTATCATCTAGTTAAAAACCTTGTTGTCTGTAAACTGAAGAGGCAGGCCACATATTTTTTTTTTAATGTGAAGAGGATGACAAGCAGGCAGGCGGTCCATCTGATGGTAAGTAGCTACCGTCGCCTATGGACACTAGCAATACCAGAGTGATTGTTTATATTGTCGACCTTTATAAAATCTAGAAGGCAACTTTAAGGCCCGTATAAAGATCAAAAAATAAGTCCTAAGAATAAATTTTGTTGCAAAAATAAACCTTATTTCATAGATCCAAGATTCAGATTCAATTGCTTGAATCTCTGAAACGATGACATGATGTAAGAACCAAAGAGATGATGATTAATAGAAAAAAAGGCTTTTAACGCAGTGACTACTAAATTAGATATACACATAAAATTCCTGGTATTCCAATCACCACAGATACTCTAAGGTTATTAGGAAAAAAAATAAAACATTTCACACGGCAACACAAACGTGTTTAATGTAATAGCACGTAGTTTGTCCGCGTCTGCCTGTCTGTCTGGTTTTTGTAGTCATTAGCGACGAGACTGAGCCTCGCTACATGTTGTTCTTATACTTGTGACGAAAAAATATATTATACACCGAGTATAAATAGGATTTGTAAAACATAATGTTAATGAAAATGAAACTAAAATATTCTTTATTCAATTAGGCCTTTACAAGCACTTATGAATAGTCTGACTCTATCGCTCGGTTCGGAAGGTTGCTTTTAATGAGAAGAGCCGGCAAGAAACTCGGCAATTACTCTTTTCAAAAACCAACTCAGATTTATTATATAAAATTATTTCTTCTGACAATGCTTGTGAGTATATGACATGACATGTTAGTTTGACGGTTTAATAAATTTGGGATGGCTTTGATGCGGTTTTTAGTATAAAATTCATCAAACAATGTTGACAAAACTGTTATGTCACAATACATACATTATAAACAAATACATACTAGCGGTCCCCCATAGTTTCACCCGCGATTCCGAAGAATTGTATATTTTCCTGGGATTCAAAATATCCTAAACATATATTATTTCTATCTCTATGTATCAAGTTTCATCCGATTCCGTTTGAGGCATTACTGAGTTAATAAAACATATATATTTTTGCATTTATATGATTAGTAAAATGTAAGGTAAGGATTTTACGATTCCAACTATAAACAATGGTAACTCGTATATATACCGAGTGCTCAGGAAATGTCGATAGCGCGATATAGAATCTTGTGGCGCCATCTATCCATGGGTAGTGAAAGTATATTTATATGGTTCATAGATGTCGCTACACACTCTTCTAGCAAGGTTACAAGACCATTTTTAGGGTTTCGTACCCAAAGGGTAAAAAAGGAACCCTATTTCTAAGACTTCGCTGTCTGTCCGTCCGTCGAAATTTTCACAAATTATGTATTTCTGTTGCCGCTATAACAACAAATACTAAAAACATACAACAAACGCGTTTTTTTGCCGTTTTTATAGATAATGGTACGGAACCCTGCGTGCGCGAGTCCGACTCGCACTTGGCCGGTTTTTTTAAGGTAATGATAGCTCAGTAGTACCTAATGCCATGGCGAAGGTTTTGAGTTTTGCTTCGGTTACTATAGTTATGTTATAATTTGAACTCACGTCCTTTCGTCCACAAATACTCTAAAATATTAAATCAACATTCCCAAACATCAAAATACAAAATTTGCATACCACTATTTTCATGCACACGTGGTAATAAAACACAAAGAACTACCCTCAAATCCACCCCCTATGCACTGCACCCGTGCATATTATCTGACAAAAGATTATTTGCATATTATATTTGAAACCTCGAGATGTGATCTGTAGTCAATGGTCGGTAGAATTTTATATCATTATAAAATAAATTTTCGCTGAGGATTTTATGAAAGTTTATTTGAAATATTTATGTTAAGAAGAATAAGTGATGTATTGTATGTATGTATCTTGAAAAAATAATGGTTTTTAATAACTTGAAATGTAATCCAGGTTTATTTGTAGTAGGTTTTGAGAAGCGGGTCCCATTCGTCAAAAAGTTGTAATATCACAGTCTATGTAACTCTTACTCTGAGCTACTATCATATGAAGGAGCACAGTTCTATAACAAATTGCCACAATCATTAAAGAGATGTGGAGTCCATAGACAGTTTTAAATAACTCAAAATTTTTGTAAAAGAAAATTATTTTTAGTTTGGTTTCAACTTAACTTGTTACTTTTTATCACAATTTTTCTTATTTAAGTATTTATTTTCTATAAATATTTACATTTTGCTCACTGTACGAAAAAAAAACTATATGTTTAAGTATGTTCTCATATAAGCAAATATTGTATATTTTCTTTTTGGGAATCTTTAAACCTAAAGCTGAAGAGTTTGTTTGTTTGAACGCGCTAATCTCAGGAACTACTAGTTCGATTTGGAAAATTCTTTCAGCGTTAGATAGTCCATTTATCGAGAAAGGCTATATATAAGCTTTTATCTCGGGAAATCATAAGATTCCTCGGGAACGCGGGTGAAACCGTGGGGCGGAAGCTACATTTTTATAAATCCTCAGATTCTCCGGTATGTAAATTTTTGTTTTATTCCTAGGCATACTCTATCTATATGCGAAATGTTATCCAAATCTGTTTAATCTATAATTTATGATTAAGTAACAAACATCCACAATCTTTTAAATTTACATTATTAGTAGGATATAGGATAGTAGTATCAGTATCCATGTTAACGGATATGTGTGTAATCCGTCATTGTATACAATTACTAGGTAATGTATATATTATAGAATAGAATATACTTATTTAACACCTATGAAAACATAAATACACAGAAAATATAGGTTAAATTATTATAATATAATATAAAAAATATTAAACAAAAAAAATAATTAAACTCAAAGTGCTGTTAAAAAGGATACCGACTCAGCATAAATTGTGGCGGGGTACGTCACAACGCTGATTTTCAGCGGAACCTTCAATGAGTTGACGCTTGGACCCCAATGAAAATAAAAAAAATATATATATTATAATAATTCAAAAAACCTAGATTGCTTAGCTTATCATTTAGCAAACATATGAGTTTACTGACATAATTAATTAAGTAACAAAAAAAAACAAATAATACAGTTATAAAATAATGTTAGATCAATGTAAAAATATCATAAATATAATTCCTAAAAACGCCCGAAAATGTATGAAATTAATAATATTAGACACATTTCCTAGGAAATCTATACATTTCCTAAATAGCGATCGGAAATGTATAACATGTCAATGGGTACGCGGGGATAGCGGAGCGAGGGCAGGAAAAAAAGAAAGCATTAGTTATATACATTTCCTAGTACAATATAGAAAGTTCATTCAATTTCTAGGAAGGATATGTGTGTATTAAAAAATCTTTGAAACAATATTTTATAGATTTCCTATATAGCCTCGGATTTGTATACAAATCCTAAGTTTCATACATTTCCGGCGACATCCACAGTACAGTGACGATCAATAGTGCACGTTGTTATCTGAGATACATTGGTACAGGCGCAGGCACAAGTAACATCTCGCAGCATCACTTGCATGTGAAATCTAATTCTCTATCAGCATCGCTGTATGCCGACCGACAAAAGCGGAAAAATCAAATGTAGAGTTACTACTCTATTAGAATTGCAGTAAAATAATTTTATCATTTTCATGTCTTAGTAAGCAAGCAAATAGTTTTTCGTGTGTGTATGTTTGTTATCACTCAGCTCCGTAACGGCTGAACTTTAGGTCCTGAAATAATTCAGCACACCAGCAGAGCTTTTACTATGGAAACCAGATTACTTATATATTACATTATACTATATCCGTTTTTCACGCCACGCGGCTCTTAATGATATTATCCGTAGGGCTCTTGTTGTTCGCCAACGTGCCTTCTGTACTAGAACCAGTCGGAATTGCGCGTGACGATGGCAAGAGGCCGGATGGTATGACTTTGATCCCGTGGAGTGTTGGCAAGCCGCTGGTGTGGGATGCCACATGTGTAGATACACTTGCGCCTTCCCACTTACTGGCGACTTGTAAAGTCGCTGGGGCGGCTGCGACCGGTGCTGAAAAATCCAAATTTAAAAAATACGCTTGTCTTAGTTCTAATTTTTTATTTTTTTTATTCATGCCATTCGCAGTTGAAACCATGGGTCCGTGGGGGTTCGAGGCTCGCCAATTTGTTCGGATTTTATCATCCAAGCTCATCGAGGCTTCGGGAGACCGACGGGCTGGGAGCTTTTTCCGCCAACGCATAAGCTTGGCCATCCAAAAAGGGAACGCTGCCAGCCTGTTGGGAACCTTGCCTATCGACAGCAGCGAGGGCTTTGAGGATGTTTTCTGTATATCATAGTTTGTATTTTATACATTGATTATAAATATATAGAAACCCTTTAAAAAAAAATTATATCAATAATTACACCCAGACTAAGGACAAAAACATGTTTATGTCTATCTTTAGTGGGAATCGAACCCATGACCTATAAATCATAATAACAACACCTATCAACCCGTAAAGTTTTAACAAAATTATTTAAGCATACGCTAACTTCAGAACCCAAACAGAACACTATACCTAAGTGAACAAAGCACCAAGTCTCGCTTGCTTTACCAACTATAAATAACAATCGCTAACAACATAACAAACTATGAAATACTATATTGTCATGTTTGGATCGTACGTCATGTACTTCGCGAGTTTTCATCTTGTGTCAAACGAGAACTAAGTACAGTTTGCAGAAGCATTAATAGTATACAAGATATTAAATAAATAAGAGATAGATAGATAGATTTTAAGAGGGGCAGAGGATAGCGATATGTCCCTCAAAGAGCAGTTACATAAAACCGCAGTCAAATAACTTATAGTTGTGTTCCTGCGCGTGAGTAAGGTCGCCAGAGCTCATCGGGGAGGGGGGAAGGATCGGCAATACGTGAGTGATACCCCTGGTGTTGCAAGCGTTCATAGGCCACGGTAACCGCTTACTATCAGGTGGGCCGTATGCTTGTTTGCCGAGAATGTTGTATAAAAAAAATGATTTTATCTAAAGAAAGAATAGTCTGAAAAAAAATATTTTTATTTATACCTAAATGTAGCAGTGCTACGATTTTCGTAGTTAGCCCTTCGGGGGTGCTACGAAAAAAACTAAGGTAAGGTTTTGTAGCTTTTGCTACGACACGACTGTTGGCGTAAAAGTCTGAAGTATTGATTGACTCGTGACGATAAACACAGTAAAATTATATAGGAACTAGCTTCCGCCCCGCGGTTTCACCCGCGTTCTCGAGGGATCTTGTGTTTTCTCGGGATAAAAAGTAGCTCATAGCCTTCCTCAATATATGGGCTATCTAACATTGAAAAAAATTGACAAATCGAACCAGTAGTTCCTGAGATTAGCGTGTTCAAAAAAACAAACAAATTCTTCAGCTTTATAATATTATTATAGAATAGTATAAGATTATTTGAAGAAAAACATCAACATTTAGTAGTATCTATATCAAATAAGGATAAAAACACAGATTCAAACGCTTTTTCTTAGACTTGTGTTGCGACGTGTACCAATATCGAAACATGCGAGCACAAGTTGGCAAGTCTGTGGCGGCCTTATTTCATTGCCGTCCCGTTACAAGTTGGCCTAACCTAATAAATACGAGCCTCGTAGGATATTGAAAGGTAATATCTTTGTGACTTTGGTATATTATGCTGTCAAAGTTTTTGTGGAGAAATCACATGTCCTAGAACTTGTATATAAGTTTGAATTTTGTTAATTTACTGGAAAACAAGTCTTTGGACTTAAGCCCACCTTACGGGCTTTGAAAGGTTTAGTATACTGCCTACGTCTGGACTGGATTAGTGAACGTTGGCCTCCATTTTTGTTTGTGTAGATTTTGTTTTCGACTTAAATTACTAATACTAATTACTAATCTATCTCTATAATACTAATATTATAAAGCTGAAGAGTTTGTTTGTTTGTTTGAACGCGCTAATCTCAGGCACTACTGGTACGATTTGAAAAATTCTTTCAGTGTTAGATAGCCCTTTTATTGAGAAAGATTATAGGTTACTTTAGATCCCTCGGGAACCCAGGTGAAACCGCGGGGTGGAAGCTAGTTTATTATATGTCTGTTTTTTTTTTAAACACTCTATTCTTTTAATAAGTATAATCATCATACAACGAATTAGGACTTTAATTATTAAATCTCAAACCCTATAAGATCGATAGCTCTATTGTAGTCTCTATTTCTTTTGATCGCATTATGTTCTTAAAATACAACTTTATATACTAAAAGCCATGTCTGTTTACTTACAAGTCTAAGTGATATTTAGCTTGCATCGCATCCAACATTAACATATACGTATGTATATTATGTGAAAATATGCATGTTTATAATGCGTTGTGTAGACATGGCGGTTCGAAGCGCGGAGGATGGTCTACATGAAGTTTGCTTATACAATTTAAATGATGGGATTTGTTTTTTTTTTACTATGGTTAGACTTTTCTTTATCATAATTTTACTATGGTAAGAGATGATGTTGCCGAAGGTGAGCACATGACGCAATGAAGGCGAGCATAGCTGATGGAACCCAGGTGGCTCAGGTGGGCTTACTGGTCAGGTACTTATTACAAAGTACCTTACTTCTAAGCTGATTTCTTCACGATGTTTATATTAACTGAAAGCTAAAGCACGATAAAGAAAGCCAACTAGAGATTCTAATTTAAACGATCTTTTTCTACGGAATTGTAAAACACTACCTTACCTTTGATCGCCTCAGAAAAATGTCAGTGAATGTAATTATTGCTGTATTTATTAACAACTCTTTTAGTATAAATAAATACCTAATTTAAAAAATAATTAATCTATCCTCTTTCAACTTGAACCATTATTCATTCAACAACCTTATGATAGAGGCACGGCGGACGTGTTGGTGTGTATTAATTCACAAAGTGCAAGAGAAATCATCTATTCATCGGAACTATTCACTCTTTACAAACAGTTCGCGTTTGATTCATACATTCCGCCTCCGTTTCTAATACCATTAGTTCATTGGCTATTTACTTGGTTGGGTTATCATTTTTAGGGTTCCGTACTCTAAGGGTAAAAAGGGACCCAATTACTAAGACTCCGCTGTCCGTCCGTCCGTCCGTCCGTCTGTCAACAGGCTGTATCTCATGAACCGTGATAGTTAGACAGTTAAAATTTTCACAAATGATGTATTTCTGTTGCTGCTATAACAACAAATACTGAAAAACAGAATAAAATAAATATTTAAGGGGGCTCACATACAACAGACATGACTTTTTGCCGTTTTTATAGATAATGGTACGGAACCCTTCGTGCGCGAGTCCGACTCGCACTTGGCTGGTTTTTTATATAAAGCAGCTTCGTTTACAAGTATAATGATGATTGATGTTTTTTTTATTTCAATTTAAGAGTAGTTTTCTACTCTTAGTATAATAAATAGTGCATTAATGTAGCAGGCGGAATTTCGTACATTGACCCGTACATCGCACACCGCATTTGTGCGAGCGCGACGGCAATATATTTATACGCGAGTGACAGAGTCATGTATTGACGGGTCATTGTACGAAATCTAAGTCAAAAAGAAACGATGGACATTCTGGATAAAATATGGCGTTATCCAGTTGTTAAATAATGATAATTTAAAAGAATAATTTTCATCTACTATTAGTATGTAATATTTTTTGCAGCGTATATTATAGGCATCTGTTGACCATCGTTACGTTATATTTTAATAAATTTTAACATAAAAATGGTTAAAATTATTAACATAGTTTCTTTGGCAAGATATACCACAGAGGCGACCCAGTGTCTCATATAATAAAACAATCAACTTTACACTCAATATACCGGACAAGATAGTCAGAGGTCCCAGTAAAAAAATCTTAATTAATTAATTGAATAATAGTAAGTAATAATTCCACTAAATATATTATGTACCAATGTGTTAATTGATATTCGATAAATTCCTGAAAGGAGGCCTGTGCTCAGCAGTAAAACGTATAAAGGCTGTAAAGAAAGAAAAGAAAGAAATTCCATATCAAAGACTAATGTCAAAATTACCTTGTTCAATCAGGGAATCGAACCCAGAACGCAAGCTGTGCTACTGCTGGTCCGCGACTACACGATGTCAAAATAAAAGCCAACTAATACATTATTATAAACACACTTGCATTAAAAGCATGTCAAGTGAAGCAGTGAAAAATACGCGTCCATTCCCCTCCACAGCTGCGCCCGCCTAACAGCGCCCGTTAATAACCGACAATGTACATCGCACTTGACATTATGTCTGCTTGTATTTATTAGAGCAATGTGTCGTTGACGGAGATCTGGGGTGCCTGGGGTGGATTAACGAGTAGTATTTGTTCGGCACACTATGCAGTGAGAGGCAGTTTGTTAAAGCACGTGTGGTGTGATTTTAGTTAATTGGTGTTCTTAGGATTAAAAATATACATAAATTGTGTTAAATTAAATTGTTTTTGTTTATCAACACAAAATAATATAGTTTAAAGGCGATGATAGCTCAGTTGTAGTGACGTTGGACGCCGCGGCGAAGGTCGTGGGTTCGAATCCTACAATGAGCTTGAGCTTTCGATGAAGGAAAACATCGCGAGGAAACCATAGGACGGTGGTAGGGTACTTTTTAGTACCCGACTGGCTGGCTACCACCCTCAAGGTGAAAATCTGTCGCCAAACACCTATTGGAGTGTTCCGGCAGCTGCACTTGGGAGCCAGTTCTTTCTAGGCTTTGTGTGCTTACCACCTTCGGCCACATCATCACTTACCATAGTGAGATTGTGGTCAAATACAAACCTATACAAAGTAAAAAAAGAATTATATTCGCTCTATGAGAAAGTTGAATAGGTACTTTATAGGAAAGAAACTTGTTCGGAATCGCGGGTGAAACCACGGAGCGGAAACTAGTGTCTTAAAATAATAAATATTTTCCGATACAATATAGTTTAAGTGTGCATTTCCACACATTCGTTACCATCCCGACACCCAACAGTTAAGTGGTGTACATACCACTTTTTTTTTAAATTCTTGTTCTTAGAAAGTGCAACTCAATCGACAAAATGTAAAGAAACCGCTCTTAAAAACTCTACCTTACAAACTGCAGAATTCCAGTGCTTGCCCCATTCAATGACCACGTTTCTATAACTCGTTTCGGAACACAAAAGTTTTAATAACTATGTAAGCGCAACTGCTAGGGTTGTCACATTATATATTATGTCACAAAATAATTCACGATTAAATAGATCCTATCCTAACTGCATCCTAACTATAATAAGATAATAAATGCGAAAGTGAGTTTGTTTGTTTGTTACCTTTTCACGCTAAACCGCTGAACCGATCGCGATGAAATTTGGTACGCAGATAGCCTATGGTATGGAGAAGGACATGAGTTACTTTTTTCTCGGAAACGCTGGTAAAACCTCAGTGGGCAGGGCAGCTGGTAAATAATAAATATCGTGGGATATTCTTTACACAAGGCTATTTGATCTCAAACTAAACAGAGCTTAAACTATAAAAACTAGTAGGTATAGAATCAATTGTAACATTTATAAGTGCCATTAAGGCCTAAACTGAATAAATGAGTTTCGAGTTTGATGAACAACATAACAATACTTGTAAATGTTACATATTTAACCAAGCTTCCGTTTTGCGGACGTTCACATTATATCTTCGAGATAAAATGTATTCTATGTGTTATTCCAGGATCTATATCTATGCCAAGTTTCATCCGAATTCGATAAGCTATTTGTGTTTATGATTGATTTATAAACATCCAAATATACATATATGTATATGTTACAGTCAAACTCTACAGTCTAATACTAACAGTCTAAGAGTTTTGACTGAGATAGTTTCAGTCAAAAGTGGTTTTGACCGATTAAGACTTTTGACTGTAACATATACAGGGTTATTTGTAATTCACCGACAGTGCTTTAGGAGGTGGAAGTACTCATCAATATGAACAACTTTCACGATGGGACTAACCCTGAAATCATGAAAAAAAAAACTACTGTCGGTGAAATTACAGGCACAAGAGACATAACAACTTCATGTCTCAAGGTTGGCAACGCGTGAGTGATACCCCTGGCAGGGAAAATATAATATTGTATTTTCTTTGCTGGTGGTGTTAGGAGCGTCTATAGGCTACGGCAACCGCTTACCATCAGGTGGGCCGTAAGCTTGTTTGCCACCTAGTAGGTAGTATAAAAATGTTACTGTTTTTTATATTTTTAAATGTATTTTTTTTATAACTCATATTTAAAAATGTAATTTATAGGAGTATTTATTAATAAATGGAATAATAATAATACAAAAGATTAAACTTGCTCAATCAAAGTGTATGAAAAGTTTGTTTTTTTTTTCACGATTTCAGTGTTAGTCCCATCGTAAAAGTTGTTCATATTGATGAGTACTTCCACCCCCTAAAGCACTGTGGTGAATTACAAATAACCCTGTATATTAATGCACATAAATGTTTGTTGTGTACGCGACAGGTCGTGTTGCCAACTAGTTATTCGTTACACACCCTGTGACGTAGTTGTCAGGGTTAATAATCTCCACTCTATTGTTAAATATAATGAAACTGATAAGTGACTAACTACTAGGTGGATAAAGGTCACCGCTCACATAACACCCTAGCACCTCATTAGCAGCACAACGTACTCATATCACCGTAGTAACACTGAGCACTTTCGTGTCGATGGGACAGTGGCCGGTTTTTTCTCTCCGTCAGAATCTTCTACGTAAAGTATTAGAAAACTTTAAAAAAATATGAATGAAATCGGTAAAGTCATTCTCAAGTTATGGCGTGACCAAGGGAAATAGGGATTCATTTCTATATCAATACACTGGTAGTCCCATGACGATAAGTGGACCGCGTACCTGCTTGTTACGTAACCTATCAACATAAATAAAAACCGTGGATCCTCTATGAAGCTAAATCAGGTTTTGATTGTTACTAGGAAAGCAACATATTATTTTATAATATCAATAATCCAGAATATCGATTTCAATAGGAATTGTAAAAATATAAGCCACCATTTTCTTCGAGGAAATTTTCTATTTTTATTTTATATTTATATTTCTACTAAAACCAATCATTTATTTCCCAGAACATATTTTATACCTTGAGTTTCATAAATGCCCAATTCTCATGATATTCCGGAATGTGCCAGCCCTACCTCCCTCCCCCCTCCACGTCCCCTTATCCAGTGGCAACGAAAGCATTAAGTAAGTGTTGGACACACGCCCCACTAAGTATCGGCTAAGTCTATTTTTCCACAACTCATATTTGATACACACGGGTTAGTAGAATGGATATTAAAGCTGGTTCAACCATATTGGATATGGAATACATGCAAAGGATGCATTTTGTAAAGATAACGTAGATACAATTAGAAGTCAAAGTCAAAAGCCATTTATTAAATTTAGGCTTTGGCGCTTTAGAAATTTCATCTATTCTTATCATCATGATAAGAAAGAGATCTGAAAGAGAAACTGAATGACTCACTAGCTGGCAGCCTTGTAAAGACAATGATAGTTATTGAGCTAGCACTGGGTAGTGACGTCAATGTTTTTAGGATTAGAAAAAAGAAAGAAAATACATTTATTTTGAAAATACACAAAACACATAAAAAAACCGGCATAAAAAAAAGTGCGAGTCGGACTCGCGCACGAAGGGTTCCGTACCATTATCTATAAAAACGCCAAAAAAATCATGTCTGTTGTATGGGAGCCCCCTTAAATATTTATTTATTCTGTTTTTTAGTATTTTTTGTTATAGCGGCAACAGAAATACATCTGTGAAAATTTCAACTAGATATAGCCTGGTGACAGACGGACAGCGGAGTCTTAATAATAGGGTCCCGTTTTACCCTTTGGGTACAATGAATTTACAGCTTCTGAAAGACGTAAATCAGCAACAAAATCTGTATCAAGAAACTAAACGCTCGTAGAACCTATAAGCTGTGAACCACAAAGCCTCTATCCCCCCCCCTCCCCCTCACCCTTTCACACACACGTCTAGACAAGCCAATTAATATTTTATTGACCCAAAATACTACGTCAGGAATGCTGCCCCCATTCTTATAATAGCGGAGTATGAATTCAATCAATTAATTTGAATTGTTAATTATTAAATTATCAGCCCTCCTATTATTGGAAATGATGTTAATTTAACCAAGATATTGGGACGTAGTTTATTAATAGTATATATAGAAAGGTATAGTCTTAAAATATTCAACCTCTATAGACTCGTATTTATTCGAAAAAAAAAAACTTTCACTATAGATAGGCTGATGATACTGTGGTCATAGATGGTAACCCACATACAGCTAAGAAAGAACCTGCTCTTAAACGGTGACAGATTTTTAACTAGAGAGTGATAGTCAGGCGGTACCTCAACGTGCTATGGTTTCCTCACGATATTTTCCTTCACCGTAAGATGATTTTCACTTTAGGATTCGAACCCCAGCTTCACCACAGCCTCTGACGTCACTCACTTAATATACCACCAGTGTTACCTATATAAAACAAAATTGATTCAGTTTAGGTCCCTATAAGGCACTTATGAACGTTATAACGTGATTTTACCACCGGTTCGCAATACACAAGACTCTGGCAAGAAACTCAGCAAGGCAATTTTTTCGAAGATTTTTATTTCATATTTTATAATTTTTATTGATTCAGTTTTCAAGTTTTATAAAATTGCTTATTTTCAATTGTATTAGGTATATAGTGATAGGTATATAGGTATTTGGTGTATGTTGTACACGCCTTTTATAGGTCTATATATCTGAACACTGATTACTTACTTTTTCATACAATTGGGGGATGGATGTGTACAGACAAACACTATTTATAGTCTTCTATATAATTAACCACTATATGTAGGCAGTAGGCTTTGTTTATAGTCTTTGAATTTATTGTTAGACATTTTAGCTACCTCAAATGGGATTTTATTATTATAGGTATAGAAACGAACGCAATTCCCTAGAAAATTAATTCTAGCAAACATAATTTTATCCTCGTTTCTTGTATAATAGTAGACCATGTAATATGTAAGACATAATGTTATTTGAAGTAAATACCACAATCCACAAGGTCTCTACAACAAACTAAGTTAACGTCTCATGCAAGCTTGCGGCCAAAGTCCACGTTAAGTTCCGTTGGTCATTACTCAAAGAGTTAATTGAAATATATGACTGCTGCTAAGTTATAGCAGAGTTGTTGATCGATTGACTTGGAATCAAACGCGTGTTGCTGTTATTAACTCTACTATTTAATACAGGGCGTCACACGGCTGTGCCACGTGTAGGTTCTTTTGTTGAACGCGCTAATCACAGGAATTACTGGTTCGAATTGAAAAAATATTTTTGTGTTGGATCGAGGATGGCTATAAGCTACTTTTTATCCCGGGAAAATATAAGATCCCTCGGGAACGCGGGTGAAAACACGGGGCGGAAGATATTAATTATAATCATAATATTAGTACGTTAAGCAAAAACTTTGGTACCGACACCTTTTTACGAAAGTTACGCGGACGGAGGAGTATAAAATTTGGCACAGTTAAAGTTTATATGGAGGAGTGCAGAAAGCTAATATTTTGTATGTAATATGCATCTTATATATATATAAATGGATCGCTGCACTGTTTGTACGCGCATAACTTCCGAACGACTGCACCAAATTGGATAAATCTTTTATGTGTTCGTTATGGTCAGGAGAAGCTTTGTATGAAAGAAAAATACACCGGGAACGCGGATGAAACCGCGGGGAACAGCTAGTTAGAAATAAATTAAATGAATGAAAAGTACATTACACATACTACCATGCGTTTGACACACACACACACACACACACACAATGTCACCACTGTCAGTCGTGACATCTCTATGCATTGTCGATAAAATGGGTAAGATAAACTTAAAGAAAAGAGATCTTATATGAGTGAACTGTTTTTTTCTTACATTCTTAATATATTATATACTCTTTTGCTTAATTATGTTCGAATAATGATCACGGGCGACTTTTAGTATTTATTATTAAGCATCTACTAGTGGTAACAACAAGTTTGTAATAACTTGAGTATACAGGGTATACGTACGTCCGGGTATACCGTCCGAGTAGGGTCCAAATTCCAGACTAATCCCTGTATAATAGCCGTGTGGCAACACGTGCCAGCGCACTGTGCATGGACTTTGGAGATACATTATTTTAATACTAACGAATAGCTTAACTTATTTTATTTCACGAATGACAAATTAATTTATTTACAACAAGTATTTACAATCAATGAATAAAATACAAACTATGATATACATAAAACATCCTCAAAGCCCTCGCTGCTGTCGATAGGCAATGTTCCCAGGAGGCTGGCAGCGTTCCCTATTTGGATGGCCAAGCTTATGCTCTTATTTATAAAATAGAGCATATAATAATAATTTAGTAACGCAATATAATATTAGATACAAAACCCGTACATAAATGATTACGTATACACATATAATTACAAAATGAACGTGGCGCAAAGTTTCCATACAACTGTCGGAGAGTAGCACAAAGCCGTGTATTATGCTACATGAAGGACTACAGAGCATAAACACTTGGAGATGTGCTTAGGTTAATACTTCCACATGTGTTGTCTTTCTTGTTTAGTTCTCTCATCTCATGACTTGGATATTTCTCTAACTACATCTTTGCATTATTTTAGTTATTATTTTTTTTTTAATTTGTATAGGCTTGTGTTTGACCACAATCTCACTATGGTAAGTGTTGATGTGGCCAAAGGTGGTAAGCACACAGAGCCTCGAAGGAACTGACGTGCTTTGACTCTCACGTGTAGCTGCCGGAACACACCAATAGGTGTTTGGCGACAGATTTTCAACTTGAGGGTGGTAGCCAGCCATGCGGGTACTACAAAGTACCCTACCACCGTGCTATGGCTTCCTCACGATGTTTTCCTTCACCGAAAGCTGAAGCTCTTTGTAGGATTCGATACTTCCACGACCTTCGTCGCGGCCACCTTGCTATTATGATCTGAGCGTAACCCTCAGTCGAACAGAGTGCAAAGTGCGAGTGAAACTTTTAATGTAGGACATTATTGTAAAGTCGTGGGTCTTCACGACCCGCGGCTGCATTTCTACAGTTATATTATATTATAAACTCATCGGAGGTTTCCTTTTGTGTTGAAATTATCATAGTATTTTCAGTGTAAATATTTTTTTTTGGAAAATAAATGTAAAAAAATAACTGTTTTTTTTTTTTACTTTGTATAGGCTTGTGTTTGACCACAATCTCACTATGGTAAGTGATGATGTGGCCAAAGGTGGTAAGCACACAAAGCCTAGAAGGATATTTATGTTCCTATCTGCACTTGAGAGGTAGTTCTATTTAAGGCATTGTATGTTTATCACCTTTGGATATATCATCACTTACCTTGGTCAGATAATATAACTACTAGTATATTCACACATTAAAAATAAAACTATAATTCTCTTTTACTGTATTTAAACAGAATAGCCAAGTAAATTAGAGCAAAGAAACTAACGTCCCACAACAGAGACACCCCTTTGAGTGAACTGGCTAGTTTTAAAAGTAAAGAATAATTGTGAAACTGGAATATTCACTTAGTTTTTAAAACTTAGCAACATGCTTACCATTTTGTCCATTTAATTTTGTGCTAGGTTGTTTCAGTTAAGCAAATGTCTTTTTGAGAGCTGTGTCAAATGTATTCCATTAAATATATGAGTTAGAAAAGTATCCCAATTGTATATTTAGGGTTTTATATGTTAGAGCATCGTTTCTAAAACTTTTTTGTGTGACACACTAAAATCCAAAAAAAATATAATAGTAGATTGTTATACAAGGAGCTAAAATGACCCATTATATACGTAAATAGAAACCGAGTTTTAATGGGTTTTAGCGCCGTGTGTTACACTATACTTTTCACTACGAATGCGAGAAAATAAAACAATCCAATACAAGAATCCACTCGTTTTTCTGTCCTCCACTTCATAAACTTTTCGTAAGTATTTAAATAAATGCTTTGTGACCTTGACGGCAACAGATTGAAAATTATTTATTTTTCCTTTCTCTTCTATTTGTAAATTAGGGTCTTCATTCTCACTAGATGATGACATTTTCACTATTGTAAAATTAATTATGGTCACTACCAATTCAATTTGCAATTAGAGAAAAATTATAAAGATTTCGCACCAATGTCTTTTTTTTGTTTCTTCTGTAGCCGCAACACATTGCATGCATTCTACCAGAGATCGCTGATTTTAATTCCATTTTCAAAATTAAAATGAAGTTCTTTTTTTATGAAACAGTAATAAGTCGAGTCTTTATTCATGATTATTCTACTTATGACTAAAGACTTTTCGTTTTTGTAGGCTCATTGTCATTTGACACACAAAAATTTTAAAAAAAACTTTTTCCCCTAGCGGAAGAATTGCAATTTTTTCTTCGCTCTGGTACGCCACAATGACGGTCTTTTTGAGCAAGAGGAGTGAAAAAAATATTGTGACTCCCTCACTATAAGCTTCTTTTTCTGTCTGTTTATATAAAAGGACAAGGGACTGACTGACTGATCTATCAACGCACAGCTCAAACCACTGGACGGATCGGGCTAAAATTTGGCATACAGATAGCTATTATAATGTAGGCATCCGTTAAGAAAGGATTTTTGAAAATTCCACCCCTAAGGGGGTAACATTCCGTAGGGGTTCGCGGGTGAAACCGCGGGGCGGTAATATAATATATTAATTTAATTTAAGTTTATCAAAATCTTTTGAAAAATTTGTGATTTTTAAGTAATTTTTTAAAAGTCAAATAATTTTGACTGTTTACTTTATTTCATTATATTATATTTTAGATTGTGACACTTATTTATAAATTAACGTATAAAATGTACTTACCTTTTATTTTGGATACATTGGCGATCTCTATATTCCTAAAAAAGACCTCCCTAGGGGCCGCGACCTCCTGATTGAGAAACGATGGTTTAGAGAAGTCATAAATACATATAAAAGCACATTTACTTCTACAGTGAAACTCCTAAATATATAAAAAAAACAACTACCTTTTAAACAAATCTAACTGAAATAACCCTCCCCTGATCCGGTGTCGAACTCGATGTGTAACAAAGTATCCCGTCGTTCAGTAAACTTCCTTAATTTGTCGCTTTCTCCTAAACTCGAGCGTCAAACGTGTGTAGGATTACTCAACTCTTTCAGTACTTAATTGTAATGAAATTGTATTGCAGTTGATTCTAGAATAGTATTTTATGATACAAGTGAGCGAAGTTGCTCATTACGCACGAGGCTGTGAGTTGCAGTGTGTAAATCAGCCGAGTGTGTAATGAGCAGAGCTCACGAGTTTCATACGACGTTTTTCAATACATTTGCGACGAAAAAACAAACACAATTTTTACCACACAGCGACAAATACGATAAAAACAAACAAAATATCTAAATTATTGGAAATGGCGCGCATGTTTTTTTTTCAAGCGCCAAATGGATGGTCAATACAGCCTACTTCAAAAATATAATTTTAATTGATAAAATGCAAATATTTCAATATTTTACAACAAATTATTGTAAATTATGAATAATTCGATTAAATAAATGTTTGTTTGACTTAATTAAGGCTCCAGTCTCCCTAAAATCAGTGTTCTTGCGGAATTTATCAGAAAAGAAATATTGTTTTCTAGTCATCAGAAAAGCAATAAATGAAATATATTTTACGTTATTTTAAAGTGGGAGATTTGAAGTTTTCAATACATATTTTATTTATTAATTTGACGCCACTTTTATTAGCTTTGTGAGGCTTTAAACATACCTCTATTTACATTCCACGCGTAGAGGGTCTCATTCATGCACACGCCACGAAAAAAATATAACAAAAACAAGAAATGTATTCAGATTACATTTGTCGGCAAATCCTCTACAATAATCTTATCTAGTCCTTTTTTTCAAAATCGTCTCAATTTCTTATTTAAATTGCTTTAAAAAGTTATAAATTTCTGAATTTGACCCTTGCAACATATATTTTTTTCTATTACAAAGTAATGGTTTAGAGAAATCACACTTTAACCACTCCGAAAGCAACTACTTATCTGTCGAATAAAAAATATATGCATTCAAAAAATCATTTGAAATAAATTTACTGAAACTATATACATAGATACGCCAATTAAGAAAGACCTCTGAGTTGTATGGGCGCTCATATAATTTAGATATCTAGCTTAATTGGCACCAACCTCAAATAAGGTAAATAAATAAAATTGAGCATTTCCCGTGATGGATGAACGATGGACGAAGTTTGTACGGAACCCTCGGTGCGCGAGTCCAACTCACACTTCGCCGGTTTTTAATTTTTTCTTTTTGCATGAGCAAAGGATAAAAATAAATTTAAAAAGTTCAGTTCATACAATGACGTATTCGGTTAACTTTTTCTATTTTACAAACCCGGTGGTTGCGATGCGGTGCGGAACCAAACGATGCGTTGTGAAAAAAAAAAACTTAATTTCGAGTTATTCCTGTTGAAACGAGGGTCATTGTTTGAACATGTTGTTTGTCTGTCTTATTTGACTGGATGTCAGAAAAAGTTTTTTCAATTTTTTTTTCGCAGAATTTATTACGGTTTTATGTGTTGTTGAGATCAAACGACTGTGAGTTTTGTTTTGCTGCCGGTAGCGATTGTGGTTTAGGTGTTTGTTCTTTAAAATAGATTTAAATACACATTAAAGTTAATGTTTAAAGCAATAGCTTGAGGTAGTGACTTAGTTCCACTTGAGAGCCAGTTCCTATTTGAATTTGTGTGCTTACTAACATCAACCACACAATCACTCTTTGGGTAGATTGCATCATACACAGGTCTACCGTCAAACCGTAAGGAGAACATGATGAAACTTTTATAAAAAACATATGTAAGCTAAATTCTATTTGAAATGTTACTTAACTCAGGCGCAGTTGCTATTTTCCACGGTGCATAGATTGATAGGACACGCTCATTTCAAAATATTTACAGCATAGCTAATATTATAAACTTTGAAATAGAAGATTTCGGTCTAAAAGAATAAATAAATAAATATTCTGGGACATTCCTCACACACGGCCATCTGATCCCAAACTAAGCAGAGCTTGTACTATGGAAGCCAGATAACTGATGTACTACATATACTACTTTTCTTTTGTAAATACATACATATGTAGATAATTACACCCAGACTCAGGACAAACACATATGTTTATGCACACAAATGTCTGTCCTGAGTGGGAATAGAATTATATCATATGCATTCATTCACCTTGCCAAGAAACAACTGAGTGCACACTCCACACGTCCTGTTTGTAACGACATACGGGTAGCTTGTCGATCAGCTCTTGACGAGGGTACGGCCACTCAGCGTATCGTATAGTGGTCATCATAGATTAGTGAGATGTTAGAAGGGTATGTCGCGACATAAGGTACATAGAAAATGTAAAACCAGAAAAAATATTTTTATAATTAAACAGCTAGGATATCGTAGTAGTAGTGCTGAAGTTAAATATTTGAATTCTTCAAGTAGCTTGATATTTAATGAAAACTTAAAGTTTTGACGAAAGAAAATATCGCAAAAACCCATAGCTTGGTGGTAGGGTACTAATTGTAAAGCACCTGACGGTGTTACAGTAGCTGCAATTGAGAGTATTATATCTTCTAGCTTTTTACCACGTTTTTATTAAGTCAATTTCTTGTTTGTCTGTCTGTCGTTCCGGGTGGAATCTTGCAACTCAAATTTCGAGCACTTCACGATTAGCTATCCGGCTGAAACTTTCAGGGTAGCTCACAACTCGATGACAATGCATTCTAATTAGTTTTAATTTTTTTATTTTTTTTTTCTATTCTGCTGAAATACGTAAAAGTGTCATCAGTTCAATCATATAATAAGCTTAAAGAATTAAGACAAGCCACGGGTGAGGCATTTCAAATTATCGAACAATCTGTGTCCATTCTACACGCTATAACATTATGTATTCTGCGACGAGGGTTCGACCTGTCTTGTACGAGCACCAAGGTATGTATATTAGGCAATAAATGTCCATCTTTAGAGGCCCAGCCCTCTTTATTTGTGGACCTTCTTCAATCTCGAGTGATGAGCTCATTGCTGTTTTAAGGAACACTTGGCAGTGCTGATGCGTTAGTTCTTAAGGTTTTTGGGGTGTCCTTATTTTAGATGACGAGAATGATGTGGTAAAAGTTTTTTTAAATGTTTAGTTTTTAAGTTTAGGCTAAAACAATATGCCACTGTACTTATTTACTATCATACTTGAGCGTTTCCGTGCTTCGGAAGGTACGTAAAGCCGTTGGTCCCGGTTATCACTTAACTGTGAGAGTAGTTAAACTAGTTGGAGACCTCCTAGGTGGCTTGACAACTCCAACTGTAGGTTGACCAATAGCCTACCTCCACCAATCCGCAGTAGGCACGCGTGGTGGAGTATTTGCCCATTCCCCTTTCACACCTTATTCGTGAGAGGAGGCCTGTTCTCCCGCTGCTGCAGATGGGCAAATTAAATTAATTAATTGAACTAATTAAAAAATAACGCTAATATACGCAATAATTTTACACGAAACTAAGTATTTATTAAAATAGATATAGAAAATTATTTATTCAGCTGAATAATTATATCTTATCATATACAGGGTGATTTTGTTATCACTGGCAATACTTGCAAGGGTGGAAGTACTCATCAAAATGAACAACTTTTTTTATGGGACTAACTCTGATATCGCGTAAAATAATATGGTTGCTTCATACATTTTGGTCGAGTAGGTATTGAACTTTTGTATGGAACAGCTGATAATTTTTTCATGATTTCACAGTTAGTCACTCTCAGAGAGAGTGGGACAAGCCTCTATGCGAAAAAACTTGGCAAAATCTATTTTCCAATTTTTCTTCAAATTCGGACCGCGCACGCTTGTTAGCTGTCTCTGAGAAGGAATCGGGTCTCTGGTTGCAAGCCATTCCATCTACAAACATCGGTACTTTGTTAGACCGAATCACTTTAAGTTTATGCATTTGTCTCCGTCTTGGTTCCAGGACCAATCATCCTCATCGCTGCCGCTGCGGAGACTTTGTCAACGAGCTCGGCCACCATGGGCTTTCGTGCTCTTTAAGCGCCGGCCGTTTTTCACGCCACGCGGCTCTTAATGATATTATCCGTAGGGCTCTTGTTGTTGCCAACGTGCCTCCTGTACTAGAACCAGTCGGAATTGCGCGTGACGATGGCAAGAGGCCGGATGGTATGACTTTGATCCCGTGGAGTGTTGGCAAGCCGCTGGTGTGGGATGCCACGTGTGTTGATACACTTGCGCCTTCCCACTTACTGGCGACTTGTAAAGTCGCTGGGGCGGCTGCGACCGGTGCTGAAAAATCCAAATTTAAAAAATACGCTTGTCTTGGTTCTAATTTTTCGTTCATGCCATTCGCAGTTGAAACCATGGGTCCATGGGGGTTCGAGGCTCGCCGATTTGCTCGGATTCTCATCCAAGCTCATCGAGGCTTCGGGAGACCGACGGGCTGGGAGCTTTTTCCGCCAACGCATAAGCTTGGCCATCCAAAAAGGGAACGCTGCCAGCCTGTTGGGAACCTTGCCTATCGACAGCAGCGAGGGCTTTGAGGATGTTATCTATATATCATAGTTTGTATTTTTTTACTTTAATTGTAAATATGTAAATAAATATATTTACCTAAAACTATCTCTAAAGAGCTGAAAAGGCCTCCCACTCAGCATAATATCGCAGCAATACGGTGTGCATATTGCTACGACGCTGGTTTTCAGTGGCAGTAACTGGTACCAGTTGACTAATAATATATAATAGTATATATTATTTATATATGTATATACTATAAATAAACTAGATAGTCAAATAACATATTAATTATATATTTTATACAGTTTATGTTAATATATACATAGGCTACGTAAATAAATAATGATGTTTAAAATTATATATATACTAAGATCATAATTGTGAATTAATAAATACAATAACTACGACGTGACTCTGAATAAGTAGGTAAGTGTGAATATTAAGCCTAAAAACATGAAACACTAATTTAATTACAACTGAATTTCCAACACTCCTCTGATGCGAATGTTTAAAGAAAAATCAATTGTTCTGTAAATCAAGGACATGCTGCTTGTGCGATCGTTGAAAATAGATGTACCTATAGGTGGTGGCTTCAGTAAATTCGACCTTCATAAGTGCCCTCCTAGGGCCCAAACTGAATAAATGGCTTTGACTTTGACTTTGATAGATACTTTCATTGTTAAATGATTAATAAATCAGACATAGTGACGTGACACGTCGTGACGAAGGTTATGGTTTCGAATTTTACAATGAGCTTGAGCTTTCGGTGAAAGAAAACGTCGTGAGGAAACCGTAGCACGGTGGTATACTTTAATGAGAATCTACCGCTATGCACCTACCGGTGTGTTTCGGCGGTTGCACTTGAGAGCCAGTTCCTTCTAGGCTTCGTAAACTTACCACTTTAGGGTCTATCATCACTTACTATGGTGAAATTGTAATCAAATATGCTTATATAAAGCAAAAATAATGACTAAAAAGGCCTATACAGTAGATTATATTACCCTTGATCTGAGAAACTATAAAATCCAGATTATAATAAAAATCTTAGTACATTTATAAGATTAAATATTCATTCGACTGTCTGGAGCGCAACCTTAAACAACTGTTTCTATAACCGAAGTGACTTCATAGTGAATCAAAGAACGTTTCCACAACTCTCCTTTTGTTATTCAAATGATTTCCAGATTTATATCCCCCTTACAACATTGCGGAATGTCTTTTTACACGCTTTATCACCCTTATTTACCACTCGGTAGAGTTGAATTTGTGGTAATTTAGGTGCAAAAGTAAATAGGTTAATGTATCTTTTGTTAGATAAAAATCTGGTTAAGTAAGTAATTGGATTGAAAGTTATGGGTTCCGTATTGGTAGAAATATCTACAAGAAATAAAATGTTACTAGGTATTCAGGAGAACAAATTGCTAAAGTATCGCTAAGATTTTGAAAAGAATTTGAACATGTTATAAAAAATCTGAAATAATAACATTAATCCAGTAGCCAAAACACTAATATAATAAAAATAATATATGACTAGCTTCTCCCCCGTGGTTTCAACCACGTCCCCGAGGGATCTTATATTTTTCGCGGCATATAAAGTACCTTTTATGTTATTCCAGAGTTTGATCTATCTATGTACCAAATGTCATCTAAATCCATTCAGCCGTTTATACGTGATTGAGTCAAACATACAAGTACAACTTTGTTATTTATAAAATAGTAGGAAAAATAAAAAGTGGTTATTTTTAATGATTAAATTATGAGATTTGAAAATTCGCATAAAAGAAGAAACTATGGGTTTCTTTTCGACGGATAATTTAATCTTAGGGAATATTATCTTGATGCAGAAAATAATAGTTCGTGTTTTTTTGGTTTATAATTAATAGCTTTTCCGCGCGGTTTCACCGGCGTTCCCGGGATAAAATATAGTCTATGTTACTTGGTGAAGATGTAGCTTTCTAACGGTGAAAGAATTTTTAAAATCGGTCGAGCACTTTTTGAGCCAATTCGTTACAAACATACTTACATACAAATCTTTCCTCTTTATAATTTTAGTATAGATATAGATAGGTAGGTAGGTACTTGGGGATTTTCAGGTTAAATAAAAAAATCAAATAGTCTCCGTATTTTTTTTCTTTTTATTACCTTCCAGAATTATATTTTGCATACTTATATTTGGTGATACGTCAAATATTCTGTAGGTTTTACATACTTACTCAAGTTACCGAACCCTAAAAGGGGATTGTATTAATTTCATCTTTTCGCCGACGCAGGATTCCGTATCATCGCAGACACGGCTTTCTTTTAGAATTATAGTGGAAATGGATTTACTAAATTATTTCTACCGACTCCATTTTACTTTAAGAACAGATTTTTCTCTAGATTCTTTAGTTCAAGGTTGGTCTGGGTACTGGATACATATTTTTGTGTGTAAAACACCATTAAACCTTTCCTATCTTTATGAAAATATGAGAGAAAATATTGTAATTTATTTTTGATACGCATACATAGAATTCTGTTTACATGCAAACAAATACCTACAAAAAAATCAATCAATCAATCTAATCAATTATGGTTCACTAGATATTTTTTGTAAGACTATTGCTAAATTCTGCATTTTGAAATTTCTCTTGAATTCTTAGATGTAGAAAGGTAGCCGAGGATCCTACTCCTCTTAGACGAGGCTTGAATTATATACAATTTTTTCGGTTAGTTTTTCAAAACGATGGTCGATACTATTTATTTATCGCTTTTCGGTTTTTTGGCCAAGTGTTTTGCAAGTAAAGCCTGGAATCGCCCTTGGTCTCATGAACACAAAACTTTTTCTAGCCAATTGTTCAATCTTTTATGATCAACTTATTTCCTCATGTTTTGAACTTATTCTTGTAACGGGGAAATTTCCCCATGTATCGGGGAAAGTTTTATCAAAGGAGGGTGAAGTATGGGAAGTTATTACATGTATGTAACATGACCTAGTTGTTCATGTGATGTATTGGCGGACTTATTTGATTCAGTTGATGATTAGAATTAATTAATAGCATTTAAGGATGTCTGAAAGGTTGGTTATTTACGATTTATCATCAACTAGCTTCCGCCCCACGGTTTCAACCGCGGTCCCGAGTAACGTGTGCTCCAATCGCCACCAAACCTTACAGGATTACCCGCGATGAAGATTGTCTGAAAATTTCATCGCGATCGGTTCAGCGGTTTCGAGGTCTATAAGGAACATACATACATACTTTCTCTTTTATGTATATAGATTAGCTTTCCCCGTAGTTTCACCTGCGATCTCCTGTTTTATAGGAGTTGAATTATGAAAAACACTTACATAGTGAATGTGGTAAGACAAGAATAAAACTCGTTCTCAAGTTCGTCTGCCAGAATACACTGGCAGCCATCTGCTATGCTATTCTGAACTTAAACTCGACGGTGAAATTACGCAGTGACTATTCTCTGTCTCACTAGTGAACTTCTGATTACTGAGTTGCACGAGTGAGACAGAGAAAAGTCACTGCGTAATTTCACCGTAAAGCTTAAGTTCAGAATAGCATAGCTGAGCGGGTAGGTACTCCTATATACTGGGTGACTTTTGTACCATCTACAAAAAATATTCTAGGCATTAGGTACTGTTAAAAGATTACATTTTTGAAAAAAAATAGCTAGATTAAATTTTCACATTAAATTAATTTTCCTGAACGAATTATCCATCCAGTGTGGTTACTAAGCCAAACATTGAATACTATGCTTGCCGCGCAATTCAGTGAATGAGAGAACGGGGAAGGGCGGGAGCAGCGGGGAGGGTACCCTTGCGGGCGGCCATGTGCATCGGCCGGCCGGCGGTTAGTGGGTCACGGTCAGTCAGTGCCAGTCAGGGGACCAGCGCCCACGCGCCGAGTTCCGTGTTCCCATGCGCCGCGCTTGCGCCGCGGCCTGTCTATTTGCCGCGCTATCGTTTATAATGTAACTACAACGTTTTCAACCTACTTTAAAATGGTGCGTTATTACATTTCGAGTAGTGAAAGCCTAAACAGTACCCAGAGGCTATACGAATACTAAACCAAAAGTGTACTCCGCCTGCGCAAATATGAAATAGTTCATATAAAACGTAGAGTGCATTTGGAGGAGGCCCAAAGTCACGAAAACTTAAAATTGTGTGTGCGTGCATTTGACGAAGTGAGAAGTGAGACTTCTGTTGTGCTAAACTAATTAAAAAACAATGTGCTAAAACGAGCTAGACTGTTTAGAGAGAAATGGAAAAATGCACGTAAGTTGATTAATTTTTTTACGCCTGAACGCAAAATACTTATGGCTAGTTTTATTTTTAAAGGTCTAGTGATTTGCACACGGCACCACGATCCGCGGTGGAGGGCGAGCACACACCGCTCATCTTCATAACTAACTACCGTGTTTATTATTTAGTTGTATTCGATTAATTACGTTCGTGCAACATTCTTATCACTTAACAGTATGTAATAATAGAAACTTATGATTGCGTAGCGTTGTATTTCCAATTTCACTTTTCAAGCACCATCTTGTGTCATTTTAAGCTATTATTGGAGGTAATGATTTTGTCCTTGATCGTTATGTTCCGCTAGATATCTTTGTATTGTAAAATAAGAGAATTAAATAATGTCCATAAATTGATTACATGGTGATTGAGATTTCAATTATTTAAAACCATTAAAAGAGATTAGTTTTGAACATAGAATTATTACTTTACAATACAATGCCATCTAGCGGAACAAAACGATCAAAGACAAAATCGATAGATTCAACAATAGCGTAAAATGACACAAGATGGTGCTTGACTTGAAACGTGAAATTGTAAATACAACGTAAAAATTGTTATCAATGAAATGCAGGGGCGAGCGGTGGGTGGGAGGCCGCGGACATGCGTAGTGTACGGCGCGTAATATCCATAAGCGTGGACTTTTTTGGTACAACTTAGTGATACTATATCTCAATATTTTAGTACTAAGAGATACTAACAGAAAATATAGGTAATTTCTTATTTTCGCTAAACATCATAATATTAAAATGTTGATAGGGATAACAAAGCCTGTATGTCTTGAAAGGTCAGTTTCAGAAGGTTTATAGATTTATTTTTAATTTTCAATATCACAGTTCGATTTATGACGTATTACCTATCTAGTCATTACTCTGATATGATACACGTTCACCAACAATACATAACAAGTCTGCTCGCCGTCCTCACTGGCGGTGTGTCACAAGTTAATATTAACGCGGCGCGTGGCTCGGCGCTCACAATTATGTATTCACCGCTTTGTGTCGAGTGGCAACACAGGACGACACACTTGCTTTCATCATACCGACTGTAGCACAGAGTGTGAAAACAAAGATATATTGTATACTTTGAATTGATTCCAGAATTCATGTAAACCAATTTATTCAGCTTAGACCACGGACCGGCAAGCGCAGCGTAGGACGTCCGCTTACAAGGTGGACAGACGACATTGTAAAGGTCGTCGGAAGACGCTGAATGCAGATCGCCCAAGACCAATCCTATAGGAGATCCTTAGGGGAGGCCTATGTACAGCAGTGGACGTCTTGCGACTGAGATGATGATGATGATAGTAAATATGAAAAGCAATTAATAGGTATTCATGAGTATTTTTCTATATATAAAAGTTTATTATCAATGTCCTAAGAGCACGTGGAGCCATCCACTGAAATTCCACTGGTGGGGCTTGTATTTTTGTTGGATATATGATGCTTGATACATATACAACACTGTACCTATAACTATATGTTTTGCTACACAATATTCCTTACATTCCTTACGCCTAAAATACGAAGAAGCGGCGTAAAGTACAAGCGTGGCGCAGACGCACAGGCAAATAAGCGGACGTGAGTCATTTACGAACATTTTGTATGAAAACACAGCGACACCATGTCTGCGCTGCGACTTCTCCTTACGTCGCTTCTGTATAACTCACGCCTTAGTTTATCTTTCTCAATAGCTATTTTTTTTTTTTATTGAGACCAACAGCTTTTATGTAAAAACAAAAAAAAAGAAACCTTAAAACAAAAAACTACCGCCAATGACAGGTCTCCACTAAATTATGTTTCAATAATTTCTTAAAGCTAACTTAACGACTAAGAGGTGACAGCTAAAATCACCGAAGAGGGTTTAACATTATTATAGTACCTATATTCCTTAACGCATTATACTCAATTTGCACACACAAAAGTTGATTATGTGTAAAATTAAATACATAGATAGTAGATAAATAAATAAATAAGTATTCCATATACATGAAATACTGATAAATATAATAATAATTATAATAACAGAGTAGGTAGTTAATAAAACGAGTTGAACAAAATTAATGCAAAAATTAGATGCATCCACAATTTAGTTGGTAGGTAGTGGAGTCAATTGCAAGGTTCCTAATCTGAATGAATTAGTTTTGAGATTAATTCATTCGGCTCTATTCTAATAGTTTTCTAATATAATAATGATTGAATAGATAAATAACTAACTTCAAATCCCAAGATCAGAATCAAGTACTAAAATCACGGCTTTTAATTTTATTATAACAATAGATCTTGTATTAAATTGTAAAGACAACATCTCCATCTTTTTATGATCCGTATGCTTGCTTTTCATAATAAGAGCTGAATATGGGGATGAATTTCAGTTTGAGAAATACTATCTTATTTATTAAGACGTGTGTGTTCTGTGCTTTGTATATTTATTAAGACATTTGGGCTGAATACTTACTATAATAACAATAATAAGTAACTTTTGAGTTGAAAGTTTTATAACATTAATTCTCTTTAATACTTCTTAGGGTCAAAACGCTGCCACCAGCTTATTTCCTGCAGTATGAATACATTTTATGTGGACTCGCCGCACACGTTTGACGCCGGTGGCCGCCACACGCTACAAATCATCGCTGCTATAATCGTCGTTCTAGCTTCTCGTGGCGGCGTTTGTGGCTGTCGCGTGTGGCCCGTGTGTGGTGACACTTCACGAAATTTAAATTCATAATGGTAATTAGCTAAATCCAGCCACGTTTTGCTGTGGCTTTTTTTTATTGATAATATTTAAACTAGTCAATAGCAACTAAACAAAAATAAAAATTAATACACAAATGTAAGAAAAAATTATATTACTTTAATATTTGTCTTTGACTATTTATATAATAACTAGGTGTTTCCCCGCGGTTTCATCCGCGTTCCCGGTATAAAAAAGAGTCTATAACTAATAATAGTACATTATGATATAAGTGCGGTAAGTTGAAAATTACAGCCGGGGCGATATTGCTACAAGATAGCAGAGGTTGTAATTATCAAAGCGCACGTATGTCACACGACGTTTTATAACATATTTGCGAGGAAATAAATAAAACTCGGACTTTCTTACACGAATAAATCTTGAATTCATCATTTTCACATTTTCAAATAAAAACAATACAGCGAAAAGAAAAAGCGCGCGGAATAATTTTTACTTGTTCACAAATTAGCGATGCGCGCGCATCAGCGCTTTTTTTAAGGCATAGGCACAAAAACAGCCAGTATCACTAATAAAGTAAATTAATATTTTTGTGTTTTTTTACAGATAAATGGTTGTAATTTATGGTCAAAATTAATTAAATTAAAGAATTTAAAGTTTATTTAATATATTTTATCTCCCAAAGTTAATTTTATTCATAAAATTAATGTTGACCACTTTCCTGACAAAAAGACTCTTTGCTAAGATTTAAAATAGTACCGTTCGTTTAAGATGGAGCATCTTGATAAGCCATGCGTTTTACCTTATTAAAAAGAAACTCGTACGTTTTACTCTGTGATTTTACATTACAAAAACGCACAAGTACGTAATGAGATACAATACTATATTGAAATTGGTGAAATAAGAGACCCTTTACTAGCAAATGTGTTATAAAAGTACTCTATGTAAGTACTCATTATAATATTAGCTATCTACCAGAGAAAGTCCCGTCAAAATTGGTATTCCCGAAAAATTATCAGCTGTTCCATACAAAAGTTCAATATCTACCAAAATTTAAGAAGCAAACATTTTATTTTACGCAATATCAGAGTTGGTCCCATAATAAAAGTTGTTCATATTGATGAGTACTTCCACCCCTGCAAGTATTGCCAGTGACTAAAAAGTCATCCTGTATAAATATATAGTAAGAGATTAGAAGATTGAGTCGAGGTTAATAATAAATGAACACCATCCTTATTATTTATTGATACTTAACAACTAATTGAGACTAACAATATAAAACCCAGACATTATACAAACAATACTTTATCTCAGCAACACAAAAAAACTGCGGCGCAAAATTTAGTAACAAAATAAAAAAACTTTCCCCTGTACATTCCCTGCGCATCTAAATAATGTGGAAGCTTTTACAAAGCTCCTTTTAAGTCTATTTGAAGCATCACTACCTCTCGGCATGCTATCCGATTTATTTCTTACGTACGACGAATGAAAAGTTTTTCTATTTATAGGATTTGAATGAAATGTGAAAAGGGATTCATGAAAGGGGCTGACTCTTTATAATAAAGTTATGGGTTGAGTTTGAAATTGATATTACATATCAACAAATAAACTAAATTGATTCCACAAATATTTATTTTAAATTATTTTTAAAAGTCAACTTTTTAACTGATGAGCCATGAAATATGAACCCTAATTTAATATCGTTTTAATATTTTAAATGTGAAAGTTTGGATGGATGGATGAAATTTGGCACAGAGATAGATTATAGTCTGGAATATCACATATGCTTCTTAATATTCCAGAAAAACATAGTATCCCTTGGGATCTAGCTTCCCAAGGGATACTGTGTTTTTCTTTTCAAGCTAGTAAAGATAAAGATGAGTAACAATAATAATTTTATTCATCAAGAATATTTCATAGCACAATATTTCCGACAAGGCTTGTTTTCATCAGTGTATAATTACACTTGATACAGAGTTAAATACTCTATCCGACAGATAGCGAACAATGTTTTCTGTGAAACGTTCGCGTTGAATAATTAACTACAACTCAAGGAACCTGCAGTGTTCACAAAATGTAGAAGGAACTAGACCCCGAGGTAGGATTCGAAAGGATTGTTTTTTTTTTTATAAATAATAAATAAATAAATATTCTGGGACATTATTCCTCACACACGGCCATCTGACCCTAAACTAAGCAGAGCTTGTGCTATGGAAGCCAGATAACTGATATACTACATATACTGCTTTTGTTTTGTAAATACGTACATATATAGATAATTACACCCAGAGACAGGACAAACAGACATGCTCATGCACACAAATATCTGTTCTGAGTGTAAATCGAAACCACGACCTGCGGCGTGATAGATAGGGTATCTTACCAACCACGCCAACCGGCCCATCAAATTGGCTTGTATTTTCACAAGCCAATTTGTGTCACCACAATCTCACATGGTAACTGATGTGTCCGAAGCACACAAAGCGTTCTTAAGTGCAGCCTCTGAATCACACCGGCAAGTGTTTGACGACAGATTTTCAATTTGGGGATGATTTCCTTCACCAAAATTTCAAACTTATTCTAGAATTTGAGCCCGTGACTTTTGCCGCGGCATCCGACGTCACTACCGCTGAGCTATCAACGCCTTTAAATCAATTCATTAAAACTATTCGTATTTTTTTTATAAAATGAAACTATAAAATGTAAATACACTTGTTTGTGCTTGTGTAAATGTAAATGTGATCAACGTGGATCGTCTCGTTTTTGACAATCGATAAATTAACAAGTAATTTACATTAATTTTCTTGTATCTGTGAAACTTTGATAAACACCAACTCCCTGTCAAAATCAGACGGTTTGCGGTTTCTCTTTAATTCTCTACTCCGTGTCACCGCTGAAGTCATATACTATTTTACAATTCACTTCAGTAATTATTCAACCGTTACTGAACGCCGCGCCGGCGCCGGCTCGCCGTACCCGGTTATAATGATTTCTCACGAGAAAACCTCCGGAATACGTGATTTGATTAAAGTTTTGTAGTTTACCTCACTAGGTTTATAAGATGAAAGTGTAGCAGTTAAAATATTAATGGAGAAAAAAATCACAGTTTTATTTTTCTTGTGTTTGACCGCAATATTAATTTTATCGAGATAACATCTGAGAAAACAATATTTTTGGAATTCATTTGTCAAATCAATAGAAGTTTCACTAAGACCACAAAGCTAAGGTAGCTAATTAACAAAGTACCTACTGCAAAGTGCCCTACTACCGTGGTATGGTTTCCTCACGATGTTCCCGAAAACTATAGATTATTGTATTGTAATACCATTTGACATCACTACCACTGAACTATCATCGCATAATTATCAATATTCTATTATATTCCAATATCTATATTCCTTTTGTTGTACAAATTCAACAAAAAGACTCCCCATCCTCCAGCCTCGAGTTGAAATGATCCTTACCTTGCCAATACTAATCCGTTCACATCAATATAGTAACAGGTGCTGAAATAAATTGTAAACTTGCTGAAAGAATACATTATACCGTTGCCATGCCAACACTATTGGGTCCAGATGTCGATAACGTCTGCAATAGGAAATGGTCGGGTTTTTACCAACTGCCGAGAGGGTCAAATAAAATATGTAGTGGGGAGTCAGTTCCGGATGAGATACTGGGGTATTGAGTGAGAAATTATTGAAGAATTGGTTAGCTTTTAAACATTTGGGTATGAAATTGAATACAAGTTAATAATCTATACTAATACTAATCTATACTTTATCTATATAATATTATAAAGCTGAAGAGTTTGTTTGTTTGTTTGTTTGAACGCGCTAACTACAGGAACTACTGGTTCGATTTGAAAAATTCTTTCAGTGTTGGATAGCCCATTTGTCGAGGAAGGCTAAAGGCTACTTTTTATCCCGGGAATATACAAGATCCCTCGGGAACGCAGGTGAATCCGCGGGGCGGAAGCTATTTATCAATAAACTGCAATATTAAAAGTAATATTTCAGTAACTTTATTTATATTTAAAATGTAATTTATGTAGGTACGTAACCTCAGCTCGGTTCTTTATAGTGCTGTCTCCAAACACCTAACGAAGAGAAACAGGTCAAAGAGCCTACACAGGCACTTATGAATTATCAGACTCTTACGGTACGGAAGTGTCTTAAACTAAGTGATGGGGCAAGATGTTAAATGCCTTTTTTAATGGACTGTATTCTTAGGTGTGCCTCCTCACGTCTCCGTTTCCTCCCATGTAAAAATGCGGCGGTGAGATGTTATACCCAAACAAGTAACTTTATGAGTTATAATATAACCAATAGCCACTCACCTGATTTCAGCTCCTTGGCAATCTCCAAGTCGCACAGGAAGGGTGCTTTGAATCAAATTAAAATAAAGCGGCGCGGTGATAAAATTATTTAGAATCAACTCCAACAAATGTATTGACAACAGACTGACATTAATTTTTTAATAATAAGAAAAAAGAAAGAGGCCAAATGTGATGCGGTCACGACTCGAAGACGCTGTTTTGCTTCAATCGTAGCGAGGGTTCTCGGCTATAAAATAAAACCTAAAAATACTTGTTTAGGCTCGAACATTCCCCCCGCCTAGAAGGACAAAGATCTCCCTGTTCTTCTAACGAACAAAGAGCGCGAGAATGCACAAAAAAGATAAAACTCAAAAATATTACGTGATACGAAACTTAATAATTGACCTCCACATTGAAAATCATAAGAAATTAAAATAGTTGGATAGTTAAGTAAAATAGTTAGCAGTTATACGACGAATGAATTTACTGAAGTGGTAAAGGAGCAACCTTGACCACAGGTCTTTGATAAATACCTGAATTCGTGCGTACAGAAACAATGCGGACTATACCGTCTTTTCCGGGAAAAACATCTTCGATTACACCTAACGGCCATTTCAAAGGGGGGACATTATCATTATGTACCAAAACTATTGTACCCTTTGTAATCGGTACGGTTGGAGTATTCCATTTTTGACGGTTTTGGAGTGTATGAAGATATTCTGTTCTCCATCGTTTCCAAAACGATTGGATAATTTTATCTAATAAATATTTACGCTTGACTAAATTGAGTGGTAGCGTTGAAACGTCCGCGTTATGCAACGAATTTAATGGACCAAGGGTCAAAAAATGCGAAGGTGTCAAAGCCGTTGGTTCAGATGGATCTGAATTAAGAAGCGTCAACGGGCGCGAATTTAACAAAGCTTCTATCTGGGTAAGCAGCGTGAGCATTTCCTCGTAAGTTAACAGTTGTTCGCCAATAACGCGTTTTAAATGAAGTTTAATACTGCGGATGTTCGATTCCCAAGATCCACCAAAGTGTGGGGCGCTTGGCGGATTAAATTTCCAGTTAACACCTTGATTTCGCGTTTCAACAGAAAAAGCGGTTTTAAAATCTTTTGAATTAACAAGACCAGTCAATTCATCAAAATAAGTCTTAGCTCCTATAAAATTTGTTCCTTGGTCAGAGTATAACGTAGAACAAGTGCCTCTACGAGACACGAATCTCTTAAATGCGTTAATAAAAGCGGATGTACTTAAATCGACTGCAAGCTCGATGTGTGTGCAGCGAGTTACAAGACAAATAAATAAACAAATGTAAGATTTCTGTTGTCGAGCACCTCTATAGCGGCTGATAAGAATAGGTATAGGACCAGCGTAGTCTACCCCGGTATGTAAAAACGGTTTGGCTTCTATTACACGACACGTTGGCAAATCAGCCATTAAAGGAGAATCAATTTTTGGATTGACTCTGAAACAGCGATTACAAAGTCGAAAACGCTTACGAACGATTTTACGGCATGAAATTATCCAATACCTCTGGCGCAACAGAGACATTAGTAAATTAGGCCCAGGATGTAAGTATTTATTGTGATAGGCGTCAATAATTAAATTTACCACGTGATCATTATTAGGCAACAAAATAGGATGCTTAGCGGAAAATTCAAGATCAGATTTATTTAAGCGACCACCGACTAGTAATAAACCATTATTTAAAAATGGACAAAGTGGGCGTAATTGTTTTGATGGCAATTTATTTTTGGAAATATCACTAATTTCGTTATCAAAATGAACAAATTGAACATCGGATAAAACGGTTTCTTCAGCCACTTTTAGATCTACAACCGAAATGCTAAAGGCGCGCGGTAGTTTTTTTAAAAATCTTAATATGTAAACTACAGTTCGGAGGAGCTTGCTCCACGAAGAAAAACGGGATGCTAGCTCACAAAAAAATGGTTTTTCACGGTCAGCCACTAATAAAGTTAGGACTTTAGCTTTAACCTCAGGTAATATAGTTTCATCTTTAAAAACAAAATTATTGAGAGGCCATTCAGAAAGTGGTTGATGAGTCCAAGAAGGACCATGCAGCCACAACGGATGGTCAAGCAGTTGACTAGGCGTGAGCCCTCGCGACAAACAATCACACGGATTTTCTTTACCGGCGACATGGAAAAAATGCGATGCGGGTAAATAATCATTTATTTGAGCAATGCGGTTGCTGACGAAAACATTGAAGCGGTGCGGTGAAGAATGAATCCAATGTAAAGTAACGCTGGAATCCGTAAATGCAAATATTTTTGAAACTTTACATTTGTCTGATATATTATCAGATACGTATCTTAAAAGTTTAGCAAGTAATAAAGATGCGCAGAGTTCTAAACGAGCCAAAGTAAGTACCTTGACTGGAGCCACTTTGGACTTTGCACAAACAATATTGACAATATTGTTAGGAAAGTCAGGATGTATCACGCATAAATAAACCACAGCTCCATAGGCAGATGTACTTGCATCAGCAAAACCTAACAGAACCAATTCGCAATCTGTGGAATTGATACCGAGGTGACGCGGAATTTTAAGTTTTTCCAGAAGTGGAAGTTCAGATTTAAAACTCAACCACCGCGTACAAACGTCAGCGGGTGGCTGTTCATCCCAATCCAGCTTCATTAGCCAAAGGGTTTTAATCATTAATTTCGCGTATAAAATTATAGGTGCTGCGATGCCTACCAAATCCCAAAGTTTGGCGATTGTTGACAGGATAGTTCGTTTAGTTATAATATTATGCGGGTCTGATTTAACGGTAATAGAAAACTGATCATCTAGTGGGCACCAACGTAAACCCAAAATTTTCAATTCGTCATTATCAGAAATATCAACAGAAGCGGACAGCCGATGTTGCTCTGGCAACTGTTCAAGTAGTTTTTGCGAGTTACTTGAGAATTTGACTAATTCTAAGTCTGCTTTAAGAAACAAGTTAATTAAATCGTGAGAAATATTAATAGCGGCGTTTTCATCCATAACGGAAGTTCCTAAATCGTCCATGTACAGATTGCGGGAAATAATAGCGGAAGCATCAGGACAGGCATAGCCTTCATCCTCGATAAGTTTTTTAATTGTGCGCATTGCGAGATATGGACTACATTTAAGGCCAAAACAAACGCGGTTGAATTCGTAAATTAGCGGTTTAGGTTCATTTGAAAAGCGGTATAAAATTCGAAGATAGCGGTGAAAGTCAGGTGAAACTAATATTCGTAAATACATCTGACGGATGTCTGCGGTGATTGCGATGGGAAATAAGCGGAAATGGAAAATTATTGTGAGAAGATCAGATTGTAAATTAGGTCCTGAATATAAACAATCATTTAACGATATATTTGTTGAAGTAGCGGCACTAGCGTCCAGTACGAGGCGAACCTTAGTCGTAAGTTTGTCATCGCGGATAACTGGATGATGCGGTAGAATGTAAAAAGATGAATTATTTTGCGATTCAGAAACTAAGGTAATATATTCCTTATCTAAATAGTCGCGAATGATTTCATCATATTGTTTATGAAGTGAATTATTTTGTGTGAATCGTCTTTCCAGTGAGTTGTATCTACGCGTCGCAGTAGTTTGAGAGTCACCTAAATCTTTTGGATCACGGCAAAATGGTAAAGGAACAACGTAGCGGCCACGATTATCCCGTGTCGTATTTTGTAGATATATTTCCTCACACTTCTTATCATCAGCGGATAGATGCTTGCGCATGGGAACTTCTTCGATATCCCAAAACTTTGAAAGAAGATTGTCAACATTTTCAGTGGTAACAAGGAAGTTTTTTACCGACGGCAGTTTAGGGTTAGACGTAAAGGCGGAACCAGAAACAATATATCCAAAAACGGTGTCAATAGCGTCAGGAAGACCAGATGGTCCAATAATGCGGTTAGTCTTTAAAATACGTTTCACAAAATCTTCAGCGCCTAGTAATAGATCGATTCTACCAGGTAAATACCAATGTTGGTCACTGAGGAGTGCATTTTGCAAATAATCAAGATACGCGGTGTCTATCTGATTTTCAGGAAGATTACCTGATATTTTATCAATAACTAGCGCTTGCAACTCGAATGAAAAATGTTCATCAGAGTTTGAAAATAACGTTAAATTCGAAACACCTTTAATAGGCTGCGTATTTTCCCCGATACCTTGAACTAACGTATTTTTATTATCAGGCAATATTTTTATACCTAATGTACGTAAACAACGCGACGTAACGAAATGTTTCTGTGACCCCATATCAACTAATATTCTAATATTACGGCGATTACCGAAAGAATCTAAAACTGATGCAATAGCGGTTCCGAGCAACACGGTTTTAAGCGAATCTTGTTTACTTGTAGCAGAGCCCGTAAACAATGGCGCGGTGGCGGCGGTATTATTGCTATTACGCTGACCACTAGCGCGCGGTGGCGAAGTAGCGGCGGGTTGCGAAGCGGTGCTGGCAGCCGCGGCGGCGTGGTGCGGTGCGAGCGCGAAGTTGCGCGGTGCGGCGGGCTGCGACGGCGTCAGCGGCGCGGCGAACGCGGATGAATTTACTTGACCATAACCATAGTTATGATTTTGTTTATTGAAATATGAACCTTGATTCGAAGTACTTGGTCGTGAGTCTGTGGAAAAGCGACATAGCTGGCTATGATGCGGCCTATTACAGAACCTACAACTTGACATAGATTTACATGACACAAGAGTATGGCGGACACTTAGACAATTGACACAACCATTACATCTTTTAATGATATTATATTTCTCAATAGGTGATAAACTTGAAAATGAGTCGCATTGGTATAAATTTGAATGTTTGTTACTATTGCAATAACTACAAACAGGATTACTATTGTTTACTAAGAATGTCTGCGGCGGGCGATTCGAGATGACCGCTTCACTCCGGTGTACATGTCCCAAGCGAGCAAAAGAAACAGGTGACGCGGGCATCGTTCGTTGTAAAATCTTCGTTTGATCACGAATAAACAATACAAAATCATTATATTGTGGAAAAGAATTTTTCTTACCTAAAGACATTTCAAATGCACGGGAAGTCTCTGAATCTAATTTGCGTAATCCGATATGTACAAATATAAAATCGGCTAAATCTTCTATTTTTAGTTGGCGTAGTGCGGAAATCGAAGTTGAAAACTGATCGATGAATTGTTCTAAGCTAGAAGGCGATGCCTTGCTTGGTAAAGATTTCAAGTTCAGTATAGTTTCTAAGTACGAAATAGCGATAGCACGCGTGTCTTCATATTTAGTTATCAAAGTGTCATATAATACTTTATAATTATTAGGGGTAGGCGCAATGCCTATAAAAATACTTTGAGCTTTGCCTTTCAACTTTGAAATAAGATACTGAATGCGTTCTGCATCTGTTATGGCGGTGTTATAATGCACGATTGTTCGAAATGATTCGATGAATAATGGAAACTTTTGAATATCCCCATGAAATTCAGGAATTTCTATACGAGGTAGCTTTAGTGTAGTCGAAGTATTAGCAACGTTATCGGTGCTACGAGAATCTTTAATACTATGAGCAGTTTTTATAGCGTAGTACATATCATCAAAAGCCCATAAGGTTTCATAAGTAGGAACATAGGTCTCGTCATGTTTCAAGCTCTTAGAATTAACTTGGTCAATTAGATGAACAAATTCTGTGCGTAAATTATTTATATTTTCTGCTTGCAATTCAAACAAAGGATTCTTCTCGCCTTTATTTTTCGGTATTGATTGGTAAATGTTTTGAATACGTGCAAAATAAGAATCGCGTTTGCTTAATAAAAGTGTTATTTCAGACGTCATTTTTCTAAAATGGAAAACTCCAGAACCCAACAATACAAAGTAACACAAATTACGAAATTGAGAAATTCAAGCGGTTATATACGAAATTATAAAAGGGAAAAAAAACTGCAAAACGTGCGGTTCGACGGACCAAAATGATGGGGCAAGATGTTAAATGCCTTTTTTAATGGACTGTATTCTTAGGTGTGCCTCCTCACGTCTCCGTTTCCTCCCATGTAAAAATGCGGCGGTGAGATGTTATACCCAAACAAGTAACTTTATGAGTTATAATATAACCAATAGCCACTCACCTGATTTCAGCTCCTTGGCAATCTCCAAGTCGCACAGGAAGGGTGCTTTGAATCAAATTAAAATAAAGCGGCGCGGTGATAAAATTATTTAGAATCAACTCCAACAAATGTATTGACAACAGACTGACATTAATTTTTTAATAATAAGAAAAAAGAAAGAGGCCAAATGTGATGCGGTCACGACTCGAAGACGCTGTTTTGCTTCAATCGTAGCGAGGGTTCTCGGCTATAAAATAAAACCTAAAAATACTTGTTTAGGCTCGAACACTAAGCAATGACTTTTTCAAAACAAACTTAGATTTTTTACATAAGATGTATCCTGCAAGAGTGATATCAAATGAATAATATATTAATATTATATATCTATATATATATACTAGCTTTTTCGCACGGTTTCACCCGCGTACTCGGGATAAAATATAGCCCATGTTAATCAGTGATAATGTAGCATTCAAATGGTGACAGAATTTTTAAAATCGGTCCAGTACTTTTTGAGCCAATTCGTTACAAACATACTTACATACAAATCTTTCCTCTTTATAATATTAATATAGAAGTATATATTATAAGAAGGATTCGATCAAGAAACAGCCAGTGTGGATACCTTGAGACGTTACAAGAATATAAGTTAGTACAAGTTATAGTTAGTGAATTTTCGCTTCATGTTTGTTCGTTCGTATAGACAACGGCTTAAATACTAGTGGCATAATATATAGTTACGTCTACATATCTTCTTCCTTATGTTGTCCTTATTATAGTTGATTTTGCTTTGTTCGTGTTCATGAGGTATCTCTTTTGTATGCATGCACCGTTTGCGGCTAAATCTTCATACATTACGTCTTATCTTCATTTGTCTCTCCTATATTTAACATTGACGAAATATACTTGTATCTGTAACTGTAGTTTTGGAGTACATCGTGGACGTGGAAGATGCGTGACACGGGAATTTTATAATATATCAAGTTAAAAAAAATCCTTGATGCTGCCACCGCTGCCCATGGGCAAAGCTCCCAGGCTCCCAGCAGGCTGCGTAGCGTAGCATACTTTACTGGCTCTGGATGTGTTCTAGCACCAGTACTTGAGAGCCACCTTCTAGTCTTTATATGTTCCCCACAAGCCTACAATAAGTTTGAGCTATCGGTGAACGACATCGTGAGGAAACCATAGCACGGTGGTAGGGAACTTTGTAGTGCCCGCCTGGCTGGCGGATGGTAGCCAAGTCAAGTTGAAAATCTGTCGCCAAATACCCTACCTGTGTGTTCCGGCAGCTGCACTTGAGAGCCAGTTGCCTTCAAGGCTTTATAAAGGTTAGCAACACATCGGCAATCCCTCTGATATTGCTTATGTCTATAGGCGACGGTAGCTACTTACCATCAGGTGGACGGCCTGCTTGCAGCCTTCTGACATGAAAAAAAGCTAATTCAGTCCACATTATGATTACTAAAAACTAAAATTCTTATTTAAAATTTGTTTTTAACTTGAGTTTTAAAACAATCCATTTCCTCTCGCAGTTTGATCGTACCAATAAATTACATCTGCATGAGACTCGCGAAAAATTGCATATTTATATCATAAAGGCGAGCAGGATTGAGAAATGCGGCAAATGATAAATATCTGGGAGATGTGACGTGACTGCGCCCCTGATGCAGGTGAATTTAGCACGTTCCATTCATAACTCACGACACGGCACGACGACGACGTCGCGACGACATGATATTATTATGTGAGGATTTAGGAATTTGTGTGAAAAGTAATGTTATAAAATTTGTTATATTAGGTGGATGTCACTTAGTTTTTTTTTTTTTTTACTTTGTATAGGCTTGTGTTTGACCACAATCTCACTATGGTAAGTGACAATGTAGCCGAAGTGTTAAAAAAATAAAATTTAGTATCGGGAATTATAAATGTCGTTTTTTGAAAGTATTCTTGTCAGTACATAAAATATTGCTCTCAAAATATGACTTATATATTAATAGTGTTGAGTTTATTTGAGTTGTCACTCAAAGTAGTTGTATAGTATTTAGGGTTGTGTTAAATGTGTTGGGTTCGGATTCTACTAGGAGCTTTGAGTTTAGTGAAGGAAAATATTATCAGTAAGCTATAGCAAGGTGGTAGGACCTTTTTGTACCCTTCAGTTGAAAATCTGCCACCTAGCACTGATGTGTAGGTGCATTTACGACACTTATTTTTTACTACCACCTTCGGCATAACCACGTGATGGTTTGAGATTGTAGTCAAACGTTATCAAAAAGTTCCGCAACAAGTTGAAAGACAAAGTGTTTAGTTAAAGAGGTGGACAAATGGACATAAAAACTTATAGGCAAATAGTTATGTAGTTTATTTTTTGGAAATATGTACTTTTTTTTGCAATGTTTTTATGAAGGTAATATTACTCGAATAGAGCACAAATTAATGATAAAAAATATCATTAAATAAAATTGTATTTTTAATTATAATATAAATAAATGTTGAAGCGATTTTTAACCTTTCTTTTTTCGTAAATATTGCTATAAAATAAAACCCCTAAATGTTAACAATATAATTCTATTAATTAAAATGCTAATTCTGTACTCTACTACTCCTCTTTATTGATGAATAATTTATTTATAACAATATCATTATTTATCGACATCAGCTGAGACAAAAGGCCAATGTAACCTGACACAACGCTACACTGAAATTATTGAATTATATTCAAAGTACCATCGATGTAAAATATACTAGATACACCGTTACATAGCCTCTGGGCTTTTGGAGTTGTTACGAGAGGCCTACATTCAGCAGTGACTCTACTACCAAGACATATATATGAAAACTAGCCAAGTTCATTATGTTTGGTTAGTTAGGCTTTAGCTTAAACAGGCGTTCGTTTTTTTATCAGAAAAAACTCGCCAAAGTTAACCCAAAGCAATACAATAAAATTTTAAAAAGAAATACGTGTGGCACTCGGGCACTGCCGCGGTAAAGCTATTGCATAGCATTTTTTATCAACTTATGCAATTATAAATATTTATTTATTATTTATGCATGTTTTTTAAGCTATTGTATAGCTTTTATCGCGGGCTTCGGGCGCTAGGAGTAAATATCTTCCTTGGCTTCGGGCTTTGAGCGCGGCGACCGAATCAAAAATTTCGTAATGAAAAAATTCCGTAACGAAAAAACTTAACACCTCCCACACACACATATACACGTTAAGCGAACGCTTAACGAGAAAGCTTATGCAATTATAATTATTTATTTATACTTCCAAGGTGGACAGACGACCTTGTAAAGGTCGTTGGAAAACGCTGGATGCACGTCGCCCAAGACCGGTCCTATTGGAGATCATTAGGGGAGGCCTATGTCCAGCAGTGGACGTCTTGCGGCTGAGATGATGATGATGATGATGACTATTTCATGGCGGAATTAGATATGGTGCTAGTACTTCCCCTGGCTAGCTCTGCACTAAGAGTTCTACTACCTACAAAATATATTGGTATTGTTACAATAACCATAATTTAAGAGTAGATGTAAGTCTAAAAGATTTTTATTGTGACACTATTTTTGACTGTCGATCGTGAATCTAGTCTTTTTAAATAATTGTCTATCAATGTAATCGTAGCGCTACAGGCTACGATGGTTACGTGTAATGTGGTTACGGAGCGTCGTAGACGTTGCTACGCCGTAGCACTAAGCCTAGTTGGGAGACTTTGTTTTCTATGAGCTCAACTATATTAGTGAGTTTCATAACTATTTGAAGATAAAAGTAATTTATGTAACAAATTTTAGTATATATATATAGCTGTTCCCCGCGGTTTCACACGCGTTCCCGGGATAAAAAGAAGAAGGTTATAGAACTTTCCTCAAAGTCAAAGTCAAAGTCAAAGCCATTTATTCAGTTTAGGCCCTAAGAGGGCACTTATGAACGTCGAAACTACTGAAGTTACCACCGATTCGGAAGTCGCCTTCAACTGAGAAGAACCGGCAAGAAACTCAGCAAGGTTACATTTTTTATATATTTTGTTTTTTTTTTTTGGACAATCTGACAATGTTGGCTTTTTTTTCATTAAATTTTTAACAATTTTTAACGAAATATAATACACATAAACACAAAAGATGAAAAAAAAAACAACAACAAGAAAAATAAATAAAAAATAATTTCCTGAACAAGTTCAAATTTATAAAAAAAAAAAAAAAATATAGTTTCTCTAAAATACTAAGTACTGGCTTCTTTATAAGTATGAACAAGGTGCACTTGTGCAGAGTGCAGCTATTTCCAGACATCTTTATCTTCAATGTAATGAGCTACCTTGTAATAGGCTTTTTCTTTCAAAACTTTCTTAATGTGAGATTTGAATTTGAAATCAGTCATCTTGGTAACAGAGACAGGTAATTTATTATAAAAGCGTACACTACTTCCAAGAAATGACTTTTTAACTTTGGCTAATCTAAAATACGGAACAACTAATTTATCTTTTTGTCTTGTATTGATATTATGTACCTCCATTTTTGATTACAATTCTATATTTTTACGTATGAACATTATATTTTCATATATGTATAGTGAAGGTAAAGTCATAACGTTTATATCTTTAAATAATTCCCTTAACGATTCACGAGGACCCATATTATAAATGGCACGAATTGCTCTTTTTTGTAATATAAATATAGATTCTATATCTGCTGCAGCTCCCCACAGTAAAACGCCATACGATAAAAAACTATGAAAATATGCAAAATAAACTAATTTGGCCGTCTCGACATTCGTCAACTGTCTGATTTTTCTAACAGCAAATGCAGCAGAACTTAATTTACCAGTCAAAGATTCTACATGAGGACCCCATTGTAGTTTATTATCTAATGTGATGCCCAGAAATACAGTTTTATGGACTAATTCCAAACTGCTGCCATCTATTAATATCTGGCTGTCTACTTGCGCTACATTTGGAAGAGAGAATCTTAAACATTTAGTTTTCTTAGAATTTAGTAAAAGATTGTTAACAGCAAACCATTTGGAGACTAGTGACAAAGTATCATTCACTTTAATAAGTTCTTTGTCTTTTCTATCTACTTTGAAAAAAAATGAAGTATCGTCAGCAAACAGAACGATATCTGAGAGACCAATTACAACAGAGGGTAAATCATTAATATAAACTAGAAACAGAAAAGGCCCTAGTATCGAACCCTGGGGTACCCCCATTTTGACTAGGGAGCCCTTGGATGTCGTACCACTAATTTCTACTTTTTGTTGGCGATTACTTAAATAAGACAAAACAAGATCATGAGCAGTTCCACGAATACCATAATAGTTAAGCTTCAGGAGCAGAGTACTGTGGTCAACGCAGTCAAAGGCCTTGGATAGATCACAAAAAATACCAATGGCATCCTGCGAATTTTCCCAGGCTTCATAGATGTTTTTCAATAATTTTGCTGCCGCATCTGATGTGGATCTCCCCTTCGTGAAACCGAACTGATGACTATGTAATAGCTCATGTTTATTGAAATGACCTAACATTTGATTAAGCAACAGTTTTTCAAAGATTTTGCTAAGTGCTGGGAGTACGGATATTGGTCTATAATCAGAAGGATTATCTTTACAGCCAGATTTAAAAATTGGGACTATTTTACTATACTTCATTAGATCAGGAAAAGTACCCTGATCAATGCATTCATTAAAAATATTCGACAAAATAGGTGCAATTACTGTTATTATCGATTTTAAAATCGTTACCGACAATCCCCATAAGTCTTCGGTGCTTTTTAAATTGAGAGTATTAAATAACTTTATAATATCATTAGCAGTAACGTAATTAAATTTAAAACTGGGAAATGATTTACGAATATGTTGCTTAAGTAACGCTCCAGCCTCATCAGGGCACGAGTTGAGACTTTCAGTTGTTTTCCCTGGTATATTACTAAAGAAATTCTCAAAAGCGCTAGCTACTTCTAATTTATCCGATACAATTTCATCATTAATTTTTAACGTTAACTGTTCGTTTTTACATTTTATTTTTCCTGATTCCGTATTTATAACATTCCATACTGCCTTAATTTTATTAGATGCTTTTCCTATTTTGTTACTCAAGTATATAGATTTTGCATGAATACACACTAATTTAAATAATTTGGAAAAATTTCTAACATAGTTATGGAATTTCTCGTCGCAAGTGGATGATCAATAATAAAGTTATCAAAATTAAAAAAAAAACCTACAGACAGTTCCAATGATTAGCGTATTCAAACAAACAAACAAAAAATCTCTTCAGTTTTATTATATTTGTGTCGATTTATAATTAAGCTGTATGGTATGAAGTTCTTATCCATATAAATAATTACTTTTATTGTTAAGGCAACTCTGATATGGAATAAAAGAAATTATTCCAGGGTAAAATCTATCTATGTACCAAGCGTTATTCAAATCCGTACAGTCATTACGGAGCTGAATGTTAACAAACACACAAAACGTTCACATCCTTACTTTACTATTATTATAACGTGAGTTTGTTTGTTTGTTACCTTTTCACGCCTAAACCGCTGAACCGATCGCGATGAAATTTGGTATGCAGTTAGCCTTTGGTATGGAAAAGGACATGGGTTACTTTTTTACTCGGGAACGCGGGTGAAACCGCGGGGTGGATGCTAGTTAATAATATTGGTAAGATAGAGAAAATAGTTTTTTTTTAAACTTAAGCTTCGCTCGACCAGAATTTTAATGTTTTATCTGATTTTAATCATATCGTGAAAGATTTAGGCCTATTTTTGATTAAAATTTCATAATGATATGTGATGATTGGGCCGAAAGTGAAGAACCTTAAAATGAGTACTTCTACTACTGCAAGTACTGTAATGAACTAAAAATAGCTACCTATACTAATAAAGCTGAAGAGATTGTTTGTTTGAACGCGCTAATCTCAGGAACTACTGGTTGGATTTGAAAAACTCTTTCAGTGTTAGATAGCCCATTTATCGAGGAAGGCTATAGACTACTTTTTATCCCGGAAAAATACAAGATCCCTCGGGAACGCGGATGAAACCGCGGGGCGGAAGCTAGTCATATAATAAAATTACACTAAAATCATAAATTAAGTTTTGTTTTGAGCACAATAACAATGCCTGGCACATAAAAGGTTTATTCTCTGTATAATAAAATATTTATTGCTCTAAGTGATTTATTTTGTCACCTACTTTTGAAGTTTTCCCATCGGGGTATCATACTTAAGTTGTTATCAAAAGTTTGGAGGCATATAATGTTTTTCTATTATTAACTAGCTTCCGCCCCGCGGTTTCACCCGCGTTCCCGAGGGATCTTGTGTTTTCCTGGAGATAAAAAATATATAGTCTTTCTAGATAAATAGGCTATCCAATATTGAAAGAATTTTTCAAATCGAAGCAGTAGTTCCTGAGATTAGCGCGTTCAAACAAACAAACTCTTCAGCTTTATAATATTAGTATAGAGTAGATTATTGTCTTAGCGAAGGGAAATATTTTGAGGAAGCGCATCCAAAACTGAATTCAGAGGCTCATATAGACGTGGCGTTATTATTATGGTTTTTAAATTGAACGTACTAAAAATGCATAGAATGGTTTTTTTTGAGATTTTAGATTTATATATATTTTTTTCATTACTTTGTTTATGCTTGTGTTTGACTACAATCTCACTATGGTAAGTGACATCGTGGATGCTGGTAAGTATACTAAGTCTAGAAAGAACTGGCTCTCAAGTGCAGCTGCTGTAACACACCAGTAGGTGTTTGGTAATAGAAAATTGTTATACAGCATGCGGCTCCAAATAGGTGTTTTAGGAAAGTCAACTAAAGTCCTTATAATCGAATAGGCTCATTTTGATGAGAGGACTTGATGAGAATATTTTTTTTAACTATCTATATTTGTCTCTTTTTTATCACATGTGTGTAAAAACTGACCTATTAAAATTATGACGACTTTAAATTATAATCATTATGTTGTCATGGTAACCAAATAAACAATTTTAACTCAAACTGTATCAAAATTAATTTCCAACCTTCTCGAGACCTCCCAAAGTAACACGTAACATTATACCCGGCATGGCAAAGCGTAGACAGACAGACACACAGTGTATAATGATGAGCGTGTAGTATGTACGGATTTACATGATGGCTTTCAGGCTCCTGTAAAATTTAACGACGTGAAATTTGCATTCTGAGATATGTACGCTACAAAGTCAACTTGCTGGCTGTTTATAGGGATGTATGCATTCGATAAAAAATATATTAGCTAGCTTCTGCCCCGTGGTTTCACCCGTGTTCCCGGTATTTATTTTTTCCATCAAACATTTTTTTCATACAAACCTTGTCCTGACATTAACGAATACAAAAAAAAATCCAATTTAGTGCAGTTCAGAAGTTATGCACGTACATACATTTTGGCGATTCATTTTTATTTATACAGGCTGGTGACGACATAACGACATTAAATGAAAATACAATCCCCACTAGTTAATCAAAACACTTTAAAATTATCAAATAAGTTATTACACCAAATTCCAAAAATCTAATTTTTCAAAGAAACAATGTGAAAATGTAGCCTTTACAATATTGTCTACTAACCTCATCTGACCTGTAAGCACTGCACGTAAGAGCGGCAACATCGCTCCCTTAAATGAGTTTTGGTGGTCTCTTTAAAGTTGTTAAAGAAAAAAAAACCTGCGACTAAACCGTTTATTATAATTTTATAACTTTTGGTATACATAGTACTAACGCGATACCTAGTATGTGGTTTCAATTAATGTCGTATTGTTCCCACCACTCTGTATAGAAGAAGATAGATAGATTCATCGACCCGAATACACTAGTACTAGTAGGCTGGTGTCACTCAGTGTGCTATGCTGAACAAAACATAGGTTTCTTTGAAGGATAACCGTTTCTCTTTTCAGATGAATTCAATAACAAATTAGTGAAACGTTTCAGAAACAGCGTGGCGACTGAGACGCGAATCAAAATTGAATGTGATCGTAAAATGTGTCAAAAGCAGAATTAGTTTCACGTTCGAATTCATAGATTGCTTCTAGATATTAAGCTGTTAGCGTATTGACGCAGCGTTTTTTTGAGTAAAATACTCAGTTTTAAACGATTGACTTAAACATTTGACCACATTTGCGGTTTCACTCTCTTCATAACAAGTAGCCTGTGTCACTCTCCTGTCCATAATCTCTATGCCAATCATGTTGATCCATTGCTGTGTGAAAGGACAAACCGACAAACACACTTTTGCATTTATAATAGTAGAGATTGGTAACAATTCTAAGGTTAGAAGGGAACATGGCTCATAATTACAGCAGTAGGAATATACTAAGAAGGTCAATCTACCTGGTGGCTACTTCCACGTTATGGCTCATTACATTTACCGACGGTTTCACTTTGAACCGTCGCGTAAGTATTCTAACACCTTACACTTTTAATCATACCATTGCAAGCTTACATTGCCGCTTGAACAAAACAAATCAAAACACATTCCATACTAAAGCGTCAATGTAATAAGTATTACACATGGATCGTTATCGTATGGTATATGGGGATATTTATCAGTCTTTATGGTAATAACTATGGGGTAGTGTGGGGCGGGGGGTAGGGGGTGTGGGGAGGGCATAACGTTAAGTCAGCTCTGGCTATATCGCATTACGTAAATTGGACGGAAACTCGGAACTATTTCATTGTGTTTTTCCTTCTTATTCGGGACAAATCGATGTTTTTCTATATGAAGAGGATTATATCATAAGCTGTGGGAGTAAACAGACGTGGGTCTTTGTTTTAGGGTACCGTTCAATAAGTGTGCTTATTGATTAAAAGACGTAAAATTTCATGGATTTTGACAGGAAATTATTATTTAATTATTAAAAAATATATTTACAAACAAAAATACTATCTATATTATAGGTAGTATAGAAAATTTCCTTGAAACTGCCACTGCTGTCGATGGGCAAGATTTTCTGTGGGCTACCAGCGTATCTTCTTTGAATGACCAGGCTAAAACCATTCTTGATTGATTATTTTAAATATTATAAACGCAGTGGTTTTTCACATGTTTTACATAATCTTCTTTAGTTTAATTATCAGGTAAATAATTAAGGATTGATCTTGAACCAATTTACATAAACATCAAATGATACCTACGGAACCGTTAAAAGAAACTGATACAAACTTTGCTTAGCTGACGTTTTCCTATCATTGTTGGAAAGTATGAGAGACCTTGAACGACAGAACTAATACAACTTGTGAAACTAATGCTGAAATATAGTATACAAGATAAACTGGACCGCAATATATCAAATAAGCGTGTTGGCACAGTTAATGCTTCAGATGGTACAGTGACTCATCATTATTAAATCTATTGGTAGATATAGATTAGTTTCTAGTTCAGGAGTTCAGTTTGCCTCGTCTAATAATGTTGGGGAATAGGATTTTTTTGTTATTTAAAGAATCATGCAGAAAAAAAATACACATCACTGAGAGACTATGTAGTTTTTTTAAATTAGGTACTTTGTACAAAAAAGGTAGTTTCAAAATTTTTTTTTCAAAAATTTCATAGAATTATATTATTGTCTGACTGTAAGCGACTTTTTGAATACGTATTGTCATTAGAACTAGACAGTTTTATGTTTTTACAAACAAACGTGACTAAGTTTAAATGAATATATTTCATTACATCTGTATACATAAAATAGTAATCTGACTAACTGGGTGATATATCAACGCACAGCCCGATACGATATGTAAGAGAGGAAGAGCATAGCGAAATGTCGCTCAGAGAGCAGCTCGACTGGGGAAGTACCTCCACCTTATAGAATACCGCAGCCAAATAACTTATAGTTGTGTTCCTGCGCGTGAGTAAGGTCGCCAGAGCTCATCTGGGAGGGGGGAAGGGTCGGCAACGTGCGAGTGATACCCCTGGTGTTGCATGCGTTCATAGGCTACGGTAACCGCTTACCATCAGGTGGGCCGTATGCTTGTTTGCCGACATTGTAGTATATAAAAAAAAAAAAAACCCAAGCCGTTGGATCTTGAAATTTTTAACATAGATTTTTAGAAATTCAGCCACTAAGGGAGTAAAATAGGGGTACGCGGGTGAAACCGCGGGGCAAAATGCTAGTAGGTCCATATAGGTTGATATTAAATACTCTTTAGCGAGTTAAACAACTTAAATGAGATAATATGAGAATAATTTTATTTTCTAACTACCCTCAGTTAGTAATTCACTGCCAAACCTTGATCCGACGGTGGATACGGCCTGAGAGCCGTTACAACATCAAGTAGCTCTTGCGCGTTGAGAAGGAAGGACGTTTTCATCTCCTCTCAATTGTGACCGTGTGATATCCTCAATTCAGACGTTCTGAACTTATGTGTACTGTGTTTGTGCTTAAATCTGTTCATCAGCCCTGGAAGTCGATAGAGGTAGGTGGTGTTTGCAATTGCCTTCAAGGAACTTTTACCACCCACATATACATACAGACATTAAAAGACAGACAGACATCAAAATACCTGTCAGCCATAGAATTATTACCTACCTATAGAAAGTAGGTTTTCAAACAACACTTGTTCAAAATCTAAGCCGAAGCAGAAGAAATTAGCTATGTGTGCGTAACTCTGCCATACACACAGACGCAATTGCCTGCTGAGCCAATTTTGATCAGCGCGTATGACGCGCGCGTACTCGGTTTCTATGCTGCATATTATTTCTAAAAATATTGTAAAAACTGCCCAGGGGCTGCAGTCTCGACATAGAAACCTGTCGTTTAGTCCTAACGATCAGATTATAATGATATTCGGTAGTGTCTACTGTCAATTCTATCGGTATCTTATCGAATTTTGTCGCAAACTTAACGATTTCTCTTAATGTTTGCGAAAACAGCTAACATTTTTGACAGCCCGGTATTAAGGCTTGCATTTGTCGTAAGCATCTTCATGGCAAACGATTGTTTTCGTTATTATTTAGCGATCGGTAGTTTGCCATCATCATTCATCATGGCTCATAATCACTATATGAATGCACGAGGAAGGCGGCCATCAGAGAAGAGTCGCGGCGTGCTGTGAAGCTTGCCACCAACACCTGAAGTGATGACCACGACCACTCTGTCAAGAGTGATACCGACAGAAATAAATAAATCGTCTATACAGGATGAGCTAAAGGAGTATTTATTTATAAAATTTAGTGTATTTTAATAAATACATTGTATGATTATTAAATACATTTTGAGGCTCATACCACGCCGAAGGTCGCTTCAGCTTTCGGTGAAGGAAAACATCGCGAGGAAACTAGCACGGTCGTATGGTACTTTGTAGTACCCACCTGGCTGGCTACCACCCTCCAGCAATTGCATTTGAGAGCCAGTTCCATTTAAATTACGTACCACCATCAGCTACATCATGATTTACTATGGTGACATGTGTGGTTAATAACAGCCCTGTATATAGTAAAAAAAAGATAATAGAGATACCTTTTTTATATATTTATGCTCAGTCTAGTTCCAATTAAGTTAAGTAAATATATTTAAGAGAATTGGAATTGAATATGGTACCTACACAAGAGACTGAAATTAAATATTAAATTAAACACTCCGCCATTTAGGTCTGCAAACATATATTGAATCTATTCACTGTTAAATGTGTTTATTTAAGTTGAGCTAAATGTTATTATAAATCATTGTGTATGTTGCAAAAGTAATTTGAAATAATTAAACAAACTATAAAGTATTGAAAAATATATTATGTGCGACTGTATTAAATAATTCTGGGACATTAATGAAATGAAATGAAATAATTTATTCATTCAAATAGGCCTTCACAGGCACTTGTGAATAGTCAGACTCTAAAGCACGGTTCGGAAGGTTGCTTTTACTGAGAAGAGCCGGCAAGAAACTCGGCAATTACTCTTTTCAAAACAAACTTAGATTTATTACATAGAATGTATCCTGCAAGAGCGAGCGCTACACCCAAGCATTGTCGTCATTTAAATATTCATTAATGTTATAGTATGCCTTCTGTACTAAAATGGACTTAACACGTTCCTTAAATTTATGTAAAGGCAAATTTAAAAGTGCAGGAGGGATCTTATTATAGAAGCGTGTACTCAGTCCCAAAAATGAACCTTGCACTTTTTGGAGTCTATAAGCAGAGGTCACAAGTTTATGCTTATTTCTAGTATTAATAGTGTGCATATCACTATTTTTTACATAAAGATATAAAAAAAATATTCCTCACACACGGCCATCTGTCCCCAAACTAAGCAGAGCTTGTACTATGGAAGCCAGATAACTGATATATACTATATATATTACTTTATTTTTGTTAATAATATAGTTATTATAATATTAATATGTTAAGCAAAAACTTTGGTATACCTTTTTACAAAAATTACGCGGACGGAGGAGTATGAAATTTGGCACAGTTAAATGGAGAACAAGTGCAGAAAGCTAATATTATTTTATAATATTCATTAAAAATTAATTAAATTAATAAAAAAAACATTACACACACTACCTGCGTTTGACACACACACAAGCACATGTCACCACTGTCAGTGCTTTGTCGATAACACGGCAATGGCAGACTTAAAAAAAAGAGGTCGTATATGAGTGAAGTGATTTTCTTTACATTCTTAATATATTATATACCTACCCTTTTGGTCGAATTTTGACCACGGGCGACCTCTAGTATAGATAATTACACCCAGACTCAGGACAAACATACATTTTCATGCACATAAATGTCTGTCTTGAATGGGAATCGAACCCAAATGCTAAGTTTGTTATTTTACTCGTTATACCCCGCAGTTTTATATGTCGACTCCTCTGTAATGAATATGTAGCAGACAAACAGACACACATTTATATTTATTATATTTATGTTATGCTGGTAGGTAACCCATTTTCGGCCACATCATCACTTATATTGTGTGTGTGGTGGATACACAACGTTATCAAAAGCAAGAGTATAAGCTCAGTACATACTGCTAAAATATAAAACCTCACTGCTCACTGTGACTCTAAATCGTACACAGGACTAGTAGTGTATCGTTACAAAATGTGTCAGTCGGATAAGAAGCTATTTCTACCCCTCTCCCCTTTAGTGTCCTCCCCCTCACGCATTCCCGCTGTGCTAGTGCCAGGACGTTGGCTGAATCAGAATTCCTTTTCCTGGTGAACGTGCGTGTCCATTGACAACAAAATTTATGTTGCATAACATCACGCTCTTGAGCGTCAAGAGGGCATACAACCGTGAGAACTTTATAAGCTTTGTCTTCGTACTTACCACGTTCGACCACAAAAATCACTTAAATACCTACCATGATGAGATTGTGGTGATTCGAAAAACTATTTATCGTTACTAATAATATTATAAAGCTGAAGAGTTTGTTTGTTTGTTTGAATGCGCTTATCTCAGGAACTACTGGTTCGATTTGAAAAATTCTTTCAGTGTCGGGTAGCCCATTTGTTGAGGAAGGCTATAGGCACGGAAGAATAGGCTATATTATTCCGTGAAAACACAAGATCCCTCGGGAACGCGGGTGAAACTGCGGGGTGGAAGCTAGTAGTTAATAAAAACATTACGGAAGGTATATTTTATGATACATTGAAATTCATAATAAATAAACAAAAATCGTTGGTTTGTTAATGGTGTTACGCACATAGTAGATAGTATTTTTGAAACAATACTATCCTACTTCCTAATCCTAACTAATATTATATATGCGAAAGTTAGTTTGTTTGTTTATTAGTTTGTTATCTTTTCACACCTAAACCACTGAACCGATTGCAATGAAATTTGGTAAGCAGGTAGTCCATGGTATGGAAAGAGATATAGGATACTTTTTTTCTCAGGTACGCGGATGAAACCGCGGGGGACAGCTAGTAATATTATAAATGTGAAAGTTTGGATGGATGCATAGTTTGTTACTCAATCACACCAGAACGGCTGAATGGATCTGGATGAAAATTGGCACAGAGATAGATTATAATCTGGAATAGCACAAGGCTACTTATCATTCCGGAAAAAGATAAGAACCAACGGGAACGCGGGTGATACCGCGGGGCGAAACTAGTTATGATATAAATAAGTGTTTTTTCAAAGCTGCAATCGTTATTTCGCAAGAAAATAGCTTTTGAATTATCTTGGTGTATATATATATATTTGCTCGTGACTGTAAAGGCAATCTAGCTCCGGTTTTAATAACGTACAATGTTGGCTGACTTATTAATTTAATACGGCACATACGAAAATTCAAATTATTTTATTACTTAATTGTTTGGATGAATTAAATAATATTTGGCAAATATTTTGACCACTGATTTTCACTTTTCATGCTGTCTTATTTTCAAAAAATATAAAAATATTGAATATATATTTTTGTTGGCAAGAGAACCAGAGGTAGACCAGCGGAGAGATGGCTCGATGAGATTTTAAAGGCAGGAGGAGAAAATTTGACTGATAAAGCGAATAACAAATCTATGTGGAGAACATTGCAGTAGGCTTTACTCTATAAAGAGGTCCTTGATAAAAAATTAAAAAAATGATTTTTATTAAATTTATTAATTATAAATTGCATGCTAGGTATTTAATCACATTATCATTGCAAATCGAATTTTATTAAGGAAATAAAAAGGGTTAATTATTCTATTTTTATACAAATAGGCACAAGCACTTCACAAGCACTTACATAGTTTTACTGTAACTCAAGTTTCGGAAGGTTGCTTTTACTGAGAAAAGCAACACATTTCTATATCTGACGTGACGTGGTGATAAATGGACACACACATTTATATTGTCAACAATAACTGCAACATTGTACCTCTGTTTACCCTCCCGCGACAAAAACTATAAAATTCAAACGTTGCCTGTATTCCTCTATGTTATGTAAATGTGACGATTGAATCTATTACATAAATGTATTGTTATTTATTTTGTTTTCAATAGTTTTATGTTAGTCATATATCAACAATATATTATTATTTATTTACAATAATAGAACAAAATACATACTATATTATATTATTAGAAAATTTCCTCAAAGCTCCCGCTGCTGCCGATGGGCAAGGTTCCCGTCCCAACAGGCTGGCAACACATTCCGTCTTTGTATGGCGAAGCTAATTCGTTGGTGGAAAAAGCTTCCAGTCCATCGGTCTCCCGAAGCCTAGATGAGCTTAAATGATAAATTCAAGCCTCTTGAGGTTTATCATTTTTGTATTTTTTTATTGTTAAAAGCGTTACTTATTTATAAAACTGTGTTGCACAGATGAAATCGCAAATAAAACACCATCACTTACTCAATCAGCAAGTCCACGTGCGACTGGCACCATGAGATTGCCACTGCTGTTAACAGTTTCACATTGTTTAACAACTGGTTCGAATCCTACAGAAGTTTGAGACATAATGAGCCAGTGAGAGATACATAATAAACCCCAAACAAAATTCCGACTAAACTCCCAAGATATAATACGAAAGGGTTCTAATAAATAACCTCGTCTGTCCGTCGTTAGGACCTTGTCGACGTAAACGATCGTCTTACAAATTAAAAGCACAGGTATTAATTACTTGTTTGTAATTTATTGTTTTAATGAGCGGACTCCTTCGTTATACAATACAATACAATACAAAGTTACTACCATTGTTTCAGATAACTACTAGTACTAGTTTAGTTTAAAGTTTTGAGATCTTCTAATGGTAACAGAATATTATTAATTAATGATTAAGTTCAATTTGTGATCCGATATTTTGCAATAGTTATTCATTACATTAGTTATAAACTACATAAAAAAACTTACACTACACATCGATAGATGGCGCCACTAGATTCTACATCGCGCTATCGAAGTTTCTTGAGCACCCAGTATATACGAGTTTCCAACATCAACAGTTGTATCGCAGTCCCCAGCCAGGTGGAAGATCTCTTTTCAATGGAGGATTTGCTTCATTTCATTTGGTTATTGGGATTTAATTATTCATGTAAGAAAAATAGATGAAATATTTTGAATTTAGAATATTGTCATCCACGTTACTGGAGTGACCACATAGCACCTACAATATAATGCGAATATGCATTCGCATATAAGGACAAGCGCCGCGCCCGCACGCTCAAAATACTGTTAGTCAAATGTCAATGAAACGAAATGCGGAATGGATACTAATTATTTTGTCACCGGTGGTCGGTCTGTTTGCTACATTCCACTAGCTTTCCTTTGATCTATGAAATCGATATGACAAGTAACTTACCTGAATTGGATTCTAACGTTTACTTTAAAAATATTTGTGTAAGTTTGTCAAAAAGAAAGATGGAAGTCGTGAAATTGGAGCAGTAGAAATCGGTCAGACGGAAGATTTATCTTGGTTAGGTTTCGTATCGATTACCTTTTTAAACCCAAAGGAAATATTGAAGGAGGAAGTATAGTATTTTAATAATTGCTAACAGTGAAGTCCGTCAAACTTGTGAGTTGAGGTTTATTTTTACAAATAATGTAGACGTACACGATTGAAAATCAAACCTATAGCTATGCACGCACGCACACTGGCTGATTTAGACATTTGAATCAGTAATTTTATAGTCATTGTACGAAGGTGCTTTTATCATAAAACCACCACAATCTGATTATCCTACATCGTATTATATTTCAAGATTCTCATTATACCCAGTATGACAGGTAGCAACCCTAAAAATAAGGGTAACAAATCTTTTATTTTATTTCCACGAGTTGAGTCAGAGACAACCTTGTTATTATAATTGACTACATGAAACATTTCATAAAACACGCTCCAAATACGCGCGCTGTGACTTTGACATGAAGTAGGTGCGGTTGGTATAACCTTGATACGTTCTCAATATTTATATATTTTTTATTAAAAAGTTACTTGTTTTTTTATGAATTTATCGAAATGGAAATATTTTTAATAAATAGCGAATTTCAATAACGCATACAGCAAAAATAGAAGAGTTACCATGTTTCATTTTATATATTCGCTTTTATTGGAAAGGTCTTAAATTGATTTTTTCAACTTAGTACATGTAATAGACGTAAGTTTTTTTTAATCAGCAGTAGTACCTAGTTATACATAGACATTTTTTTTATTTGTGTCTACAGTATTCTGGGACAAATATTCTGGGACATTATTCCTCACACACGGCCACCTGACCCCAAACTAAGCAGAGCTTGTACTATGGAAGCCAGATAACTGATATACTACTTTTCTTTTGTAAATACATACATATATAGATAATTACAACCAGACACAGGACAAACAGACATGTTTATGCACACAAATGTTTGTCCTGAGTGGGAATCGAACCCACGACCTGTGGCGTGATAGATAGGGTATCTTACCAACCAAGCCAACCGGCCCGTTAAAATTGACATAATATTTTTTGTCAAGTCCAAACCTACTCCAAATCTCCAGTTCCCCAGCTATCTTTTTTATACGTGGTAAAAATTCAAGTCTCACGATTTCAAGTGGACTGCTCTAAGAGGGTAGACTGATCCGCTAATGTAATTGGCCAATCTGCGGCGAGCGCGCTATATCTCAACAATAAATAATGCGCCAAACTGCGACGGGCCCACTCCGGGATCCCGGGAAAATAGCCCGGGAAATTATGAGCGTGGCCTCTTTGACTAAGTAATAGGATAGTTTGTGAGTTATTGTCGTAAATTTCTATTTTATAAAAGGTGTACAATAAAATGTACGGCTTCACACATTTTTATTTCTAACTAAAAAGAGAGTTTACGAGTTTTTTGAGTTTTCCCTGAAGGAAAATTCATGAGAATACCGTACCACGGTTGTACGGTATTATGTTGTATCTGACTGGGTTACCAACTAATAAAAAGAATTACAATCGATTCACAGTGCCATTATAGTGATACCGGACTACGAGTGAGAGGGACCGCTTTTCTTTATGTTGGTGCATGAAAAAGTTTTTGATCTTTAGAATTAAAAAAACAAGTACTTAAATAAATATGAAGGTCAAAATGAGACCAAAAACTGAAATTTTTCATGTAAAATGCTTTTAATTATACAATATTTCTAGATAGGCTTGTTTGTCAATTATCTTTACATGATATGTGGCGATGTGGTCAAAGGTGGTAGACTCTAGATACATAATGAATATGAAAACAACACATATTAAATTTTCTTAAACACAATAGTAATGGATTATAATAGTAGTTCTGAACTATTTTCATGTTATAAATAAACTTATTTATAGGACGTTTGTATTATACATAGCCAGTAACCAAATATGACAAGTTGAAACATGTTCAACATATTTATTTAGGTGCTTGCAAACGTCCTTATCAAAATTTGAGTTCCCTCACTTCAGAAATAGTAGAATCGCATTCAAGCATTTCGGAAACAAAATATTTATTGTTCACAAATCACGATGACTACCCAAATATATTGTTGAATCGATACATCGAAATGTATGCACCGAAATAGTGACGTGCGTATTTATGATATCGATATAATGGGCCGGGTGATTGATGAGCTTCGAGTAGGGATGGGCACCGAATGATTTATAAGCGCAAGCCAATCGCAAACGCGAACCGATAGTTTTGATGTAGACTGACGATTTAAGGTGCGATTTTATTATATCTGCATAGTACAGTGACAACTTTATTCTCTCACTCTGTGATTTTTGGTTTTTTATTTTAAAAAAAAGTAGATTCCCATTCACATTAGGCATAGTGTTTATAATCACCACAAATTTATCATTTTAAGGTCGTAAGTATACTGTATACAGTAATAGCTCCCCAAGTTTATTTTTTATTACCAAAAAAAAAATTCACTAAGACTTTTACAGTTACGGAATGTTTAAGGTCAATTGTTTGGTTAACTATAGAGAAATATAGATACCCTACGTTAAATATATATATATATGGTGATTTTTTAGTCACGGGCAATACTTGCAGGGGTGGATGTAGTCATCAATATGAACCACTTTTACTATCACCAGTATAGTATTTTTCACTAACATTTTGTTTCTGTAACTTTTGATAGAATTCTTGTAAAAAACGAAAAGGTCGATGTATCATTTAAAATTTCAACCGGATATACCCGAAGGAAATCTATTTAGAAGTCAATTAGGGGAGTCTCCGTTTTGTAATGTAGCGCGACATTTTTAAGGGTAATTGTGTTCCCTAGAGGATCATTCACTCGGTTTGTGTGCAGACGCGACGGTGAAAATTGCTAAACGTTATTTTCAATTTGTTGACTAAACTTGTTTGTAAGGCGGTGTGTAGGTTCAAAGGTTGATCAACAAGATTATTCTTAACAGTTTACAACTGATATAACTCTTGCTTCCGCCCCGTGGTTTCACCCGCGTTCCTGAGGGTTCTTATATTTTTCTGGGATAAAAAGTAGCCTATGTGTTAATCCAGGGTGTCACCTACCTCTTATACCAAATTACACTTACACACACACTCACAAACATTCGCATTTTTAATATTAGTGTGATTTCTCGAAAACTTTTCTCGGGAAGATGAGCATATTTACAAAACAGAAAAAAAAACCACCTTATCTGACCCGGGAATAAAATCCCTCGTTTCAAATCAATATGTCAGATAATGCGCGGCGATTCACATAATTTCGTTGCATTTATTAAGCAAAAATCGCTTACCAGTCGCTCGTCTGCCCACCCTCCTTACATAATCGCATTTACATCTATTTGTTAATTCAGTATCTATCGTTGTTCGCGATCCGTCTTTCCAACCTCCTGGCGATTTGTGCCTAAGATAGCAATCCCGAGCCACGGGATTCCCGGGTTTCTGATGGTGGTTTTTTTCCCGCATTGTACAGGCTGATTGCCTTTGTGTAGGAATGAATAAAATATATGTTTTTTGCCATTTGTCCGGGGAATAATGCTGGTTTTCGATGGCTATTTTTACGTAAGAATATGGGGTGATCGTAATATTTTTTCTGACAGAGGTAGGTCAGAAGTATAGTGTTTGTAAGCAAAAAAATATTTAAAAACACGATTTATAACACATTTGCTCGTAAAGGGTCTCTTATTTCACCAATTTCAATATGGTATTGTATCTCATTACGTACTTGTGCGTTATTGTAATGTAAATCGCACGAGTTTATTTTAAATAAGGCAAAACGCACGGTTTATCAAGATGCTCCGTCTAAAACGAACGGTACTTTTTTAAATATGTGCAAAGAGTTTTTATTCATAAAATGTTGACCACTTCCTTTTATGAATAAAATTAACTTTGGGAGATACATATTATATATGAATAAACATTTAATTCATTAATAATTAATTTTGACCATAAATTACAACCATTCTATAACAAAACAGAAAAATATTAATTTACTTTATTAGTAATACTGGCTGTATTTGTGCCTTTGCCTTAAAAAAAAAGCGCTGATGCGCGCGCATCGCTAATTTGTGAACAAGTAAAAATGATTCCGCGCGCTTTTTCTTTTCGCTGTATTGTTTTTATTTGAAAATGTCGTCAAGTAATGATGAATTAAAGATTTATTCGTTTAAGAAAGTCCGAGTTTTATTTATTTCCTCGCAAATATGTTATAAAACGTCGTATGACATACGTGCGCTTTGATAATTACAACCTCTGCTTTCTTATAGCAATATCGCCTCGGCTGTCATTTTCAACTTACCGCACTTATATCATAATGTACTACTATTAACTTGTAGACAACTTCTAGCATCTGATTGAGTTTGTAATGTGATGTAGAAGCATAATATAAAACGATGAAAAATATCGAAAATACACTTTTCTATACTAATATCTATACTATCTAAAGAGTTTGTTTGAACGCGCTAATCTCAGGAACTACAGGTTCGATTTGAAAAAATATTTCAATGTTAGATAGCCCATTTATTGATGAAAGCTATAGGCTACTTTTTATCCTGGGAAAACACAAGATCCCTCGGGAACGCGAGTGAAACCGCAGGGCGGAAGCTAGTCTATACTTCTGTACTAATATATTTAATATTATATAATAATAATATTATAAAGAGGAAAGATTTGTATGTAAGTATATTTGTAACGAATTGGCTCAAAAAGTACTGGACCTTTTTAAAATTCTTTCACCGTTACAAAGCTACATCTTTACCGAGTAACATAGGCTATATTTTATCCCGGGAACGCGAGTGAAACCGCGCGGAAAAGCTATATCTAATAAATTTAAATAATACTCACATTATTTTTCTTTAATATTGAAGCCAAGGTTCTTTTCAGGGCTTTTCTGTATACGTTTTTATAGTTCAGAACCTACTCATACTGATGTGAAAAAAAAACACTATTGAACGGCTTACCGTAACTTTTTGTTCGGGATATTGTTGAGGTTAGATATCTTGACTGCTACAGGTCGTGGATTTGATTCCCACTCAGGGCAGACATTTGTATGCATGAACATATCATCATAAAATAAAAATATTCGGTCATATATTTATCGGAATATTTTTATTTTATCATTTTCGGAATACTTATGACCTATACTATCATCCCTCAAAAGGACCGTACTTCATTTATTAGGACCTTATATAATGAAGTGCAGAATGTCCCAGCATAAAACACAAGTAAAATCAATTATAGTCAATGTCTTTCAAAATTGCTTCTTTGTATAACAAAATTATATTTACAATATATATGTATAAACTACAGTATAAAAGAACCCTTAATTATAATAAAAACAGTAGAGTTATGTCTATGAAAACAATATAGCTGTTACAAGTTAGCCAAGATTGCCAGTAAAGGCTCCGAAACTTTTGTAATACTAATCTTGATCTCATTACATGGAATGTATGGATGTGAATGAAATTTGGATGCTTGGATTTTTTGTTAAAAATAGAATTAACTTTCAAATGACGATATAGGTGATCTTATCAATATAATTAGGGATCGCAGATGAAACCGCGGAGTGGATGGCTAGGTACTCGTATATCAGATATAACAGATAATTATGCGATTATCGACATGCGTCAATGCGAAATTCAAGAACTATCTGTGTATAGATTTAAAAAATTAGTTAAACAAAATTTATGTAAGAAAGGGTACTATAAAGTTTCTGATTTTATAGAAGACAAGAATGCATTTAAATGAAATGTTCGCTACACAAACTATTTCATTAAAATTTTATAAACTTTGTTATTAGTAATTACATTTTTACATAAATAAAAAAGAACAAAGATCTATAAAAAATGTCCCTTGCTGAGTTTCTTGCCGGAGTCTTCTCAGTCCAAGTGTATTCCGAACCGGTGGTAGAATCATTTGTAACGTTCATAAGTGCCTTATTAGGGCCTAAACTGAATAAATGATTTTTGAATTTGAATTTGAATTTTTGTCATACTTGTGAACAGGTGCTGCTTGTGGGGGCTGGTCTGCTTAAGTTTGCAATCCATTTAATAACTAAGTTACTCATAATTTTGAAACCTTTTCCTTTTTGTCATATACAGACATGTATTGAGACTAAATCAATAATTTTATGTTATATATATATATTTTTTTGGTATAAGTTTTATTTATTTACACACAAATTCTTATCTACTATCAAAAACAACAACCTTAACCGTACCTAGTACTTTAATTAAATATTAAAATAAAATATATCAAAACAATTAAAGATAAAAAACTGCGTTTAGATCGCCACCTGCAGGCATGGTTCCCAAAAAGCTGGCAACGTTACCTCGTTGAATTGCAAGACTAATACGTTGCCCAAGGTAAGCGCCAGCTCTTTGGTCACCTGTTAAATCAACAAGGCGTCTAGATATCTCTTTAACTAAACGATGTGCCCCCGAACCCCAGGGACCCATAGTTTCAACCCCAAACGGAAAGAATATGTAACCATCTCCAATAGAAACATACTTCCTCCGCTTGAGGCTTTCCGAGGCGTCAGCGGCTGCACCCGCTACTCGAGATGTATTTTGGAGGTGAGAGGGCGCAAGGGTGTCAGCACAAGTTGCATCCCATACCAGCGGCCTCCCACGACTCCAGGGAATCAAAGTCATACCATCAAGCCTTTTTCCATCGTCACGTGAGATACCGTTCGGCTCTAAGATGGCCGGCACGTTCACGGTGGCAAAGGGCCCGACGGAAAACATCGTGGCGTGGCGCGAAAGACGTCCTGCACTACGGCGAAAGGATAGACCATGGTGACCCAACCGATCTACCTCGCCTCCGCAGTGACAGTTGTGGGGTTCAGTTCTGGAGACGCCCAGACGCAAACCAACTGCAATCGAAAAACTTGTATCATCCAACAAAGTACCTATATTGATCGAAGGTGTTGCCTGGAGCCAATAGCCTGACTCGCGTTCGCTAATAGCAAGGCGACGAGCCCGATCCTTGATATTGCCACATTCGTTTATTAAGGAATTTTGGAGAATTTTACAAAGGGGCTCGTCCCATTGCCTCTGTGTAATGAAGCTTTTTGGAAAACTTTCTCTCGGGCAGGCTATATTCCATGTGTTTCTGGCCTCCGCCATGTACATATATGTTTTTAAAACAGAAACAGAATGCCAATTCCAACTAGACAGCTAAAAATAAGACCTGAATGACGCTAATGGCGCCATGCACTTATGTGGCTAGTACGGCACTTAAAATCAAATTAACTTTTACAGCCCCGTATAAAATGTTAGGGCGAACAACACAATTTGGTAATGACACATAACCCATTACCAAAGACTACACAAAACGCTCTAAAACTTAATGTGACCAATGCATCATCATAAAAGATGCTATTTCAATGTAAAAATTACGTCCCTACAAAAATGGGGGCAAAATCTTAAGCCCACCTGGCACTAACGGATGTTCATTTGTCGCCGACGCCTGCGCGTGGGCTTAATGATTATCATTAGTATTCCATTGCGACTCCTTCTTGCAGTAAATAAAAATTTGCAATCATTCCGGGCAGATGTTGCGATCCATTAAGTCGAGCGTGACGCGCGTGGCTCGTCGATTTATTACGCTTGACGACTACATACGGGTGATGATTGCGTATGGGAATGCTGCGTTTTGTAAATGAACGTTTGTGAATACGAGTTTTAGATTATGAGCAGCAATAACTAAGTGTCAAATAAGTGAAACGATGTTGACCAATGTATTTTAGATATTTATATTTTCTGACAGAGTGATTCAACCCAAGCCTAAAAATATAATCTCTACGTAGTTTAACTGTGAAGCAACAGTTACTTTATGCAGTTAAAATAGTCTTATTGACTGATCTATAAATGCCATTGACTTATCATCTTCATCTTTCTAACATCGCATCGCTCGCTGTCAAAGCGGAGTTCATCTTCATATTTTCGAACCGCCCTGTCCACATAACGATTCAATGGGATGTTCCTATTGAATGACGATTAGACCATTAGAACGTGAAATTTAGTCCGTAGATTATGGCACCCAAAGAGGCCTAAAAGGAGGAGAGAATATCGGCAATGCATTAGCAATCCCTTGGTGTTGCTACTGTCCATAGGAAACGGTGATTACTTATTTATTAATCGGTAGATCAGTCAGACAGTAAAAGTGCTCTCAAAACTTACTTACTATTATGTAATAAACGCAACATACTCGCACACAATTCCCCACCACATGTTTCCACTTCAAAACTCATGAATCATTTGTGATTCCCTCAACTTATTCATACATCGTCGCTTCACGCGGCCTGCAACATGACCACGCACGCACACAGCCCGCAATGTATAGTGAAACGTGCGTCTCAGTTTAATATCCGCTTGGAAATCGCAGCTCGTTAGTGCAAATAAGTCGACGGAGTGGAAATTAGGCATTGAGATGTTCCCGGGATGATACGGGACCGATTTTAATGTGGAGTATTGTATGCAGGGGCCATACTAAACAGTAGTTATAGTGATAACAATATTATATATATTGAAGAATTATAGGTATTTACGCACCTAGCTTACCTTGATGTTATAGAAAACTAGAAGAGAATAAAAATAATAGCAAATAATACACATGTAGTTTTTCATTGTTGTTTCATTAACCAGGGGTTTTTGTTTTTAAAAAGTGGCTCAAATTCAAAAGTTTCTTGAACTCATTACAAGTATTTTTAATCGTCACTTGTTTCAATTTTGTATATAGGTACCAATGTATATTTCTTTTAAACTAGCTGGTCTGCTAGATTCTGCAAATCAATTTTAATAGTCTATTTATTGCCGTGAAGGAGAATTTCTACAATGAGCTTGAGCTTTCGGTGAAGGAAAATATCGTAAGGAAACCATAGGCCGGTGGTGTACACGTATAGGGTATCTGCGTACCAAATTTCATCGCGTTCGGTACAACGGTTTAGGCATGAAAAGGTAATATGGAGGAGCAAGGTGGTAGACCCCTCCATTGAAAAGGGAAGATCTTCCGCCAGGCTGGGTCATAGTGCCTGGGGACCGCGGTCCAACTGTAGATGTTGGAATCTTGTATATATGCCAAGTTGACAGAGAACTTTGTTAGCGCGATATAGAATCTTGTTGCGCCATCTATCCACGTGTAGCGGAAGTCTTGATAGATGTCTCTAAAGTAACAAATAATATTAAATTCAAAATACTAAATTAGGATAGTTAGGATTAGGAAATAAGATAGTAGGACTGCACCTTCACATACCGTCATTCCCATTATCTTTAACAAACCCTGTTGCCTTCCAACCGAGGATTTTCCGTTCACAATATCGAACGGAATTTCCGGTAAACGACCGCCATTTTAACCACAAAAGCTTTCGTTCACGTGATGTTTCCATTAAAAAAATCCCTCTTGTTCATACTCATTTAATCTCAGTGAGAATAGGGTTGTCAACTTGGTGAAACCGTAGCTTACGGGATTGAAATAAAATGTGGAAAAAATATTAGAAAAAACTTGGTATAGATTTTTCTTCAATAATAGTTTTAGGTTACAAACGCTTTTAATTTAAGTAGTATTTTACTATAAAATGGCTTTATAACCAGTAGACCGTCATATTTCACGATCACGAATCTTTGCCCAGCGTCGCGCCATCTAGCGCCCAAAAAAGTGCAACCTTTTTTTTACCTAACTACTATTTCTTGTTAATTTACTTTGAAAACTGATCTACAATGCACACAATATTTCCTGTTCGTTGTGCTTAATTTCATAGCAACATAATTTTACACTCATAGGTGTTTTTTTTTTCATTTTGATTATTTACCCTTTTAATTTTTTTAATAAGTTAATGAAAATTAAAAAAACAACAGTTATAAAATCGATGGAAAATATAAGAGAAGAACTATTAATTTTCTATTTCAAAGTTCTATGTTAACTAGTGGATATAATAATGTGTATGTGGCAACCCTAGCTAAGAGTGCAGCAGTTATTTATTCTGGCAACTCTTAATTTAGCTGAAAACAGCAAGCATTGTGACCATCACTGTACCATAAACCATTTTAATGAATAAATGTCACCATTTTATGTTGCCGATGATATAATGCGTTATATGGCTCAAGGCATAGTCTGTAGCGGGTTTGTTTTGGTGACATATTTCTAGACTTAAGGCTAGTTTCACAGGATACCTATAAGTTCCTGATAGCTTATACCAACTTTCGCCCTGCGGTGTCACCCGCGTTCCCGAGGGATCTTATGTTTTCCCGGGATATAAAGTATCCTGTATGTTAAACCAGAATATTATATCTGTATGCTGAATTTCATCCAAATCGTTCAGCCGTTACGAAGTTGAGTAGTAACATACATTTTTCAAACATACAAACTTCCACATTTTATAATAAATATAATAACAATACCTTTACAGACCAACTCATTCAGTTTCTTGCGAAAGAAAGAGACTGCATTATCGGATATCAGTCAGGTAAGTTATTCGTAACTTATCGGCAACCTGTGACACTGGCTCTTAGTTAAAATTTAATTAAAAGTAAAGAAGTTTTATTTATAACTAGCTGTCCCCCGCGGTTCCACCTGTGTCTATATTCCTCAATAAACTGCCTATTTAACGCAAAAATATCAGTGTTGAAATTAATTTTCATACAAAAATCCCATACTTTCAGTTTTTCCCGAATTTTCCAGTTTTTTGCGAAATTTTCTTTTTTTTCCGTAAGAACCTTCTACCAAGTATTAGAAAACTTAAAAAAAAAGATGAATGAAATCGGTAAAGTCGTTCTCAAGTTATGGCGGGACCAAAGGAAATAGGGATTGATTTTTATTATAGACTAGTTTACCGCCCCGCGGATTCTACCCGCGAACCCCTATTTTACCCCTTTAGAGACGGAATTTTCAAAAATCCTTTCTTAGCGGATGCTTACACGATAATAGCTATCTGTATGCCAAATTCTAGCCCGATCCGTCCAGTGGTTTGACCTGTGCCTTGATAGATCAGTCAGTCAGTCACCTTTTCCATTTATATATACAGAAGATTTGGTAGGAATCAAACTATTCCACTGGCAACAATTCTTGCAACCACATTACTTTATCTTACCAATGCGTTTCAGGTACAGCAATTCTACTTGAGATCTCCCGGCTCATCACTGTGCGTAAGTAATTTTTTTTTAATGGTAGATGATTGAAAAGCAGGCAGGCGGTCCACCTGATGCTTAGTGACCACCGTCACCAATGGACATTAGCAATACGATGGGGATTGCCAAGTTGCCAACCTTTATAAGGCCTCAAAGGCTACCATCGTGAGATTTTGGTCAAACGCAATTTTATTACAAAATCCAAAAATACATAAAAAAAATTAAAAGATTTGCAACAATCGTTTCGTTATATTGCTATGTTAATGACGTCCGATGCTCGTCCAGTAATCCGGTCCGGTAAAAATACCGGTTAAGCCGGACAAGTGGGTGTTTAATAATTTTTATGATACGTTAAATACGCGTATTAAACCGTATAACGACCGGTTGCCGATTTACATAATACTTTTATTTTTATCCGACCTGAATGAATTAAGCTATTTTTTCGTTATTTGATGAGTTGTTCGGGTATTAAATATATTGAACGCCTATAACGTAGGAAGCTTTGAAACTGCATACAATACTAAATACAATGTGATATATCAAATATTATTAAAAGGACTAGCTATGGGCAAGACATTCAATTTAAAACAATAAAACCTCAGAAACTATTGAGCTTAAAATTTTGATGTAAATAGGAAATATTTAATAGGAAATAAGGCATCACTCATAAGTTTATAAAAAATCTAAACAAAAATCTTACATCTTAAATTTTTTATGGAAAACTGAATGGTATTGAACCTTCTCCACGCGAGATCGGGTTAAACTTAAGCGGTTTTTACTATAGCAGTTCTTACCAAAACTTATATACTTATGATTTTACGGGATAAAAGTATTCTATATCTATTCTCGTGCCTTTCATCCAAACATACAAACATTCACATTTATTATATTAGTAGGATATTTTATTCATGTAAAATAACATGTATTTCGTGTTTTCATCAAATAATTTATGGTTCACAAAGGTGTGCACAGAATGGGTATTTATGAGAATAAAGCATTAATTTTAGTTCAAAATAGTTTGCAATATGTACCTAGTTATTATAATTAAATTTTATACATTGATTGTAAATATTTGTTGTAAATGAACATACATAAAGAATGAATAAATAAAGATATTAGACATTAAATTTTCGTCAACTAAATTATAACCCTTACTCAAATATATAAGGTCCTAATAAATAAAGTACGGTCCTTTTGTGGGATGATAGTATAGGTCATAAGTATTCTGAAAATGATAAAATAAAAATATTCAAAAAAAAACCTGAAATTGTACTTCATAAATAAAAGTAATAAATAAATAAAATAAAAGTAATGTATTTTTAAATGCTGTTTTTATTTTTAACTAGATTTCACCCGCGGTTTCACCCGCGTTCCCCAGGGATCCAATATTTTCCCGGGATAAAAAGTAGCCTATGTTTTTCTCCATACCATAGGCTATATGCATACTAAATTTCATCAAACAAACAAACAAACAAACAAATAAACAAACAAACTCACTTTCGCATTTATAATATTAGTTAGGATAATAACTTTTACACCTGATTATACTGTTAATGGTTTTAATTAATGCTTAGAAGTGATGAAGTACAATTTCAGGTTTTTTTTTTCATTAAAATTACGACCGAATATTTTTATTTTATCATTTTCGGAATACTTATGACCTACACTATCATACCTCAAAAGGACCGTACTTCATTTATTAAGACCTTATATAATTATATAAAAAGTAGCCCGTCCTTCTCCATACCATAGGCTATCTGCATACCAAATTTAATTACGATCGGTTCAGCGTAACAAACAAACAAACTCACATTCGAATTTATAATAATTTTATACCAAAAACCTAGGTCGGTTAGATAGTCCACGGCCCCACGTATCTCGGGTAGGTTCTACATAGGAATTTCGGCAAACCCACGATAATACTCGAGTACAATTATTAAGTGAAAAAAAAAAACCTCAAAACACTTTACATAATGAAAATATTAAGGCTTTTTAGGTGGGTAGTAACATAACGCTTTATTAAATGGGTACTAGCCGTTTATAAAAAATAATGAGAGGATCGAAGAGGGCGTGAGGTTAAACCTCTCGGGCCGATTGAGGAGTAGGTAGGTAAGGTATACTTTTTATTTTTTAAATATCCTGGGATATGTCATCACTTTCGACGGTGGTAGGGTACTTTGTAGTACCTGCCTGGCTGGCTACCACCCTCAAGTTGAAAATCTGTCGCTAAACACCTATTGGTGTGTTCCGGTAGCTGCACTTGAGAGCCAGTTCCTTCTGAGCTTTATGTGCTTACCACCTTCGGCCACAATATCACTTACCATAGTGAGGCCAAACACAAGCCTATACAAAATAAAAAAAAAGAAATACAAAAAAGACATCGCTTCCCGAACAAATGTAGCTGCATTAGTAACTTTGTTGTATGAAATTCGTTCGAAATAAACAGTAACATCGGAACTGTACATCACGCATGTTCCATGATACTTGGGCGATGTTTCTAATTTTAAATAGTATTTATTTAGGTAGATAGGTAAATGATGATGTGGCGAAGGTGAAAAGCAAACAAAGCCTAGAAGAAAACTGAATTTCAAGTATATTTGCGGGTACATAAGTTGCTTGGTAACAGACTTTGCCAGCCGAGTGGGCACGAAATCCCCTACAACCATGCTATGGTTTCCTCACGATGTTTTCCTTCTTAAAGCTCGAACTTATTGTAAGATTCAAACCCATGACCTTCTTCACTGCATCACTTCATCATCAATACCACTGATCATCTAATTCCTGATGATAAAAACTTTATCCAAATCTAAATAACAGAGATAAGATATACCAAAACCACTGACCACTTTACAACGTGAAAGTTCTCGTCCATTGCGTTTGTTCCCACCAGTAATGGTCTCTTACGTTATTGAACTGACTCTTGAGATAACTGCCCGTATTATTGACAATGGCCCGTCTGTCTGTTTGTCTGGCCGTCTGCCAGAAAGCAGTCAATTCCCGAGTAATGGCGCGCTTTACTTACAGTTATTGAGTTAAGGGTGTACTCACATTGCTGTGATATTTAAGAGAGTAGGGTGATTTTGTTAATTATATTTTTTATACCAATAAAGTGGATAGATGATAAGCAGTTACCGTAGCCTATTTAATACATATAAAGTGAAAATTTGGCCATGTAAATTGCTTTTTTTTTTTAGAACGGGTTGCGTTTGACCACAATTTCACAGTGGACAGATGCAGGTTGATGATGAAGTAAGTGTGTGGTAAAAGATGGAAACCAGATACAGCCTAATCGTAATAATAATCAAATAATTTGCCCTCTCGTGGATTAGCTAAATTACATTAGCAGATTAATTTACAATTCGTTGATGGTTAGCAAAAGTTTTGTCAATATTTCAAAATCAAATTTCAATTTTTATTATAACTGCAATGTTCTATGATAAAAAAACATACTTCCCAAATTAAAACTCACTTTAGACAAATGTTATTTCGATATCAGTCTCTCTATTTTTCTCTTTTAAAATATTAATCAGTTATAGTTTTTTATTAACAAATAAAATAAAATTATGTATTAAATTAAATATATATTTACATCAAAAATATAAAATATAATCTATTATAATTAACTTTGGGATAACATAAATAGACAAAAACGAAGTTAATTGAAGCTATTTTTTTATTCTTAGTAAGATACTAACCACACAAGTATGCATACACCTTTATATTTGCTCCTTTATAAATTTTAAATGCAATTTACTTTTTATTGGCGAACCGCTACTGAAATATTTGTTTGTTGTTATTTAACTAAGTGAATAACTTCAGACGAAGACTGTGGGATCTTTTCGGATCTTTCTAAGGCTTTAAAGTACTTATTTAGAACTCAAGAGTTATTTTTCTTACTCAATTTGACTTTGAGATCTGAAAAGGCGATGAGAGATCCGTACTAATTATCAAATAGACAGACAGAAAAATTTATGGAAAAAACACATCGAGGTGTAAAAGTGTTATTTTTTGCAAATAATTGAGTTATTTTTGTGTGTGTGTTTTTTTAAATGGTGCAGTTTACAAAACATATATTTTTGAAGATATCTTAGCGCATATAGAACACAGCTAACTGCTCATATCTATGTAAAATAAGCTAAGTCTAAGGCCTGTATTATGCAATTAAATTCAACACGTATCGTGTTAATCTAAAATAAATCTTGTGTCATTAGATCTGGGATTTAAATTTAATTTATTTTTTGATTTATAAAATTATAGCTGTACCCAAAAAGAACATATAATAAGATAAAGATGATTTTATTTCAAGAAACAAAATTGCGTGCGAAACTTGTATCTAGAAATGAAATGGTTATAAAAATACAATTTACCACAAAAGAGAGGAGCTATTTGATAGCAATCCCGAAATGATATACGAACAGAAAGGTCTGATTCCAATTTTAGTGGGGATTTCAATATATTCAATGAATATCTTAGTAGCGGAGCAGGTTAAAGTAATATCTATTGGATTTTCGTGGAAAAAAAGTATAAAGGACGGTCAAGAGCGATTTAAAATTCAACGAAAGGGTCCTTTACTTAATCGGTATCTACTTGACTTTACGAAGGTAGACCTCGCTCAAGTTTTCAAAGAGTTCGGTTTTCAAAACTAACATTATATTAGTTTCAGATGATTTAGGTGTTGCTGACGTTTTAAGTACCTACTTTTTTTTTTATCTTTATTATTATTGGGGATTTTTATCCACACGGAAGTACCTACTTTAATGTGTTGTTTGGATCCAATTGTAGCATTAACCTAAACTGTAACTTAGAAGACTATGATATACATCCTAATCCTATTTTTTTTTAAATATTATAAATGCGAATGTGTCTTTGTTTGTTACCTTTTCACGCCTAAACCGCTAAACCGATCGCGACTAAATTTGGTACGCAAATAGCCTATAGTATGGAGAAGGATATAGGCAACTTTTTTTTCTCGGGAACGCTGGTGTAACCGGGGTGGCAGCTAGTATTATATAGTTATCATTGAGGACCTTTAATTGGCTCACCTATTTCTTATAATGATACTCTATACACAATGAATAAAATGATTTTTGATTTAAGGAAATGATATTTCACATGGAACGTAAGTCCCTGTCACGTAAGTGCATGAACATGTCTGTTTGTCCTGAGTCTGAAGTATATATTTACAAAAAAAAAGGAGTATATGTAGGCTTCCATAGCACAAGCTCTGCTTAGTTTGGGGTCAGATGGCCGAGTGTGAAAAATGAATCCCAGGATATATTAAGGTATATTTATTTTTTTCTTCACTAAAACCTCATTGTCGCCACTACCACTCAACTTAAAAGTAAGTAAGTATCAATAAAAACAAATATAAGAACCGTGTCGTTCGATCTCAAGCACACAGAACCCTAAAAGCTACATTTAATATATTTATTTTAATGTTTTAGCCAAATCCAGTTGCGCTTCAAAGGTTTTTAACAAATCGAATCGTAAGGGGTATAAAGTGCTCCACACAAAGGGCAATTGTACTCGCTTATCCATAAAAAGTACCTTTAACTAATCTATCTAGAATGCCTTGATACGACTTTTGACTCGTAAAGTATTCATGTTTTCAGGTACAGTTAGGTAAAAAGTATTGATTCGCAAAGTTTGAATTTAAAATATCAGTAATTATTTTTTAACCCCGACACAAAAACGTCGGTGTTATATATAAGTTTGACGTGTCTGTGTGTGTGTGTGTCTGTGGCATCGTAGCTCCCGAACGGATGAACCAATTTTGATTTTGTTTTTTTTTTGTTTTAAAGGTGAATTAGTCAGGAGTGTTCTTATTTAAGATAATCCTATTTCCTACTTAAAATTATGAATTCAAAAGTACTTATGTGTGTGTTTGTTCACTCTGCTCCATAACAGCTCATTAAATTTGGTATATAGTTACTTTAGGCCCAAGAATAGGACATAGGGTACTTTTTATCCAAGTACATCACATATCTCAGGAATTCGGTTGTAACCGCGGGGCAGAAGTTAGTTAAGCTGTGGCCTCTTTGCATACCAGTTCCCTTATCACCTTTGACCAAATCATCACCTACCACATTAAGAAAGACTTATCCAAAATAAAATTAAAACAAATAGGTCAAACAGGTTCAAAGCGATGATAGCTCAGTGGTGACGTCGAATGTCGTAGCTAAGGTCGTGGGTTCGTTCGTACAATGAGCTTGAGCTTTCGGTGAAGGAAAACATCGTAAGGAAACCATAGCACAGTGGTGGGGTATTTTGTAGTAGCCGCCTAGCTGGCCACCACCCTCAAGTAGAAAATCAGCAGGCAGCTGCACTTGAGAGCCAGTTCCTTCTAAACTTTTTGTGCTTATTATTTTCAGCCACATCACCACGGTGATATTGTGATCAAACACAAACCTATCCTTACTTAATATAATATTATAAACGCGAAAGTTTGTATGTATGGATGTTTGTTACTCTTTCGCGCCAGAACGGCTGAACGGATCTGGATGAAATTTGGCACAGATGTAGATTATAGTCTGGAATAGCACGTCGGTTACTTTTTATCCCGGGAAAACATGACATCCCTCGGGACCGCAGGAGAAACCGCGGGAAAAAAGCTAGTACCAAATAAAATAGAAATACATTATTTAGATAGTCCATAGATATTACTAATACTCAATCAGAATTTGGTTCAGATTTCGCAATAATATCCGAATCACAAAACAAACCCAATCTAACAAGATCTATATACCATAATCGTGCCCGCTATTCTTCCCTGAGCTCATCATAAGGTCTGTCATCAGGACATGAAAACAAGGAGCGAGTATCTTTTTTTTTACCACTAAGGTATCATACGGCTCGCCTGATGGTAAGCGGCTACCGTAGCCTGACGCTTGCAACACCAGGGGTGTCAATCGCATGTTGCCGACCCTGCAAATACCTCTTTTTTACTTGAAATTCAAATAGGAAGATAGAGAAACGTAACGGCCTTGCAATTTATTTAAATAGTTGGTTGGTCAGTTAGTTTTATTTAAAACTTGCTTCTGCCTCACGGTTGATATCTCATGTTTTTCAGGAGGCTTTGACTTCGACTTACTTTTTATTTATTAATGGAAAATTAGACTTGCAATTAAAATGCAGTTTCACCAAACTGCACAGTTTGTTGGCAAAACATGCGCTCAGTTTTTATACACGTTTTTTATTTATGCTTAGATACGTAAATATGACTATGTATTCGTAAGTATTATCCAAAACAGTTTAGCTGTTTAAGCGTATTTGAGTCACGAATTTTCAAACTCGCACATTAACTAAGTATATTAATATATAAAATAAATAAATAAATAAATATTCTGGGACATTATTTCTCACACACGGCTATCTGACTCCAAACTAAGCAGAGCTTGTACGATAGAAGCCAGATAACTGATATAGGTACCTACTACATATACTACATTTCTTTTGTAAATACATACATTTATAGATAGTTACACCCAGACACAGGACAAACAGACATGTTCATGCACACAAATGTTTGTCCTGAGTGGGAATCGAACCCACGACCAGCGGCGTGATAGACAGGGTATCTTACCAAACACGCCAACCGGCTCGTATAACATTTTATAGTGTAAAAGATAAGTATAAGTATATAAGATTTTATAATATAGTCGGTAACAGAATTTATATTTATCTTGAGCCTACAGTTGTAATTTACACAAAGCTTTCCCTCTAAAAATATATCTTCTTGGTTTAATGATCCGTGGGCCTTTCCAAGTCGAGGACGAAGATCCCAAAACTTGTCTGCCGCCTAATTTGCCGCTAAATTGAAAACACTGAAGTTTTCCATCTAACTTGCTCAATAAAACATGAAGTTTTATCATGACGTACTGTTTAGTCTAAGCTTGGGTTCGTTAGTCATTTTGATAGTCTGTCTAAAGGTGTAACTTTGGATTATTCATACAGATTTTAGTACTACTAACAGAATATATATTTTTTATTGTATTCACCACATACAATCTTCTTAGAAGAAGCCAAACCCTCTATTTCTTTGATTTCGATCAAAGATTACGTTATAATATTATAAGCATTGAAGAATTTAATTTAATTCCTGGCTTCTTTATTCCTAATTTTCTAATAAAAACTACATATAAGTAATAATGTTAAAAAGTTTGATGTAAATTTTTCAAGATGCTTTCATTATACTGACCACTTTGTTTCTATAATTTCCCTCAAAATTAGGCATTTTATAGTCGAAAAAATTGAAAATGGCGTCTTCGAGACACTTCACATTTTTCTGGCTCAGCTCCAAACCTTATAGTACATTATGTAGGACTCTCCACTGCTCACCATCTAGAAATAACGACCTCTCCAGGCTCCAAGACGGACTCCGTATTCCACCACTTTTGGTAAATCTACCCATATTACTATAACATTAAAGTCTGTATCGAAAGCAAATATAAAATTGTTAAGATTTGTGAAAATTGTAACGTTGTCTCTGTGAGTTTCAGCGATTGTAAACCTTATTACATAGACAGTAACACTTGTATCGAGTGTAATTAGATTCGAATGCACTGTTCGAAATTGAATAAAAGAATCGGATCTTGAGTTATTGCAGTTTATTCGAAGGCAGTTGAATTTTCGCTAGTTTCGCTACTGTTTTGAAATTCAGAACAAATTTAGTGTTAAAGTATATTTTGTAGGCGAGTCGATTTATACGCCCTGTTAAATGGTTTTTTTTTATGTTTGTGCACGATTTTTTTCAGGTTTTGACAAGTGTGAGAAATTACTCTGTGTTAGTACTACTGTATTTATTACTTTTATAAAATTTCTATAACAATCTCAATGAAACAAAGCCAATGCCCGTGGGAACCCCATGAGAATTCCTTCGATGGTTTAGGAGAAAGCGATTTCAAACAATCAGACAGACAAAACAATTAATTAATCTCTTTGCATCTGTTACTCCTATATCACCCTTAGTCCATTCTTGGTAAAAAAAAAATATGTATAATTAACGCGGCTTCGCGCAGACTATAAAAAAAAAAAACTTTTTTCCCAATAGCCAATTCCATGAAAGTCCATTCGATAGTTTCGGATATTAGCGTGTTCAAACAGACAGACAGACAAACAAAAAAATCAAAATGGTCTCTGCAATTTGACTCTTCCTAGATCACCGATCGACGTTCATAAGTGCCCTTCTAGGGCCTAAACTGAATAAATGGCTTTGACTTTGACTTTGATCACCGTGTGGGTGGGTCCATTTCAGGTCAAAAATTCCACTGACACGCTGGATCTACTGATTTATTATATGTATAGATACTTACTAATATTATAAAGAGGAAAGATTTGTATTTTTGTATATCGAATAAACTCAAAAACTACTGGACCGATTTCAAAAATTCTTTCACCATTAGAAAACTACTTTATTTCTGAGTACAATGGGCTTTATTTTATCCCGGGAACGCGGGTGTAACCGCGTGGAAAAGCTAATATATGTAGTATAATGTAGTATATCAGTTATCTGGTTTCCGTAGCACAAGCTGTTTAGTTTGAGGCGTAGTTTTTTGTCTCACGATAAACGAGCGTACTGACCGTATATTCCAATTTATGTTTTAATCTAACTTTTGACTAATTGAGGCTTCCCGTGACAAAAAGGTTGGCGTATATTTTGCCCAAAGAATTGGCATTGCCATTCAGCGTGGCAATGCTGCCAGCCTTTTTGGCACACTTCCGCTCGGCAGCGATTTGGGGCAAATTTTTAATATATAAGTAAGTAGTTTTTAGTTTTTAATTTTATTTCAGTAGGTATATATTAAGGTTATTTTATTATTATTTATTGTAAATTCCTAATTAATTATTTAAACATGTTGAAAATATTACTATTAAATATCTAAGGTATCTTCTATAAGTTGTCGCTGAGACAAATTTTGTTTTCAAACTTATAAACCTACTGAACATATTTCAGTAGGTTTATAAGTTCGAAAAGTGTTGCCAGATGTTTAAATAAAACAATGAATATTCAGTAACTAATGAATTTATTTACATATTCACATATAATTAAATTTGCAACATTGAAATAATTATTATATTATATTATCTTAAAACTAGTACAAATATCTCGACTATTATCATTAAGTGTCTATCACAACATTCAGTTTCCTTACGTAATGTTTGTTACAACGTTTGGACAAATGTTTGTCATCTTAGATGATAGATAGCACACCGGAGTAACAAGTTTTTATGACAGATCTGCAAAGTTATGGATATTTTAATTAAAAATAGATACTAGAACTGATCCTAATTAAGGTTATGGCGAAAGATTTTAAGGATTTAAGCTATTTTGTACATAGCAAAACTTATTATTACTTTTTCCTGATCCAATACACATAAAGACAATACACAGAGACTAATTATATATTATAGATATATTAAATAGCTCGGTAACAGATAATGTTAAAAATATTCAAACTAAGTCTTATTTAGGTAGAAATTCAATAATAACTTATTTCAAAATTGAATTTAAAAACCCCTGGAACTTTCAACCAAAAACGTTTCCGCTATTCTACAAACGCGCGTTGGTGTGCTACACTCTACAAACACTTGTCCAACCGCCGAGTCACCATAATGACTAGCGAGTTTAATTGAGTGGGTGCGGCACGCGCGTCGGAGTCGCACCTAATCATAATACGTGCATGGATGCGCACGCACAGATCCAGATGAGAAGCAGGCTGCACGAGGTCAATGCACCTGCAAGAATATTTTCGTTACAGTATGATTAGTAACCAGCGTGAGGAAGTTTGGAAGCTTCTTTGAGAGAAAAATTTAGAGGAAATTATTGAGTGAGTATCATGAGGGAGGGATACATTCGTGTGAATAAAAAGTGATCAAAATAAAGGACATGCAGGAGTAAGAAGATAATGATACTAGTAAAAAAGAAATAAAAGTACATATAATAAAACGGTAATATTAGGTGTGTCTGTACATAGAATAAAAGTATTAAAAATAGATAGGGAATATGTAACTAAAGATGGATAAAAGGATAAAATAGAACATAAATCAGCGATTTTTAGAATTATTTTTTGTTTGTATGTCTGGCTGTCTGTCTGTCTGTCGGTTTATTCAAGCACATTCCCGAAATTACTGAACGGGTTTTCATATAGTTTTCACAGGTAGACAGAAAATAATTTGGAGCAGAATATAGGCTTTTTTTCATTAAAATCAGATGTTCCAAGAAAATTTATTGCCATTTTGGAATTTACTTTCATACTGTTAAAAAGTTATCTATAAGGGAGATGAAAAGTTATACTTAGTTTCAATAAAAGGGATTGTTTTTATTGCAAGAACTATCCATTTTACGCTAACCTAGAGAGATAATCATAGGTTTGTGATCAAAGGCAAATCCAATGAACCACGTCAACGTTTCTATTGAGGTACAGTGGAGTAACAATGTTCAAATGATATTTTACCAGCAGAATCCTCTCCAGTAACAGAGGCGGGGTGAGGAGCGTCTTCCTTAATGTAGACCGGTTCACTTTTTCGCGCGTAGATGTCGTAAATGGTGGCAATGCAGCTCAGCGTAAATTGGCCGTTTGGTGGTGGAATCAATGTGTACCTTATGAGGAAAGAAATAGGGAGTTATTCTATCAGCTTCATTACTCTTACCACTTTCAAAGAGTACAAAATCCTTATCGTCGACTTAAACTAGTTATTTCAAAAATATCTGAATCTTTCAAGTTTCCAGAATTATACACAATCATTGAGATTCAAATATTACCTCAAAATCTCCCGATCCTCCTTGTCCATCTCCCGTTCGTACACGTAATGATCCTGGTAAGCCCTGTTCAGGTTAGAGCTGGTGTACGTGAGGCCCATCTTGTAGTGCTCGGCCTCCAGGATCGTGATCTCGATTTGACTGAATGCCCCTCGCTCTTTAAAGTCTAGTTCGGATGTCCGCCAGGATACTGTCTCTGCTATCTGTAGAAGAATATCAAGTAATCTCTTTTATATTTGTTCCTCGGGTAGATTTGTAATATTAAATTTTACACAAGCCCAGTTCTGTATTAATTAGCACAGCTGAGTATGGTTGATATTTGTTTGAATTAATACAACATTTAATATTGTATTTCTTTATTCCATACATTTTGGTTAAATGTTGACGATCATCGATTTTTGACAAAATATGTATAGAAGTCGGTAAAAATAATCATAGAAGAATCGTACTTATATCACAATTTGAAATCGAACATTGTAAAGAATCCCAAATTGTAAAATCAACATTGAAAAAGTATCTTATTGGCATCTCATTTTATATTCGCTCCCCCAACCCCCGACCAACAAAGCTGTAACATAATGACAATATCCTTTCTCACTAATGAATACGAATCTATGAATAATAGAGTATTGTTTCCAACTCCCAGAGATTTGAATAAAAATATGGAAACTTCATCTGACGAAAACTTTTGCGCTGCTGAAAATACTTTTTTAATATCTTTTAGGAGCTCGTTTTCGTAGAGTTTGTTAACTTCATTCTAGTTGTATTTTAACAAGACTGTGATATATTAAAACAAAGCTTGAGCTAAATATTAAAAAATCTCTTTGATATTTGAAATCTGATAAATTGAATACATGATAAATTTCGAATTTTAATGATCTGCGATAATTCTCAAAGTATCATTGCTAAAGATTTATTTTACGAATTTTGCAGAAAGTCAGAGGTTATCGATCTAAGCTTGAACGCTTTATCAACTTTGTTAATCATACATCAACTGTGATTCTTAATTACATATTATGTCAGATTTATACTAAATAGATCCTTTACTTGTTTATCACCACTATGATGACAGACACTTTCGTCATCATCAGGCATATTATTATCTTCATAACTATAAAGTTATAAGAAGACAATCTTACCTATTAAATATATTCCAAATCCTAATTTGTTACAAATGTAACACATGCGGGGTAGAAGTTAGTTTTCTATTAATTTATTTACGTTACCTTATGCTCATCCAGGATCCAAGTAATATTAGGAGCCGGATAGGCCTCATCTACAGAGCAATTGGCTTTGAGCACGTCTCCTCTTGCGTAGCTTCCACGTGATATCGACAGCTGGGGTGCTCGGAACGGTGGGTCTGCACCAGAAATATAAGAATTCTTGAATGCCAGTATACTTGGTGGCAATTTACTGATGTAATTTTTTATGTTGGTCCAGAGCAAAAGCAAGTTTTGCAGTAATATTTTTATCGAGTAAAATAAGGTCTTTTATAGGAATGTTTGTGTTTTTTTTTCAAATTATCTTACCAACAACAGTAAGTGGCGCCGATTTTATTTCCGTATGGAAGAGTGGCGCATCAGCCGACACCTCGCACTGGTAGTCCCCGCTAAGGCGGCGGTTCATGTTCACTATGCGAACTTGCTGGTGGTCCGACTGGGTTAGCTGCGGAGGTGGTACACTTATTAAGCTTGGAGAGGAGACACGTAACTAACATGTATTGTATGTGTTGTTTGTTTGGAAGTATAACAAAGTCTCGGAAGAAAACTATGCGGAGGTCTTACTTTTTTTGAAGAGCTATCTTTTCCTTTCCGGAATGGAATTTATCCATTTGAATTTTTGATAAAGTTCTCAATTATTTTTGTATATCGGTACTATGATGATATATTTATTAGCAATACATTTGCGCATCTAGAACATATACCTACTTATATACATTATCTATTAAATTTGGTATTATGAAAAAATATATTTATATATAGCGTGCGCCCCTATTTTTGTCTGTTTTGTGTAAGTCATCTCTATCCATTGGTATTAGTAGTTTTTTTTTCTTTTTCGTTTACCAATAAATTACTATTTATTTATTTATTCAAATCGCTCACATCAACGGTTGCCCCAGGCAACGGGAACACCATAGTCGGCGGCATCTCCCTCGGCACATATCGGTAGAACTCTGTTTCAGCTCGGTACCACCTGATCGAGTAGAGTGCTGCTCCCTCCAGGTCGTAGGAGCAGCGCAGGACCGCCGCCTGCCCCTCCCCGGAGAGGACTGCCCGGGGGACGGAGATCGACAGGTTTCGTAAAGACCAGACACCACCTGGAACAAATTGAAGGTATTAGGAATTAAGGCAAATTTTAATATACAGGGCGTTTAGAATGTAATAACAATGTCAATTGGTATGGAGAACAAAGAGAAGGTTATGTTTAATGCTGAATCCACATTTTTTATGAATAAATAGCAAGTTAATTTCGTAAAATAACTAAATTGCCTGTTTATTGAAGATAAAACGATTCAGAGGTCGTACAAGACAAAGCGCGATTTTGTCCTTTACGCCCTTTGTAATCTGAAGTGTTGACATGTTAATAAATTGTTCAATAGCATATTATTAATAGAATAAATAGGTCTTCATAATAAACCCCGTAATATTCTAAACACATTATTTTTACTACTATTGTTACCTTCTTTTTTTTATTTATTAACTTACTTAACCTATATCACTTTTAACAATAAGTGATACTAAGTTCAAAATAGGTTAGCGCAAAAAAAAAGTTGATGTCAGAAACTGTTTTAAAATCAACAAAAACGTTGATCTTTTTTTTTATACAACATTGTCGGCAAACAAGCATACGGCCCACCTGATGGTAAGCGGGTACCGTAGCCAATGAACGCTTGCAACACCAGGGGTATCACTCACGCGTTGCCGACCCTTCCCCCCTCCCCAATGAGCTCTGACGACCTTACTCACGCGCAGGAACACAACTACAAGTTATTTGGCTGCGGTATTCTGTAAGGTGGAGGTACTTCTCCAATCGAGCTGCTCTTTGAGTGACATATCGCTATGCTCTACCTCTCTTAACTCTCTTAGCTCTTTCTCTAACTTTTTGCATAGTAAATTTCAAATTGTACCATGATGCCATACTAATACTTATACATATATAAATCCATATACATAGATAAGGGCCAAATCTCATTAAGTAGGTAATATATAAAATACGAGTATATTCTGAATTGCAATGCTGCCATACAAACCATCGCAATTATGTATTTATCAATAGATGAACAACAATGGCTCCAATCCTGAAATATCTCTCATTCTTTCCCTCGAGACATTGTGACGTTCGAAAGCGATATTTCTATGGTGACAGTGACTCGTGTAAGTCTCACCCTCGGGTCAAGGGGTAGGAGGGGGTTAGAGGGGGCTCGGGCTACTAATCACCGAGACACACCTGCGACTCGGTCTGTCACCCTTCACGTGACACCCTTTGTAGGGCGTTATGTTAAGTTTCTTGCGTAATAGGTTTTGTCGTTAAATGTTTCCGTTTCAGAATTTTCATGGGTAAATAAAGATGGTAGGGTAAAATTGTGTCAAGGGATATTTGCATTAAAGCATTGATCTTTAATGGAAATATCCCTTGACTTGCTACCCATTTACTTGCTGCAGTTATTTGTGTAGATCTGGAAAAATATTCTAAAAACCGGCCAAGTGCGAGTCGGACTCACGCACCGAGGGTTCCGTACTAACTTCGTCCATCGTTCATCCGTCACGGGAAATGCACAATTTTATTTATTTACCTTATTTGAGGTTGGTGTCAATTATGCTAGACCTCTAAATTGTATCAGCGCCCATTCAACTCAGAGGTCTTTATAAATTGGTGTAACTATATATGTATGGGGACACCCTTTAATTTTCAACTTTTTTTATACATTAGAATTTTGTTTCTTCAAATTTCGTGATTCTAGGTTAACGGGAACTACCACAAAACAAATAAAAGGGCAAAAAAATCGCGTTTGTTGTAAGGGAGCCCCCCTTAAATATTTATTTTATTTTGTTTTTAGTATTTGTTGTTATAGCAACAAGAATTTCAACTGTCTAGCTATAGCAGTTCTTGAGATACAGCCTGGAGACAGACAGACGGACGTACAGACGGACGGACAGACAGCGAAGTCTTAGTAACTTAGTAAGTTTTTACCCTTTGGGTACGGGACCCTAAAAAGAGGTACAACCTAATTAATAATCTATTGTTTATCTAACTGCCGTACTCAAAATGGTCAATTAGAATGTAACAATAGATTAAATTATCTTTGTCTTTATTTATCTAATAGCTATAGAAAGGGACAGATTAAAGATAATCAATCATTATACTTAATTGGTCGTCACTAAGTGCGGAATAATCATTAATTTTATTATTAAAACTAGCTAGTTTCCCCCACGTTCCCGGAATAAAAAATTGCTTATAACCTTCCTCAAGGATTGGGCTATCAAATGAAATGAAACGAAATAATTTATTCTATTCTATTCTTTTTACTAAGACGAGCCGGCAAAAATAATTGCATCAATAATTTTTCAATTCCAGAGATTAGCGTGTTCAAGCAAACAAAAAACATCCTCATCTTTATTATATAAGTATAGATTATGAGATGATAATGTAACATAAATAAAATTCTCAAACCCAACCATACAGGTTATCCTAACTCATAAAAACACACAAACAACAAAATCCACAAAGCCCTGCAACTATCTTTATTCCTATCACAGCTAAGATCCAACTTCCCTAAGTCCCTTTTTGTTTCAATTAAGACCTGAATTCCTCGAGAGCTGTCACTAGTGAAGATTAGTCCTCACATCAATTACAAGGAGGGTGTGCATAATCCTGAGGTCATTATGGGGCTAGACGTGTTCGCAGCTGAGAAAACAGTCCCGGGCTTGCGGCTGGCCGGGCGTTATAATACCCTCTTAGGTATACGACTATGTATGGAGTTTAATACTTGTCTGTTATATTATCATGGAGGACAATGCTTTGTTTAGATGTTTGAGATGATCACTGCTAATGTTTTTATTATCTAACAAAAGAAAAGTAGTATATGTAGTATATTAGTTATCTTGCTTCCTTAGCACAAGGTTTGCTTAGTTTGCGGTCAGGTGTCCGTGTGTGAGGAATAATGTCCCAGAGTGTCCCAGAATATTTTGTGTTTGAATCTAGGAGAAAACTTAAGCCATCAAAAACATAACTTGTAAAAAAACCAAGTCTCGCAACTCAGTTCTTCTACCAAAAAGTTGTGAGATCCATACATTACCAAGTCGGTTAATTTATTCGGTCCCTATTTAAGGGTCCTTCTGTCTTAAGTTATTACGTAATAAGCTAAACTAACAACATCTTATAGTGACCATATCAATATTAAAAATCTTTATGTTTTAAATAAATTACTTTTTATGATCGGTCAGTCAGTCAGTCAGTGAGTGAGTGACAAAATTAAGAAATTTTGACTAGTTATCATTCTTAAACTGCTGGTTCAAATTGAACGAAATTTGAAATATATCGTGTTTATACAATGCCTGCTTGGTTACTGAAAATTCAGGCTTGTAGTTTTATCCACAACAAAGTTATAGGGGGCCGAAAATGGCCTGAACTGCTTCGAGAAAAGAATGGTACGGCCGTGCTTTTTGTTTTTTTTTTCCTCGAATTGGCGGGGGCACTACCGTGCCCCCAGATATGAAGATTGAAACAACATACTGAAGTTACGATTGGCTTGGTAATTAGCTTTCAAGTAACAAGGTTAAGTATATTTTTTGTAAATATCAAAACAATATAAAGCATAAATACAAAAAAAAAATAGTAAAATATTAATAACTAGCTTCCGCCCTGCGGTTACACCCGCGTTTCCGCGAGATCTTATGTTTCTCTGGGAAAAAAATAATCATTTATGTTAATCCAGAATATATTATATTTGTGTGCCAATTTTTTTCCAAATCCGTTCAGCCAATACGGAGTTGAGTTGTAAAAAACATCCAAACCTAATATAAGTAAGATTTACTTCATAAACGGCTTACATACATATAGCCCCACTGCAAGACGCTTTCCTCAACATGAGAGAATAAGTCCATCTGAGTCCAGTGCAGTACTATAAAATTTGACATAGTCTAAGTCCAAATGCTTTTGCTTCGTTCAATTTCTCACAGTAAGAATTAAATTCTGTGATAAAGACATTAAGAACAAGTTGAAATACAACTTCTTGCAGACCCTTCATTCCTTTCAGTTCTTGAAATGCAAACTAGACAATTGGTTTTCAGAAAGCTTTAAGCTTAAAATTCTCAGTATCAAAAGCGCTCGTTAAATGAAATTGTCTTTTACTTCGCTTCTTCTAAGTAAAGACTTGGCGCTTACGTACTTATGTACAATTAATTGTTAAGAATTTCACTGTTTTAGATATATTTTAGACTATCTTTCTAACCCACGGTTTCATCGGTTTATTCAGTTGTAGTTTATTTTTTGTTAGCCGGTAATATTATTATTTTTACTTATATTGTGTAAATTTACAAATTTTTGACTTTTTATTTATAGCAAGTTATTAAATATTTTTAGGATTCCACGCCACGTAGTAATGAAATGAAAATTTAATGACCGTGGTCAGTTATTTATTTATTTATTCAGTTTTAGGAAGACTATCGACTATACAAAGAAAAAATATATATATCTTAAATAGACAACAAATAAGTCATTAAGAAGGCTCCACTGATAGAATTTGAATATATAAAATTTGCACAAACAAAGTATAATAATCCAAATAACTGCACTCACTAACATATATTTTGGGTAAAAGTGACAAATGATTAGTTCATATTGTTGTTGTCCTACAGTTCTACTACTAATATGAATGTTTGGATGGATGGATGTTTTTTACTTAATTACGTCAGAACGGCTAAACGGAACTGGACGAAAATTGGCTCAGAGTTAGATTATAGTCTATTATGTTAGATTATTATTTATAGTCTGGAATAGCATATAAATAGCATATGATTTTTATCCCGGGAAAAGATAAGATCCCTTGGGATCGCGGCTAAAACCGCGGGGTGGAAGTTAGTTGTTTATAAAACTCCATTATTTCCACATCCAATTAAGTCAAGATCGAAAAAAACGATATTTATTGTTAATAAAATGTAATTACTTGTAATAGACTGGCTACTACCACAATAATCCAATGAAAGCAACATCAATAGAATCCTTCAAGAACATTCCCAGCCTACATCTTCCACTGAATTAATCCACGTATGCTCATCAAATTGCGCATTCACTTTAAGCTAATGAACGTAACAAATGTGCTCAAGTGTTCGTGCGAGCAGCGATGTATAGACTCCATTTAGATAATGACTGCGCGTTGTCTGCAATAACTGGATAGCTTGTATAATGGACTCGATACGTTTTTGCCTTGGATCTAGCACGAATTGACAGAAGTATTTTTCTTCGTGCAAAAATGTACCTGTTGGGAATTGTAATTGTGTGATTATTTTGGAAGGTTTTACTACTACTATTGTTGGGGTATCTTTTTGTTGAACTTACTTCCTGGTTCTTGAAGTCAATGTCAAAGTCAAAGCCGTTTATTCAGTTTAGGCCCTTGGAGGGCACTTATGAACATCAAAGCCACTGAAGTTACCATGACATGAATAGTAAGACTGTTAAGTGGCGACTAAGTCATATTCAACATTGAATTTATATTAGCTTGATATAAAAATAGACAATACATTAAATAAAAAAAAATATTGTTTACTTTGTATAGTCATAGGCTTGTATTTAATTACAATATCACTATGGTAAGTGATGATGTAACCGAAGGTATTAAGCACATAAAGCCTAGAAGAACTGGCGTTGCAGCTGCCGGAACACACTGATAGAAATTTGGCAACAGATATTCAGCTTGAGGTAAGTTCAAATCCTACAATGAGCTAGACTAGGTATCGGACGTCACTAAGCATCGCCTTCAAGTAACCTACTATTATAATAAAAATTCTGATTTATAATATCAGAACATAAATAATACCCTGTATATTACTTTAATGCTCGCGAATCTCGTAAAAAACATATTTAAAATCCTATTCACATGGACAATAGCATGTATCAAATGAAATTCTATTTACCAACATCAAAGCGAAATGTATCCCACATAAATTCCACCGTTGACAAGTGACAGAACACGATGACGTCACTGGAAGCACAACTACAAATCCCTATTAGGGTACAGAGGAACAATCACTGCTATAAAGACACCAATTAGGCCAATAAGGGGAATTGAGCGACAACGGGGAGCACCGACTCATCTTGTCTCGTTCCATTAGACTGCAGAAATGGATTGTAATGTCTATACGATTTCAAATATGGTGTAGTTAATTTATTGAGGATTTGAACGATTGAGATATTCATTAAGAGATTCATTGTATTTGAACTAATCATTCAGTTAGTTATGACACTAATTATAACATAAATAGGATTGAAGCTTTGCATTTTTGTATGTTTGTAACGAATAAACTCCAAAAAACTAGACCGATTTTAAAAAAATTTTCACCATTAGAATGCTACATTATCCCTGAGTAGCATGGGCTATATTTTGTCCTGGGAACGCGGATGAAACCGCGCGGGAAAGCCAGTTAAAAAATAAAACTTTAAATGATTAAAATTTTCTTGTGTAATTTTATTAATAGATGCAAATAATATGTACTTTAAATTACCTTTTTTCAAATTGTTCAGCTCTGGATAATGTAAATACGCAACCAAATAAAACTAGTCACAGACAATCATTTTCAATAGCTAATCGACGTCAGTTGCTTCTGTGACACGAAACGTGACTACGAACCGTGAATACGCTTCCGGGTTAATTCACTGCTAGCTTCATTTCCGCGTTTCCTGTTCTCCGGAGTTATTCCACAACTCGTATTAACATTTCGTTTCTACTTTATGAGTTATGTTCGCTAGAACAAAATGTTTCTGATTTTGTCCACTGCTGTTTTGCAGCGAAAGGATTATTTTCAATTAAATTTCGAATCACGTAGTTTGCTTTTTTGTTGTTTTTGTAGTTTGATAAAATGTTTGTTTTTAATGTCATCTTCGTCATAATTTCTAGCCTAAGTATTTCAACTGCTACATTGCTATAGCGTGGATTCAATTTACATTCATGAGCAATGTACATAATGCTTTATATTACAAGGCTTACGTAAAAATATATAAAATTAATTTGAGATGTAGAAAATAGTTTGCAATCACTGACAAATCAAATGTCAATTTCTTTCAACAATCACAGTTAATTAAGTGATCAAAACTGAACCCCCGGGAAGCCATCAAGCTCGCTAACCTAACTCACTTTAAACTTACTACTAACATTCATTGCCAATTCACACCTATTCATGTAGGAGATATGGTTCAAAATTAATGTACACTCCAGTTTAATTATGGTAAAATATGTCATCACAAACTGCCGTGACGTATGGCCAGTCACAGATTTAATTACCGTTTAGTTTGAGTACGATTAGAAATAGATTTAACATAAAATAGAGGTCCCAAACGTGCTCCTTGCGGTACTCTATTAATACCTTTATTATGGAATATTACCTTCGAATGAATTGGACGTGATAGTTATATAGTTTATTGGACATGAAATTTATGACTTTCAAGTGAGTAAGTATAGTGTTATTTGTTAATGGAAATGTACATTTTTATGAATGGCATTAAGTATTTAGTATTTAAAAAGACCGCAAGATTTCACTATGATAAATGTTCTTATTATAAAATTAACTTACTACTAATATCCATTGCCAATTCACACCGTTTCATGTAGGACATACGGTTCAAAATTAATGTACACTCCAGTTTATGACAAAAACAATTGCTTATTATCATAATTATGTCTATCACCTATCTCATTAGCGATCTCTGGTTGCCATATTGACTTCCATGTTGGTTTGTTTATAATTGTATGTATTTTGTAGTTATAGCTTTCGGTTATATTGTCAACGTAAGGGATGTTTAAATTTAATCATCTTTGATGTCGAGGATTAGTGTTTGTCCTCTTGTGATGCAATTAGCGGTTGTGGTTAATTAGGGGTTAATCAGTCTTGTCACAAGTAATTGGCCGTAGACAAGCAATTAATGACCACAATATCTATGATAAAAATAATCTACATCTACATAGGTATGTAGCTGCCAGAGTCGCTAAATATTTAGTTAAACTTATTCAAGGAGTCGCAATTTTTATGTAGGCAGCGGTGGCAGCTTCGAATAAATTTTCTATAATATTATTATGTAGTTTTTATTTATGTTAAGTTTGTTTACCACAACTTATCACGTGAGAATATTGATAAATTACAAAGTTGTATATTCTAGGTCACTTCGTTGGTAGCATGGTCCATTTCGATGGAATGTAATAAAACAATCGAAGATTTTATCAAAATTCGCAGACTCAAAATATGATCCAAATGATAGCTGAAAGAAATATGGTGTTACCAACCAAAATATTTCCGATACTGGTGGAGGTGTACGCTCAAAGTTGCAATCGTTATTTCAGGAAAAAATCGTCTTCATAAGTGCCCTTTTAAGATTTAAGCTAAACTGAATAAATTGCTGTGACTTTGAATGATACATGAAATTCCCTACAAAGCTTTGTCTGCTTACCACGTTCAGCCTAATCATCATGTGGTTTTGGTCAAACAAAAGCCATATTTATAGTAACTATACGGGTTTGTTTGACTTAGGATCCCTTAAAAACAATAGTTTAAGTTGCCACATAGTTCACATCCAAGCTATCCCTTAACTAAGACAAAAATTCCAATGTCTCCGCACTCAATTTCATAAATTAACTGGAATTTGTGGGGTCTTTACCTTAATCTCTTGCGTTTCAATAATCTACCGTAGGGCCGCGGGTCTGAGTTAATGGTCTGATAAATCAAGTGGTGACCTTCTCTGGTTCAGCGTGACAATATGGCGTAATTAGTTTTGTGGTTAAGTATTAGGGATCTGTTCTTGTTGAGTTAGTGCCATTTACCTTTCTGTCAACTGGAATGTTTTAGTCAATTATGGAGTCAGATGTTATAATCTTGCATTTCGTTAATAATTGGGGTTTCCTGGAATTTAATGATGCAAGAGTGAGAAGGGATATATTCTATAATACTATGAGTGTAATTAAGAAGATTTTGACTCACTTAAAATCTAATTGCAATTATCATGATGATTCTCCTTCGATCGATAAACTAATGCCATTTTTACAACTAACAATTTTCAAAGAATGCTTCCGAACCGTGAACTACTTGCAATAAAATCTTAATTGTAAACGTATATCACTGCTAGTTGCAGTTATTTCAAGAATTTATAGTAATTTCAAGAGATAAATCGTAACGACTAAGATTTACTTTAATACGGGCATTCTTAAAAATATGCTGATCTTTATATCTATCTTTCGCCACGCGGTTTTTGAGGGATCTTAAATATGTTTTCCCGAGATAAAAAGTAGCCTATGTATGTGTATAATCCAGGGTGTCAGCTACCTCCATACCAAATTTAATAAAATTGGTCCATCCGTTTGAGTGTGAAGAAGTAGCGAAATAGCAAACACACACACAAACTATCACATTTTATAATATTAGTGTGATCATTAATTTAGAAATATTAACAAAATCAATAAATCTGTGCAATAAAGAAAAAATATGACTCTTCTATTTCGGCTCAAAAGGTACATTTTACTTAGAACAGCAGCCAAATGTGCATATGCAATCTTATTGAATCTAAATGTAGTTAAAGGTAAAGCTGTCGAAGCATACCAGTAAAAAAAATGAGAGGCTTTGGGACGATCATCACAAGCGTAAAAATTGCAAGCACAAAATCTTCAAAGCCATACCAACGAGCAAATAGGTTTATCCAAGTATAGGCCCGTAAGAACGAACAATAAATGAAAGGTAGCGCTAATAAATCCATTGGGGCCTTTTGCGAAGGCTTACACGGCGGAATCGATGGAAATCAGCCCGGTAAGTAAGCCCGGGAACAACTTGACCTGCCGAAGGAATTTCACTCGGATATGCCTCGAGGATAAGACCGCTTTATCGGAATTCGATCAAAGTTGGAACGTTTTTGGGATGCTGTTATTAAGGTAGTTAGGTGGGAAGTGAAATTATTTGAGTAAATTTTTTGGAAAACATTGTTTTTGTTATATAAAATTGCATTCCTTAAAGCTCCATGAAAAAATGTTTCATGGAGTTGTTATGAAGATCAACAAGTTCAAACAGATAAACAGACAGACAAAAAAAACTTTGCAATCTGTTACTCTTCCTACAATATCCACACTCCATTTTTTATTAAAAACAATTACGTACAGACACGCTGCTTCTACAGATTTATTTTATGTGATATAGGTTGCAAAAGATTGTTCATATATTTGTTACTTAATTATGCTGTAATGACTAATAGATAAACTTACTAATAAAGCAGTTCCCTTCCAGAACTTTGTATTTTGGCCACGTCATCACTTATGATGATGGGATGTGTGAATACATTAAAGGTTTATATCGCTTGAATTTAAATTTCAAACTAAAATCATTGGCATAAATTGTAAATTTCTAACCATCGTTTTAAAAACCTCAAACCGGATTACAAACAATCAAGATCTTACCGAAACCTGCCAAATCACCCACAAAACGAAACTCAGCAGAAAGAACCAAATCCGATAACCAATGAATTAGTTCCTACAGTTGTACACCCTGCCAACTATTGTTATATTCGACCAAAGTTCCCACTGGACTTTCAACCATCTCACGTAATGATAAGGTTGAGATAGCATTGGAGGTTTAGGTGTAGTGGGTTGTAGAATTGAAGTGGTTTGTGCCATTCACTCACAAATGATAATTGTTGGAACCGGACCGGATCCTCGTCGACGTTGCTATTTGGAAAGCTTGTTAAGATTCAAGATTATGGGGAATTAAAATAGACAGAATTTGTGTGGTAGAGAATGTCTAATATATATTGGCTCTGCAGAGTTTTTTTTTGCATTCCCGCCATATTTACGGGTCTTGATATGTTCCTTGAATGAAACACGTTTTTTTACTACGCACGCTTACCCTATGTACGCCTGGCTGGAAAACCTGTCAGTGATGAAAAAGAAGAAAAAAGAAAAGTTAAATATGTCAAAAAAAATCATCGCCGCCATTTTTAATAGAAGAATATTAATTTAAAATCCTTAATCATCTATAACATGGACATAACTTATGTATAAAAATAAACTATTTCGTATTCACCACGGTAAAAACTAATTAAAATAATAATAATGTAAATTTTGTTCAACAATCGAGGACCTTTCCTGTAAAACTGAAGTGAGTGGACGTTCATGCAATTTATCTGCGGGCCTAAATCAGGTCTCCTCAGCGAAGACTAAAATTACAGCGAAAGCCTGAAGAAAATATAAGGCAAGGTAGGCGTGCATAATTTCATCACCTTTATCACCCTTTTGTCTCTTGTCTACATACTTTCATAAAATATCATCGCGGATCAGCTATTCTTTTTCCATAATATTAAATTAAATTTCATACAGTCCACTACCGGTGTTATTTGTCACAAAGAATAATTTAACCTCCGTAAATATGGTGGGAAAGCAAAATTATGTAAGTATTAAATTTATAGAAGCGCTCGTGGCCAAGCTTGATTAGCCGTTCTTAATCGATCGGCAAAGTTAAGCAACGTCCAGTCTGGCCGGTACCTGGATGGGTGACCGCCTAGTGGTATTTCATCTTGAGCGTTTCCGTGCTTCGGAAGGCACGTAAAGCCGTTGGTCCCGGTTATCACTTAATTGTGATAGTCGTTAAGCTAGTTGGAGACCTCCTAGGTGGCCTGACAACTCCAACAGTAGGTTGACCACTAGCCTACCTCCACCAATCCGCAGTGGGCACGCGTGGTGGAGTATTTGCCCATTCCCCTTTCACCCTTATTCGTGAAAGGAGGCCTGTGCTCAGCAGTGTGCAGATATAGGCTGTAATTATTATTGTTTTAAAACTAAAATACAACCGAGACTAATAAAAATATTGTGACACCAACACTCTTTAGCTTTAATATTACGACTTCGTATGTTACTGCTTTCCTCCGTTACTAGTTTCTCGAGGTGAAAAGTATATTTAGGTATTCCAGGGTATTATCTATTTGTATGCCAAATTTCATCCAATTCTATTTAGCTAGCACAGCTTGTCTGAGAAACAACCAAACATATAAATTTTATTAAGTACTATTTTTTATAGTCAGTAAATGAAATAATAAAATAAATAGGTACATATCCAGATTCGAATCCCACGCCACATTCATGTCTCAATTAACGTGACCTGTAAAAACAAACTAGCTGTTTGTAACAGAGCAAACAGAACCATTAGACATTACCCACATTAGGCAGACCAATACAAAGGCAGCTCTAGAGCGCAGATAGGCAATTACAGGCCATCCCGGCGGCGCTAAGCCACTTCAATGGTTATTGGACAATTAGTGCGTTTGAGAAGTTTGTCTGTTTGCTTCAGGATTCAGACTGACTTAATTACTGGAAATAAACACGCTTTATTAGAGATTTGTTTGGAATGTAGTGTGCGTGAATACGAGTAGGTATAGGTTGTAAGATGGTAAGCGAATAAGTAAGCAGTAAGTAATGAAGGAATCTGGAGTTTTACCAATTTTGATTATATTTTTACTGGTTTTCAATATTGTAGAATTTTTTTTGTGATATGCATATCTTTAATTCGTAATAAATCCTAAAAAGAGGAATGAAAGAAAATTTCAAATTTTTCTCGCAATATGAAAAAAAAAACGTTTCTAACTGGCATTCAGCTGGTGAAATACATGGGTGGTTGCCAGCCAAGTACTACAAAGCTCCTTACTTCCATGATAATATGTACGTACGTATTCGTCAGTTACTGCTCTAGTCACCTTCATGACATAATGACATACACAACGTGGAAATTACATCAGTTAAATCGACAAACGACAAAAATAACGTTAAACAATACATTATATAAATCTCAAAAATATCTATACTGATTACTTTTTCAAAGACCACGACTAAGTATAAAGTCTTGACAAAAACTTAAATCTCTCAAACAAAATAGGAATAGAATTTCAATCCTAACTACGTAACCATTACGTTTAATTTCCTACAAAGTCTAGACGCAAACAAAAAAGTAAGTTACATAAAGATGGCGTTTTAAGAAATCCCTGTGAAATACTTTAACACAAAAATGGAGTCAAGATTTTATTTATGTCCTTGAAATCTCGCCCACTTTACCAACGTAGGGTTCTCATTTAGCCTGTTTTTATATAGGTAGCCATACTAAGGTAGCTAGGAAAAGGTCCCAATTCCTTTTATTAAATCCTCTATTACGATTTATTTTTCAAATTTGAGAGTAACCTTAATGAAATACAGACCAATTCTTCATCATTGTTGATTTTCTCAATAAGTGATAATGTACCATTTAGAAATAGCCGCTCTCTGCATTGTAATGGACTAACATAAATGGTAGTATTCATTATTATTTTCTTTGCTTCAAAAAATAATTCATTATTTTGTTTTATTACTAAACCTACCTTCTTAAAAATTTACAGAAAAATATACATAAATGGTTAGGTTTTAAAATGAGCTTGGATATAAAGTTACGTTTCGATAAACGCACGAAATAATCTTTGGTTGCAATTATTTCGCCACCACACCGCGAGGCGGCGCCACCCGAACGAGTTTTTTTGCGGGCCGTCCGTATCACAGAACTTTAAATTATTGAAAGTACCTTTAGACACGACGAGCTATGAGCAAGTGCGGTAAATAATACATTTCTTTTGTTATAAACGCCCGTACCGAGGTCATGGGGAGAAAATCTCGTGACTCACGTGTCTCTTACTGTTTTTTTTAATATATTTGTAAAATGGGTTTACGTTTGGTCATCGATTGACCCCAGAAGGAGTTATGACGAGACCGAGGACTCCTATTCACTCGTACCTTGAAGACATCTAGTTTATATATACTTTTTTTAAGTTTTATCTTATCCTAGCTCTCCCGGTGGACTATCACCTCAACGCTAGGGGTCAATGGGGGGTGGCAAACACAATTTAAACGTGAAAAGTTCGATTCTCCAGTTTCCGGTTCAAGCCAGTGAGAGTTGAGAACGAAGTTTTAAATCTACAGGAAATAACGATGAATTCACTTATTGTAATAGTTATAGTAATTGGAGTACCTTTATATTTTAAACTTCCTTCTGTATTTAAACTGTAGTCAAAAATGATAATGTTTTTGCAATAGATCTATTTGTAATAATTTATTAAATACAATTTAGGTATTTTAGTTTCATAATGTTCTTGCTATAATGTAGGTACTAGCTAATACCTGCGTTTCCGAGATGAAAGTAGCCTATGTTTCTCTCTGTTATAAGCACGTCACGTCAAGAGGTAACAAACAAATAAAAAAAATACTGTCGCATTTATAATTTTATTCAGTAGTATAAGTAAGATAGAATTTACCAACTCAGTTTTAACTTTGTATAAAATAAGAAATTAATTATTTACATGAGAACCACTTGCCCTCAAGGTTTTATAAAGGTCGACAACACATTGGCTATAATAGTATTGCTAAATTCCATAGGAGACGGTGGCCATATACCACCAAGTACACCGTCAGTCTTCTTGTCAGCCTTCTGACAAAAATAAATATAATCTTTGTAAAGTCTTGAAACTACATTCGTAATCAAATACTTAAATAAATACCTACGCTTCATCTAATTACAGAAACTTCTCGCAAGAAAAACACAGCTCGTCTCGCGCTTGACTGATTTTCTTCTATTACGCGTGTACTAAGGCCGTTTCTTTTCTTTTCTTTCGTGTTTCAGTCCCCACAAGGCTTCAGTCTCGGTTCAAAGGGGAGATTAAATTCCGTCGGACGCTCGTCCGGAATCCTTATTGTTCTATTGATTAAAAAGTTACGGATTTTCTACAGTTAAGTGTAAGGTTTTTTAGACTATTAATACTTTTGGAGTATTATTTTTTATTAACCCAGTCCTTACCTTACTTTGGAACCATGTTAAATTTACTATGAAATGAAAAAAAAATATTTTTCTCACATTTTTACTTAGGGTCCGGTGATTATTTTTTTATCAATAGGCTTGTGTTTGGCCACAATCTCACTATAGTAAGTGATATGTGGCCTCAAACACAAGCCTATATACAGGATGATTTTTTAATAAAATGGTTGCTTCATACACTTTGGTCGATTAGGTATTGAACTTTTGTATGAACAGCTGATATTTTTTTTATGATCTCAAGAGTTAGTCCCTTATAAAAGTTGTTCATATTGATGAGTACTTCCACCCCTGCAAGTATGGCCAGTGACTAAAAAATCAACCTGTATAGTAAAATCTTACTCTTATAATAATAAACACTACCCAAACTGAATCCTGCCTCTACATCACCTGTAACGGCCCTAAAGGAATCTAGTTGGAGCTATCAACTCAATATGTTATCAAAAGGAGTTGGAGCTTGAAGGAAGATTGAAGTTACTTGGTAATTAAAAAAAAAAAACATGATAAGAGCAAATTACATTTTTTTGAGTACTAGTTGTCCGCGGATTCAACGGGTACGCCGGAGAAATGAATCCCGAAACTTGTGTTTATATCCATGGTCCAAACTACTCTTCTGCCATCTTCTATCAAATTTGATTCATATAAAAGTAAAGATTAGTAAGGATTGTGTCATATTCATATATAAAATATCTATTTCGATCGATACCTATATCAAAAATTATGAAGAATAGCGAAAAATAAATACAGGAGTCTCAAGAGCTGTTTGTATAAAAAACGTAAAGTGCATCATTCGATTTTAAACAATATTCTTTATATACTAAAGTTTTCAAAGTTCCCTTCCCTCTGCCACAAGTAAAACAAATTAAAATCTCTGAGCAACTTTCCCCATTGATGCAACGTTATAACCGTGTCGTGCTGTACCTTAGTGCATTCAATATTAATATAGTTTGAGCAGTTTTCCGTAAGTTTTACGTGGTAGGTACCGACGGGAACTCTCGAGAGATGAAAAGCGTACACGAAATTGAAACAAGCTACACTTTGCTAAATGTTATGTGAACTTTGATTAATGGATGATTAAGTTATAAAAACGCCGGATCCAGGTCGCCCAAGACCGGTCCTATTGGAGATCCTTAGGGGAGGCTTATGTCCAGCAGTGGACGTCTTGCAGCTGAGATGATGATGATGATGAAGTTATCCTAACTAATTTTATAAATGCGAAAGTGAGTTGGTTTGTTTATTTAATTGTTTGTTTGTTACCTTTTCACGCTTAAACCGCTGAACCGATCGCGATGAAATTTGGTATGCAGATAGCCTATGGTACGGAGAATAACATAAGCTTTTTATCCCGGGGAAACATAAGACCCCCGGGAACGTGGGTGAAACCGCGGGGCGGAAGCTATTAATATTATAAATGTAAATGTTTGAATGCTTATGTTTGTGAATCAATCACGCAAAAACGGCTGAATGGATTTGGATGAAACTTGGTATCGGCATATATCACATCTTGGAGTAACATATAGGGTACTTTTTATGGAAAAACATAAGAACAGGTGAAACCGCGAGGCGGAAGCTAATGATGCATAAACATTTAATAAGGTCTTAGTAGGTATATTTATTTCAATAAAAAAAAACAAAGGTTCGATTCCCGCGATCGCTTTGACACCGATGTTGTGTTTGTGGAAAAAAATGCCTGATTCCAAGGAAATTCAATTATTTTCACAGTTATTTGCATTTTTTTTCAATTGATGTTGTAAAAGTGTCGTATGTATTGGAATCCGCGGTTTGGTATTCGTCCTTTAACTGGCTAGAAAATCATTAAGATTTTTTTAAATATTTATTTAACCATCTGACTAATGAGATTTTTTTAATTAGATTTAAAATATCTTAGAATACGTTGAGATTCTTGGTGGTTCTTCTCAGGCTGGTTGATTTCTGAAACTGTACAGTCATGAACATAAATTAGGTACACACTTAGCAAAATTCAATAGGGATTTTCTCTTAAAGTATTAATTGAAGTTGTTTAATATTATTTCGTACCAATACTATAATGATAAAGTCTAATTTTTATCTCAAAGTTGCCAGTTTTAACCTTTTGTCGGCCTAAATTGAAAAAATATGCCTTTCAATTGTGAATATCAAATCAAAATAATTTAATAATTAAATACGCCGCCATTGCAGAATAATTTACAACCTACCTTCAAGATATAATTCGGTTTCCATTCATTTAGGGTGAATAATTTGTACCAATCTCAATTCCATCCATATTCGTCTTTGTTGATTACGAATTCTGTATTTGCGATGAATTTCTTAGAATACAAGTTATCGAATCAAAGCAAATACATAATCTGAATGTAGTCATCCATGTAAGAGTAGTAACATACAGGATACTATACATTTATATTTTTTCCTTACTGTCATATAACACACACATAATTGAAAAGATTGAAAGAAAAAGCCTATTACAAGGTAGCTCATTACATTGAAGATAAAGATGTCTGGAAATAGCTGCACTCTGCACAAGTGCACCTTGTTCATACTTATAAAGAAGCCAGTACTTAGTATTTTAGAGATACTATATTTTTTATTTTTATAAATTTGAACTTGTTCAGGTTATTATTTTTTATTTATTTTTCTTGTTTTTTTTTCATCTTTTGTGTTTATGTGTATTATATTTCTTTAAAAATTGTTAAAAATTTAATGGAAAAAAAGTCAACATTGTCAGATTGTCCAAAAAAAAAAACAAAATATATAAAAAATGTAACCTTGCTGAGTTTCTTGCCGGTTCTTCTCAGTTGAAGGCGACTTCCGAATCGGTGGTAACTTCAGTAGTTTCGACGTTCATAAGTGCCCTCTTAGGGCCTAAACTGAATAAATGGCTTTGACTTTGACTTTGACATTGTCAGTGAGACTAGATAAATAATTTGATGTAATGAATCTGAGTTGGTTTAGAAAAGAGTAATTGCTGAGTTTTTTGCCGGCTCTTCTCAGTAAAAGCAACCTTCCGAACCGAGCGTTAGAGTCAGACTATTCATAAGTGCTTGTGAAGGCCTATTTGAATAAAAAATATTTTCATTTTCATATGAGTGTTAATTGATAACATAAAAATCTGTCGCCAAGCACCTATTGGTGTGTTCCGGCAGCTGCACTTGAGAGCCAGTTCCTTCAAGGCTTTGTGTGCTTACCACCTTCGGCCACATCATCACTTACCATAGTGAGATTGTGGTCAAATACAAGCCTATACAAAGTAAAAAATAAAATAAAAAACTATAATGTACCTAGTTTCCATAAAACATGGACAATGATTTCCTAGATTGACAGTCAACATGGGATCATCCCCTTTAAGTATTCTAACGTTAAGTATTATTTAAGACATAAAACAAGTATTTAATATATAATTAAGGCTCGCCCCCGCGCCTGCGCCGTCATGGCGTCTGACATTATATTATCTATTCTACGCTTCTAGTTACAAAATTCAGCTCATGCATTTCTCCTGATGATTATACAATATTTACACTTGCTTGCAATATTCGTGGCACACTTGCATTTTTATTTATTTTTATTATAATAATGATATACCTGGTATTATATAACCACTTTTATTATGTTTATTTTTTCATACAGTTGGAATTCTAAATTTTATCCTAACTATCCTATCCTAATCCTAACTAATATTATAAATGCGAAAGTGAGTTTGTTTGTTTGTTACATTTTCTTTCTTAAACCGCTGAACCGATCGCGATGAAATTTGGTATGCAGATAGCCTATGGTATGTAAAAGAACATAGGCTACTTTTTATCCCGAGAAAACATAATATCCCTCGGGAACGCGGGGCGGGAAAAAGTTCCATTATTATAAGAACACAATACAAGAAGCCTATTATTTAAATCTTTAGTAATGAATTAAACGTAGTAAAGATTTTTTTATTATTATATTACCTACCTAAATATAGTTTTCTGACTACAATGTTTACGAATTCAAGGTAAGTGCCAAAGATCAACAGATAGGCATTAAACTAGCTGAGACTGGAGTTTTGGAGGGAAAACTTTTTTCATTTTATTTTTATTTACCATCAATTGAACGTGAGTGAAATTCAAAGAGGTACCTAGCTGTGTCCGCGTTTTATGTTTTGAGTTAAGAACCATCTGTAAAATACTGAAACTAGTCTTCATTCTATTTTAAGAGATAATATAGAAATATTGGGCAGTATACCTACCCTCGGCTAGTGAGTTGCTGATCGCAGTCATAAAACATTTTCTACTGACTCAACACTAAGTTTTGAATTTACTATAACTATTACTATACCTTCATCTTTATGAAAATTAGGGAATTTATAAAAACGGTGCTTTAAAGCTGGCGACCACTACGGAAAAATCACGCCGAATTAAATTATTATCCATCGCCTGCTATCCTAGATAATCTATATACTGCTATATGCTAAATTGACAGTTGCCGCAATTTAGATCTGCTGATGACGCAGTTTCATAGTTAATATAAGAGCCAAGCCTTAAAAAAATACCATAATATATTTTAAACTGTTATGGAATATTTTCTACGTATCTATTAATTTTTAAGTTTTTTTTCAAAGAATTTATTTATTTACATATTTACAATTAAAGTAAAAAATACAAACTATGATATATAGAAAACATCCTCAAAGCCCTCGCTGCTGTCGATAGGCAAGGTTCCCAACAGGCTGGCAGCGTTCCCTTTTTGGATGGCCAAGCTTATGCGTTGGCGGAAAAAGCTCCCAGCCCGTCGGTCTCCCGAAGCCTCGATGAGCTTGGATGATAAAATCCGAGCAAATCGGCGAGCCTCGAACCCCCATGGACCCATGGTTTCAACTGCGAATGGCATGAACGAAAAATTAGAACCAAGACAAGCGTATTTTTTAAATTTGGATTTTTCAGCACCGGTCGCAGCCGCCCCAGCGACTTTACAAGTCGCCAGTAAGTGGGAAGGCGCAAGTGTATCTACACACGTGGCATCCCACGCCAGCGGCTTGCCAACACTCCACGGGATCAAAGTCATACCATCCGGCCTCTTGCCATCGTCACGCGCAATTCCGACTGGTTCTAGTTTTTTTTTAAATACTTTACATTATGAAATTTTATTAGATAATACAAAAATAATCATCACAACAAAAATAAAAAGAACACACTTTTTCTCGTCCGCAAGTGTACTCAAATAATAATAAGTGTGTCTACCGGAAATTCGCAGTATTGGACAAGGGTGAAACGTGAAATTAATAGCGGGAACCGAACCCCAACCCTTTCTCAAGGGTGGTTGTTTAATGACGTAACTGCGGGTGTCTCTGTGACAAAAACGTGTTAATTTGTTTGGTGATTAAGTTGTTTCGAAGTGTTTATTTGTGGTGTTTTAGTTATTTAAGTGGGTGAAGAGTGGCGAAGAACCAAATAGGTTTATTAATTTTTATTTATTGTTTCTAGAAAAAAAAAATCGCTGTAAATAGCTTTTCGTTTTTCGAAAAGTAGCTAAATAAATAAATTAATTAATATAGGTATAGATGATAATTATTAAATTTCATTTACAATAAAAATATAATAAGTTAACTTAGAATATATGGTAAAGGTTCTTATTTATAATAATTTCTAGGTTTTGTCAAAATTTTGAGTTTAGAGGTATGGGATAAGGTCAAGGTCGCACACACCCATTTCATAGATACACACCATATTGCTAACACTATAAAATTCAAAATCAAAGGTCCATGTGTGTCCTTTGATTTAAAACCCACGTCCTACTATGTAAATCTTTATCTTATTTGTAATATGGTGGAAATTTCACACCGTGGAAATCCATCATTTTCAAAATAGTTTATCATTATAATAATGGATTAATCTTCAATACGATCAGATATGTTCAACGGCAGAACCAACACTTGTGTGCCTCCATCACATGTGAACGGTGCTTAATCCATATACAATCGCCCTTAGGGTCTATTAGGGGTCCTTTATGACAAAGGGGCATTGTTGCGGTTCCAGGGCAAATGCAATCGACGACACATTGTTCTGTCATTTAGAGAATTGTGTGGAATCTCCTTGTGATTTGTGAATTAACACGATGCATTATCATAATGTCCTGATAAAAATAAGTACATATATATAGGTCATAAGTATTTATAGTTTAGTTTTAAAAAAATCCTATAATTCGGAAACTGAATTTAATGTCTGTAAAAGGTATTAATTTTAACCATTAATTAAATTAAATAATAAGTGGTAGAATTATTTAATTTTAAAACATTCAATTTATAATTCAGTTTCGATGTTTATTGTTTTTGTACATCTTGGGAAAACTTAAAAAAAACCGGCCAAGTGCGAGTCGGACTCGCAAAGGAAGGGTTCCCTACCATTATCTATAAAACCGGCAAAAAAATCACGTTTGTTGTATGTTGTACCCCTTAAATTTTTAAATATTTAGGGTCCCGTTTTACCCTTTGGGTATGGAACCCTAAAAAAACGAAAAATCATGTGTGAGATGTTGAAGTCTGTAGACAAACATATTTCATTATTTTAGAAGTTGGATAAAAACTTCCGATAAAAAGTTTGAAATATTTGTTAACGCCTTTAAATCAACAAAACGTGATTAGGTATATAAAATAGGTATCTATCTATCGAAATTCGTATTGGGTTAAGAGTTTATCCTTACCTTATGCTATTTCAACCAATACCAAATTAGGTAGTTACATTGTGTTTTCCCATTATTCTTTATTATTAAAGTTAGAGGCTCGCAAATAGTTTTACCGCTTCGGTCTAAGCAGATATCTCATAACAAATAAGCGAAACCAGACCTTTATGCGTAGACGTAAAATTAATTTTAATAGGTGTAACAAAAGATCACTCCGCCGAAAAAAATAAAAAGGGAAAATTATCTTTTTTATAACTTAATTAAAACTTCTCGAGAAAATAAAGGCCGTTCATTACTGAGGCCTTTAGGGGAGTGATATAAAAAGGTGCCTCAAGAAAACATTGTTATTAGACGCATAAGTAAGTTGTGCGTTCAATTTTGTACCTTATAAAAGTTTTTTAAAGGGCAATATACCACGGAGCAGTGATTTGTGAAATTGCATAACTTGACGTTTCGCCACTTTGTTATTGAATAAGGCGTAACAAACTTTTTATTTTTATTTTCAAGAGTTTTAAAATGACATCAAGTATTTTATCATCAGGTCAGTAGCTAGTTTATTTATTTATTTGTGGAATTTTATCATTTTTTTATCCTACTAATATTAATACTAGCAATCTTTATGTCTATGTTTGTGTGGTTGTTTTTTATTCAATTACTCTGTAACGCATTAGGATGAAATTTGAACGCGTGTAAAACCACAAGACAAACGTGAAAACGGTACTGTTAAATAGGAAATTACTTCAATAGTAAGTTCATTATACTCATGAACTAATAAGGGTAAATAGCTTACGAAGTTTATGAAGTAAACAATTTAGATTTAGATTTTTCAGTGGTAGTGACGTGGGATGCCGCGGCAAAGGTCGTGGGAATTCTGCAATGAGTTTAAACTTTCGGTGAAGGAAAACACATTGTGAGGAAACCATAGCAGAGTGGTAGGGTACTTTGTAGTACGTGCCTGGCTGGCCACTGACCACCCTCGCTAAGCTCCTATCGATGTGTTCTGACAGTCTTGAGAGCCAGTTCCTTCTAGGCTTTGTGTGCTTACCTCCTTCAGCCACGTCGTGCTAAATTAATTATGAATCACTATTTCACACATTATCTGTATTTGTAGTTCTATGATTATTTTTCCAAGTTTAATCAAAATAAATCAATGCAAGACACATACAAAATGATCATGTCATCCTATTTCAAATTACATCCTGTATTTAAAGTCAAATAAATACTCGTAAATCTGTTCATAGTGTAGTTTAGATACAGTGAGACTGCGTCGTTTTACAGCTTATAAAGTTTTAGTGTGGGGCCCAGTTTACGGTCGACAGTAGTCTACTACAACTACGTCCCAAACGTTACATTTTTACTGTGCTGAAATGTAACGCCTGAGATTTATTTTCTACCAAGTCACAGTGAAAATGTTTTGAGCAATAAATGTCGATGGTTGTGTTTAAATGAATATGTATTAATCAAATTGGTTAATTTTGAAATCTAAACTAATATTATAAAACTGAAAAGATTGTTTGTTTGGTTGAACGCGCTTATATCAGGAAATACTGGTTCGAATTGAAAAATTATTATAGTGTTGGATAGCCTATTTATTGAGGAAGGCTATAGGGTACTTTTTCTTTTACTCAAGTCAAATTTAAGTGTAGCATGTAATGTAAGGTTTTGTTGGTAAGTGTTACCTAGCAATGTTAACAGTGTCATACGCTATATAGTTCCACTACTGTTATGTGTACCGTATGAATAAAATTTTGTAATATTATAAATGCTGTAAACATGCTGCAATGTATTAAAAATGAAAGTTCATAACAACTTAGTTTCCATACTGTAGAACAGAATGGAACCCTTTATATCTGCAGCGCCTTTATGAAATTCCTTAGATATTTTTTTTCCAATGCTAGCAGATTTCTTTCATGAAACTCTTTTGTGTTTTTGTTTGCACACTGCTATGTTCGTCCAGTCCGTGAGCTTTATTCTGATTATGATTTACTATTGTTAAGAAAATTGTACCAGAAAATCCCTTTACTGCCACTATTTCTTTTAAGCTTAGGTTTTCATTTCTACAGTCAGGTGGGTTTGCGTTTGTCGTTGAAATGTTGGTTTTATTTTCAAGTTGGCTTTGTTACCTTTACTACCTACTCGAAGAATCGCTAGCTTTTATTATATATTGTAAGAAGTGACATAAGGTGTTATTTTAAAACCTACAGTAGGTTGAATAGGTCATTGAATCATATCGTAAGTCTTTCGTTACTGTTCAAATAGATGTAAACATTAATAATATTTACTAGTTTTTCATTCGTTTCCATTTGCGTGAGAATTAAATTTAGCAAAGGCTTTATTTACAATAAATTCAAGTTTTTTTAACTCAGTAATAGTTAAATTTACACTAATCTATACTAATATCATAAAGCTGAAGAGTTTGTTTGTTTGGAGGTGCTAATCTCAGGAACTACTCGTTCGAATTTTAAAATTTAGTGTAGCACATTTATCAAGGAAGGTTATAGGCTTTTTATCCCGGGAAAACATAAGATCCCTCCAGAACGCAGGTGAAACCGCGGGGTGGAATCTAGTCATATATAAAGATATCGAAAGAAGATCTTAAACACTATGATTATTATGGTGATCCGAAATTAGTCCTATATGTTTTATAGGCATATTTTTTTGTTTCAAAACCGTTATAAGCGGGGTTCACATGCATAAAAGTGTAATAATATCAATCGAATTACAGTTTTTGTCTAGTCATCATTCAACATTCCATTTACATGAATCCGCAAAATACTAAAGTGGCTCGTCGAAATTGCGGTCACAGATTCACAATAAAATAAGGAGTGTTGCGAGTGAATTCACAAGCGTTTCTTTGTGGAGGTGTTCGGTTGAATTCCGGTCGTCGCCGCAATAGAATAACAATAGGGGACGAGCCTTCGCGCTCCAGAAATTGTCTTTCTAAAGGAATTAGGTGGGGTCGCCCAAGGAACGCTTTTAGGACCTTTACTTTACTGTAAATACAATAGTAAGCTATTGATCTTGTAATGTCTTTAATTTGCATTCTTTTACTTTGAGCGGTTTGTTCTTCGTTTATTTGAAAGTCTATTTTGGGAAAGAATATTATTGTTATTGACTCTATTAGCAAATTGCTTTTGCGTAAAGACAATTTTTGTGATCCGTTGTTGATGGAATATTATGGTTATAAGTAAAGGTTTAATTAAATGTTACTAAAATGGCTGCTATAAAATTGCAAAGTTCTTTTGAAATTAAAAAAATACAACTCATATTTTCTGTGTCTTTGACAACTTTTTGTCGTGAAAAGTTACAGCTGTACGTTGCGCACAATGGAACTCTGGAACATGCTAAATTAAACAAAGAGTATTGCTTTGAGCGTTAAAAAGTTCTTTGCTATATTTTTTATTAGCCTACAAACGCTACATACGTCGTTTTGACTTCCCTTTCCCTAATTATAACTTGGGGTAGCTCCTCTGAAGATGTTTTGCAGTGATTTCAGACGAGAATTCTTAATTTCGTTTTTCTTTGAAGTTCCATTTAGAAAACAGAAACAATATTTTTATTCTCTTTTAAGAACGGTATTTTTTTTATACAACTTTGTCGGCATACAAGCATACGGCCCCCCTGATGGTAAGCGGTTACCGTAGCCTATGAACGCTTGCAGCACCATGGGTATCACTCGCGCGTTGCCGACCCTTCCCTCCTCCCCGATGAGCTCTGGCGACCTTACTCACGCGCAGGAACATAACTATAAGTTGTTTGGCTGCGGTATTCTGTAAGGTGGAGGTACTTTCCCAGTCAAGCAGCTCTTTGAGCGACATATCGCTATGCTCTACCCCTCTTAAATTATTACCTCTCTTAAATTTGGTATATTTAAAAATGGATTCATTTAAAGAAAAATAATATAAGACAGAGATAGAATAACAATGTATTATGCGTTTATCTAAGAACCTAATCATACTAAAAACTTTATCAGAGCTTGTTGATTTCAGTTTTTTATACACAGATATTTTTTTGTAATTATCATTATCATGGCAACTTTTTTAGTTTTATATATTCAAATATACTACAAATGCATATAATATATGATATGATATAAATGATATATAATAATCTTAAAGCACATTCCGGTAACCGTAGCGGAAGAATAAACAACCATCCTGTATACACAGATAAAGAGGCTCAAGTACACTTGCGGGCAAGAAAAATAGGATAATAACGTGGCGGGCAGAAGGGCACTTAGAGTCGTTACTCCGTGAGTAGCATCGCAGAGCACCTCATTTTAGATGGTTACTACTTTAAGCTGGCATTCCACAAGCTAAGAGAAGATAGAGAAAAAATGTAGCATGCTGTTTGCATCATATTTTATAGAAAACGTGTCGTTTATTTGATTTAGTTTTATTTATTGACATAGGATGCCACAGTAAAACAAACCCATATGTCTCTCAGCCTTGTGATATCTTCTATAAAATTACTAGATGCCCAGTGAACTTCGTTTTTGGCTGTTTTTTTGGGTTTTTTTAATTTTATTTTTTTCTAAGACAACCCAGTATTGAGAAGAACAAAATAAAAATTAAAATCAGTCGCGCCATTTTCGAGTTTTTGCGGGACTAACGCATGGCTTGATATTATTTATATAAATAGATGTACCTATCAATACTATACATGGTTGTTTAATTTACCATTAGTTCAATTCAGTGTCATATGTAAATTTGTAGAATTGAGTTTACGCTATGTTATTTTCTGTCAAAATTGCTTAAAGGTAGAGATCACTTTTAGTGATAAAGTTAACGTTTTCTTTTACTACTAAAATCATTATGTGGTAAAACAATAAAGTGTTATCTATTTATCTATCTAATACCGTATTAGGTGCTCTTTTTGTATGTAAAAAGTAATTATAAACGACCACTCTATCTTCGGAAGGTATTTTGTATTTTTATGTTTACTATTTTAAGATATGTATATTCTTAATTCTTCAGCAGCCTGCTTGCAAGAGTAGAAGAACACAACATAATTATACAGTTTCCATTGAATTTAAACGAATCGTAATAAAAACTTCAAATGAATAAACAAATCTTTTACCATTCGCTAATCTCATCCTAGCCAGTGGAAAGCCACCTTTATACCTAGTTGGAAGTCGACTTCTCAGTTTTTTTGCCCTCACATTTAGTTATTTGATCTCGAATACTTTCTGTACGCCTTTTAATGGAGTTATCCTGACGAGGAATGGTCCCCTTGAGAATTTACAATGACCGATGAATTTTCTACTTTACATTTTTGTTAATTTTAAAATTTACAATGGAATTTTAAAGGAAGATTCAGCGACATTGTTCGCGACGACTGTGAAATAATTGTGGTAATAAAATTAAACAATACGGATGATAAAGCTACCCAGCGATGACGTAATTTATGTCAAAGACTTTATGATCCAAGATATTTCAAAATATTTTCGTCTATGTTTATATTTAGATTGATATAATCCATGATGGCGATGATTATGATTATGACAGATGTAAATCCGTCATTGGTTTGAATGATCCTCCGAGGAGGTTTTGGTACAAAAACTGTTGTAATGAAACAATAATAAGATATCATAGTAAGTTGACGGGCCAGTTGGCGTGGAAGGTAAGATGCTCTATCTGTCACGCCGCAGATCGTGGGTTCTAACTGACCTTTGTATGCATGAACATGTCCGGTTGTCTTGAGTATGGGTGTAATTATCTATATAAGTATAAAGTTACAAAAGAAAATTAGTATATTATGTCAATTATCTGGCTTCTATAGCACAAGCTCTGCTTAGTTTGGGGTCAGATGAGCGTGTGAGAGGAATAATATCGCAAGTTTTTTTATAATAACAATATACCATAGTAAGTTGCTAGCAATTTAGAAGTCAGCATTCAACTAAGAAGAACCGGCAATAACTCAGCAAGTATTCAAAGCAAACTCAGAAAATATAATTTTATGTTTAGATATATTGGGTACATATTTTTTTTATTTTTTTTTTACTTTGTACAGGCTTGTGTTTCACCACAATCTCACCGTGGTAAATGTGATGATGTAGTCGAAGGTGGTAAGCACTTTCTTATGTAGTTTTTTCCTATAGGTATGCTAATAGACGCTTGTGTCCGTTTGACTCTAACACCTCTTAATGAAAGTATAAATATATTATTTTTACATGAAAAATTAAAAAAAAAAAACTGGAATTCTTCCTCACACACGGCCATCTGACCCCAAACTAAGCAGAGCTTGTACTATGGGAGCCAGATAACTGATATACTAAATATACTACTTTTCTTTTGTAAATACATACAAATATATAGATAATTACACCCAGACACAGGACAAACAGACATGTTCATGCACACAAATGTTTGTCCTGAGTGGGAATCGAACCCACGACCTGCAGCGTGATAGATAGGGTATCTTACCGACCACGCCAACCAACTCGTCAATAATAATAATACCAATAAATTATATAATCATTTTACCATATGTTGGAGAAATAAAATAATTTATGTATTTACTTATATCCATGTACAACTCCTCTTATATACAACTACGTACATACATTAAATAGATTCTGTCAAAAGCAGTAATGAGTTAATTTCCTTTCTGGAGACCTATTTGAATATATTTATTAAGGGCTGTAGTTTGAACCACTTTCCCGTGGGATGTTATATTTTTCCGGGATAAAAAGTATTAGTTAATCCAGAAAATACTGTATCTGGGTGCGAAATATCATCCATTACATCGTTTCGGATCAGCGTGTAAACAAACATATATACACACAAAAAGTCTCATTAATTATTGAATCCCATAATATTAGTAGGAAATAGGATATATATTTTTTATGTCAGAATTTTGGCAAGCAAGCAGGTGGTCCACCTGATGGTAAGTGGCTACCGTCGCTTATGGACATTGAAATACCAGTGGGATAGCTAATGTGTTTCCGACCTTTATAAAGCCGGCATATAGCTCTATATAGAAGGCATTTGGCTCTCATGTGCAGCTGCCGGAACACACCAATAGGCGCTTGGCGACACGTTTTCAACATGAGGGTGGTAGCCAGCCAGGCGACTACTATAAAGCACCCTACCACGTGCAAAAAGTAAAGTGGATTATTAAAAAGTGAGATAGGATAACTTTAAAATAATTAAACTATATTAGGCTTTTCTTTCTTCTTTCCTTATTCTTGATCGTAGCCTCGTTTTTATTTACCAAATTGGTGGTAACTTCAGTAGTTTCGACGTTCATAAGTGTCCTTCTGGGGCCTAAACTGAATAAATGGCTTTGACTTTGACTTTGACATTGAACGTAGAGGCCATTATTCTTGTTTATTTAACTACTTCAGTACGATTACCATTAATTTGCTATTCGAAAAATAGACTACGTAATCGCTACGAAAATGCTACAAAATTGCTACGAGCATGCTACGAGATTGCTACGAACCCACTTATTGGCAAACCACCTAGATATTAGCAATTCCAGGGTGACTGCCAGTGTGTGTGTGTTGCCGGCCTTTACAAAGCCTAGTAGGCAACTGGCTCTCAAGTGTAACTGCCGCAACATACCTGTAGGTGCCAGTCGGGCCAGAACTATTATCTAGTGATGATACAGCCGATAATGATAAGTATGAAACGAAAGTGCGACTGTCGGAACAGTATGTACCTACCTAACTAGTATTACTAGAATTATTTTGTTAATAATCCCTACTTCTATTAAAATGAACAAGAACTTTTTAAATTTAGAATATTTCAATAACAAAAAGTTCTATGAACAATGTTTGAAGATATTATAACAAATTAATGAATAAATTACTGGAACTGTTTGCTTTAACTTCTCAACCGCAAATTACAATCTTAAGTTGAAAGTGTTTGAGTTGAGAATGTATAAACATTTCACAATTTAATTATCAATCTCATGTTTGTAGGTTCTTCCATAATGGCGGAAATTGAAACAACTTCGCGGTTTGGAACTACATAGTTGAGTTACCGGCCATTCATTAGATTGGACATTTTGAGTAATTACTAATTTGTTTGGTAGTCAAATGATACATGACGTTATGACATAAACACTGTAAAATCTATACATATAATAAGTGTGTAGAAAAGTCGTGTCTGTAATTGCAAAAAACATGCGAAAAATAAGTGGGGGGGATTAATAAATTGAGTGATACTGTATACATTTATTTTTTAAAATTGTTGTCTGTTTTGTATGTCTGTATGTCCGCTTATAACTCAAGATCTACTCAAAGGTTTTCTATGAAATTTGGTGTATAGGTAGATTACAATCCTAGTCAACATTTAAAGTACTTTTTATTCAACTACAACAACAAAATGAAGGGTACTGTTGTTTATAGTTTTTAAGTTCTTGAATGTTTCATCACGCTATTTTCTCCATAGTGCCGCATGTGATTCATGGATTTATATATATATTAATTGTAACAAGATTATCATATAAATATGTAGTTTTAGTAATTTTCAAGAGACGGCGCTTACCACTTTTTGAACGAACTATGGTTTCGTTCTCACGGTTGCATAAACTACCCGTCAATTTATGTTTTTTTTTTAAATAGATAGAGATAGAAGATATTAATTTGATTAAGACAGGATATATTTTTATTCTGTTACTAGCTATTCCCCGCAGTTTCACCCGAATTCTCGAGATAAAAAGTAGTCTATAACGTTTCTCAAGATGTGGCCATCAAATGCAAAAAGAATTTCTCAAATCCGACTAGTAGTTCCAAAGATTAGTGCCTTCAAACAAACAAAAAACTCTTCTACTTTATTACATTAGTATAGATGTACATCCCTAATCCCATAAGATTTAAATAATTATTTAAACTCAAACTATTTAATTTACGTCACACGTGAAACCTTCACTTTATTTAAACCGTAATGACCCAAATAATTTTAAACGACCAAAACAAACACGTGACGCTAACTCATAAACCCCTCCACTGAACAATTTCATTTCACTAACGGGTCGTTTTGCAAAATGTCTTATTTAACAAAGTGACAATGAGGCTATACATTGTCATAATAGCTAGGAATGTTGGTGATTTCCCCGGGGTCCCCGGGGCCCCGAGGTCGGGGAGCGTTCAGTTTTCGAGTCCCCAGTTCAAATGCAAATTCTACTTTTCGTGTTGGTAATCACTAATTTTGTACGCTGCAATTAGGGTTGCTACTTTAAGGTTTTTGAATCGATTTCAACAAATCACAAGAACACAATATGTACATTTAGTAAAGGATTAATATCGATTGTATCCTAATATAATCATTTTTTTATGTTTGGGACTCAATCATGGCTGAATAGCTTTTGATAAATCTTGGCACTTATATAAATACCCTGGAATAACCAATACAGCACTTTTTATACCGGTAAAACATAAGATTCCTCGGGAACGCGGGTGAAACCGCGGGGCGAAAGCTAGTCCAATATTTATATGTTGCTTTTATATATATAATTCTATATTCCAAATATGAAGGTTAACTTCTATATTTGTGTGTATGTTTCTTGCTTAATAACATTGTAATGACTGTACTGATTAATATAAAACATAGGACGTGGATAGATCAAAACCTGGTACATCGATTATTACCTGAAACAAATAAGAACATTAATTAGTAATGGAATACATATAATTTTATTTTTTCTATTGAATAAAGGTCTAGCCTCGGGATAAAATGTTCAAAGAACAATGTTGTTGTGATAACCCTAGCGTATTGTGCCCCGGCCTCGCCCGCGGGCAGGTGGCTGATTTATTCTTGTTTTGTCCTCTTTCGCGATGGGTCAGTTTGACTTATAGTGATGTGCCTCGAGGGATGTATTACAGTTTTGTTGGTAAAATTGTATTGAATACTTGAGAGATACAAAATTAATGACGTTTTGTGAGTAGATGCGTCATAAACCAACATCATTGCACTATGAAATAGAGCATTTTAATTTTTTATTTGTTAGACCACAATCTCACTATGGTAATTACTGTGGGCAAAAACACACAAAATCTAAAAAGTATTAGCTCTTGAGGGTGGTAGCTAGCCAGGTGGGTACCTACTACAAAGGATTCGAACCCACACATCTTAACTGCTGCATCCAACTACCACTGAGTGAACTACGTCCCACGGTTTCACCCGCGTTCCCGAGGGTTCTTATGTTTCTCTGGGATAAAAAGTAGCCTATGTGCTATTCCAAACTATAATCTATCTCTGTGCCAAATATCATCCAAATCCGTTCACCCGTTCTGCCGTGATTGAGTTACAAACATCCATCCATCCATCCATCCATCGAAACATTCGCATTTTTCACGCATAAACCGCTGAACCGATCGCGATGAAATTTGGTATGAAGATAGCCTGTGTTACGGAGACGAACATAGGCTACTTTTTATCTCGGGAAAACATAAGATCCCTGGCGAGCGTGGGTGAAACCGCGGGGCGAAACTAGTATTATATATGCGAAAGTTTGTGAGTATGGATGGATGGATGGATTTTTGTTACTCTTTCACGCAAAAACTACTGAACGGATTTGGATGAAATTTGGCAGAGAGATAGATTATAGTCTGGAATAGCACATAGGCTTTTTATCCCGAGAAAACATAAGATCCCACGGAAACGCGGGTGAAACCGCGGGGCGAAATCTAGTAATATTATATAAGTTGGAAAGTAGGATTGTAAATGACTTCAAAATAAAATTTTGTTGATATTAAAATAATAGCAGATAGAATGCAGGAGCTGGATGTCGAGTGAGTCTAACAATACAGCTCTCTTCACTCACTGAACGCTCATCACCAATTTTGTTTATTCAAATTGAAACGCGAACAGCGTAGAGTAGATTCAAAAGTTGTCTGACATGTCCTGTTCATCTCGTATGTATATATTGTGATGATTGTATACTAGTTAGGCATATGAATACTAGCTTTCATCCGGCGGTTTTACCCGTGTTCCCGGGATAAAAAAAGACGATGCCCTTCTCCATACTATAGGCTATCTACGTACCAAATTTTAGATATAGATTTTTTGCCTTTTTTTAAACCACTAAGGTGACAAACAAGCATAGGCCGCCTGATGGTAACCTGTTACCGTAGACTATTAACGTTTGTAGTACGAGGGGTTTTACTTGCAAGTTGTCAACCGTAAATCTATCTATAAGCCTACCGAATAAACATATCATATGTTTATCTCTAATTTCGATAACGAGAATCAGGGCAGGGTCGCGTGATGTACGAGTATGTAAATAATGACTATTTGTGGATTGGTGGGCGATTGAATAAATTGACCGGATTTAAATCTACCATAATACATTTGCTTTTGTTCATTTGTATAGTAAAGTTTGAATACATAATTTAATATTTGTTTGTGAAAGAGTTATAACATTGCTAGTTTCTGCCCCGTGGTTTTACCCAAGTTCTCGAGGGATCTTATGTTTTCCCGGGATAAAAAGTAGCCTAAGTAACTAGACACACTCGCCTCTTCCAAACACAACTTTCCCGAACGAATTATGGTAGTAACTGTTTAGCTAACAGGATACATAAAACTTTTAATAAGAAGTTTAATGGCATAGACATTTTTAACACTACCGGCTACAGTTTTAAAAAAGAAGTAACCAAAATTTTGAACTCTGGCTTGAATTAGTTGTTTTTGATAATATAATATATATACCTATATTTATTTATAAACGTCTATAAATAACAATTGATTCTCACACAACACATAACACTCGCGCACCCTCACATACTCACACATACACACACATGCACACACACACGCACACACACACTATTACTACTAACTGCTCCTATTTTTATCTCGTAATTACATTATTTTATTAAAACATAGATTAGCACGTACTGCAAAGGAGTAGCTACCTCACTAAACCAATCTCATACTTATAAAATAGTATTTAAAAATTGTAAATCCGTTATTGGCTGTAAATATTGTTTATATAAGTATATACCTAAGTTTAAACTTGTAAGAGCTGTGGATTTTGTAATAAAAATAAATAAATAAATAAATAAATAAAGTGCTATTCTAGACTATAATATATCTCTGTGTTAAATTTCATCCAGACCCGCTCAGCCGTTCTGGCGTGATTGAGTAACAAACATCCATCCATCCATACATTTATAATATTAGTAGGATAGTAGGATGTAAGATCTATTTCAAACTGCTATAGTAATATTTTTTTATGTGTCCAGGTTGACTACTACTCATCGTGTATTAGACTTCTATAGTGATAGGGGAATTGTCAATATTTGTCGTTTTTGTGTGCTATTTTGTTGCCTTTTTTGGTAATTTCCTTTTTAAAAATGCTATTTTGCTATTAAAAACTGAGGTTAGTCTATGAAGAATGCAAGTACCTACTATAATGCGTCTAGGTAATCATGTTTTATATTGATTGAAGTAAGGTATTTCCTTAAAAATAAATTTGTAAAAGAGTATCAATAAGTGTAAGAGCTGTAAAAGGCACACAAAGACCGCGAACAAAAATCTCAATTTAATTAATCAGGGGTCGTATTTTTAACTTCTTAAGTTAACATTATTCAAAGTCTTATAAAAACATGCGGAACCCACGAAACATTAATTGGAAGTTGAATTTTATAACGAACGGAATTGGAATTCTTAATTGTAATTAACGTCCAAATTGTAGGCCTTCGCACTAATAAAGCATCTGTCCTAATTGATTTCGCAATAAATTTCTCTAAATCGATGTAATTTCTCTCTTTATTCTATCAGATAACATCCAGCTTTACTTGATCTACTTCCCCTCCTTTATGTATCACAAATGTATGTAACGAGGGGAAGTTTTACAAATGTCATAGGTCAATGTTAAATAGTTGAGGATGCAAATTTGACGCCCAACGAGTGACTAAAGCACAAGTTTGATTGTGTTTGACAGCCATTGTTCGTTGGTTCCGTATCTGGCTGATAGAGGGGGGTTTTGACTAAAACTGTGATAAATTAACAGAAAATACCTAATAAAAAAAATATAGTTATCTAACTAATTCTTTTCTGATTTTATGGTGAAAATATTGTCAGACCTATAACCAAATGGTATTTTTTTGTAGTTTATTTATTATAAATGTGATATTGTAACAACGTAGAAAATTCGAGCCCTTTCAATGTCTAGAATTTTCTGAGTACTAACCTGGACCTTGGGCTCATTCGAATCATTCCACATATAGCATTGTTCCTTTTTATCCCTTTTCCGGCGTTATTTTAAACGTATTTACAGGATTTCAATTTCATTGTAATATTGTCACAATTAAATTGTTTGTTTTGATTTCGCTGGCGGATCGATCACTGACGTCCTGTCACTTTGACATTTCCAGTGACGTTCCATCGCTCCGCCCGCGTTAAATCACAATTTTGGCTAGGTAGTCGACTTGGATTGGCCGTTTGTTGGGTTGTTTTTGAGAAGAGAGTGAACGGTTTTCGGGAATCTGTGGAGAAGTCATGCCTCATCTCTAGATGACGGTCATGACTCCTTCATTTCGATTTCCGACATCGCCGGGCTAGCCTCGGTGACAACCCGGGTCTAACCATAAGTATTTTATGGTGAGTAATCAAGCATTTGGGAATTCTAAATTCATTGTTGTTTTGTGATTGAACGTAGGTTTTAACGATTTGGTTATTTTTTACAGTTTTGTGTGGACTTACGGCCGGCGCGTGTCTAGGACATTAATCCAGACACGCCACGCTTCCTTTTCAATCCTATCTTAGTAAGTATTACTTGAATACGCCTATCGCGTAATCACGGCTTGCGTCACGTCGTTTAGGGTTCGCTCTGCCCAATCCTAAATTGTGGCAGAGTATTTTATCAATAATTTTGTTAGGACGCTGTTTGACCGACCACATGGCCGGCATCTGGGGCTGATGTCCGCCATTTTGTGTGTTCGGGCCGTGTATTGCCATCGACTAATACCAACAATATTGGTACAATTTCAGGAGGAGTCCGGTGGGGGCCATTTTGACTCTAAAGTCCTGTGGGGGCCATTCAGACCCGGTAGTCCTGCAGGGGCCTTTTTAGATTTCGAGTCCTGCGGAGCCTCTTAGACCTCGTAGTTTTCATCGCAGATTGCTGATGCGGTACCTTTAACAACAACTTACGTTTCTATAATTTTAAATACGGACTGACAGCCGTTCACTGTCAGAGGCGCTCAATTTTCTTTCACTTAAACCATACCAATTTAACCAACTCAACCTTACCCCAGAACCCACGCGCTGAGTCTAGCTGGCTCATTTTTATTTCATTTTGCCTTCAGCAAAATATTACAACATATATGTAATTTCTTCTTCTGTAACGGGGTTATTTTCTTATAACATTTAGTAAAAAAAAAATTGTGTACCGGGAAGATTAATTTTATTTCTAAGCTTTTCCCTGGATTGTAACAGCACGCTGATATAAAGAAAGCAGAATATGCAGAATTCTCTAATAGGGAAGATGACTGTATTCAAAATAAATGATCGAACACTAACCAACGTATGAAACATCTAAAAAAGGGGGAGCCACGATTATTTTAAGAAATTTATCCTTTTTATGTTTTTTAATGGCCAATCTAACTATAAAAAGTAAAGTAAGTAGATGCTATATAATTATGACGTCACAAGTATGTATTTAATAAAAAAAACCATATAAACCTATCGTTTTGACACTTCATAAAAAGTAGATCCATTTATTTGTATATAATATTCGAGGAGATAATAATATAGTTTCATTTCATTTCAAAGGCACGTGAATTAATCTGCATTTGGGATTATTAGACCAGTGCTATATCGCAGCGATTAGGACATAGTTATAAATATGAATTGTAAATTGATTCAGTTTTGGTGAAGAAATCTTTCAGATTTTAATGAACAGGCTATAGGCCTCTCCTCATCGGTTATTAGGAGAATGTATGACGTTCAAATATCAATTATTTTTTAACTTCCACTACTGTGTCTTCTATATGTAAACCTATAGGATATCACAGTACTCTTTAAAAACTAACAAAACAGAACTCAAAACAACTGTAACAACCTGATTTATCAAATAAACACAATATACATTTGCCTTAACAAGAACCTTTGCATACAAACAACATAATATATTAAACAATCTAAAATTGCTTCGTACTCGAGTGCCCCGCGCCCGCGCCCGCGTGCGGAACATCCCGCGCGCCAACAAGCGCTCTGCACGGATTTGTTCTTGTATTAATTAAAACGTTAAATCGCTTGTTATTTGGATTACACTCGCTGGACTGTGCCATCGATATACACAAGTAATAGATACACACAAAGTACATGTGACAATATAAACTTTTATTTTAATTTAGGTATGTAATCCAACAGCGAATACAGAATATTATTTAAAAGAATATAATCTTATTAAAGAGAAGTTAGTATGAGGTGTGTATGTGTATGGGGAAGGGATTATATGTGTGTGTAATGTATGACATTTAGCCGCAGTAACATGGTTTTTTATTATTTTATGTCAGAAGGGTGACAAGCAGACAGACGTTTCTTTAAAGAAAGTGGCTACTGTTGCATATGGACATTAGCAATAGTGTCAACCGCCTGCCAGGAGGGAACTACAATATTGAGCCGTTTAGATGACATAATACCGATGGAGGATTTGAATTTGAAATTGGGAGATTTCATGATGTTACAAGTTCGAATTTCGCCCCGTATTGTAGGTCTTTAGTCATGAATACATCCTAGACTCATGCATGGTAGAGACTAGCATTATTAACAAACAAGTCTTTTTATCAAACTCTTTTTTTATGTAAAGATACTTCATTTCCTCTCACACTGTGCGCCCATCTAGTCTATTTTACATCGATGGTCTTATCCAATTGTTTGTTTTAATATTTTGATACATTTTAATGATAATTATACAGCGTGAATATCTCTTTGCTGCATTATTTATTTAGGACTCGCAGGTGTTCTTGCATGAAGAATAATTTTTAAAGGTTTATTTTTGTTTGGGAGCGCAATATTTTCGCATGATGTTGACAATATTTTAGACTTTGCAGTTATATCAATTTTAATGATAAAAAGACTGACTGCCTATTGTTTTGTACACTGTTACAACGCTATATGAAGGCGATAATCATCAGTTAGGATCATAACAAAAGTGCAGTACAGTGGTAAGGTACAGTCAGCAACATAAATAGCTGAACAGATACAAATTTACAAAGATCTTGTAAACCATAAGTATCCTTAATATAGAAAAATAAAGTAAAGTGGTGTTTTAAAAAAGTATGTCTTCAAAAACCTACATACTGCAAATGTATACATCACGGATAGTTTTAGTTTACACATGTTTTGTAAATTTGTATCTGTTCAGCTACTTATGTTGCTGACCGTACTCGCATTTCATAGTATTATATAGGTTGGCTACAACCCTCAAGTTGAAAATTCGTAATCTAGCACTTATCGGTGTTTCAGTAGCCGCTTTTCTGTCAGATCCTTTGAAAGTTTTGTGTTAACTTACCACATTTGGCAACATATCATGGTGCAATTGTGGTTAAGACAAACAATGTGAAAAAAATCTGTGTTCAATATAAATTGAGGCGTCACACGCCAAACCTTATATCTCTTTATTTTTATAATCTTAGAGACTCATGAATAATTCAGGATATTTCAGTGAAAAAAAGTCTGAAAGTTCCAAGTCAAGGGTTCTTCATGAAATAAAGTGGAGTTGGGTGAAGTAACTGAGGTTTACGAACAAGCCCAACTCCGGGGACGTATGAAATATTCATGGAGGTCGTTAGTCAAGTTTTTTTTTTGTCAAAGCAGTTGACAAAGGGAAATATAAACAGGGGGAGCTTCGGATGAACGTGTGTCATGTGATAATATATAATAGATAACGCAGTTGAGAAATAAACTCAATAAAAGAATGACAGTTCCACACAATGCTACGTCAGCGTTATAATTGCGCATATTATTGTAAAGATATAAGTTATTTTAAGATGATAATGTGCCCAAAAATGTAAAAGCTTGTGTTTGCTTTCGACGATATTTTTCTTCAGTTCTCAGAGTGTTTGTCTGTCAATCACAACATTTACAACCTACAGCTCCCTATTCCTCTCACGATAATTCCTCTAGATATTCATCAAGTCTAGATATTCTTAGATAGAATGATTCCTACGCATCCATTTGTTATAATAATAACAAACTACCATCCGGGGATAAGGGAAAAGTATCCTGTATGTTAATCCAGAACATATTCTGTGTGCCTTTCATCTGAGACTAAGAGAGGTAGAGCATAGCGATATGTCGCTCAAAGAGCAGCTCGACTAGGGAAGTAGCTCCACCTTACAGAATACCGCAGCCAAATAACTTATAGTTGTGTTCCTGCGCGTGAGTAAGGTCGCCAGAGCTCATCGGGGAGGGGGAAGGGTCGGCAACGCGCGAGTAATACCCCTGGTGTTGCAAGCGTTCATAGGCTACGGTAACCGCTTACCATCAGGCGGGCCGTATGCTTCAAAGTCAAAGTCAAAGTCAAAGCCATTTATTCAGTTTAGGCCCTAAGAGGGCACTTATGAACGTCGAAACTACTGAAGTTACCACCGATTCGGAAGTCGCCTTCAACTGAGAAGAACCGGCAAGAAACTCAGCAAGGTTACATTTTTTATATATTTTGTTTTTTTTTTTTTGGACAATCTGACAATGTTGGCTTTTTTTCCATTAAATTTTTAACAATTTTTAAAGAAATATAATACACATAAACACAAAAGATGAAAAAAAAAACAACAAGAAAAATAAATAAAAAATAATAACCTGAACAAGTTCAAATATATAAAAAAAAAAAAAAAAATATAGTATCTCTAAAATACTAAGTACTGGCTTCTCTATAAGTATGAACAAGGTGCACTTGTGCAGAGTGCAGCTATTTCCAGACATCTTTATCTTCAATGTAATGAGCTACCTTGTAATAAGCTTTTTCTTTCAAAACTTTCTTAATGTGAGATTTGAATTTGAAATCAGTCATCTTGGTAACTGAGACAGGTAATTTATTATAAAAGCGTACACTACTTCCAAGAAATGACTTTTTAACTTTGGCTAATCTAAAATACGGAACAACTAATTTATCTTTTTGTCTTGTATTGATATTATGTACCTCCATTTTTGATTTAAACAATTCTATATTTTTACGTATGAACATTATATTTTCATATATGTATAGTGAAGGTAAAGTCATAACGTTTATATCTTTAAATAATTCCCTTAACGATTCACGAGGACCCATATTATAAATGGCACGAATTGCTCTTTTTTGTAATATAAATATAGATTCTATATCTGCTGCAGCTCCCCACAGTAAAACGCCATACGATAAAAAACTATGAAAATATGCAAAATAAACTAATTTGGCCGTCTCGACATTCGTCAACTGTCTGATTTTTCTAACAGCAAATGCAGCAGAACTTAATTTACCAGTCAAAGATTCTACATGAGGACCCCATTGTAGTTTATTATCTAATGTGATGCCCAGAAATACAGTTTTATCGACTAATTCCAAACTGCTGCCATCTATTAATATCTGGCTGTCTACTTGCGCTACATTTGGAAGAGAGAATCTTAAACATTTAGTTTTCTTAGAATTTAGTAAAAGATTGTTAACAGCAAACCATTTGGAGACTAGTGACAAAGTATCATTCACTTTAATAAGTTCTTTGTCTTTTCTATCTACTTTGAAAATTAATGAAGTATCGTCAGCAAACAGGACGATATCTGAGAGACCAATTACAACAGAGGGTAAATCATTAATATAAACTAGAAACAGAAAAGGCCCTAGTATCGAACCCTGGGGTACCCCCATTTTGACTAGGGAGCCCTTGGATGTCGTACCACTAATTTCTACTTTTTGTTGGCGATTACTTAAATAAGACAAAACAAGATCATGAGCAGTTCCACGAATACCATAATAGTTAAGCTTCAGGAGCAGAGTACTGTGGTCAACGCAGTCAAAGGCCTTGGATAGATCACAAAAAATACCAATGGCATCCTGCGAATTTTCCCAGGCTTCATAGATGTTTTTCAATAATTTTGCTGCCGCATCTGATGTGGATCTCCCCTTCGTGAAACCGAACTGATGACTATGTAATATCTCATGTTTATTGAAATGACCTAACATTTGATTAAGCAACAGTTTTTCAAAGATTTTGCTAAGTGCTGGGAGTACGGATACTGGTCTATAATCAGAAGGATTATCTTTACAGCCAGATTTAAAAATTGGGACTATTTTACTATACTTCATTAGATCAGGAAAAGTACCCTGATCAATGCATTCATTAAAAATATTCGACAAAATAGGTGCAATTACTGTTATTATCGATTTTAAAATCGTTACCGACAATCCCCATAAATCTTCGGTGCTTTTTAAATTGAGAGTATTAAATAACTTTATAATATCATTAGTAGTAACGTAATTAAATTTAAAACTGGGAAATGATTTACGAATATGTTGCTTAAGTAACGCTCCAGCCTCATCAGGGCACGAGTTGAGACTTTCAGTTGTTTTCCCTGGTATATTACTAAAGAAATTCTCAAAAGCGCTAGCTACTTCTAATTTATCCGATACAATTTCATCATTAATTTTTAACGTTAACTGTTCGTTTTTACATTTTATTTTTCCTGATTCCGTATTTATAACATTCCATACTGCCTTAATTTTATTAGATGCTTTTCCTATTTTGTTACTTAAGTATATAGATTTTGCATGAATACACACTAATTTAAATAATTTGGAAAAATTTCTAACATAGTTATGGAATTTCTCGTCGCAAGTGGATGATCTTAATTGGTAAAGTTCATACATTTTATCCCTACTTTTTCGGATTCCCTTAGTAGCCCAGTCACTAAATTCCAGTTTACTATTTACCTTCACTTTTTTGATAGGACAGGCTTTATTAAAGTCATCGCAAATAGTAGATAATAATTCATCATACAAGACATTGGGCTCATTACTATTATTATATATCTTACTATTGAGTTTATATTCCAAATTTGTGCTAAAATTGTCTAATCTTGCCTTTGTAATAGGTCTAATTTCTTTAATTACCTTAGAAACTTGAAATTTATACGGCAATTCGACAATCTGAGCCATATGATCAGAGCGAACACCACTTATGATTGATTTACCTAATATACTGCTATTACTTATTATATTATCTATGCAAGTAGACGAAGTGGCCGTTGACCGTGTTGGCTCATTAAACAACAAATGTAGGTTAAATGATTGAAACAAAGCAACAAAATTACTTTTTTCAGATGAGTTAGTAAGAATATCAATATTAAAATCGCCGCATAAAACTATTGACTTATTAGAATTAAATAATTTGCGGAGAATATCTTCCAATGTAGAAGAGAACAAAGAAAAATTAGATGCTGGTGGCCTATACACACAAACAATTATATAGCTTTCTAACTCTGCACAAGACACCTCACAAACGCGTTCCACTGAGAGGCTACAAATATCCTTACGTTCTTTGAATTTAATATTATTATTCAAAAGAATAATTGAGCCACCGCCTACTGCGGACACCCTATTGAATACACTGGCAACTACAAAATTTTTGATATTAAAAAGCATGGTTTCTGGTTTAAGCCATGTCTCAGTGAAACATAAAACATCTAATTTGATTTTATCTAATAATAAATCAATATCAAGAATCTTGCCAAAGAAGCGATTAATATTCTGATGCAATAATATAATAGAATTCCTGTGCTTCTCTGTTGTCAAAACTAAATGTTTAAAAAACTATTCACAGTATTAATAGTAGTATTACTATTTAAGACTGTTTCATCCCTTAACCTATTAATATTATATGCTACAAGAGTAGCAATCAATTTCTTGCATTTTTTAGGAATAAAAAATGTATCCTGTGTCAGATGTAAATTACTAACAAACTTGTTAGAATCAAAATAAATAAATTCGTCACTATGACGACATGTCACATTGTACATGAGATTATTCAAACGCCAAATATAATTATTCTCTGTATCAGAGTAGTTAGATGAGTATGGAAAAGCACATAACATAATTTTCATTACTTCTAAATTTATCAAAGAATTAAAACTATTTATTAACTCTTTTTTACTAATATGTAAAGCATGGCCAATTAGAATAATAATTATAGTTTGAATTGCTTGTTTGCCGACAATCCTAACTAATATTATCCTAAATGCGAAAGTGAGTTTGTTTGTTACCTTTTCACGCTTAAACTGCTGAACCGATCGTGATGAAATTTGGTATGCGGATAGCCTATGGTGTAGAAGAATATAGGCTACTTTTTATCCCAGGAAAACATAAGATCCCTGGGAAACGCGGGTGAAACCGCGGGGTGAGATCTAGTCTATCTATACTAATATTATAAAGAGAAAAGGTTTGTATGTTTGTAAGTATGTTTGTAACGAATAAACTCAAAAACTACTGGACCGATTTAAAAAATTCTTTCACCATTAGAAAGCTACATTATCCCTGAGTAGCATGGTTTATATTTTATCCCGAGAACGCGGGTGAAACTGCGCGGAAAAGCTATGTTGTATAAAAAAATAAGACTATTCAGCTAAAAAGCTAAGTGATTACAAACATACATACACACAAGCTTTCGCATTTATAATTAGTAAGATTAAGTTATTCATATGTCATAGCCCTGACTATATTTCAATACTAATCGGATCAGATTAACTAAGCTCAAATACCTAAGTAGCTTATCAGAAACAATGAAGCTCAATTTCAGACCTATTACAGATCTTAATTACGACGTCAGAACGTACTATTCATCATTATCTACGAAACTAATCCGTCTTCAGTGATACTCTGTTACACGCTTCGTCACACAAGCCTGTTAACCATGTAATTTGCAATTATTGAGTAATTATTATGCACAGTGTTGAAGTGAAGTCTGAGCTTGACTCTGACAATGAGCTTGAGCTTTTAACGAAGGAAAAGTAAAGTGAAACTTTGTAGTACCCACCTGGCTGTATACAGTCATGTTGAAAATTTATCATCAAACACCTACCAGTATATTGCAGCAGCTGCATTTAAAAGCCTTCTAGGCTTTATATGAGTGCCACTTTTTGCCACATTATTACTATATATTACTTTATATTCTTACAGAGATCGCCTTAAATTTATTGACATTAAACAATAAATCTTGTAACGTTTATCCTAAATTACATAAAACTTACATTAAATGATCAAAGTGAATCAACTAGCAACCGGTTGCTTTTACACAATCACCCTCTCCTAGCCGGCTCGCCCGGAAGAGATTACATTTTAACGCACCGTTAGCCGCGCCGGAGGAGTGACGGCCCAGACAGGCATTACACGGTGTAATTAGATAGCGAACAGTTTCCAATCTATACCCTTGTTACGTCTCTTGTAATACTATAGTTGTTAAATGGTTGTAGAACAGTAAAGGAAGATGTGAAAAACGGAAGACGACTTGGAGGATTTCGTTTTTGAATTGTACTTGTCTGGGATTTTTTGTGCTACATCTTCGGATATGTCATAGATTTTACTTATTATGTTATCAATATTATAGCTGAGTTTCTTGCCGGAGTCTTCTCAGTCCAAGTGTATTCCGAACCGGTGGTAGAATCAATTGTAACATTCATATGTGCCTTATTAGCGCCTAAACTGAATAAATGATTTTGTTTTTTTTTGAATTTTGATAATTTTCCTTCCAATGGCAGCCATTTTGATTTTCGATCCCTTAATTAAGCAAATTTTTTTTCTCTATATATTTGGATTTAGTATTGGAGACACCAAAATAAAATAATTTGCATTTGTAATTGTCTTTTAATAGGTGAGAAAGAACAAATTTAATGGCAAAAATTAAGAACACGTATCATTATGTCAACAACCTATCAAAATAATAATATTTTTAATTTAAATGCACCAATTATAAATGATAACCAGTTTATATTATAATTAAATTAATGGAATAAAAATAATAGGCGTTTTTGATATGATTAGTAGGTAAATTAAAACTGCATTTTTAAATGTTGAGTCCAAATAATTATACAATTACTTTTGAAACAGTTTTGTATTTCATAATTTGTTTAAATAATACATGGTAAATAAGAATATGATAAAAAAATGAATAATGAGTTATACCTAAAAAGAAAATCAATTTAAGTGTACTTAAGAAGTGAAAGAAAATAAAAGCGTTTATCATGTTTTCAGGATGTCTCAAAAATGCCATGAAGAGTATTACTAGGAAAAACATAGCATATTTATTATTAAAATGTTTGCCCAAAACTTTTCCAAAAATAATTGCCTGCACGGCTAACATGTAGATACGCCACGAAACAATTATGTAGACTCGTTTTTATCTCAGTTTGTCAGAGACAAACGATAAGGACAATTGCTTGTCTGTCATGTGCGAGATTGTTGTTGCGTATATGTTAGCCCTACAGGCCACACATAACCTGTATACAAATTAATAAAAATATTATGTAGTATATCCCTAAGGAAACACTTTTATCAGTTAGCTGTCTTACATAGTTCAAGCTCTGTTGAATTCGGGATCAGATGGCTGTGTATTAAAAATTATTAATTATTTTCACCCCTGTTTTACTCCTTAAAAAAGTAGAATTCTTCCCTTCCTTATGTTCTCACATAAGGAAGGGATTTGTGTGCAAAATTTCATTTTTCCAGACCCAGCAGTTTGTGCTGAGCGTTGATCTATCAGTTAGTCAGTTAGTTACTCCTTTTATATATACAAAAAATGTGCCAGGATATTTATTTATAACGACTCTAACTGTTTCTATGTAACCACTCCATCATCAACTTCAAAGCCAATCCAGTCTCACTTACACTTTACAAACTTTGTTTTTACAACTGAAAATGTGGCACGATTCTAACAAAGACCCGCACAAACAATGCTCCATTTGGGGAAGTGAAGTCGTAGGCTACGCTGGTGTAGGCCGGCTGTAATTTATTGCGAACGGACTTTTTAATAAAAGTCCGCAAATGCACGCCAACTTTGGAACCTAATCGATTGTTACGGATCCTTTATTAAATTTCGGTGCTATAAAAACATTCCGTGTTTGCCTGTTAAGCGGTTGTTCTAACTTTCCGTTTGTATTTTTTTTAACATTTTAACGTCTGTAACATTTTATACATGACGTCATGTAGTTGAAACCATACCGTGAGACTAATAGAATTGCATGAAATTCATGTCCCATCAGTTCTGCTGCAATTCTATCGGTTGATGATCGGACTATCGTGTATTGTTTTTTGAAGTAGACGCTCTGTTAGTATTATATGAAGCAAAATAATAATATATGCGATGATAATCAATCATGATGGCTCAAGATAGCTCAGACCGCACGTCGGTACTTAAAGATTATAAACGTGAATCTTTGTATTAGTGCATATTTATAACACTGTCATGCCCTATTTGCTGAAATGATTTAGATGAAAAATACATAAATAGATAGCAGGTAGTTAAAAGATAGGATACTTTTATATAATATAGATAGGATTTAAACTTATGACATCTATTTGTTTTATCGCTTTTAGTAAATTTGTATGTCAATTTGATTGAATGTAACCCATTCAACAGAGTGAGTTGCTTCGTGGTTAAGTTGCCTATATTTAACTAAATTAATTAATCACTTTGTTAATGCTCTGATTTAGCTTTAAATGGGTTATATGGGGGTTATATACCACAGAATAAGTCATTATTGTAGTATGTACTTCAGTTATAGGTATAGATAATAGTAAGTGCTAGCTGTTCCCCACGGTTTCACCCGCATGCCCGGTATTATATGTTTTAACAGTTATTTTGCTATTCGGGATGGAGACAAATCCAACAAACGAAAGAACATAAAAGTCGGTCCAGCCGTTTTTGAGTTATAAATAGTGTAACTAACCCCACTTTATTTAATGTATATAGACTAGCATATCTATCCGAGATAAAAAGTAGCCTATGTGTTAATTAAGGATTTCAACTATCTCCATACCAAATTTAATTAAAATTGATCCAGCCGTTTGAGCGTGAAGAAGTAACAAACATACTCACAAACTTTCGCCTTTAAAATATTAAGTGTGATTGTGTGTGAAATAACTAGTTTTCGCACCGCGGTTTCACCCGCATTCCCCAAGGATCTTTTGTTTTTCCGGGATAAAAAGTAGCCTATGCCTCCCTCCATATCATAGGCTATTTGTGTACCAAATTTCATTGCGATCGGTTCAGCGGTTTATGCGTCAAAAGGTACACGGGTGGAACCGCGCGGGGACAGCAAGTAATTCTTTGTGCAAAAATATAGTTACAAATTCAAGACTAGTTTCTCTTAAGTTTGAAGACAATCTTAAGGTAATGAATGATGAAAATTGTGGTCTAAAGTGATAGAAATCTTCGTTAGATACTGCCAAGTAGGTACATTATAACGTTAGTATTATTTCATTATCACAGACAGTTTCCCAAACAACAACATACTGTAACCATCTTTCTCTATAGGCACTAAAAAGACAAATTACGTTCCATTGTATAAAATATTTTTAATCAGACGAGTGACCAGCCACAAAATTACCCTGCACTATAGCGAAAGATAATTTTGGGGCCACAATGGCCCACGTCAATTACCAGGGGCCGCATATTGGCCCCAAGGCCACTATCTGCCATAACGGTCATCTCGGGGTCTGTTTATACACTAAACTCTGTAACAATATGCTGTAAGTTAAGTTGACAGCACACTTGGTGAGATGCATTTTATGAACAGCCAGTATTTAGTACAGTATATGTACTTTATACTGAAGAAAGTCTTAACATGATATGGGGCATGTAGACTTCTTTCGAGTACCAATTTCCAGGCTACTACATGATAAGATCTATAATGAATCCTTATTTCCCTTGGTCACGCCATATCTTGAGAACGACTAGGTATACCTATATCATTAAAATACAAAATACTTTGTATAAGGATCTTACGGAAAGAAAAATTAAGAAAATTGCGCAGAATATTGGAAAATTCGGGAAACATTTAAAGTATGGGATTTTTGTATGAACTTGAGACACTGATATTTTTGCCAAATTAACCAAATTTAATCAAAAATGATCCAGCCGTTTGAGCGTGAAGAATGTAGCACTTGCTACTAAATTTTTATTTTAAATTATAGCGTAGGTAGGTGATAACGTCCCAGGGGTCACAAACCTCGCGAAATAACAATCGTACGATAAAACTAATATTAGATTCGAATAATACGTACTACAGTTACCTAAATTCAAACATTAGATAAAACAATGTATTTGTTATTAGGCCAGAATCTTCATCTAAACATTGGTGAATAGTCAAAACTGTTTTGAACTCAAGCTCGTTTTGTACTGAACCAAATTTCATGTTATTGGTATTTTTAGAACCGCAAAAATTTGCTCTTTCATTTGATAGTAGTTTTATAGCTCAAAGCAAAAATTAATTTTCAGTTTTTCAAATGTCACACAGTTTTCAATCTACCGTCACAATCCGACATGATTTTAGAGGAGTGGCATCAGAATACCTTTATCGATTTATTATTAAAATCATTATTACTCAGTAATTCAGAGGTTTATAAAAACTCTAATTACACGCATGTTTAGAGGATTCAACAAGGTATTTTTCAGACCCTAAAGCATAAATTAAATGTCTAAAAATGTTTTATAGATTTTTATCGTATCGATCTAAAATCGACTTTTTGCAATGTTGGTCATCCCCTAACGCACCCACCAGCGTCTCGATAGTCGAGAAGATGTTACCGCGCTGAACGCACGCTTCTTGTCTCACTTTTTTTTCCGCGCTACCCGCGTTTCCTACCGCCGGATGTAGCCCTCACCATCACGGAGGCCTAGGGCTCCTGCGTGTTGAGTGTCAACTTACGCACATGTGACTGTGCTAGTTTTTGTGTTTGCTAATCGCATAGCGACACGAACTATGTGAACTTTAATTATAATCATCAACATAAGTGTTCAACATGTCATTGTGTAAGACTTTAAACAAGGGACTTTATGCCCCACTTGTGGTGATTACCCGCGTAACGTCGGTATCCCAACTGCTTTCAACGTGATACGGCCTGTGGCCGTCGCCGCGTCGCCGCTTATGCCGATGGAGGTTCCAGCCGGATGCACCGCCGGGCTTTGCCCGCGGCGTGACGCCAAGGATGGTTCCGTAGGACCCGGCTGGACGCTCACAACGGTGATCGTCGCATCTGCGCCGGAGCCGCGCATCTCCAAGGTGGCGTCTCGTCACTGACAGACGCGCGCCCATCCAGAGGGTATTATCCCTACTTCTAGAACGTTTCACGGTACCGTGAGTCAACTTTCTTTTATTAATTGACCGGCCGCGTTAGAGTCAGTGTAGTTCATAAGAATCTAATTGTCACACTGCGGCCGTAACCACCATGTCGCGATATTATCGAATATATTTCATTGTATCTGCACCTCTTTGGTTGCTCGATATTAATAATAATTGAGAACGCAGGTGAAACTGCTTTCGCAAAGGTAATAGTAGATGGCGCCACCGAACATATATGGAAATGTGTCCCATGGTGTGCCTCGATTTATGTAACATTAGCTTAGTTTGGTCATTGTAATTAATCTCATAATTTGTTCACGTTATAACACAGTGGCGCCTCTATCGGGGAAAATTGGCAGTAAAGTTCCCTATTGTCGTTCAGAAATTTAACCTACGTACCAAATGATTCCAGAAATCTTAAAAATAATTCTTACATAATTATAGAACACAACGTCTCTTTTTTGTATGTATGTCCGTGTTAATATGCTTATAACTCAAGAACTACTGATGCACGGATTTTGATGCATTTCTAGTTACCTATTAAAAAATAGATTGCACTTTTAATAATTTTATAATCGTCTTAAGTTCTTTATCATAATTATGTTAACTATCCATAATGTATGTAAAAAGCCAGCACTCAATGAACACTCACCTTAACATCTCCACATGTATATTTATGACTGCACCCCCCAGCACCCCAGGACCCCCTCAGAACCCCAAGTCCACCATAAGCCACAGTTCGTTACAGAGCAAATTGGCCTGTCTCCAAGCGACGCGGTATTTTCAGCGAGAAATAACAATTTTTGTTTCGTTTCTTACGAGATTGTGAGGTATACAGGGTGAAGAGAAAAAGTTTAATCAGGTTGTAAGGGGTATTAATTTCTCAATTTTTTTGCACAACCTTCTGAAATTATTGTTTAACGCTGTTGCATACATAAATACAATGTCCAATCGATCAATACAATAATAAGGAACACATAATACCTATATTTTAATTATTTTCAAACTCATAAGTTGTACTCAAAAGTATAAATTGTTGAATAACTTTAACTCCATAAAATATGTTTCCATATTATAGTTACACCCTGTAGAGTCGTTGGGTGAGATAGTGGGATTATTGTTGAGATAATAAGGGCTTCATAATGGATGAAATTGTTGTTATTATGAGCATATAGCTTACAGCAGAGGCAAAAGGATTTATTTCATCCTATTTGTTTTGTTTTCAACAATAATTTATTTTAAATCGTATTCCCAATGGATAGGACTGCCTTTGGCTTATACAAAGGGAGTTTATTTAAATGTTAATGTAAGTCATGTATGTAGTATGCCAATTTTATGTAATTCATTAGGTGCTAAAGTGTTACCAACAATTACAAAGTCTGTTTAGTTACACCATTTATAACTTAAGACCAGCTGGACCGATTTTTATGATATTTGATTTGTCTCCGCTCCGAATAACAGAATATTAAAATATAGTTTCTTTTTTTACACCGGGATCTTGGGTGAAACCGCGGAGAACAGCTAGTATAATGTTATAGCCACTTTGGTGGATTTCCCAAAAATAAATACTAATAATTTTTGTTTATTTTTCAGGTAATTTTGTTAGGAGAGCGTCGCCGGAGATGTCAGGAGACGCGTCTCGTCACGGGGCACTGGATGGCAACTATGAGGTAAAGGTATGTATAGTTCATTATAATATCTTGAAAAATGTGTGTTTTGAGTATATAAAATAGTAATGGTAAGGATTTTGGTATTTATACACACAGCAGAATGTTAGGTCGAGTTAAAAAAAAACCGGCCTAGTGCGAGTTGGACTCGCGCACCGAGGGTTCCGTACAAACTTCGTCCATCGTTCGTCCATCACGGGAAATGCACAATTTTATTTATTTACCTTATTTGAGGTATTGCCAATTAAGCTAGATCTCTAAATTGTTTTAGCACCCATACAACTCAGAGGTCTTTATTAATTGGCGTAACTATGTATGTATGGGCACACCTTTAATTTTCATTTTTTTTTTGCTTTTTGCCAAATTTCGTGATTCTAGGTCAACGGGAACTACCACAAAAAAAATCGCGTTTGTTGTATGGGAGCCTCCCTTAAATATTTATTTTATTTTGTTTTTAGTATTTTTTGTTATTGCGGCAACAGAAATACATAATTTGTGAAAATTTCAACTGTCTAGCTATCTCGGTTCTTGAGATACAGCCTGGAGACAGATAGACGGACGGACGGACGGACAGACAGTGAAATCTTAGTAATAGGGTTCCGTTTTTACCCTTTGGGTACTGAACCCTAAAAAATGGCAGTGTTTCGCAACTGTCCGCGTGCATATTTACAAGAACCATAATTATGTTTAGTAAAATAATTGATATCCCACTTAAAACATTTATGTAAAAATGGCCAAGTTTTTGGTCATAGGATTTCGAATCTAAAACAAATTCAAAGTCACCTTTAACGTTCAGCTAAACTCTGTCTTCTTGGAAAGTTTTCTTTTTAAAAACCCTGACTGCACTTATGTATGTTTGAAATTCCAATTATTTTGAAGTCTAGACATTTATTCTATTTTCATGACCTAAGGTCGGTCTACCAGCTAGCCAGCTCTAGCTAAGTAAGCTCCCAATTCATGTTAAGTCTTGTATATTAAATTATTCAATCTCTTTCCTTTTTGCTGAGAGAGAGGGAGACATTCGTAATATCCATAATTTGCTCTACGTGTCTTGAATTGAAATTATCCGTTAAGATAATGGTTTTTGAAGTTTTTCGAAAGCTTTGAACGTAATGCCGTATTTAAATAGGTACTAAGCGTATTTTTAAATAGTTTAAAAAGTAAAGCACTTAACTTAACCGAAAAGAATATGATGTATTTTTTTTAATAAAGTACTTTTAGCTCTACGTTATATTTTATTTTCAAAGGATCTTGCGGGAACGACTATAACATTATATTAGATTCCGCCCCGTGGTTTCACCCGCGTAACCCAGGGATCTTATATTTTTCTGGGATAAAAAGTAGCAAATGTTCTTCTCCGTACCATTGGCTATCTGCATACCAAATTTCATTGCGATCGGTTCAGTGGTTTAAGCGTGAAAAGGTAACAAACAAACAAACTCACTTTCGCATTTATAATAATAATATTAATTTAGGATATACTGATATCACCAACAAAAGCTCGTAAAGCTCACGATGAGGCCACTTCACGTTTTGTCAAAGATTATTACTAACGTATTCTGTGATTCAATCGTAAATTGTCAAATCTTCGTGTCTCACATTTTTATTGCATACTCAGTAAAGAAGCTTCTTTTATAAATATATCCATTTATTAATAATAAACCTGAATATTTACTATCATAAGCTTCAAGCGAGAGTCACATGAGAATCAGGTTATATAACGGTGTAATAGTGCGGTTATAACCGCCGCTTGATCCGTTCTCCGCCCGGTAACAAGGTGGGATGTATAACTTGTAAAATATTAGCCGTAACGCGTCGAGGACGTGAGGGGGAGAGGGAGCAAGGGGTGAGTGAGGAGCGACGGGAAAGTGGATCTGTAGTGTTAGTGCTCAGTTGGCTACTATAAAAAAAAACATGTTTTTGAATAAAATTATTTTCATGTTTTTTTTAAGCTGTAGGTTTCAGAAATTATTTAGTTTCAGATTTTTTTAAAAGTCTTAAAATGTATTTCAAAATCAATTATGTTTTTGATCCAGGTACCGCGGCGGCGCGGTGGTTATGATTCATCGAAAAATCCAAGGTTGGTATTTATCCTAAATCTATACTAATATTATAATGCTGAAGAGTTTGTTTGTTTGCTTGTTTGTTTGAACGCGCTAATCTCAGGAACTACTGGTTCGATTTGAAAAAATCTTTCAGTCTTTTATCCCGGGAAAACACAAGATCCCTAGGGAATGCGGGTGAAACCGCGGGGCGGAGGCTAGTACCTACATCATAAATGTTTTAGCATGTTTTGATGATTATGACTCAATCACACATATACGGCTGAAAGGATTTAGATGAAACTTGCCATAGAAATAGATCATATCCTATAATAAAGCATAAGATACTTTGTATCCCGAAAAATCATAAGTTTTTCTGGAAATGCGTGTAAAACCGCGGGGCGGAAGCTTGTTTAAATTAAATAAACAAAAATAATATAACTAAAGCTTCTATAAAAACCACAACTAAATCACTTATACAACATATCCACAAACAGCCGTATCGCTCTCCGTCCGTAACTCAGTCCGCAACGTCCCCTAAACTGCACGAAATACCGCCACTGGCCGTCATAATAAACGAGTGTATTTTGTTACGTACATTGCCGTGCGGTAATGGCCGACATTTATACACGTCGCAATTTACAGCGCAATGTATAAATGAAAATAAAAATCCCTCGCTTTGGTAAATTAAGTGTGAAATATACCTACTGAGATTTGTTTTCATTGAGAGATTGTCTGTGATTGATTAATTGTGTCGTGTTACGGATTGGGAGCACGAGAAAATTATAATTAATTGACTTCTGGAGTTTTATTTAAGGTTATTTATTTCTTGCGGTTATTTTTTATATCTATTACAAGCTACTATGAAACTTAATTTAGTGATGTGCGCCTGTGGCGTATGGCAATGGATTTATGTTATTACCCGACTGCGTCAGAAGGAGGGTTATTCATTTTGCATGAAACGTTTAGAATTATACATTGGTTCCTTAGTTAGAAATATTTGTAAGTCAAAGTCAAACCCATTTATTCAGTTTAGGCCATTGGAGGGCACTTATGAACGTCGAAACTACTGAAGTTACCACCGATTCGGAAGTCGCCTTCAACTGAGAAGAACCGGCAAGAAACTCAGCAAGGTTACATTTTTATATAATTTTGTTTTTTTTTTGGACAATCTGACAATGTTGGCTTTTTTTCCCATTAAATGTTTAACAATTTTTAAAGAAATATAATACGCATAAACACAAGAAATGAAAAAATAAAAAGATTAATGATATATACGATAATTCATTTCCATACTCCACATACGCAAATCATAAAATAACTTCCCATAAGCGTTTATCATCGACGTAATAAAAAAACGCAAGAATAATTAAAAATGCGAGTGTATTTACCGCTGATTTTCAAGTAAATAATACTTATGGTCAGAAAACTTAAATCTTAAGACTTATTCACAGTGAACATTACTCAGTATAAAGTTTCTGTCATAACTTTGTAAGTAAAATGTATGAACCAAAATAATTTAAGTAAAGGCCTGTAGGAACTACACCAAACAATTTGTCGCTAAACATTTTCACAAGTCATAGAGACCGCAAGTTTGCTGCACAGAAATAATAATAGCTCTCGATAGACCTTAGTTCAACAACCTCAAAATATTTTCGTCAAAAAAGTGGTAAAGATGTTAGTTTGTACAATTTTTAGATACCTATGTGGTTTGTTAATGAAAGAAATTTAAAAATGTTTTAGTTTGAAATACTTAAGATGATTAAAAAAAAATTTATAACGACCAATTAATTAAGAATAATTTATACTTTAATTAAGTAACAAGTATAATATAATAATTTTTATAAAGTTCTGTATATTTTTTTGCCAAATATTTTTGTTTTCGCGATGAATGCCACATGTAACGCATTGTGGTAAACCACATTAGTAACCACGTAGGACCATGTTAACTTTGACATGAATATGCCATTATTTAATAAAGTCATAAGTATTATATTCAGTCGTTCATACTGCGGACCATGAGGATGTACAATGTGCTCCCCATTACGATTCTCCCTCAGCGCTACAATATGAGTTTCTACAAACATAACCCAAAATACGGAAATTCCCCTGGTATTACAAATGTGGCGGTGGCCTCAAGCAAGTCAACCGGCTGACATGAAAAAAATGTCGTTTAACCATTCAAAAAAGAAAATTTTGTTTCTGCCTACATGTTTTTATTTTCGCAATCAGATATTTTTAAGCTAATTTATGGATTAAAAAAAACGAGGAAATGCGTTGTTTACCGCACAAGTCTGACGCAGCGTTTAACGCTAGCTTAAAATTAAATAATAAATGCCAACGTTTCAAGTTCAACGCACTTGTATTTTAAGCCTGCCCTGGAACTCTGAATAGCTTGGTAAATAATTAAACTATAGCCCTAGGGGGCAAACGATGAGGGGCAAGGGGGGCAAAGGGGGGAAAACCTTCGTTAATAATTAGGAACGAGTAGGAAAGTTCCTACACACGCTTGGAGCTTTGGGAGTCCAAGTTACTTATACTTTATATTTCGTGAGAAGTTCCTTACGTTTAATTAAAGGATTGAAAGTAGTACGGAAAACGCAATGGTTTTTAATTTACCTGTTTACTCGTCGCCTTTCCTAAAAATTCTTATACCGTTTTATTGTTCACACAATTTATGTTTTATGAAAATCTTTATATTAACTTTTTCTTTTACTTTATAGGCTTGTATTTGACCTCAATCTCACCGAAGTAAGTGATGATGTGACCTAAAGTGATAAACACAAAAGGCTTAGAAGAAACTGCGGTCGGCAAACAAGCATACGGCCCGCCTGATGGTAAAGGTTACCGTAGCCTATGAACGCTTGCAACACCATAGGTATCACTCACGTATTGCCGATCCTTCCCCCCTCCCCTATGAGCTCTGGCGACCTTACTCACGGGCAGGAACACAACTATAAGTTATTTGACTGCGGTATTTTGTAAGGTGGAGGTACATCCCCAGTCGAGCTGCTCTTTGAGCGACATATCGCTATGCTCTACCTCTCATAAAAGGCGTAGTATGTAAGTGTAGGCGAGTGTTTGGTGACAGGTTTTTAAACATAAGGTGGTAGCCAGCCGGACGGGTACTATAAAGGATCCTCCCATCCTATGGTTTCCTCACAATGTTATCCTTCACCAAAAGTTCATTGTAGGATTCGAACCCACCACCTTCGCCTTGAATTTGTTGAACTATAACCCTTATAGTTACATAAATGGTAATATTGGATATTTATCTAAAATGTATTTCAATGTTTTTTAGTTAATTAACTTTTTAATAACTCGATGACTGACTCGAAACCAATAGCTATGCAAATGTGAGTCAATCATTCAAAACAAAAGAAATTGAGGTTTTTAAAACGTAGTATTTTTTGTTGGAGAGATAGGCTGGGATCTATAAGTGTACTTAACCTTTACTCAAACTTGACTTGGGTACGTAGAACTTGGCCAATTGTTTTTTTAACATAATCTTAGATTTTGGAATTTATAGACATGTCGTGTTGAGATCAATATCTTATTTATTTTTTATAAAGAATTAAAAATAACCTGCATTGGTTCTTATCTTATCTCTGTGTATATTATTACAATAAGATTAAAATATTTTTACTAGCAATCTACATTCAGTCCCATAATAAAAGTTGTTCATATTGATGAGTACTTCCACCCCTGCAAGTATTGCCAGTGACTAAAAAATCATCCAGTATAAAAAGAAATTAAAAAAAAACTTTTTATTTTATAATAATATATACGCGTCGACTTGAGAACCTCCTCCGTTTTTTCGTCGGTTAAAAGCCACAGCGAAGTGTGTACTGGTTTAGCTAGTTTATATAATTTATTGAGGCAACGGATCGCATATTATTAACAGAATGACTGGTTATCAAGCCTTTTTAGTCATGTTGTTGGTAATCGTCGATTGGCTTTGCATACCTCACACTTAAATAAATATAAAATAAATATAGCCTTTATTTGCTACTACAAATTAACACAACTTGGCCAACAACTTTTTTTTTAAATATTATTATCATATTGTTATGTATAAAAACTATTAAATTATGTAAGTAGTAGTCCCTCTACGGCGGCGTAAGCCTCTCCTAAACCTTTCCATAAATCTCTTTCCCGTGCTTTTCGCATCCAATGAGAACCACATCTGTGACTGAAAATGTCTCTTCATCTTTTTCTAGGTCTCCCTATTCTCGTTTTCCTTTCCCTTGGTACCCACTCTGTTAAACGTTTAGAAGAACTTAGAAGGATTCAATTGCATTATAAATCTCTAATGTAGTAAGTCTAAGTACGCTCTGTAGATGCTGTAGTCTGTACGCGCGCAGCTTTAGTGCCAGAAGTGGATTCAGGATCTTGGGTTGTGAGGGGCTTGAACCAGCTGAAGGATGAAGCCAGAAGCTTGAGCCCCTTATATACCCCCCCACCCCTTTCTGAATCCGCTACTGCTTAGTACCAACAAATGCCTTACCAGAGATTTTTTAATCAGTGTTTTGAGCCTTCACAATATTTTTATGATGTACCTTAACAAGTATGATTTCAAAGCGACATCGTTATAAAACGTTATAAAGTCATAGAATCGGAAAGGAATGTTCAGTAATTGCTCGTTAAAAGTACCGGTACCGATATCGCTTTCCGGTAAAGTCGAGTTTCGATTGAGATACGCATCTTTTGTTCGGAACAAACAATTGTAAAGTTAGGAGCAAGATGCTTTCGCCTTTAGTGTAGGGTGTTGAGTGGAATCGATTAGGTTTGATGGCGTTTTAAAATAGATTAGGAAATGTGGAGTTTTTTTTTATTGGTTTGCGTTTGACTACCACTATAGGAATAATCAAATTTAATTAAAATATATTTTGAACTCTATTTTTTATACGGATGGTTTTCTTTGCCAATACCCTTCTAGGCTTTATGTGATTACCATCTTCGGTCATATCATCACCTACTATGGTGAAATTATGGTGAAATACAAGCTACGACTATTTTTTTATAATCAAGATTTTTTATAAATTATATTAGTTTTAGTATCAATGCAAGGTTTAGTCGGTAAAAGTTTATAATTTTGAGTATTAGTAACATAAGAACAAACATAAGTAAATCTTTGTAAAATGGTAAAATGCAAAGTCAAACTAATAAATGTAGTTTCTGTAAATTTTGTATTTCAAAATCTTTTGATTGACGACGATCTCTTTCTTCCTTCAAAATTTCAAATGATCCATTTTGTTGTCGTAACACATTATCTTTTAAAATTCTCAAAACTAAATCTTTCTTAACTCCCTGCATACTTAAGCATTTAAGCCTTAGCTCTTCTTTCAATTGCGTTACAGTAAAATTATCTAAAAAATCTTCATCGAGCGACTCCATTTTCTTGTCGTGTTACTTACTGCGTAGAACGTTTACGTAATTTTTTTTTTTCTTGAAATGCGTTAAAAATTTATGCTGAAAGGTAATAATTAACTACTTTGAAATGTTGTTTGACGTACAGCACTATTTCTTGAAGATTTATGCACTAAACGTGTGCTTAACTTCTTTACCACAATGTTGGTTACTTTGGTTAGTTAAACGTACATAACCAAAAAAAAATATCCAACAATATCACTGCTAATCTTCAACCATTATCGCAAAATTTTACTCACATTATATAACTTTTAGATTACATAGTGTAATTACTTCATTATTTAGGTAAAATACTTATGTAAAACATTAAAATTAATTTTTTTTTGGCCCAGCGCCATGTAAATAATAAATCAAGATGTTCTAGCCATATTGTAATTATTTATTCTTTTTCTACAGTGTTGCCAACAGTTTTATAAAATAAAGTACATAAACCTTACACATTGATAAGTAAATTGTCGCCAAATACCGCGATTTTTATAAAATAACTGAAGGGTTCTTCACAACTAACGCAGTCTATTCGGCGTACGGTACGCATAGCGGAATGCGATCAAAATTCAGACGTGATGAGTGAGCTAAGTGACTTGAGTTTGTTGGAAAAACCTGTGTGAGTAAATTATAATCAGTATTTAGCTTGCCCGACAGTTATTTAAGCTCACAGCGCATTGGACAAGTTCTCAAAACACCGACCTAAATAAATACGATTTACATTAAGTTTCATGGCAAGATGTGACGGTACTCCACGCCCTTGTGGAGTTGTAGTGGACATTGGTCGATTCAAGTTCAGACACCTTGATGGTGATTATAAATATTAATAAATATCCTGGGACATTCCTCACAGACGGTCATCTGATCCCAAACTAGGCAGAGCTTGTGCTATTTATTTTTTACTTTTTGTAGGCTTGTGTTTGACCACAATCTCACTCTTAAGGTGATAAACATAAAACACCTATGGAAACCAGTTAAACATAACTGATAAAAAAAAAACACCATTTTGAACTTAAAACGCCTAGACTTAAGAAACTCCAACTAATGTAATGTCTTTATAATGTAGGTACTCGTGGAATTACTACAAAAAGTTCAATAAATCCTTTCATTTAACACAATTCTTATTTATACAACTTCTCATCAAATATAGTTGTAATTGTCTAGACCTTTACAGGTTTATATTTTAATTTAGATCTAAAGTGAATGTCAGACGTAATCTTAAGTTTTCTAGATTTAAAGGTTCTTTGTCAAAAAGATGTATTAAATCTGGATTGATTGACTGATTGCATTGTCTATTGTCTGGCTGAAAATAAAATATCTTTTAATTTTATTCATAGACAAAGACTCTTTATATATATTTTTTTTATTAGTATCAAAAGATTGTAATGGATTTTGAATATTTAAAAAGATGAAGTTAAATCAAAAAATAAAATATTATATTTTTTCTTTAAATATTGTTAAAAAAAATATTTACATAAGCACAATAGTTTATAAAATATATTTTATTTTATTAATAAAATAATATATAAGTTAGATAAAATAATTTCAAATTTAATCCCACAGTGCTAGTGACGAATTTGAATTAACATATTATTATGTTAATTCATGATCCAGCTTCTACACAGTTATTTTAACTACTTGATATTTTTTTTTGAATAAAGTTAAGCTTATTATTTTTATTCAAATCGATTTATAAAAAAAGAAATTTATATGGTAACGGTCAAAAAGTCTTTGATAAAAAGATCCTCGCGACGATGCAAGAAGAGATCTCGTAATCACATTCCAAACAGAAACTCAGTCACCCATAGATATACCTACTTTGTCCATTTAAATTCCACTAAAACAAAAACGACACCCGACAAAATTACAAAAAGCAATTCACAAAATTCCGAAACCTAATTTCCCGAACAGCGCAATTTTATTACAATATACGCACATAAGGGCAGTTACACAACGTAATGGTTCTAATTAACCGTCTCAACCTTTGACCGTTCCGACTCACAATTACCTACAATTAAACGTGCCCTAAAATAATATTCCAGTTTATTGCGACAAAGTTCGCTAATACTGTTAGGTTCCCTTTATTGCGCAACCTTGTCGCATTAAGTGACCTAAAGGGGCATTTTGTTAAAGCCTCTTTCAATAAAAGGGAAGCGATTAGCTTGGTAATTAACACGGGAATTAATAAAGATGTCGTTTGTGTTACGGTCGGGGTGAAGGGAGTCCCGCGGTGTTTCGAGATGTCCCGCGGTGTTACACTTCAATCCCGGTGTATTGGCTACTGATTGGGGTTTATGAGTTTTAATGAATGACGTCATTAGTCAATTGATGCCTCGTAATTAACATGTTGTTGTTTGAATATTCGTGAATCAAAATTTTTTTTTTTTTTTAATTATTAAAGAAATATTTGTGTGAAAGATGGACAAAGTAACAAACCAAAATCATACTTTCGTATTTAGTATAGTAGGGATAAAAGGTACAGTTAGTAGATAATATTTAGGTATTTATGACATTAAGCTAAAAATAATATCTATAAATGTACCTCGCGGTAGAGAGACGTCCATTGTTGTCCCGGATAACGGGCGCGGTTTGACAATCGAATCCCGGGCCCGGGAACAATCGCCTGTGTTGACAAGACGGCCACATTGTGCCAGAGACAATGCACTCCATCGATGTAACAAAGCGATGCCGATACAATAACTGGGGGAAAAACCTTCTAAATGCATTTCATTCCACCCTGTCGGCATAGGGTTGGCAAATTTTAAAGAAAAATAAATAATAATAATAAAATGTGAATTGATAGTTGTGTCATGAATAGATATTATTTTCTCGAGGGAAATCTCGTCTCACGTTGACCTTTTCCAGTTTTCTTCTTACGAAATATCATTATGGCGATAATGACTTGTTAATACAAAAGGTCAATGTGAGACGAGATTCAAAAATTCTCGACAACTCGACATTAAAAAAAAAAACCATAAAATTATTATTATAATTTGTGATCTAACTTAAATCTATATAATATCGGCATAATATGACAAAAAAACGACAGTGTCATTAAAGATATTAATTGTTTTGGATACCAAAACAAACACTATTATACACCATACAACATACATTATAAAGATCTTATTTGCATAAATCCGATTTCCCACTTAAATCAGCTTTGTATGAACCCTATCCACCATTCTCTGTTACCCGTTCAGCCTGAACGTTAAGCGTTTGAGAAATACCGTTTTCTGGATATTTCGAGTGAATACGCGTGTAAAGCCGACAAAAGCAGCCAATTTCAGGGCGGGACTCACCACAATACAGTCCCGCTCTGTCCCGAGTCCCGCACTATTGTGTGCACTCGGCTTATTTGTTTTAAAAACAACTATTGACAAACGTTGTTTCCTTTCAGAATGTCTGCAGTTTTCATTTTATAATTAAGAGTTTTGATATTTTGTGTAGAGCTTATTTGTCAGAGGAAAATGTACTTAATAATCAATCAATATTAAGGCTTCTGTTCTATTAAATCGTTACATACATGTGTGTGAAGACTTAATGTGAAATAGAGAAAATCTGTTTTTCTTTTTACTTTGTATAGGTTTATGTTTGACCACAATCTCACTATGGTAAGTGATTATGTGGCCGAGGGTGGTAAATACAAAAAGCCTAGAAGCAACTGGCTCTCGAGTGTCAAAACACCCCGTTAGGTGTTTGGCGACAGATTTTCAACTTTAGGGTGCTAGGTAACATTAGAGTCGATAAAAAATTACGTGACAATTCAATTTCAAATGTCAATCCCTTACAAAAGTTATCGAGATCCATCTTGTCTAGACTCTCAACTTTTAACGAGCTATTAACATGGATCATGCTGCTAGAAACTAGATGTAATCCTTCTAGTAAACTGTCTACAAATAGTATTACATTACTAATGAGTAATCCCTACTGTTATAAATGGGAATGTGTGTGTTAGTTTGTCGTTATTTCACGTAACAATAGAGCAACAAATAGACGTGATTTTTTGCATAGAGATAGTTTATGAACTGGAGAGTGACCGTACGAGCAATCTCGCACATTATCATTTCACTTTTATACAGGGTGACTTTTTAGTCACTAGCCATACTTGCAGGGGTGGAAGTACTCATCAATATGAACAACTTTTAATATGAGTCGAACTGTGAAATCACGAAAACATTATCGGCTGTTCCATACAAAAGTTCAATACCTACTCGACCAAAATTTATGAAGCAACCGTTTTATTTTACGCGGTATCAGAGTTGCTCCCATAATAAAAGTTGTTCATATTGATGAGCACCTACTTCCACCCCTGCAAGTATTGCCAGTGACTAAAAAAATCATCTGTATAGTGAATTATGCCGATGCATCCATAAATACATTTGTAACATAAACAATGTCAATAAGGCAGAACAATAAATCAGTGTCACTACAGCACTCGCACGAGGCGGCTTTATTCATCACTCCCGGCCTCCTATCATCATCATTAGCATCATCACCATCAGAGTTAGGTCCTCAGCACACTGAATCTATATCAAACTAAATGTAGGGTTTACGCCCTTACGACATGGGCTACTTTTTCTCCCGGTAACGCGGGTGAAACTGCGGGGCGATAGTTAGGAAACTATTTAATTCAAATGTTGATCTGGTATGGCAGACATCTGCTGACCGAGTTTTAGAAAACCTCATTAGTGAGTGTGTGCCTCAATTTTATTAATAGTTAAATACCTCTCTCTATACGAGAGCTAAGTCAAGGTTTCTGACTAATATTAAGTTCCAATCAAATGGATTTTCCACGAAAAGTCGTGTACCGACTAGTTAGTAGTTGAAGTTATCTAGTAAAGTTGTTATATAATAATATGGAGAATAATGGTATTAGCTCATGTATTAATAGAGAAATAGAGCCACGATGATTGTGAGTTTGAATCCAAGAGTTTGAGCTATCGTGAGAAATCTACTGACTATGTCACGGTGCTAGGGTACAGACTTTCAATCTATCACCAACTTGAGGTCCTTATAGTGTCCATAAATAAAGTTCCTTCTAGGCGTTGCATAGCTATAGCTACTGTGGCGTACGCACAAACATTAACCTCCCGCAATGCAAGTCGGTGTAAGAATACCGTTATGCGGGCTTGTAGGCAAGCCGCGCCGATGATACCCGAACGGCGCGGCTCGCGCTATGTCGGTTTTCCCTGCCTCGTCAGTCGTTAACCGATTACCACGCCGAGAGGCTGCGCGCGCGTCTACCGACAACCGTTAGTTTTAAATACGTTTTAGCAGATTAATATTTGTGTTGCTTTATTCATTGTACTAGACTTTTCCTCTGAGCTTTTCTTCCGTGTCTGTTTCTCTCTTTCTTTTCTATTGTCCTGTGCTGTACTTTCTTGTGCTTGTGACAATATACATGAACTCTTAAGTGATTTATGGTAGTTTTATTTTGGCTTCATACCTACCGCTAGTAGCTACTATAGAATTCCCATACTACCATCTTCAAAAATCATTTACTGTAAAAAGTAGTTTTCTCTCCTTGTAATTAGTTATTGCCTATTTGGCAAGCCTATTAACCCCTATTTTTATTTTTAATATTTTTTTATTTTATTGTGTGTGTGTGTGTGTGTGTGAATGTGTATGTGGCATCGTAGCTCCCGAGCGGATGAACCGATTTTGATTTTGCTTTTTTTTTGTTTGAAAGGTGAATTAGTCGGGAGTGTTTTTAGCTATGTTTGATGAAAATCGGTCTAAGATGGCCTCCACCACATCATGGCAGATTACATATTTTTCACAACTCCCTCAATATTTAATTACTTTTTTCATAGTAACCAAATTATTACTTTTTTTATGCATTAAGGTGTATGGTTCCATTTTGAATTTTTCTCGCGTTTTAATTTATAACGTAAATTTTAGGTGCCAATGGGACGTAATTTTGTATTTAAAATAATAATCAACTTGAGAATTATTTTTCTATTTACCTATAAACCATTCTACAATCCTCTCAAATAAAAGCTACAACTAAAACCTTCAAAACACTCTTATTCAACCACTTGCAGTTTCTCTTGCACGTATATGTTGAATAGAAATAAGAATTTTATTTATTCACCGAACCGCACGCCACCGCGTCTCCGACTCCGACCTACCTTCGTTACGAGCAAACTTCAGTCAAACGCCATTTGGAATCTATTCACGGGTGGCGCGTGAATTTTGCAGTTTTCAGACGCTAGCGACAACTGACTACACCCTGTGTACTTACATGAGGGGCGGGGGGAAGGGAAGTCACTCGCGACGTTTCTGTATCTATTTATTAAGGGTATTCATGTGCATTTATAGGGGTAGGAAGTGAAAATACCGGTGATTCATGTACTATATTTGTGTATTTGTGTAAATTCCAAAATTAAACGTAAATTTTCTTTTTTTTCGTAAATTTTCAGTAAACCTTTCAAATTTACAAACACAAAACATGAATAGCGGTTTCCAGGAAATGTATACAAAGTGAATATCAAATATTTTAAATGTATACCTGTGTAAATATTCTTTGCAGCTTTCGGTATTTCCTGTAAAGCATTTATGTTAAATTAATTAAAGTAATCGTTTTTACATACATGAGTACCCTGGGGGCTATTGCATTATACATTTATTGGTGATTTTACACGAGAAATCTCAATAATCCCATATCCCAAACTCAACAGAAGCTGATCTACTACATAATATTCTACTTAAAAAAAAAACATAATTTGACATTTTTAAATCTTTCTCAGTGTTTTTTATCAAATATAATAGGAGACAAATATAATTATTTCATTTTGAAAATTCCACAAATTCTTTGAAACTCGGTTTGTAAGGTCTACGTCGCGATTAACATTTGGTGCTTGGTGACACTTCACTCTGGGGGTGGTACCAGCAGTAACCATGGTGATATTATCATCAACAACTCGTACCCGTGCTGGGGCACGAGCCTCCCTAACAACAAAGGATTAAATATTTAGTTCACCGGGTCTTTATTATTAAAATGTCCAAAATTACAAACGTTTCTAAAACAACATTAATAATTTAATCACACACCTCTGTTTGTGCACAACCGCACAATTAATTTATAAAGCTGTATACACACAAGGGAGCAATCCCCACCGTCACACAAAGGAAGTATTTTTTCAGCGAGCGACCGAGAAAACTTCCACCTACTTTATTCCTTTGCAGTTTGTTTGAAATTTTAAAATAACAAAGTGTAGAAAAGCCACTTGGAACGGGCACGTCCCCAGTCTCCGGAGAGCCGAGACTGCATCTGACACTGCTCTAGATAGAGTCGACATTAGTGCCAGGGTAGGTGGGAATTTGTGTCGAGTGGGCCGAGTAACGATGTGTATTTTTACTTCGAGATAATTGCATTTTATTGACGTTGCATTTTCCTCTGCTGGCTATCGATGGAGCAAAATCTTTTTTACTTATTTATAATAACTATATTAATATAATATACCTTGATTTATTTACTGAACCACGATACATTTTGGTAACAAAACCTAACATAACTTCAAAATTCGCTCATAACAATGCAACTGAATAGAAATGTCAAACTAGTACCGAAGAGAAATAAAGCTATGTCTACATTATGAATAAGTCAGCATGGCGCACCCGGCTGAATATTCCAACGAGAGCAAACCGCACCGCACCGCGCCCGCGCCGCGCCGCGCCCGCACCGCTTTGTGCTAGCTCTGAACTGCACTGAATTTCTGTTGCAATTATAACGCTTTAATGTTATATTTATGAGAGACAATTTAATAGACAGAGTAGTTGCTTTAACAATCCATGTTTTATTTAATCACGAAGAGATTTGTTTTATAATAATTATGCAATTTTAATGCTTAATGAAAGACAAATCTAGTCAAATAAACTGCGGAAAATAACCTTTGGAACTTCAGGTGAACAACTGAACATAAGTTTTATTTAAGTTTTCTAATACAACCCACAAGACAACATTATTATACTATATCAAAGTAACACAGCAATTTAATGACAGTATAACATAAATTTAATGTTGCGGCAACTTAAACATACATATATTATCCAACAGTTAATAGCTGCAGTGAATCCGAGCACAATTACCAGCGATGCCTATTAAAATCATCTCTGAAACATGCGTTCCATTATGTTCCACGCTGTTGAGTAGGTGTAGACATAGCTTTATGAGTTCTGATAATTATTTATGCTATAATAATGGGCGCGCTGTTTATGTTTTGGGAGACGGAAGATTTATAACGTTTCAACATAATTATTATTTGGGTTTAATTTGCGTTGGTTTTAGGAAATTTTAAATAATACATTCTGTCTATTGTTATTATTTTGTTGAGTGGTGGCTCTGTTGTTTTTCTGGGGTAGTATATTTTTAGCTTTACAAATGTAGGTACTAGCTTCCGCCCCACGGTTTCACCCGCGTTTTTTGAGGAATCTTATTTTTTTCCAGGATAAAAAGTATAGTTTGTGCTATTCCAGACTATAATTATATTTCTGTGCCCTATTTCATCCAGATCCGTTCAGCCGTTCTGGCTTGATTGAGTAACAAGCATCCATACAAACTATCACATTTATAATATTAGTACGATTTTATTAATTTTATTAGTGTTTTTTTGCTATTTATTTGCAACCCATAATGTACACCTTTAGATAGTAAAAAGGCAATTTATGGTCCCTGTTGGGCAAAGTAAAAATTACAAGAATTAAGAAGTAGGAGGAGGTTTAAGTGTTTTACGTCAAAAAATTTATGCTTAGTAGTAGTATAAAAATAGCAAATATATATATAGAAAAGAATTTTACGTAAACTTGCCGGAATACTTTAACAATTTCTTAAATCTTACAAACTTTCAAAATCTTGTATCTAGATTACGTTTTTAACATAAAATTGGAGCGCGTAAAGAATAAAGTAACAAATCCACATAAGTTAGAACAATAACCAACATTTTGTTACAATTTATTCTACATTAGATTTACAACAAACCACTTCAAATGCCTGCGTTTAACCACCATTATATTATAACTGCAATCATACATATTTATTAGAATCTTGTCAAGGTATAATGTATCTAGTGCTCTCGAGTTACAGTTGATAGTGCAATAAAACTCGAATGATAATCCGGCTTTCTACTGCACCTGTCTGCAAGTGGCAACCCTAAATCTCCACTAAGCGCGGCTAACGTATAAACAGGCTGTTAACGTAGGTGCAGCCCTATGTGTAACACATAGATTAGATGTAAGTAGGTCAGATGCGTTACATTAGTGCTGGGTTGAGTGTTGAGTTTCTGTTATTTGTTGAGGTTATTGTTGGATTTAGGAGCTGTTTTGGTTTGCTATTTTATAAATAGGTGCACTTAAGGTCCTTTTCTTGTCAGCATGAGCGTTGCTTGTCATGGAGGAAAAGATAACAACACTTTTTTTTTTATTATGTATAAGTTTGTGTTTGACCACAATCTCACTATATTAGGTGATAATATGGCCGAATGTGGTAAGCACACAAAGCCTAGAAGCCTATTTGGGTTTTAATTATTCACATATTTTTTTTATTTACCTTGAGATATTTTAAAATTAATACATTAGTTCGTTTTTTATTGTTATTTCAAAGAAATATAGTTCCCGTATACTTAATTGGAAGTCCAAGAAGCAATAAATAGCTTAAAACTGGGAAAAAGCCCTGGATCGGACAACATAACAAATGAAGTATTAAGACTAGCATACAAAACATTAGCCGGACCACTAGCGGAACTATTTAACTTAATACTGCAAAAGACTGAAACGCCCATACAATGGTCTGAATCGGACATCATACTCATCTATAAAAAGGGTGATCCGAAAGATATTGGCAACTACAGACCAATAAGCTTACTCCCGAGCCTCTACAAACTCTTCTCAGCCATTATAAATAAAAGAATCAGTAGCACATTGGAATTAAAACAACCAATAGAGCAAGCAGGCTTCAGGAAAGGTTTCTTAACAGTGGACCATATCCACACACTTGAACAAATCATTGAAAAGTACCAAGAACAACAACGACCGCTATACATAGCGTTTATTGACTATCAAAAAGCATTCGATACAGTAACACATGTAAGTATATGGGAAAGCCTAAAACAGCAGGGAGTTGAAGACGTATACATACAAGTCATAAAGAGCGTATATAAAAACAACATGGGCAAAATTAAGCTAGAAACTCTAGGACCAAGTTTTGCTATAGAAAGAGGCGTACGGCAAGGCGACCCCTTATCTCCAATAATATTCATAGCCATTCTGGAGGCTATCTTCAGGAAGATAGATTGGAGTAAGTCAGGCCTATATATAAAGGACGAATACATAAGTCACTTAAGATTCGCAGATGACCTAGTGCTGCTATCAGAATCCACCACCCAGTTACAACAAATGATGGAAACTTTACATTCGGCAAGGTGGGTCTGAAAATGAATCTCTCTAAGACTATGGCAATGACAAATTGGCGGAGAAGAATATTAACAATAGATAAAGTACCACTCGAATATACAGATTCATACATCTATCTAGGTAAGCAAATTAGTTTTGATCCTAAAAATAACGAACTAGAAGTGAAAAGAAGAATACAACAAACGTGGAATAAATATTGGAGTTTAAAGGAAATCTTTAAAAGTGGCCTGCCTATTACCATAAAAACAAAAATTATGAATTCCAGCCTTCTTCCAAGTTTGACTTATGGCTGCCAGACCTGGAAATTCACTTCAAAAATAAAAAACCTAATCACCATCTGTCAAAGAGGACTGGAGCGCAGCATGCTTAAACTAAAGAAATCAGACAAAATACGACACACAATAATAAGATCAAAAACCAAAGCAACAAATGCATTGAAATACGCACAAAAACTTAAATGGAGATGGGCTGGCCATGTCGCGAGGCTTAAAGACCGAAGATGGACCATAAAAGTGACTTTTTGGAATGGACCTCGAGGAAGACCACAGACTCGCTGGGACGACGAGATCAAAAAAGTAGCCAGCCCAAACTGGAAACAGACTGCACAGGACAGTGACAAATGGGCATCTTTGGAGGAGGCCTTCACCCAATAATGGGGTTCCTACAAATTATATTATCTAGGTATCTAAAATCTAAAATCTAACCAAGCTAGCTAATAATAATAGTAAATATTATCTAGTAAATATTATATAGTAGCAAATATTATATAGTATATTAATAACAGTAAATAAAATAGTTATAGGTAAATAATATAGAAAATAAATAAGAATAAGTAGGTATTAAGATCAATTAGTTAAGCGTTTAAATAGTATATAGTGTCAAACAAGTATAATAATACTAGTAAATAAAAAACAGTAAATAGCTACATAATAGGGAATATAGGACATAAACAAAATAAGTAGGTATTAATTTTAATTAGTTAAGCGTTTAAAGATAAGTTAACGTAAAATTATATGTAAAAATTAATTTGTAGGAAATAAAAGGCTTTTTATTTATTATTTATTTATTTATTATACTTAATTATAAATTTTTAATATAATACTCGTAATAAATTTGAAAATCTATCCTTAAAAAAATATAGGTCGTGTGAGTTAATAACTTTAGTGGGAAACTTAATTCAAATAAATAAATACCCTGACGTTCTTCACAAACGGTCATCTGATCTCTTGTACCATGAAAAGCAGACCAGTCCATTATTTTATTTCGATGATAGCTCAGTGATAGTGACGTCAGACGCCGCGGCTATGGTCGTGGGTTCGTTCGAATGAGCTTCAGCTTTCGGTGAAGGAAAATAGTGAGGTAACCATAGCTCGGTGGTAGGGTACTTTGTGGTACCCGCCTGGCTGGCTACCACCCTCAAGTTGAAAGTCTGTCGCCAAACACCTATTGGTGTGTTCCGGCAGCTGCACTTGAGAGCCAGTTCCTTCTAGGCTTTGTGTACTTACCACCTTCGGCCACATCATCACTTACCATGGTAAGATTGTGGTCAAACACAAAGTCTATACAAAGTAAAAAAATAATAATATTATATTATATACATATAGGCCTGCGTTTGACCACAATCTCACCATGATGTGGTCGAAGGTGGTAAGCACACAAAGCCTAGAAGAAACTGACTTTCAAGCTAGAGGGTGGTAGGCAGCCAGTCGGGGTCTTAGTCACTACCACTGAGCTATCATCGCTTCAAATTGTATTTGCATCGGATTACCTATTCTCTAATTATTCTCTCACAGCGTCCTGTATGACGTTGCACATAATGCTGTTACACGACAAGTATGTCACGTAATCAGCGTCGTAGCCGCATAGCAGCTTTATAGCAGCTATATAGCGATGTCTCATATCTTGACATGTCTCGTTAATCAATTAACATTAATGTTGCGTGCATTTCACGCAGTAGTGGGTTTTGTATGTAGGTGTATAGGTAGGTATGTCCGTGTGAAGATGTAGAATGATGCCTGAATCGTAGATATGAGGAAGGTACTTCAGGGATGAATGGTGGTTCAATCTCGAAACTAAAAAAAATATTAAAAACATACTCCGTCGATGGTTGTAAATTAATATTTATAAAAGGAAGCCGCTAACTTATAATTTACCCGATCTTAAAAAAAATTAAAAAGTTTTTAAAGTAAAAGGTACTTTATAAATTTTAAATTCAAGTAAAACCTGCTTTGAGGTGAAATTAGTTAATCCTCGGATGAAAGAAAAAAAATGTAAAGTCTTAACGGATTTTATTGGCGATTGAAATATAAGTTAAGAAACAAAATAAGAAAAAAAAACCGGCCAAGTGCGAGTCGGACTCGCACACCGAGGGTTCCGTACAAACTTTGTCCATTGTTCGTCCATCAAGGGAAATGCACAATTTTATTTATTTACCTTATTTGAGGTTGGTGCCAATTAAGCTAGACCTCTAAATTGTACGAGCGCCGATACAACTCAGAGGTCTTTATTCATTGGCATAACTATGTATGTATGGGGACACCTTTAATTTTCAACTTTTTAAATTTTTTAGAATTTTTCCTTTATTTGTGCTGCCTTGCTTTTTTTTTTTTTTTTTTATATTTGAGTTGATTGAATGAAAGGTAAATTGCGGGTTACGATTTTGACGTATTAAAAAAAAAACTAATTTTCGGTGGAAGTTTGCATGGTAATGTACATCATATATTTTTTTAGTTTTATCATTCTCTTATATTAGAAGTTACAGGGGGGGAACACACATTTTACCACTTTGGATGTGTCTCTCGCGCAAACTATTCAGTTTAGAAAAAAATTATGTTAGAAACCTCAATATCATTTTTAAAGACCTATTCATAGACACCCCACACTTATGGGTTGGATGAAAAACAAAATGTTGAGTTTCAGATCTAAGTATGGGAAACCCCCTAAATTTATTGTTTTTTTTTTTATTTTTGTGTGAAAAAGACAGACGGACGGACAGACAGACAGACAGACATGACGAATCTATAAGGGTTCCGTTTTTTGCCATTTGGCTACGGAACCCTAAAAATGCTTTGTTACTGATTATAAGTTATTAAATATTTTTCTTCGTGTACTACGAACATTGCTAGTTTTATTTTAATTTCAATATTCAGTAAAGCTTTGGTAAAGTACATGTTTTTAATTAAAAACCAATGTATCTCTAGGGAGTTAAAATTGCTTAGAATAAACGTTACGTTTTAGGGTTACATACCGCAAAATGAATAATAGAACCCTTATTAGATCATTTCGTTGTCCATCTGCCTGTCTGTCTGTCTGTCTGTCGAGACTTTTTTCTCAGGAACGCGTGGAGGTATCAAATTGAAATTAATATCACATACTCAAGTCTGCAATTTCTTGGAGCTGTGAAAAAATCAAGCTTATAAGTCGACGCAATCAAAAGATACGGCGGTTTATTTATGCCGCATGTTTTGAGACTCGCAAGGAAATCAAAACCTATAGGGTACTTTCCGTTGAACTAGAAACATGAAATTTGACAAGAATGTCTTATAGCCCAAGTAAAGGAAAAATCCTAAAACCGTAAATTTGTGCAATTATAAACTTATTTGCAGTTGGTAAAGTAACCGCGACCTATGTCGATGTATGGTGACAATAGTTTACCAGTGGAAAAGTTTTTCCATTGGTAAATTCCTTTTCGTAACGATTCCCGCGATAGACGACCTATTTACTTACCTACAAAGTTGTACGGAACCCTTGGTGCGCGAGTTTGACTCGAACTTGGCCGGCTTTTTAATGAAAGAATTCTAAATGTAATACTAAGAAAGAGCCCGGCCAACGTCAAGACCTTTTATAATTCATGCGTTGGCTAACAAACTAGTTTATTTCCTCTGTTCCGAGGTACGAAGGTAATAGGGTATTACACCCGTTTTTGAAAAGTGTCTCAATTCATTCCTAAGGTGCTAATAAGCCACCAAAAAAAACACAAAAAATTTATTCAATCGATAAGTGCTATAAAAATGCATTTAAATTTTACATTTTCAATTTTCGCGCGTAGTTTGATGAAAACGCTGGACGCCATGTTACTCTACGGTCATGATGGTATTTGGTCTCTTGTCTTACGCTGATATTGGTCTCAATTGGACTTATAAAATATTATAAATTTAAAATTATCCTTTTTATTAGTGTGCTGTTCCTGAATGCATGAATACCTACTAGTGTAAAAATAATAATAATAATAATACTTCAGTTGAAACTTTTTAGTTTACATACAGCACCGTATGACGTCATTATAATGGCAGCTACTGTTTCGCTTGTTTAGAAACAGATTTAAAAAACTGAAAACTTTGAAATGAATTTTAAAATTAATTAAGTTATTTATGAACTAAAACTAACATTTTCCGACTGCTTATTTCCTAAGCTATCTAAATTGTACATTTTTAGATTTTTTCTCATATAGAGTAAAATACCCTATTCACAAAGAATGCTTAAAGCGCTGTAACAACACAACGTAGCTGAAACACTATTGTAATGTATAATAGAAAATTTTCAAACAAAATTCAGGTCCAATTGTTCGTGCTCGCACTTTAGCACGCGCTGTATTATAATTGAAGGCAAAAATTATCTGCTGCGTGCGAGATAACAACAATAGACCTTCAACGTTAACACATACGGTTGGGAATTCTTTGAATATTCTAAAAGCATGGTTATAAGGCAATTTGGCAAACAGTATGGTGACAAGAGGTTACGCGAAGGCATTCACAGGCCGTTAACTGTTAAATATATTGCGTGCGATATATGTCTTATTTCGGTGATTAAGCGGTGCTTTTGCGCTGGAATGTGTGTGGTATTGTTTATGATTTAATGTTGCATTTGTATGAGCATGTTTTTGGCTTACAGCGCTTCAGTAAGCGATGTTTTCGTTTTATTGTGTTGGGAGTAAATTGGATTTATTTGTTTTATGTGAATTAATGGAATGTGAATGTTACTAGGTTTCATGTTTGCGTATGTATTTAAATTGTAAATTGAATTTAATTTAATATTACTCCAACATATTTAAAAAAACATTCGTAGCACTTTTCACTATTGACAAAATGTAAACATTTTCGACGATTCCCACTAAGGACAAACATTTGTGTGCATGAACATGTCTGTGTGTCCTGAGTCTGGGTGTAATTATCTATATATGTATGTATTTACAAAAGAAAAGTAGTATATGTAGTATATCAGTTACCTGGCTTCCATAGTACAAGCTCTGCTTAGTTTGGGGCCAGGTGGCCGTGTGTGATTAACAATGCCCCAGAATAATCCTACCAAGTATTATTGGAGTTGTCACCTCTTTCTTATGAAACAATTATTTATCTATAGGTATCTTACTAATATTTTGCCCTATAAACATGTGAATGGTAACAGTGATAACATATTGTGTGTTCTTATTCATATTCCGTGAAATTGTTTTTCTTTTTAGCAAGCTTAAGGTAGTCATGCTCACTTTGAGGCCTTTGCTTGCGGCGGCGTCGTGTGGCGGGTCGCTCACTTCCCTACAATATGTGCGAGGAGGGCGATGGCTGCCACATGCGTCATACTTGTGAACAGTTGCTGCTTGTGGGGGCTGGTCTGCTTAAATTTGCTATCTATTTATTAACTAAGTCACTCATCATTTTGTTTCCTTTCTTTTTTTTTTGTTATAACTCACATATATCGTCAGTGAGACTAGATAAATAATTTAATGTAAGATAAATCTGAGTTGGTTTTGAAAAGAGTAATTGCTGAGTTTCTTGCCGGCTCTTCTCAGTAAAAGCAACCTTCCGAACCGAGCGTTAGAGTCAGACTATTCATAAGTGCTTGTGAAGGCCTATTTGAATAAAAAATATTTTCATTCATTTCATTATAAAGGGGAAAGATTTGTATTTTTGTATGTAACGAATAAACTTAAAAACCACTGGACCGATTTCAAAATTTATTTTGCCATTAGAAAGCTACATTATCCTTGAGTAACATGGGCTATATTTTATCCCGGAAACGCGGGTGAAACCGCACGGAAAAGCTAGTTATGTATAAAATAATTATTTAGGCTTTCTTTCACAAGCTTTCACGGATAGTTTGAGTATAAAACTGTGTATTCCTGAAGAAAAATACTTTTTTCTTACGCCCAATATAGTTTTTTTCTTTCTTATCATATTTCAAATATCAAAATCCATTCAGCCAGTATGGCACAATTGAATAAACATAACAAAACTATAAAACAAAGTAAAAATCTAACCTTTAAAGTATTTTTCAAAAGTTTTAGGTAACTTAGTAAATATGCATCAAGTTGAACTTAGAAGCAATAAGTTGAACTTTACATAGAATAAGTTAAAAGCTCCGTTGGAACTGGATAATAAAAGGTAAGTTCAAAATTATATACATTGAGTTTCGACATGTATATATAGGTATAGGTATCATTGACTCAAATTTTGTAGTTTGAATTCATTCGGCGTAAAAATCTTACTAATCCTAGCTAATATTATAAATGCAAATATAAGTTTGTTTGTTACCTTTTCGTGCCTAAGTCGCTAAACCGATCGCGATGAAATTTGGTACACAGATAGCCTATGGTATGGAGAAGACATGGGCTATTTTTTCTCGAGAACGCGGGTGAAACCACGGTGGACAGCTAGTCTGTATATATAAAAGGAAAAAGTGACTGACTGATCTATCAACACACAGCTCAAACCACTGGACAGATCGGACTAAAATTTCACTGTTTGCAAAGATATTCCAAGTATTCCAGTATTTGAAATTGTGGCGATATTTTCCGAATGCTGCCCACCCTAACTGGCATTCTATTTTGTTTGCAATACCAATACATTTTAATGAATACCTGCGCCGTAGCCGTTTCCTAAAGTAAACGCATTTTCTCGTAAATTCATCCTAATTTTCTCATAATCTTTTATGTGGTATCTTTACCGTTAGTTACTTAAGCCCCGTGTAGACGCACTCGCGCGATGTGTACACGCCTTACGATGAGCTCCTACGCTTCGCAAACAAACCGTTTCAAATTCGCATCACAACTCTCCGCTATGGCTTAATGAGCGCTTAGGGTTGAGTAGACGAGTAGGTAAAACGTTGAGTTTTAACCGCCACAGTTAAAAAGTAAATGATTGTTTTTTTTTACCGGCTAATACTTCGCTTATTTAAAATCCTATTCATTATAGGTTTTTTACACCTGTAAGTATAAGAAATATTGTAACTGTTTCAAGATATTTAGCTTTTTTAAAGACTTAAAGGTATGGGGCCCCAGATGGTTTTCACACTCTTATGCAGACAATATCATTGAATACTTGGGCTGCGGTCCACGATCAAGACTAGCGAATATACTTACGTATACTACCTCTCTCCTTCATATATTAAAACCTCTCGATCGTCTCGAAATTATCATTTAGCTGTTTAATAATAATAAAATTAAACCATGAAATACCTATGCTTGTTTTAGAAGCCGTTCGTTTATACAACCATTCACAGTGACTGATAATGAGTGCTCCAAGTCAACGGCGCGTGAAACGGAACGCTCGCGTATGTCGTGCGAAGCCATATTTGTTTTTATATCCTCCCTCTTACCTTGTGAGGATTATCGGCTGTGAACTGTGAAACCTCAGTAAATGTTACAATTTGACGATTTTATTTTGTTGCTTGAAATCAAACACTCGTGTACGTCGGACCTTTTTTTTCTTGCGCACGCATGTTGAAGAGGAATGCAAATTAATGTGATCATAAAGTTTTTAAATTAGACAGACTGTGAGTTCAAAACTTAGATTTACAAAGAAGAAATGTTGAGAAAAATAGTGTTTTATTTAAAGAAACATTCTATGCATATTTTATTATTGCTTTTAGATAAAATGAAGAGAAGAAAAAAGGTTTAATTTTTGACGTAGTCACTGTATTAAAAAGATACAATTTTTATGACAAAATATGGTGTCTCAAAAGGGTTCCTTCTCTTGGAGGTAATTGTGAATTCCTAATTTAAAAACATATTTCTTTATACCTTGAAAATACTTTAATATAAATAGCAACTTCTCGTGTAATTCCATATATACATTTTTTTTAATTAAAACTATATTCTCTTCAACAGTTTAAATCTCCAAAACTTTCCCCCACCTGGGGATTAAACCTTGGATCTCTTTGTTTAAGTGTTTCTTCTCAGTTGAAAGCTGACTTTTAAATCGGTGGTAACTTCTCGACCGTAAGTCCCTCCTGGGACCTAAATAAAATGAGTTTTGAAGGTAAACCATATCCCACCTAATTTACTATCACTACAGATAATAAAAACCGGCCAAGTGCGAGTCGGACTCGCGCACCGAGGGTTCCGTACAAACTTCGTCCATCGTTCGTCCATCACGGGAAATGCACAATTTTATTTATTTACCTTATTTGAGGATATTGCCAATTAAGCTAGACCTCTAAATTGTATGGGCCCATACAACTCAGAGGTCTTTATTAATTGGCATAACTATGTATGTATGGGGACACCCTTTAATTTTCAACTTTTTATTTTTTAGAATTTTTATTTGTGCTGTAAGACCTTGCTTTTTGCCAATTTTTTTTTTTATATTTGAGTTGATTGAATGAAAGGTAAATTGCGGTTTACGATTTATGACGTATTAAAAAAAAGTACTTACTAGATCTCGTTCTAATCAATTTTCGGTGGAAGTTTGCATGGTAATGTATATCATATACTTTTTTTAGTTTTATCGTTCTCTTATTTTAGAAGTTACAGGGGGGGGCACACACATTTTACCACTTTGGAAGTGTCTCTCGCGCAAACTATTCAGTTCAGAAAAAATGATATTAGAAACTTCAATATCCATAGACCTATCCATAAATACCCCACACTTATGGGTTGGATGAAAAAAAAAAATTAGAGTTTCAGTTCTAAGTATGGGAAACCTCCTAAATTTATTGTTTTTTTTTCTATTTTTGTGTAAAAATCTTAATGCGGTTTACAGAATACATCTACTTACCAAGTTTCAACAGTATAGTTCTTATAGTTTAGGAAAAAAGTGGCTGTGACATACGGATGGACAGACAGACAGACGGACAGACATGACGAATCCATAAGGGTTCCTTTTTTTGCCATTTGGCTACGGCACCCTAAAAATAAGTAGGTACCTGGGTGACCGTTTTATTAATGTATTTTTTTTTCATGAAAGACGCCTTTATAGATAATCATAAAAAGCAAAACCTTACCTAAGTACAAAATTTGATCCAAATCGTTAGAGTCGTTTCCGAGCTACACGAAATACAAAAAAATGCTCGTTTTAAGTTATAAGATATGATAATAATGTATTTATTTCTCTTTGTACCCATGATGCAGAATAAACCTAAGCCAAACCAAACTAAGACTACCAAAATATGTAAATATAGAAGAATATCCTTTCCCTTTATCAATAAGCAATTATTTCCGTCTCCCGAGAACCACACATTCTGTTCATTCGCTCACTCACTCACTCACTCACTCGTCGGTTCAATTACGCGTCGTATATAAATCACAATTAGAAGAGGTTACCGTCTCTGACGGGCTCCGAGCATTACTCACTATTACTACGTACTTGCAATAGTTTGTGTATCGGATAAAGTTACCTGTTTCACGATTCTTTGTTGTTTTTCTTTTAATAAAATGGGTTTGCGTTTGACCTTAGAGTCTCCCATAAAGGACAATGACACAGCCAAGGACAGAGGAGGCTCGCCTATGACCAGTCAAGCATCAAAATAACCTTCTATGAATATTTAATTTACTGTTTTTATTTGCTTTTAGATAGAAAATTAGATTATATTTTTATGTTAGATATTTTAAAAGTTAAGTTTTATTTTAAAGTTTGAGTGTGGATGCATCCTGTGATCTATTTTTAAAATGAATTGATTACTTATTTTATTTTTTAGAGACTAGGTAATGTACAATTTCAATTTGCGTTCATTTTTCCACATTCAACATAATCGGTTTATTTATTAATTTAGTTTGCCACACAAATGAAGACAATAAAGAGACAGACAACCTCACTATCACTTTTATAAGATAATTAGGACTTTACTGAAAGAGAGAAATAATAAATCTTTGAAAGTGCAGCCAGTGATAGTATCCGCTAGGTGTACAGTCAGCGTCAAAAGTATATTGGCACTTTATATTTCAACACATTCATGTATCTTAAAGGGGCCTCTACGTGTTTGATCTGTATCCCCACGCACGCCTTCAAAAAGGACCGGCCCTTTTTTATGTCTCTTTCGACGACCACAGGCCACGGCTATATTCTGAACATCAAGTACATGTTATGTATTACGTGTAAGCTGTTTATGTAATGGACAATAAAATATTAATAAGTTTGCACGTAACAATTTCAGATGAGAATATTATCACAGTCTATGTAACTCTTACAGCCAGCCAACGGACACGTCTAGACAGAACAATTGTGCGGGGCTTGTGGGGTGGGCATATACTAGCTTGGGACACAATGCAGCAATTACAAAGCGGCATTTCAGGTGACTTCAAACGCGATAGACCACTGTATGTTTTTTATAATAATAATAATAATAATAAATTTATTTTTATTTCTCTCACAGCAGGTCACTTACATTAGTCTGTTAACAATTTACATATGATATTATATTGTTTCTTAATTTAAAGAGTGTGATTAGTCCGTCGGGTTTTAGTATATGAACTTACATTTCATAATTTCGTGGTAAAGTATTTGCAGAGCTGTTTACATTTTGTAGCAAAACAGCTTTATTAAGATTTTATTTTAGTTCCTAACTATATACTCTAGAGGGCGCCATATTCAATTTAATGTGATGTCACTTATAAACAGCGGACCAAGACACTTCTGACGATACCTCATTTGTCAAATTATGATAAGCAGTTTGGAAGTTATGAGGGAATAGATTAACATACATATACGTACCGGTCAAAATCATAACCCTTCTTTTTGCTTCGCCGTATTCGGGGTTATAAAAAGAAAATCATCAGTTCCATGTACACAATCAAAAGATTAGGGGAGACCGGGGATAGTTGACTATAGGGGTAGGTAGACTATCTGCCAAAAACTCGTCGACAGTATGAGTATTGCATCATCCGATCACAGCCAAGTATTACACTCCGCACCCCACGCAGCTGTCCGAAGTGCCGCATCGCGGTCGCAGGTCGTTTTCAAATGGTGACACGTTTTTAATTTGTTAATGACGTAAGTGAAATTTCGATATAGTACATTTTTTGATGTGATGCCTACACGATTTATGTAAACCATTTTTCTATTAGCCCTAGCGTTTGATGAGTGCTTATTTATCATATTTCATATCTTATTATTCAAATCAGCGGCAGTGTCTAGGCTAGCCATGTGATCAAAATATAAAATGGCGTCTGGGGCTAGAAGACCAATTATTTTTGGGGCTGGTTGAATAATTATTCAACCTACCCCAAAAGCTAAAATATGGAGTTGAATACAACACGTAAGTTAACCATTTATTGGATTTTTAAAGAAGTATAGCTATTTTGATTAATACATAGCAAAAAGGACCTGTGAAAGAACAACTGCTTGAGCTAAAACAATAAAAAATGTGTTGGAAATAGTTTGTTACGCAGTAATTTTTGACGAGAAAGCATTAATGCGACACCAAAACAGTATAATATTCCTTATAAAAGATACATCGTTACGGTGCCAAATTAAACGAAATATTTGAACGTAATACAAACTTGACGAGAGTTTGTTGAGCAGAATTCTCATCCCTGAATCATCATCATCATCATCTCAGTTGCAAGACGTCCACTGCTGGACATAGACCTACCCTAATGATTTCCAATAGGACCGGTCTTGGGCGACCTGCATCCATCGGACCTTGTAAGTGGACGTCCCACGCTGCTTGCCAGTCCATCGTCTCCACTCCAGAACTCTTCAGCCCCATTGGCATCGGTTCTGTGCACTATGTGCCCTGCCCATTGTCATTTCAACTTGTCAATCCACTGGGCTATGTCGGTGACCCTAGTTCATCTATAAATCTCCTCATTTCTGATTCGATTTCGTAGAGAATAGAATCCGAGCATAGCCCTCTCCATAACCATAAGCATAACCCTGGATACAGAGGATTCTTGCTGGATTCTTCTCAGTCCAAGTGTATTCCGAACCAGTGGTATGTGCCTTATTAGGGCCTAAACTGAATAAATGAGTTTGAGTTTGATATATAAAAAAAGTAAAATTTGTACTAGTTTTGAAGAGAAAACTTTAGCCAGTTATTTTATTGAGATAGCTGCTATTTATTATGGATTGGCGTCTTATGAGACTCGGAAATTTGCATATGAATTCGCAAAAAAAAAATAACAAAGCTATGCCTGATTGAAATGTTTAATTATTTGCCCTTTCTCATGATTTGACTCTTATAGGTACATAAGTCAACATACCCCTGGCATATGGTCTACTTACCCCGGACCAGGGGTAGATTGACTAAGAGTTAGTGTTCTATAAAATGCATAAAATTATCGACATTATACTTAACTAAGAACTAGATATCACATATTTTTATTAGATTAATAGTTCTTCTATCAATTGATATGGTTTTCTTGTCTATATATATTAAAACATAAAAAATATGCACTATTTAGTAAAAAAATGGTCAACTATCCCCGGTCTCCCCTACTATAAACTCACGAATCACCACTATCAAATAGTAAAAAAGGCCAAATCTCAACGACAAAAGTCAATCCATAAATCAGTGTCCTGAGACGTTTGTAAGTCGGGGGTGTTATCACAAATTGTTCACTAATTGATCACCGGTCGGGGGTCGGCCGATCACCGATCAATCACAATCGGGCGGGCTCGCTCGTTGTCGGTGATGCATGGCTGGATTATTGTCGAGCCTCTTGCTGTTGCCGATTCTTTGTTGTTCCCGATTTTGGAACGTTAACTTTGTAAAAACTGATAGAAGGATATCCTATAAAAATAAAATATGTCCTTTTTTAAAATAAATATACATTGAATGTAACTAAATACTTCATTTTGAAATCAAATTGCTTATTTTGGTAGGTTTCGTTTAAGTCGATGAATTCAATAAATATTGTTTTATATACATTTTACTAATTTAGTATTAAACGTATGACTTTATTAAAATCTTGGAACTATTTCATGTTAGTCAAGACTCAAACTTGGTAGCATATCTTTTCAATCATTTGGGGAAATCAATTCCACAGAAATTCGTACAGCGCCTCTTGCGGAATACTCATGGAACTAATTTATCCCATACAAAATTGTAGTAAGACAAGCATTCATACCGAAACAGCGTCTATTGTTTTGTCCACTAGAATAATGCTATCAAAGGTTTTGCCAACCTATCTCAACATGACGTTAGGTACAAACTTAAGGTCAAACAGGACGACATTGGCTCGGCATAGAGCCTACCACGAGACAGGCAACAAAAACTTTTGTTCTAGTTTTAATGCTTGATTATCAATCGATTGTATTATACCACCCACGTTTTCGACATATTTTAGTTTTATGGAAACTTTCATTAAAATTGCTTTTAATTAAGACTATATAAAAATATTTATTTTTGAATTTATTACATTTATTTAAGTATAGAGGCATAGCGGATGTAAATAAATTTAAAATATAAGATATTTTGTAAGTTATATATATTTTATTACAAAAAATAACTCGAGCTTGCTCGTAGATCTCGTAGCAATAAGCTACGTAGTTCGTAGCACATCGTAGCACGTCGTAGCGCCTTGTAGCTTCTATTAAAATGTACTCCCTATTTTTTTACACTTCATTCTATTTTTTAATAGGTATATTTTTGAATCAGCATCTATGTACAGTCAGTTTAACAATTTCATACGCTTCAGTAATTTTGTGTAGTAAAATATAATTATTTTTTTTCGTGTGGATGAATGAATAATATTTGAAAGGAGACTTTATAATCCATTTAATAATGAAGATGTGATTATTGGATAAATAAATTTTAACCGGCATGATGAAGACATACAAGGAAAAGGTTTTCAATTCATATGTATCCAGAAAATAGGAAGAAATTTAGTTTTTTTTTTAATCCTTCCATAATGTTTCCATATTTGTTAGACCATAGACTTTGAAGCTTGATGGAAGCCTCAACGGTAAAATGATTGAAATATCTCATTGGTGACTAGCTGTTTCCCGCGGTTTCACCCGCATTCCCGTAATAAAAAGCCTATAACCTTCCTGAAGAATTGGGCTATCAAATGCAAAATCATTTTTTCAAATCCTGACTGGTAGTTCCAGAAATTAGCGCTTTCAAACAAACAAACAAAAAAGTCTTCAGCTTTATTATATAGGTAGATTTATTTAGTATATAGAAGATATAGATTGTTGATAGTGTTTTCATATTCTTGGTGAGTGACAAAATAAAATGAATAGAAATGAAAAATGAAATGAAATTAAATTAAATTAAATGGAAAATGAAATGAAATGAAAAATAAAATGAGAAATGAAATGAAATGAAAAATGAATAAAATGAATGAACATCTTAAACTAGCTTCTGCCCCGCGACTTCACGCGTGTTCTTGGGTCCGAAGTAGGGTAGAGTATTTTTTATTTATTTTTTACTTTGTATAGGCTTGTGTTTGAACACAATCTTACTTTAGTAGGTGATGATGTGGCCGAAGGTGGTAAGCACACAAAGCCTAGAAGGATCTGGCTCTCAAGTGCAGCTGCCGGAACACACCAATAGGTGTTTGGCGAGAGATTTTCAACTTGAGGGTGGTAGCCAGCCAGGCGGGTACAACAAAGTACCCTACCACCGTGCTAGTCTATTGTTGAGAAAAGTATAGACTTTTCACCCTGCTTTGTTAACATCAAGTCAATTTTCTGATACATATGGACGTCATTAATGTTGACAAATCCACTATTTTTATTACATTTATTGTTTGTATTATCCTTTTAGCCTACACCTGGGTAGTTTTCTTACCATAAGTATAAGGTTATAAATTACTTACTATTAATAATGTGATCATTTGTTTCCGATCAAAGAAAATTATTTAATATAGGTTTTCGCCCAAACTTGATAAGATATCCTATATCTTTTCTTCCTTTCATCCGATTTCGATTTAATAAAGCCTTTCACCCAAGCAAAGCTAAGCCGCATTAGCCTGTGCATGTTTATGAAACAGACAGACAGACAAACAAACAAATAAGAAAAAACTCTTTGCATTTTGTTACTCTTCCATAGCAGCCACACTCCATTTTTCGTAAAAAAAAAAAAAACACGCCGAGTTCTAGAAATAGACGACAGATATGTATAGATGTGTAATTTTAGTTTTTTTTTGCCATTTATGAAAGAGTTTAATTTTTCAAACTCGGCTAATAACAGAATCAAGAACTTAAAATAAAATATAATTTGTTTGATGAATAATAATAATAATTACAGCCTATATCTGCCCACCGCTGAGCACAGGCCTCCTTTCACGAATAAGGGTGAAAGGGGAATGGGCAAATACTCCGCCACGCGTGCCCACTGCGGATTGGTGGAGGTAGGCTAGTGGTCAACCGACTGTTGGAGTTGTCAGGCCACCTAGGAGGTCTCCAACAAGCTTAACGACCATCACAATTAAGTGATAACCGGGACCAAAGGCTTTAGGTGCCTTCCGAAGCACGGAAACGCTCAAGATGAAATACCACTAGGCGGTCACCCATCCAGGTACCGGCCAGACTGGACGTTGCCTAACTTTGTCGATCGGTTAAGAACGGCTTATCAGGCTACGCCACGAGCGCTTCTATTTTTTATTTCTATAGTTTATTTATTAGCTTAACACATTTAATATAAATACAATAGTTAGTGAAAATTGTACTCAACAGGTTACAGGAAATAAAGGCTATTTTTATTTTATTTAGTATTCATTTAAAAAGAAAACTACCCTTATTAACTATATTAGATTTTATAGAATGTATTAATGGTAATATTTTTGATCCAAACCGCATGTTACATAATAATCTCTCTTGACGTCACACAAGATTGTACCCTCCCCCCTCACCCCCTCGAGGGGTGAGAGCCTCCCTAACGTAATGGTGTTTACACGGACAACGTCCTCCTGTGAGGATTTCCGATTAAATTTTTGTGTTTTCTTTTATCTGTGACCAGATTTACTGAATATAATTTTAATTTGTGGAGTATTTTTCGTCAAGTAGCTTTTATATGAGGGCAATGACTTAAATTATATGTTTTTAAGTATTTTTATCAGTCAATTAGGTACTAAAGTACATGCAATTATAATTTCATTAAAAAAAATTGTTATGATATACCTCAAGAGTATTAATGTAGGGTTCCGTAGTTGCCCATCACAATAATGTGGACTAAGAAGAGGGCTTTTTGTTACACGTTATTAAAGTAAAACCGTAATAATTTTCAATGGAATTTGTATGATATTTTTACTTTTCCAAGTACATTTTATAACTTGGTCGACTATTACTCGTAAACTTGTAAAGCCTACTTTATTCTAGTAATGACATGGGCTACTTTTTATCAAAAGAAGTGGGTGTGGTTAAGATATAATGCAAACAAAGATTTCGTAAAAAATAATACAATAAAATATGTAGGTAAATTTCCTTCTTCTATTTTCTATAGCACTAAAAAAGCTCTAGAATCAATACAAAGTAAGCTCCAAGATAAGTTTTATTAATTATACCAACAAAAACGTTAAAACATACCGATAATTCTTAGAAAAAAGGGAAATAAAAGTTACTGCAAATAGCGCACCCTTTCAATGTAATAAAGCTCTGAGCTTAGCTTTTAATCAACGAGTTAACTTAAGTTAAGCTTAAGTTAAGTGAGTGAGGGACATGCTCAGAATGTGGCGGCAGTGCTTAGCTTTAAGGAAGCTTTTATTAATTTTAGCTAGAGCTTGTGTCCTCCATTTTTAACTAACAACACGAAGTCACCTAGGTATGAATAATGAATAGTTTACGTGATAAATTTATAGTTGTTAGGATTTAGTTAGGTCTCGCGCAACCATTTTGTAGATTTACTATACTATATCCTGAGACTTTCTTCACACAACTATCTGACACCAAATTAAAGAAAATAAGTACTGTGGAATTCAAACTTTACAAACTGGGACATTCTGGGACATTCCCTACACACGACCATCTGACCCCAAACTAAACAGAGCTTGTAATAGAAGCCAAATAACTGATATACTAAAATTGTGGTCAGACACAGGTCAAAAGATTGTAAACTCAACATTACAAGAACTGAATCATAAGGAGATATTTTCTAAGGAGTCCTCGATACAGGAGAGTTTAGTTAAATAGATCAAAAAAAAGCCTAAGCGAAAATATACAATTCAATTAATATTACATGAAGACTGAATGTCGCACTTCCATAATATATTTACAATTATTCTATAGATAACATAAGATATATTAGATATATTTTAAGAGAGGTAGAGCATAGCGATATGTCGCTGAAAGAGCAGCTTGACTGGGGAAGTACCTCCACCTTACAGAATACCAAACAACTTATAGTTGTGTTCCAGCGCGTAAGTAAGGTCGCCAGAGCTCATCGGGGAGGAGGGAAGGGTCGGCAACGCGCGAGTGATACGTCTGGTGTTGCAAGCGTTCATAGGCTACGGTAACCGTTTACCATCAGTCGGGCCGTATGCTTGTTTGCCGACAATGTTGTATAAAAAAAAAAAAAATGCACTACAATGCAACAGGACTGTGTATATGGAAGCCCGCTGTATTCTGGCGAGAGACTGCGCCATACACTACGTATTGGAAATGGATTGCACAATCACATTCCAGAATAACATTCGTGCTGCGTCAGTGCTCAGGAGGATTTCATTGCGATCTGTTATATAGCTGTGTTCATTAAGATAGGTGTTGAAGGGTGGGTTTAATTTAGTAGAAAGGTCGACATACATTGGCCATCTCCCTGGTATTGTTAATATCCATAGGCGATGGTAGCCACTTACCATCAGGTGGACCGCATGTCTACTTGTTAGCTTTGTGACATAAAATTTTAAGTATTTTATGAATATTAAGGCGTAATCTGTGTATTCTTTAATTCAAAAGATTTCTAAAAAATATATGCTAAACTAGAGAATTTATACTTTATGGCTTTAATGAATTAATAATATATGAAAATGAAAACATTTTTTATTCAATTACGCCTTTTCAAGCACTTATGAATCGTCTGACTCTAACGCACGGTTCGGAAGGTTGCTTTTACTGAGAAGAGCCGGCAAGAAACTCAGCAATTACTCTTTTCAAAAAGATTTATTACATAAAATTATTTATTTAGTCTCACTGACAATAAATACTGTTGGTATCGGAAACATGGATTTTAAATTTAAGGGTAGTACCTACCCAGGTGGGTACTAATAAAGTACCCTATCACCATGCTATAATTTTCCCTTTTCCTTCACCAAAAGCTCAAGCTGTAGGATTTGAACTCATGACTGAAATAACATATTACACTTTTAATATAATTCTTGAGACATGAAAACAGAAACTTATTTGTTTCGCAAATGTATATTATAATAAACCTAATAATAAATTTGTGTCTCATATACATACGTATATTTGTTTCACGTAACCACAAGTACCTACAGAGCTATCATTTACAAGTATACAGTCCTGTAAAGACATTTCTCTTTTGATATTTATCGTTGTTTCTACTAAAACTAACAAAAGCTTTTTTCTTATACTTTATGTTGGACGTTTTTCTTTCGTATTTCAATATCATTAAACGGTTCTTCTAATTTTAAATAACGTCTCACTGCTTTTGTTTACAGTTACTTGTTTTTTAGCTGTGGGATGTTATTTTTACTAAAAATGGTGTTTATTTCATGTTGTTAAATAGCTTATATAAATGTTATATAAGCCTATTATATGGCCTTTGGCTTTGTAAAGTTAAAACTTACATTTAATTTTTATAATTTAAGATTATGATATAAGTATTTTATTTGTTATCGTTCATGTATCAGTTAGTTATTGTAGTAACTTGAGTATGACAGTTTTATTTGAGAGACAGTTTTCTTCTATGTTTTGTGTGCTTGCCACGATGCAATCAAACTCAAATATATCTAATGTAGCATTGCAATGCAGCTTTTTTGCCTATTTCAATTAAAATCTTTTTGAGGTAGCGGTTTTAGTGCATACATAATATATTATAATAGGATAAATAGCCTTGCATACTATGATTAAACTACTGTAACTGTATGTACTTACTTCATAATAATAAAAAAAAAAACATTGTCTCAAGATGCTCGTAACCAGTTTATTTTTAAACAATCATTATTATGTCAGCCCATAGGCTAATCCAGTTATAACCATTTCCCAACCCGTCTCACGCCCCAAGCCCAATCTCCCGCGCCCTGCATCCGGCCCTTTCCTACCTTTTTTAGGTCATTGGCCGATTACGTGAAGCTCCATTTATACTCTGCGAGTGCAAGTTATTCACACATCTTATTTGAAACTGTTAATCGTGTATTTTGAAAATTAGATGGTTTTCCAGATTGATAGGCTAGTGAACATGGCATACGTTTAGTATATTATAGTGACTTTCCTAATACTACTAAATAATTTCTATGCGTCATAAGACATTACAGGGCAGGAACAAGGCATGACATGTCACATAATATACGGTGGGCGTTTTTATTAAAACTTTTCGTATTTTTCACTCGTGCAAAACCCATAACTAAAAGACGTGGTTTCTCAACAAAACTGAAGATTCTTGTAATTTTCTAAAATCGAAAAGTTTTTGATTCAAAAAGTTACGCTAGTACCAAAACCGCACATTTTCAAGTCGTCGAATTTAATTTCAGTTAGAGGTCGCTACCTCAGAGTGCTTTAATTGCATTATACTCCAAACATCCGACCCTCGGGTTGCTGAGCCCCTCTTGCCCCCCTCTTGCCCCTCTTGCCCCTGTCTCAAACAATTTGGGAAGCTTTTAGGGCGGCCACATGAGCTAAATTGAAATAATCGCTCCGGAACACCACTATGTACGATGCACGGCCCTTACAACCAAGATGGTATTGTATGCTGTGGTTAATAAATGTGTACAGGAGGTATGAATGAGATATACCCATTTCTGATAGTTTATGAATGAAAACAAAACAAGTCTTGATCTACATAATATCTTTCTAAATATTTTATTACAATGGAGTAACAAACAGATTTTGTCAGCAAAAAGTTGCAAAGTAATTAAGGCTATCATACTTTCCTTATCAAAGAAAATTGAACTCGTAAAAAGTTACAAAACAAAAAGAATGTTATATCATTTTATAATACCGACTAGTCATTACTTAGCTGTTTAATTTATACTTTTGACTTGATAATTTGACACATTTCGTAGCTATTAAAAAGTACCTAATTATTCTTTAATAAATCAAAGATCTACTTTTCAAATAAATGCAAAAATGTATAATATATTATTATATAAGCAAGATAAATTAAGGGGCACTGAACCATTTTCTATTTTATACCAGTATTACACATTTTTATAATGATTTAAATACAAAAACAATTTGCTAAAATACACCAAAATTCTATTCTAAGAATAAAATTTCAGCAAAACAAACCCAAAAGGCAATTACGATAAACAACAAGGAAGTTACAAATAACGTCGGCTCGCGTGTGTACGGCTTAATTGTTATATAGTAGCTGTATTGTAGCGCTAAATATTATAGCAGCCTGTTGTTGAAGCCACAGGTTATGTCTCAAGACGGTCGTGTGTGCTTGCCCTTAGCATCACTCATACTAATGTATAGGCTGTTGATTTAAACTAAGTTTAAATGGAGGTAAAGTGGGGAGCAATTGAAAGTTACGTTATATTGTATTTTGTTTATAATATTATATGTATATATATATATATATACAGGGTTATTTTTAAAACACCGACAGTGCATTAGGGGGTGGAAGTACTCATCAATATGTACAACTTTTACTATGGGACCAACCCTGAAATCACGAAAAAAATATAACTTTTCATACAAAAGATCAAGCTTGCTCAATCAAAGTGAATGAAAAGTTTGAATTTTTTTTCACGATTTGATAGTGATGATATGGCCGAAGGTGACTACCACTGACCTATCATCGCCTTTAGGTATATATTTAAATTAATATAAATCAATATTTTTATTGAGTTAATCTTTTGTAAGAAAAGTTTGTAAAAATAACCCTGTACAGGCAATTATTTATTATGATTATTTTTTATTCCATGAAATAACTATAATTTGGAGCTCATATTGATTATGAACGGTTTGATCAGGTGACTGAAAGACCTACACATATTACAACGACATAATGTGGATTGAGTTATGTTTCAATAAGAGCTGAGAATATTCTATACTTGTGCATTCTTGAAATAAATATATGATAATTATTTATGGGATAATCCAGCATTAAATCAAAATTATTGCAATCTTGAAGTGACGATAGTTCAGCTTGTAGTGACGTCATTTGCCATGGCAATGAGTATTTTACGCAATTGAAGAAAAATGCTGTATGATAAATGCTTTTTCTATCTTTGGGCCATTTTTAGTCAAAAAACTGCTGTCAAATTATTATTAATCATTGCTTAATATACATTTTATAAAAATTCCCACAGACTGGTTAATATACTAGCATTATTAACCGACTTTATTTTGATTTCTACTATTCGTTTCTGACCAGTTTTAATTTGCAGCATAATCACGTACAATGTCTTAAGGCGACGCCTTGAAGATTTTGGTTGCAAGGATTCTGATTTTTCTCAACAATGACTGAAGCGAACGAACTGAAATTTATTGTAAGAATTCATCATGTCTTTGGCTTTATTTCGTACGTTGCATAACACAATTGGTTAACTTTTATAACACAAAATAATTAATCAAAAACACCACTTTAAAATAAGAGATTCGAATTTTACCGGCATTGAGGATCGATTTGAGGTTCCAAAATTTCTACCTATATTTATTAAAACTGATACTATAAATTGAACTTAGGTTTTATGAAATATATTTGTAGTTTTTAAATTGAACAATAAAAACCATTTTGCCGCATACGCTCGTTCCGTTTACGCGGGTTTTCTATGAGAGGTCGCTATAGTAGGGAGCGGGGCGCAGTATGTTGAATTTCAGATTTTTAAGCTTAACGCGGCGTCACCTTAATTATCTGGCAACGGCATACAGCCCTAGCTGGGAGTGCAATGTTGGCAATACGCGTCACTAGTAGGTACCTAGGTACAGATGCACCGCGCCGCGCCGCGCTCCGGCGACGTCGCTCCGATGTAATTGCTCTGTGAGACGGGACGTCGCGTCGTCGCCGCTAATTGCCTCCTCTGATCACTTATAAATTAACATTAATATCCACTAACCTTTATAAAATGAAGCGCACTGTCACTTACCTGAAATAAAACATAATTTTAATTAATTAGGTACTATATTTAGTACGGTATTATATATAGGACGGGCCGGTTGGCGTGGTTGGTAAGATACCCTATCTATCACGCCGCAGGTCGTGGGTTCGATTCTCACTCAGGACAAACATTTGTGTGCATGGGTGTTATTATCTATATATGTGTGTATTTACAAAATAAAAGTAGTATATGTAGTATATCAGTTATCTGGCTTCCATAGTACAAGCTCTGCTTAGTTTGGGGTCATATGGCCGTGTGTGAGGAATAATATCCCAGAATGTCCCAGAATATATTTGTAGTTATACAAGATGTTAAGTTTACATAAATTAATTGATTTATGAAAAATAACTTATAACTTATTCTAGATTTGGAATGAGTTGATTTAATTTAGAAAAAAAACTTGCCATGATAAAGAAATAAACATAAATGCGTTTTTATAATCAACTTCAGCACGTACTTAATCTAAGGCCCGATTTTCCAATGATATGTTGGTTGATAAATGATATCTAGCAGTTGATTTGAATGAATAACAGTATGAACCTATTAAATAGTTTAATGATGTTAATAAAAAATATGTTTAACGATATACTTTAAACATATTTTTTTAATAATTTCAAATAATAAATTAAATTATTTCTGCTTAATCTACTCTTAGAAAGTATGGCATATGTTGATATTTAATTAAAGTCAAATAAACCGATATTTTTGTACAAAGTCTTACATTTGGTTATAATACATATTATGTTGAATGCTTTGTTGAACTACTACAGACAAAACCATAAGCTATTATTATATTTGATGACAGTTATAGATATATATTAAATAATTTAAATAAACGTACAATTATCTACTTCAATATTTCTGCTTAATTGTTTACAAATAACAAAATGCAAAATGTATGAAATATTTTTATAAAAACAATTTTATGTCCAGCAAAATCATGCTGTATAAAATTAAACCACAGAGTCGGACCGCAAACATCACCTCCAGACGTTTTTAAAAGCGGAATTTAAAAAAAGTAAAAGTGTTTTCGCAAACTGAATTCATTACAAATTACCATTGGAGGGATTCCGTACAATCAAACGCAGGGCATTTATTCCCAAGTTGAAAACTTAATAAATCAGCTATGCAGGTCTCACCGATAATGAATGGAGCGTTATATTTCCATCAAAAGAAACGGCTCTTCTTTTTTTTCATTTGTACCATTTTCTTTCAAGCATGAGGCCAGGGAAATAGCGGTTTGACGAGCGGGAGCAAGAAACACAATAGCTTTTGCGCCCTGATTTTCTTTTCTATTTTTAGCCAATTTTAATTTAAATGTAATTTATAAGACAATTCAGAAACACGATAACAAAATATTTTCTTTAAATTTATTCTAAGCTTTATTCCTTTCATAATTAAGTAATAATTTCCAAATATAATAATTATCTCTAAAAGCTTTATTTAATTTTAACATACAACAATAAGAAATTCCTTTGAGACAACGTCAGTAGCCCACGTGTGACCTATGTTGAAACCCTTCAAAACTGTCTTGAATCTAATAAGCAGTTATATTAGACCTAAAATATATTATTATGTATCTAAATCTTATGTAAGTGTTATTTAAAGGTTATTTTATTGAGTTCGCGTCTTAAATATAATAATAAAAATGACAAAATAAAATGTAAGCATTTAATTTAAAATATTTTATGAGGGATAAATTAAGACCGTTTTATATCAAAAGGCTTATTAAAACTTAAACTAATAATATAATATGAATGGCGACAATAGCGCTCGTTTTAAACAGTTTTTTTAATTGCTAAGTTTATTGCTGATACTTCTCAGCAATAACAACGTTCGAAACCGTGTGTCAGAGTCTAACAATTTATAATAGCCTATTTAAATATATATAAAAAAAAAAAACATTTTATCATGTACCTATCAAAGTTTTATTTTTATTTTTTTCACCTGATCCACTTACTTCATGGCCCAAACTGATTCTTTTTATTTCCCCACAGCCCGCCGCCCACCGCTCGTTAGCGCGATCTTTTCTATGCAACAATTACTGAAGATATTCGCGGTTCATTCGTTTCTTACATTTTTTCCTCTCTTTTTATTTTATGTCCATGTATTTTTATTGCGGCGGTTTTAAGCTAGGTGCACACATTGTGATTGTGAATTTATCTTTTTAGGGTTCCGTAGCCAAATGGCAAAAAACGGAACCGTTATAGATTCGTCATGTCTGTCTGTCTGTCTGTCTGTCCGTCCGTATGTCACAGCCACTTTTTTCCGTAACTATAAGAGCTACACTGTTGAAACTTGGTAAGTAGATGTATTCTGTGAACGCACTTGGCACTTCGCACTTGGCCGGTTTTTTATATTTGAGTTGTTTGAATGAAAGGTAAATTGCGGTTTACGATTTATGACGTATTAAAAAAAAACTACTTACTAGATCTCGTTCAAACCAATTTTCGGTGGAAATTTGCGTGGTAATGTATATCATATATTTTTTTTAGTTTTATCATTATCTTATTTAAGAAGTTACAGGGGGGGGGGACCAACATTTTATCACTTTGGAAGTGTCTCTCGCGCAATCTATTCAGTTTAGAAAAAAAATATATTAGAAACCTCAATATCATTTTTAAAGACCTATCCAGATACCCCACACTTATGGGTTTGACGAAAAAAAATTTGAGTTTCAGTTCTAAGTATGGGGAACCCCCAAAATTTATTGTTTTTTTTCTATTTTTGTGTGAAAATCTTAATGCGGTTCACAGAATACATCTACTTACCAAGTTTCAACAGTATAGCTCTTATAGTTTCGGAAAAAAGTGGCTGTGACATACGGACGGACAGACAGACAGACAGACATGACGAATCTATAAGGGTTCCGAATTTTGCCATTTGGCTACGGAACCCTAAAAAGGAAATAAGTAAATAAGTTAATTAGTTAATAAGTAAATAAGGAAATAAGTAAATAAGTGAATAAGCAATTAAAGTAAAAAAGTAAATAAGTTAATAAGTTATATTACATATATTTGTTTAATCAAACATTTTATTCAGCGAAAAAAGAAAACAATATTACCACCTCTAAAACAATAATTTACTACTCGTTTATTTTATCAAATATCATCACAACGGTAATAAGGTAGGTAATAAGTAAGTAAATTAGTTAATAAATAAGTAAAAAAGTAAAGTTAAAGTAAAGTAAAAAAGAAAAAAAAGTCAATAGGTAAGTAGGTAATTGGGTAAATAAGTACATAAGTATATACGTACATAAATTTTAAGTATATAAGTACATAAGTAAATAAATGCATAAGCAAATAAGTAAATAAGGAAATAAGTAAATAAGTCAATAAGTAAATATGTGAATAAGTAAATAAGTACATAGGCAAATAAGAAAATCAGTAATAAGTAAAAAGTAAAAAAGTAAATAAATAAATAAGTAAATAAGTACATAACTACCTAAGTATATTAGTACATAAGTACATAAATGTACAAATAAATTAGTACATTAGAACATAAGTACATATGCAATAAAGTAAATAAGGAAATAAGTTAATAAGTACAATAGTACATAAGTAAATAAGTACATATATACTAACAGTACATAAGTAAATAAGGAACAAAGATAACGAGTACATAAGCAAATAAGTAAATATAAGTTAATTAGTTAATAAGTAAATAAGTACAATAGTCCATAAGTACAATACTACACAAGTACAACAGTAAATAAGAACATAAGTACAATAGTATATAAGTACAATAGTACATAAGTACCATACTACATAAGTACAATTGTACATAAAGCAAATAAGTCAATAAGGAAATAAGTAAATAAGATAACGAGTACATAAGCAAATAAGTTAATAAGGATTAAAGTAAATAAGTAAACAAGTAAGTAAGTATATAAGTACATAAGTATATAACTTCATTAGTATAAGTACATAAGTAAATAAGTACATAAGAACATAAGCAAATAAGAAAATAAGGAATTAAGTAAATAAGTATATAAGTACATAAGTATATTACTTCATTAGTATAAGTACTTAAATACATAAGTAAATAAGTAGATAAGAACATAAGCAAATAAGTAAATAAGGAATTAAGTAAATAAGGAAATAAGTACATAAAAACATAAGTACATTAGAACATAAGTACATAAGCAATTAAGTAATTAAGTAAATAAGGAAATAAGTACATAAATACATTAGTACATTAGAACATAAGTAGATAAGCAATAAAGTAAATAAGTACGTAAGTACCTAAGTATATTAGTACATAAGTACATAAATATATAAATACATAAGTACATAAGTACAAAAATAAATAAGTACATATATACTAATAGTACATAAGTTAATAAGGAATAAAGATAACGAGTACATAAGCAAATAAGTAAATATAAGTTAATTAGTTAATAAGTAAATAAGTACACAAGCAAATAAGTAAATAAGATAACGAGTAAACAAGTAAATAAGTCTGATTTAAATTAAATTTTGTAGATATATAACATAAATTTGTTTAATAATCAAACATATTATTCAGCAAAAAAAAAAACAATATTACCACCTCTAAAACAATAATCATCAAAACGATAATAAGGTAGGTAAAAAGTATGTCAATAAAAAAGTAAATAGGTAAATAAATAAAAAAGTAAATAAGTACATAAGTAAATAAGTTCATAAATAAATAAATAAAATAAATAAATATGTAAATAAGTAAATAAAAACATAAGTACATAAGCATATAAGTAAATCAGTAAATAAGGAAAAAGGAACAATAGTACATAAGCAAATAAGTAAATCAGTAAATAAGGAAATAAGTACAATAGTACATAAGCAAATAAGTAAATAAGGAAATAAGTAAATAAGTACATAAGTACATAAGTACACAAGCAAATAAGTAAATAAGATAACGAGTAAACAAGTAAATAAGTCTGATTTTAATTAAATTTTGTAGATATATTACATATATTTGTTTAATAATCAAACATATTATTCAGCAAGAAAAAAAACAATATTACCACCTCTAAAACAATAATCATCAAAACGATAATAAGGTAGGTAAAAAGTATGTTAATAAAATAGTAAATAGGTAAATAAATAAAAAAGTAAATAAGCACATAAGAAATAAGTTAATAAATAAATAAATAAAATAAATAAGTAAATATGTAAATAAGGAAATAAGTACAATAGTACACAAGCAAATAAGTAAATAAGATAACGAGTAAACAAGTAAATAAGTCTGATTTTAATTAAATTTTGTAGATATATTACATATATTTGTTTAATAATCAAACATATTATTCAGCAAAAAAAAAAACAATATTACCACCTCTAAAACAATAATCATCAAAACGATAATAAGGTAGGTAAAAAGTATGTTAATAAAATAGTAAATAGGTAAATAAATAAAAAAGTAAATAAGCACATAAGAAATAAGTTAATAAATAAATAAATAAAATAAATAAGTAAATATGTAAATAAGGAAATAAGTACAATAGTACATAAGCAAATAAGTAAATAAGGAAATACGGAAATAAGTAAAAAAGTACATTAATACATAAGTTCATTAGTACATAAGGACAATAGTACATAAGTACAAAATTACATAGGGAAATAAATAAATAAATAAAATAAATAAGTGAATATGTGAATAAGTAAATAAGTACATAAGTACATAAGCGAATAAGTAAATCGATAAATAAGGAAATAAGTACAATAGTACATAAGTACAATAGTACATAAGTAAAAAAGTAAATAAAGATAATGAGTACATAAATAAATAAATAAATAAAATAAATAAGTGAATATGTGAATAAGTAAACAAGTAAACAAGTATATAAGTACATAAGTATATTACTTCATTAGTATAAGTACATAAGTAAATAAGTACATAAGAACATAAGCAAATAAGTAAATAAGGAATTAAGTAATTAAGGAAATAAGTACATAAATACATAAGTACTTTAGAACATAAGTACATAAGCAATAAAGGAAATAAGTACATAAGTACAATAGTACATAAAGCAAATAAGTCAATAAGGAAATAAGTAAATAAGATAACGAGTACATAAGCAAATAAGTTAATTACATAAGTACATAAGTACATAAGCAAATAAGTACATAAGGAAATAAGTAAATAAGGAAATAAGTAAATATGTAAATAAGTACATTAGTACATAAGTACACAAGCAAATAAGTAAATAAGATAACGAGTAAACAAGTAAATAAGTCTGATTTTAATTAAATTTTGTAGATATATAACATAAATTTGTTTAATAATCAAACATATTATTCAGCAAAAAAAAAACAATATTACCACCTCTTAAACAATAATCATCAAATTGATAATAAGGTAGGTAAAAAGTATGTCAATAAAAAAGTAAATAGGTAAATAAATAAAAAAGTAAATAAGTACATAAGTAAATAAGTTCATAAATAAATAAATAAAATAAATAAGTAAATATGTAAATAAGTAAATAAGTACATAAGTACATAAGCGAATAAGTAAATTAGTAAATAAGTACATTAGTACATAAGTACACAAGCAAATAAGTAAATAAGATAACGAGTAAACAAGTAAATAAGTCTGATTTAAATTAAATTTTGTAGATATATTATATATATTTGTTTAATAATCAAACATATTATTCAGCAAAAAAAAAAAACAATATTACCACCTCTAAAACAATAATCATCAAATTGATAATAAGGTAGGTAAAAAGTATGTCAATAAAAAAGTAAATAGGTAAATAAATAAAAAAGTAAATAAGTGAATATGTGAATAAGTAAAAAAGTAAATAAGTATATAAGTACATAAGTACATAAGTAAATAAGTACATAAGTTAATAAATAAATAAATGAAATAAATAAGTGAATATGTGAATAAGTACAAGAGTACATAAATACATAAATACATTAGTACATTAGAACATAAGTACATAAGCAATAAAGTAAACAAGTAAATAAGTACAATAGTACATAAAGCAAATAAGTCAATAAGGAAATAAGTAAATAATATAACGAGTACATAAATAAATAAATAAATAAAATAAATAAGTGAATATGTGAATAAGTAAACAAGTAAATAAGTATATAAGTACATAAGTATATTACTTCATTAGTATAAGTACATAATTACATAAGTAAATAAGTACATAAGGAAATAAATACATAAATACATTAGTACATTAGTACATTAGAACATAAGTACATAAGCAATAAAGTAAATAAGTACATATGTACTATAGTACATAAAGCAAATAAGTCAATAAGGAAATAAGTAAATAAGATAACGAGTACATAAGCAAATAAGTTAATTCAATAAGTATATTAGTATATTAGTTCATTAGTACATAAGTACATAAGTACATAAGTACATAAGCAAATAAGTACACAAGCAAATAAGTAAATAAGATAACGAGTAAACAAGTAAATAAGTCTGATTTAAATTAAATTTTGTAGATATTTATATATATTTGTTTAATAATCAAACATATTATTCAGCAAAAAAAAAAAACAATATTACCACCTCTAAAACAATAATCATCAAATCGATAATAAGGTAGGTAAAAAGTATGTCAATAAAAAAGTAAATAGGTAAATAAATAAAAAAGTAAATAAGTACATAAGTAAATAAGTTAATAAATAAATAAATAAAATAAATAAGTAAATATGTAAATAAGGAAATAAGTACAATAGTACATAAGTAAATAAGTAAATAAGGAAATACGGAAATAAGTAAATAAGTACATTAATACATAAGTTCATTAGTACATAAGGACACATACAAAAATACATAGGGAAATAAATAAATAAATAAAATAAATAAGTGAATATGTGAATAAGTAAATAAGTACATAAGCGAATAAGTAAATCGATAAATAAGGAAATAAGTACAATAGTACATCAGTACAATAGTACATAAGTAAAAAAGTAAATAAGTTAATAAATAAATAAATAAATAAAATAAATAAGTGAATATGTGAATAAGTAAACAAGTAAATAAGTATATAAGTACATAAGTATATTACTTCATTAGTATAAGTACATTAGTAAATAAGTACATAAGAACATAAGCAAATAAGTAAATAAGGAATTAAGTAAATAAGGAAATAAGTACATAAATACATAAATACATTAGTACATTAGAACATAAGTACCTAAGTATATTAGTACATAAATATATAAATATATTAGTACATTAGAACATAGCAAGTAAATAAGTACATAAGTATATTTCTTCATTAGTATAAGTACATAAGTAAATAAGTACATAAGAACATAAGCAAATAAGTAAATAAGGAATTAAGTATTACAATTTTCATATTTATTTTGATTGAGGTAGGCATGTATTTAAAATACTACTAATTTTAATTCTTCTTATCTTAAAATAATCCAATTCCAATGTTAATTTGAGAGTCACGTGATTCGGTACCCTTCAAATCAATGTTACCAATCTAATAAATTCTATTTCGTTCCCACAATGGACACGCAATCTTGACATAATTTGGCCTTAGTGTTTAATTCGAGAGTAGGAAAAGTCCAAATCCAATGCCGACCATGTGAGCAATATTTGAAAGGTAGAAATGTAACTTTAATTTGCAAGAGTGTCAAATTAAATGAGTTTTGATGAATAAAAGTAATAAATAAATATTAATTATCACGTCCATAAGACTTGTAAGAAATGTTTCTCGCAAGCAAAATCATCATCAAGCAATCATTCAAGATCATTTTTCAAATCCCAGCAGATATCTCAATTCAACGCCATGTAAACCAACCCTAACATTTATTTCCATTCGAATGATATTGAATGGATTTAATAGCGGTTTACATTTTGTAAGCATTTGCTCGCGAGCGCGAGTACCTACTAGCAACCGATGAGCAATTAGATAAACAATGGGTTGCTGAGCCGTTCCGCATCGGGAGGAACCTTTTATAATAATTGCGCTTGCTTCAAATTTGCACATCTTGATGGGAAGTATTTGATTGTATAGCTTTTTGAAATGGAAGGTTGCAAAATGATTACTTAGATCCTATTTATTTATTTTATTTATTTTTTATATATAACATGTCTCAACCAATTTGACAATATTCGTACACATCATTATAGATCTGTTCTAGGTGGAGACCCAAAGGCATATACGCACAGCATGACAATCTTAACGCACAAATAAGACCAAAAAAACGAAGTTAAATATTCTAAGTACTTTTACAACTGCTTACTATGAAAAGAAAGACAAACAAATAAAGATAGTAATAATAAAATAAAATAACAATAAAATAATGCCATTATAAATTTCAAGCGAGGATAGATTGGACATTTACAGGGGTATATGAACTAATGCATAGAAATATATATACCTACCTACAGTACTTACTTGTATGCTCCGGTATAAACACTTGAGAATCAGATTCCTTCTATATTTTGTGTGCTTTCCACCTTCGGACATATGATCACTTAGCGTGGTCAAGTCATAAGCCTATTACATAGCAAAAATATCCTGACTAATTGATCTTTATCCTTAACGCATAGATCTAAACCTATATTATGGGACCTATATGGGACCAATTCCGAAATCTCGAAAAAAATTCAAACATTTAATTACTATGAAAAGTAAAAAATATAATATATAATAATTTCAGAGTTGATTCCATAGAAAAAAGTTGTTCAACATGATTACACAACAAATATTATGAAAAGAATCTATTGCAAAATATCCACCTGTTTAATTATTTAGGTATTGGTATTGATTCATTTTAGTCTACTCACTGATTTATTTAGCAAAGATCAATAAGTGTTGTTAGTTCTAACAAAGGAAATCTAGTTCTATCTCGCACTTATCTATATATATATATATGTAGATAAGTGAGCGATAGTGTGTATAATGCCTGACGTAGACAGGTTGGCCATATCTGACCGGGTCAAAAATTCTGGCCTATTGGTGATATGGATTAAAACCCGGTCCTATTGGAGATCCTTAGGGGAGGCCGATGTCCAGCAGTGGATGTCTTGCGGCTACGATGATGATGATGGATTCTTATTATTTGTAGTAAGCTTAAGTTAGTCATGCTCACTTTAGGGTCTTTGCTAGTGGCGGCGTCGTGTGGCGGGTCGCTCACTTCCCTATAATATGTGCGAGGAGGGCGATGGCTGCCACATGCGTCATACTTGTGAACAGGTGCTGCTTGTGGGGGCTGGTCTGCTTAAGTTTGCAATCCATTTGTTTACTAAGTTACTCATAATTTTAATATATTTTTTTCCTTACTGTCATATAACACACACATATTGTCAGTGATACTAGATAAATAATTTGATGTAATGAATCTGAGTTGGTTTTGAAAAGAGTAATTGCTGAGTTTCTTGCCGGCTCTTCTCAGTGAAAGCAACCTTCCGAACCGTGCGTTAGAGTCAGACTATTCATAAGTCCTTGTGAAGGCCTATTTGAATAAAAAATATTTTCATTTCATGTCACCAGGCTGTACCTCAAGAACCGCTTATTTTAATCCATCACCCATCATAGTGAAATTTTGGTCAATTTAAGACTGAAAAAAGTAATTGAACAAAATATGATATCACAAATACACGATAGAGGAAATAAGAGTTATACTGTGTTTATACTGTCATGTCAAAGCACAATCCAAATCATTGAGGTACGTCCAAGTAATATTTGAACTATAATCTGTGCGCAAATAGTATATATAGCTAGTTTCCGCCCCGCGGTGTTGCCCGCATTCCCAAGGGATCTTATGTTTTCCCGAGATAAAAAAGTAAATGGGCTATCCAACACTAAAAGAATTGTTCAATTCGAATCAGTAGTTCCAGAGATTAGCGCATTCAAACAAACAAACAAACTAACAAACAAACACAAGCAAACTCTTCAGCTTTATAATATTAGTATAGATATTTCATGAATTTAGTTAGAAAAACTTTAAAATGTACGAAAATTAAATCTATCTAGGTATTTATCATTCAGTCAAAATTCAAAGACCGATCATGTAAATCTCGTGTAAAGTAGGCATAACAAAGTCGTTTCGCTTAGCATCTAATGAAAATGCTATTTCACAACAAAGGGACCTACCTACCTACTATATGCTAAGCTTTCAGGAGCTTTAGATGAGATAAAACTTTAATAACCCGACTCAGACTCGCAGATGCTGTTTAGTGTCGCTATGATGCTTATATTTTTTAAATTCAGTTGCTTAACTGTACTACTAGAAATTTAACTGTTTTTGTAGATTTCATATTGGCACTATACTACATATACTAACGTCTTGTTCAAATTGGGAGCTGTTGGATGCACGCGGCTCAAGGGCTTAGACGATCTCGTCTATTTAGATGTCGACATTCTTACAATACAAAACTTTACAAAAACTGTAGATAGCCACGTAATCTAGGGGAGCAGGAGGATCTTTGTGCCAAGTCTAATGTAAGCCTGAGAAAGTAAATGAGAATATCTGATACTTTACAGTTCTTGGAACGAAAGAAAAGTACGATTAGTACAGAGAAAGAACTGCTTAACACTCAACAAGAAAGTTTTTCTTTTCAAGAATGCTTTTATAAAAAGCAATATCAAAATTAGTGTTTCCCTTTTAAAAGATCTTTTAAGTTAAAATAATAAGTAATGTTTTAATTTACCAGCTGACCTTGCAACCTCAGGCCAGGTAGGAATTAAATGAAGGCTGGCAAGTAGAGGCCCATGCCCAGGAGTGGACGTGGAGTTATCTACAGTATGCTGTTTTTTCTCCCATTACCTTTTCTTTTCGTTTCATTATCTCGGATGGTTGGGCGCTCGTTATTTATGGTCCACTGCCCTTGTCGCCCTGCCACGCGAAATTATACCTAATTTACATGAGCGAAAATAAAGGAAAAATTACATAATAAATATTTTTGTTGAAAGATTATCAACTGCTAACTTATTTATGCGTTTGGAATGTTTTATTCTTGTTCTTGAATTTATAAAAAGTTTTCTGAGAAAATGTTTTGTGCTTTGTTTTTTTTATTTTCCAGGACTTTTATATCGTACTAGCTTTCGCCCCGCGGTTTTACCCGCGTTACCCAGGGATCTTATGTTGTCCCGGGATAAAAAAAGTAGCCTATGTCCTTCTCCATACCATAGGCTATCTGCATAACAAATTTCATCGCGATCGGTTCAGCGGTTTAAGTATGAAAAGGTAACAAACAAACAAACAAATCACTTTCGCTATAATATTAAGATATTAAGTTAAGGATTTGCGACTGTACCAATTATAAGTTTTTTGGGATTTTTCCATCTAGCTTTCACAACATCCTAATAATAAACACGTATTAAACTAAACGAATTAAAATTCGAAACCTTATTAAATAATGAAGTTTGAAGCCGGTAATCATGAACGTGTCAACTTAATTATCAAACCGAACTGCACCAGCTCTGATTGGAGGCTCGTCGGCTATTTGCGCCCACACTCATTAATTTTGTACACAATTAGGATTTAATAAAATTAGGTCAGTCCAATGGCGCTCGATAAAATGCTATACGTTATATGAGAGTCAAGCTAAATTATCAATTAATTATTAACTCCAGCTAGAAAATCTTTCTTACCATCGTAAGCGTGGTAATAGGATACTTTACCCTGGCTGACTACCACCCTCAAGTTGAAAATTTGACGTCAGGCACCTACTAGTGTGTTCCGGCTACTGCACCTCCCATCTAAGTTTTTTGTGATTATAACCTTCGATCACTTATCATGGGGAGGTTGTGGACAAAACAGGTCTGTCCATAGTATAAAGAAAAACCCGGCCAAGTGCGAGTCGGACTCACGCACCGAGGGTTCCGTACAAACTTCGTCCATCGTTCGACAATCACGGGAAATGCACAATTTTATTTATTTACCTCATTTGAGGTTGGTGCCATTTAAGCTAGACCTCTAAATTGTATCAGCGCCCATACAACTCAGGGGTCAGACAGACGGACGGACGGATGGACAGACGGACGGACAGACGGACGGACAGACGGACGGACAGACAGCGAAGTCTTAGTAATAGTGTCCCGTTTTTACCCTTAGGGTACGGAACCCTAAAAAACGGATGTTACGGCAATGGCCGTGGGGTCAAATTCTACAATGAGTTTGAATTTTCGGGGAAGAAAACCTTCTTGAAATCAGTGTTTATATTGAATAGAAAAATGTCACGTTACATTTTCCTCTCACCTCTTTTTAATAAAATTGATCGCTATTTAAAGTCGAAGCTACTGATATCACCAGTTTAGAAGTCAAAATTTTACTAAACCACGTCAAGAAACTCAGAATGGTTACATTTTTGTGATCCGATTATTTTTGCTTTTTTAAAACAAAAAAATACCTAACTTCACAAACTATTTATAAAGAAGAAGCATTTGATGATCAAACTACTTAATATAGCGTCAACATATTATTTTAATTTAATTTGCCTCATCAAAACCTATGAAATGCCAGGTTATTTAAGTAAATAATATCTGTGTCACCCCATTTCAGGTTAAGAGGTCGCATAAAAAGCGACATAATTAAAGTCAAAGGGTAAATGAGGACGAGGGAAACAGGTGCTTTATATGGGATTTGTATCTACGCTTTAATAAAAAAAAATGCACTCCGGGAGTACCGACAGAAGTGAAAACTTTTTTTTTTTGAGAGATTGAGATTGACAAACAGAGGTTTTACCTCATCTAAAAAAAAACTAAACGTCAAACTGCGTCTCATCATAACGGTGTCGCGTCTCATAACGGTATCGAGAGTCCAGAGGTTATACCTCATCTAAAAATATGCATACCGCGCTAAAATAATTTTACACTTCAAAAAGTATAGGAAACAGAATAATTTGATAATACATTTCGATTGCGTTGATGATGGAACACTTTTACGTAAACTAAATTATTATGGGGTAAAAGGCGTGGCACTTGATCTTATGCAATCATACCTTGGGCAGAGACTTCAAAGTGTCGATGTAAATAGGGTTAAATCATCTGGTTCTCCTGTGCGTATGGGTGTACCGCAGGGCTCTATTCTGGGTCCTTTTCTATTCTTAATATATATTAATGACCTTCCGTTTTATGTTAAAACTACCTGTGGAATTGTACTGTTTGCTGATGATACCTCACTGATTTTTGGTGTTGATAGACTGAAATCCAATTATGACGATGTAAACGGTGCATTAACAAAGGTATTAAATTGGTTTACAGTGAATAATTTAGTTTTAAATGCAAAGAAAACTAAATGCATTAAATTTGCATTACCAAATGTAGAAAAAGTAGACTGTAATTTAATGTTAAATAATGAAGCCCTCAATCTTGTTGAGTCAACGGTATTCCTAGGGATTACTTGGGACTCAAAACTTCAATGGGGCTCCCAAACATCATCTGTTGCGGCGAAGCTCAGTTCGGCAGCTTATGCAGTTAGGAAAATTAGACAACTTACAGATGTAGATACAGCTAGATTAGTATATTTTAGTTATTTTCATAGTGTCATGTCCTATGGCATTTTACTTTGGGGTAAAGCTGCTGATATAGAAACCATTTTTATTTTACAAAAGAGGGCAGTGCGACCTATTTATAATTTGGGCACTCGAACTTCCCTCAGAGATAACTTTAAGGAAATCGGCATACTCACAGTTGCATCTCAATATATTTATGCAAACATATTATTTGTCCATCAAAATATTAGTCATTTTTCGAAAAAATGTGACGTACACTCGATCAATACTAGGAATAAGCACAAACTTGTGACCTCTGCTTATAGACTCCAAAAAGTGCAAGGTTCATTTCTAGGACTAGGTGCACGCTTCTATAACAAAATCCCTACTTCAATTTTAAATTTGCCTTCACAAAGATTTAAGGACCGTATTAAAGCTGCTTTAATTGAAAAATCTTACTATACTGTGAATGATTATTTAAAAGACGATAATGCTTGGTAGATTATTACTTTTTGTGCATATATATTACTTTCTGTGTATATATATTATTACATTTTTTTTTTATAATGTTATTATGATACACTTTTTTGCCCTATAAGTATGTCAATGGTAACAGTGATAACATATTTCTTGGCCGATTTTAATTTCACTTTATTTCATCTCCTAACATAACATATTGTGTGTTCTTATTCATATTCCGTGAAATTGTTTTTCTTTATAGCAAGCTTAAGGTAGTCATGCTCACTTTGAGGCCTTTGCTTGCGGCGGCGTCGTGTGGCGGGTCGCTCACTTCCCTACAATATGTGCGAGGAGGCCGTGGCTGCCACATGCGTCATACTTGTGAACAGGTGCTGCTTGTGAGGGCTGGTCTGCTTAAATTTGCTATCTATTTATTAACTAAGTCACTCATCATTTTGTTTCTTTTCTTTTTTTTGTTATAACACACATATATTGTCAGTGAGACTAGATAAATAATTTAATGTAATAAATCTGAGTTGGTTTTGAAAAGAGTAATTGCTGAGTTTCTTGCCGGCTCTTCTCAGTAAAAGCAACCTTCCGAACCGAGCGTTAGAGTCAGACTATTCATAAGTGCTTGTGAAGGCCTATTTGAATAAAAAATATTTTCATTTTCATTCATGAGCTGCAGGAAGAGGGGCCCGGCTGGCGTAGGCCTAGATATCTTGATTACTACACCATTGGCCGTGAGTTTGATCTCTATCAATCACACACATTTATGTGCACGTACATATTATGTATGTTTTTTACTGTCTGGGTGAAATAAATATTCAAACGTACATAGGTATTTAAATGAATTTCTTGAGGTAGGTGTAAAATCAGTTTTCAATCAGCGTGTAAAGAAATATCCAAGGATATTTTTCTATCATTATAAAGCATATTTGTTTCAAATAATAAACTTAGGGTTGTTAAGGTCAGTAATTTGTTCGCAAATACAATAAACAATTTATAAACGATGTTTGTCTTTACAAATCAAACTTAAGAGGACTTAAGTGTTGATTTTGGGTCCACTCCATCAGTGAGTTAAACTTAATTACTAGTTGACAAGTGCCGAGAGTCGTATTGGCCGCCGCGGCATTTTGCCCGCCGGTACTGATTGGACGAGCGTTTGTGGTTATTTGTGCCAGGTTCGTTATCCTTAATTTATATATATGTCAGAGTATAGAATAGAGGTAGGTACACGTGCATTTACTAGATTAAAACTGAAACTCTCATATCAATTACATATTTTAATAATAAAAATAAATTTGGATCGGGCTTGTCGCACGAATTTTCTTCTTCCACTCTCAAAGTTTGTTAAGGGGTTTTCAAAACGTTTAACAAGTGTCTATGTTCTCAACAAAGTTAAAATTTTATTTTATTTAAATCATCATCATCTCAGTCGCAAGACGTCCACTGCTGGACAGAGGCCTCCCCTAAGGACCTCCAATAGGACCGGTCTTGGGCGACCGGCACGCATTGTTTTATTTAAATGCTGTTCAAAATAATATCTTTAGCTAGCTTCTTCGAATTCGTCATAATATTACAAATATAAATTTATTTTGTGCATATATTGGAAACAGTATAAAATACCTATTATGGTATTTTTAACACGTTACACAGCGCTTTTAGTGAATAAAACTAGTATACCTGGCTCCCATTTTCATGATCGAAATCCGTGGTGAAGCACCTACCGATGTATACAATGTAAAACCCGTTACAAAACCAATTTTCTTGTAAGCTCTGTGTACCAACCATCTCGGGCCACGTCATCACATAGGTAGATTGTTATATTAAAATGCAAGTTTATCCGGAACTTAAAGAAAGTTAAGTATCTCCTTATATTTTTAATATCCGCACTCAAGTATTAGATACACTCTTGGGAGATGAAGCATCAGACTCAGTTTAATAAATCCTTATTTAAATGAATTGTTTAATTCTCTAATAATCCTCATCTCATAAAATACCGGAAGTGTTTACTTTAAATTTAAATTACGGCGAGCTTCACTTTGATTGATTGATGTGCGTATTTCCGGTTGTTTTTGTTTCGTAGGCTTAATTTAATCTGAAATAGAAGTTTTGATCGATATTAGTGATGCGAATTTAGGGCAGTTCGGTACTTTGATGCTGTAATTTGAGATTATGTTAGTAAGGAAAAATATTAAATATATTTAAACATATTTATAATATCTACTGCTAAAACTCTGGTTTTATTTTATTTTAATACTTATTTTATTCAATTTATTTATTATTTACAGTAAAAGAAAAGACAAAAAGGGGCCTTTAATGATAATTTAAATTTCACCCATTGTATTCTCGTTTTATTCAATGTACCTGTTCCCGCCTATTAAAGGTCCTCCCAAAAAAAACGAACGTTTCGAAATGAGATAATTGTTTAATCTCGCAAAACTTAAACTTTAATAACAAAAGTGTGTTTACTTATATAATTTGCCTGAGAACCAAACCATAGCTTGTTTTAAATCGGGACAACGCCATCTAGTTATAGTTTACAACATTAAATTTCACATTAAATAAAACTACTTAAACAGAATCAACATAACCGCCCGCCAAGGACATCTTGATGTCCTTTCATAAAAGGTTACATTTTAAATTATTGAGTTTAATCTACTGGAAGACAACAGACCTTGGCGATCGGTCTCTTAAGAATAGAATTTTTGCACTTCACAGTAACCACTCTCACTAAATTGTCCGAACCAGGATGAACAATCAATATTCTCCCAAGAGCCCATTTGGATGGTGGAAGATTATCTTCTTTCAGTAAGACCAAATCTCCTATTTTGACATTGGGTTGTTTTTTCATCCATTTAGGTCTTTGCTGCAGTCGAGATAAATATTCCTTGGACCATCTGTTCCAGAAATTCTGCAACAATATTTGTGTAAATTGCCATCGGGTAAGTCTATTTATATTTGAGTCTAGATAACTCTCTTCAGGAACAACAGTAGGTGATTCGCTCAAAAGGAAATGTCCGGGTGTTAATGGCAGTACATCTGATGGATCATCGCTCATCGGTGATATTGGTCGACTATTTAAGCATGCTTCGATCTGTGATGTTACTGTCGTCATTTCTTCATATGTCAGGGTTGTGTTTCGAAGGACTCTTTTAAGATGGAATTTTATGGATCTAACGCCGGCCTCCCAAAGTCCACCAAAATGCGGTGCTGAAGCTGGTATAAAATGCCAAGTAGTTCCATCATTTGCCAGTTGATTTTGTATTTCAGATTGCCAACTCTTAATACTCCCTTCAAGTAAAGATTTTAATTCTTTATTTCCAGCTGAAAAATTTGTTGCATTATCACTCCACATGTCAGAGCAATGCCCTCGTCTTGCAACGAAGCGCTTGAATGCGGCTATAAAATCATTAGTGTTTAGTGAGGTAACTACTTCAATATGGATTGCTCGGGTCACCATACAGATGAATATAGCTATGTAACCCTTTTGTGTTTTGCATCCTCGGCCCTTAGAAAGTCTTAAATCGATGGGTCCAGCAAAGTCTACACCACAGTTAAGAAATGGTTTACTAGGAGTAACACGTACATCAGGTAAGGAACCCATCATTTGATTTTTTGTTGTAGCTTTAAATCTAGAGCATGTTATGCACTGATGTACTATTCGTTTCACTCGACTCTTAGCATGTGTAATCCAATATCTTTTTCGCAGGTTACTCATCATCAGCATTGGACCTCCGTGCAACGTATGGATATGATAATCGGTAAGTATTAGGTTAGTAAATGGATGATATTCAGGTAAGATTATTTGATGTTTTGTATGATCAGGTAAGTTACTATTTTGCAATCTGCCTCCTACTCTTAATACACCTTTTGCGTCAAGAAAAGGGTTAAGCGTACGGATTCTACTATCATGATTAACGGGTTTTCCTTGTGAAACTCTTCCTATTTCTTTCTCATACTCTTGTCTTTGGCATAATTTAATACATTTTTCTCTAGCTTCATTAATTTCAACTCCATTTAATTGCTTCTCTTTTGGTTTCTGTTTTTTAAATGTTCTTAGTATATATGCAGTCACTCGTAATAGCCTTGTTAAATTAGAATATCTTTTTAGTAAATCAAATTCTTCTTCATCTTCTATAATTCTATTAGTCATTACTGTAATCCTTTCTTTTTTCTTTTCCAGATCTGTTGAATTATCTTTCAGTTGTTTATAGTCTATATTATGCTTCCTCAGTTCATTTGGCCCATTCCACCATAGGTAGTGGTGTATAAGCTGTTCAGGTGTAGATCCTCGTGACGCCACATCTGCTGGATTTTGGGCTGAATCAACGTGGCTCCAACAGTTTGCCGGTATGATGTTGAGTATCTCTGAAGTTCTATTTCCGACAAAAGTTTTCCACCTTGATGGATGGTCTTGTAACCAGGCTAGCACAATATTGGAATCAGTATAAGCATGTATATCCTTTTGAGATATTTTAAGATGAGTTGCTACATCTTTCAAAAGACGTGATAGTAACACAGCACCGCAAAGTTCCAGTCTTGGCACAGAAATTGTTTTTATTGGTGCAACCTTCGATTTTGCGGTGATAAGTTGTACGTGAATGGTTCCATCTATCTTAATAATTCGAAGAAAAATTACTGCAGCGTAAGCTACTTGTGATGCATCGCAGTAACCATGTAGTTCTAGTGTGCAATCTCCTTCATTGGTATGCAGCCATCTGTTAATTTTAATGTCTTTAGCCTTGTTCAAATCTTCACGAAATTGCACCCATTCCCTTTCAATGTATTTAGGAACTCGTTCATCCCATGTAACTCTTGATAACCATAACTTTTGAATGATTATCTTGGCACTGATGATCACTGGAGCAAGCCATCCCATAGGATCAAACAGACGGGAAATTTCCGAAAGAATAACTCTTTTTGTTATTATGTCTAATGAAGATGTTATCTGAATATCATATTGGAAAGTATCTGTATTTTTACTCCATTTAATTCCCAGTGTCTTTACTACATCATCTGTTTTAATAACGTAAGTTTCATCTGTTCCACGACCTTCTACATACTCCATGAATTCATGACTATTACTTGCCCATTTCTGTAATTCAAAGCCTCCAGCTTTCATCATATCTGTCATTTGTCTGTATGTTTCACAAGCATCTTGAATATTCTCTGCTCCGGATAACAAATCATCCATATAAAAATCAGTGTGTGTTATTTGTGAAGCCTTAGGAAATCTCTTTTCTTCATCAATTGCTAGTTGTTGTAATGTCTTTGTAGCGAGATAAGGTGCACTCGCAGTTCCAAAAGTCACTCTAAGTAAACGGTATTCCTTCAATTCACCATTAATTCTCCATAATATTCTTTGATAGTTAGCGCCTTCTTCTGTGACCTTTATTTGTCGATACATTTTAATACAATCTGCTGTGAATGCTATTGGATGTAAACGCCATCTCATAACTATGTGTCTTAAATCTTGTTGCAGTTTTGGTCCAATTAGCATGTTTTCGTTAAGGGACTTACCATTTGGTCCCTTACATGACGCATCAAAAACTATTCTTACTTGCGAGGTTATTTTATCTCGCCTTATTACAGGGTGATGGGGTATATAAAACATGTTTTTTGTTGTGTTTTTCTCTTTATCTATCTCTTCCATATGTCCGACATCAAGATATTCCATCAAAACCTTTGTGTATTCTGTTTGTAACTCTGTATCTCTATTCAACCGTCGTTCGAGTTGCATCAACCTCTTCTCTGCTATTGATTTTGTGTCTCCATAATCTAAATCTCTTTCTTTGAATGGTATCTCTACTGTGTATCTTCCTTCACTGTCTCTTGTGTGTGTTTCCTTAAATATGTTTTCACATTGTAACTCTTCTTCTGTCATCTTAGATTGTGTAAACATTCCTTCTGATTCTAACTCCCAAAATTTCTGTAGTTGATCTAAATCTTCTTCTGTTGTTGTAATGTGCATATTTATGATTTTGTGACTCGATTTATTCGTAGAATAAACTCCTCCAGATAGGATCCAACCAAGGCTCGTTCTTTGAGCTAATGGAGAACCTGGTGACCCAGATATTACGCCATCAAGCATAATTCTGCTATATACCTCGGCTCCTAAGAGCAAATCTATTTTTGCAGGTTTCCAATATTCTGGGTCAGCTAAAGCCAGACCGTGTAAATGATCCCAGTTCCTATCGACTTGCCTCGAAGGCAGAAATCGTGTAAGTGATTTTAAAACATACGCGTTGACAGGAAGTTTGTCTGTGTTATACTTTGAACATAATGTGAAGGACACAGAATGCTTAGTATGCATTACAATATTGTTCCCAAGTCCGCTGATAGAGCCATTGATTGTGTCTTTCTCTAAACCAAGAATCTGTGTTGCAGCTTCCGTTATGAATGATCCTTCGGATCCTTGGTCGATCAATGCTCGTAATTGTAGTATACGTCCATTTTGTGCTTCAACTTTGACTAATGCCGTAGCTAATAAAACTTGGGTTGCTTGGGTAAAATCTGATTCTGTTGTGTAATGTGAAGCCACATTATTATTGTCCTCTTTTTCTCGTGAAGTTTTGTTATCTCCTCGTGTTGTATCTTGTTGTTCGTCTTTTTCAGGAGCGTTCATCTTATTACTTTCAGTATGTATGAGCGTATGGTGGCGTCTTCCACAAATGCGACATCTTGTCTTTTGTCTACATGTTTTCACACCATGGTAAGGAATTAAGCAATTAAAACAAAGGTTTTTGTTTTCAATACATGTCTTTTTCTCTTCCACAGGCATCTGAATGAACTTGTTACATTTGTGGATGTAGTGGTCTTCACCACAGAGTACACAAGATACGGAACCTTCTTTAGGCATATTGTGAAAAACTTTCTTTTCCGGAATATGTTTCGTCGTGCGTGTGCTGTTTCCTCGTGCTGATTGAACTCCCTCTAATGCTCTAATCCTAGTCTCCAGAAAATCCATAAGCATGGTGTATGTAGGCAAATTATCACCACAGTTGCGGCTAATATTTTCTTCCCAATATCTGAGAGACTCGTGATCTAATTTACTAGAAATCAGATAAATAATTATTGGATCCCATGTTTCCGTGCTAACTCCAATACCCTTTAAACCACTGAGACAATCTGTTGTAGTATCTATTAAATTCTTAAGAGCACTTGTGTTTTCATTAGTAATACTTCTCATTGACATAAGTTTTTGTAAATATGAGTTAACGATCACACGTTTGTTACTGTATCTTTTTTTCAGTTTTGCCCATGCAGGCTCATAGTTATTTTCCGTTATTGCAATGTTTTTAAGTAGAATGGCCGCTTCGCCCTTTACATTTTGTTTCAGGAGATGCAATTTATTAACATTACTTATGGTTTTATTTTGGTGTACTAATGAAACGAAGTGATCGTGGAATGAAATCCAATCAGTATACTGTCCATCAAAAAAAGGAATTTGTATCCGTGGTAATTTAATTTGTTGAACGGATGTACTAGGATCTTGTGAAGAAGATTTGTTTGTTGAATCAATGTGTTGTTGCGGAGGTGGAGAAACTTCGGCAAGTTTTATCAACATTAAATCTCTGGCTACTGCATAATCCTCTTCAACCTCGAAATATGAATTCAAATATGTATCATCTTGTACTGATCCTGCATCATCACTGCGTAGAATTTTATTGTGGTTTTTTTGGTAAGACTTCCAATAATCATCGAGTAGTTTTAGTTTAGTTTGAATATAGTTCCATGTTAGCCGATCTCTTGGTGATTTCTTAAAGTTAGAGTGCGCCTTTTCTATTTGTTTACTTAAACTCATCTGAAGACTGTATAGTTTATTCGGGTCGTGAAAAGAAGTTTCTGAACTGTCTGACACACTCATTTTGTAATTTAAAATCTTTATAAAATATTTAAAGTTCCAAAGTTTCTATGTAATTATATTTTTTTTGTAATTAATTTTGTATGTATTATTTTTTTTAATGCACTGGCAACACTTTATTGTTTTGTCACTGTCACTTTGATTATGAAACGTCACTGTCACTGTCACTTTTGACAACTAAACGACATTTGAGTTCTGACAGCTAATGTCACTGAGTTATTGACAGCTAATGTCACTGAGTTATTGACAGCTAATGTCACAGAGTTTTTAAAACTACTTCACAATATTACTTTCACTCACACACGACTTAACATTCGAAATCTGTCTATCTACTTATCTATTCGCGTATCCGGCTCGAAGGACCATGTTCCCGCCTATTAAAGGTCATTAAAGGTCCTCCCAAAAAAAACGAACGTTTCGAAATGAGATAATTGTTTAATCTCGCAAAACTTAAACTTTAATAACAAAAGTGTGTTTACTTATATAATTTGCCTGAGAACCAAACCATAGCTTGTTTTAAATCGGGACAACGCCATCTAGTTATAGTTTACAACATTAAATTTCACATTAAATAAAACTACTTAAACAGAATCAACAGTACCAAAAAACTGAATCTACCAAAATGAAATAAGTCGAGTGTAAATCTCTCTACCCATCACTAACAAAAGTTGTTTGCCGAAAATATGTTGAAAGTACAAAGTTTATATGAACTAGCGTACGCCGCGAAATTCCTCGAAAAACTTAGGTAATTAAAGCGGAAACTCGTATAATTTAAATAGCAACAACGCGAGTAACCGACTCGTTAAGTCGCAGGTATCAAAGTTAACCCAACTCGCGCGCGGTTCGTTAAAACTATGGCGTGAGGACAAGGTCGCGATGCGAGCGTCAAGCGGTTGAGCGGTGTGCCTCTCATTTTTACTAAGGAAGCTAGCTTAACTAACAATTGCCTGTAAAACTAAAAGCTAAATATATTTACTTTAAAAAATTCAAACTTATAACATATTTTTTAACAATATAATTGCATATAAAACATAAAAACACGTCGTCTGAAAGTGCCTTTGGCAAATGTTCTATCGCAAAAGAATTACAATATAGAAGCTACTTTTAATAAAGGATCCTGTCAAATGCTGTCGATAATGTTTTCGTTAAATGAGAGTTTTTTGCATACATCTTCAAACTTGGAGGGGTAGCTAGTGAATGTCCATAGTCTAATTGCTCAGATTTTTTGAGATTTCAGACATAAACTACAATTTGATACAGCATAAAACCCACAAATAGTAGAGCTTCCATCCGCTAGCTCTCTAAGCCCCGCTCTCTCTCCCGCTGTCACTAATACGCTCGCCTCGCGCCCACAGCTTTACTCCAGACTCCGATAAAATATCAGCTCTCTTGTACAACTTAAATTACCTTTGGCAAATTTATTGTTGGCAGCGCGATCGGTGCCCAAAGTCTTAGTTGTAATGATGACGCATTAGACGCAAGATCTGAGTGATTAATCAACATTGAACATTACAGTTATTATTTGTTTGTTTTATTATTAATTAATGTTCGAGCTCTTGAGGCATGGATTGCAGACGTGTTCAGGAGTTGAGCGGTTTTGGTAAGAGACTATAGGTGGCGTTAGGTTCACTCGTTCTTAATGTTTTATCTGACTTAATTTGTGATTAAATCGTTTCATAATTAAGTGAATTTTTTTGTACTTTGTTTTTATGTATTGATAAAAGACAAAAACTTGATACTCTATTAAAATAGTTAAATAAACCATTAAAAATATAACTTATTTATTTTCAGAATATTTACAATAATTATTTTCTGAAGTGTTTCCTTATTTTAATATCCTTGATCTATTATGATATTATATTGTTTCCAACCAACTTCAAATTTATGAAAATAAGGTCATGAAAATTAATAACTTCTTGACATTATAATATTTTTAATAAACATTAAAAGCATCTTTTAAGTAGATATTTTTAATCACAAGAAACACAATTTCATCCACTTAAGCAACATTACCACGTCACCCACCGGAACGGAAGCACCAAATAAATTATTTTAATTTTCATATTTACCTGAAAAAGTCCCTAATCTGTCCCATGAGACCGGTACAACGGTACAGCGGTACAGCCGTACCGCAGTACAACGCGGGTAAATAACAACCACGGGTACAAAACGTTATTTGAGTTTGTAATGATGGGCTGAAAAAATAAAAGCTTGTGGAATCGTAGGGTCACCACGCGTCACTCATGTATTGCTAATCTTTTTTTAATTATTTTAAAATATGTGCTTGCCCGCTTGTATGGTCGCTTATCTGCCATAAGGATACCTACTGACAGAATGATAGAGCTCCCTTACCCATTCACTCCAACCCTGAAATTCCTTAAGTTGTAGAAATAAGGAGACAAATTTGAATATCTTTAAGTCATTTATACGCACCACAGCGGCTCCAAGTAGGATTTTTTTATACCACAAAGTTGGCAAACAAGCATACGGCCCACCTAATGGTGTCACTCGCGCGTTGCCGACCCTTCCCCCCACCCCCATGAGCTCTGGCGACCTTACTCACGTGCAGGAACACAACTATAAGTTATTAGACAGGCAAACAAATACTATTTAAGAATCTGCTTTAAACTCATACTTATACATATGTCATGCAAATAATTCGTCCAGAACTTTTAGAGGAAAATGGTAACAGACATACACATAACGGCTTACCCCAAACGGATATACCGTGTCTGTTCCGTGGTGGGTAAATATACGATTATGGCAACCCTCCTTAAGACCCTCAGGGTGCGGATTTACAAAAGTTTGTGTTGAAAAAAACATTACGTTACCTATTTACAGAGGTCGCAGAATAAATTGTTTTGTGATTAACTCTTTGAAGTTCAGCTTTTTTGTCTATGGTTTATGTTGGTACCATAATTAAGACTACTTTATCATAATGAGTTTGTTTAATACATAAATGTTTTGTGTTTTAATCTTCTATCTTTATAAATAAAAATGGATTGCTGAAATGTGTTACGCGCATAACTTCCGAACGACTTCACCAAATTAGATAAATCTTTCTTTTATGTGTTCGTTATTGCCAGGAGAAGGTTTGTATGAAAAAAATACACCGAGAACGTGGGTGAAACTGCGGGGAACAGCTAGTAAATTAGTATTAGATTTTTTTTATTTTATTTAAATAATGTCCTAAATTAGTAAAACACAAGAAAAAGATTGAAATGCATATAATTATCTAATAACATTTAATATTTAATTAATGTTAAATTGTAATATAAATCATTATTTAATTCTGCAGTTTGAACTCAAAGCGATTTACTGTTCTGAATTTTTCACTTATTTTTATAATATTTTTCACCACAACTACACATGAAAACAAATCTTAAAAAAATGTCTATAAGGCGCAATTTATCATACAAATGCCTTGTATCAAAAAGGCTCCACTAACCCCAAAAAGGCGGCAAATCGCAGCCACATTAGTGACAGATAGGTTAGATAAGGATCCGTTTAACTTTAAGCTTCTCCCTTTGATCTCTACAACTCACCGTTCCAGCAAATATCCCTTTTTATAGGGTTGAAATAAACCTGCACTTTTTTAAGATTAATTTACAGAAAGTGATGATAATTTTTAAGATTTCTAAATCAAACAAAGTGCCAACCTATAAGCAAAGAATCATTCGTCTTTCCACGAAAATGTTACAGCCATTTTACTGGTAAATTTTCCAGCCTATATGACACAAATTTGTTAAATATATAATATATTTGTAACTACAATAAAGTCGAGAAATAAATAAAAATACAAGTTTCACTTTCTTAAAACTTCGGAACCCAACAGTATTCATGTGCACACATGCACAGATTATATTTGTAACATCTTTTATTTTACCCCAGCTCAGTTGTCTGTGATTTAAGTCTTTCCAGTGTCTACTGTGTAACCTTTCAATTCTAAAAAAACATTCTTTACCGTTGTAATATTTAATGTGCGAATATCGTAAATAAAAAAAAAAACTTAAATTTCCAACTCGTTTATCTCCGAACAGACAATCAAATGATCTCTAAAGAGCCCTTTTAATATATGAAATATGGACAATATGACTGTCATGGGCTAAAACCGGCTATTGACCTTTAGTCGGCAATCTATAGGCCGTTTAAAAATACGGAACCAAAACAAAAAACACTTGTATCGATTTTTTTAATTGTCCCCCTTTACACCCTCTGAGCGCCTTTCTCAACACTAATTGGATTGTTTGCGCAACAAAAGGCGGCTTACTTCTTTTGTCTCTATTTACTCCTTACTTTGTCAACTAGTTGTTTTCGATACTTAGTTAGAACTCTTTGTTTTACCCCTAGATTTTATCTGTGGACGATTTGGAATCGATTCTGCTGTCGAATGAGGCGAGGTTTTTGATTAAGATTGATCCCGGTTAATGTTGAAGCTACCTTAAAGAAATTCTCAAAGCTTTTTTATTCAACACATTATTTTTTTAGGTTTCTTGATAGATATATTCTTTTTATTGGACTATTATTTTTTTACGTAAAAAAACAAGAATAAAATTGTTTATGAACAAATGGTGGTTTTTCAGACAACCTTTAGTTTTTGAGTCGTATGCAATATTATTTATGTAAAAAAAATATATTTTAAATCATTCAATGTGTTTCAACAAATTAACAAAGCAAAATGACAATCCTAATCCTAACTTAATATAAATGCAAAAGTGAGTTTGTTTGTTTGTAACGTTTTCACGCTTAAACCACTAAACCGATCGCGATGAAATTTGGTATGCAGATAGCCTATGGTACGGAACTACTTTTTTATCCCGGGAAAACATAAAATCCCTGGGGAACGCGGGTGAAACCGCGGGGGGGAATTTAGAAATTCATAAAATAAACAGATCGTCAATAGCTTTTTGCACTCCAAGATTATCATAAATACCATTAACACAAAAAAGAAATAAAACTTTGTAGGTATTCCAGTTTTCCGCTGCAATACGAAATTACTCGAATAACAAAGTTATATCTCGAATAAAATAATAATTCGATTGTATTCGTTTACAGCATTCTTTACTTTACAATTTTATCGTTCTTGTTCGAATCTCAAAAGTTCGGAAGAGTGGCGATGACTCGACTGTATTTGCATTTTGTTTGTCTTTCCCCTCGCTATATCTGTAACTTTATATCAAGACTAGGAGTTTACGAGTTGTTTCAGCGAATAATATTGGGGTGAAAATATAGTTTTTATGTTAATAATCAGTTATGCTTTCTAGGTTTAAATCTATTTTCAATAATAAGTTATCTCTAATTTTTTAAGTTTGTTTTGCACGCGACAAAAGAATTGATTTACACCTTAATATTAGGCAGGGATACAAAATTAGTCGTATTTTCTTTTTCAAATCTGTGAAAGGTAATGTAAAGTTTGTTTTTTTTATCTAATAGCCCCATAAATAGTAGCCTAAATCCTACTAATATGAAAAATGTGAAAGTTTGGATGGATGGATGTTTGTTACTCTTTCACGCAAAAACTACTGAACAGATTTGGATGAAATTTGGCAGAAAGATAGGTTATAATAGTCTAGAATAGCACATAGGCTTCTTTTTATCTCGGTAAAACATAAGATCCTATCGGAAGGCGGAAGCTAGACTTTTATAAAAAGACAATTAGTTGAATAAGTTATTTATTGTTCTGCAAATTTTCCAAAAAGATAAAAGTATTATTTTTCTTTAAAGTAAAATATATCCATAACCATCTGGAAGGTTACAAAGATTGAAAAGATAGATCCTAATGCTGATAATTAAAAAGTTAAGGATGATTCAATAACTCACCATATACGCAGCGACTAGATGCTCCCCGCGGTTTATCAGCGTTCCTGGTATAAAAATTAACCAAGAAAAGTTGCCCAAGTTACTCTTTATAATATCAGCCATCTGCCAAAGAAAGTCTTGTCAAAATCGGTTCAGCCGTTTCGGAGTTAAAACGGAAAACAGTTTATCTGTTCAGACATATAGACAGTCATTTTTTATTGTTCTTTTGTTATAAGTACCATACCTATATACTTTCATATGCATTTAGTAAAAAGCTGTTATTTTGAAATTACTGACAGCTAATTCAATTTTATTTATTTACTTGCTTTCGCCCCGCGGTTTCACCCGCCTTCCCCAGGGATCTTATGTTTTCCCGGCATTAAAAGTAACCTATGTTCTTCTCCATACCATAGGCTACCTGCACACCAAATTTCATCATGATCGGTTCTGTGGCTTAAGCGTGAAAAGGTAACAAACAAACATACAAACTCACTTTCGCATTTATAATATTAATAATAAGTTAGGATTAGGATACAGATTAGTATTTTTTATATTTTGAATTCATTTTAAGTAGGCACGAAATATTAACATCAGTTTCGTACTCCATATTTTCGCTCTCGCTTCCAGCTTGTAGCTTGTAGCCCTAATCCAGTGGGTAGATATTAAAAATTCACCTTACGACGGTACAGAGCTTATCCCCTAGTGTATTCCAAAACGGTTTTCTTGGAATATCCTTGTTATTATAAACCCTAAAGGGTAGATGGGCTCGAGCCCGTGAGGTGACGCGTGCGCTAGTGTAGCTACCTGGAGCTCCCTTCAAATATGGAGAACGTTTTGGTAATGATTCCTTTTATGTAAAATTAAATATGTCTATTTTGAGAACAAGTGTGTCATTGTTTCGTTATAGCCGCTATACGGCTTGAAGATCATAGAATATTTCAATAAAACTTAACAATATTATCGCGTTCCCGAAAAGAGAAGTAGCCCATGTCTTTCTTCATACCATATAGATAAGCTATCTGCGTGCCAAATTTTATAGCAAATGGTTTTGCAGTTTAGGCGCGAAATGGTAATAAACAAACTCACATTCGCTTTTATAATATTAAGTTAGGATTGCTTTTATATGTATAATATTATATTGGTTTATTTTACATATTCTAACAAATATTTATTTACAAAAAGTATTTACAATAAAAATATAAAATACAAACTATAATACATAGAAAATAGATTTATTTGAAACCAACTCTCGCCCCGCGGTTTTACCCACTCAGTGGGATATATTTCCCTTTTAAAATGTATTATATATGCATAGAAATTATAACCTATAGAAAGTAGATTCGCAAACAACTCTCGCGTAACTGCACCATACACACAGACGCAAGTATAGTGTGCATGATTACACGTTTCATCACCTACAACGTAATTGAGTGACACACATACATACACCATAAAATGTATAATATTAGTAGAATTCATTACAATATCACTTTGTCGTTCATGACATACAAACAAAACAATGTTTTATAATATGTACAAAAGGTTATAAACCTTATTAACAACCCTAAGAAAGCCACTTTATCTTTAATATCACCCTAAATACAAACAAAATGCAGATAGCATACTAACTACGGAACTAGGTCACCGTTCCCGCTATAAGCTAAGTAAGACACAACAAAAACTATTCACACAACAAACGTAGTGACATGTGGTAGGGCTGTCACGGCATCGTCACGATCGGCCGAAATGATCAAATGAAGATCATTCAAAATATAGTTGGAACTTCATTAAAAAAGGCCGCTGTATAGTCAAAAATGGGTTTGTTTGTTTATTAAGTATTGACGCCTCAACGTCAAAATCAATCGTGATTGAATTTGGCACGCAGGTAACCGTATAATAACAGATTTATATTTTATCCCGTGAACGCGACTGAAACTGTGGAAGACAGCTAGTTTTAAAATAAACTGATTGAAAAGAGATAGCAATATGTAACGAACTAAAACTAAAAATAACTACAAAATATTCTAGACAAAATTTCAACCCGAAATTATTTGCGTGTGACATCCCTGACAGAGCCGAAAATAGAGCAAAAGTAAGTTGTCCTTATCACGGAGATGACGAGGCTGTTAAAAAGTTTCCTCTGTAGAGAGGCTGGGTTATTTGTTTGTTTGTTCGGCGGGATTATGTGTTGTCTCTCAAAGGGCACAAAGGCTCATGAAACTATTAGTATGTTGGCACAAGGGTGCGCCCTGTTTGGAGAACACCGTCCATGGACCGCTTATTAGTTATAGCACCAATAAAGCGTTAGTTATTCAACCTTTTAAGGGTCCCAAAGCTAAATGGAATTTAGTAAAAACTTATTGATGTTTATCCCTCTATATTATGTGTAAATCTTTAACCAAATATCGTCAATTCAAATAAATAAAATTTATTTTTAATACATATACCAGTTCAAGATTCCATATTAAAAAAATGTAACCTTGCTGAGTCTCTTGGCGATACTTCTCAGTTGAAGGCTACCGAACCGGTGGTAACTTCAGTAAATTCGACCTTCATAAGTGCCCTCCTAGGGCCCAAACTGAATAAATGGCGATCGTACAATTAGTCCATGTGACTATAAGCAGATGTGTTGAATGAGGTTGGGTGTGTAGAGGTATTCCCCTTTAGGAATATCTCTGGATTACTCCAGAATATCTAGTTCAAGTATTTTACGTCTTTTAAGACTGTTGTCATTATACAGGGTGATTTTGTTATCACTGGCAATATCAATGTGAACAACTTTTATGATAGGGCTAACTCTGATATCGCGTAAAATAATACGGTTGCTTCATACATTTTGGTCGAGTAGGTATTGAACTTTTGTATGGAACAGCTGATAATTTTTTCATGATTTCACAGTTAGTCCTATAACAAAAGTTGTTCACATTAATGAGTACTTCCACCCCTGCAAGTATTGCCAGTGATAACAAAATCACCCAGTATATGGTTATCAGAAAAAACGAGAATTAAGAGAAAGAAGAGGGGCATAGCGATATGTCGCTCAAAGAGCAGCTCACAACGCGTGAGTGATACCCCTGGTGTTGCAAGTGTTCATAGGCTACGGTAACCGCTTACAATTAGTCGGCCCGTATGCTTGTTTGCCGACAATGTTGTATAAAAAATAAGATATATATTTTTACTTTCCATGTGTGCGAGTGGTGGAAAGAATAAAAATATTGTCTTCTCGCACGATATAATATAACACACACAAGTTATTAATATAATGAAGCCTACAATCGTAAATAAGCCTCAATTGTGCCATCTAATCAACTGAGACATACCATCTACTGCTTAATATTCATAAGTAAATACTATGTATGTATTACTAATAATGCGAGTATATAATAGATAACAGGGTGATTATCTACAGCTATTTGATCGTGAATTCCTTACACAGATTTAAGCACATAATTATACATTATTATACATATTATTAACTAGCTTTCCGCCCTGCGGTTTCACCTGCGATCCCCTAGTTTACCTCTTTAGGGGTTTAATTTTGTGTGCAAAATTTCAATATTCTAGATCATGCAGTTTGAGCTGTGCGTAGATATATCAGTCGGTTTATTAGTACATATTTGTTCTATCTATAGGTTAACTACCCAGTTTATTTAGGGTACTCCTTAGGGAGGCCTATGTCTAGCAGTGGACGTCTTGCGGCTGAGATGATGATGGGTTAGACATCGTAGTAAACATTTGTCATTCTTCTTCTATTGCGTTTATTAGACAGAAATTCTCCGTCACTAACCTCACGCTACAAGTTCAAATTCTATTTTAACGCAAATTGAAGTAGAATAGTGATGTAAACACAAACTGCTGGTTGTCCCTTCCGCCGCATCTCGTGCCGCCGTGTCTGTCCGCCTCGTCACGGACGTAAATTAAATTTTTATCACCAACACACCCCATAAAGCAGAATACCGCCCTTTATTTTATTAGCTTTGTTTTCTGCTGTTATTGTTGGAAAAGAAAAATTGAGGCTGGAGTGGTGTGAATATTCTGTGGTTGTTGAAAGCCTTGAATATGTCGGAGATAGCATAGATAGACAATCGAGTTGTGATGTATCAAATGTTGATTATTAACTTCACTATGAACCTTTTCATAATCTTCCTCTCTATATAAAGTGATAAACTGACTGACTGTTATTATACCAACGCACAACCCAAACCACTTGACCTAGAGACTTGAAATTTTGCACATAGATACTTTATCCATTAAGGAAGGATTTTTGGAAATTCAACCTCTTAGAAGGTAAAATAGTAATCGCAGGACGGGCGGCCAGTTCATGATAATAATTTAAACTAGTACCTATTAGTTATAGATTAGAGTAAGACAGTTCGGTGATTCTGTGTGCTCATTTCGTTGCGACTGCAAATTCTTAGCAATTTAATATCATCAACAAAATCTTTTTATGTTTGGGAATCACTTGAATGTGATATATTTTTTTAAGCAATAACTTGAGGAGATGTATGCAGTAATAAACATTTAGTCGAACAGTGTCATGTTAGAGTGTATTCCACCAAAAAAAATCCGTAGGCCCACCTCTATCACAGAAGATAAAAGATTGATTTTTATTAATTCCAGGGGACTTTGGTGAAACGAACTCTATTAAGTTTAGTTTAAATCACAGACAACTAATTCAACTTTAATTTCTCAAAAATACTTAATATTTCTTATAAATACAAATAGCATGGACCTGCCTAAGATATTGTAATATCTAATGAATATTCTGTTTAAATTAATAATATTTAGTATGAATGTAAAATAAGATTCAACGAAGGGAATTCAATTTTTATTTTTTTGGCGAAACACCCGAATATATGTCGCCAAGCACACGCCTTTGTGTTTCAACATCTGCACTTGAGAGCCAGTGCCCTTGTTGGTTTGGTATTCTTACCACTTTTGACCACAACATAAACACAGTTGCAATTTTAAATTTTCATGCTATTGTAGCAAAGCATAAAGATCTATGTAACAAAAATAACCGTGTATCAAGCAAATAAATTATCTTTTCACTCCTCTTGCTCAAAAAGATCGTCATTGTGGCGTACCAGAGCGAAGAAAAAATAGCAATTCTTCCTTTAGGGGAAAAAGTATTTTTTTTAAATTTTTGTGTGTCAAATGACAATGAGCCTACAAAAACGAAAAAGTCTTTAGTCATAAGTAGAATAATCATGAATAAAGACTCGACTTATTACTGTTTCATAAAAAAAGAACTTCATTTTAATTTTGAAAATGGAACTAAAATCGGCGATCTCTGGTAGAATGCATGCAATGTGTTGCGGCTACAGAAGAAACAAAAAAAAGTCATTGGCGCGAAATCTTTATAATTTTTCTCTAATTGCAAATTGAATTGGTAGTGACCATAATTAATTTTACAATAGTGAAAATGTCATCATCTAGTGAGAATGGAGACCCTAATTTACAAATAGAAGTGCAAGGAAAAGAAATAATTTTCAATCTGTTGCCGTCAAGGTCACAAAGCATTTATTTAAATACTTACGAAAAGTTTATGAAGTGGAGGACAGAAAAACGAGTGGATTCTTGTATTGGATTATTTTATTTTCTCGCAATCGTAGTGAAAAGTATAGTGTAACACACGGCGTTAAGACCCATTAAAACTCGGTTTCTATTTACTCCCTCGCTAAAGCTCGGGAGTAAAACTACCTCGTATATAATGGTTCATTTTAGCTCCTTGTATAACAATCTACTATTATCTTATCATTAGCTCATACAATACTTGTCAACTCATTAAGAGTTTAATAAACATAGCGATTATATCGACCTCCCCCCCCCCCCACTTCGTCCCTCTCCACATGTGATTCGTCCTGACAGGGCGGAACTTCAGTCACTCGCCCGTAATTTAGGGTTGCCACGCGTCACTGACAATTTTACAAAAGGGATTTATTGACTCTATGAACTTGGATAATGGTTTAAGCGCATTAAACGGGTGTTAAATGGGGGCTTTTTAGGGTTTCAATGGGTGACTTATGTTACTAAAGTGTCAGTTTGAGTGTGACTTTGATGTGTTACTATTTAATTAGTGTTTAGTGGGTTTCGTGTTTTTGGGAACTACGCTAGTTGGAGACCTCCTAGGTGGCTTGAAAACTCCAACAGTAGTTTGACCACTAGCCTACCTCCACCAATCCGCAGTGGGCACGCGTGGTGGAGTATTTGCCCATTCCCTTTCACCCTTATCCGTGAAAAGAGGTCTGTACTCAGCAGTGGAATATAAAAAGGCTGTCAAAGAAGGCGGAAGAAGGAATTTCGTATCGTTCACCCACACTCAAAATATCAAGAGTCAGAAAGAAACTTCGGTTTTCTTATTTTTGAAATAACTGTAAATATATTTTGAAGTAAATTACATTGTGCGTATACAGGCATACACACTATATATTAATAAAGGCTCAAAGGAATGATACAAAAATAGCCCTTTTACACTCATAATAAGGTGAAAATTACCTTGCACAATTCAAATGAAATTCAAACACGACCTGTAGATAGATTTGATTGTTTTATCAACCAATTCTCTTGCAGCATTGAATACAGAAACCATTTCGATCAGCAGCCACTTACTGCCTCTGCCCAGTCTCCTCACGTGCCAGCAAAATTATATTTACCTATCTCGATACAATGCTTACTGGAAACAATACTCTCATAATAGTTATTTTATATTCATAGAGTTGGGACAGTGTTTATATTAAAAGCTGCGATATTGAAAACTATAGATAACATCTTGTCGGTTAAATTAGTGTATCTGTTGTCAAATAAGACATCCATTCTATGAATGTTTCGAGGTGGTATATTTTCCAAATCTTTGTTAGATTCGTCATGTTGAACTATGCTTTTTTTGTACATTTTAATCGATCCCATAGTAAAAGTTATATAGTATAATGAACCTTAATTGGTTTAGTGAGTAGGCTATTTCGTCAGTCCACCTGCCTTACATTCTAAAGGGGATAAATATAATGACCACCAAGAAGAACATTGTGACCATAACCTCTTTTACCCAAATTTAGTCAATTGATCACCAAATTATGATTACTTACATATATGAAAACATTGTACATGTAACTTCTAAAACATTCAGAAACGATCCGGATACTTTAGGTTAGAAGTGTATGGCGATCGCGAAGCGCAGCGAGCGAGTGGTTTTTTTTTAACTGCACGGAAACCCTTTTTGTTTAAACAATCACAATTTGATCAAGTTGGTTGCTTTAAGTAGGATCGCAAGTTGTAAAATTTTTGGTTCTTTAATTTTGGAGATCATTTATTATTTTTGCTAATATAAAGTGATTTTTTGCCATTACATTTTACAAGATCTGGTGGTTAGTTAAACATTAGCCCAATCTAAACATATTTTCGTCAAAAGCTATATAAAGGAACGGTTTCTTGTCGTTATCATCATTTCAGTCCACATTAGCTCATTGATGAGTATAAGCCACTCTTGCACCGTTCTGTCCAGTCTTGTGCCCATATTATTCACAGTTTGCCCACCTACTGGATCGTGTCGTCTGACCATCGGGAAATTGTTGTCCTTTTCTTGACCACAACACCAATGAGATGCCACTAACACTTAACCTCGTGAATCGCTTACCTACGACTTTGACTTTAGTCCGACGGCGAATTTCTACGTTTAGTACGTGGTCCACTTAGTTGAAGGCTAACATGGCGCGCTTCATGCCTTGTTTAGATCATTTGTCTTCATGAGCGCCCGCGTCTCAGCGCCGTAGGTGAAAATAGGCAGGACACAGACATTGTGGTATTTTGGACTCAAAAACGTTTAGATACTTTCTAAAGGCAGCTTTTCTAAGCTAAATTTGTTTGGTTATGAATATAAGCTGTGTTGTTAAAAAATAAACAATATCTGAGGTAGGTACTCATTGATAATCTGTATACATTAATTTGATTTCATTACGCAAATACTTATGTGTTGTAATAATAGTCTTTCCATTGTAAAATGAGGTACCTAATAACTGTCGCATTAATCTAATCTTAAAATGAATGAAACCTCATTTAAAACTTAATTCAATCCCTGCAGAATTTTAATAATATAAACACAAGCAGAAGTTCGGCCGTCCGCCCACACGTGGATCGCATTCTCTCTCAAACATTTTTCCAGAAGAGTGGAGCTTCTGTGAGCCTTTGCCCGTTGGGGCACATTTCGTATCCGTGATAAAAAATGTGTTTTCGCGAAAAAGAAAATATTTAGGGTTGAGGTACATTGAATGGAATGGAATCCGTACATCCTATTTGGATTAGACATCTTGCTGTCGGTTCCATTTTCAAAAGATGCGGTTCTGTTAGAATTTTTGATAGTGAAATAGTTTGAGGTATAATCATAAGATTTAAAAATAAAATGGCTTCCTTTTGACCCAAAACATCAAAGGCGGAACACATTATTTCTTTGAAATTTAGACATGAAGAAGCACTGTGGCTCAAAAATAAGCTAGTCTCTTTTTCACAGCAGTATATTATTTAAATTTATTCATATTTAACATAAGCCAATTTTAAGTTTTCCTAAAATAATTTAGAGTAGTATACAAAGTGGGTGGATTGCTTATTTAACTCATAACATTTTTATAGAAATTTATATTGTAACTATCACATGCAGCATATAGGCAGGTAGTATATACAGTAGTACAGTCAGCGTCAAAAGTAGATTGGCACTTTAGTACCGTGTCACATTACACAATTTTCAATTTTCATACAAACTGTCAAGAAAATGTCAATAGATTATTATGGAAGGTTTAATGTTTCACAAACGGATCACTGAATCGAAAAATTGTTTTCACAAACCTGCAATATTTTTGAAAGACCTATTCAACGATACCCCACACCATGGTGTAGACGAGAAAAAAAAACATTTTACGTGTAGAGGAGATACCCTAAAAAAAAATTTTCTAGATTTTATTTTACCATTTGGTCGGCGTGATTAATATGTATATCCATGCCAAATTACAGCTTTCAAGTACTAAGAGTCTCTGGTCAAAGCTGCGAACAGACAGACAGACAGACGGACATGGCGAAATTATAAGGGTTCCTTGTTGACTACGGAACCCTAAAAAGATCCTGGTTCCTTACTTCATTTTATGCTCCAAACTGTGTGACAGCTAGGTCATGGAGGTAAATTTTGAAATTTGTTGAATACATTTTGTCGGAGCCCGTTGACGTGGTTTGTAAGATACCCTATCTATCACGGCACAGTTCGTGGGTTCGATGCCCACTCAGGACAAGAAATTTGTGTGAATGAACATGCCTATTTATTCTGAGCCTAGGTGTAATTTTCTTATAAGTATATATTTATAAAAGAAATGTAGTATATCAGTTATCTGGCTTCCATAGCACAAGCTCTGCTTATAGTTTGAGGTCAGATGGCCGCGCCGTGTGTAAGGAATAATGCCCCAGAATACTTATTTACATTTATTTATTTATTTATTTATTTATTGAGCACATAAAACAAATTGTAAACATGACAGTACATAAATTAAGCTCAAAGATAATAAGTAACAGAATACAATTCAAAACATATGTGCATAGCATGATATCAAATAAGATTAGTCTGCATTAAGGCTATAAAATAAAATCACAGGAATTTATGTTCAATGTGTAGCCTAAACCTAAATCGTGTTTAGAAACTAGACATCTTACAGAGCGTGGAGTCGTGAGGAATGTAGGTGCTGTTCAGTTTACATGCTACTACATTCTATGTACATGTGAACTTAAATTCTTTATGTTGCGTGGAAACTAGATTTAGTAACGCAATTTCATAGTAGCTTTCAGAGAATAGGCTATGACTAGGGTGTGAGGATACCACAATTATGTAAAGTACCTACGCTTTGTGAACTCTAGGTAGTTTCGTAAACTTTAATGTTATTAGAAATGTCACTCATTTGAAACGACTTCAAAAAAGTATTTTGTATGTTCAGCGATTTCTGCGCCAATAGTTGACCGATTTCAAAAAATTTTCTTCTGTTCGGTTCCACTTCCAATTTGATCCCATTGTCACCAAGTCAGGATCTAATAATGAGATCTCAGGGAAATCGAGAGCAACCCTCAAATTTTTTAGGGACGCATAATGTGTTTTGTATATTTTTTTAAAACTATTCAAGTATTTGCGTCTGGTACTCATCATCTCATGCTGCTGAGCTGATGATGGAAAATATAACTCCTTAACTATTAGGAGTTAATGAATAATTCTTTAAATATTATAGGTTCGTATAGACCGCTACCTATGTTCCTTTGAGTAAGTCAGCTGAGCTTTGATGGAAGGTACAACTCCTTGTTAGTTAGGAGTTAGGGGATAATTGTTAAAGTACCGTACCGACCAACTGTAATAGACCGCTAGTTTTTATTCTTTCTAATTATTTGCGTGATTGCGTCGGGAGTCTTAATTTTATGCTACTGAACACTTATGAACACAAAAAAATAATACATAAATATTATTGAATATTGTCGACACGTGAAAAATCTTGATAAGTAGATTCAATACACAAGAAATTAAAAATGGAAAAATAAAATTAACTTTTAACAAAAAGAAAAACCGACTTCAAAATGGGTTTACACTAAAAAGTATAAAATAACTGCTAACTATAATAAATGTTAGAACTCGTTTTGAAGTCAGCCAAAGGAAAGCACGTGTTCCAGAATCTGAAATTCTTTCGCTGAATTCAAAACGAGTTTTTTCAAAAAGTATTTTTTTAATATTGCCAAAATTTGTTAGATCGTAATAAATATATAAAAAATGTAACCTTGCTGAGTTTCTTGCCGGTTCTTCTCAGTTGAAAGCTGACTTCCGAACTGGTGGTAACTTCAGTAAATTCAACCTTGAAACTGGATAAATGGCTTTGACATTGATTTAAAAAATCAATTTTTTTAAGATAAAAATGAGTATTTTAGTCACAGAATTATTCGAGCAAACCAACTGACTCAAAGTCTTCAAAATCATAGAATTTAATTAGACAAATAAACTTTGTCTTTTGTCAAAGATAGTCAAAGGCATAGGTACCTACTAATTATAATAATTCAAACAAACTATTTCAAAGCTAGAATAAAATAACAGTGAGCTAGCTCAGATTTCAATTAACCGTATCCTATTGATGTAGTAGGTATTCTGAGGCTAGATTATAGCCTATCTAAAGATTACAGTCGTTCAAGAGAATCTCTCACAGACGTTTTGCTTAAGTAAATGGCCCTGTCCAAACAAACAATATGTATTCTAATTTTAGCAAAATAAGGTTTTATTTCATGTGCACGTACAAAATCTACAGGTGAGCCCTCAATGGTCTCAATCCAATCTGTTTTATTTTTAAATAAATTTTCAATGATACCCTCTTTTGTGGCTTACTCGTTGAGTGAGGGGATTACGTATGCGATTTCAATTTCGTCGCGTAAATAAAGTACTTGTGAGGGTGAATTTTTAAGTGATTTGAAAGCTTTTTTAAATTTTACAGTGATATTGTGATTCCTAAATATTTTATGAATAAGTAATAAATATACTATAGTATAAAAATACAACCTGTTCCCCGTGGTTTCACTCGCGTTCCTGGGATAAAAAATATCCTATAACTACTATCTGTAATATAATAGTAAATATAGGTAAATGTAGTAAAAAGTTTAAAAGATCAAAATATTATTAAAATAGGGAAGTGTACGCTAGCCGAACCTGTTATTTTTGTTAGCTTTTTTCTTGTATACAAGATATTTGAATTGAATTATAACTATCATAATGTATTATAGGAACTATGTAATAAACAGCTGTGGCTAAGAATTTAAAATACAAGGTATACGTTTAACTCTAAAGTATAGGTACTTTTCCATCTCATATGTGAATGAAAGAAATGTACTTAAAAAGTACAAAGTACATGCCAAACAAAATGGAAATTTGGAGTGTAAAATAGTTATTTTTAATAGTTAAAAATAAAAGGTGCAGTCCCAGTATCTCCAATAGGAAAATAAAGCCGGAACACACCCGCTGCGAGACGATAGCGCGCTCTCGCCAAGTGCCACGCTCGGGTCATATTTCATGGTTTATCTGGATCATTGCCGCTCTATGGTCACTAGTTTGAGGTAAATAGAACTTTAATGCATCGCTTTAAGGTTTCAATTCGGCTGTTTTGATATTGGATTCCAGGTATGGTCCTAAAACTATGCTCAGAAGATTTCTGTTTATGTACATTTTTGTTCGGTGGTAGTACTTTTCAGTGAACGGCTGGCCGGCTACCACCTGCCAAAAATTTATCCCCAAGCATGTACTTACCGGTATATTCCAGCATCTATGTTTAAAATGAAAATGAAAATATTTTTTATTCAAATAGGCCTTGACAAGCACTTATGAATAGTCTGACTCTAACGCACGGTTCGGAAGGTTGCTTTTACTGAGAAGAGCCGGCAAGAAACTCAGCAATTACTCTTTTCAAAACCAACTCAGATTCATACCATCAAATTATTTATCTAGTCTCACTGACAATATGTGTGTGTTATATGACATTAAGGACGCGTTCGCAAAATTGATAGGTAGAGAATCGAACTACTACATTGACACGGGTCACACACACAAGTGTACGCACGAGTCGCACGACTAACTGCGAGAATTGTAGTCAAGTGAACTCATTTTGATACTTTGAAGGATTCATTTTTTTTTTACGTATTTCTTTGTAATAAAATTATGGTACCTACAAAAAATATTTATTATTGCTGTTTATATTTTTGCGAATTACCTCCGAACTTTATGGACTCACCTGAAAGTGTACTTCGGTGACTGCTACTGGAACTCCTCGACGAGTTGTACTAGGTGAGCCAAGCTTGGGCTTGTTTTGTTAGTCATGATGAGACCTTACCTCCGGACTTGATGGAGCGACCTGAAGGTGTACTTCGGTGACTGCTACTGGAACTCCTCGACGAGTTGTACTAGGTGAGCCGAGTTTGGGCTCGTTTTGTTAGTCATGATGAGACCTTACCTCCGGACGTGATGGAGCGACCTGAAGGTGTACTTCGGTGACTGCTACTGGAACTCCTCGACGAGTTATACCAGGTGAACCGAGTTTGGGCTCGTTTTTATTAAAACAACAAATAAAACGTTATCAATTTTTTATTGTCAGAACTCGGCTCACCTAGTACAACTCGTTGAGGAGTTCCAGTAGCAGTCACCGAAGTACACCTTCAGGTCACTCCATCAAGTCCGGAGGTAAGGTCTCAACATGACTAGCAAAACGAGCCCAAACTCGGCTCACCTAGTACAACTCGTTGAGGAGTTCCAGTAGCAGTCACCGAAGTACACCTTCAGGTCACTCCATCAAGTCCGGAGGTAAGGTCTCATCATGACTAGCAAAACGAGCCCAAACTCGGCTCACCTAGTACTACTCGTCGAGGAGTTCCAGTAGCAGTCACCGAAGTACACCTTCAGGTCGCTCCATCAAGTCCGGAGGTAAGGTCTCATCATGACTAACAAAACGAGCCCAAACTCGGCACACCTAGTACAACTCGTTGAGGAGTTCCGTAGCAGTCACCAAAGTACACCTTCAGGTCACTCCATCAAGTCCGGAGGTAAGGTCTCATCATGACTAACAAAACGAGCCCAAACTCGGCTCACCTAGTACTACTCGTCGAGGAGTTCTAGTAGCAGTCACCGAAGTACACCTTCAGGTCACTCCATCAAGTCCGGAGGTAAGGTCTCATCATGACTAACAAAACGAGCCCAAACTCGGCACACCTAGTACAATTCGTTGAGGAGTTCCGTAGCAGTCACCGAAGTACACCTTCAGGTCGCTCCATCAAGTCCGGAGGTAAGGTCTCATCATGACTAACAAAACGAGCCCAAACTCGGCTCACCTAATACTACTCGTCGAGGAGTTCTAGTAGCAGTCACCGAAGTACACCTTCAGGTCGCTCCATCAAGTCCGGAGGTAAGGTCTCATCATGACTAACAAAACGAGCCCAAACTCGGCACACCTAGTACAACTCGTTGAGGAGTTCCGTAGCAGTCACCAAAGTACACCTTCAGGTCACTCCATCAAGTCCGGAGGTAAGGTCTCATCATGACTAACAAAACGAGCCCAAACTCGGCTCACCTAGTACTACTCGTCGAGGAGTTCTAGTAGCAGTCACCGAAGTACACCTTCAGGTCACTCCATCAAGTCCGGAGGTAAGGTCTCATCATGACTAACAAAACGAGCCCAAACTCGGCACACCTAGTACAATTCGTTGAGGAGTTCCGTAGCAGTCACCGAAGTACACCTTCAGGTCACTCCATCAAGTCCGGAGGTAAGGTCTCATCATGACTAACAAAACGAGCCCAAACTCGGCTCACCTAGTACTACTCGTCGAGGAGTTCTAGTAGCAATCACCGAAGTACACCTTCAGGTCGCTCCATCAAGTCCGGAGGTAAGGTCTCATCATGACTAACAAAACGAGCCCAAACTCGGCTCACCTAGTACTACTCGTCGAGGAGTTCCAGTAGCAGTCACCGAAGTACACCTTCAGGTCGCTCCATCAAGTCCGGAGGTAAGGTCTCATCATGACTAACAAAACGAGCCCAAACTCGGCTCACCTAGTACAACTCGTCGAGGAGTTCCAGTAGCATTCACCGAAGTACACCTTCAGGTCGCTCCATCAAGTCCGGAGGTAAGGTCTCATCATGACTAACATAACGAGCCCATACTCGGCTCACCTAGTAACTCGTCGAGGAGTTCCAGTAGCAGTCACTGAAGTACACCTTCAGGTTGCTGCATCTTTTTTATAGCGAAATAAAATCGAATGAAAATCTTACCTCGTCAAGTATCAAATTTGGTTTATCGAATATTTTGTGTTTGTACAGCGATCTTTTTCAACTCGAGCTGCTCTAAACAGGCGATACAGGTCCACTCTCGACGGCGGCCGCGGGCCGACTAAAGTTTCATTCAAAATGCTTGTGAAATACATCAGACGAGTTTTATAACTAAAATAACCCTTAATCCAACCGATTAAGATTCAACCAGAATAGAAAAAAATGTGAAAAAATAAGTTTCGCTTTTAATTTTTTCTGCAACTATTTATAGCATTTAGATAAAAAATAACTCCTATCGTTAAGAATTGAATATGTTTGCCTACATATAGTATTTTTAGAAATAGTGAAATATGTTTATAATAGCTAAAAAATGTACCTGAACTCAACCCGGTATCGATAATTTTGTGGAAAATGGCAACGACAGATCGATTTTACATTATGAGAAACTAAAATTTTCAATAATAATGTAACTATTATTTGAAGATGAAGAACCAATCTATACGAGGTAGTTATTAGTTATATTGGATTTTGTTTGATTATGCCATAAAATGTACCGAAAAACAGCTTAATTTTGCCTGATATGCGAACGCGCCCTTAAGGAAAAAATATATCAAAATTATGAGTAACTTAGTAAACAAATGGATTGCAAACTTAAGCAGACCAGCCCCCACAAGCAGCACCTGTTCACAAGTATGACGCATGTGGCAGCCATCGCCCTCCTCGCACATATTATAGGGAAGTGAGAAGTTTAGAGTCTTGTTTCCTCCGAGGTGTGTACTTACCACCATCGGTCACATTATTCACCACATGAGATTGTGCTCATACGCGCGCCTATCTAAGATAAGAAATTGCATCTATATTGACGTTTATCTCAACAGTTTAAATATTTGAACTGTAGCATAATTTATTTAGAACATATTCAGATATATATAAAACTAGCTGTCCCCCGCGGTTTCACCCGCGTTCCCGAGAAAAAATTCTAGACGATTTTTTTAAATTTTATTTTATACAAACCTTTTTTTGGCAATGACGAACACATAAAAGATTTATCCAATTTGGTGCAGTCGTTTGGAAGTTATGCGCGTACAAACATTTCGGTGATTCATTTTTATTTACATTTCAAAACAAACAATTAGCACGACCCGGAGGTGTGTTGACAAGGTTCATATAGAAATACATAATAATAGCTAATATACACTATTAGGATAGAGTTTGCTCAGTAAAACCTCAATTATATAAAGTTTACACTTTCCCTTTTCGTTTTCCCTTGGTCAAGCCATAACTTGAGAACGACTTTGCCGATTTCATTCATCTTTTTTAATATATATCTATATATATAAATGAAACCCTATTATATTTATATTTAATGTGAACAAACTTGTGCTGCTACCTAACAGTTATAAAGTTTACACTTTCCAAAACACACTGAAGCAAGCCGTTCATATTTCACAGTTTATCTGACGTACGGAATGCTCACCTCTCTGGCCCAGCTCGAGGAAAGAGATGTGCTTCATGTGATCTTGAACTAGTCTGAAATATATAGGTGGGTTGGAGAAGCAAATCTAGTACTAATGTTATCTAGTTCATTTTCAGTACTTAAATTATTAGTTATTGAAATATTGTTCAATGCATTTCATGCTCATTTCAATTTTGCATGTTGCAATTTTGAGTTAATTCCTGGCGTTTCCAGTACTTATAAATGTTTTTATAGGCTGAAATCAATTTCCCCATGGTGCGGCTTGGCGACAGATTTAGAACTTGAAGTCAGGCCAGCAAGGGAATACTCACGTACTATAACACTCAAAGTCAAAGCCATTTATACAGTTTAGGCCCTAGAAGGGCTTATGAACTTTGAAGCTACTGAAGTTACCACCGATTCGGAAGTCACCTTCAACTGAGAAGAACCGGCAAGAAACTCAGAAAGGTTACATTTTTTATGTATATTTTTGGACGGACAATATATTTTTTATTAATTATGTTTTCCTTCATTGAAATCTCAAGTTCATTACTCATCACTACCACTGAACTATCATCACCTCAAACAACACTCTTTTTGAAATTTGTAGGTATATTATATATTATATCAATTATATAATTAATCATTTCCTTTCTAGGAAATGTTAAGCTATGTTTATATATATATATATATATACCTGTTTGTTTTACTTCGGATCTTCTATTAATTTTATAATCTCCCAAGCTCAATCTGATTTAAACACTTTGTTCTCGTGGTTTCAGCATAACTTATTGACAATAAATGTTTCCAAAACGTGTTACATAATATTTAAAGCAAAAAATAAAATTTTACCCCCACATTCGCCATTACTAACAAACAACTTACCTCTAAAACAAAAAACATCTGAAAAATACCTAGGCTTAAGAATAGACAGTTCCTTATCATGGAATGTTCATTTAAACCATATAAAAACAAAACTATCATCACTACTCGGATCGCTTCGTACCATAGTTAAGTGCATTCCCAACAAGTTGCGATACAATATATATAATGCTTTAGTTAAACCGCACTTGCTATATTTAATTGAAATCTGGGGTAGTACCGCTAAAACCAAACTGAATGAGCTACAAATTATGCAAAATAAACTAGTAAAGATGATTTTCAATTATCCACGCCTTACACCAACGAGCCAAATTTATCATGAAACCAAAATTATGCATTTAAAGCAATTGTATACCAATAATACCTGCATATTTATTCGAAAAGTTTTAGACAAAAGTGTTCAAACCAGTTTAACATTTACCAAAATTAAACAAATTACCCAACGTAGTTCTCGTCGCGCTAGTTTCTTAGTTTTACCAAAGATTAGAACTAATTATGGAAAAAAAATGCTGACGTTTGAAGGGGCACTACTTTATAATAAAATACCCTCGCACATTAAAAATGTACACTCATTTAATGTATTCAAAAGTCAATTAGCTCAATTTGTAATTGCGAATAATAAGTCTCCTCAAATATGAATGCATTGGATGAGTATTAAAGAAACGACGAATTATAATTATTGTTTAAGTTAACCTGTTGTTCTCATGTAAGTGAAATTGTATTTCTTTATTGAGAATAAATTCTTTAAACCGAAACCGATATATATATTTTTTCTATCTTATTTTTCACTTTCAATTTTTATTTTACTTGCCATAATATTGTTATAGTATGTTTATATTATAAGTACTCATTCTGTTAAGAACGCATGCTGCGATCTTATTGTGTATTTTTGTTGGAGTTCCTAAATAAAATAAATAAATAAATATAAAATGGTAAACTGACTGACTGTTGATATATCAACGCACAGGCCAAACCGTTGGACCTAGAGACTTGAAATTTTGCACAGATACCTTTTACAGTTGAGGCATCCACTATGGAACGATTTTTGGAAATTCAACCACTAAGGGGGTAAAATAGGGGTACGCGGGTGAAACCTTAGGATTGCGTTCTCAGGTCAAACCCTCGGCTTTATTTATTGGAAACTCAACAAGTTCCCGAGGAATTTGCATACCGTTGTTAGCTTTGTTAATAACTTTGAAAGTAATTGGTCAATTAAGGAATTCATAATTTGTTTTAATAACTAAGTCAGCATTATTGAGGATAGGTATCTACGCTGGAGCTCTATCAATTTTAGCCAATTAGTTTTTCTTCCATAACTTTTTGGATCCCTACTCTTCTGTTCTATCATGACATACAGATTTTTTAAAAATCAATGCCATAGCGAGGGTCGTAGATTTGAATCCTACAATGATCTTGAGCTTTTGGTATCAGAAAACTTCTTGAAGAAGCCATAGCTGTGTAAAGCCATAGGGTAAAGTACCCTACCACTGAGCTAGTACCTTCTTAGTACCCACCTGACTGGCTACCCTCAAGTAAAAAATCTGACGCCAAGCACTTCGGTGTGTTCTTGCAGCAGTACTTAATAGTAGTATGTCCATACATTAAGCTACAAGGTAGCTCATTACATTGAAGATAAAGATGACTGGAACTGGACTGGAAATCGAGAGTTACACTTTCTAGTATCTCCATTGGGGTTGACTAAACCTAGTCATTTTCAACCCCACTAAGACACAAGCCTGCGCGTGCACCGCAGAAAACCCCAAACATCTGGAAGAGCATTGGAATCCTTGGCGTGGAAATTTCTAGTGGCGTTCAGTTCCGTAGTCACTTGAAAGACAAGGTTAAGCTGGCATCTAAGAAACTCAGTTTGCTCAACAGAACTAAGCGGTTCTCCACATCGGAGCAAAGACTGCAACTTTATAAGCTGTAAGTCCGACCTCATGTGGAATACTGCTGCTGGATACCAGCTCGGATCTTTTGACTCAGTTCAGAGGCGTGCCATTTGAATCATCGACGATCCCGAGCTCACAAGCGGTTTAGAGCCCATGAGTCTTTGCCTCCTTATGTGTGTTCTACCGTTTGTACAACGGACAGTGTTCTGAGGAATCGTTTGACTTGATGCCCTCGGCAACTTTTTACCATCGCACCTCTCGCCATTGACGATTCCACATATTGGAGCCAAACTGGTCTCGTATAGTGCGGTTTCAAAGGAGCTTTCTACTACTGACGCTCAAGTTGTGGAACGAGCTCCCCGCCGTGGTTTTTCCAAGGGAGTACAGCATGGGGTTCTTCAAGAATGGTGTGATGAGATTTTTGTATGGTCAGCAACGTGCTAGTGATGCCCCTGGTGTTGCAAGCGTCAATAGGCTACGGTAACCGCTTACCATCAGGCGGGCCATATCGTTGTTTGCCGCCTTAGTGTTATAAAAAAAAATAGCACTCATAATTTTATAATTAGTTTTAAAAAAAAGTGTTTTTGCTTATTATATTGCTTTAAAAATTGTTAAACATTGAATGGGAAAAGCCAACATTGTCAGACTGTACAAAAAACGGCAAAAAACTCAGCAAGTTTCTTGCCGGTTCTTCTCAATTGAAGACGACTTCCGAACCGGTGGTAACTTCATTAGCTTCGACGTTCATAAGTGCCCTATGAATTAAATTGCATGACTTTGACTTCTATAATTGCCCTTCTAGGGGCTAAACTGAATAAATGGCTTTGGCTTAATATTTCCGTTCTAATATTTTTAAACCCTACGATATTATATGAGAAAAGCGTGTAAAGAGCTCATTAACGGCGTGGCCTGTGACCTCACTTGAACCATGATTATACAGCAGAGTGTCGAGGAGGCCGGGGCCTGCATGACGCATACAAACTAGTTGCAGCTCAATTGCGCTGGTATTCACGCCTTAACTATGTAATTAGTTTGGTTAATAAACACCTGTGACAAATTCTAATTAGGTGCATGAGATCATACAAAAGACAAATATTTTGTAACTAATTCCGCTGGATCTCCTTCTCTGTCAAAGAAACTCAACTGGAAATCGACACGTGTTACGCTTCTCCGCGAAGCGTACGTCCTGATGATGCTTTGTATAATCTTGTAATGGATTTCCGCAAAGTGAGTCAAATAGTTATCTTAAGTGCATGAATCCTCGGTTTAGTTTATGGTACATATTTTTATTGTATTAGTGTAATCAAAATAAAAAATAGTATAGTAGTTATCCTGTATGTAAAAAAAGCGTATAAATAGGCAGTATCTTGTTAAATACCGGTTGGCGTGGTTGGTAAAATACCCTATCTATCACACTACAGGTCGTGGGTTCGATTCCCACTCATGACACACATTTGTGTGCATTAACATGTCTGTTTGTCCTGAGTCTGGGTGCCATTATCTATATATGTATGTATTTACAAAAGAAAAGTAGTATAGGTATGTAGTATATATAGTGAAACACACGTAGTTGGTTGAACACTGATTTATTTAAATAAGTACCTTCACATAGAAATATAAAATATCCTACCCACGTAAACATACTACATCTTTCTCCTTTAAAAAAAAACAAATATCCTATATATTATTATTATCCAAAAATATGTACCTAATAAGTAGATACATAGTTTAAGACAATTATAAAGTAAATATAAACTTCATATTATGTGGCTAGCTTATAGGTAATCATCATTTTCTGGTTTCTGGTGTGTTACAATTTTAACCTTTATAATAATTAATGTTTGGATTACTCTTGATTCGAACCAAAAAATAAATTTGTCAACATTCGTGAAGTTCTTTCCCTTGATCTCGTTATCGAAACGAATGGTGATTGTGGAAGAGACTCCTCCAAAACATCCTCACTTATATTTTCACTACCGTCATGCCATTCTGTGGACTCAGGTTGAGACTCTGCATCTGTACTCTGCATCTCAGGCTGTAATTCGGTCTCCTGCTGCTCCTCAGTCATATTATTTTTTCTGCGCCTACGTACACTTGTCATCATACCCAAACTTGCTTTATAACTTGGTTCTGCAGTTTCAGTTGCCCGTTTTGAAACATCCATTGCGCTTCCTATAGACCCGGTCGAACGTGACACCAAATGACAGCGAGTACGCCTGAATCGAGCACCTCGCTCATCTTCCACGACATAGGAACGCGGCTCAGACGCTCGAGCCACAACAGAAACCGGTTTTCTATTGCCGTTACCTATTAACGTTGCCTTATCACCCGGGGACAAGGGTGCAAGTGATCGAGCTGATCTATCATAGTGACATTTTACCTTTTCCCTATTAATCATTAATGCTCGATAATTCCGCTCATTATCTACTTTATCAATTAACAATTTAGATTTGACTGGCAGTTTTGTATTTAAACGCCTACCCATAAGAATTTGTGCCGGTGAATCTAATCCATTTCGTGGCGTAGCTCTGTAGTTCAACAATCCTAAGCAGAAATCTTGTCCAGAATCAATACATTTTTTCAGTAAATTTTTAATAGTCTGAACAGTCCTCTCGCTCTTCCCGTTCGACTGTGGGTAATGTGGAGATGACGTCACGTGCCGTACTTCCCATTCATGCATAAATTTTTTAAATTCATGTGAGCAATAGGTCGGCGCATTGTCGGTGACAAGTTCAGAGGGAATTCCATGACGCGCAAATTGTTCTCGCATGAAATTAATTACATGTTTAGAGGTAATATTCGCCAGTTCTCCAATCTCGACGTAATTAGAAAAGTAATCAACTAAAATAATGTACCTTTTCTTCCTGTATTCGAATATATCGGAAGCGAGTTTATTCCATGGCAGCGCAGGCACGTGATGCTGCAGCAGCGGCTGGCGGCGGGCGCGGGGCGCATGCAGCGCGCACGCGGCGCAGCCCCGCCCCGCGCGCTCCACGTCCTCGCCCAGCCCCGGCCAAAACATCACCTCGCGCGCGCGCCGCTTGCAATTTTCTATGCCCAGATGTCCTTCATGAACTCGTGTTACCATATTATCCCGTAAAGCGCGAGGAATATATACACACTCGCCTTTGAAAATTATCCCGTCTAAGTAATGCAATTCCTCGCGATATGGCCAAAATACGTTGGCTTTTATGTGCACGTCGCGCCTATTTTTAGGCCAACCCTCAGATATATACCTGATCAAGCGTCTGCAGTCTCCGTCGATCTCTGTTTCCTTCCTGACTGTCTCCATTTTCTGGTCACTAAACTGCACATTTTCAAGCATGAAACATGCCTGCACGTTCACCTCGTCAGTGACACGGTCATGCATTAATTCCTTAAGAGGCGCCCGTGACAACGTGTCGGCAATATACATATACTTGCCCGGTGTATATTCCACTTTAATGTCGAATCCTTGCACTCTCATCATCATTCGCTGCAGACGAGCCGGCACAGAAACCAATGGTTTAGTAAACAACGCTTCCAGCGGTTTGTGGTCCGTCTGCACGGTGACGTCTGACCTCCCGTAAATATATTGCCTAAACCTCTCGACTGCGAACATAATGGCTAGCATCTCCTTCTCAATTTGGGCATATCTGGTCTGTGTTTCGGTGAGCGTAAGCGAGGCGAATTCTACCGGGCGGCCCGCCTGCAGAAGCACGGTGCCGAGCTATGTCCAGCACGTAATCCATTGCTATTGTTATCTGGCTTCCATAGTACAAGCTTTGCTTAGTTTGGGGTCAGATGGCCGTGTGTGAGGAATAATGTCCCAGAATATTTATTTATTTACTATTAAAAAAAAATTAAAGCTTTGATACTTTTGAAATAGGTAACAAATCAACGGATCATTAAAACATAATGGAGTCATGAATTTAATTTATCAATAATTAACCACGCTGCGGGTTCGGGGACTTCTGAACAAACAAATATCAACCCTAAACATATCGGGACGACCTTTATCGAGGTTTCGGTCAAAGGAACCCGAGTCCGGCTCGAAGGATCAAATAGTTCACTGTTGTTTAATACAGTCCCGCTGACGAGTGACCGCGCAATTTCCCCAAACTATGCCAATTTTGACCGTTTCCTGTAATTGAAATCCAAAGGTGAATTACTTGTTAAATTGAGATTTGTTACTAAAGTATGTTTGGTTATTTAATTATTTTAATTACGGGGTAAATTAGACCGTTACATTGGAAAGTTCACAAGTCGAAGTTCCCTTTGATGTGGAATATTTGAGGCTATTAAAAATAATGGCTGAGCCCCGACAATTACACGACGAGGGCTGCCCTCGGGCGTACGGGCAAAGTACGGGCGAAGTTAGGACTTATACTAGAGACGAATCACGAATTCTTGGGAACAGATAATCGCATGATTTTCATGAAAACGATGGCAACCAGATAAATCGAGTCAAACTTATGGACTTTAAGTAATAGAAACATTTTGTGTAGGGAAATTTCTTTTAGTGACTATTTAATATATAAGGTCCTAATAAATGAAGTATAGGTCATAAGTATTCCGAAAATGATAAAATAAAAATATTCAAAAAAAAAAACCTGATATTATACTTCATAAATAAAACTAATAAATAAATAAAATAAAAGTAATGTATTTTTTAAAATGCGTTTTTTTATTTTTTAATAATAAATTTTACACCTGTTTAATTAATGCTTAGTAATGATGAAGTACAATTTCAGGTTTTTTTTTTTATTAAAATTACGACCAAATATTTTTATTTTATCATTTTCGGAATACTTACGACACAACTATTATCCCTCAAAAGGACTGTACTTCATTTATTAGGACTTTATAGTATGATAGTTGAGTCTGTAAATACATAGTTTTGTTCTTTGATGATATGGGTACGGTCAGCCCCAAAAGTAGATGAACACTTTTGTACCGTGTCACATTAAACAATTCACAGTTTTCATACAAAATGCCAAGAGAATGACAATAGATTAATATGACAAGGTACTAAAATTATTATTAAGCTATTGTATAGCTTTTATCGCGGACTTCGGGGTTTGAGCGCGGCGACCGAATCAAGAAATTTCGATAAACAAAAAAACCGTAACGAAAAACCTAACATCTCCCACACACACATATATACACGTAAAGCGTTCGCTTAACGTGTACGTATGCTGTTTGTGAGAAGGTGTATAGTTATCTATTAATATCAAAGAAAAAAATATATAATTGCATAACTTGATAAAAAAAATGCTATGCAATAGCTTTACCGCGGCAGTCCCCGAGTGCCACACGTATTTTTTTACTTTTGAAATGAGTTGACTCCAACAAATTAACCTCCTTGTAAAAATTATCACCATAAAGTTAATTTTAATAACATGCCGAAAACAAAATAAATAATCTAAACGATTCCAACATCACACCACCGAAATTAATTTAAAACATTCTTATAAATAATTGAGAACAATCAAATGTACCAAAACTGGTGAAATTTAATTAACAAAGAGAATTTCAGAAGCCATCGGCATTACGAAACAATCTCGGAACTGTACATTCATTATGAAATTATGATTCCTTTTAATGAGTAATTATAAACGAGAAAGTTTCCGCCGTTTCCGGGAGGATTCTCAGAAACGTTTTAGGATTAGATTTACAGGAAATATGGCACAGGGTGAAGTTTCTTTTTGTGGCCATCGTTCTGTTCGAATGGCTGGTTGGCGAGATAAGACTTAGGACAGACATTTGTGTGCACGAACATGTCTGTTTGTCTTGAGACTAATTGGAAGGTCTATATAAGTACTCGTATATATTTAAAAAAAGGGAGTAATTGCAGTATATCAGTTATCGTTCCATAGTACAAACTCTGATTAGTTTGGGATCAGATTAAAAACATTCCCTAGTAGATCCTCAGACAGTGGGTCCCCACCTAAAACTAAAAAAACTACTGTACAATGTTTATGTACAGTAAATATAGACTATACAACGATTTATACATGTAGACAAACAGAGAAAATAAGCCTACGTCTCTATTCTAACTATTGTAGTATGCACAAAGTGTCCACAATAAATATTTCACAAGTGCTCTAAAGAAATATTTTGCATTCAGATACATTACGCGTCCTGTATCCCTACTAGTGAATATTGTAGCATGTAGGACGTTTCTATGTACGCTATGATAATTATAATATATTATAATATAAATCTATTAATATTTTTGTCGGGCCAGTTGGCGTGGTTGGTAAGATACCCTATCTATCACGCCGCAGGTCGTGGGTTCGTTTCCCACTCCGGACAAACGTTTGTGTGCAAGAACATGTCTGTTTGTCCTGAGTCTGGGTGTAATTAGATAATTACAAAAGAAAAGTAGTATATCAGTTATCTGGCTTCCATAGCACAAGCTCTGCTTAGTTTGGGGTTAGATGGCCGTGTGTGAGGAAATGATGTCCTAGAATATTTATTTATTTTAATCCAACGGTTGCTTTTTAATTCGTGCTAAATTTGAGTCTTTAAAAAGTTTTTGGGAAGCGATAGGAGTATTTTGTTTATCATTTTATTAAACCCTATTATCATAAATGCGAAAATTTGGTTTGCCCTTCTTGAAACTTTGAACTTTATGAGTTTTTTCGTAGAGATTAAGGCGATGATAGCTCAGTGGTAGTGACGTCGGATGCCGCGGCGAAGGTCGTGGGTTCGAATCCTACAATGAGCTTGAGCTTTCGGTGAAGGAAAACATCGTGAGGAAACCATAGCACGGTGGTAAGGTACTTTGTAGTACCTACCCGCCTGACTAGCTACCACCCTCAAGTTGAAAATCTGTCGCCAAACACCTATTGGTGTGTTCCGGCAGCTGCACTTGAGAGCCAGATCCTTCTAGGCTTTGTGTGCTTACCTTCGGCCAATCATCACCTATACATATACATTTACAATGTAAAAAAAAACAAAAAAGATAGCTTACAAGAACGCGAGTGAATCCGTGGCGCAAAATTGAGTAAAACATAAAATAAACCAATATTAATTTCCATACATTTCACACAAACATAGAAGTATAATATAACCCAGAATCGGGGACAACAAAAAACTATAACAATTCGTTTCGGTCATTATACGCGACACAAATCGAGTTTTTCTTGAGGATAGAGACAAAGTCGGTTCACACGACTCCGCTCGAGGCGGCTGGCACTCGACCAAATCCCGCCGAGTCATTGTTAGCGCGCGGTCTGAGGTACCACATGTAGCGATTATGGTTCAAGATCTTTTATATTCTTCTTGGATGTTAAGACATATAAATATGTATAAAAATAATTCTGGTTATAAAAATCCTATAGATTATGATTGAATTAGAGCAATGTAATATAATATAAAATAACTTACTCATCGGCAGCGGTGGCAATTTGAGGAACTATATATTATATTTTTGTTGTAAATATAGTCAGAAATAAATGGTATATAAATTATAGTGAAAATCTTATTCTAAACTATTCTTATTTGAAAACGACCACCATCCATACCCACATTTTTTTAAATATTATCAAGTTCTATTATATTTTATGTTTATTTTATTATCTTATACCACAAAAGTAAATAAGCATATGTCCCACCTGGTGGTATGCGGGTACCTTAGCCTATAGACGCTTGCAACACCAGGGGTATCACTCGCGCGTTTCCGATCCAATAATATCTTCACATCCTTCTTGCAGAACCCCATGCTGTATTTCGGTAGAAAGTAAATACTTTATTATTTTATTACTGACTCAATATTGTAACTAGATTATTTTCTTGGCACCAGCTTTAAACATACCTTCTTTTGCCAACCAAAACTCGTTTACCGCCAATCGCTTGTCAATTAAAGCAACCTTGCAGAAGGGAATTTATTATTAAGTGCTCCAGCAGTCCAGAGCCGTTTCTTTGTTTACGCCTGCTGTAATGCCGCTGTGTTGGCACCACTCCTAACTGATACAGATAGGGTACAGCAACAGCATGTGCGTAAACAGTAAACAAATTGACACTAAACTAGTGGGAGAGTTCATTTGATAAATGACTTCTGGTTACGTTGAAATAACTGTGGTTTGATGGCACAATATTGTTAAAGGTTTAATTTGCCTTTTTTTGTTTACTAAATAAGCAATAGTTTTGTTCTCAGTTTAGAGTATTAATTGTAGTTGTTTATTATGTCTTTTGAAAATTTAATGTAATTTTTTATTGACGAACTATCTAATATTATGCCGCCCCGCGATTTCACTCGCAATCTTCTATTTTACCCTCTTATGAGTTGAATTGCAGAAAATACGGCCTTATTTCTTGTCAAATTTCAGTTTTTTAGGCCCAAGGCTTTGGGCTGGGCGTTGTTGACTCGGTCAGTGATAGTCTTTTAATAGATTTTAATGAAGTTTGGTATATAATTACTTTAGGTATTGGAATAGGATATAGGTTACTTTCATCCAAGTAACGCGGGTAATATCGCGGCGGACAGATAGTAGTTAAATATAAATCTAGTGCCATATCTAATATTTTTACCATCAGCTAATTCAGTTTGTGAAGTAATCAAGTCACAAATACAAATGTCCTTATCTCAAAAGACAAAAAAATACTTGATGAGTAAGTAGTTACTTTTGTCCAAAATTTGACGTTTTATCACCAATAAGTAGGTACGTTAGTGTCAACAGTATATATAATTACTTCAAGGACAATAGTTTATATATAAAGCATTATCTATATATGTATGTATTTACAAAAGAAAAGTAGTATAATGTAGTATATCAGTTATCTGGCTTCCATAGTACAAGCTCTGCTTAGTTTGGGGTCAGATGGCCGTGTGTGAGGAATAATGACCCAGAATATTTATTATTATTTATTAAAAGCAGTATTATAATACGACAGAAGCAGTAATATCTGTCTGTCATCAGCTCAGTGCTGCGTACGCAATGCTGCAAATACAATTCCTCATTAGTCTGTGTAAGACTGAGGGTGGGGCTTGTCTTGTAGCGATTTTCGAGAGATTTCTTTGTGATACATCAAAATTAAATTAGGTATTGGATCTAAAAGCTAAGTTTTAATAATGTAAAGAAAGATATAGGTACAGAGTGAGTTTTTCAACTGAGCATTGAAAATAATAAATAGAAAAAACCAGACGAATTTGTGCTTGTAGCAGCCACCGCTTTCTTTGCTACATTATAGATAAGTGAAGTTTATATTAAAAATAACAAAACTATTTTGTTATACTTCAATAAAATTATATATGTTAATTATATTAATTAATTATATTATTATAATTATATTAATTATGGTTAATTTTTTTTCTAAGTATTTATGGCAAAATCGCTAGTTTCTTTGGATTAACTCGCCCGCTACCACTAGCACCCCACCCGATATAGTCGGAAACCTAATAACAAGAGCTAGGTAAACAACACAAACGTTATAACCATATAACTTGCTAACGCCAATTAACCCCCAGATAACCGGCTATTTGCCTATGGTTATTTGTATCTCAATTAATCCCATCAATGCGTGATGAAGAAAAAACTAGATTTCTTATCAATAATTAAAAACCATTAAATAGTGTTTTCTTCTTTATTATAATACTCAGGCGATGTTATTTAGTTTAATTTTAACACGAATACTTATTGTCTCGCGAAGCACGAAGTGGTCTATTTTTGTCCAGTCTTTAATATTTTGTTCTTAGCAACTACAACAATAGAATCAATTTCAACTCGTCTCTGTGAATTTGTGAATTAAAAATCAGTTAATTCTCAAAATAATACCAAATTAGAGTCCATAAAATACCAGTCTTCTCCTACTCGAATGAAACCAAATGCCGAGAGCTAGTCTAGACCATTCTATATCAATGACACGGTTCTATTCAGTCGCTTTGGAAAAAATTCGATGTGCTGTGAGGGCGAGGGGCTGGGGGGGGGGGAGTTTTACTTTTATTTGGTGATTGTTCCACGATTGCTGAATACTAAGTGGAGATGTTTTTTTCTACCGTTTTCAACCACAAGCTCAAATCTTCTCTCTCTGCTCTGTTTTGCCGCAACCAACAGGATTTTTGATGTAATTTATTTAAGGAATGCAAAAATATCTGTATATGATTAAACGACGGACACAGCTCAATCCGCTGGGTCTATAAACTTGAAATTTTGCACACAGGTTTCACATTCATCGCAGTGTTTTTTTTATTCAATCCCTAATCCACGAAACCACGGGGGAAAGCTAGTAAAGTATAAATCGTCTGGTTTTGTATATTGCTGTATTTCTATGTATTGTACTAATTTTGTATAAAATTAAAAAAGATTATATACATAACTACTTTAATACACAATTACTTAAAGGGTAACACTAACAACTAAAAAGGAAGACCGTCACCAAATGGGAGCGTGCCCAGAATGCTGGCTGCATTTCCACGTTGGATAGCTAAGCTTATCCGTTGACCGAAATAAAAGCCAGCGTTCTGGTCACGCGTGTGTTCCTTTAACCGCTCCGCCAAGTCCTTATATATACTGTGTGCCCCTGGCCCCCACGGGCCGAGAGTTTCAACCCCAAACGGCTCAAACAAGTACCCTCTGTCGAGATGTGCATACTTGCGCCGCTTGAGGCACTCCGCTGATGTTGCTGCGGAGCCGGCTCTCTCTGATGTGCCTTGTACTAATAGTATTATTACTCTACCAGCTTAGTCGGTGTCGCTGCTCAGCGCTGAATGCAAGCAGCTCAGGACTGTGGAATTCGGCTGGCTCACGAATAAAAAACAAAAAAAGAAAAAAAATATAGAATTGCAAGAATCGCGAGTCAAGTTATTAATGTCAGTTTTCAGAATTTATTAAAACTTTACCATTCCTACAGAGTAATTGAATAATTGCAAAAATTTGTTCAATGCTTAGTCCTGATGAGCCTACATTTACTTTTAAACAACTGTCTGCAGACGCGTTGCCCTTGGATTTTAGTAGTATTACCGACCTTTACAAAGCAACTGACTCTCAAGTGTAATTGCCGAAAGAGTTTTAAGAGAGGTAGATATGTCGCTCAAAGAGCAGCTCGACTGGGGAATTACCTTACAGAATACCGCAGTAAAATAACTTATAGTGTTCCTGCGCTTGAGTAAGGTCGCCAGAGCTCATCGGGGAGGAGGGAAGGGTCGGCAACGCATGAGTGATACCCCTGGTGTTGCAAGCGTTCACAGGCTTCGATAACCGCTTACCATCAGACGGGCCGTATGCTTGTTTGTCGACTATGCTGAGTAAAAAAAAAGGTGCTTGGTCAGGCGGGTACTACAAAGTATCTGATCATCGTGCTATAGTTTCCTCACGATGTTTTACATCACCAAAAGCTCAAGCTTATAGAAAGATTTGAGCCCACGACATTCGCCACAACGTTCAGTGACCCTACCACTGAGCTATCATCGCTTCAAAACCTTATAATAATTATCCTAATTGTTAAATACGGTATTTTCTTTTTGTATGTATTGAAGAATTTGATTTAATAAACTACACGCTCATTTTGACGTAAACCTATTTAAATTAAGAAGCACATTATTAAAATAAATTTCGATTTCCATCATCGTTCATTGAAAAAACTTCTGTACAACTCGAAATTGTTTCGAAATTTCCATTCGGGCTTTAGCTGATGCGACGCCATTATAATTTGCGAGCAATTTGTATAAAAATTAAATGTTTGACGCGGACTTTAATGGCGGGATGAATTCCCCGGAAAATTGAAGCTTCGAGACCCGAGCTACCCCGAGCTTTCCCGAGCCATCCCGATCCACAATGAACAAAATATGATTCGGTTATTAATGAGGCTCATTTATTTAGTTCCGTTCTCTGTCAAGTTTTTTCGTCTGATTCTTGGACGTTCATTTCCAATAAGACTGTATTAGTAATTGCCTGCCCGACGTCTCGTCGCGACTCGGTACCTACTTACGTTTCTAATTTCCTGGTACTTAATGCAATTTTGTTATTATGTGATTGGTAGCATTTTTTATTTGCTCTACATTTTTCAATCCGATTATTTTTTTATTACGTTTTTCTTTAGTTCTTTTAATGGACCAACAGATGAATGAGAAAAATCTGCAAAATGTTTAAAAATATTAAACCTTTTTTTAAATACCCGTACACACTTCATACGATCCAAGATTATGTAACCATTTCCAAAAACGGTGAGTAATTAAATGAATAAGACTCTTGGCTTCCAAATGGTACGCGCAATGTTCTACTTTCCGCTCAAATTAAAATCATCAATTCGCGCCTGAAACATTCATTCCACTCCAGCACGTTGCGTAACAAACAACCACTGAACCAGATTATATATCTAACGTAATCAAACCAGCTCCAACAATTGTTACCACCCCAATTTCATTAACAAATCAAGATAATGAAAAGTGAAAATATCAATAAAGACAATTAACAATGGCGGAACAATAAAACGATTTAACCGTGAAACGCGACGAGGGTCCTTCGGACCTGTTCCGATGACAGTGTGCAGATAAAAACATAATATATTGCCGTGTTTTTTAATAGCAGCGAAAGGGTTCGCCACGAGCCGACTCCCCTCGATACGGAGTGGCTAGAAAATTGGATTTTCGATAAAAATGGTGATTCGGGTCTGTTGGACCGACTGCGGCGAGTTGAAATATCCCCAGCCGGCGGTGATGTATCCGACGCCGAGTTGCTCTTAAATTAAACGGCTGGTGAAAATTCTAAGAGTTATTCGTTTTTGGGTCAAGATGAAAACTTTTATGGCGGAAATGTTCGGAACTGTGCTTTACAAGTGAAGTAGTTACATAAGTGGTACGATTGTACGCAGTGCTAAAGTGGGGGAGGGATTCAGAGGATATTGGCTGCAAGTGCTCGAACAGGAGGAGCGATAGATATTTTTATTAATGTATTTTCGGAGAAGAGTTCTGACGCCCATTTTATTAGTTCATGCAGTCGTTTAGAAGTGGCGCGTAAATATAATTCATGATTTCTATAAAAGTAAATAATATACTTTAAACCAGGCCATCTAGGCTTTGCAAAGATCGGCAACACATTTGTGTTGGATAGCCCATTTATTGAGGAAGGCTATAGGCTACTCTTTATCCCGGAAAAACATAAGATCCCTGGTGATTTCATATAGGTCTGCTAATTAGTGCTCTGAGGCGATGATAGCAGTGGTAGTTACGTCGAATGGATTTGAATTCTAAAGTAAATTTGAGCTTTCGTTAAAATTAAATATCCTAATTCGGTGGTAGGGTACTTTGTATTGGCTGGCTAAGTGGCTAATACTTCCCTCAATTTGACAGCCAAGGATATCCCTAATTTCAAACCGTTATTTACAATTTAAAATTCAAATTAAGAACAACATGAAGAAACTTGATAAAACATACTCTCGAAAAACATAACCCTTCTTCTGGCGTAGTCGGGTAAAAAATGCTCTTTAACAATAATAAAACTTTCTCTAAATATATTATACATACTTAACCTTCTATTATACACAGTCCAGTAGCTAGACTACTAGACCGATGGCACTGAGCTAAGGAACCAACTACAGCTCCCGTGTCTAATAAAAGGTCATGTGTGATGTACTTGTAGCAAGCGAGTCGCGTTACCTCACTAGTGTCGCTGCGATGCCCCACTCTGATTTAGGAGTTGACAAAATGACCCGAGCATTTAACGACCTTGTGATAGCATGGGCGGGAAGTTTCATCAAGTTTTACTTGCATGTGGATTTTGTTTTCTCTCTTTTTATTTTATTAGTAGCATTCTGCCCCGCGGTTTCACCCCCGTACCCCTATTTTACTCCCTTAGGGGTTGAATTTCCAAATATCCTTCCTTTGTGCCTACACTGTATAAGGTATGTGCAAAATTTCAGGTCCAGCGGTTTGTGCTGTGCGTTGATATATCAACAGTCAGTCAGTTTACCATTTTATATAGGTATACAGATTTACTACCTTTCGTCCGTGGTTTCACCCGCGTTCTGCACAAGAAAAGAAGCCTATGTCGCTTTCCGGTCCATAAACTATCCCTATGCAAAAAATTACATCGATCCGTGTTGCTACGATGCTCCGTGAAAGAAGGACAAACTAACAAACACACTTTTGCATTTATACATAGTAAGGGGTCTTCTTGTTGTTCAAAAGAAATCATTCTTTGAATTGATCATGATGAGCTAAAAGGATTGTAGAGTATCATTTCAAATTCTCTAAAATATGATTAAAAAATATCACTTTAGTATTTTGTATAATTTTGCTGTAAATCTTCCTAAAAATAAATAAATAAATAAAATAATAAATCACGGTAAAATCCCTAAGCATAAGAATATTTCGCTGCAGTGAGTTAAAATACATGTAAGCATTTTCATTTTTACAATCGGTAGGTACCGTCAGTTTTCCGCCGCTAGCTTTATACAGACTTTATCTGGTATTCTTTTACGAAGCATAGACATGCTTGAAACAGCAATAGAGCATAACTATTGCTATTTCAGAAGTAAAATTTTGTAAGAAAGAGATGTTAATCCATCGACCCATCTGGATTGAGTCTACAAGGTACATTTTAACATAAATCCCTATCGTGCCCCGACGTGCGTTCGTTCTGGTCAAGCGAAGACCAAATCTAGTCATCATTACGTCATTTGATTATCAAAATTAATTGATGATCGTCTCTGTCTATACGTTAGTGTGCTTATAACTCGAAAACTACGATATTGATTTTGATGCAGATTTCACAGTTACCTAGGTTCCTAGAAGAAGAGTATGTCGTCATTGCTCTGTGATTAAAAAGAGCTTATCAAGTCGCCTTTTACGGGTGAAGCCGCAAAGAAAGCTAGTTAATCTACAAAGTAAATAAACAAGCGCATAAGCAGTAAAGAAACGACCGGATAATCTGTGTAAACATTTGCATAATGACAAAAACGAATGTGGCTTATCTACGCTACCGTCTGATTCAGTTTCTGAGACCTGTACACTGTACACAGACACTAGTGTCGGTGAGCGTTGACACTCCGGACAACCGGACACTCGGATATACGAACAATGGGGCGGGTGATAAATCTCCGCTTGAATAAGAGGACGGAGATTTGGTTATTCAGCATAGGGTTAATAAAATGAGAAATGAAAAAAAAGTGTTTGAGATTGTTATTCTAGCGACGTGTTAATTTTATATGATATATTATTATTATAATTATGGCAGGCCTAAGTATATTAATATCTTGGTAGTTAAATTAATTAGTATTAGAAATAATAAAAAATAATGCGTATTTATTTATATTAAAACTGAGTGCATCTTTTCGCCAACAAACTGTGTTGTGCAGTTTGGCGAAACTATTATTTTGTACTTTAGGTCTAAGTTTGCATAATAATAAATAAAAAATAAAAAACTTCCGCCCCACAGTTTTCCCGTGTTCCTAGGGTTCTTTTGTTTTTCCGTGATAAGAATTATCCAGTTTTTTTAAATTCTAGGACTCACTGATTTCTATATAAATATTTTCAGCCATTATGACGTGATTCAGTAACAAATATACACACAGATATTTCCATTATTAGATACATTAATTTCATCAAGCAACTGTGAAATAGGGCTTCAGAAATTTATCATGTGAGTTATGCCTTATTAATTGACTGATTTCGAATTCAAATCACACATATAGAAAGTTTTGTAAGAAAAAGCCTATTACAAGGTAGCTCATTACATTGAAGATAAAGATGTCTGGAAGTAGCTGCACTCTGCACAAGTGCTTCTTGTACATAGGTACTAGGCGAGTAGGTAAGTATATAACTGAATTTGAACTTGTTCAGGTTATTATTTTTTATTTATTTTTCGTTTTTTTTTTAATTTTTTTGTGTTTATGCGTATTATATTTCTAATAATTGTAAAACATTTAATGGAAAACAAGCCAACATTGTCAGATTGTCCAAAAAAAATACAAAATAATTATAAAAAATTAAACCTTGCTGAGTTTCTTGCCGGTTCTTCTCGGTTGAAGGCGACTTCCGAATCGGTGGTAACTTCAGTAGTTTCGACGTTCATAAGTGCCCTCCTAGGGCATAAACTGAATAAATGGCTTTGACTTTGACTTTGAATTTAGATCTCTGATTCTATTATAACTCCCTATTTATACCTATATACACGCTACCCGTAACAAATAACGAATATGGTTCTAGGACATGGGAGTACTTGTTGCCGAAGATAGTTAATGATCTACCAGAAGACATTAGAATTAAGTACGTTTCGACAGATAGCTATAAAGGGAAAATAAAAAAAATACTTTAAAAAAAAACTAGGTATCAAACTAATGTCACAAAAATTTGAAATATCATAATACTCATGCTTCTAATTTATTCTGAATTATACTAATTGTAGCTTAAAGAATTGTTCTAGCCGACCTATTGGTGTTAAGCAAATTATCGATGTATGCGGCGACCGCCTGCACAGATAAGCCCACGAGGCTTCCGTGCAGGCTAATAACATGTATAAATGTAATTATTATATGGTAAATAAATATATATTAAAAAAAAATATATATAACAATAAATGATATCTGTTTATTTATTTTTAACACCTATTATAACTTACATGACATGACAATCCCTTCTCTAAACCTATATTAAAAGCGTGACAACCCTGCCAGAACTTTAGATAACATATTCACAAGTTTGCGGACAAAGAAGCTCGGGTCCTTCCGGTACATTATGAGCGTTTGTGTCCCGCGTCAACCCTGAGAGGCTATCAAAACAAATGCAGCCCACTCCACCCCCCACATACATGTAGTTTTAACATACTTGTAGTTATAAGGGCGAAATATCACATGAGTGGAGCCTCCTTTGGGTTGTTGTTGAATTCTAGAATGATTTTTAACGTTTGTGTAAAAAATAAAATAATATATATAAATTATAATATTGTATTTTCTTTGCCGGTGGTGTTATGAGCGTCTATAGGCTACGGTAACCGCTTACCGTACCGTACCGTGGACCGTAAGCTTATTTGCCACCTAGTAATATAAAAAAAATAAAAATTGCCAAGTACCTTCCGGTAGTTGCATATGAGAGCCAGTCCATATGCAGGAGACGTATTCCTATCGCCTTTAGATACATTATTACAAATCATACCTAGAGAGCTTGTTTTCATCTCCTGATATAATCCTACTTCCTACTAATATTATAAACTAGCTTCCGCCCCGAGGTTTCAATCGCGGTCCCGAGGGTTCTTATGTTTTCTCGGAATAAAAAGTCTATGTGCTATTCCAGACTATAATCTAGCTCTGTGCCAAATTTCATCTTACAAACAATTTACTTACTTACATTTACCATTTTACAAACAGCATATGGTATGGAGAAGAACATAGGCTACTTTTTATCCCGGAAAAACACAAGATCCCTAGGGAAAGCGGGTGAAACCGCGAGACAGAAGTTAGTTGTTGAATAAGAGAAAATGTTTCGGCTTTCCCATTACTTTTTAACTATTATAAATACGCAAGTATGTTTGATGGTATGTCCTTCTGTCACGCAACAACGGATCGACGTAATTTTTTCCTAGTTTTTTTTTTTTTTTTTGGACTGGAACAGGAAGGTGGTGGGTCCAGGGGACCTTCTTCCACCGTTACGCGGACTTTTGCGGTGAGCGCTGAGGGCTCTCAACCGCTACTTAAAACTAAAACTAAATAAATTTTGGGCAACGGTAGCCTGAGGGTGCCCCCTGTGGGGCTCGACCTCGGCTCAGGACGTTGCCTGGGGAATGAGGGAGGGCTTAGCATGCAAATAAAATATATTATTTGGGGATCGGTCGGATTGCTAATATGCAGCTCGGGCCGCTTAATCGGGACGAGACTGGGAAGGACGTCGCGACGGTCCTCGCCGGCGAGGACGAAATCTAGGTTGTCGATTTTTCCTAGAGGTAGTAGGCTACTTTTTATACCGGGAACGCGGGTGAAACCGTAGAGCGAGAGATAGTTAAGGTGTATTGCCACTGGAGCAAAGAGGAATAAAACATATTATTATTGCTTTTATTTAAAATGGAAGCACAGTCTATGTAACTCTTACAGTCGTCCAACGGACACGTCTAGACAGAGCAATCGTGCGAGGCTTGCGGGGCGAGAGAGGGGTGGTAGCGAGCCCAAGCTGCCATACACTCGCTTGGGACACAATGCGATAGACCACTGTATGTTTTTTACGCTGTGATGGAAGTATATCAAAGGTAATTAGGGGTTACCAAACTCCATGCTTAATAATATACTATATACTATTTTATTTGTTTCAGGTACGTACCCAAAAGTAAGCAAGGAGCTAGTGGAGGAGTAACAACCTGCATTGTAATACATTCTTCCAGGTAGGTACTTGATACGTATGCTAAAAAACAATACCCAAACGTCTTCAGTTGAATACTTTATGATATAGAGTATGCGCCACTAATGAAGTCCCATGGAATTCATGAAAATCGATTTTATTTCTTCTGCAATAGAGGTGGATCTATGGGACTTCATTGGTGGCGCGAACTCTAGGTACCTTGTGTAGGATTATGTATTTTTATTTTATGTCTATTTCTAACTCTATCTGGATTATGAGTTATACACATTAACTAGCTTTTGCCCCGCAGTTTCACTCGCGTTCCCGATATAAAAAGTAGCCTATGTCACGCTTTAGGCAATAAAATATATCTATGCTAAAAATCACGTTCATTGAACCGTGGCTCCATTGCTGGGTGAAAGAAAGACAAATAACAAACGACTCAAATCGCATTTCCATCATTATAATAAAGTGATGATGGAGGAATAAGTTAGTGGTTTGTGTGGATTTTTGATGAAACTTGGCATATACATAGATTACATCCCTGAATCTCGTTCACTGCGCTTCGCTGGTACCAAAATGCCATCGAAGGACGTAGTAGTGTGGTTTTGTTAGAATGATACAAAACTACCCACCTCATAAAGATATTGAAATGATATGTTATTGTAACTAATTAGCTTTATTGTTAATTTAGTACTATCAATAGTTTTAGTACCTAGTTAGTTTCTAAGTTCTCATATTAAGTGAATGTAAATTCTTTTTGAGAATAAAGTTTCTTTAACCGTAATCTCTACTAATCTATACTTATCTATACTAATATTATAAATCTGAAGAGTTTGTTTGTTGGTTTAAACGCGCTAATCTCAGGAACTACTGGTTCGATTTGAAAAATTATTTCAGTGTTAGATAGCCCATTTAACGAGGAAGGTTATGAGTTACTTTTTATCCAGTGAAACACAAGATCCCTCGGGAACGCTGGTGAAACCGCGGAACGGAAGCTAGTATAATGTAAGAATATTTTTGTCCCGGAAAAAAATCTAAGGTAATGTAGTTAAAACCATGGGATAGTAGTTATTTAACAAATATTTACAATATATAAAATACAAACTATGATATATAGAAAACATCCTCAAAGCCCTCGCTGCTGGCTAGTAGCTATTTTATATTGTAGGTACATGGCAAGTCATCTTCACATTGAAAAGTATTTGAAACTCAAAATCAAAGTCTCGTAAATATTCATATAAAAACATGACATAAAAGCTTAAAGCAAATTTATAGCGCTTTGAGAAGCGAGAGCGATTAAACTGTCTTATTTTAAGTTATTTATTATTATGAATGTTGTAGTTACACAAAATTAATTAGCACAACTATAGATGTGATATACACGTAGAAATCTAAATCAATATCTAGAACTACCTTCAATAGATTCAAAGCGTTATATTTGCTATGTAACTACATGTATTAGATAAATTAATAATTAAAAATACAAAAAAAACTAATTTATTACGTTACGCTCCAAACCAGTTGTATCCAATTAGTATAAAATAAAAATATAAAAGTACATGTTAATAATTGTGAAATATGCAAAGTAACTGAATAACTGTCAAACAATGTGGCATTCGTATTGCCTTTGTGGCACGTGGTCAAGGTTACTTCTAATACAATTGTTTAGATTTCATAGTACATACACACACACAGGGCACTTGTAACAAAGTCCACAATAGCAGCACATTTGACGACGGTGTGACAGCGGCCCAGATACCGGAATATTTTAACTCTATATTGTTAAACGCTACAAAATGTACGCGGAGCCGCTTTACGACACATAAACGGCCAAATTGACGATTCGTATGCGTACATTTTATATTATAATCATAAAAGGCGGCTTATAATATGATTTAAAACGAGATATACATTTTAATAATCATAATCTTCCTCCCGGTTTATGTTGTGGCTTGAATGTACAATTTTGATATAAATTTTGGGTGATATTTACTGAAATTGTTTTCTGTATCTTACAATTTTATGTGGGATATTTTTTGGTATGTAAACTTTTTTTTATATCAGAACCACCTGATGGTAAGTGGCTACGGTCGCCTATGGACGTTAGCAATTCCAGAGGTAATGCTAATGTGTTGCCAACCTTTATAAAGCCTAGAAGGCAACTGGCTCTCAAGTGCAACTGCCGGAACACACCAATAGGTGCTCGGTGACAGATTTTCAACTTGAGACTGGTTGCCAGCCAGGCGGGTACTACAAAGTACCCTATCATCATGCTATGGTTTCCTCACCAAATTTTCCTTCACCGAAAACTCAAGCTCGTCGTGGGATTCAAACCCCTCCTTTGCCGCGGCATCCGACGTCACTACCACTGAGCTATCATCACCTTCTCATAAACTGCGATGTGAGAAAATTTTAAAGAATCTTCAATTCCACACTAGGTCTGCATGGCGCACTACAATTCAAATCACCCTGTTCTTATTTGAGTGGCTCGCTCACCACCAGAGGTACTATTCATTACATTATATCCACCACAGAACCCAGACCTCGCCCGAAACTTGCCAATTGTGGTTTGGCAGGCGAGTTGGTCAAATTACCCGATCTAAGCTGATAATCTAAACAAATAAACTAGATGTTTATAGCTATGGTTTCTAAGTACAACGTATTCCTTATTTTTATGTTATTGCTACAATTAGTTATTCTAATTAATAATTTCCATTCAAAACTGGAACAATTCTATGCCATACGATAAAAGTTTTCATAAGTAAAAAGTCTAATTGTACGGTCGAGTCTTCGTATTATTTAAGAAAAAGCACTATTCTTCGTCTTTAGTCATTTTATTATATGCCTTGTTCCTCATGTCAAAATCCTAATGTCATATATTCAAAAGTATATATACAAGTCTTGTCGGCCAGTCAGTCAGTCTTCTGTGCAGAGGTTGGAGTTGCCGCAACACTAATATTTATATATTATAACAAAATGAATATTTTTCTCGTTAGAAACCTTTTGAGCGGAGCATTTAAAAACTAATTCTAATAGCTTTAATTTAACATTTAAAAATTATAAAATGTTTTCAAAATATTATAACTCTGACACTAAATTTATCATATTTTAATTTGAACCAAACATTACTACCCAATTCAGTTCTAAAACCTTCACAGTAGAAGTGAGTAACGTTACAGCGGGCAACGGTTGTAACGCTAATGCTATTATTATGTTAATAGCGTGATATTACAGCAGATATCATTATCTCGGGGGTAGTTACCGTGATCTTTAGAAGGGTTAATTCATTAATTTAGTGGAGGGCGAGTGGAAATTATTTTCAATGTTGTACTTGAGCCCGGAGACTTGACAATGAACCTCAAAATTAGTTGAAGGAGCCGTGAGAGTGGCTCATAGTTTTGGACGAGTTTTAAACAGAGTTGACTAATGCCATTTGAAATTGTACGCAAGGTTTTTTGTTTAAATTATTCAGAATTTTTATGACGTTTTGAATTTTTTTAAGGTACATATTTATTTCTTTACAAACTAAGTAAGTGTGTATAATACAACTGCTTGTCAATCTATTTTGTCTATCTATGCCCTGATATATACTTTTTAATATTGAGTGCTTCTTTAGAAAAATACATATTATGTCAATTTTAAATTCCTGTCATTCTGAATAAATGATTAAACCATGAAAGCCTTGTAATTTTATACATAATATTGTATACATAAATGAATCCCTACTTCCATTGGTCACGCCATAACTTGAGAACCACTTTACCGATTTCATTCACCTTATTATAAGTTTTCTTATACTCTGGAAAACTAGGATATCGCATATTATTATTATTAAGTTCTAGCTTATCCCGTTATATTCCATATATTGATAACTTGCCTCGTGATTGATCGATTTCTATTTTTATATTTTATGTAGTTTTGGAACGCGCGTCCCATTTTGCAAACCAAGGGCTCATAAGTTGACTCAAAGTAGAAGTCAAAGTCATGCAATTTAATTCATACGAGGGCACTTATGAACGTCGAAGCTACTGAAGTCACCACGGGTTCGGAAGTCAGCCTTCAATTGAAAAGAACCGGCTAAAAATGCAGCAAGGCAATTTAAGCATAAACACATAAAAAAGTCGGCCAAGTAAATAGTTCGTCCATCACGGGAATTTCAATGAAAAGATATACTTAGATTGAAGGACATACTTAACTTCGTCGTTGGAAAACTGTTGTCCCCATATATACATCGACATAGACCGCGGTCAGTTTACCAATCATGTTTATAATTTTTTTTTGTGAAATACAATTTTACGGTTTTCGGACTTTTCCCTTATTTGTGCTATAAGACATTGTTTCTTGCCGAATTTCATGATTCTAGGTCAACGGGAAGTACCCTATAGGTTTTGATTCCCTTGCGAGTCTCAAAATATGCGGCATAAATGGCCCAAACTGTGCGGCATAAAGGGATTGCAGACCTGACTTTTTGATATTAATTTCAACTTGATACCTACACGCGTTCTAGAGAAAAAGGTCTTGACAGACAGACAGACAGACAGACAGACATACAGACAAACATACAGAGGGACAACGAAGTGATCCTATAAGGTTTATTTTTTTTCTTTTGAGGTATGGAACCCTAAAAAGGAGATATGTATATATAAATAATATAATATATAATAATAATCTGAACAAATTCTAACATATTTGGCTTATTTCACATACTTATTACTTATTAAGCTTCGTATCTTAATAAATAGTCATACAAATACATATATTTATTATTCTCAAATAAAACTACATGAGAACCCATCAAAATAATGTGTCTGTGAATGTTTTGTTTGACGGTGACAAATTGTGCAAATTTCTGGGTACCAGGGGTCTGAAAGTGCCAAAGAAACTTGTGGACCCTTCCTCAATCCAGCACAAAGCCCTTGAGTTGAGATTTATGTATCAAGGTCGCTGCCTGTCTATGTCTTTGTATCGATTGTTCTTGTTTCATTACCTACCAACCTACCACGCCACAGGTCGTGGGTTCGATTCCCGTTTGAGTACACTAAAATGTATATTTGTCCTGAGTTCCGGGTTTAATTATCAATATAAGTTTACATTTAGGAAAAGTAGTATAATGTAGTATCTGATGCCTTCTCAATCTATTAATATTTACTACTTCTTGTATAATTCTTTCTTAGGGTATTCTTACCACCTTCGGCCACATCATCATTCACTACGGTGAGGTTATAGTCAGAGGTGAACCTAACATGTACCCTGAACTAAAACTTATTTAAACATAGCCAGCAAGTTCCTTAATGAGGTTCCTTCAGTCGCCACCCTTACTCCTATCATTATATAAAGTATTAGAATTCACAATAGATACAAATTTCAATGAACACTTAATAATAATCAATTAAAACTCCGTGAAAGTTGGTGAAGATGAAAATTATTCCATTCGAGTGAAGTTCAAAGTTCCTCTGGGTCTCGAGGAATCGAAGGGTTTCATTGAAAATATTCATTAATTAGCGATTTAATTGAGTACGGTCTGTGGAGGCCTCGTGGTGGCTTCACCGTTTATTTTGGGTTAAAACTAACCATATATTGGTATAATGTTGGCTACTTTCTCTAGTAATATAAATCTACCGGTATGTTCAGTACTCCGATTTTCGACGACTTGGTATGATAACATTTAACTTCCGCCCGGACGTCGATTCCAGAGCGCTCATTGGTCCAGCAAGCACAAAAAATTAAAAATATTAATTTTATTTTCTGTGTTTCATAATAATTATTTCTTTTGTTCAATCCATTTGGATGTTATTATTTTATGTAAAAGTTAATTTGTCTTAGTTTACATAGGGAAACCATCAATATGGTTTCGGTGGGGGGTATGTTCTGTAGGTACTCCGATTTTCAACGACTTGGTATGGTAACACGATGTATACCGGCAGCTGCACTTGAGAGCCACTTCGCTTAAAGATTTTAAATAATTAACCATAAGACTATAAACACTTTCGTTTTTTAGTCGTTCTGACATCTTGTACTGTAGACCAATAGAGTCGTCATCACATGTTATTATTCACACATGCAATATAATTGCTAATATACGAGAATGATTATATAATCTAATCAAAATAAAAAATACAACAAAAATATAATATACAATTCAAGACCAACTTATGACTAAAAGTAAGAAGCTTAAATAAAATAGTCTAAATTAAAAGAGGCGCTATCAGAAGGCAGCGTACCCAGAATGCTGGCGGCATTGCCACGTTGGATGGCAATGCTGATTCTCTGACCAAGATATAAGCCAGCATTCTGGTCACAAGTTGCTTCGACCAGGCGTTTGGATATTTCGCGAAAAAGATGGTGAGCTCTCGACCCCCACGAATGATTATATCAATTAGTATAACAATAGAATATCTAGATTTAAAAAAAAAGCATTGGTTTTATGTAGCTTGGATTGATTTTGTTTATTTTTTTTTGCTTGCCTTTGAGGCAGAATGTGGAACATTTAATTTAATCATTTAATTCGTGTTCTTGCAAAATAAATAAATTGTATTGTATTGTAAAGATTAATTGACAGCTCAATGAAAATAACACAAAACAAAGTGGCTTGCTTTCCATTATTATATTTTTTACTCTTGGTAAGCTATTTGACCACAATCTCACTATGGTAAGAGATGATGTGGTAAAAGTGTTAAGCATACAAACCCTGGACTGGAAGGGAGCTGGTTTTCGTGTCTCTCGGGTAGTCAGCATCGTGGTAGATGGGTACTAGAAAGCTATCTACTTCGCATTATAAAGCTCAAACCAGACCTTGACAAAATGTTATATAACATTCTATTAAGTATACTTAAGCTAAAATTACATTATAAGTCCAGTAATGCCAGTTGTAATTATCTATCTTTCGATACTACTTGAAATCAATTACCTTCAGGCAAAGTGAAATTATTCGACGAGCAAATCCCCAGATTAGTTTTAAGAGCTCCTAAACAGGAGTTAGCATCGCTTTGCTTAGGTAATTAATTTAATTCGACCGATTTGGGCTGCGTTCACACCGCAAGCGATCGACGGGCGCCTAATGAGTGATCCGGATAAAGTGGCGTTAACTCGATTTTGTACTACACGTGAACTCACGTTTAATATAATTGCTTAATTGCGTTGATTGTGTAATACTTTGGCCCAGATTTGTTGTACAGTATTGGTTTTGGGTTAAGTGAAAGTATTTTTTTATAATTTTAAGCCTTATAAAATAATATATGGATATACAAAAAACTTCCTCCTAGGTCCTAATCTGAATAAATGACTTTGACTTTGAGATATACCAATCTGCACTAGACTGGCAAGGTACTTTAATTTTTGTTTTATTGTAAGAGGAGTCTCGATGCCCAGCTGGGGTTATAATAAGAATAAAAAATGTTGTTTTGCTCTCCGCTACTAGTGTGACCGCAGCTCGAAAAGCTTCCAGCCTGATTTACTTACGCGAACGAACGCCTTTGTCACTAAGCTGCTTTATAACGTTATCTTATTGCTTAAGAGCTTTCTTTTAAATTCATTTGTACCCTCGGTTTAACAGGACCACGCTGTGTGTATGTGTGTGTGTGTGCGCGCGAGGGATTTAATGTTTAATAGTTAAGTGAGCTTTTGAATAATAATTAAGGCATGGTTTTTGAAAACCGGCCAAGTGCGAGTCGGACTTGCGCACGAAGGGTTCCGTACCATTATCCGTAAATTCAGCAAAAAAATCATGTCTGTTGTTTGGGAGCCCCCTTAAATATTTATTTTATTCTATTTTTTAGTACATCTGTGAAAATTTCAACTGTCTAACTATCACGGTTCATGAGATACAGCCTGGTGACAGACGGACAGACGGACGGTCTTAGTAATAAGGTCCCATTTTACCCTTTGGGTATGGAACCCTAAAAATCAATATATCTTATTTTATTGTGAAGGAGCTGAAAAGCAGACAGTTGGTCCACCTGATGGTAAGTGGATACCGTCGTCGGATTGCCAATGTTCTGCGAACCTTTATAAAGCCTAGAAGTTAACTGGCTCTCAAGTGCAGCTGCCGCAACACAACAGTAGGTGTTTAGCGATAGATTTTCAATTTGAGTTATAACATTGTAGCAACCCTGTACTTTGAAGTACCTACCCACCTGGCGTTGTAAAGACTTTGTAAAGGTCGGACACACATTGGTAATCCACTGGTATTGCTAATGTCCATAGGTTACGGTGGCCACTTACCATCAGGTAGACCGTCTGCATGCTTATCAGCTTTCTAACATAAAAAAGCAGTTTGCAAATGACATTATTGCGGGTGAAAATAAACAGCTTTTAATATTTTTTTCTCACCACAGAATCGCTTCAACTATTCTCAATTCAACTACCCTTTTAGGTCTCATAAAACTAAACTAAATAACATAATAAATACCTAAGGGTGGACCCACCAATAACCTTTATCGTTACATAAATGTCATCACGAAGTATATAAAGGCACATTATCAATCTGCGGATAATAATAGAGGCAATATAAGGGCACTGTCGGTCCTTTCTAGCTGGATTACTGCTGAAGGAATTCTTTACTTATTTTCCTTCAATAGAAAATGTATTTAATTGAGTTTGGTTCGCTTATTTGAATGCTATCACTATATAATATTGTATATTTTTTGCCCGTGGTGTTATGAGCGTCTATAGGCTACGGTAACCGCTTACTAGTGTTCCGTAAGCTTGTTTGCCACCTATGTAGTATAACAAAAAAAGTTTATAGCATAGATCATTAAATAGTATAAAGTAAGAAAAAGTAAAACATAATTTGTGAAAATTTCAACTGTCTAGCTATCGCGATTCTTGAGATACAGCCTGGTGACAGACAGACGGACGGACAGACAGCAAAGTCTTAGTAATAGGGTCCCGTTTTTACCCTTTGGGTACGGAACCCTAAAAATGACTTTTTTACAATACTTAGACTTTTGAATTCGTTTTTTTTTTGTTTATTTCATAAAACTAGTAATCAAGTTTTCAAATAAAACACAACTATAATAAAAACAACCTTCCCATACGATTTGTTAAAACACCCTTGTAACGTATCAGCTAGGTAACGCTCTGCTAATGCACGAGAAAATTTGTTTCCCATTTGCCCCTCACATTACTTTCAAATCAATGGCATGTGGCATGTTATTATATGCCTGTGGGGGTGGGGGGGTGGGGGGGTGCCACATGTGTTGATACACTTGCGCTATCTCATACCGGCGACATGTAAAGTCCCAGGAGCCACCCCACGACTGGTGGAGTAAATTGTCAAGTGCAGTTTTTGGAATATATTAAGGTCAATGATCTATATGTTACTATCGTAACTAGGTTAGCTGTTTACGGCACCGGTGCGTTGCCACTTTGTATATGACTGTAGGCATATCTGCCATAGTCCCGCTTGACGACAAGTGTCTCTGTCTCGTTTTGACATAATTAATTTGACGGTAGAAGAAACGAGACTAACATGGTTTTCGAACTCATAAGTGACTACGCATTTCTGAGAATCGATTGTTTGATTTAGGTTCCGTGCGTCAATTCAACTTTTTGTTACTCTAGATAGGCTTGTGTCTGATCACAATCTCGCCATGGTATATGAAGATGTGGTCAAAGGTGTGAGCACACAAAGCCTAGAAGGAAGCTGAACTCATGTACAGCTGCCGGAACATATCGGGAGCTGATCGCAACAGATTTACAGCTTGAGGATGGTAGCCAGTCAGGCGGGTACTAGAGAGAAAGAAAGAAAAAAAGAAACATATTTATTGACAGCACAAAACAGAAAAACAATCATAATAATTACAAAAACAAGAACGAAGAAAAAAAACTACAAAGTAACTTATTAACATGTCATAGTTTCCTTCACCGAGAGCTTCTAACGCATCTGATTTATTAAACTTAAACTTAACTTAAAACAAATCTGAACAAAACAATTTCAAACTAAATGATAGATATTAATATAAACTGTGGATGAAGCAAAACCATTTCACAAATAACGAGCAAAGTGGCAGTCCATATGACATTTACTTTCTATCTTAGATGTTTCCTTTAATATTAGACGGAGCTATGTCCACATTGCGACAGGGCTGTCTCGGTAGTTTAACAACGTAAGCAGGAGCGGCCATTATCAATCAATGGCCCTCATAATCACACCGATAGAGATGATACTGACGGCCCAAGTGTTAGGGTTGCCACAGTCACTGTTACAATTTTTTTTTTTTTCGCTGTTAGATTTATTTTTGAACATCGATTTTGTAATTTATAAATAATAATAAGCTTTTCCGCGCGGTTCACCCGCGTTCCCGGATTTTATGTTTTCCCGGGATAAAAATATTCTGGCCTATTATAGCCTTTCTTAATAAATGAGGTAACCAATACTGAAATATTTTTTCAAATCGAACCAGTAGTTCCTGAGATTAGCGCGTTCAAACAAACAAACTAACAAACTCTTCAGCTTTATAATATTAGTATACATTTGGTATGTCTTCTTACTAGTTAACTTCATCAGTTAACTCAGAATACAGGTGTAACCGTATTCTGTGTTTGGTCAATGCTAGCAAATTAAATTTTACGAGTTATTTTTCAAATCATCACAGAGTGATTACGAAGTCAGATATAAAACGAACTTGCCCAATTTAACAATTCAGAGCCAAAAATGAAAAGCAAATAAAACTATTAAAAAGAAACTTTGAATTACTTTTTGTTGTACTGTTCCCATTGCTTTTTATTGCGACGTATTAATATTTAAACTTCATTCCTGTACATGTCTGGGGATAGAGATTATTATTTAACTTCTAAGTTATGTACCTTTACTATTTTTCATACATTTTATTTTATTTTATTCCCTTGATGTTTTTACGTACTGAGTTAAAGAAGTTATTACGTTTTTATTGTATAAATTAAGTTTAACGTCTAATTACTTTTCACTTGTACTTGAGCTTGGCCAAGTTTGATCATTGGTTAGAGTGAAAGTTATAACTCGCTATTATAAGTTTGTTCTTTAGATTCGCACCAAGTTTCTAATTAATGGTTTATTAAACAATCACCTGTATCATTTGTTTTAATAGTTTCTTTAGTTTGTACATGAACTTATATGACGAGCTGGTTGGCGTGGTTGGTAAGATACCCTATCTATCACGCCGCAGGTCGTGGGTTCGATTCCCACTCAGGACAAAAATTTGTGTGCATGAACATGTCTGTTTGTCCTGTGTCTGGGTGTAATTATCCATATATGTATGTATTTACAAAAGAAAAGTAGTATATGTAGTATATCAGTTATCTGGCTTCCATGGTACAAGCTCTGCTTAGTTTGGGGTCAGATGGCCGTGTGTGAGGAATGTCCCAGAATATAAAAAAAATATATATATGTACATAAATTTATGTAATTTTTAAATTTTCATTATTTGTCCCCACTGCAGATTTACAAGCCTCTATTAGCAACGAAAACGAAGAGGATTTGGACCATAGTCCACCACGTGGGCCCAGTGTGGGGTGGACGTCACATGCCTTTGAGTTGGACTTGTCTGGCATGCAGGCTTCCTCACGATGTTTCCATAACCCAAAAACCCTTAGGTAAGCTAAAAACGCGGAGGTATGGACCAGTGATTTAAACCTGCATCTTCATGATTGTAGGCCGTTTAAAGATAGACAAGAAAGAATGGAAAATCTTTTTTATTTTATTTATAAAAGCATGTCTATTAACAAATATATAAGTACGTTTTTAAATACTATCTCATTATTTATTTATTTATTTATATAATTAAGGGAAACTAACAGCTATAATTATTTAGTTCACAATCAATATTTAAGTGGAAGAAAATAGTGATCAGAGCTACTAATAAGTTTCCACAAATGATTATAAATCTGAAATGCTGTAATTTTGTGGCGTTCACTACAGCACCACACAACGTAACAATACAAAGAATAGCTTTAAAAACAATAATTCTGGGCTGGGAGCTTTTTCCGCCAACGCATAAGCTTAGCCATCCAAAAAGGGAACGCTGCCAGCCTGTTGGGAACCTTGCCTATCGACAGCAGCGAGGGCTTTGAGGATGTTTTCTATATATCATAGTTTGTATTTTATACATTGATTGTAAATACTTGTTGTAAATAAATAAAAATATTTAGAGAAATATACATCATTAATATAATTTTCACATCGTGTTATCGACAACCCTACCAAATGATATGGGTGTCACATCTGTAGCACAAATATGTAGCACTATTAGGGCTGCCACGTCTCCCGAACAGCTCGAGTGGCCGCCATTACCGCGCCATTGTGACCCACTTGAGGACGTGCCACGATTCCTACTCGTTACCCAATAATGACACTTATGACGGCATATATAAAGTCTATATTTTATGGTTTTTCGATAAGTTAATGTACAGTTATTATGAGAGTTGAAATAAAACATGAAAATTGATTGATTTAGAGTCTTCAGTAATCTGAAGGTTAATAAGTCAGCAAAGACAGTCGTAAGTATCGTGAAGCAACTCGGAGCTCTTAGTTGTAAAATGATTTTGGGCTATCAATAAATAAAATATAAACATAGTATAATACTTTTAAATTATTATACTACTGGTTTTCCCCCGCGGTTTCATCCACGTTTCCGAAAAAAAGGTACCCCATGGCCTTCTCCATATTATACCTACTGCCTACCAAATTTCATCGCGATCGGTTCAGCGGTTTAGGCGTGAAAAGGTGACAAACAAACAAACTCACAATCGCATTTATAATAGTTAGGATTATCACTCGAGTACTGTGATATTTCAGCTCTCAAACCTACTTTAAAACCAAAAATGCCAGTTACAAAGGCAGCTAAATTCAGCACATCCCGGCCGCGCCACGCGACACGCGACACAAGCCTCGCAATGACGTCTTGACACGTCGTTACGTCACAAACAGAATATCTGATGACAGAGATTACGTTGCAACTTGTATGCAAGTCAGACAGTGCGCTTGACTTGTTACACCGATGCACTATTAAGTTATTTATGTTAGAAGACAAGAAAATTATATTCATACTATATTAAATCATATATTTTCATGCAAAACACATTTAACATCTAAATTCAAACTTAATTATAAAACCACACAAAATTTACATTGCTTTATCTGTGTTACAATAATTATTTAATCATTTACAAACCATTAAACATTATTAATAAAATTGGTTCTTTACCTAAATTACGTCAACCTAAATAACCAAGCATTTACAAATCAAATTGTCAAAATCACTCAATAGTGGTTTTGAAACCCAAATACCCGAGTAAATTATTAACAAGGGACCCATTTTACATTCAGGTAAACTTGTATTGTTGTAAACGCAAAACGTACGTAGCTCGTAGGTGATTCGTAGACTAAATTGCTACGCGCATTCGTAGTCAGCTAAAATTGAAGTCGATTTGAAGGCGACTATTTTAAAAGTATTTTAAAGTTATAGTAGCTATACCCTTGGTTTTACTCGCGGTCCAAAGGGTGTTTTTATATTAAATGCTTGAGTTTTAACAAAATCAAATCGGGTTAAGTAATAATATTGTGACCGAAGGACACACAAAGTTATAAAAAGAACAGCCTTTCAAGTGCTCACATAAAAAACTGTATCGACATTTACAAACTTCTTTCCTAAACTATTCCATCCAATTTCGTCAATAAATGGGATAAAGAATATGTTTTGCCTTCAATATCTGGAAAACCGAAGTAAATATTATTATGGAAGCGTAGCGGATAGATTTGTTATAATATATTGTACCAAATATAGTTAGGTATTGTGTCTCCGTCCCCCGGGCTACGGGCCCCGGGCTACGGGCCCCGGGCTCCGGGCCGTAGGTTGGTGCGTTCGGTGAATTAATTTCATCTGATGGTAAGGCTGCGGTCATACAGAGGTCGTAATAAGCGATTTCATTATTATTGCAAATTAAACTTCATAAGTGATATTATTTATAAAGAGTATATAAACTCCAGCTGGTTTTTAAAACTAATTTATAGAGTAAGAATGAAAATCCATGCAATTACTTAAATCTATATTTGTAAACAGGTAGTGGAAATGTTTGGCAACTGTCTTTTTTCTAACCATTAAGACAAACTAGATGATAATTTACAAGAAATTTACTTACTACATAAAAATATGGTCTATATTTATGAGCACGGTGAGAGCGCCCCTGCCGCCCCCACCGCCCCCGCCGCTCCCCGCGCATAGTGCCACCGCGGCTCTACACCTGGGTCCTGATTACCTGTTATTTTATTTGGTATCGATATACTGTCGTGACATCACCTCGTGCATGTATGTGATGACATTCTATATCTATATATCACAACTTATTCAATTATCTATTGTGATATTTTTATTCTTAATTTTTTAGTTCACTAGTTTCTGATTATATTTTTGGGATGGAATGTATCGTAGAGTAAAAGTTGTTTGCTATATTTCGTTTGATATCTACAAGACAATTCGTTCAGTTAATATTACTTATTATTTGTTGATAGGCAATATGGAATTATTTATCTACATCCATTATGTATAAGGAGCTATCCTCCAGCGAAAAATTGAGTCAATTTGTTGCTCTGTATTGACGTGAGGAAAAAACTAACAAATTCGCTTTCCATTTACAATATTAAGTTAAGTGTGTTATTCTGAGTGCTAACATTAAAACTCTGTCTTATTGTTAAGCCTCGAAAATTACTAATCACAAAGAATGATATTTCGTAAACTAATCTTTATTTCAAAAAAGCGTTTGTCACAACCCTGTCTATTTTTAAACGACCTTTTTAACGAAACCCCATTCTATATGGCACGCGTACAAAAAATACAAAAGTATCAACCAGTGTTCCTTGTTTGTTTTCGGAACGCTAAACAAGAAACATCATAAAAAAAAAAACAAATTGTTATTACAGTAAGACGTGCTCGTCACCTAGTTTGCGGAAACCACAGAGTTTAACAAAAGCACATGTCGTTTGTAACAATATAGCCCTGGAGTGTGACACGATTATGTTTGCGTTTGTGTTTGTCGAGTCGACGATAACAAGGCTTCAGCTCTACAATAAATGATACGAAATATTATTTAAATTAAAACGTTTCATAGCTTAGTTTAAAATCTAGCATCATAAATACCGATATTGTCCACTGTGAAGGCACTAGGTCAGCGCTCATGTCGTAGGAGTGACTTAATATGTTTAATTTTTAACTAACATTGGCCTGTTTTTTCCTTTTTCAAACAAATTATGGATATGTCTGTCTGGTCTAAATCAATACATAGCAATGTTGGGTTAGTCACACCATTTATAACTCAAAAACGGCTGGTTTTTATGATCTTTGATTTGTTGTTGGATTGTCTTCGGCCCAAATAGCAGGATAAATATTAAAACAACGTATTTTTTCTTATACCGGGAAGGCGAGTGAAACCGCTGGGGACAGCTAGTAAATAATAAAATAGCCGGTGGTTTTTAAATAAATCTATAAAGTATATAGCCCACTGTCGGACTAAGCTTTAATTAGCTGCAACATTATGCTGTTCATAATTATAAAGATAAGGATTTATTTCCAATAACATGGTAACAATTGGTGACAAGTAAAATAAAATAGTGGTATCGCATGTTCTGCCAGTTTTGGCATGATAGCTAAACTAAATTATTCCAAAGATTCAAATATAACAATTAATTAAAATGATGTCCAAAAAAACAATTTTTACAAAATAAAATATGTCAATCGTTATCGTCAAACGTATGAAACGTAAAAACTCGTTTATATAATATAATAAAATTTGTTCTCGCCTAGCCAAGACTGAAGTCTGGATTTAAAATGTCTTATTGGTAATTTTGTGATGTCATTTGGTAAACTATGTCACTTGGTTCTACATTTTTATGTTCAATCGCCACCTGCCGCATGTTGTATTTCATCGGTCAATCTATCAGGGAGGAGAGGCGTCCTGCAGTTCACTTGTCTGTACGTGATCACTAGTTAAGAACACATCTCTCTCTCTCCCTCATCAGTTATCGGTTACACTTCAGCTTTTTTATCCTAACAGCTATATTTCTTTATCCTTTCGCCTGATTTCGAAATTTGAATTTATTTTTTTTACGTCAGAAAACTGATAAGCTGACAGACGGTCCACCTAAAGGTAAGTGGCTACCTAGCAATCGCAAGGGGATTGTTCATGTGTTTCTGAACTTTTTTTACGTAACGTAAGTGTATATATTTAATTAATATTGTTTTGTTTTTTTTAAATATCTTTAATTATTTTGATTAATTAATCTTAAATTGGCCATAGCATTGAAAGTAATTATTATTTGTGAATATCTGTCAATGGAATTATGTCTTATTTATCGTTTATTTTTTAATTAGTAATATTTGCACAACGAAACTCGATTGATTAAGCCTGGTGTTTATCAATATTTACCATCATTATTTTATCGCCCTTATTCGAGCAAATTCATTTTATTTTATTTTTTTAAATTCTAGAAAGCAACTGGCTCTCAAGTGCAATTGCTAAAGCAACCTGAGGGTGATAGCCAGCCAGGCTAGTACCTGCTACAAAATACCCTACTTACCACCATGGTATGACGACGAAAATTAAATACCCTATATTATTCGTTTGACAGGGAGTGAAAAGGAGTACAGGGGTACAATAAAACCCTTCAACAGCCTTCAATAACGCGATGGCTGTATAAATACGTGTCTGGTTGCCATGACAACGTCGAGAAGTCCCCAGGGAGCTTGAATCCGAAGTAGCGATGTCAAACATTTACACAACTCTCCAGATCATAACAAAAATCGTTTGCTCTGCAATACAATTAATTTGTTAATGAAAAACCAAGTGCGAGTGGCTTGTCACAAGTTGTCTGTCTGTCAAACAAACTGGCTCAACAAATAGACGGCGCGTCGATGTTAGAAGTACTAGATTTGTCATTCAAACAAAATGTGACCAAGAGAAATTGCGTCATTGTAGCAAGTTAGCGGTTGAGTGCAGTACTAGTTTCCACGCCGCAGTTTCATAAATTGTTAAAATTGAAATGATATTATGATTCTTAACTTGACTCCAGATACAGCGCTGGAGAGACATAGAGTCACATAATCTCCGGGCAAAGAACTTGTACAAAACTGTCAGCAATATTGTATGTCTCGGAGTATGTAAGTAAAAGATAACAATGACGCATTTATTTTAAGCATTTTATTACTTTGTTGATTCTGTGATGTTACGTTACGGTTTCTATGTCGCCGCACTTTGGTATTTCAGTCTATTTTATATCTATGGGGAGGGTGGAGGTAAATATCTGCCTTCAGAGCCGCTGCCTCCCGAAGGACGCTCGATAAAAACAATACGACCTGTTGTTTGCGTCGAACCTCCTTGTTTTTGTATTTATTTTATAATTGGGACCTTTAAATTTTAATGAATGGGCTCAGTTGACATAAAGGTAAATTTGAGAGGCTCATATTTAAAGAGATCCCTCTTCACAATTTTTCTGTATAACAACCGTAACCGATCGTGTTAGTAAATTAAAAAAAGAAATACGTGTGGCACTCGGGGACTGCCGCGGTAAAGCTATTGCATAGCATTTTTTATTAACTTATGCAATTATAAAAAAAAACTGCATAAAATATATATATATATATGTTTTATGCAATTATAAAAAAAAACTTATATATATATTTTATGCTGTTTTTTTTTCTTTAATTTTAATTCAAGTTTTTTCTTTGATATTAATAGATACCTATACACCTATATACTTTCTCACAAACAGCTGCTTACGTATTCGTCCGATTTCGGAGCAGCTCGTCTTAGGTTTTATTTTCGTTACGGAATTTATTTATTTAAATAAATAAATAAATTATTTTATTGATTTCAGAAAATATGGATGAAATATTATGTTTTTATGTAGGTAGGTAGGTCAACGCGTGTTCACCCTTAAAGTGAAATAATAGTCGCCCGGGATGCAACGTAACGTATCCGTGTTACATCCAGGATATTACGAGGTTATAAATTCCATTAAAATCCGTTCATCCATTACGGCATAATTGAGTAACAATCATCCACGTAAACGTTCGCATTTATTACATTTGTAGGATATAAGTAGGAAGTATAATAAAGACTGTATTTTCATCAACATTGAAGCTTCCACAAGATAAGCAATGAAATCAATCAATAGGAAATGTCGTTCAAGCTTACTAATCAAATTATAAAAGTTATTCGTAAAAAAGAGCAAAATAAGATGACACGCGTTTGGTTATCAATAGGGGCCTCCGGGGAGGCCGCCGGGAGGCCGCCGGGTAAATAGCCCCCTTGTTAGGCCTGTCCGCGGTATTAATTATTTTCTGTTATATTGTATTTTCTATCAGACTGGAGTTATTACAAAATATAATTTATGTAGGTATTTTTTTATAATGTTTTCATTGGGTTTTATGTGTTATGATAAGGTCCAGGAATTTCAGGGAAATAATTACTATATTTATAATGTACTAGATATAATATTATTGTTGGTAAGGTATATAAAAAAGTGTTAGATAGATAGATGGCCTTATCACACTAAAAGTGATCTCTACCAGGCAGGGTTTTTTTATGTCAAAAGGTTGACAAGCAGGCAGACGGTCCATCTGAAGATATAAGTGGTCAGGGCCGCCTCAGACATTTGCAATACCAGGGGGAATTTTTGATGTGTTGTGAACCATGAAGAGTTCTTTTTACGTCCATTTTCAAGGTTTTGGGAGCTCGTTTCATAATTGAAGTAACTCGAAGATATGAGAAAGCTCCGCATCGACGATCAAAGAATGGTGACGATGGCACCAGCTTATAAGTTTCTCGGAGCATTTCCCATTATACAAACGGTAGAAAACACAGAGTAAGCTTGGAGGCTAACAGGTTCTAAGCCACAAGTTCGGTTTCGTCAACGATATAAATGGCTCGCCATTCCGCCGATGCACCTTCCCAAAGATGTGAGCAGTACTCCGCGTGTGGCTACTACAAAGTACCCTAATATTAAATAGATACTATGTCTTCCTTTCCTTTATCAAAGGCTCAAGATCATTGTAGGATTCGAAACAGTGATCCTCGCCGCGGCATCGAACGTCACAACCGTTGCCTTAACATGCAATCACCAAAGCCAAAAACGAGTATTAATGTTTCAGCTGAAAAAAACATTGACATAGAGTATAAATACATACTTTATTCACACTCACCTATATACTACATTCTACCACGCCCTACCACTTTCGTCCTCAGCAGCCTACCAAAACTACCCACGCGTCTCTGTACTCAGGTACTCCCGAAACATATTAATTAAATACCTACTCAATATTAATGTACATTGAGGTAAATGTTCCCTCAACATTGCGAGGTTGACGGGAAAATGCTTGTTTCTGATCATGTCACAAGTAAATGGAATATGTATTAGAATATATTTTTATTGTAAGACATAATGTTATGTAATAGTCGAGAATAATCAAATGTTGAGTTGGATCTAACTTGCTCTTATTTTGATATTTTTTTGGCTTTTTCCCTTCATTCGGAACTACTTAATCGTTATTCCGATTTCATTTATACATTATTTGTATAATAGTAAAGGTAATGAATGTCTCCCAGAGCTAATTTGCATCATATATTGCATTGTAAATGCTCCTTCGAAGCCTACAGTTACGTTATAAATATTAGTGCAGCTATTTTTTAGGGTTCCGTACCCAAAGGGTAAAAACGGGACCCTATTACTAAGACTTCGCTGTCTGTCCGTCCGTCTGTCTGTCTCCAGGCTGTATCTCAAGAACCACTATAGCTAGACAGTTGACATTTTCACAAATTATGTATTTCTGTTGCCGCTATAACAACAAATACTAAAAACAAAATAAAATAAATATTTAAGGGGGACTCCCATACAACAAACACGATTTTTTTGCCCTTTTATTTGTTTTGTGGTAGTTTCCTTTGACCTGAATCACGAAATTTGGCAAAAAGCAAGGTCTTACAGCACAAATAATGGGAAAATTCCAAAATATAAAAAAAATGAAAATTAAAGGCTGTCCCCATACATACATAGTTACTCCAATTAATAAAGACCTCTGAGTTGTATAGGCGATGATACAATTTAGAGGTCTAGCTTAATTGGCATCATCCTCAAATAAGGTAAATAAATAAAATTGTGCATTTCCCGTGATGGACGAACGATGGACGAAGTTTGTACGGAACCTTCGGTGCGCGAGTCCGACTCGCACTAGGCCGGTTTTTATCTCTGCGTTGATTATCCCGTCAGTCAGTCAGGACTTCTTCTTTTAATAAATGAAATATTTTATTCATTCAAATAAGCCTTCTCAGGCACTTATGAATTGTCAGTATCTAACGCACGGTTCGGAAGGATGCTTTTGCTGAGAAAAGTCTGCAATAAAATCAGTAATTACTCTTTACAAAATAAACTTAGATTTATTACATAAAATCTATAAAAAAAATAAAAGCGAGCGCTACACCCAAGCATCGTCGTCATTTAAATATTCATTAAAGTCATAGAATGTCTTATGTACTAAAAACTTCTGTTTATATTCATTAAATGAATATGTAAACGATTCACTCAGCAAACCAATTCCACATTGTCCCAGGACCAGTAGCGGCGTTAGGGTAGGGCGCGGTAGGGCGACCGCCCAGGGCGCCAGATATAAAGGGGCGCCACGGGTGCCCCTTTGACACTTAGTATACTTTCATGGATTGATGCTGAAATACGATTAAAAATAGGAAAAACAATAAATTGTCAAGAACAATCTAAATTGAACCTTTCTGTAATCAAATCTTGCAAGTTTAATTTGACCCATTTCCCAGTGTTCGATTGAGTTGAAATTTTGCTTAAATATGTAAATCGGATGACAATGCATTTTTATGGTAAGCATGACCTGAATCACATTCAGGATTAGCTCCAGATAATGGAACTCTTCAACAACAGCACAGTCACGAAATTTTGTGTACCTACGTATTTTACTATCATCGCCGGTTCAAAATTTTACCATGACAACTAATTTCACGCTAAAATGTTCAGATTTCATTTTGGTACTATTATTTTTGGCAACATTTAACTAGATCTGGTGGTTAGTTAAACATAAGTCATCTTTTTTGCCTGATTAGAATGTAAATAAATATTATAGGTTAAATATTAAATATTAAAGGTCGCAACATACAAGAACTGTACAAATGTATGGATAGCATTGCGAATATTGATCATCATACCTGTAACGGTTGCTAATGGGGAAATAAGTTTTTATCGACAATATCTCAATCTAGATTGACAAACTTGGAAACTTTGTCAATCGAAAATTAAAGTAAGGAAAACATACTTTGTAATAAACGACTTAGTCGATAGGAAGGCTACAAAAGTAAAATTTTATAGTTTTTTTTATAAATGGTTATTTCATGCCATTTACGTCTTGCCATTTTTTTGTATGAGTTAGAATGGCAGATAAGGGGCGCCGTGGAAATCTCGCCCAGGGCGCTCGTAGAGCTAAAACCGGCACTGCCCAGGACCGTTTACTCAAAGGACGCCGAAACACACCAATACGAGGACTTTAAACACATAAGCCTCCCAATAAAAGAGGCCCAATACAAACAAGCTTGAAATCTGTTTTGTTAAATGAATTCGCGCCACTTAAGAGCACGACAAATATTTCAGCCGCGGTGTGGAAGGCTCTTGTCGGCCTGTTGACGGGTGCTTGACTCGACGGCTCGTGACGTCACAGGCCAGCACTCGGGACATTGTTGCTTTTTAAGTCTTGTTGGAGATTGCGGACGATAATTAGATGACATTGGCAATTTATTTAAAAAAAATGATGGAGGTGACGTGTTTAGATAAATTATAAAGTAAGACTAATATATACATAGTTTAGTTTCAAATGTTACAACCAGTACCTACCTATGTAATTGGAAAAACTGACTGACTGACTGACAGATCAATGCGCAGCTCAAACCACTGGGTCTAGAATCTTGAAAAGTTGCATAGAGGTTCCATGTATAATATATACTATAGAAGGATTAAAAAAACTTAAACACCCTTAGGGGTTAAATAAGGGGGTAAATAATAAGTAATTGGGGATCGCGGGTGAATCTGCGGGGCGGATACCTATAGTGGGAATCGAACCCAGGGTTTGTGGGTCAGTCTAGATATTGAACATGCAGGTCAACCAACACATCAAATTAATTTTACTTCATACGTAAGTTACATCAATACCAAAACTTTAACGATTCTAGATCCACATAAAATGTGCTCATATAAATATTAAAATGTAAAGTAATTAAAACGTCATACATTTTTTCTAAACGTACCGCTCTACGAGTACTATTCTTCCTCGAATGAATAAAGTTCTTAATATATGACGAAAGTTTTAGTTGAAAACGAGCAGTTTCTGTGAATCTGAAATATTAAATAGTGGTGTTACGCCATGAAATGCTTCTAGACGTTTTGTTAAGAATTTAAATTTACTTTTGAATTTTTTGTAAGGTTTATCTTTTATAATTAACGCGACATGGGTTAAGCCGCGTTCCTGATGATTTTTATGTATTTGGAACGAAATTCCTTTACTGAGCTTGCGGTAGTAGTTAACTGTTATAGTACTCGAATTACAATTCACACCGTGTGCGTGTGTAGTGTAAGTACGAGTCAGACCTGTATCCCCACGTATACTTTCCAAAAGCCGGTCCTTGAAGATATAAATGAAAAAGTTAATAATACACATGTTAAGTACTCAGTAGTCCGCTGTGTGACAGTAGAACCCGCTTGAGACGATTTCTCAGGGACCCAACCAAAAACGCGTCTTAAGCGAGTATGTATTAAAGTATGCGATGCCTTATTAATTTGGCCTAGGTATAGTTGGTAGAGAGAAGGGACAAAGAAAAGAGTTTATTTATAAGTCATCCAAAACCTCAGAGCTATCGAGCATTCGCAGATTTGAGCGAAATAACGAAACACATTCAAAACTTGAAGTACTTTAGGTAAACGCCACATAAACGGCTCCACTCCAATAGTTTCACAAATGGAGTGGCGCCGACTGCCAGCTCCATAATATCGTATTCTAACGTATCACTTTGCATTCAATTCCTTGCGTCCTTTTCCTGCCTTTTAGGAGTTGTTGAGGAGTATTGTGACAGGCGGAGCGGGGGCGAGTTTACAAGGAAAATAATATAATATGTTCTACCAGTTTTCTCAGAAGGTATTCGACGAGTAATGACCGAGTAACTAAAAAAACACTGACAAGGAAATTAGTTAAAATAGGACAGTTACGAACCTAAATAAACTTTGTAAAATTTTTAACTAATTTTCTCGTGAAATACTCGTAGCGATTACAAATTTGTGATAACACCTATGCATATCATAAAAGTATTGGTTAAAAAATACTACGTTCGTAATACCATAACATATGCAATAAATACTTTAAAAGATACCTTTTGCTCGTGACTGTATGACTGATATGCATTAAGGATGTTAAAAATACAATATAAATTGTAAGGTCGATCAATTGATTGATTGATTCAGGATAATAATTTAGTCACCTCTATTTAAATGTTCAATAATTCAACTCGACAGTATCAAACAAACCTATCTTCTTTATTCGTTATTCAGCAAGAAATGAAGTGAAATAATGTTAACCTTCACAAATATTTTGTGGTTTCTGCTCAGAATATGTGTCAAATAAAACCCCTCTTCCATAAAATATATAATACTCACGTCGGTGTATATTTTACACACTTTTCGGTCGTAAATTAAATATGCAGCGGCTGTATGAGGATCACTAAGGGCGCGGTCGAAGGCAGGGTCGCTCGTAAGATTATATAGTCGTGAGAGGCTGTCCGGGACAGATACGGTGTCCGGATTGTCCGAGGCGTTTGTGACACAACCGACCTCTATTATACTAATGCTGGCCAGGAATACGTTACATTGCTTCCTTTGCTATTTAGTTTCAACTATCTGTTGGAAATAATTTTTGATGGGATTGTTTAGAAATCGTTTACTAATATAAAAAGTGGGTTACTAATGTCTAAAATAGGTTTATTAGTTATTATGTAGGCCTTGAATATAAACATATTTTTCTATTTCAATGCTCCTACTAAATAATATACCTACAAGTAATACTATATGATATACCTTTATTCTATATAAGGCTGTATGTGTAAGTTTCCTAACTCCTAAACACAGCAAAAACTTGTTAATGCAAGACCCTGAAATTTCATATTTCGTCCCCTCAGGCCTTCCGTGTGTACATGTTTCCTTCATCGATGTTGTGTGGATATGTTTAAAGTTTTCACTACAAGAACCTTTTTATAACCTTGAATTATATGTCTTATGTCTATAGCTTAAAGTGTTGATTAAAAAATGAAGAATTAAAGGAAAATTTTAAAGAATATTTTTCTTCTATTGATATTGTGCCTAAAAAGTGTAGTTTCATGTATTTAAAAGGATACTTTAAAATTAAGATTTTTAATTAATTGTTACTGTGTAATTATAAGTGACTATAATGACTTTCGAAAGTATCCAGTTTAAAAAAAAAAAAACTCATAACTTTTAGTATTGTCTATATGCATTTAGAAGTTGAAAAACATTAAACTAAATATATATTTTAGTGCTAAATTAATTTCATAATACAATGCATACATTTTAGCAAACCGCGATACATATTGTAATAACGTAGTTCTAAATTGGTGCCAATTGGTTGCATGCCCAAGTGCCGGCGGTGATGCCACCACGGATTATATCGCCAAGAGTAGGTATCGCTTATCTGTGGCATACATAGTTAATACGTCACTCAATAGATTTCACAAAAACGTTTTAATATGGTTAAACCTAGTAGTTTTGGTACCTGCCAAGTTCCTCTGGCACTGCCACTGGCACTGGCATGTGAAGATTTATTCTACCAAATCCAATCGCCATTTACAAAATGCAACGTAGTATAATAATTCCAGGATTTATCGATATCTTAAATCTTCTCGTGGTTTACTTTAATTAGTTTAAGAGCTAGACATTATTTTTGCAGACGGTATTATGTTCATTTTTTATTTATTTTTTAGTTGTTTTCATATCTTTTAACAGAATTTAGAGATTCGATTCAGAATCCCTACAACTAGGATATTTACTGCCAACTTATATATATTTTGTAAATTGGCTTGCTTGTGACCACAGTCTCGCCATTTTTTTAGCACCAATTTTTAAATTTAGTAAAATATGAAGTAAATTTTGGTGGCACGTTATATTAAATTTAACTTGACCTCGTAAAACGCGGCATCTATCGGCCATCGATTCCCTGTCCCGGGGTACGCCGCGCCGCGCCGGGATCGCGGAGATAACTTTGTATCCGGGCTGAATAACAAATGAACGCGGAACGATATCGTCACCTTCAGCTAATAAAGTGTTATCATGCCTTTTAATGAGCGCACCATTTAATAATATTATTACATTACTCACATTATAGATTAGATAATAATATCTTAACATAATTTTTATATCATGAGCGGCCTAGTACATACATTAAAAACTTACCAACAAACAATTAAAGATTTTTCAACAAAATGTAATGAAATCTTATATCCCAAATAAAAGTGTTTATCTGACAGTAATTTGAATGTAAGCAACATGATAAAAGCGGCCCCGTGTTAAGATGTCCCGACAAGTGCGGACAAATTGTCGCGCGCAATAATACTCGCCGCTGATTTATGACTAGTGTTTGTTCCCGGATGGTGAGAGGGAGACAAATTACAAACGTAACCAGTCCATTTTTGTTATTAACGCCCGTCGCCCTGACACGGACGCGTATCGACGTCGTATATATATTGGATATTTGCTGAGATTACCTGGATGTGCCGTAACCAATCTTGTATCCACTGAATTGGGATCTACGAGTACCTACCTAAAAACTGGTGTTTTTTTTAATTTTCCTTTTATAATTACTTCTTTACGTTTAGTAGCTGGTCAGTATAGAATTAATAATACAAATGTCAAATTAATAACCTAACTTCCGAAACGTTTCTAAAATATTGGTTGTGCTATGCCACAAAGTTTTGGTAAATAAATCTACTGTTTCAGTGTGAAGAGTGTCTCCATTTTAATTTTTTTTATATAGCTATTCGAAAATTATAATAATATGTTAATCTTATATTTCAAAGTTTCTCAATATTACGATCTTGGAAAAAAAACACAGAATTAGTAAATGGTAAAATGGTTGCGAGGCTAGAAAATAAATATTCACAAAGTAAGCCCTGAATATATAAAATCACCTCCAAAGTCCAAAAGAAATCGCGAACAACCATCTTGGACCCTTTCCCGCTGTGTATGAAATAACTTAATAAATCTTGTGTTGGGTCATCTCAAGGCCTCTCTACGATCCGCAGCCAATTTGTTAAAACAATATTTTCTCAACTACTGCCCTCTTTTTGCCAAATTGTTGGCCATTTTTATCACATAATTTCGTTGCTTTCACCTTTATAAAAAAAGTCAGATTTTTATTTTTATTTAGCGTCTAATGTTTTTAATTTAATTTATATTGTGATAAATATTTTGTGCGATACCGAGCTTCGCCTTGCTTTATTTATGAGGACAATTATTTACAACTGCCCGTATTTATAGTGAACCCAATATTTATTTCGAATAAACTATTTTACGTCATAATTCTTCGTGGAAAAATAACGAATTCATTAATTTATTTCAATGTAAACACGTTTTTCGTATTACCACTTGCAATTTTGTTCGAAATACTTTTTTTATCATGGTCTGATTAATTCTATAGAACGAGAAAATTTATAATAAGTTTTATCATGCACTTATTAATTCATTAATTTTCATTAATAAAATTAAATTATTAATACTTCATAATAATTTTTAAAATGTTTGCGGCAAACCTTTTTATTTTAAGATTTTATTACTTTTCCGTATGTTTTACTTAAAAAATATTTTAGAATTTTTTCCAGTCAATACCTGAAACTTGAAGACTTGTTGTTTTTTGTAAACAATTGACTAGCTATTAAATTTTTTCATTAACATTATTATTATTGAATTATAATTTAAACTAAAACTCACCGTCAAGCAAAAACAGCAGCCGCAGGATGAGATGGCAAATCCTTTTCATCTTGATCATTTGAATTTTTTATATCACTTACAAATAACTTTAATTAATATCTTAAAGACAAGTGGACATTAACTACACAAATATTGTCAGAAACTAACAGAGGTATTTAGGGATCACAATTATTATTCACAAACTTACTCTAATTTTGGCAACATTTATAATTTTCAATTATTATAACAATTTAAGAGATAGAATATAATGTAATGTAATTGGATACGCGCTTCGGCACTATGTGGCGGCCATCGTAGCGCGGCGTAGCAGTGCGCCCGGCGCGCAGTCACATCGGCTACTGGCGTAGAGGCTCTACGGCGTAGCCGGCTACGAGATTGCTCATTATGCCAAAGTGAGTCAGGCAGCGTATTCACTACATTATTTCGTTTAATAAAGTTTCCGAGCTCGTGTATGCAGATGCGTTTACATAATGTTATGGAATTTTAGAGGGTTTGCTGAGCCGCCTAGTGTGTACGTACGTGCAAAATTAAACGCGTTCAGACCGCCCGGTCCGCCCGCCCCGTGCCGCTCCATGTGCTCGGATTACAATTCAACTCAATTAAGGTTCATTTCTTGGACTAGGTGCACGCTTCTATAACAAAATCCCTACTTCAATTTTAAATTTGCCTTCACAAAGATTTAAGGACCGTATTAAAGCTGTTTTAATTGAAAAATCTTACTATACTGTGAATGATTATTTAAAAGACGATAATGCTTGGTAGATTTGTTACTTTTGTGTATGTATATAAATTTTTGTGTAATATATTATCATATTTTTTTTAAATATTGTTATTATGATACACTTAATTTTTTTTTTTTTTTTGCCCTATAAACATGTGAATGGTAACAGTGATAACATATTGTGTGTTCTTATTCATATTCCGTGAAATTGTTTTTCTTTTTAGCAAGCTTATGGTAGTCGTGCTCACTTTGAGGCCTTTGCTTGCGGCGGCGTCGTGTGGCGGGTCGCTCACTTCCCTACAATATGTGCGAGGAGGGCGATGGCTGCCACATGCGTCATACTTGTGAACAGGTGCTGCTTGTGGGGGCTGGTCTGCTTAAATTTGCTATCTATTTATTAACTATGTCACTCATCATTTTGTTTCTTTTCTTTTTTGTTATAACACACATATATTGTCAGTGAGACTAGATAAATAATTTAATGTAATAAATCTGAGTTGGTTTTGAAAAGAGTAATTGCTGAGTTTCTTGCCGGCTCTTCTCAGTAAAAGCAACCTTCCGAACCGAGCGTTAGAGTCAGACTATTCATAAGTGCTTGTGAAGGCCTATTTGAATAAAAAATATTTTCATTTCATTCATTTCATTTCATTCATTTTCATTTCATTTTCATTTCATTCATTTACAATATAAATACGTGTATTGATGAACGCGACTTTGTATGGTATGGAATGAGCTTGGGATATTAAGAGTCGAGAAAAAACGTACAAGAATCTGAATTAAAATTGCTAATGAGAATTATTTAAATGTAGCGTGAACTGTAGGAAGTAACGTTAATTGATGAAAATAGGTAAGTAGATAGAAATTTGATGTTGAATATCTTAGTTGTATTTTTTTACTAATTTTAAATCTTCACTAAGCTTTTTAGCATAATATTTTAGTTTGAAATGTTCAACATTTTATAGTAATTCGAATATTTGAGAAAATGAAGTGCTCTGTTTGAATAATATTTGAACTGTTTTTTTTTAATTAATGTTTATTGAGGTGGTGTATTCATTTTGATTATTGATAATTGGTGAATTATTTATAAATACCTTCACTTGAGTTTATCTGACTACAATAGGTACAAAGCGTATCGTACATGAGAAAAGTTTGTGTTCGAACACAATCAACCTGGCAAGCGACACGTTTAGCAATATAATATTATTATTATTTATTTATTTTTATACAACATGGTCGGCAAACAAGCATACGGCCCGCCTGATGGTAAGCGGTTACCGTAGCCTATGAACGCTTGCAACACCAGGGGTATTACCCTTCCCCCCTCGATGAGCTCTGGCGACCTTACTCACGCGCAGGAACACAACTATAAGTTGCGGTATTCTGTAAGGTGGAGGTACTTCCCCAGTCGAGCTGCTCTTTGAGTGACATATCGCTATGCTCTACCTCTCTTAAAATTCTAATTTTCATACATTTTGATATCAAATTTGTACCAATTGATTTTATTATGTTAGCTTACTAAGATATTTTTGAATAAATTTTATTTATTATTATTATTATAAATACATTGGACATTCAAACCAACAGTTTTTATAGGAAAAGGTGACCTCTAACTAATAAAAACATGTCCACAACTATAGTTGGACAAAAACGATCGTTAGCGAAGACTGAGACTGAGACTGAGCCCGCATCTCTCCGCTAATAGTTACTGTCGATATATAGAGACTCACATTGTTTAGTTCACATTTATTAGTATACTAGCGGTCCCCCGCGGTTTCACCTGCGTTTTTAACATAAGAAGTAGCCTATATACCTCAATAAATTGCCGATCTAACGCAAAAATATCAGTGTCTTAATTTCATTCAAAAATCCCATACTTACAATTTTTCCCGAATTTTCTTATTTATTTTTTATAAGAACCTTCTCCTGATATTAATTAACACAACAAAAAAAGAATTAGCGAAATTTTTCCATCCGTTCACGTGTGTTGCGATGACCGAGGGAAATAGGGATTCGCTTTTATAGATCAAATTATCCAGTCCATAGCACAAGATCTGCTTAGTTTGGGAGTAGATGGCCGTGTGTGAGGAATGTCCCAACATATTTATATTTATAATACATCGAACTACTAGCTTCCGCCCCGCGGTTTTAGCCGCGTTCCCGAGGGATCTTATGATTTCCCGTTTAATACTTTTTCTCAATCATATTTTCATTATTTATTTTATATTGTAAATCTAAATGTTCTCACGCTACACTTGTAAACCCATATGACTCCCTTAACATGTAATCTAACTAATCTATCGCGTAGGTAGCTAGTTGCTCGAGATTATAGCGAATGTACGAGATTGCAGCCTGTAATTCAATCAATTGCTCGACGATCACTTAGTACACGTGTGGCGCCCGGGCTTGCCTCTCAAGTGGGCTTACATAACCATACACATCTCAACATGATCTCGAGATTCACAAAAAATCTCTAATTTTTACGTTTACATCAGATAAATTATAATATAAAATAAATATATTCTGGGACATTATTCCTCACACATGGTCTTGTACTATGGAAGCTAGATAACTGATATACTACATAATAATATTCTATGTTTGTTTTGTAAATACATACATATGTAGATAATAACACCCAGACTCAGGAGTCTGGGTGTCTGAGTCCTGACTGACACCTGAGTCTGGGTGTGGGTGAGTCTGGGTGACTCCTCAGTCTGTCCTGACATTCATGCACACAAATGTTCTGAGTGGGAATAACTTGCGGCATAATAGATAGGGTATCTTACCAACCACGCCAACTAGCCCTTCATGTTATGTTATGTTAAAAAGAAGTAAGTAAGTGATGACAGTAATATAGACATGTCATAAAAATAACTACGGAGTTTTTTTTTATAATATACTACAGTTTGTATTTTTGTTTTAAATTACTTGTTGTAAATAAATATTTAAAAAACAACTACAATATAACAATGACAATAAAGCTTCAAATAAGCTATGTGTAAACCAGAACACATAATATTTTAAGCAAATGTCAAAATATTAAAAAAAAACCTAACAATAACCACCGATCTTTTGACCAGCTACGTTATTATTGCTTAACCTAAATTAAAATATATTCAGCATCGACAATGTGATCAATAAACATATTATTATATATGAAGTCATACGAGTAGATAGTCCGACTGAATTATGGGCCCAAGTGTGTGACGTCACAGCTAATCTCGGCCCACTGGGCCCGGAACTTAGGCCACTGTAGGGGACAAGCAGTATTGTATGTAGTGACCGGTTTTGATTTATAATAGTACGTGAACTATTACTGTATTTAATAATTCTATATCCTTTCTTCTAGGCTTTGTGTGCTTACCACCTTTGGCCACAACATCACTTACCATAGTGAGATTGTGGTCAAACACAAGCCTAATGTAAAAAAAAACTGTGGTCAATAAAATAATAGTATCAGGAACTTAGGACCTACCAGTGTACTCCGGCAGTTGCACTTGAGAGCCAATCCCCTAATAGCGTGGTTGGTAAGATACCCTATCACGCCACAGGTAGTGGGTGCGATTCCCACCCGGGACAGACATTTGTGTGCATGAATATATCTGTAAGTCCTAAATCTGGGTGTAATTATTTATTTGCTTAATATTTAGAGAAAAGTAGTATAATGTTAGTATATCAGTTATCTGGTTTCAATAGCACAAGCTGTTTGTTTGGGAACAATTGGCCGTGTGTGATAAATTTCCCAGGATATTTACCTATTGTACACTATTTTTTTGCCTACTATAGAGAGATTATCGTCAGACACGAGTCTATATATATTTAACTAGCTTCCGCCCCGCGGTTTCACCCGCGTTCCCGAGAGATCTTGTGTTTTCTCGGGATAAAAAGTAACCTAAGACTTCCTCGATAAATGGGCTATCTAACACTGAAAGATTTTTTTTAATCAAACCAGCAGTTCTTGAGATTAGCGCGTTCAAACAAAGAAATAAACTCTTCAGCTTTATAATATTATTATATTATATTATATAGTATGTAGATTAGTATAAATTAAAAGCCTATACCTTTATATATAATACCTAAAGAGATAGGCAGAGGACTCAGTACTTAGTAGAATATACCCTACATTTCATCTACTAATCCCGGGGTACAGATGATCATTTCTGAACAAAGAAATATCTTGCTGGAAATTGGACCAAACTCCTCCGTTCTCTAGTCGATCTATAAACAGCAGGATCACTGAGGACTGTTGAATTGTGAAACCACTCTCAATTATGATTTAATATTTAGCTTGTGTATTTGAAAATGTTACACGTAAAGTAGCTAAGTAAAATAACAAAACAAAGGACAATATAGTTCTCAATTGAGACATGCTAAGTCACGTGTACAAACTAGTCTATAAGAATACAATCTTGTCAAATACATAAGTTTATAAATTATTTTGAAATTAGTTGTACAGTGCTCGCAGACAATACCTTGACATTTCGATAACTTAATTTATACTTGATGTCAATATGTCAGACGCAGATAGAACACGTAAATTATCATAAAACAGAGTCCCCCGCTGTGTCTGTCGATATGAGCTCGATTTCTTCGTAACTATTGAACGGTTTCATTCCAATTTAACGATTAGATTAGAGGTAGAGATTATGAGCGCCCATACAATTTTGAGGTCTTTATTAATTGGCGTAACTATGTATGTATGGGGACAATTTTCAACATTTTTAATTTTTTGTATTTTTTCTCTATTTGTGGTCCCGTTTTTACCCTTTGGGTACGGAACCCTAAAAAGCAACTGGCTCTCAAGTGCAGCTTCAAAACAACACCGATGGTCTGACGATAGATTTTCAACAAATACACTTAATATAGTATAGTAAAACATCGTGTTGTAAAATATACACCCTTACTTATAAAAAGTTATTTAATTAAAACATGATTTAAGTTGTCACATATTTATCGACCATTTTCAAACAATGTGACTTTATTACATGACAATTTTAGCTTAATAGTTAAATACCGTTTTATAAGTGAAGCCGAACGTGTTTATCGTACATGGTACCTTATAATTTAACTAGTTTACCGCTGTTTCACTCGCGAACCCATACTTTACCCCCTTAGGTGTGGAATTTTCAAAAATCCTTTCTTAGCGGATGCCTACATCATAATAGCTATCTGTATGCCAAATTTTTGCCCGACCCGTCCAGTGGTTTGAGTTGTGCGTTGATAGATCAGTCAGAGTCAGTCACCTTTTCCTTTTATATACTGGGTGATTTTGTTATCACTGGCAATACTTGCAGGGGTGGAAGTACTCATCAAAATGAACAACTTTTATAATGGGACTAACTGTGAAATCATGAAAAAATTATCAGCTGTTCCATACAAAAGCTCAATACCTACTCGACCAAAATGTATGAAGCAACCGTGTTATTTTACGCGATATCAGAGTTAGCCCTATAATAAAAGTTGTTCACATTGATGAGTACTTCCACCCCTGCAAGTTTTGCCAGTGATAACAAAATCACCCTGTATACAGAGAAGAAGAAAAATATTGTAGAGCTGTTTATAATTTCCATTTTAATTAATGGTACTAACGCCATTTATACAAGCCACGCAAGATCCACTAAAGTCACGAAGTGCTCCGAATTATCATCAATAAATATAATTGATAGCTCTTCGACTGAGATATCATCAATTAGCTAACAGCACGAGAAGCGATTTCGTTTTTATGAGACGTGTACAAGCGCGTTCTTCGCGTTATGGCTCATATATAAGGAGTGTTACGCGCACATCGCTTCAGGTCACGCGCAATACGCATTATGATCTTATTAATCGAGTACGTCGAGACTAGATTATGCTTGCGGTTTTTGTTGACATTAATGATGATATAAGAAACTATTACGATAAAGATGCATGCCCACACATCGGTCTCATCACCGGCAAGTTAACTTGCTGACTTCTACAGTGTAACTTTTCAAGGCTAGATTGAATAAGCATCTTCTAGGAGTGTGTTACAATGTCGGCTTCCTGATTGTCTTTAGGGAGGCGAGTTAGTGTCCAAACGCAAGCCATTTAATGTAAAACAAGTGCGTGTTGGGACTTGCGTAGGATAGGGTTCCGAGACCTAAAACTGAACACAAATGGAAATGATTAAAGGAAAGTTTAATTGAAAACGATAAATGCAATATCTCTGTTACTTATATTGGTATTCCATTGACTAATCCTCGTAAACAAGTAAAGCCTACATACCGTATATCATTTCGTAAACGAATTTTGATACCGAATAGATCCTTATTATTTTTAAAAGATAACGATTCCTTTCGAGAAAAAAAAAACACTGACTAACTTAACATAGAGGGAAGGTACCGTGAAAACAAATCTTTCATAGCTTTGTTTGTGTCATAAATATTTATAACTATGTAACATTTTTGCTTGATAGCACCGCGAGTAAAATAATCATGATAGACGTCTGTCTATCATGATTATATTAATAATATTATTAAATTATTACTTTCAATAATTCAAACTGCTGGATAAAAGTGGTCGCTCTTAGCTTCGATCTTGAAGGTTAGTTTTTGAAGTGTAAACTTCTTTTAGCGCGGTACGCATATTTTTAGATGAGGTAAAACCTCTGGACTCGCGACACCGTTACGAGACGCGACACCGTTATGATGAGACGCAGTTTGACGTTTAGTTTCGTTTTAGATGAGGCAAAACCTCTGGACTCGCGACACCGTTACGAGCGAGACGCAGTTTGTCAATCTCAATCTCTCAAAAAAAAAAAAAAAAGTTTTCACTTCTGTCGGCACTCCCGGAGTGCAATTTTTTTAATTTATCTTTGTATAGACTTGTGTTGTGACCACAATCTCACTATGGTAAGTGACGATGAAGCCAAAGGTGGTAAGCACACAAAGCCTAGAAGGAACTGGCTCTCAAGTGCAGCTGCCGGAACACACCAATAGGTTGTTAAAGTTTATAGTAGTATGTAATACATAAATGAATACCTTGAAACATTCCTCACACTATATACATAGTTTTGCTCACTGTATTAAAACAAAATATCAGTCGTACATCCAATACCGCTTAATTAGTGTACTTACTTGCGTAAGAGTCGTCCAAGGTCTTGCCGAAATAAATTATATTAATATATAGCTTTATACTCATCCACAGATACAGACAGCCCGTAAAGAACATGGGATAAACAAAAAAACATTCACATTTTATTTGTTTATAATACATTATTCGTAATAGATTGTGCCCGGGCGGGGTTCAATATAAACAATGGAGGTTTTTTTTACATCGTGAACGTGCCCGAACATAACTAAGTTTTATTCTACGGCCGATACTACGACACCCTTCCTACTAACTGATTCTAGAAATCATTCGCTATCCATTGCCGGTGTAGCAGCAACTCTACAACATTACACTCTAACTTAACCATCGATGTATATCAAAACAAATTACTATATGTTACGTAGGTAGTATTATAGTCAGGTGTCCATATAAACAGCTCATTACGTTAAAGGCGCGTTCGACGCATGCAATCAGCGGGGTAAACAGCTATCTGTGCGGTGGTCTGTACACCAGGCCGCGAACACTCCACCCGCCGGTGTACAGTAGACCTGGCAAGTGCCGCTCGTTAGCTGATTAGTATATTGAGTTACGAACAATGGAATCGAGGTCATTTTTCTTTGCAGTGATTGAAATATCTTTTTCTTGTGTTTTGATCTTTTTATGAAACTGCTGGAAAACCTTTTTATAGAATAAGGATGCATTTAAGTTGATTTCGAATGAAATGGTTCGAGTGTTAGAATTATTACTAACTAGCTTACCGTCCCGTGGTTTCACCCGCGAACCCGTATTTTACTCCCTTAGGTGTGGAATTTTCAAAAATCCTTTCTTAGCGGATGCCTACATCATAATAGCTATCTGTATGCCAAATTTTAGCCCGATCCGTCCAGTGGTTTGAGCTGTGCGTTGATAGATCAGTCAGTCAGTCACCTTTTTCTTTTATATATACAGAAGACAGATTACGTTCTTTTTTCTGGCGATAGTTTTCTGTTATTCAATTGCTTAATGTATAAATAGATAGTAAAGTGTTTCGGCAGTTGCATTTAAGAGCCAGTTGCCTTGTAGGCTTTGTAAAGGTTGCCAACTCATGAACAATCCCCCGAGTATTTGGAATAACGTTATGCTACATGTAAAAGGGATAACTGTTTGACAGTTGGCAACACTGACATCGCCATTTTAAGAACATAAAGAGAACCTCTTAAATTGTACAAGTGACTAAAATAATTTGAAATAATTTACTCAATACTTTATTACTAACCTTCCGTCCCGCGGTTTCACCCGCGTCCCTAGGGGATCTTATGTTTTACCGGGATAAAAAGTAGCCTATATGTTAATCCTGGGTGTCAGCTACCTCCATACCAAATTTCTTTAAAATCCGTTTTGTAGTTTTTGCGTGAAAGAGTAACAAACATCCACACATCCATACATGCAAACTTTCGCATTTATATCTAAAACTAGATTCCGCCCCGCGGTTTCACCCGCGTTCCCCAGGGATCTTATGTTTTACCGGGATAAAAAGTAGCTTATGTTCTTCTCCGTACCATAGGCTATCTGCATACCAAATTTCATCGCGATCGGTTCAGCGGTTTAAGCATGAAAAGGTAACAAACAAACAAATAAACAAACAAACTCTCTTTCGCATTTATAATATTAGTTAGGATTAGGATATTAGTAAGGAAGTAAGGATTATGTGCATAAAAAGGTTTTAATTTAATTTAAAAAATACTTTGTATAGGCTTGTGTTGAATCACACTCTCACTGTGGTATGTGATGAGTTGGTAAGCACACAAAGCTTAGAAGGAACTGGCTCTCAAGTGCAGCTGCCGGAACACACCGGTAGGTATTTGACGATAACCAACTTGTATGATAGTCAGCTAGAAGGGTACTACAAAGTACAGAAAGCTCCAGCTCATTGTAGGATTCGGACCCACGACCTAAGCCGCCGTATTCGACGTCACAACACTTTTTCACCGCACACACGTAATAATATCACCACAGCGTAATTACATAGGTACAGTGGTGTATCGCGTTTGAAGTCACGCAAAATGCCGCTTTGTAAAGACATTCGTAATTGCTGCATTGTGTCATAAGCGAGTGTATGGCAGCTTGGGCTCGCTACCGCCCCTCTTTCACTCCGCAAGCCCCGCACGATTGCTCTGTCTAGACGTGTCCGTTGGCCGACTGTAAGAGCTACATAGACTGTGATATCACTATGACTATAACAATGTAAGAGACGCCCGCGCGCACACTTTTTATACACCAACCAATTTCCGTACAACCTTAACCATCATACTTTGATACCTCTGAACTAATGTGATGTAGCAAACATGGGGTCTAAGTTATTCGGATGTTATAAAAAGCCGTAAATTATTAAATATCTCGCAACCGTCTTAAGAAGTTGTTTTTAAGCTCCCTTTGTGTTTATCCTCTTAAATTGTGTTTGAATTTTGCTTTATTTAGTTTCTCATAATTCACTGATAACATAGGAAATACGTGCTTATTATTAACGATGTGCAGGAGTACGTGTTCTACATAGCCAGCCCTACTTTTGGCATACGGATTCACTTGCATTTCACAGAAATAAATGCTTATGAAATTATTATGAATTCCTAATGTAAAAAAAAAATGCACTCCGGGAGTGCCGACAGAAGAAAAAACTTTTTTTTTTGAGAGATTGAGATTGAGCTCTTGTATCATCATCATTATCATTAAAATTATTACAATCTAAAATAGTTTTTTTTTCTGAGTGAGTTTGTTTTGTTATAAAAAAATTAATAAAATAAAAAAATAAAATAAAATTCCTTTATTTCAGACTACTAAGTCCATATGTTGTTAGTAACTCTTACATACTATGTTAGTAAATAATAACTTAAATAATAAGAATAAAACATAGGCGCTCACCGAATAACACCAAAATTACTGACAGCGACTAGCGACATTACTGGCCGCAATTATTTTAATGGGAGAAAAAAAAAGAAACTAAACGTCAAACTGCGTCTCGGTGTCGCGAGTCCAGAGGTTTTACCTCATCTAAAAATATGCATACCGCGCTAAAAGACGTTTACACTTCAAAAACTTGACTACTACTGATATTTTGAAAAACTAACGTGCAGTTATACCATAGGTTATATTATAACTTTTTATTTAAAATAAAAATACTTGAAACACGATTCGTTTAATCAAAGTGCTAACTAAACACAAGCTAGAGGTTTCTTCGTCAAGTCTGAACAATTCTGAATAATTTATGTACTTAAGTATTGTAGTTACTGCAGAATTTCGTTCCAAAAATCTATACATCTGATAGTTTTTATGTAGAATGCGTTTAGTTTTTCAGAAAAGCTAATTCTAGTCTTTCATTATAATCGTTGCAACCTCAAACTAGTATCGTAGTCTAGTGTTCCGAATTCAAATTCATCTCAACCCGTGCTGCAGAAATAACGTGTCGTGTCGTGGTGTGTCGCAATCAGAGCCATCGACATACCGACATGTGTCGGTGAATGTCGGTGAACGTCGGTGAATGTCCACGCTGATTGCCGACACACTGGCAACGACGAGTGTCTGACACCGCCGAGGGCCCTGCGCTCCACGACGCGACGCGGCGCGGCCCGCTCTATAGACAGGGTAGTGAGGCTCCGACAGACACTTGTTGAAGTGGTAATTAACTTGTTTACGACTAAAGGTTGTGTAGCTGAATTATAGAAGTGTTTGTGCCACTTGTGATTACAAATTAACAACTACTTGTGACTATAAACTTAGCAGTTATTATAGTTTAAACATAAAGTTAGAATAATTTTGAGATCAATTAAATACCAATTTATCAAATCATCAATTCCTAAATTATGATTATTCATATTTATTTCTGAATATAACTATAATACATTTAAGAAGTACTCCATAATATGTATAGTACACACGTAAAGTAGTTGGTACCTAAAATAAACGTCAATAAGATCATCAACAGAACCTGTTTTTCAAATAACGTAAAAATTATAGACCCAAAACAATAACTTACGTTATAATGGAAACACCAAGACAGGTGTGTTAGCTCATAATAATTCCTCATTAAACAAATACCTTAAAACTAATTAAATCTTTACGATGATCCCTGACAACGCGTTCGAGAATACTCGAGATTATCCATTAAAAACCGGCCAAGTGCATGTCGGGTTTCCGCACGGAGGGTTCGGTTTTTTTATATTCTCACAATTTTTATTATTTTGTTGTTTACGTACACACTGTTAGATTATCTCAAAAAAGTAGCTTTGCTGCCTCCCCATCCCATATTGATAATTAGAGATGAAAAACATTATATACGTACTAGATTAAGAAGCTAAGTTCTATCGACCTTATAACATATTTACGTGTTCAAGCCCATATCTACCTCAGCTTAGGAGTTAAAATATAGACAATTGGATGGACAAACGGACTGACAGTTATCACAGCAGGTTCCGTTTGGGCACCCCTTTGTACGGAACGCTAAAAATGAGAAATAATGCGATGAAAAAAGAAACTCCAAAATTAAACATTTCCATTTGCCCAGATTCCTACCAGAACTCTATTCATTATAATACTTTATTATTAGACTGACACCATTTAGCAGAACAATTAAAATCTGGGACATTATTCCTCACACACGGCCATCTGACCCCAAACTAAGCAGAGCTTGCACTATGGAAGCCAGATAACTGATATACTACATTATATTACTTTTCTTTTGTAAATACATACATATATAGATAATAACACCCAGACTCAAGACAATCAGATATGTTCATGTACACAAATGTTTGTCCTAATTGGGAATCGAACCCACGACCTGCGGCGTGATAGATAGGGTATCTTACCAACCACGCCAACCGGCCCTAACTATGCTTAACCTATATGGTTTTTATTATAAACTATTTATAGGAGATTCAGTTCTAATAAAGAGATGTCCTAAATAATAAAAACTAATTGAGTTAACTTGGCAACATATAAAACATAGATTCAAAGTCAAAGCCAAAGTGAAAAGCTTGAGTCGTATAGTTAATTGACAACTCTTTTATCTTATTAAAATTTATTAATTTAAATAATAGTAGTAATCGACTTTCAACTTGAGCGTGGTAGCCAATCAGGTGGGTACTATTAAGTACTCTACCACCGAGCTATGGTTTCTGCATGATGTTTTTTTTTACCGAAATAGATTAGGTTCGCCTTCATTGCTGAACAAGCAAGACTGACCAAGTGGACAGTCCAGTATTAGTATATGACAAATACTGCTCCAGAATACAATATAAATAAACTACCAGCACATGCTAAACTTTAATAAGCAATCTAATAAATATTCGTGACGAGGTTCCGTGGCACTCACAGAGTGCACTAACATTATTATACTAGACAATGGCAAGACGCCGCCGAGCCAAGCGTGTGTCGGCGGGGGCTCGTGGCGTGCTTCCGATACAAGCCAGTTGGGGAGTATACACACTGGATCTTATAGATTTTCGTTAGCATTTATTTTTGATGCTTAAATTAGTTCAAAAATCATATGGACAGAATTTTAATAAAACAAAGGCTATCTGAAATGAAATAAAATTAAATGAAATAATTTATTCATTCAAATAGGCCTTCACAGGCACTTGTGAATAGTCAGACTAACGCACGGTTCGGAAGGTTGCTTTTACTGAGAAGAGCCGGCAAGTCTGTCAGTTTGTACACGATAAACTCAAAAGCTACTGAACGGATTTTCATACAGTTTCCACCAATAGACGGAGTGATTCATAAGAAAGGGTTAGGTATATAATTCATTACGGTTTTGTGTAAATTGGCTGAAATACGGCGATGAGTATTGAAGATGTCGGCAAAAACATGCCGACAGGGAGCTTTACTGGTGCGCCGCGTAAACCAATAGTTATGTATGCTTATTAAACATATATATACGTATGTGCTCTGCTACCCGTGCAAAGCCGGGGCGGGTCACTAGTAATAAATAAATTAAAAACTATCATTTGTTTTTTTTTTTACTGTATGTATCCTAAAAGTATTGCATGATCTCTGGTCACTAGTAAATTCATAGAATTTAAATAGAGAACCACTTTCGTTTCGACAACAAACATAGTATTGTTAAACCCACCGTTTGTAGCCAAATTGTCGTACCTATATCGGTTCGGGACATAACGTTTGTATCGCAAGCGCAGCGCAGTGCAGTGCAGTGGACCGCTTCATGCGAGAGTGCGACAACGATGCCTATATATACATACATACAGCAACTAGCCTACTGTTAGGGACTGATACCTGTCGCTCGTCATTACAGTACGAGTATGTAATTGATACTTATTGTTGGGGAGTTTCACTGATGGATCGGTCGGTGTCCGTTTTAATAAAGCGTGATGGCGATATATAGTACCTATTATGAGGATTATAGATTCAACTTGGCTTCACTATGAGTTATAAGCGTATGTACGGATTACTTACTTTGGATTTTAAGTTAAGAAATATCTTTAAGAAACATAAGATGATTTATGAACTTAAATAATAATTTGTATTATAGACGTAAGTTTTCCAATAAAATAAATGGACCAGCTGTTTTTCAAGTTGCAACTTTGTGTAGGTACTCAATATAAAATCATTTTATTTTTATGTATAGGCAAAAATAATAGTTTGATACCTATACTCTTCTGTTTGTGCATCTTCTTTTTTAATAGGTATTGATGAGCTTTAATATTATGAAAATATTGGAAAGCCACTGCAAAATTAAGCCAGGTTTACTCTAGTTCAAATAAAACATAGAAATTTCCATTTTAAAGAGATGATACCGACCTAACGAATTCTATCTCTAACGAGTGTTATCTAGGAACAGGATCCCGGATAACCGGCTTAGCGTGCCTCGCTACGCTAACGGCCACCCGTTTGGTCTTCTTTCCTGTTACTCCGGGATTTATTCACGTTACTGAAATGTTTAAATTGCTTACGTCACCTCTGTGTTTATTCTGATTTTTTTGTTGTTGAAAGTGATAGATTCCTTTTATTAGGTTTTGGATGTGACATCGATATCAAGCGGTTACGGTCGTTTTTGATATGAACAGAGGGGAGTTGAAACATATTTGACATTACGAGATTAGTACTAATCAAACGCTCATTTCTTTCACTTTTATATAAGATCAATAAAAAAATCGTAAGTATATGCTAGCGCGAAAAATTAACTTAAGCATGACAAGTCATTCTGTTTTAATCCCCTAATACCGAGGTAAGTTGAAACAGGGGTCGAGGGGAGTTGAAACAGTTATTGATTTTGGAGAACTAGGGTTGTATATTAAAAAAATGATGTCATTTAAAGGGTTTTATTAAAAAAAATCAAAAATACATTCATATTTTTTAAGTATTTTCTACTTAATTTAAACGAAAAACTCTATTTTAACGTAACCATTAAATTTCTACAAATTAAAAAAATACTTTTTTGGTGCAATATAACCTCTTTTGCCGCAAGATCATATATTTTTTGGCTCGCCACACCTCTGTCTGTTTGGTTTTTTTTGGTACTTAATAGTCATACTAAAACAAAAAAAAGAACCATACCATAATAGCAAATCAGTAATACAAAAATAAAACCGAGGAGAGTTGAAACAATCTGTTTCAAATCCCCTTAGTTGCAAAAGTCCTCCCATTCGCTATAAAATTACAACCTAAATGCAAACCACAAAGCAATAACTTGCACCATCACTATTAAATCAATCCTTAGTTAATGAGCTTTTCGAAACATACGCCAAAACACGACACATTTTCAAATTAAACGTAGCTAAAAAAATGATTAAAACTTACATATAGTGTATTTTTGGACAAGAGTGCTAAAACTCCCCAACCGCGAGCCTTGAAGCAAGGATGCATACAGAAGTGCCCATGTGGGTGCGGTGGGGCACGGCTAAACAGTGTTGTTGCCAGCTTGATATCGTTTATAGATTCCATGAAATTGACGTTGTTTCAACTCACCTTTGTTTCAAGACACCTCGGTTTCCCCTACCAACTGTACAGCAATAAAGGTGTGGTTGAAAAATAAAAATCCACAAAAGCTTTAAATAATATTAGTAGGATATTCATTTTTTACTTTCAAACATCTCGGAGACTCAATTTTATAAAACGTTATTCAAAATAATATTACTCCGTTTTTTCTATTTTATTTAAAATTCTATTCAAATTCAAAACAAAACGTGCATCGTACTATTTTATATTTATTAACTACAGCGTAGAACACACTTTTTTGTAAAGCCGAATGAATATGCAGTATAGAGTGTTCCAAAAACCGAGTGCAGTATGTATGTGTCTTTAAATCGAGTGTGCGGTGTAAAAATGTCCCCGACGGGCGCCGCGCGCCGGCGACAAGCAGAGCAGCCTCCTGTCGGCTGCAACGGCCACATTTGGCACGCGCCACGCCCGCGCCACACGACACGCGCCACGCGCCAAACTAACTAGTTCACACATATTCAAACAGTAGTCATACATTACACATTATTTTCATATTTCCGTTCAAAATCTACATTATAATTTAGAAAAAAGTGCCTAACTAAGGCCACAGCTAAGGCACTACTTTTATGGCGATGATAGCTCAGTTTAGCTAGCTCAGCTCGTTGGATGCCGCAGCTAAAGTCGTGGGTCGAATCCTACAATAAACATGAGCTTTTGGTAAAGGAAAACATCGTGAGGAAACCATAGCACGGTGGTAGAGTACTGTGTAGTACCCACTTGGCACGCTATCACCGTCAAGTTACAATTGCCAAACACCTACCGTTGCGTTCCGGCAGTTGCACTTGAGAGGCAGTTCCTTCTAGGCTTTGTGTGCTTACTTACTTCGGCCACATCATCACTTAACATAGTGATTGTGATCAAACACTCAATGTGCTAATCTAGACCATATTCAATCTTTGTGCCAAATTTCATCTGAATCCGTTCTATATAACTTGTAATATAAAAATCTACTTTACACTGTGAAATAAAAAATACTTTAATATAGACTGAAAAAGCTCAGCATAAATAAGACAAGTGTTTGTGTGTGCACAAATATTTCTCTCACTAAGGCTCACTACTGCACTTGATATTTATGCACTGTGGGCCACAGAATAACCTCGCGGTATTTTTTTAAGGCGTGCACTGTTTTGCGCGGCTGAGAACAAAATATTTTATGAAACGATTATAGTTGTTCGTGGAATTTAAAATTGTTTTTTTTTTGTGAAAATAAAATCGTATTGTATTTGTATAATAAAATTATTTCACAAAATTCATATTGTTTAACCAGCGAAGCCTCTTCAATATCGTGAACGTGAACCTATGTTTTATAACAACCTTAACAAAGATTTTAACATTAAAAATACCAAGAATTTTAATTGAACCAATTATTGTATGAAATACGTACATATTTTGTTTTCGAAATAATACAGTTAAGACGCAAGATTGGCTTTATTTATTTTATTAAAATTATGATCCTAAAGTTCCAATATGACTAATAATTTAATTAAAATAGTAGTTTTATATATTCAATAATATTTTTATTTATTCAATACTATTTTGGGGCTTTAGACTATTTAGTCCACTCAGACATATTCGGTCCGCAGACCGAAAAACCTGAAATTTTATTATGTCGAAATTTTAAGGGGACGATTCCGTTGCAAGAAACATGCTCTAAAGAATGTTCTAAGATAAAACTTTTGAACTGTAACCCTACTGCGATAGATCTTGAAAAGGATTATATTTTTAAATGTCTTCCATATATATATTTTAATTATGGTATTGTACCATATCAGGCTTCATTTAAACTACTAGCTTTTTCGCGCGGATTCACCCGCGTTCCCGGGATAACATATAGCATATGTTACTCAGGGATAATGTAGCATTCTAATGGTGAAAGAATTTTTGAAATCAGTCCAGTAGTTTTGAGTTTATTCGTTACAAACATACAAAAATACAAATCTTTCCTTTTTATTATATTAGTAATAAGTATGATTGAGTCAAGCCTCCTCTAGTTACAACACCCCGACTTACAACACAACTCGCTAGGTGTAAGCTAATCCCGCAAGTCCCGTGTCGCATCATGGACTGTGCCTCTGTCATGTTTATTCGCAGTTTATTTTATCTGTGTCGTGTTGGTACGAGTGGGCAAGTGGACGCACGCTGCGCGCTCAGCGATAGGAAGTGAGGGCCGCTATCTGCAACAACGCTCGAAACACTTGTGTGCGAGATGGTAGAATGTATATATAAAAATAAAGGAAAATAAATGAATAAAAAAGATACGTATTTGATGAAAATATGTAATAAGCCAAATAAATATCAAATTTATAACAATTTTGAGGAAATGTTCGATAAGGAATTTTATATTAAGAAGACATTTTCAGATAGTGATTGATTATGTCTAACCCTGTCTCTTTCTATAGCTATTCAATAAACGACGATGGAGAGATTTTAATCAGTAATTTCTGTCTGAGTACAGAGGAAAGCTTTTAATAACCTAACTTTAGTTTAAGTTGAAGTTAAAATTAGATTTTAAAATCCCAACACGCTCGGTACGGGACCCCAAACTGTTTAGAATACCAATAGTTCATAACAACATCTCACAAAATGATCCATTGATTCGTATGTGTAAATCATTCAATTGTGGTGGTGTAACTAATGTTCCCGACTTGTTTTGTGGTAGTTTTGGGCGGTTTAAAAGATAATATTTATTAAATTGTTAATACCTAAGTACATCTACTTTTGTTTGTTTGTTTTGTAATTTCTATTCTATTCTGTTTTGTGACTTGTTATTACATTTGTTTTGTCTTTAGTTTTGTCATGAGTAGCTGTGAAATAAGTTATTAGAAGTAAGCTGTGTACAGTTGTTATAGGATAGCAGATTTATGTAATATTTTGTTCTCTGTGTTTTGTGTGTTTTGTGTAAGTGTAATCTGTTATCTGTTACTGAACCTTTCAATAAAAATAAAATAAATAATGTATGTAAATTAAGGTATCAAAGAGGTAATATGTGAGTGATAGGTACCTCTGGTGTTGCAAACATCAATAGACTACGGTAACCACTTACCATCAGGCCGTATGCTTGTTTGCCACCAAAGTAGTATATTTTTTTTTACAAATAATAAAACAAAAAACCTCGCTTTTGCACTATTACATTTGGCATTCGAATGATTTTAAGAATAGTCACCTCGGAGACGAGCATGATAAATGACAGGAAAAGTTGAAAATATTTTTCACGATTTTAGTTTACGCAATAATTCAAAAGTTATTGTCTTTTTAAATAATTTTCATTATTTTCTCGCGAAATGGAATATTTATTGTAGTTTGCTAAGATATAGTTCTTACCATAGTTTGAATCTATTATCAAAAAGAGTTGCAAAGTGGGGTACCTACTTTGCAGCTTTTCTAAGTACCCCTCTATTAGTCAGGTGATTGGTACTTGAAATAATAACAGAATTCATTGCTCCTGACCTGTTTTGATCTTCAACTAAGCATATCATATCGCATGTCGAAGGAAATGTGACGAGGTCATGACTCTTTAAAAAGGTTAAGTCAAACTTAAGTTTGTATAGATCAATTATAATTGTAGGCAAATGTCAAGTAAAAATCAATAATAAGTTTCGTCGATTTTATCAAAGAAAAATATTTGATATTTTTACTTTATTAAATTTTACTATTTCAAATAATATTAAAAAATGAATAGGTACCTAGCAAGGATTCCATTGCATGTGTTTTAAAAGTTATAAATTGTTATTCAACAATGAAATTAATCACTCATATTATGTTTTGTTTCGTTAAATCCTCGATTTATTGTGAATGCTGAAAATATTTATTATTACAATCAGCATCACGTTGAAAGTTGGAAAATAAAATATTGGATGAATGTCGCGGTAGTCTTGTGAAAACTGTGCTTTCAAATATTACTTTATCAAGAATTTTTGGCCATTAGTTTCAGCTTGTCATATTAACTCAGCACGCATTATGGTCATCAAAATTATGTGGTATCCTTCAAACATTTTTTATATAAAATATCCCGTAAATAAGGAAACTCACTAGTTGCTATGAGTGATCTATTTATTATATTATATTTGAGGCTAAAAGAAGTATAAGCAACGCAATATGTTATGTGTTGGCTTGGGTTTGTGTCAGTATTGTTTAGAAAAAAAGAATTTAAAAAAACATCCTGACTATACAATACAACTCGAATCAAAATGATGAAAGTGAAAAATTCATACAAACAAATAATATAATAAAATGCAAACATTAATCGATAAATTAATTTATTTACATATTTACAATCAAATTATTTTTAGTTCGCTTTTTACGTAGTCTGTTATTTTGTTCATCCAATGTCATCATATCGATGTAGGGCAATTATCGCCAGTAATCCGACGCGATCCGTCCGGCACGCGGCGTCCGCGTCGCATCCACTTTATTTAACTGGCGCGTTCATTTAACGGAAACAATAATCGAATAAATTCCGGATCAATCTACATTTTACTTGTGTTGTTGTGAGATATGATAGATCAGCTGTTTATTGAGTTGGAATATGAAATATGCAGTCATGTGTATGTTTGAAAGATGTTATATTTTGTAAAGTTTGTAATTAAGGGATTAAGGTTTCCCAATTGTTTTATTTACTCTCTAATAGGCATATTGTTTAGGTTTCAAAATATTTATTTCAAATCACAACCCAGTGGGAGCGGACCGAAATAGCTGGCAGAATTGCCAATTATTTTGAAAAAATATAATTTAAATTCTTATAGCATCAGTTTAAAAAAAATCATTTTCACATTAAAAACACACCCACAAAGGTGACTCAGTAACTCTAATCACAAATATCCTGTTGCTTAATTCATTGAAGTAAGCAGACTCTGAAAAGACGACTCGATACAATATTGATATGAAGGATTATTGTGTATGTTTTAATTAAGTTCGATATTTGACATCGAGCAGATAAAACGAGATAACAACCCACAGTGTCCGGCGTCCGGACGCGCACCGGACCCGCACCGGACCGGAGCGACGCAAACACTTCTCTCAAATATGCAAATGTTTTTATTACTTTTACACACCCTGTATTCGCTTTTTAATTGAAATGTCTGTCGAGTATTTTTATTTTATGTGTCTACGCCAATATGAAGCTGCGGGAGGGGTCTGTGCCCCCGCGCCCGCGCACTCACCGTGCTCCGTTCGCCGGCCGCGACAGCGGCGGCACCGGTAGAAGCCCTGAAGAGACCGCGCAAGGCGCACGTCACCGACGCTAGCTAATACTCGTACTATTGTAACTACTTTAACTTTTATGAGACATTATAGTATTCGTAAAGACAGTTCTTACATCATTTTCAAACCTTGTAAAGCCCTAGCGCCTACAAATTTTTTTTGGCGACCGTGACAGGACAAGCAAACGGCTCAGAAGAGGCACGCGCTGCATGCATGATCGCGATGGCGGACAAGACTCATCGCGTGGCCAGTAAACACGTGCCTGCTCAACGCTGCTAAATACAGGGAAGTGCCTTTCTTATTCCTTTCTTACCAATCCTTAACCTTTTAATCTGCGTCTTTGCGTTACTCAACTTAGTTTTCTCGAAATCAATTATCTCATAATACTTAATTGTAACTTGCGCATAGTGAGCTTGCCGGGTGGAATTCTTGACTTCCTTCCAATCAGCTTATCTTGCTAAGTATTATATTCCACTAGTACAATCGTATACTTAACCTATACTATTCAGCTTTGCGTTCTTTGTGTCGGCTTCTCAAAAAACAGCGTTTTTGTTTGCTTCTTAAAATTGAGCATACAAATCCATCCATATGCTTCTTAAAATAGGCATAAAATACTTTCAATGCTTCGTAAAATTGAGCATCCTTACCATTCATTCATTATATTTCTATGAATCATAATATTCACCCGCATAATCATTGAATAAAATAGGTACATGCCTACCTTCATATTTAGTGCATCATACACCTTTGCTATCTATCAATCTTCACCTATTCATAACGTCTTACAGGTACTGAGATACATCCACTTAACCGCAATTTCACATTCTTATTTTTTCTATATTTGTCATAAGTTTTCATTTTCTTATTTCCCGCAATTGCTGGCTTAACTACTTAAAACAAAAATAAGATTAATTTCCATAATATAGGAAAGCTAGGCCTTACATCCACTGTAGATTTTCCTACGCTAACACGTAGTACTGGATAATAATTCCAGGTTTTGGAACATATTTCGTGGCCAACCACGCTACATCACGTGGCTTGCGCGTGATTTGACCTTGCCGCTGTCGCTGTGCGCCGGAGCGGGCCGAGCGCGGAGCTCGTACCGACCGTCCGACGTTCGCCCTGTCCTGCCTACCTACCCGATTATTACTGCATTCCACAGACTTCGTGTTGGGTTCGATGCACATTTACTTTACTTAATTTATTGTTTTGCCCTAATTAGCCAATCTAATCTTCTTTATTGAGTGATAAATCCATAATTTATCAATTTAAGTTGGTAGTAATGTCGGAAGATACGAAAGAATTTAAGGATCTTATTAAACAACGCGGTTCCATTAAAGGCCGTTTGACTAACTTTAAAAATTACCTCTCAATTTTACAAAATATTAGTCCTGAGAAAATCACTGATTTGCAATTAAAAGAATTGAGTCTGCGGATTGAGAAAACTGAATTATTGTTTTCTGATTTTGAAAAATGTCAATCTAATATAGAATTGCTATGTTCAGTTCTCGATGAACAACTCAAGGAAAGAAAATTAAATAAAAATGTAAAGGTAAAACAACAATATTGTGAGTTTATCAAAGAATATAAACAATTAGGTCATTTAACAAAAATTAAAAAACCAGAATTTGGTTATTACATGCCTCATCATGCAGTGTTTCGAGATAGTAGTGAGACAACTAAGTTAAGAGTGGTTTTTGACGCCTCCGCTAAAACCACGTCTAAAAAATCGCTGAACGATATACAGTGCATTGGTCCAGTAGTTCAAGATGAACTATTCAATATTTTAATTAGATTCCGACAACATAAATATGTCATAACGGCTGATATTCAAAAAATGTATCGTCAAATCCTAATAGATCAATCTCAACGTAACCTACAATTAATCGTATGGCGAGATGATATAAACAAGCCACTTAATATTTTACAGTTAAATACTGTCACTTACGGGACAGCGTCCGCTCCCTATCTTAGCACCAGGTGTCTCTTACAATTAGCCTCGGAATGCCCCGATGAACAAGTGTCAACAGCTATTAAAAATGATTTTTATATTGATGACTGGTTGAGTGGAGGGGAAAGTGAGTTAGAATTACATCATATACTAAATAATGTAAAAAAGGTTCTTGACTCAGCATGTTTTCCATTACATAAATTTCGTTCAAACTGTCCTCAGATATTTAACGAAGCCACAATTACTCATTCGCTTGACCTGAGCAAGCAGTCGAGTGTTTTAGGCATACTCTGGGCACCTGAAACAGACACACTAGCCTTTTCTATTAATATAGATAAGAACCTAGATCAAGTCACAAAGAGAACAATTTTATCTAATACATGTAAGATATTTGATCCACTCGGCCTTCTCAATGCATGTACAATAACGTTAAAAATCTTATTACAAAAATTATGGCAACTTAAGTTGAACTGGGATGACCAAGTACCGAATAACATAAAAAAGGTATGGCAGAAAACTATATCTAATTTAGATATTTTACTTTCAGTATCTGTGCCACGGCATGCAAGATGCTCAGTCCCAGCTACCTGCGAGCTTCACTGTTTCGTGGATGCTTCGCAGGAAGCGTACGCAGCGTGCGTGTACATTCGTACTATCAATCATAACGATAATGTAAACGTTAAACTTTTATGTAGTAAAACTCGCGTTGCACCTCTTAAGATCATTACCATTCCGCGGCTGGAGCTTTGCGCAGCATTGCTAGGGGCTCGATTAGTATCTAAAGTTAGTGAAGCCCTCCGTTGCAATGTTCAAAAAAAGGCATTCTGGTCCGACTCCACGATAACTTTGGGTTGGATTAAAACACAACCTAAAGACTTAAAAACCTTTGTTTGTAATAGAATTAGCGAAATTCATGACTTAACTAATAAAAACTCGTGGAGGCATATTCCGACTAATTTAAACCCTGCTGATATGGCCTCTAGAGGTGTAGAACCAAGTCATCTCCTTGACTCTTCTTTGTGGTGGGAGGGCCCTCATTTTCTAACCAAAGATGAGTCGCAATGGCCTCAAACACCTACCATAAAAATAGATTTACCTGAAATTAAAGTTTTACATACAGTAACAAATAACAATAATAATAAACCAATCTCATTAATTATCTTTGAAAATTATTCAAGTTCTACTCGCTTACAAAGGGTATTTGCGTATGTTTATAGGTTCATAAACAATTATTGTCAAATTAAAAATGATAAATTAACTGGTCCATTAAGCAAAAACGAACTTGATAAATCTATGACTTACCTAATAAAAAATTGTCAGATGGAATCCTTCCCTAAAGAACTTAATTTACTTAAAAGACAAAAATCACTTATCTCATCTAATTTGTTACAGCTCTCTCCGTTTATCGACGACTGTGGCGTGTTGAGAGTAGGTGGCCGGCTCAACAATACACACTTTAACTTTGATAAGAAACATCCTATATTGCTGGAGGGAAAACATCATTTCACAAAACTTTTGATGCGAGCCGAGCACCTGCACTCACTGCACGCCGGCCCTCAACTGCTCTTGTCTACTTTCAGGGATCAGTTTTGGCCTCTCGGGGGGAGAACGTTGGCACGTAAAGTAGTCCGTCAATGTGTAAATATGATGCACGAGGTTGAGAGGCAAAACTATAGAGCCGTTGATGGGTAACCTGCCTACAAATAGAGTTACTCAAAATTTCCCTTTTCAAATAGTTGGCACCGATTTCGCGGGCCCTTTCATAATTTCAAACAAAAAAGGCCGTGGTAACAGATTTTCAAAGTGTTACCTTTGCCTATTTGTTTGTTTTTGTAAAAAGGCTATTCATTTAGAGATTGTGAGCGATCTTAGCAGTAACGCTTTTATTTCTTGCCTCCGCAGATTCATTTCAAGGAGAGGAAAACCTAGTCAAATATATTGCGATAATGCTACTAATTTTGTACGGGCAAACAATGAGTTGGGTAGGGTATTGAAATCAAGCATCAATTCTATCTATAATTTCACTGCAGGCGAGGGTATCAAATTTAACTTCAATCCCCCTTACTCTCCGACTTTCGGTGGTTTGTGGGAGGCCGGCGTAAAAAGCGCCAAATTACGTCTTAAACGTATAAAAGGTAACACTGGTTTATCGTACGAGGAGTTGAGTACGCTTTGTACACAGATTGAAGCCGTCCTCAACTCCCGTCCGCTGACTCCTTTATCCACTGATCCTCACGATCTGTCTCCCTTAACCCCAGGGCACTTCCTCATCGGGCGGCCACTGATGTCACTACCATCGCCTCCGGTTGCTACTGGGACGAAGATGAAAACCAGATACCAGATGATAGAAGCATTACGAGAAAACTTTTGGAAGAGGTGGCATAATGAGTACCTCTGCGAGTTGCAAAACAAATCAAAATGGCGCTATCCAAACACAGAACTAAAGGAAGGTGCTATGATTGTCTTTAAGGAACATAACCTGCCACCGATGAAGTGGAAATTAGGACGAGTTCACCGTCTGTACCCTGGCAAGGATGGAGTATGCCGGGTAGCTGATTTTACGACCAACAGAGGGATAGAGAGACGAGCCCTAAATAAGGTGTGTCCACTGCTGTCCGAAGAAGCATTGAAAGAACCTTCAGACTCTATCGTTCCTGTCCATTCTTCAGCTCCTTTCAACGGGGCCCCAGGATGTCTACGCCAATATGAAGCTGCGGGAGGGGTCTGTGCCCCCGCGCCCGCGCACACACCGTGCTCCGTTCGCCGGCCGCGACAGCGGCGGCACCGGTAGAAGCCCTGAAGAGACCGCGCAAGGCGCACGTCACCGACGCTAGCTAATACTCGTACTATTGTAACTACTTTAACTTTTATGAGACATTATAGTATTCGTAAAGACAGTTCTTACATCATTTTCAAACCTTGTAAAGCCCTAGCGCCTACATTACATTTGTAGACATCCTGGGGCCCCGTTGAAAGGAGCTGAAGAATGGACAGGAACGATAGAGTCTGAAGGTTCTTTCAATGCTTCTTCGGACAGCAGTGGACACACCTTATTTAGGGCTCGTCTCTCTATCCCTCTGTTGGTCGTAAAATCAGCTACCCGGCATACTCCATCCTTGCCAGGGTACAGACGGTGAACTCGTCCTAATTTCCACTTCATCGGTGGCAGGTTATGTTCCTTAAAGACAATCATAGCACCTTCCTTTAGTTCTGTGTTTGGATAGCGCCATTTTGATTTAGCCCGAGTTTTATCGCTTTATTGGCTGATTAAATAATAGCGTTGGCGCTTTCATTTATAAAATATTTAATAAATATTTTACATTGTCAGGAATATTTTTCTAAAAATCTCTTCGTTAGGTTCATTAATGGTATAACACTTTTACTAAAAATAGCCTCTACAACAAACACTCTACAGACTTGTTGTTATTAGGTAATACTGAGCTACCTACTCATAAACATTTTACTGTATTTATGATTACATAAAACATATTAATGTTTTATACATAAATATATATTTATTATATTTTATTTAATGATTTATCATTGTATGTATTTATACACATTTGTACACACACACACAAACTCTTGCAATAAAATTTGTAGATAGTAGGAATAAACTTCTAATAAATAAAATATCTACACAATACCCTGAATATGAAACAGCCGCATGTAATTACGTCACAGATATAAGACTCAACATTGTTGGTATCGACGGATACTGGTAGGTATACCGGTACATACTGGGAGACAACCGGCGCGGCGCGGCGCGGCATGTCCGCGGGCAAGACTCTCCTAACTAATATTCTTTTACCCAAGCTCTATATCGGATCGGTTATTGAATATCACTGTCTCCTCCCGCTTGGCTAGAGTTGTGACAGATTCATTATTCACATTAAGTTATCGATGATATCATGCATCCATCAGTATCGGTATCGGTACTGATAGAATAAATGCGTTCCTGGGATAAAAGTGACCATCTCCGATTCTAAAGCCACTCCCGTCTTCACTTTAATAACAATCGGTTCCCCAGTTCACCTACAAAATAAACTACGAGTAACTATCAAATGATATCAGATGTATAAGTAAGGATGATCAGCGCTGATTTACATGTGACAAAAAAGGATCCAAATAGTGCAACACAGACAGCAGCATTTAGGTACAATCCATCGACATTATTTTAAATGGAATGTTAGCAACACTATCTGCTTCAAGCCAGTATGGAAGAGAGGTTAGGGTCCGCGGGACTTGGGAGGGTATAAGAGGGTCTGTTTTCAATGGGCGAGGATTTGTAAAATCCCCGGATCGCAATATTGATGGCCCCCGACGAATATCAACTGAAATCGAGAACACATTATGAATAAATACTCTTTTTGATACAGTGCGGAGCAAAGCGGAGCAGGGAGGAGCGGAACGGAGCCTGTCGCTGATGGCTCTCTTTAAGTAAATACAGGGAACGACGGTTTTATAAAGATGTTTTATGTTGTGGAATTTGGGATTCAATATAGGAACTATATTTGATGTGATAAATTACCTTGTAGCTACTCGTCCTTACGAGTAGGTATCTGTCTCTACTGAAGTGGCGGAATTAATGAGACTCATTCATCGCTTCGAGGGAATGTATTCTCAGGCTTTGATTTTTATAGCCAAGTAAATATTTATAAGATAACTGTTTCTTGCCAACCGAATGTTTCATATTCAAAATTTAGGTTCAGGTAACTAAAAGCTATGAAATATGAATACTCCTGGACTCCTGGGTGATAACAACACGGGATCTAGTCCAAGTTTACTTAATCCCCGAAGAAGTAGTCAGTGATATCAGTATTGATAAGTTATTTTAGTTTAATCATACGGCTGAGATGAGGCACAGGGGGCATTGCTAATGTGTCGCATGGCTCTCAAGTTCTACTGCCGGAACACACCGTGAGCATTGTGAAACATACATTTTATTTACAAAAGCTATTGAAATTGAGCCATCTGTTTACAAATTCCAAAAGTGTCATCACAATAATTAATAGCAGCAGTATTGCGTACAGTGGCGAGGTAAACAAACAAAGTCGGTGTATTCAAAGTGGCAGGGTTGAGATGAAACGCACTAATCCACCGGAGGGGGGGGCGCGTCCCTCACCGGTGGGTGACAGCAGAGCTGGGCTGACTCAACACGGGCGTAGAGTTGTTCACTGCGGTATTTAGTATTAAAAAGCAACCTACAGGATAATTTATTAGTGATAGAATGAGAAACATGCTCTGAAACAATTTTCCGTATTGATAATTCAGTAAAATTGTAGTAATGTCAAATGCCGTGGCAAAGGTCGTGGGCTCAAATCCTATCCTAACTTCCTAATCCTAATCCTAACTATCCTAATCCTAACTATATATCATATTATAAATGCGAAAGTGAGTTTGTTTGTTTATTTGTTTGTTTGTTACCTTTTCACGCTTAAACCGCTGAACCGATTACGATGAAATTTGGTACGCAGGTAGCCTATGGTTTGGAGAAGAACATAGGCTACTTTTTATCCCGAGAAAACACAAAATCCCACGGGAACGCGGGTGAAACCGCGGGGCGGATGCTAGTAATAAATAAGCTTGAGACTCTGGTAAACGAAAATATTGCTTACCACTTTCTGGCACCACGATCACGATTTGATTATGTTCACCTACTTGACTTTACTTAATGCTCTTTTTACTTGTATTTGTGTACTATTTACAAAATAAACACCAAACTGTAATTCCAAAACTCATCCTAATTTTCGATACTCCGGCAGTGACGTGTCCGACATTACTCTCAGATGGGATTTAAGTATAACTTAAAACAGTTATTTTAACTCCGACTGTAACCGAGTCCCGGCTCGGCTCCCGAGTTGTTCCCTTAACTGTCAAAGTAGCCACTTGAAGGGTTTAATCAACGCTTTATGCCGCGGTTTTGTTTATAGATAATCACTAACTAAAATAACTCTGTACCGGGGTTTTAACGTGGACTGCACCAACTCAGTTAACTGTCTTGTAATACAATCTGGGTCAAACTAGTTAACTGTTTTACTAGTTTAAGAAAATTATTCGTAGTGAATTTCGCTGGACTATGGTATATTATTGCAGTCAGTTTTATTTTTAAAAAACTTCTTAATCGAGTGATACTAGTAACGTTGGACGATGCGGCGAGGGTCCCGGGTTCCATTCCAATGATGATTTTAAAAGTTTTCCTTGATGGAAAATACTGTGACTGAAGGGATTTTAATTTTTATTTTTTTGTCTTCATATGTTTATTAAACTAAATTTCCAAAATAATGTTTGTATTTGTCTTCTGTGTGAGGTTAAACATCAAAAGACAATCCACTATATCTGGTACGTGCCAGTTAAATATGATTATTTTTATACCGGTAAACCCACGGAAATGCAGGCGCAACTACATAATTATTCATTCATTTATATTTGATCAATACATATCAATATCAATCTTTACGCAAAAATAAATTCCTTGATCACCTAAAAATATGGCACACACCGTCAGAAGTACCAAATTGGAATCCATTGTAAAAGGTGTGTGACTTGAGTCCTCAACCCTCAGCCCTGAGCGGCGATGAGTCATGGAATGAGTTCCCTATCACTGTATGATTTATTACAGCTGCGATATTAGACGTATCTAGGTCTCAGACACTTGGGATGCAAAAATGTTAAGTGCTTTCGTGAATCGGTACGTGTTTAGACATATCGGTGACTTAAATATATCAACTAACCTGCTCATAATAGAGCATAACGTATGTATAATCACGTCCTTTATTCCTAAAGAGATTGGCAGATATTTTGGTGAGATATTTTCCTGAAGTGATAAAGTCAATGATAGCTCAGTGGTAGTGAAGTCGGATGCCGAGGTGAAGGTTGTGGAGTTGAATTCTACAATGAGCTTCAGCTTTTGGTGAATGAAAGCATCGTGAGGAAACTAAAGCATGGTGTTAGGGTACTTTGTAGCCGCCTGACTGGCTGCCTATTCAATTTGAAAATCTATCGCCAGTACCTACTGGTTTATTTCGACAGTTGCGCTTAGGTAGTAGGTTTTTTTTAAATGAAATAGTATGTGATACAAATTAAGTCTGGTTGTTTGGTTTAGGTAGGTATTTGTCATGTTTTACGAGAAATGCTAAAGTTATACAAATAAATAAAATTTGAGTTTTAAAATATTTTACATTGAAAGATTTACAAAATTAACAAATACAGAGATGATAAATTTTAAAATTGATGTTTGCGGCTTTTCCTACGGTTTCCTCGCGATGTTTTCCTTCACCGAAAGCTCAAGCCAAGCTCATTGTAGGATTTGAACCCACGACCTTCGCCTCGGCGTCCGACGTCACTGCCACTGAGTTATCATCGCCTTAAAATCATCGTCTGGAAATAGAACCAAGGGTTATCGGTTCAAATCCAATGGTCTGGTTCTGCAAAGATAAGAAACATGCTGGTGAGTCTTTGAGAAGGCATTTACTAACTGTGGAATCATAGCGGGTGTCGGCTTAGTTTTTATCAGCTATCCTTCCCTAATTATCGCACAGAATATAGGAATAGGAATAGAATAAGAAAATTTCTATGAAATCCCAAGTGGTCACTAAGTAGTAGGTATATAATATAAGTATGGATTTATTCCTCAATATTATTAAAAACATCTACAAATATAATACTTTTATAAAAGTTTTTGTTTCCATCTTGAGAAAATGACGGACGGTTTATATAGAATACGTCGGTTACTGTTCCTTATCGAATGGAAATAATTATATATTGGGTATTGAACGGAATGAATGTTGGTTTTGTTGCCATTTGTTCTGTTCATAAACAATGTAAATCATTCATATATTATTTTAGGTACCAACTGAAATCAGGTTCTTTTCAGCCACTTTTAGGCCAGTAATTTCAGCTACATTCCAGATGTAACCGGTTCAATATTTGTTCAGCTTTTGACACCGTTGAATAATAAACATTTGAAATAATATCTACTAAATGATTACCCTCATTCTGTGCAGCCGGTAAAAAATAATTTAACTTTTAGCGAAGCTTTGTAAATGTAACTTCCGCCCGCGATGTGAACCGCGTCCTCGAGGGATGTCATGTATCCTTGAGATTAAAAGTATACTATATTTAATCAAAGATCTACAGCGTGTAACGAATAGGTAAAACAATCATTTCAGTGTTTAAAAGTTAGCTCATATGTTAATTTACAGCAAAGGAAGAATAGCTAGAATCCCAACAGTTTTGGATACAAAAAACATCAATGTTATCAAAACAAATCATGTTTGCTCCTTCGTTTGTCTTTCGCATCGGATCTCATAGTGATCACTCCCATACTATTACAACCCTATTGTACAAAATTTAAAAAATATTTATTTTTTAATTTCTATGATATCCAGAAAAGTGATGTCAATTCAATACTTTTACAGGTGATTCTCAACTCGATATACATGCATAAATTGTCCTTCAATATTTAGTCTTGTTTGCTGACGATACTTCGTTGATTTTTAAAGTTGATAGAAAAGACAAAGATCTTATAAGAGTAAATGATACCTTGTCAATAGTCTCCAAATGGTTTACTGCAAACAATTTGTTACTCAACTCTAAGAAGACTAAATGTTTAAGATTCTCTCTACCCAATGTAGCACAAGTAGATAGTCAAGTAATAATAGATAGCAGTAATTTGGACATGGTTAATAAAACTGTATTCTTAGGTTTAACATTAGATAATAAATTACAATGGGGTCCTCATATAGATTCTTTGGCAGGTAAATTAAGTTCTGCTGCATTTGCTGTAAGAAAAATTAAACAATTGACGAATGTCGAGACGGCTAAACTAGTATATTTTGCTTACTTTCACAGTCTGTTATCATACGGTATTTTATTATGGGGAGCAGCAGCCGATATTGAAACTATTTTTATACTACAAAAAAGGGCAATTCGTGCAATTTATAGTATGGGTCCTCGGGACTCATTAAAGCATTTATTTAAAGAAATAAATATAATGACTTTGCCTTCACTCTACATTTATGAAAATATAATGTTCATACGTAGAAATATAGGAATGTTTAAAACAAAAGTAGATGTCCATAATATAAATACAAGGCAAAGAGAGAAATTAGTTGTTCCATATTTTAGGTTAGCCAAAGTTAGCAAGTCATTCCTTGGTAATTGCGTTCGTTTTTATAATAAAATACCTAACTCGGTAACCAAGATGACCGATTTTAAATTCAAATTTTACGTAAAGAAAGTTTTGAAGGAAAAGGCTTATTACAAGGTAGCTCAATATATTGAAGATAGGGATGTTTGGAAATAGTTTCACTCTGCACAGGTGCACTTCGCATATTGTTGATTTTATTTTTTTTAGTTTTAGCCATTATGTAGCGTATTCGCTATTATTTAATAAGAACTTGTTTGCGTTACATTTTATTATTTACTTGGTATTGGTATTTTTCTTTTTGATTTAATTGTATATTGTATTGTACATTTTGCTGTTATTGAAAAAATATAGCCAATAGTCAGATTATAAAAAAAAAGGAAAAATATATATAAAAAATGTAACCTTGCTGAGTTTCTTGCCGGTTCTTCTCAGTTGAAGGCTGATTTCCGAATCGGTGGTAGCTTCAGTAAATTCGACCTTCATAAGTGCCCTCCTAGGGCCTAAACTGAATAAATGGCTTTGACTTTGACTTTGACTTTCCTTTCAGTAACACGTTGTAGTACCTACATGAAACTTTCATCCACATCTGTTCAGCCATTTCGACGCGATAGATCTATACTAATCTATACTATAATATTATTATAAAGCTGAAGATTTTGTTTGTTTGTTTGCTACGTTTGAACGTGCTAATCTCAGGAACTACTGGTTCGATTTGAAAAATTATTTCAGTGTTGGATAGCCCATTTATAGAGGAAGGCTATAAGCTACTCTTTATCCCGGAAAAACACAAGATCCCTCGGGAACGTGGGTGAAACCGCGGGGCGGAAGCTAGTAAATAAATAAAGCGATCGAGTAACAAACAGACGTGATATTGATTAATGTGTGAAGGTCTATTGTTACTTTTTCTACATTAACTTGCTGATTTCTATAAAAATATGCGGAAGGAAAAAGACAAAAAAAAAAAAATTGCTCGAATAGTAACCACGGAGACAGTTTCAAATACTTAAAACATGTTCCTAGAGATATTATTTTTTTGCACAAGCACAGGCGTTCCACGCACGTGTACACATGTGCGATGTGACGACGGGCGTCGTGTTCTGTTTATGAAACATTTGAGGGGCGTGCTGCGTGCTGAGGTGTACGTGCTTGAGACCGAACGCAAATACCGACAGTGTATGTGTTTGAATTTTGTTATGCATTAACTGTTGTATTTTGCACGATTCTGTCGTGGGTTTGATTTCCACGCAGGACAGACATTTTATGTGCATAAACATGTCTGATTGTCTCGAGTCTGGATATAATTACCTATATAAGTACCTATATATTTAATACAAAAGAAGTAGTATTATGTAGTACACATAATATTAGTTGTCCAATTTTGGTTAGTTTTTGGTATAACTAGCAGTAAAGTTATTAATTTGGATGATGAGGAGCCTCCTAGGAAAAAGGTAAGGACTATGGCAATCCAACACAGCGATAGGCACTATATTTTATTATTTCACAAATCACAGTTTTTTAATGCGTTTCGATCGATTTATTTTTACGTACTGAATTATGCGGGGGCGCGTGCCGTTGCATTTCACTCACACACGCGCGCATGCGATGCGTTGTCGAAGCATCTCGGAGATTCCCGAAGCTCTTTTCTCTCTCTCATATAGGATGTGGGAAAAGGTAGGAATCGGGAAGTAGAGGCTCAACCATGAAACTCGATAAGAGTAATCTTTTTACTTTAAATTAAATGGGATGTAATATTTGGCCTAAACAAATTTTATTTTTTGTAAAAATTGTGAACAATAAAAAAAAGTTATCTGGTTTACACAGTACAAGCTTTGTTTAATTTGGGATCAGAATGGCCGTGTATGAGGAATTCCTCAGGATATTTATTAATGTACTAGCTTTTCCGCGCGGTTTCACGCGTTCCCGAGGGATCTTGTGTTTTCCCGGGATGAAATGTAACCTATAGCCTTTCTTGATAAATGGGCTATCCAACACTGAAAAAGTATTTCAAATCAAACCAGTAGTTCGTGAGATTTGCGCGTTCAAATAAACAAACAAACAAACTCTTCAGAGCCCCGAGCACGAACATCTATCGTAATCGCAGCGTCATCGTATCGAGTGCCCTAACTCAAATTTGTATGAGAATTTGAAAATCGAAAGGAGCCAAACGTTAACGGACCTGCAAATCGGCAGCACGAACACATTTGACAGTTGCTACGTTTTCCGACGTCACGCTCGTGAACGTTACGAATACGCAGCTTGGTATTGAATTTGGTAGCAGGAACATATTTTGACGTATGGTATCGTCTACTCGCTAGCCAGCTAGCGTCAACCGTCTCGCCGCCATTTTTTCAGTGACAGCGTTTCTTAATGTTATTTTCACGTGTAGTGGTAAGTATTGGTAATTTTTTTTTTGTGTGATGATTTAAAAAAAAGTTTTATGATTTTTAGTTTATATTTATTATTTATAATCATATTCATTAATTTTGGGAAATCAATCACATCATTCTAAACATTAAATAGGGAAGCCTCGTGTCCTTTTTTTTACTACTATACGAAAATCAACCATTTTGATTTAACAATATTTTCGTGCAATTTCTTAGTCATATGTATTTTTTTATTAATTATAAATGTTGGATTACAATCTCACCATGATATAAGTGATGATGTGGCTGTAAGTAGTAAATACACGAAGCCTATAAGGCAACTAGCTCTCAAGTGTGACTGCCGAAACACACCAATAGGTGCTTGGTGATAGATTTTCAATTTGAGAGTGGTAGCCAGACATAGAGTAAGTACTACAACGTACCCTACCACTATGCTTTGATTTCTACACTGAAAGATCAAGCTCATTGTAAGGTTCGATTCGAACTCACAACCGGCATTCGAGAGTAATTATATTAAATAGTTTATTATGAAACTTCATAATAATTGTAATAAGATTTGTAATGAAAGATAAATGTCAATAGTTTAAGTTAAGTGAAATCCAATCCATTAACACTGCTAAAACAATAACTAAAATTAAGGATCACCGTGTAAATTTCCTTCGGAGTCACAAGACTTCATGTCTTACTATTTGTTACTTCTAAATTCAAACCTATAAACTTAGATCTCCTTGCTAATAATAAAAATAAATTAAAAAAGTATCTTCGCGCGCTTTTTTGCCTTTTAACAATTTTGACCAAATAGACTACGTTCAACAATTTTTATTTCTAGATCAAGAATTGGACTGGAGAAAAAAAACAATATACCCGTGAGAATTTTGTTGTTATATTACTTTTTATTTTTATCTAAACATATCAAATATGCAGGTTCTTTATTTTATTTTGTTTTTGTGAGTAAATATTTTAATTTTGTGTGTTTGTACATAACATTAAAATTAAAAATTATTGCTACAAAATTTCTAGACGAATTTAACGTAGCTCGCAAGCTGGGTATCGAGTTGACGATACAACTTCTGTCAAAAATGACACCTACTCGACACGATAACTTTACCAAGGCGATACGCAAGTGGTTCGTGCTCAGGGCTCAGCTTTATAATATTAGTATAGATTATTAATAATCTTATTCTACACAATTTTTTGTCCTCAAAAATTACCTATAAAAGACCCTGAATTGTTATCAGTATATATATTTATGAATGTTTGTAGAATGAATAAAATAAACAGTTAATTATAAATTACTATAATAAACTAAGCTAAACGAAAGCTTGCTAAAGAATACTTAATGAATAATTTAAAAGATAGATATCTCTATTAACGAGAGATTAACTCTTCACTCAGCGAGTGATCGACTAACGAAGAGGTCAGGGACTCAGGTACAGTCAAAGTGTAAATTATTTAACATTAGCTTCAGAGTATATTCAGTTACAAAGTTAAAATCTCTATTTGTAATTACAGATATCGAGTTTTGGTTGCTATCAGTGAGTAGGCTAGAATGCGATAGGTAATATTACCTCGTTAGATTGCAACGATAGTCCTTTGTCCAAGGTCCAAGGACTAGAAAAGTAGTCCTCTAGTCAACAGAAAGCTCGATAAGACGAGACGACAGTTTTTTTTTTAATCGCCTCGCTACTATAATTGCTATTATTTTTTTTTTATTTTTTTGTGTTTATTTGTATTATACTTCTTTAAAAATTGTTAAACATTTAAAGGAAAAAAGCCAACATTGTCAGATTGTCCAAAAAAAATCAAAATATATAAAAAATGTAACGTTGCTGAGTTTCTTGCCAGTTCTTCTCAGTTGAAGGCGACTTCCGAATCGGTGGTAAATTCAGTAGTTTCGACGTTCATAAGTGCCCTCCTAGGGCCTAAATAAATGGCTTTGACTTTGACTACAAAAAAGTACAAATATTCTGATGATTCAAATGGTACTAGTATAACTAAATTATCATAATAAATTTAATTCATTTTGTATAACAAGTTATCAACCTTAACACATTTAAAAATGAAACTGTTATTATCTTATACAGTTTAATTTAATTTAATTATTCTTATTGAGTCATAACGTCAAAGCACATCATAAACCCACCTCTAATTTTCAAGATTTTATGTATTTACTAATTACTTTACCAATCTAATGTAAAATATTCAGTAGGTACTTTACATAATAATATAACTGGCTGTATAATTATAATAGGCGCCTTATTTCAGCGAACGTAATATTGTAATTATTGTAGCGTGTGTAGTAATTAACATGAGTTTCTCAAGTCGCGTCTCGTCGCGTCGCGTCGCGAGCGCGGGCGCCCGGCGTGCTCTCGGATATGAGTTCCACTGAACTCGCACCTATTTGTGTTGACACAGTTCCACTTCCTAATCACAACCGAAACGATGTTTAATGTAAACGAAACCAAAGGAAATGTTACGTAACTTCAATATTTAATATGAACACATTAATAATTTTGTGTATCTTTCCACTGAGTTAGTTACATGACTCTTACAGCCTGGGGTTCTTCAAGGCTACAGTATAAAGAGTTTCTCTGGATAAACGTGTAACATGCACTTGAGAGCCTTGCGAGTTTCTTCTAGGCCACGTCATTACCTACTAACCAAAGTGAGATTGTGTTCATACATAGGCCTATACATAGCAAGAAAAAAAAGATGATTCGTTTAATAAATGGAACAAACAAACTAACTTGTATTTAATCTCATTGGCCCTATTAGTCCGTCCACAAAAGTAAAAAGGCAACATTTAAATTGTACTCCGCTCAGTGACGGCGCGGGCGCCTGGTGGGAACGAATGTTCGGCACAGTCGACGCTCGCTAATTTATTCATGGGACCATCAGACCAGATTCCCAAGATTTGCCAAACGAATGTATTATTTATATCTGCCCGGACAGACGGATTTGCCGTGTAATTTTTCGTGAAAATCGGTTTTAAAGTCCGCCCACAGACTACGCGAGTAGATGTGAAATCGCTAACTTTATTATACGCCCCAATAATTTTTATGCGAGACCTGTTTATTCCGTTTACGAATCGGCGACTTTGTATTACATAATTATAACTTACCTGACTTTTACTTAATTACGGACTTTCTTTGAGCTATGTTCGTTCTTTTGGTATATTTTAGAAAATTGTTTTAAGATATAGGTATATTAAGCAAATTGCCATTGTTCCTTTAATATTATAAACCTAACAATTTATATTACATTAAACTAGAAGCTGCATTGGAGAGCCATCTCTGCTAAATGTTGTAAAATCCATGACCACGGCACACAACTTAATCTATAGTAATAATATGCATTTAAAAACTTATTTTATTACTTAAATAAATCCTAAATGCAGGGCGTGCTGATAAAAAAAAGCCATCAGATATTTAAGAATATAGTCAAGTATGAGCTCATTAAATATCGCAATAAAAGTATGTAGTTGGCACAGGTAAGTGGCGAGGTGCACAGCCAGCCTTATTTGTGTGTTTACTCAAAATCGGCGGCGGAGGCGTCACGTCCGCCGAGCGAATATTCTCGTACCATTACAGCGGCTTATTTTGATGGAATGATTTCATTATTAATGTTTCTCTTAAACGTAAACCCGCACATTTTTAAGCCGCAGCCAACTTGTGTCAGATGTCTAATTTCTTTATTTATCTCCCGCAAAGGAAATCTTTATAAGTGCCACCTAAGCTAGGTATAAAAAATAAAATAGGGTATCACTGTTGGGAATATAGCAGATCAGAGAAAGTGTATGAGGTCGGGTCTGGAGAATGGATTATTGCGTCACTAAAGTAATTTTTACGCCTTCATAGCAGCTTATCTATTTTAAATTACCTTTTTTATAATGCGCAAGAACCTTGTAACATTTAGAGATAATATTAAAATGATAATTCCTAGAACAAACAAGGTATATTATTACGATTATAATTTTATATTTTGTAATTTAATCTATCAGAACATGAGAATTTTATAACTTTTTCAGAATTTCATGGAAATGTAAAAGAAATGTACTATTTTTGTTAGTAATAAGTTTTTACAAAGTATGATAATGTTAATACATTTACTCTGAACAGGAACCTTTTGTTCACCAAAGATATAAAATAATTGGCTAAGCTTATTAAAATAGAATGCCTTAGCGTCGAGAATATATAAAATGAAATAAGTTGTCGAGAATATCTTTAACATCATGGCGGAGAAATCCAATAGGTCTTAAGCCGAAAGTGGTAAGTACACTAAGCTTAGAAAGTAACTGACAAGTGCAGCTGCCAGAACAATCTGGTATTTGCTTGGGGATAGATTTTATACTACAGTTTATTTAACAGTACATGGATTACCTGTAAGGTAAACTGGACAAATTGTCAAGCAGATTAGATCGAGGTGGAGTCGTGCGGTTAGTTCGTTACCCGTGTCCGGTCCGCGTGCGCCCCGTCCGGGCCGTCCTCCCGGTGTGCGGCGCGCCACGTTTTTGTAGATTAAATACAATATCTGGCTGCGAATACCATTTTATGAAGATTTTGAAGCCAGCTGGTGTTTGCATTACTTTAAAATACCTACGTGACATGAGTAAAATTAAATTGTTTATTCAAACATTTTAAACTGTTTTTCTTTACGATGACGGTTTCGGACGATGACGAAGCCGAAGATGGACTACGTTTGTTCGGCAGAAACTCATTCACTCTCGCTGACTTACAAAGTCGCTAGATATTGATACCAATGATAATGATTTTCCAGTTTTTAAGTGTTCTACCATTATATTTTCTTTCTGGTTTCTACGATTCATACTTAATTAAGCTAGGTAATCATATAGATAAAGGTTTTTTTTACGTTACGTAACGTTTTTGTTAAAAATCGTTCAGAATCAATTTACATCAAGGCAAGCTCCTCCGTCGGTCGGTGCGTCCGCTCGTCCGGCGGCACATGCCCCGGCCCGGGCTCATCACCTGGTGGTGTACAATAAAACACAATCGACTATCATCTGCCGCCCGTCCGCCTCCGTCCGCCTCCGCCGTCGTCTGTACCCGCCCCCTAAGGGTAGCGCTTATGAGATTTCAACACACGTTCAGCTATGAAACTGCTCGCTATTCTTTTAGGATATTTTTTTTTGGAGAGATTTTACAGGTTTGTATTTTTCCCTTCATTTTAGTAACGTAGGTACTTCTATCGGTTCCATTAATCTATAAAATGAAAAAGAATAAACTCTACCAAGCAGTACGTATAGACACTGATTTCTAAAAAAATATAAATGTGGTATTTTACTGGTGACTGCATAAATAAGTGATTCAGAGAGCTATGGAACGGGTTATGCTCGGAATTCCTCTCTCTTTATCACCGAATCCGAAACGAGGATATTCATACAGCGTGTAGCAAAAATATGAAACAATAATATTAGAGCATTATATAGGGTAGCTTATGTGTTATTTCATAGACACCCAACAGTTTAGGAGAAAAACAATATCAACACGATTTTTTTAAGTTTGCTCCTTCGTTTATTAATTATCTCAACACTTGTCGGTAATATCAATATAGATTTTTTTATACTACGAAGTTGGCAAAAAGCATACCAGCCTGGTGGTAAGCGGTTACCGTAGCCTATGGCCGCTTCCAACACCATGGATAACGCTCACGCGTTGCCGACCCTTTCCTCCCTCACGGATGAGCTCTGGCAAGCTTACTCACGCGCAGGAACATAACATTAAGTTATTTGGCTGCAACACTGTAATTAATTTATAAAGAAAATGGAGAGAAAAGCTAACCAATAATACTTATATTAGGTACAGTATAATAGTGGTGCCCTCTAGTGGCAGCCCGCCGCGGTACCTTCACTAACGCTTGCTTTGTATTCGCCTGCGTGGAAACAATTTTCAATTAGATTGTTGTGTTAGATAAAAAAGCTATCCAATTTTATAAAAATTGAGAGTTTGCATTTTTTTGCAACCCTTTAAAAGGTTAGGTTATTGAATTCATACAACGTTAACACAACCTTTCTTATAGTGTCGAATAAGCAAAAATAAATATAATCTTTTTTTTGCTTATAAAGGCTCAGTACTGAATTAATTGTATTAGTAAAAAAATATTTGATTAATATGTTTTTAATTTTTGCGCACTTTATTTAACAAAGGACGTAAGTTATATTTTGTCGTAAGTATCAAACATTCGTAGAGGCCTTTATCGTACTTTTTATGACCTTGAAAAAGTTTATCAGGCACATAAATTGGTAGTAGAATGTAACTGTAGGCGCGTGGAGTGAAGCGTGGAAAAGATCCCTATAGCTCGGAAAGTAGCAGTCAGTTTACTTTTTACGAAATTTGACGTAAAGAATTTACCCATTTGAATGTGATACTAATATATTTAATACACTCGTTAATGTACTCGGGGCCTTGCGCGGGCGGTGCTGAATTTGCTTGATTTATTTGACCTAAAATCGAATCGAAAAAACTACAATGATTACAACGTTTCATTCGCCTAATATCATAAAATCAATTGTTATGACAAGTTGCAACAAATGAAATTGTGTCAATGAGCTAGTAGTGACCTGTACTCTGAGTGTAAAGAATTTACGTAAATAAACGCTTACTATCACGTTTGCGTTTACTAAAAATTTGTATGGAAGAAATGAGTTCCATGAGTATTCCGCAAGAGGCGCTGTACCGATTCCTATAGAAAAATGTCGTAAACGCTAACGTGATAGTAAGCGTTTTCTAACGTCAATTGTTTACACTCGGGGTACCTACTGGCCCGCGTCGGTACCTGCCAGCGAGCCAGCAGCCCTCACCTACCACTCCGCCACAAGCCACCACACACAGAGCCCGGCCCCCAGCGCAGCGGCCACTACAAAGTGGCCGGACATGTTGCGATGCTAAGATTAACTCCAGTCGGAGCCGAGCCGAAAGGATACACCTAAAAATATCGTTTATTTTTTCATACGCAAAAAGCTACAGACATATTTTTTATCCGCTTAGCGAGAAATCCGTAAACAGAGTACGTAAGCCGGCGGGAGCACATAAAAGAGCCGAGAGCATATCGGCGGGACCTTAATCTGCCATAAACAATCGCAACGAACAAAACCTCGCAATAGTAAATTTCAGGAAAAGTCATCCGAGGAAGTAATAGCTGAATTTTCTGATCAACCCTCCGCTTTGTGCGAAAATCTACTCTAAATCCGTATGACAGGATTCTTTTCAAATTGTATCACTTTTCGAACTTTATCCGCAGTTCCGATCTACTCACACTCGATATTGAATCATATGATTGAAGCTTTAGGGAGGATTTTAGCGTATGAGGCGGCGAGTAAGATGTGACTCGCCGTTTAATCCGGCACTGTTATTTTTCCGGTAATACATCAAAGTGGCGACTTTCTACGGCAAATTGTATCAAAGTCACTGATGTATGTATGTAGAGTCGCGCATGTGTGCTTACAAGCAAATGTGTATATATTCGATTTGATACGATTACAGTGAACAGAAGATCAGTAAGTGCATTCATTTGTATTGTAATGAATGTAGATTTTATATATCGTATGCATTATGAAGAATGGAATTGTGCTGTGTAAAGTTGAACCTGTGTTCCCAGGGAGAAATCTTCCTGTCTAGAACAGGGTCAACTTTCCTGTAGGTACTCAAAAAGGCACTCATATTGTAGGCTAACTGAAAGTTTAATGCAGACACAAATACAACGGGATTATTTTATTATTTTTTCATTTCCATTCAGTAAGGAAATTAGTTGTATATAGCTGGCGAGATTTAAGAAAATGTATGTACAAATCAAACACATTAAATTGATTGACCCAAAAAAAAAGTACACCATAATTGTATTACTGAACTTATTCATGTTACAAATAGTATTGTGTGAGTTATGATTGCTTATACGATATTGGTGGCAATTGTTACGAGTCGGAGACGTCCTCGGGCTCCGGCCTCGGACGTGCGGATGTGTGGAGCATACGCTAAGATTTATGCTCACTTACAGATATTAAGTAAAACGACCGCGCCCGGCCCGCCTCCACCGACCGACCGACGCACCGATTATATTTAGGTAAAAAAACACTCCAATATCAGAAAACTATGAGATTTATGAAGTATCGTGATGTGTTTGAAAGTTCTAATGGTTTTATTTCTTACTGTGCGGCTGTACTACCTACTTGGTAGTTGGATTACATTACATTAAAGTCGGTAGATAACACCAGATTCCAATCCTTAAGAATTTGGGAAAAACAATTGTGCTTAGTTGAAAGATATTTACATTATATATTGATACTCCTCTAATTCCTAACTAGTTTAATAGTTTCATAAAAATCAACTTCCCAGAAATGCGGAATGTCATTAAAAATTGTATCTTATATTCATTTCAGTTTCATCCTTCGAATAGTTTCTGATAAGAAAGGCCCAATTCAAGGTTAGAGCGAAAACGGAGTAATTTAATAAGAACTAGAGACCTCTAGGTAGATCTATATATATTTTTTTATTAATTTATATATAATTTTCATAAAAAGGTACCTATACCAAAGATTTTCACGTATTAATATTATGATTCCTATCTACTTTTCCATCATGGAGAACAAAACTCAAAAAATAATAATAAAGCCGGGCTTAAACTTTATCGACCAGAACTGCTGCAAATGGAAATAGATATTTCAATAACATCGATGTATTAGTGTTGTGACGTCACACACACCCACCATTTGTGAGAGGACGCGCCTTGTAGGCCCCCTTTTGGCAACAAAACCGTTTAATTCATCCACCATTTAAATTATGGCGGGCCTTCATACACACATTTGTCCATGGCTCGTCCCTGAACTAAATATCTGTGTATTTAAATAACTTCCATCTAGCTTTGCCAAATAGACTACATATAGTTGTTTCTAATAATTATGATCCTAATCCTAATTAATTCCTTAATTGTTTTCACTTTGATGTCTTTATTATTTGTAACTTCTGTATTGTAATGTAGCGTCAACAATAAAGTATATTTGTATTGTATTGTATTGTATTGTATTATTATTATGCGAATGTTTGTTTGTTTATTTGATACCTTTTCACATTTAAACCTCTGACCAATCGCTATGAAATTTGGTATATAGATAGCCTATGGTATAGGTAGTTAATTAAATTATCTAATCTAGTCGATTCTGCAAGTGCTACGTTGTCGAGTGCAACATAGCCTTTGTTTCAAAATTCTTGAAACTAAAGTTTAATGCAAGTATCATTTACGATTTCTTAACCCATTACTTCTCTAATCCTAATCGTTTCGGAGTTGCACTTTCAGGAAATATCTTTCCCGATCTCTTCCGACTGGCTCCGACAATAGACGAGCGCTTAATCTATATGGATACATGCATGAAAGCCAACAAAGCGCTAATTTGTCCTAAGAGTAATAAATTGTAGCGTATAAAACGTTAAACAGATTGAGATGCAATCGCTTTAGCGCTTGCGCTGGCATTTTGCCATTATGTGAAATGTAAAGTCTTATAGTAACTTATCGTGTGTGTAATTGATAAATCTTTAGATTATAAATACCGTATAAATAAAGTAATAGTACTTTTGTTGCTAAAGTATGCAACATTATGTATAATCATGATGGTGAATATCAGATTTGTTGATGTTGATTTCAATAAAAAAAATATTCATAGATACTAATAGAAGTCAAAAGTTGGAGACTTTACTATTGTAACACTGAAAAAATTAAAGGACTTAAGAAATCTAATGGATAATAAACTTCATAAAGATAAACTGACGCGTTTGCAAACTTGCGTTGATCGTAATAAGCAGTATTGATAACGCCTCAGCTGAATACAAACAAACATACAAAATAAAACCCTAGATGAAGAGCATCTATTTTTCAAACAAAATATAATGGGATCTTTATGAAAATTTAAAGGTGAGTACAGACTAGAGCATTTACTTGTAACAGAACAAGACTAAGTGTACCTGTATTGTACCATTCGTTACATTACATAGAAATGCTCGAGAAAATGCTCTAACGCTCTGGTGTATATCCACCTTTAAGATACAAGTATCTTTACATTTATATATATTTATTAAATATCTGTAGTAATCCATATTTTTGCTGAATTAATAATCTCAAATCTCGCATCACGAAGCCCGAGATAAAAAATCACTTTCACCATTCTTGATTTTTTTATGTTCTTAATATTTTGTCACAAATAACATTTTCATATGAGAGCGTATGAAATGAAGTTTAGAGCTGCTAAGCAAGGTGTGGAATTGAAATTTGTGGGATTGAAAATTTTAAGATAGAATATTTTGCACAGAACAAATACCTACTCTAAATCCATGTGCATAGATTTACTGGACCGCTCGTAAAAGAAAAATATTTGTCCAAATTTTGAGAATAGTGTTTACGAAATGTAACATATTTTATAACAAAACTACAGCACAGCGCTGGCGCCACGCCATCGCCACGCCATGGCCACGCCGCCATCCCTATGCCGCGCCACGCCATGGCCACGCCACGGCCGCGCACGCGACACAGACTTTGGCATTTCATTTTTACAAAACAAGGATTATTTCTCCGATTGCAATAACAGTTTGCGTAAAAATAAAGTGTTCAAAATTGCATTAATGGAAAATACATGCTGCTTGCGACGAACTGAGAGCGTATACCTACGGGATGGTGCAGGGCATGTTTGTGTGAAGGTTTGTTATTGTAGAGTGATACTTGTATTATATATGTGTATATACCTATAGATAATTATATCCAGGCTCTAAAATAAACTGACTTAATCATGTCAAACTGAGGAGTGGAAAATAACTTTGTCGAGAATTGAATTTTTTTTATTTATTCATACAAACTCTCAAGACGACAAATCGACTAATATATGAAGCAGGATCGATGTGTGCTCACCCATCCTTGCCACAGATTATGCTCCTATAAACTAACGTATTGAGGGCACGCATCAATATTAAGATACCGTCTTATACAGAGTGTATAACAATATAAGAAGAAAGCTTGTACCATTATCATTTAGTTGCAATATCTATATTGTTGCATTTCAGTTGTAAAAACTTTACCGATTTAACTGTATTGTCCCTTAATCAAATCAGAAATACAGGGTTTTATGAACCATTTTATGAATCGGATGAATTTTGTCACGCTTAACAATAAAAACATAAAAATAAAAGTGAAGTCACAAAATAGTTTTATACATTATGTTGATCATTCGCGACCAACCAAATATCAAGATCTAAGGATGAACAGCTTTTACTATATTACTAACTCTGACAACGTGAAAAAAAAAACAAAACTTCTATATTCTATAGTACTCTTTAAAATATACACATTTTATTTCCACCTCTGTATATATAACAGTAGTATGTCACAATAACTTAGCAATAGAAGATATGTGAGGCGAGTATGACATAGTTCAAAAACAAGAGTCGCACAACACGCGTAATGGTACAACTTTGAGATAATATCAAAATGACAAGTGACGAAAACAGCCGAGTGGAGCCGAGTGGAGTCGGGGCGGGAGGGCATGGGACGCACTCCACTGGAATTGTGATAGCTGAAGAGTTTTACTCATGGGTGGATTTAAATTGTACTTCACTATGAGGGATTTGTGACAGAAAAGTTAACAATATGACTGTTTTTAGAAAAGCAAGTTCCTCAAACACAAAGTATTAATTATGTGCAAGTAATGAAATGTATTTTCTACAGATATTATGATATTTGCAATTAAAGCTTTTTTCTTTTAGCATCCAAATAAATAGGAGTAGGTACCTATTTGCTTATGGTGAAATTAGATTGTGTTGAAACAGATTTTCAAGCGTATCAAAAGTAAATCACATCGACAATCCCTCTGGTACTGCTTATGTCCATAGGCAACGGTAGCCACTTACCATCAGGTGGACCGCCTGCCTGCTTGTCAGACTTCTGACGTAAAAAAAAATGTGCCAACTTTGAGTTCAGTGTTTGTGTGCATCTATTGTCTTCCGAAATACCTTTATATCGTCAAATAATAACATACGAACAATATTGTAATACCGTTCCTTCATTATCTTGAACCTTTCTAGTATGTAGTATTATGTAGTTGTACCTATGTCGCTATAAGCCCCCGTACATACTTGATGCAAGTTCACTAACGAGGAACAATGTACGGCTCCATTATATGTTATAGTGCTCGCTTCAAGCTACACCAACTACTATTGTAATGAAACTGTAGAGAAAATTGGTCCTTTCAAATTATAATGGGAACTATTAACTTTTCAACTTCCTCCTATGAAGAATCCTACAATGAGCTTTAACTATCGGTTAAGGAAACTATAGTACTATACACATATAGGTAGCAGTCTACTTTGTAGTACCCTCCTGGCTGGCTACCACCCTCAACTTTGTCGCCAAAGAGTGTTCCGGCAGCTGCACTTGAGACCCGAGCCAGTTCCTTCTAGGCTTTGTATGCTTACCCAGTGGTCTTTGTGCATGGATCTGTTTTTCCCAGTGTCACTTACTGGGAATCGCAATGAAAACTAATACCATCGATTCAATTTTTTTTCTTGCCGGTGTCCAAGTGTATTCCGAACCGGTGGTAGAATCAATTTTATTGTAACGTTCGTAAACTGAATAAATGAGTTTTATTTCAATTGATGACATCTGGCCAAAAGCGCTAAAATTTAAAAAAATTAAAGTACAACTACCTACATAAATCCTCAGGTAAACTTTAGTGTCAAGTCGTACAAATTGACAGATTGTCGTGTGGCGCGTCTCGCCCGTGACGTCACCCGAGCCACAAACATGACGGCGACCTCGCACAAGTTTGTGCATATTTTTGCAAACATTTCGTTAGCGACTTCTTGGACGACATTTTTGATGTCAAGAGGCTTTCATTTTATATTTACGCAAATGAGATTCATGAGGATTTGATTTTTTTGTTTCGTATATAGACTTGTGTTCGACCATAACTATACCATGGACTTATTATTATTAACAATAAGTCCATGCTTATTACAGAGAAATCGTAATGATTAAATTTAAGGTTAGTTAAATCTTCGTATTTTATTGAGCTATTGAAGCTTTATTTCCAGTATACTTATAAAGTATGCCAGAAACTTTTGTAAAGCTGCTGTAAATAGCTTTGTGACAGTGGGAGTGGAGGTAAGGTACCCTGACTGTCATGCCACAGCTCATGGGTTCGATTACCACCTAGGACAAACATTGTTGAGGACGAACATGTATGTTTGTTCCGAGTCTGCGTGTACCTAGATAAGTATACAAATGTATTTTTAAGTAGTGATCTTGTTTCCACAGTGCTAACTCTGCTTAGTATGGAATCAGCCGTGTGTGAAAAATGTCTCTGGAAATAACGAAGAAATCAACATTTCGAGGTATAACATTTAATTAATATTAGCTGTCGACTTTCGTATCAAACTACAATTAAGTGTACTTACCTACTAATAAATTAGATTTTAATGACGAAAGTGATTATCAAATATTCCGTTATCATAAATTATTTCCTGTTTTATAGTTTTCACTATAACTATAATTTCACTGTAGTAATGTGATAGCGCAACTACAAATCTATTTTTAAATTGAGAGACACTGGTATTGAAAAGATCCAAGTGGAGTTTGCTAGAAATATCATTAAAGGTTCTGCATGCACGTATAATAAAGGAGTTCTGCCTGTATGTGGATCTGACTAATGGTATATGCAGTAAATTGGGCTTGCAGAATGAGTTACTAGTTTGCTCATCAGCTCTGGGCAGTCTATGGTACCATTCGCTATTTTAAATAAATAGGTACGCCAGATCAGCCATACGCCTACGTTCAAATCACTAGACTTATCAATTAGATTGGTCATGCACGACACTGACTCATGTTCTCATGAGGATTCTGTACTGGTATTTTATTTTTGTCAATTTTCTGTACAGAATTGCAAAGCAGTTAGCGCCTATCAAAATGAAAGCCAAGATGGTCCAGTTTCAAATTGAAACCGGTTTTGAAACCGGTATAGCGGTTTTATGATTAACTTTTTACGTTCTGGTAACTGCACAATGGAAACATTTCATCATAACAAATGTCTATTGTAATGTAGAGGTTGTTTCAAATAATATAATATCTTACTAAACTTTATCCACGTAGGTATTGATCTGATATTTTTGCACTAGGAACTAAATTTCATATTTAATTGATATTATTGTGCCCCTTAAAGGTTTTCATTCATATTGCATACGGGACCCTACAAGTACATTAATTAATTGCGGTTTTGATCATTAAAATAACTGAGTATAAATATTATATGATCTGTCATTTATTTCAGTTCAACATTAATTGGATCGGACAACATGCGCTTCTTGGTGAGTTCAATTTTAATAACTATTTATTTTTAACCGATATCAAAATAAGGAGGAGGGTTTCAATCTCCGCCAATTATGAATCGATTTTGATGATTCTTTTTTCGTTTGGTAGGTCATACTTGAGAGGTAGTCCCATATAAATTTTATTATGATCTGATTATGGACTTTGAAGATATGACGGAATTCCTCAACGAAAAGGAGCAGAAATATCGCGATTGAAATATCTTATTCAATATTATCGACAACTGTTATTGATAGGCATATCCTCGGTCAGAGGCAAATCTTGATATTCAATGTCTTCAATACACATAAGAAACTAAAAATGGAGAAATAAAATTAACATTTAACAAAAAAGTAAAACCAACTTCAAAACGGATTTGCACTAAAAATTATAAAAAGGGAAAGAGAAGCACGTGTTCCAGAATCTCAATTTTTTTCGCTGACTTCAAAACGAGTTCTAATATCGTTATTTTATACTTTTAGTGCAAACCTGTTTTGAAGTTGATTTAACTTTTTTGTTAAATGTTAATTTGGTTACAATAAGGACTGTGGTAAGCGATTGTAGTTCATGATAAGTAAAAATATAAAGCCTAGAAGGAAACTAAGTCTTAAGTGTGTCTGCCTGAATAAGATCGGTAACAGAATGACGATAACGATTAATTTATTGGTCCAATATAACAATAATTCCAAAAGTATTGATATAATGAATAAATAAGTATTATAAGTGAAATGGCTTAGGATCACTCATAGATGTGTGAAGAGAGAAGACTATAGGTAATTATTAAGTAAATACATTTTTGGTTACAGATTATATTCGCCCTCTTCGTGGTGGTCAGCAGGGCAGCTCCGCTGGATGATGTGTCTATTTCTGTAGAACACAATGATCCTAGTGGTGAAATAGTAGAGGTAGAAATAACTACCTCTGTTTATGATGAAGTAACAACAGCAGAACGCAGCCAAGATTCAGAAAAGGCTGATGAAATGTGGAACATAATGCAAGAAATAGAAAAGATGGATGAGAACAAAGATGGGAACACAGTCGAGAAGCAGAGTGAGAAGGAAGCTGAGATGGATATGGAGAAAAAGTTAGATGAAGTAATCGATGTCCTTGAAAATTTAGTTATCCTACAGAAGTTGAATAATTTCTACGATCGTTTAGATACCGTTCTTTCTTAAGCAGTTTAGTTTACGTATCTTGGATGATACCTATTTAATAAAAAAATATGTCAATGAATTGTTTTTATTTTTATTGTTCTACCTATTTTTGTTACAACATTTTGGTAGACTAGAGTTGGAATCCACCATCGCCATCTCTGATGTAACGCTGACCTAGCGCTACTCGGTGATTGGTTGTTAGCCTGGTGGCGTGTTATTCAGCCAATCAGCGCTCGGTAAAAGATTCACGGGCAGTCTGGCAGAGGCGCTAGTGAGGAGTCAGTTATTGCTCGCAGCGTTCGTAGTAACTAACGCTTAGTAAAGCGGAACACATTGTTCACAAGTTACTTTCGAGGTTATTTAATTTGCCAGGCAGGCAGTTTGTCCAGGCACAAATATTTCGACCTTAATTCGCTCTCAGAGAGAGTGGGACAAGCCTCTTTGCGATACTGTTTCTTCTAATTCGGAACGCACACGCTTGTTAGCTGTCTCTAGAAAAGAATCGGGTCACTGGTTGCAAGCTATTCCATCTACAAAAATCGGTACTTCCATTTAACTCCACCTTGGTTCCAGGACCAATCATCCTCATTGCTGCCGCTGTGAAGACTTTGTCAACGAGCTCGGCCACCATGGGCTTTTGTACTCTTTAAGCGCCGGCCGTTTTTCACGCCACGCGGCTTGTAATTATATTATCCGTAGGGCTCTTGTTGTTCGCCAACGTGCCTTTTGTACTAGAACCAGTCGGAATTGCGCGTGGCGATGGCAAGAGACCGGATGGTATGACTTTGATCCCGTGGAGTGTTGGCAAGCCGCTGGTGTGGGATGCCACGTGTGTTGATACACTTTCCCACGTACTAGCGACTTGTAAAGTCGCTGGGGCGGCTGCGACTGGTACTGAAAATTTATCTATTTATTTAATTATAACGGTAGGACATTTAAAAATCCAAATTGAAAAATACGCTTGTATTGGTCCTAATTTTGTATTCATGCCGTACGCGGTAGAAACCTTGGGTCCGTGGAGGTTTGAGGCTCGCCGATTTGCTCGGATTTTATTATCCAAGCTCAACGAGGCTTCGGGAGACCGACGGGCGGAGAGCTATTTCCGCCAACGCATTAGCTTGGTCAATCAAAAAGGGAACGCTGCCAGCCTGTTGGGAACCTTGCCTATCGACAGCAGCGAGGGCTTTGAGGATGTTTTCTATATAATATTATAGTTTGTATTTTATAAAATGATTGTAAATACTTGTTGTAAATAAATACTTAAGATTTAAAGTTAAAATAAATCATGTGTGTCAAAATAAAATCTGATTCATTGTACGACCGATGTCTCATTCTCCTCGCCCGCTATAGAGATATGTGTGATGCGGATCAGTCTTATGTTCCGATATATGTAATTGACTTAAGAAACATAGGTGCTCTTTTAGAAGTCAGTAGATCCCTCAACTGACCAAAAAAAATTGTGCCTTAATAATAAATCATCATACTGTTGTTACAAATAAAAACCGAAAATTACAAATTATGTACCTAATTAAATGGGAGATTTACTAAAATGTCTCCTGGTGTCCATTATGTTTGAAGTAAGTTATTGAAGCGATGTTACATAGAGCAACAATCAGACTCGAGTCATTTGCATATTTCTTTCATTCAGTTCGGCTTCAGTGAATAAAACCTTTTGTGGTACTTCCGAGAAATTATTCTGAGATTTGTTTGAGCGAGTTCATAATTGACTTTTTGTTGTGAAAATGGAAATAATGTCGTCGTTACGTGTAACGGAATATTAATCTACATCTTCCTCCTGGAAGCAGTTAGTTCTTGGTTCTTGGTGAGTCAGGTATCTTGGTAAGTAAAAAATACTCTGCCCACAGTCAAAGTCAAAGTCAATATGGCGGACCATCCAAGATGGCGGAATAGTTATTTTTAATGCATTTCTACAAATTCAAATTCAAGTTTTTATTGCATTATTACAGGTAAAATTTTAAAAGTTGATAAAAATATTATATTTGTTTCACTATAACATACCTAATAGGCGTGCAATAATTCTGGAATTAATTATCAAATCAATCAATATACATTAAGGATATCAAATGAAAGGGTTTGTTGAGAGTAACTCGAAAAATAATTTGGCGTCTTTCTAAATCCAATATGGCAGACCATCCAAGATAGCGGAATAGTTATTTTTAATGCACTTCTGCAATATGGGTATCAAATGAAAGGGTTCATTGAGAGTAAATTGAAAAGTGAGCTCCAAGTTGAAATAAGTTTGACTTGTGTAATTTGGCGAGATGGGCGTCATCAGCATTAGTCTGCAACCTTTGTCTCTTTTCTGCTGGTCAAGCATACGTAAAAACATTAGAAGGTCTCCTTATTGAAGAGCTGGACTGTTAGAAATTAACCGGCAAACGACCTTTTTTAAAAAAAAGCTTTTATTTAAACGCTCTAAAAAGAAGAAAATAAATGTTTCCTTAAAAATGTTAACTACCAATGAGGTTTAATTACCTATCAGTATTTAATTAAATTGAAATTGAAAATATAATAAACTTAACAGATCATTTTACATAACTAAATTGGTACTTAGTTTATTTATAAACCTCGCGACAAGCTTTTATGATCATATAAATTGTATATAATGAGGTTATAAGTTGATAGTTAACATTTTTAAGGAAACATTTATTTTCTTCTTTTTAGAGCGTTTAAAAAAAACCTTTTTTTTTTTAAGTTTTTTTGCTTTTAATATTATTTAAAGTAGGTGTAGTTCATAAGGCTTTCATCGTCTTACTACGGCCGTAACCGCCATGTCGCGATACTAATCAACACAACATTTAAGTCACGAATACTATCTTTCATTCGCTGTGAATAAACCTTACAATTCCCCGCAGCGCACAACAAGTCCTTACACTCCAAAGCTTTAGGCCCTCCGGCCTTCGGCTTCTTACCTTCTTACCGGGTAACTATTCCTTTCTGTTATTTTTTATACGTAACAGCTTTGTGTCCCATCTTCGGCCACATCATCTTACAATGGTTTAAGAAAATATCAGTCTCCTAGGTGAGTGATAGAATATCTGGTAGATATCTTGACAGGCCTCGTACTGTTCATTTCGAATGAGAAAGCCAACATTTTAAGATTTCTGTCAGATAAGCTTCAGGGATCTTCGGCAACCTGTGGAAGTGACCCTATCGTATTGACTTAGTATTATGCGACTACAAAGGGAAGAGACGACGTATGGTGTAATGTGTGTGGTAGCAAGAAAAAAACATTAATACGAATTAGGTACTCACTAATAAATTAGATTTTAATGACGAAAGTGATTATCGAAAATTCCGTTGAGTCATAAATTATTCCCTGTTTTATAGTTATCACTTAGATTGGTCAAGCACTACTCCGACTCATGTTTCATGAGGGTTCTGTACTAGTATTTTATTTAAGCAAATTTCAATCTACAATTGAAAAGCTGTTAACAAAATACGCCTGCCTAAAATGATGGTCAAGATTTAAGGGCCAGTTTCAATTTGAAACCGGTTCAATATAACGGTATTTTGATTTTTGGTAACTGCATAATGGAAACATTTCATCATAGCAAATGTCGATTATAATAATGTTTTAGAGGTTGTTTCAAATTGAAAATGATTGCTATAATCAGGGTATTACGCACTTATAATAAACTATTTGGTGACATAGATCTGTCCAAAATGGTATTCTAAAAAAAAATCAAAACAATTAATTGACAACTCATTATAAAAATAAATAAATAATAATAATTATATGCTCACATGTAAACCCTCCTTAAACATACTTTGTTTTGCATAGCATCTACTAGCTGCCAGCTATCATACACTACGTCTTATAATGCACAAACACGCACACACACACCACTCACACACCTCACATACATAACAACATCTCTCTCACGCGACGCGACCCTTAGTTATCTTTTTTTTTATGTTATTTAAAGCCTACCCACTTATTCATTTGTATTTTTTACATCACCTAGCTATACCACTCTCTAAGTAACAATGCAATTAAGATTGGATGATATAATGTGATTCTTTTTGGCTGTAATGCTGTGAATCTTGTAAAATTAAATAAATAAATAAATAATGGAACTTAATCCACGTACTGATCTGATAATTACTTGTTCAAGGTTTAAGGTGCTTTTTATATTCAATTGATATTATTGTGCCCCTTAAACGTTTTCTTTCACATTGCATACGGGATCCTAAAATTTCATTATACTAGAATTCATTGCGGTTTTAGTAATTAAAAATAACAGAAAATAACTGAGTATAAATATTGTACGATCTATCATTTATTTTAGTTCAACATTGGTCGGCCAACATGCGCTTCTTGGTGAGTTAACTTTTATTATAACTATTTGTTTTCTTAGATACAACAATGGTGGCATACAACAACTATGGGTGGCCATAAGCTTTGAAATAGTTTTACATTTTGTCGACAATATCACTGTGGTAAACGATGCTGTAGTCATAATTGCTAAGAATATAAAGCCTAGAAGGAAACGTTTGCCGGAACACACCGGTAGGTGATTGGTAACAGAATGACGATATCGATTATTGGTTCAATATAACAATTATTCCAAAATTATTGTTATAATAAATAGATAAATATTATGGAGGAGCAAGGTGGTAGACTCCTCCATTGAAAAGGGAAGATCTTTCGCCAGGCTGGGGACCGCGTCCACCTGTAGGTGTTGGAATCTTGTATACATGCCAAGTACTCTTGTTGCGCCATCTACCCACGGATAGTGGATGTGTTGATAAATGTCGCTACAATATTATATACGATTATGTGAAATGGCTTAGGAATACTCATAGATGTATGAGGAGAGAACAAGTATAGTTCATTATTAAGTAAATATATTTTTGTTTACAGATTATATTCGCCCTCTTCGTGGTGGTCAGCAGGGCAGCTCCGCTGGATGATGTGTCTATTACTGTAGAACACAATGATCCTAGTGGTGAAATAGTAGAGATAGAAATAACTACCTCTGTTTATGATGAAGTAACAACAGCAGCAGTGACAACAACAGAACGCAGCCAAGATTCAGCAAAGGCTGAAGAAGAAGAAGTGAAAGAAATTGAAAAGATAGATGAGAACAAAGACGAAAATCAGAGGGAGAACGAAGATGAGAAGGAAGATCAGATGGAATATGAGAAGGAAGATGTGATCGATATGGAAAAAGAGTTAGATGAAGTAGTCAATCTTCTTGAACATTTGGTTATAGTACAAAAGTTAAATAATTTCTTCGATCGTTTAGATGGAATTATTCCATAATCAGCTTACTTTACGTGTCGAAATCGCACCTAAGTTGTCAAACAGGTATAATTATTAACTTAATTACCTATTTTATAAAAATATATCAATAAATTGTTTTTATTGTGATTGTTCTCGCACCTATTTTTGTTGCATCGTATATAATTGACACACCAAACATAGGTGCTCCTTTAGACGTCAGTAGCTCCCTCGACTCACCAAAAAATGTTGTGCCTTAATAAATCATCATAACTGTTTTTACAAAAAAAAACAAAGGTTACAATCGATGTACCTAATTAAATGGGAGATTTACTAAAATATCTCCTGGTGTCCATTATGTTTGAAGTAAGTTATTGAAATACATCGCATTGAGCAACAATCAGACTCGAGTCATTTGCATATTTCTTTCATTCAGTTCGAATTCAGCGGATGAAACCATTTGTGACACTTCCGAGAATTATTCTGAGATTTGTTTATGTTGTGAAAATGGAGATAATGTCGTGGTTACGTGTAATGGAAATATTAATCTACATTTTCCTTCTGGAAGTAGGTAGTTAGTTCTTGGTCATCCAGGTATTTTGGCAAGTAAAAGATACTGTGGAGCGTTGCCTATTTTACAGGGCTTACGGCAGTTTTTGAGCATTTTACAACAAAAGTATATACCATATACCATTTAATTAATTGTCCATCTCTAGGAACCACGCATCAGTAGTTTAGTTGTCTACATCTACACTAATAATAATAATAGTAGGTATAATAAAAAAAAAAGATTAAACTCAAAGACTACTGAACCGATTTCAAAAATTCTTTCACCATTAGAATGCTACATTATTCCTGAGTAACAAGGGCTATATTTTATCCCAGGAACGCGGGTAAAACCGCGCGGAAAAGCTCGTCATAAATATTCTAAAAGTAGTAAGCAAAGAGACGGAAGTCCATTTTTGTTTTTAATATTAGTAAAACAGTAGGTTTTCAGCTTGAGAGACGATTCTCTTCTTGGCTTTGTGTCCCATCTTCTGCCACATCATCTTACAATGGTAAACAAAACATCAGTCTCCTAGGCAACCTGTGTGGATGGCCCTATCTTATATCAAGGCAATATGTTAGTATTATGCGAGAATAAGGGGAAGAGAAGTCATGTGGTGTAAGTAGCAGTCGACCTAGGGCCACACACACACACATAAATAAAGATCTAGTAGGACGTTACGAGCAACTTTATGAATTAACTTCTCTCACAATACTTATCTAATTATCATAATAATTCGTACAATCACTAGACTAAATGCCAGGCACATAGTCTAGCTGAATACGAACAATACGCTCTGGGTATTGCCATTTGTTATGCCATTATGTTATTGTTCTAGAGATTAAAACCATAATACAATAGATAATAGTACCACGTACCATAGTAAATAATTTTGTTTAATAAATTCTTATGCGCTCTCAAACTAACGAGTATTATTACTTTGAATACAATCTCAAATGGTTAGTGACGATGTGGCTGAAGGTGACAGCGCATAAAGTTAGTAGGTAGGGGACTGATTCTCGAGTGCAGCTCCCGGAACACAGCCAGGCGGGAACTATGAAGTACAATATAATAATGTTATCTTTCATTTTTATTTCAATTCTGGTAACTGAAATTAAAAAACAACAATGTGTATTGCTAACCGCTTCACAAAGCCTGAATAGTAGTTGTTTACAACTGTACAGATCACAGAGACATAAATGCCTCTCGTTCAATAACACAATATCGCTCGAGTACAGTCGCGTGTAGCGATGAGAGAGCAGCAAAAGCGATTCTGTCGTCACTCCAGGCTCGCTGCTGACGGCTACGCCGCGCGCCGTGCCGCGCCGAGCGCGTCGGACGCGGACCTATGAACAAGGACATGTATTGACGATTACAACAATACATGTACCTATATCATCCCACAAATCCCAGCAAGCGCCAGCGGGATATTTTAAGATAAATTTATTGCATGTCTCTTAGTTCTATGTCGGTAATAATAAAATGAAAAAACGAGGTGTGTCTTAGTTATCGTGTACAAAAAATTATAAATATCCTACTATCTACCGAATATTATAAATGCGAAAGTTTGTATATGTATGTATGTTTGTTTGATTTTTTTTATCCAAGTCTACTCAGCTTCATAACAGCTGATTTCATTTGGGTGAAAATTGGCACAAAGGATACTTTTATCCCGAGAACACGGGTAAAACCGAAAACAATTGAACAACCTCTATGTTGGCCTTTATACCTATATGTAATAATGCCGTATCCATTTCCATATTATGTGTGAACTTACAAACAGACTGTGAGAAGCGCCGCGCCGCGCCGCAAAGTTATAATGTAGTCGGCATTATTCGGTACATTTTCATAACAATGTCGCTACTCGAGTCGCTCACGCACAAACTTCACTTTTTACCACTTATCATAATGTTGTCGACTGTACCCCGCCATTATGTCGTAGATCAAACCATTACAAACTGGACCAAGTGACGTATTTAGCCAATAGAAGGTTTTTCAATATCAATTTAATAATTTGACTGCAATAAATAAAATATCCGTTAATTTCTGACAACAATATCAGCTTTACCTACGTCATAGCTTTTTGTATCTTTGATTATGTTTTTTGCTCAGTCTCGATATAAAATCTATTCGAGTAAATACAACACTACAAACAGGTACCGTTCAAAAGTTTGTATTTACTATTGTCCAGTGAAGCACGGCCACAAAGGGCACGGCCGCGGCCGCGGCGCGTACGTATACGATACAGGTTTATACGAAAACTTTAAGTCGTGGTAGTATTGGGACTTGTTTTATTTTGGCGATATACCTAATCACTTACTCATGACTATTGTTAGCCGTTATTGGGAAATAGTTCGGATTCAAACTTCGATTTAACTCCAAGTTTTTCACATCATTTAATGAATAATGTAATCATAGCCTGACTACATACATCGGACTAGAGGCACTAGCTTCCTCAAAGTATTTTGGACCAACTGTCAAGTACCTACAGGACAACTACTGAAAAGCACCGATCCTTGGGGACAGTTTTCCAACTTACAACAGTGCATAAAGTCAATTATTCTCGATTATTTGCTCGATTATTATCACTTAACCAACTCACTCACTCCCATTTTTAGCAGAACTGTGATCCTTGAAAAATAGAATGGAAATCGTCGAAATGGATTCCCAACAAACAGGAAGTTGAAATATAATTGCTTCATCGTATTTGATACGCTTGTGATAATGGAGCGGGATTCCCCCCCCTCGCCCCTGCTCTGGAGGGAGTGGAGGAGGGGGTTGGGTATATTAAGTTGTGTTATTGTGTCGCGTCCCGTCCCGGCCCGTCGCATGTTATTACGTGTATTGAACATGTTGCCTGCCGACGTGTTCGTGGATGGATATCACCAGCAGAGTGTTTACTGATCTATGGATCTTACTCGTTATTCTCAACTATATTCCGTGTCGCGGTTTTACATACAGATGGAGTGACTGAACTACAGCGACCCAGAGATGACTAATGCACTGTACATTGTTGTCTCCATTAAAAATATTATAGTATTAGTTATTAGCTTATGTTTAAGCATACTGACGAACATACACACAAAACTTCGCATTTATAATATCAGTAGGATAATCCATCTTACTAAATATTCTAAATAATTAAATTGGGATATCAATTTTATTAATAAATATTAATAAAATTCAATCGTCAGTTTGCATAACAAGTAAAATATTTAAAAAATATTTTTAATCAAGAGTCACTGAATACTTTAAATTAAATAAATGAAACAAACAATCGGTTTACTTGCATCGACGTTCGCCTAAATATTAAATAGTTACGATATAACATCGAGTTTCATGCACAGAATTGAAAGCTTTTAAAAGTCTATTTCCATTATATTTCGGTCACCGAACACGAACTACATAGATTTACCTTATATTTCATTTATTTTTTGTCACAAAAATTTAAGGCAATTTTCGGAAATTGGTGAAGTTTTACATTTTAAAATTATCTCTCTAAAAAAAAATCTCGTGTTATTATCCCTTCAGTGTTGTACTACATTAGTTGACGAAACTTTACCAGGAACATACATAGTGAATACAGAAGGCAATGCATGTGCATAATGTTTAAAATTATTTAGAAATGTTATGAATTGCTATTGTCAAGTCAGTACCCTGACTGAGCCCAGAATTTTACTTTGATTTATTCAAAAACTAGCTGTTCCCCACGGTTTCACCTACGTTCCTGGTATAAAATTAAATGTTTTAATAGTTATTCTGGTATTCGGGGCGGAGACAAATCGAACAAATCAAAGATCATAAAAATTGGTCCAGCCATTCTTGAGTTATAAATGGTGTAACTAACACGACTTTGTTTTATATATTTAAAAATAATAATATTTCACCATCTAATTAGATTTAACCTTTCCTATACAAGGTGCTACTTTAAGCGTTTATAATCCGGAGGGCGGTTTTTCGCTACAATAATCCTACTAATATTATAAATGTGAAAGTTTGGATGGATGGATGTTTGTTACTCAATCACGTCAGAACGGATCAACGGATTTAGATAAAAACCCTCGGGAACGCAGGTGAAACCACGGGGCGGGTCAAAACAACGGGTTTTACAACGGGTAGACCTTAAAATGAACATGGAGAAGACAAAAATTATGTCAAATGCCGTGTTGTGCCCACCCCGGTATCAGTTGGAAACTCGGTTCTCGAAGTTGTTGACTCGTACGTCTACCTAGGACAAACAGTCCAACTAGGTAAGTCCAGCATCGAGAAAGAGGTAAATTGCCGAATCATACTCGGCTGGAAAACTATGAAATGTTTTCTCGTCCAATATACCTCAGTGCCTCAAGACGAAAGTCTACAACCGATGTGTGTTACCAGCGATGACATATGCCACAGAGATGTGGTCTCTCACTATGGGCCTCCTAAAGAATCTCAAATGGGTTATAATGAGAGGGCTATAATGCTCGGGGTTTCTCTACGCGATCAAATCAGGAATGAGGAGATTCGTAGACGAACATGGGTCACCGATATAGCCCAGCGGATTGGCAAGTTGAAGTGGCAATGGGCAGGGTACATAGAGCGCAGAACAGATGACCGATGGGTCCGAAGTAATAATGGTCATATCTAGTGTATTTTAAATCAATGCGCGTCGCGGCGCGGCGCTCGGTCGGTTTATTTTTCGCTTTTCAATGTTTTCGTTTGCGTCGAACAGCTGAGGGTCACTCCGGGGCGGCACTGGGGCAGGTGGGCAGGGAGGGGAGGGGCGGCTGCACTCCAACATCATTTAATTGAATTTCATTATTTGTACACGATTTTGCTTAAATAAGACATTCATAAAGCGTTATATTTGACAGTTTCATTTGGCGCCCTCTTACCACCCACTGTAGCACTGAAATGTTAATTTATGCCATTCTTTATTTAACACAGATTGACGGTCGCCACCGACGCCGCCGCCGCGCCGCCGCCGGACCGCCACCGCACCGCCGCCGCGCCTCCCGCGCCTCCCGCGCCGCCCGCCGGGAGTGGAGTGGAGTCAATCCCAGTCCCGCTCGATCTCGCAGACACATTGTCTGCGAGATAATAAAACCCGACAAAATTTAGACGACGGTAAACTTTTTCGCTGTTTTTATTCCGTCTAAATAGTTTTTATACTTTTTACTGAGACTAACTTTTACTTGAGACTTGAAAATCACCACTTTATCTAAATTAAGAATCTTTCCGTCATATCTTCATACTTTGTTCCGTTGAATCTTTTTATTTCTATCTACGTTTTCAGTAAACATACGCTGTCGCAAGCTGAAAATCTTAGCCAACCTCAGCAAAAGAATATTTGTTAAAAATAACTTGTTGCTTCAGTACGAACGAGACTGATGTCAACAAAGGACTTAGACGTAGTATTGTGTGGCTAGATAACTGGATAAATACATAAATGTTAGGAACAATTCACAAAACACGTATTCTTTTTCAAAACTTCAAGTTTTTGTCGGCAAAAACAGCCACGAGACAAATCATGCGTGAGGAACTAGTGTCAAGAGCGACGCGACGCGACGCCGCACCCGCGGGACCGACATGACACAGGCCGCGGCCGGCCGCCTCATGCATCATCGCAGTCTCGGTCTCGGGTGACACTTGTGCGACACTCGTGCGTCTGATGAAGTTTGAAATAAAGTTTTTTTTATCAAACAAATAAATGAGAAAAATATCTATTGGGTACACCTAAAAGAGCGAAGCACTGATGTGTCTTCTACAATCGCAACACATATTCTACAGTCACAACATTATGTTTACCTGTTTACGCATAATTTTTATTAAAGATACAAATAATTATAATTTATCTTCACCCTCCGTCTAATGAGACATCGGCCGCGTCCCGCATCCCACGTTCCACGCTCCGAGTCCCGCGCTCCGAGTCCCGGGCTCGCCACTCCCGCGGGGCTCGAGAAACCCTGTTTATTAGCAAATTAATAACATCCCTCGCGCCTTATTTATATGCGCTCTTGAAAAATTACAATTCTAGTATTTTTGCTGATGGCTTCGAGTAATAACGAGCGCTGAGTTATAGCTGGATTTACACTTGTTTCTTTTGTTCGGCGTGTTCTGGGCCGAGGCGGTTTATCATCTCTGTGTGCGATGATTTATATGCCATGGGAGAGGAGCGGCCATTGTGTGCGGCTTGTAGTGTTCGCTTCATTAGGGTTAGCGATTCTATTAGGTGGCTGATTACCGCGTGAGGGGGTGATTGCGCAGCATGAACCAATATTCAGATTGAAACTTTAATAAGCTGACGGAAATAGTTTATTTTTAAGGCGCTCGTTTGATCCTAAATTCAATAATTATAGTTGTCTAGATCAGTAGGCAACATAATGAATAGGTATATAAGTATCAGACAAATGTACTTGATATGTGCAGTACGGCACGATGCGTGGCTGACTGATGTAGGTTCATATCCCGACGTTAAACGGAAACAATAGAGCGTTTTCCCGCCCTTCGTCCTCCCTACGGAAAGGTAAATACCCTTTTTAAGGCGCTTAATGTCTACAAAAACCCACGTGCGTCAGACAAATGACCGACATGAAAAAATATATTACAATTTACCTCCATTTACCTGGCGACAGACGCACCCAGCGACCGTACGCGAGCGACTACAGTACATTGTCCATGTTACATTACTTGCTGTGTTACGATACGCTAATAATTACATTTCAGTTAAGCGGCAATATATAGTAATATGAAAATAACTCTTCATCAAAGAATGGCTCGTGGTGTGCAGGCGCAAAATAACTTCGATTTCAAATATATTTACTTAGGAAGACATAAAATGAATTTTATTGAAAGGGACCCTATTTTCCCCACTGGAGTATAAAGCTATAGAAATACTGCGATTCAGGCGTAACTTAGGTAACTTAATAGAATAACGTAACGTAAGTACCTACACAGCACACTTGCGCGCATTCGGCCTGATATAATAATATATTATCAGTTATATTGGACCAGTGCCTTGGTATTGATTTGATCTTCAAATATTAAAAACTAGCTTCCGCACCGCGGTTTCACCCGCGTTCCCGAGGGATCTTGTGTTTTCCCGGGATAACATGTAGCCTTCCTCGATAAATGGGCTATCCAACACTGAAAGAATTTTTCAAATCGAACCAGTAGTTCCTGAGATAAGGACGTTAAAAAAAAACAAACAAACAAGTTTTATAATATTAGTATAAATAATAGGTATAACATTGTAGGTCCTAGCCTCTACTGAAGACAATAATAGCCAAAGTGAAAAAAGCTAAAAGCTTCTAGGCAAGTGTGCATATAGGGCCTTAACTTAATAAATGGCTTTGACTTTGACTTTATTCACTTATTGTTGTGACAGTTACAGTGTACTATTTCACTTAGATATCAGGTAAATAAAACCGATTCTAACACTTTGGTCGTCGCTTGGTGTGGGAGCAAACTTCGCGGACCTAAAAAAATGTTTCGCTGCACAAAGTTGCCAACTCTCTGCGCAGATATTCAAAATGGCGTCTATTTAGTCAATTATGCATGTCGACGAGTGCACCGGTTCCCGCGCGTCTTCGCAACGCCACTAAACAAGCGAACTCATAATATAGGTTCCATTCCACTCGCTCGTGGCACTTAACTCATCAGGCAAAGTTTTTTTTTATATCAGTATATAAGGATTTTTAATATCTCTTATATTTACGAAATAATCGCTTGGTCACGCTTAACGATTACATTCTGTATAAACTTATAATAGATTCAAGTGGTATTATTATTTATTATAAATAAAAAAAAATATATAAAATATATTTTTTTTCATAAAATAACGAGCTACTTAAGGCTCCAGTCTCCCTAAAATCAGTGTTCTTGCTGAATTTATCATAAAATAAATATTGTTTTTTAGTCATCAGAAAAGCAATAAATGAAATATATTTTACGTTATTTTAAAGTGTGAGATTTGAAGTTTTCAATACATATTTTATTTTTTTATTTGACGCCACTTTTATTAGCTTTGTGACGCTTTAAACATAGCTCTATTTACGTTCCACGCGTAGAGGGTCTCATTCATGCACACGCCACGAAAAAAATATAACAAAAACAAGAAACGTATTCAGATTACATTTGTCGGCAAATCCTCTACAATAATCTTATCTAGTTACTTTTTTTCAAAATCGTCTCAATTTCTTATTTAAACTGCTTTAAAAAGTTATAAATTTCTGAATTTGACCCTTGCAACATATATTTTTTTCTATTACAAAGTAATGGTTTAGAGAAATCACACTTTAACCACTCCGAAAACAACTACTTATCTGTCGAATAAAAAATATAAACATAAAAAAAATCATTTGAAATAAATTTACGAAATAAAACATAAAACGCATCAAAATTCCATTCAATTCCGCTGGGAATTGACAGCCGTTCGTTGTGTTTAGTAAATAGAGGTATGTTTAAAGCCTCACAAAGCTAATAAAGTGGCGTCAAATTAAAAAATAAAATATGTATTGGAAACTTCAAATCTCACACTTTAAAATAACGTAAAGTATGTTTCATTTATTGCTTTTTTGATGACTAAAAAAAAATGTTTCTTTTCTCATAAATTCCGCAAGAACACTGATTTTAGGGAGACTGGAGCCTTAATACTAATAAAATACCATTAAACTATTTAATGGGCGACTGGTGCCTGATGTAGGATAAAAACTATATTACACTCCAGTACCCCGCCGTGCATCAAATACTTTATATTATTTTATATATTTATTTAACTTTTATAATAATCTAGTACCTGGGCGACAGCTTTGCTCGCCGTTTTTTTCATGAATGACGCCTGTATAATAATAATAATATATATTTCTGTATCCAAGAGTCACATTTTTAATTGGACCTTCTATTAAGTATACAAATACTTGTATCAGAAATATAGGTAATATAGCCATAATATAGGTTATCAACATGGTTACAGGTAAGTAATTCATGTAATTATAATAAATATAAAATAAAGTTCAAAAACTTACATACTGGTAGTATGTAAGCACAATGCATTGTATTATTTTACTAGAGGATATATAAAATAAAAACAATTGAATAGGCATAAGCAAATTAGGTTGAAAATGTTTTTGTGTGTATGTAGTATGGAAAGGAGTGTGTGTGTGTGTATGTATGTGTGATAGAGGGGGTTATGTTTAACATTTATTTGTGTGTGTCTTGTCGAGTTTATTAGTGTGTTTGTTAGTTTGGGAAATTATAACGTAATTACAGTTAATTATCAACAGCCAGTATTAAGTCAAAATATGCAATAAAGCTACAGTCTCCTCATATGTTTTTGATAGTAGCCAATTAGTCAAGATTTTTTTGCATCGTATAATAAATATAGATTTTTTGTAAGGTAGTAGAACTCTTAGTGCAGAGTTCGCCCGGAGAAGTACTACCGCCATATCTAATTCCGCCGTGAAATAGTAATGCACTTGTATTACTCTGTTTCGGTTAGGAGGGTATGGGAGCCGGTGACACAGGCACAGGAGACTTAACAACTTCATGGCTCAAGGTTGGCAACGCGTGAGTGATAGGCGTTCCTGGCAGGGAAAATATAATATTGTATTTTCTTTGCCCGTGGTGTTATGAGCGTCTATAGGCCACGGTAACCGCTTACCATCAGGTGGGCCGTAAGCTTGTTTGCCACCTAAGTATAATAAAAAAAAAAACTTAAAAAGCAAACCTTATCCAAGTAATGTATACAAGAATAGATCGTTTAAAAGATATAATGCGCACGCTCACTTGATGGCCACGCACGAAGTTGTCGTTGTGAAAACTTTCAGTCCAGTGACTTGAAATGAAATGCTAGTTGTGCGATCTGTGAAAAATATGCTCCGACTTGTTACTCGCTACCTTATACAACTAACTTATTACACTAACTAGTTTATTTTTTCATCTACATATTTTTTTACTGTTTTTTAGGGTTCCGTACCTCAAAAGGTAAAACAAAGGAACCCTTATAAGATCACTTTCTTGTCCGTCTATCCGTGTGCTACCACCGATTTTCTCAGGAACGGGTGGACCTAGCAAGTTGAAATTTATACCAGATACTGAGGTAAGTACCAAAATTTACCTTAATTTTCAACTTTTTTATTTTTTGGAATTTTCCCTTTACTTGTGCTGTAAGACCTTGCTTTTAACCAAAACTGACAATTCTAGGTCAACCGGAAGTACCCTATAGGTTTTGGGTCGAAAACCTACATAGTTGACGCCAATTAAGATAGCTCTCTGAGTTGTATGGGCGCTCATACAATTTAGAGGTCTAGCTTAATTGGCCCAACCTCAAATAAGGTAAATAAATAAAATTGGGCTATTGTGTGAAAGAAAATAAAAGAAAATATTTATTGCAATATTATGCTCGTGTGCGCAGAACATATTACAGTAAAGAAACACCGTTACAGTGTCGTCGTAAAACTATGCGATGTATGAGGACAACAGTTTTCCAACGACAAAGTTAAGTTTGTCCCTCAATCCATAACTTATCGTTAAGATTCCCGTGATGGACGATCTATTTACATACCTATAAGTTTGTACGGAACCCTCGGTGCGCGAGTCCGACTCGCACTTGGCTGGTTTTTTTTCTAGGTCTTATAGCTCAGGTGTGTTGTATTTGTCAGGCCAGTTAGGGTCTATATTCTTTTAACCCTTCTGAAAAAAAGAGCAGGTTCTATATTTATAGAAGCTAGTACTATAAACAGTTAATGATATTTATTAGTGAGCAGTGCAAGCAAAGTACCTACTCTATTGAATTTAAAAATAAAGTCAGCTCAGACTCAAATAGAAAATAATGACAAAAGAGTCCAATACGATCTACTAAAAATATAAAATATCAATGTGTTACAGACGAGCCAACTTTATTTTTCTACATCCCCTTTAGCTGAGAGGTTTAATATTAAAACATGAAACAAAAAGTTGCGAATCATCGACAATATTAGCTTTTCGCTTCGGCACTTCCACAGCTTTGTTTTGGTTGTTAGTGTTCGATTCATTCAATATTGAGTTTAATATTTTTTATTAAAAAATCTGCGCTCTCACTGCTTATTAAATATAATTGCAGCAGTAATTTATTTATAGCAATTTATTAAAATATGCGAGCAAAGTAGATGTGACTAGTGCTCGCTGTCAAGTCCAGCTGCGAATATACCAATAGGTGCATGATGACCGATGTTAAACATGAGGGTGGTAACCAGCGGCAGCCAAGTGGGCACTATGTACAAAAAAACCGGCCAAGTGCGAGTCGGACTCGCGCATCGAGGGTTCCGTACAAACTTCGCCCATCGTTCGTCCATTACGGGAAATGCACAATTTTATTTATTTACCTTATTTGAGGTTGGATCCAATTAAGCTAGACCTCTAAATTGTATGAGCGCCCATACAATTCAGAGGTCTTTATTAATTGGCGTAATTATGTATGAATGGAATTTTTCCTTTATTTGTGCTGTAAGACCTTCCTTACCTTTTGCCAAATTTCGTGATTCTAGGTAAACGGGAACTACCATATAGGTTGCACCCAAATAAAAGGGCAAAAAAATCTCGTTTTCTGTATGGGAGCCCGCCTAAAAAAAAATTATTTTATTTTGTTTTTAGTATTTGTTGTTATAGCGGCAACAAAAATACGTAATTTGTGGAAATTTCAATTGTCTAGCTATCTCGGTTCTTGAGATACAGCCTGGTGACAGACAGACGGACAGACAGCGAAGTCTTAGTAATAGGGTCCCGTTTGTAACCTTTGGGTACGGAACCCTAAAAAGATGAGAGAATGTCAACAACTGAGATTGCATTGATTAGACATCAACGGGGTCATTGAACCAAATACTTGACTTAAAATTATTATCCAACTAATATACAGGGTGATTTTGTTATCACTGGCAATACTTGCAGGCGTGGAAGTACTCATCAATGTGAACAACTTTAATTATAGATTTTATTTATTTACATATTTACAATTAATGTAAAAAATACAAACTATGATATATAGAAAACATCCTCAAAGCCCTCGCTGCTGTCGATAGGCAAGGTTCCCAACAGGCTGGCAGCGTTCCCTTTTTGGATGGCCAAGCTTATGCGTTGGCGGAAAAAGCTCCCAGCCCGTCGGTCTCCCGAAGCCTCGATGAGCTTGGATGATAAAATCCGAGCAAATCGGCAAGCCTTGAACCCCCATGGACCCATGGTTTCAACTGCGAATGGCATGAACGAAAAATTAGAACCAAGACAAGCGTATTTTTTAAATTTGGATTTTTCAGCACCGGTCGCAGCCGCCCCAGCGACTTTACAAGTCGCCAGTAAGTGGGAAGGCGCAAGTATCTACACACGTGGCATCCCACACCAGCGGCTTGCCAACACTCCACGGGATCAAAGTCATACCATCCGGCCTCTTGCCATCGTCACGCGCAATTAGACGGGCCGGTTGGCGTGGTTGGTAAGATACCCTATCTATCACGCCGCAGGTCGTGGGTTCGATTCCCACTCAGGACAAACATTTGTGTGCATGAACATGTCTGTTTGTCCTGTGTCTGGGTGTAATTATCTATATATGTATGTATTTACAAAAGAAAATGTAGTATATGTAGTATATCAGTTATCTGGCTTCCATAGTACAAGCTCTGCTTAGTTTGGGGTCAGATGGCCGTGTGTGAGGAATAATGTCCCAGAATATTATTTATTTATTTATTTATTTATTAATTCCGACTGGTTCTAGTACAGAAGGCACGTTGGCAACAACAAGAGCCCTACGGATAATATCATTAAGAGCCGCGTGGCGTGAAAAACGGCCGGCGCTTAAAGAGCACGAAAGCCCATGGTGGCCGAGCTCGTTGACAAAGTCTCCGCAGCGGCAGCGATGAGGATGATTGGTCCTGGAACCAAGACGGAGACAAATGCATAAACTTAAAGTGATTCGGTCTAACAAAGTACCGATGTTTGTAGATGGAATGGCTTGCAACCAGAGACCCGATTCCTTCTCAGAGACAGCTAACAAGCGTGCGCGGTCCGAATTTGAAGAAAAATTGGAAAATAGATTTTGCCAAGTTTTTTCGCATAGAGGCTTGTCCCACTCTCTCTGAGAGTGACTTAAGGTTAGCGATGGAATATTTGTGCCTGGACAAGCTGCCTGCCAGGCATTTCTGGCATCGGATAGGTGAGAAACCTCAACGGATCCAATTGATGGGTCCAAAACAGATCCAACGAGGTCGCCCACACTATATACCGACGACAGAAATGCCGGCAGTGAAATGTCTGAAATTTTCCGCACTCCTAGACCACCATAACACACGGGAAGGGTGGCCTGAGACCACACTTTGTTTTCATCAAAACAACAATTTAGGATTTTAGCCAGAGAAATCTTAATCATGTTATCTAACGTATTTAATAATTGATCAAATTTAAACAAATGGGTACATCGGAGTAAATAAGTAAACTTTGGCACAAATAGACATAATCTTATAATAAAAAATGCATAATGCGCATTGATTTCAAATAGCCGACTAGATGAGTCGTTAAAATTTTGAATCCTTTGCTCAAAGAAACCAGGAATAGATTCGTCTAAGACAGGGGCACCAAGAAGTAGAAGTGACTCCTTTGATAGTAATTTAATGTTAGGTGCCAAATCATTAAAATTTTGAATAATTTTTAGTTTTTCAGATTCAGTAATAGAATCTGAAATAAGTAGCTCGCATTTGGAGCAGTTAAATTCAAGGCCAATTTTTTTAAATTTTTCGATCAGTGATTTTAAATCATTGAGAACAGAACTAACATCGCCTCCCAAGGTGCCATCGTCTAACAACTTTTATTATAGCGCTAACTCTGATATCGCGTAAAATAATACGGTTGCTTCATACATTTTGGTCGAGTAGGTATTGAACTTTTGTATGGAACAGCTGATATTTTTTTCATGATTTCACAGTTAGTCCCATTATAAACGTTGTTCATTTTGATGAGTACTTCCACCCTTGCAAGTATTGCCAGTGATAACAAAATCACCCAGTATATTATAATAATCGCTTGAGTGTTGTACTTTGACGCATACACAAGTTAAACCTTGGACCTGGACATACCTACTATTCATTATAGTATATTAAAATATACTTACATACTTGGCTTCCTAATCCTAACTAATATCATAAATGCGAATGTGAGTCTGTTTGTTTATTTTTTTGTTTGTTTGTTTGTTTGTTACCTTTTCAAACCTAAACCCCTGAACCGATAGCGATAAAATTTGGTACGCAGAGAGTCTATGGTATGGAGAAGTACATAGGCTACATTTTTCTTCGGGAACGCAGGTGAAACCGCGGGGGACAGCTAGTAGCAGACAATTATATTTTTTTTATTATTTTACGATGTACCCTTTATCACATAAAAACACCGACAGTCTATGTTGTAACTGCCAGTCAAAACTAACTTCTATGAAAATCTGCTAAATTAAATTCTTACAAGAAAACATGTAACATATACAAAGTAAATCCAATAAAGGCTAGAGCCGGCGCGACTGGTCAGCGGTTACCTACTTAAACTAGGCTCCTTCACTTTCATTTTGTGTGGAGGTGAAGTGGCGAGAGTGAGCCCTCAGCCTTCCTCGCCCCTCTGTGAGGCGTGTGCCCCACTAGTGAGGCGTGTACCCCACTAGTGGATAGTAGCTAGATATATATGAACGAGACTTGATTGGTTGATTGATTGATATACATAATCTCCTAAATTTCTTATTTTCAAATGTTGAAGATTTTATTAATTGTGTTACGCAGGGCTGCACTGATAAAGTTTTCCCCTAAGGCGATAACGTCGCCTTTTGTTTGAATATTTAGAATATCGCTTTTCAGGGTTTTTAAAATATACTTTAAAATGCGATGAAAGTTTATACAGGAATTCCAAATAAAAGTTTAATGTTATTCGATCTAAATGTAAAAAAAAATAATGATACGCATAGTAACATAACAAACGAGTAGTTTCTATTGATACTTATGCAATTGATATTGCAAATAGGTCCAACAATCAACATCGAATCGCCAATGGTGGGACATAATCCTTAGCCCTCTCACCTTCACAACGCGTAGGGTTCGCGACAAGGGCCCACTTAATATACAAGCAGATCTCACAGACGTGCCCTTTTCACAACCCTAGGCATAACCCTGTTACCTGGATTGTGACTTTGTTAAAGAGTGTTTAGGATAAAAAGGCTCTTTGTGGTTGGCAGATGGTAGAGCTCCTCACGTTACGTGTTCAATGACACGGATGAACGAAACTAATGGAAGCGATAGCAAATTAAAACTCACAGATTATAGTCTAGTAACTCTCATTTTATTGTCCTTTAGTTATTTATTAGTTTAGGGCACCACTCTATAGTCTACACGCAGTGGTTGCTGCTCACCCGTTCAATCTTGTAGTATTCATGGAGTGCACAGCTTTCGAACCTTCAGGTGAACCTGCACAATTTTTGCACTTGGCTCATACTAATTATTATACTGTAAATTTGGTGTCAAGTAATTTATTCAATTACAAACAGTCGTCGTATAGTGTCAACATTCGTTTCGGTACGTGCCGTCACGCCGCCAAGTCTAGATTAATTGAACCACAAGTACGCACAGGTACTAGATGGGGCTTCATCAACAAACGCCAATTGAAGTCTGTGGCTACTTTCTACTTGACAAATCGTAAACAATCATGTTACCAATATTTTCTTGAATGCGAACACGCAATTTGTAAAACAACGCGCCACAAACGCGATCTACAAATGACAATCACGTAAACTAAAAGGTAACCAGAGAGTTCTATTTTCAAATATCGCAATTTCTTTTTTAATATAACAAGTGGCCAGTTCCAGAAACTTTCAGTATTAAGTTGTTGTCCTTTTCTAATAAATAACCTTATTCAATAAATTAAAAGGAATATTACGAAGTAAGTTACAGAGGTTTTAGTACAAACTAAAACGAATGGAAGGCTTCAAAACAATATTTCAAATGCATAAGTTCGTAGCGACACACGACGTTCGTGGACGTTAAAACTTCAATAATAAAACGTACGTGAAATAATAGTGGTAGTAGAGCAGGTAAATATCTAATGCCTCCCGCACCTAGCACCCCGCACCCCGCACCCCGCACCCCGCACCCCGCACGTCACAACGATGCGAGCGCGGGCGCGAGATGTAGCGGGAGACAAAAATGCCGGATAGCTTCCAGTTTCGGAAAATTTATGGCCCGGACGAGAACCTAGCGATGCGATGTGCAGAGATAGGGTTGCCACACCACATTATTATAATTGTAAATCACTCTTCTGTGTTTGATACATTTTAAGCTTTTCTTACAAATTCTACGCGAATGTTTGTGAGGATGGATGGATGGAAGCTAGTTCATCATAAACGTCTGAAATTTATATTTTACTTTCTGCCCAGTTCAGTTCCTAGCACGGTTCTACACGGTAGGTACAAGGTAACGGCCTCCCATCTCTTTTTCGACTCCTCTCTATATTTTTCTTAGAGGGCTTTATGGTGGTCAGTTATGTACTCAATATTTAATTCACACTAACATCCATTTTATTTTTACTTCCATTACATTTTACATTGGGTTTATCCTCTACGCTATATGTCTTCTTCAGCCAGAGTTATATTTATACTGAAATGACATCCCTGGATAGAGAGTGGAGTGCTCTGATCCTTCTGTGCTCCGCGCTCCGTGCTCCGCGCTCCGTGCTCCGCGCTCCGTGCTCCGGTGTGGCGGCGCAACTCTAACGTAACTGATAATCAACTAAAAAATAAAACTTGCTAATAATAGTTGATAATATTTATTAGACCTCGACCTTACGTTACTCCGATTGGAACAATCATTGAGAGAGAGTTGTATAATCGTCGTATTATTTAACTGTATGTCTAGTCAAGTCATTACTATCTTGCGTATTTTTTTTTATACTTAATTTAAAAGAAAGAGTTTGATAACATAATTCTAAACTTGGAATATACACAAATACGTTGAGAATCAACACAAGTTGATAAATAGTTTAGCTGCATGGTGGCAGAAGATATGTTTTTATTGATATAAAAGTAGATGGACATGTCGAAGAAGAAACGGAAATGAGTAAGAAAATACCGCGGAAATAGATAGATAGAGGGGTTGAATTTATAAAGTATGATGCGCCTATCGCAGATACATAGATTGGTACCAAATTGTGTATATTCATTATCACAGTAATGCATTACACGACCGCATGTCACAGACACGGTGCCCGCACGCGGGAGCAACACGCGTGCGGGCAACGTCCGGCTCTCAGCTCGTCTCGCAGACACAAAACGTACGTAATTGTTTCAACTGGCTATGCGATGCGATTGTTCCACTCGTCAGTTTTCATTTCCTCCTTTGTCTGCAGATCGCGGATCGTTTGTATTTGTTGTCGTCTGCGTCTAGTCGGTCGAGACTAACGGTTGAAGGCTGGTCTACGTTGAAACAAGCAAAACGTAACTCGTCATATATTCCTTTGTTATATTGAATATAGCTCATTTGGATCTAGTGAAACATATTGCTTTAATATCCTTTGTTTTTAAATGTTTTGTTTTAACTAGAAAACGTTGCAAGTAAATCAGGAACCTGACTAAGTTACCCATCGTCGCCAAGCTTTAAGCTCCAAGCTCTTCTTTCATACTTCTAAACGATGCTTACGACTGAATGAGAATGTTCATTATCCTTGAAGTCAAATCCACTAAATTTTAACTAATTGAACTGAACATCTAAGAATTATGCTTTATATAAGACCAAAATAAAATATAAACCATATCGATAATGGCGCCCGTCTCGCGTCAACTGTCCTCGAGTGACAGACAGATAGACAGAACACTCCCGTCTGCTTTATTTCCGTCTTGTGGCGTCGATATGCACCACACCCCACGTACCCGCACGGTAATGTGTGTTACAACATTTGTAAGTAGATTTCATATTTCTTCCCTATTATGTATTTCTTAAACATTACACATTCACAAGAAAACAATAGTCATTTGTAACGTAAAACGACACCAAATCAGAGACGATTGATTTTTTTTTATTTAATAGTGTCGCAACTAGCGACGTGTCGTGTGAGGGGAGGGGGGGGCGGGTTGTAGGAAGAGTAGGAGGAAAAAGGGGTTACATACGCAGCCGATGGAATAATGTTATTTAATTAAAATAACAAACAAGCACGAATGAAAGCTCCTCCGATAGGATTTTTTTTAAACCTGACCTCAGCCAGCGGCGCGGCGGCGGAAAATGTTCAATCGAATCAAAACAAAGGGACGGACTGTAAAAAGGCTTCGTGGTTCATCAAATTAAAATCGGCTCGTGAATAATCCGCGGCCCAATTACCGGCCCCCGAGTCCGGGGTCGGGGGCCGGGGTCGGAGCCTACGTTCAAGTCTTAAATTTGGCGCTTTCTTTCTCTTTTGGTAATCGGATACATTGTTAAAGCTCCCTGTAATGATATTCGGTATTTATTCGCTATAGTTAACTTAACGTTCCTATTCTCTATGTAGAGCACAAAGCACCTCCAGTAGATTCGCTCATTCAATACAACTTACTATTTCAATTAGGTTCAAATACTTACGGCAGACGATCGGTATCAATATCAGTGGTACGGAGAGATCGTGTCTCTAGCGTAGCGTTACCATACCACTTACCAATAATAATAGGTTTCATGGAAACGTAATGAGTTATCGATACCTGAAATTTGAAGTCACGTGTGGTGGCCCGTGGCACCAAGTGGTACGCCTCGATCAATTAGTGTACTCTTAGCAAACCGTTACGTAGAAATGATTTATCAAAACGTGTTTACTTAACCATAGTAACCATACCATAGAGTGAGGTGATAATAGAGGTCAATACGTTTGTCTGAAATCTCTACATTTAATTAGAGTATTTAATTTAATATACTCCAATTAAAGTAGGTATATAAAATTAATTATCACGAAACAATATTTTTATATGTTGATGAAAGAGCATTATAGCGGTTCAACCGCTGCGTTGGCGCGCCGCGTGCCGTATGTACCCACGCACACGTATGCTAAGGTACTCTGTGCCGTACACTACGGGATTATATGTGTGTAACAATATAGTGCAAGAGTTAGTGTCGTATTTCTGTCGAAATGTAATTGGAATTATTTTTGCTTCAAAAGCGGATCAGCAGCGTTTGAAACATTTAATATTCGGTATTACCTGCTAGCTGATTTTAAATATCTCGGTTACGTAATTGAGGCATATATATGTTTTTCTAATTGGTTCTCTTGGTGCTATTTTGCAAAAGATGTCTTACGTGTTACATACCAATTGAAACGTACTAGATTTGTGGTTAATATAGTAGCAAGCTTTAAGACTACATCGCGATTTGAAACCGATCCTGGTTGAGTGGTTCATAAATATTTGAGGACACATGTATGCGCCATCACGTCACCGCGCGCGGGCGCCAACCGTGCACGAACCGCTATACTCGCTTTCAACTTTTTTATTCACTAACCACACGTTTATTTTACGTACACTATACTCACAAACTACACACAGAGTAAATCAATACATAGAGTCAAAGAGAGAAAATCTCAGCGTGTATAGTTTGGAGCGATAGTATTTTTAAGCTGTGGCACGAAGGGATGATTGCATTTAATGTATGTAGACGAACATCGATTTGAGCTCATCGATCAACACTCAATATGAGAGTAGTTCAATTTAAAGAAGCGGTTTTTCTCTTTCGTAGGTATGTGGCGGAGAAATGAGGGGGACGTGTCATATTTGTCAACGTCGGGGAACATGGGGCTCGCATTTGTTACACAATTTGTCAGAATACAGTATTTGTGGATAATACAAGGAGTAAATCTTGTTACGCGCGCGATATGAGCGCACTCTGTATGTGCTGTGTCACCCGGCGCCGCCCGCCGCCGCTCGCCGCCGCCCGCCGCTCGCTCGTGACATGAACCGTGTATGATAATATTTATTTTAATATATCTTCTACGCCACACACATCCTTGCATTCTTGGACAATGTATGTCTTTTACTAAATAAGATTTTTTACCACGACAAATCAGAACCAATTTAGTTGTCACCCCAAATGATTAAGTGCACAAGCCATACAAAAACTTTGACTATCGTAGATTATAATATTGTACGTAACATACTCTTCACAATGAATTGTTGTTTGGCGATAGCAAATAGCTATAAATAAATGTGCATAAAATATTAATATTTTCGATGTTATTCTAACATTTTGTTCATTAAGTACTTAGTTAATATTTTTGGAACAACATGCGGTTCTTGGTGATTATATTATCAATTAATAAATCATTTTAAATGTATTTTTTTGTACTTTATGACCATGACGTCGTGTCGAATAGGTATTTGTTATCGGAGGTCCAATAATTGAATAATAATATTGATAATGATAAAGAAGTTTTGGAATCGAAAAAGAGGTGTACTCATACTCATTTACTAATTCGTACGTACCATCTACTAATGAACATATGCTAATAGAGACGGTGAACGTTTTGAAATACTATTTTTGCTTACAGATTATAATATTATGCGCTCTCTTCCTGATGGTCAACAGCACGTCATAATTACGTAGATGAACTAGTAAACGATGTGCTCCTAGTTCTCGATAAAACTATTAAAGATAACTAGAGTAAAAACAATATTGATAGCTTGTCAATAGCTAAATACTAAACAAAAAAAAACGATTCACAAAGAAAAGAGAAAATGGTACCTAACTATTTCGTCTTTGCCTATTTGTATATGTGCACCAGCAGAACCAAAATAAAACTCAAAACAGGAGTATAAATATTAAGAAGAGCAGGAAGATAAGCCAAATGAAAACAATGACGAGAATCAGAGCGAGAACGAAGAACACGAAGACTTACCAAATGAGTCAGACGACGAAGTCGTGACGCTAATGTAATTAGTTAGTTTTACTGCAAGTATTTAGTTAATTCGTCTGTTAGCATCATACAATCGTCGTTTGCAGATCTTGCTATAGGTGAAGTGCTCGCACCTAAAGATGTTTAATTTATTACTTGATAAATTTCCATTTTAAATGTACTTTTATTTATGATTTATTTTATGAGAGGTAGAGGATACCGATATGTCGCTCAAAGAGCAGCTCGACTGGGGAAGTACCTCCACCTTACAGAATACCGCAGCCAAATAACTTATAGTTGTGTTTCTATAGTTGTGAGTAAGGTCGCCAGAGCTCATCGGGGAGGGGGGAAGGGTCCATTACCATTAGGCGGGCCATGTGCTTGTTTGCCGACAATGTGGTATAAAATCATGAATTCACATACATTCAGTTCACCAAAAGTCCTCAAAAACCGCTAACCGTATGCTAACCGTATGTGTGATATTTATCGATGTGCTGTAGTATTAGATTAGTATTTAATAATGTTTCATGTTGTTTTTTATGTTGTGTTTCCTTTATTTGATTGTTTTTGTTTAATTTTAATGTGAATCCATGGATTTTGATAATACATTATTATTAAATTGTGGATTTTTTTAAGATGGTAATTAGAGTCCAAATATTCCGTTGCATTGATTACCTAAGTCATTAGGTATTATTCATTTATCTTCTCGTGATTTCTATTCTTAATTCCGTACCATTAATTCCAATTCTTGTCATATTTCGACCAGAGGAAAATAATTTGCACTCGTTTTCCTCAGTTTAGTTTTTTAACAGAAATAAAATCAGGTAACATTATTATAGTAGTAAGAAGAAGCGAAGTAAGATAATTTGAATAATGTTTAATTTACCACTCAAAATCATAAATTGACACACATACAGTAATACATGCCACGTGTGTCGATACACTTGCGCCTTCCCACATACTGGCGACTTGTAAAGTCGCTGGGGCGGCTGCGACCGGTGCTGAAAATTCAAATTATTTGTTCATGCCATTCGCGATGGATACCTTGGGTTCATGGTTCGAGGCTCGCCGATTTGCTCGTATTTTATCACCCAAGCTCATCGAGGTTTCGGGAGACCGACGAGCTGGGAGCTATTTCCGTCAACGCATAAGCTTGGTCATTCAAAAAAGGGAACGCTGCCAGCCTGTGGGGAACCTTGTCTATCGACAGCAGCGAGAGCTGTAAGGATATTTTTTAAATATTATAGTTTGTATTTTATACAATTATTGTAAACACATGTTTATACACGTTTTAATTAATTTATTTATATAATTAAGGAAAACTTACAGCTATGACTTCATTAGTTAGTACAATATTTATGAGAAAAAAAATGCTTAGTGCTACTAATAAGTTTCCACAATTTTTTGGAAAATTGCATTTACTTAATAATTGAAGTGAGACATAAAACAAATGGATCCCTACATTAACGACAAACTGTTTAATGACAGTTTCCATAATGTCTCTATATAACGAGTGGCAGCGTGACTACTCGTTTAGTTTAACGAAACCATCAAGATGCGGTTGTTGGTAAGTACTACGCTTTCAAATTCGATGAGATGAGACCATATGGTGCCAACGTTTGGATTTTTATTCCTCTATCCATTCTTTATATTGACAAGTCTACTTTTAACCCGGGAACGCGAGTGAAACAAGTTATTATAAATTAACGAGAGTTAATTATAAATTGATTATCTAGAATAAAAATTAATAAGATTTTTGTATTCACAGATAGTATTAACTCTCGTCCTGTTAGTGACGAGGGGAGCACCTGTAGAGGACGAATCAAGTGCTGCTGAACATCGAGCTGATAGTGTTGAAAAAGCTGAAACTCAACCTACATCTGAACTTTTTGAAGATATAGAACACGTTGTCTACCCTGATGATAAGATTAGTGTGTCAAACGATAAGTGGGATGAAAAAGAGAAATCAGAGAAAGGAAACGAGCAAGATAATAATGCAAGTGCCAATAATGATAATGATAAACATAAGGAAACATTAGCATATTTCATCGAAAAAGTAAATGAACAAGAAAAAGAAAAGAAAGATGAACAAATTCAAGAAGAAGAGAAAACTGTAGAGAGTGAAAAAAGGGAAGATAGTGTAGAAAAATTGGAGGAAGAGGAGAAAGAAAAAGAAGATAAACAAGATAAAAATAAAGGAGAAGAAAAGGTAGAGGAGCAACGCGAAGAGGAGAAAGAAAACAAAGAGATCGAGGAAGATAAAGATATAGAGACAAGTAATAAGGAAAAGAAAAAAAAAGAGAAAGAAGAAGAGAAAAAACGTAAAAAGGAGGAGAAAGAAAAGAAAAAACAAATGAAAGAAGAAAAAAAGAAGCAAAAGAAAGAAAAAAAAGATAAGAAAAAACGTGAGAAAGAGGAAAAGAATAAAAATAAAGAAAGGATTAAATGGATAAATTCGAACGAAGAATATTTTAATGCTATAGGAGAGGAGTATTTGTTTTTGAAGCTGCTTGATTCGTTCCTTGACCGCCTACTGGAACTGCGAGGCAAAATAGAATCCACACCCGCGCTCTCGGCCACGCTCTCGCCCGTGCTCTCGGCCGCGCTCTCGCCCGTGCTCTCGCCCGTGCTCTCAGCCGCGCTCTCGCCCGCGTCAGCGCCGGAGTCATTTCCACAGGTCATCGAACTTGAATTATCACGAACTTATTAACAACTATATTCCCGTTGCTGCCAGCCTTTTAGGCACACTTCCGCTCGGCAGCGATTTGGGGCATTTTTTTTGTTTATAAGTAAGTAGTTTTTAATTTTATTTTATTAGATATAGATAAAGGTTATTATATTATTATTTAGTTTAGGTTTAGTGTAAAATATCGAATTTTCATCATTGAATCTATTTTTTTCATGATTCATAAAAAAACAACTTTGATAACACTAAAAACTAGATCCTCAAAAAGCTATATTATTACTTCTTAGCTTTTATAATTTAATTATTTATAAATACTTACTAAAATGTTTCCCGTTTTCATTCTCAAGTGACTGACTGACTGACTGATTTGAGAACACAACGTATCAAGTGGTTCATGGGCCGTCTCTTGGAACACTCACTTCATTATTATCAACTGATATTACTCGTAAAGGTACACGAACGTGTTTGTTTTAATAAGTTACGTTAGCTCCAGATATACAATAGGGTGTGATCGTAGAGAGTGACCGCGCGATTGTTCCGTAAATATAAAAGATATCAATAGTCTGTAAACTGATATCAAACGTACGCAACCTTATCTTTTAAATAAAACGAACGTACAAATATACATAATAATATTTATGTAATAATAAATTTAGTTTTAATGGAAGTTATCTATTACACGATTAAAGTTTGTATTTTATTGTAAATATAACATATATTATGCGTGATAGTTATTATTTCTTCCATCTATTTACTATACAGAGCTTCGTATTTGGTACACGTTAATATTAGGTACCTAAGTATGTACCTATTGTGAACAAACTGTAGATATTATTGATACTCTGCAAGTATGCACAAGCGCCGCACTGTTTATGTATATGAGTGAGGTTTGTTCATGAATATTTGTTTAATAAAGATGACTACTTACTTATCTCTGGATGAAAAAATAATCTTTATAAGGGTGTAGGGTGAACACTTTGATTTAGAGTTAGTATAATTAAGGTAGGTCCTCAAGTAAGGACGCATCCTCATTTATAATGCGGACAGCAATGGAGTGTACAAAGTTACCTGGATAGGAAGTGTGTGTGCGAGTTTGTATTTATCGGTGACGGCGCGGGCGGAGCGGTGCGGCGGAGCTCGGCTCAGCTCCGTTCTGCTCCGCACCGATGAAAGGAAAATAACCGCCATAGAGATTGAGGACATTATTCCGCGCTGACACGTTTTATTTAGGCTTTAATGTGACGTCACTGTTCAAAAGATGGATGGCAAATATAATAAAAGAGGCGCAAGATGGCTTTGTGAACGGATCGACGACGGGTGGGGTGGGGAGTGGAGCGAGGGGTATGACACGGTGTGAACACAATGATACTTTTATGCTGGGAGCCGAGAATCAAAAGGCTTTTCGGCTATTCGACCTGTCGCCCGCAATCGCCCCCTCACCGCGCCGTAGGAGGGGGAGGCCAGGACCCCCCGTCCAGCCAGATCTACAAAAGGTTTACGTTCACAATTGACGGCACAATACATTCGCATTAGATACCGTACCGATGACGTGTCGAAGTCCAGCCGTCGACTTGAGCGTTGAACGAGGCTCGTGCTAATGTTATTGTGACAAGTTCTGTTTACGACATTGTTTACTTGAAGGAGTATACATGAATGATGCTGGGGAAATAAGCAAATGAAGTTTGTGACGGACCAATTGGCGTAGTGCTCTATCACGACGCAGGTCGAGGGTTCGATTCCCACTTAGGACAGACTTTTGTGTGCATGAACATGTCTGTTTGTTCTGTGTCTGGGTGTAATTATCTATATATGTATGTATTTACAAAAGAAAAGTAGTGTATGTAGTATTTCAGTTATCTGGCTTCCATAGTACAAGCTCTGCTTAGTTTGGGGTCAGATGGCCGTGTATGAAGAATGTCCCAGAATATTTATTTATTCACCAACGCTAAAATACTTAGTAATCCTACCGAGTCCCCAAATATAGGTCCTTATAAATCTCATAAAGTCAAATGCGGAAATATAATAGTAAGTTATTTATAATTGCGACATATTTCTTAAGCCGCCCCCCGTCCGCCGATCGTTGGGCGCCGGACGCTGACAAATTAGTCGATAAATCTGCGACCGAACGTTAAGAAATAACGACGACACCTTTATTTTTTGCCGAACCTTCAATTTATTCTTCTTAACTATTCTCTTTCGAACAAACAAATTGAATCCTTCATTATTATAATTTTAGGTACATAATGGTTTGTAAGTTCAATGCCAATTTAGTACCGTAGTAGACGTACGTTCTGTTCTTAATGTCACCGCGCGTAGATTAATGAGCTCGCAATTAAATATTAATTAGACAGTAATGAGACTAGGTAACGTGCTCATTATCATTTAGATGGCGCTAGTCTATGACCTCACTGCATTATATTTAAACATCTTTAATAGATTGTTATTTACTTATTGTGTCTTGAAGTCATCGTTCCCTTGATGATCTTGATTGCGAACAAAAGACATCAACGCGCTCATTAACTAAATGGGTTTATAATTTATCCAATTATTTTTCGACTAGCCTTTGCTCCATATTGTGAGCTCCGGTCTCCACCGTCAACAACGACGACGTTGGTGATGACGTCGTCTAAGAGGAGGCTTCCCACCAGGCCGTCGCTGCTGGGTACGCGGACGAATGCTTCGGCGCCCCCGTATACCCAGCCGGTAGCGACATATAGGAACACCCCAGGTTTTTAGTCAGTAGGAGTCTGACATAACCCCGCCGCTTGCCCCGTAAAAAAAAAAAAAGGGGCGTCTGCCTTACATTTGGTGATCTGATAGGAGTGTAAGATGGTAAAGCTTACCACACAGATTCAGCGTGGACTGATACTTGTCTCACGCTGATGAGATCATGATGACGAAAATAAATCGTCGCGTGTTGAGTGTAATACAACTGATTTATTGTTTTACCTAACTATGCTAAAATGATAAAGATTGTTTGCGCTGCATATACGTCACACAAATCTAATATATAGAGATACAGTCTGAAGCCCTTGGCATTTAAATTAACTAGACTTGACTTGACGTTACTTGTTCTCTTGTAAATATTGGAGAGCAAGGTAAAGAGAAACCTACATTAGCAGCAAAGACTTAGAGAATAGTGTAGAAGCATTGTGTTGTTTATTGGCGGTTATTGTGAGTGAGCTCGGCGTGTGTGCGCAGCGGCAGGTGACGCGGTGACGCGGTGACGCAGTGACGCTGTCGCAACGCAGCTCCATCGCAGCATCGTGCTCAGTGGCTGTCGCCAGCGCACGAGTTAGCATCGCTCATTAGTACCCTTCACTTCACATCCTAACTAATATTATAAATGCGAAAATGAGTTTGTTTGTTTGTTACCATTTCACGCTTAAACCGCTGAACCGATCGCGACGTAATTTGGTATGCAGATAGCCTATGGTACGGCGAAAAACATAGGCTACTTTTTATCCCGGGAAATCATAAGATCCCTCGGGAACGCGGGTGAAACCGTGGGGCAGAATCTAGTACTAAATAATAATTTGTGTTCCAATTTACTATTTAATATCAGTTTTCATAATCCATACTTAATACTTATACTAACTAACCTAATCCTTACTAATATTATAAATGTTAATCTGAGTTTGTTACCTTTACACGCCTAAACCGCTGAACCGATAGCGATGAAATTTGGTACATAAATAGCCTATGGTATAGAGAACCTCTAGAGAGAGAATAATGTCTGTGTACACAGTATTTTTGGGAGATTGATTTAATTTCATTTACGATTTTATTTTGTTAGTTTTCTTAAAACACGCAGGGACGTGCAGTTTGCTCTGACGTCATTTATTGCTTTCAGCAATTTGGTGAGAGCTAAAACTCATTACATCGCCATCGTAACGAACATAAAGGTCTGTGTAAAGTTATAATGAAGTCACCGATGACGGAGGACCGCGGGGGAGGAGGAGGGGGGAGGTAAAGAGGGGTCGTGACCGGTGCTAGGTGAGGGAGGGGGGCAGTGGGTCACTCTCACGAAAACATTGGGTAACTCGATAAGTGGTCGCAATTAGCGGCTCTGGATAAAACGGAGATTCCAGTTTCACAATTAAAAGTTGCCGGTTTATTATCTATCTGCGGCCTCCAAGTTCCGCACTTATTCATTTCCGACGAAGCCACTGAAAAACTTTTCGTGTTTTCAGTGAAAATGAGATCAGGAATTAAATCTCATCTTACGAGCGATGAACTCGCATCACGGAGCGGAGCGATGCGGAGCGATGCGGAGCGAGGGGAAGCGACTTGGAGCAAGTAGAGCGGTGCTAACCTCTATAAATTGAAAATAATAGTAATATTCATTATTTTCTCATACCTTGAATTCTTGCTCTCCTACAACTATATGTGAATGTATATTTGAAATCAATACTATTTTACTATTCAAGGTGATGATAGCTCAGTGGTAGTGACGTCGGATGCCGCGGCAAAGGTCATGGTTTCGAATCCTACAATGAACTTGAGCTTTCGGTAAAGGAAAATATCGTGAGGAAACTATAACACGGTGGTAGGGTACTTTGTAGTACCCGTCTGGCTGGCTACCACCTTCAAGTTGAAAATCTGTCGCCAAACACCTATTGTTGTGTTCCGGCAGTTGCACTTGAGAGCCTGGTGCCATCTAGGCTTTATAAAGGTCACCAACACACTGGCCAACCCACTTTTATTGCTTGTGTCAATAGGCGTCGGTTGCCACTTACCATCTGGTGGACCGCCTGCCTGCTTGCCAGACTTCTGACATAAAAAATTAACTAAACAGTTTGTGACGTTGTGTCTAGGGATGTAAATTCCCTGTAACTAATGGGATTCCAAGTGGACGAGGACGAGGGCCGGGGAGCTGTTTACGATTGGAACAAACAGAAACACCATCAAAACTATGAAAATCTCTTAAAACTGAAACATTACGTATCGTACGGTTGTAAGACACACGTCACACACGCGCCACATGAAACTAAACATTTCAATAAATGAATATATAATAACTTGATTACATGAATGCTAGAGTTCTTAATGAATATTTTGTTTTAATAAACCCAAGCTTTGTTGCTCAAAATTAAGCCAACAACAAATTTTAAAGAAACATGGATCAATGATGACGGTAGTAAGTAGGTAACATTAGTGCGGGCAGCTGTCAGCTCGGTGTTGAATGCACAAATGAACTAAATCCTCTCTCCTGACACTAACGCTACCCGCAGAGCGAGCGACGCAAGGCGGCGACACTAGAGTGACTACATGTACGCACACACTTGTAATTATACTAAATATTCATCTTTAGTTAATTACAACTTAAAAACCGTAAATACTAGAGTTTCTACTACTGTTTGTTTTGTAAATAGTTTAAATTAAAATATTAAATAATTTCCCCTTTTGATTCCAATATTTTAAACTATTTGAGCACAGCGACCCATGACTACGATATTGAAAGATGGGAAAATGCTTCTAGCTTCATGATCATGTCGAGCAAGAATTGTGAATCTAATAATTTGTACATCGATGTCAGCGCAGCGCCGCGCCGGGTCGGTGGTGGCCGCGATTGGAAACATACCAAAGGAGTTTATCTTTAAATGGATCTTCCTCAGCTTTGTACCGACGCGACAGAATATTGAAATCCAATTCAGTTAGTGCCCTCACCAAACTACATCTAAATATATTATATTCAAAGTAAATCAAACTTACATACTATAGGTCTACACTTGACATGCAAAGCACTATACTGGTAAGTACTCATCGGTGTGTTTTTCAATTACAAATAACTCTTTATTATCACCCATATTATTCAAATGACATTTAAGTATGTAGGTACATACTACAAATTTTAATAATAAATCTTGTAAAAGAAAATAAAATGATAATAAAGTAAATAACACCCCAGAGATAAACAGCTTTCACGACAATTTGTAGACATTCAGTAACAAAGGAATGTACCTACAGGCCGCGCGCGGGCGCCCGCGCCTGGGCTGGGCCCGCCACGCCGCGCCACGGCCGCGTATCTACACCCGGGATCACACTCGTCATAACGCAACGGGACGGTGATGGCGCCCTAAACGCCATAGCCGTGACGTCACTCTCATGACGTCCCGCTCCACTCCACTTTATTATACAGAATTACACTTACGCTGTTTGCACTATTACAGGCTGTACCCACCGCGGTACAACGGCTCGGCGCGGGGCGGTAGCGGTGTACATCCGAATTGACCCCGTTGTAGTCTAAATTTAATTAAACCGTGGAGCACCGCACCCTCAAAACTCCCCCTCCCCTCCGCACCGCCCGCACTCCGCACCCGCGTGCCGTCGCATACAAATGACGGATTAACGACTGAAAAAAAAGCGACAAATGCAAATGTGTTATATGAGCTCACCTCATTTGAATGTAGAGTGGTGTAGAGCCACGTCGAGCGGCGGTGGCCGCGGCGGCGGCGCTGACCCCTAGCCGCGTCACACCGCACCGCGACCGTCTCGTGCTATACCTACCATTGTGTCACGGTTGGTAACCGCAAAGACGTTGCATCGACACGCTCTCTACCTAATAAATAACTCATTATATTTGATCCAAAATGCAGAACTACGAGTACATCGTTGAAATAATCTATATTAATAATTCCGTCAAGGGGTACGGTAGACTCGATTGAAACCTTACCTGAATAATAAAACATTAAAAAATAATAATTTCGAGTCGACAACATATATCCGCAAAATTCGGATTGTCGATTATTTGGCCATATTGGCCGAGCACAGTACCGCCATATTTTCAATGAACGCATCCCTGTCAGTCAGTATCAGTTTTTTCTTTTGTTTTCCCTTATTTCGGGAAGGCAAAGGGTTCTAGCCCATACAACCTAATCATGAGATGACACAGTGTTCTCAGTGTGTAAATGAGCCTTTATTGACAGCCTACTATTTTTTGTTTCCCGTTGTTTTTTCTAACCATGACACTGGCAGTCATCGTTGGTACGATGGAGCCATAAACAATAAATTGGAATTGGATTGAGCTGTCAGACAGTGTTGCCAGAAGGTTACATTTCATACATTTTTCGTAACTTTTGACCCCCTCGCGTAACATGTAAGTAATTTTTTGTATTTAAGGCAGTTTTCGTAACTTTTGAGAACAACGAGATTTGTAATACTAGATTTTTATTCCAAACAGTTTATGAACGTATCCAAATTGAACGCACCTAAAACTGGCGCCTTTAAGGCCGGGAATACACGTTAGTTTTTTTCATCCGATAGTCTGATACGGTGAACTAATACAAACCACTACCGATAACTACAAAAATATCTACCTACATTTTGTAAAAGATTGTGTATTATGAGTCACATTTCACCCGAGCGAAGCCGGGTTTTCATCTAGTTGTATAATATAATAAGCACCAAGTAGGCCTATATAAATAGGCTTCCTCCGCAAAAACTGCGGGAAAAAGATAAATCTGGTCGAGCGGAGTCACAAAATTTCTCGTTAACTAAATTTAGTTAAAAATTCACTGTACCAACACGATGATTATCGTATCTGCCGCTCGCGGGATAATTAAATAAAAATACAGTCGGAATTAATCGCGACGGCAAGCGTCGAGGGCGGTGGCAGCGGCGGGGGGAGAGGGAGTGCTTCCTTTTATTCATTACTTGAAACAAAAGAAACGTTCTCAACCTTATCTGCTCCAATAAGATTCTACAAAAAGTGTCTTCAAAAAGAAGCGGCGCCCGATAATTACATCCCGTGAGAGGCCGGGACTCGGCCGGGATAATCCCGGCAGTCCGCGCCCCGCGCCGCGCCGCACCACCATCAAGCACTGCGCATTGTCCGCGCGACATTGTGCGACGCTCCGCTCCGCAACGCACCGCACCGCACTGCGCATTGATATTATAATTCGTAACGAAGAGCTGCACTTTGTTCCAGACTGGCGGTTATTAGTAAAGAGTGGTGCCCCCTCATCTCACTCTGCACACGTCGTCCATTGTTGAGCCGCCCCACCGACATACTCCGAACTAGATGTGACCGCGGCGGACCAGCACCACCACTCATTGAGAGCCAATCGTGCTTGAAGTCGTTAAACTGTTTCTAAATCCTCGAGCCGCCGATTCATTCGTCGACGTAATGATTCAGTAAGACTTTCTTACTGCGTACCATTGGGACGTGGAGAGCGCTCCCCACTATGGTTTTCCCGTGTAATTATGACATTGGGTTCTTCAAAAACGATATAAAACGAGGTCAAAGTCAAAGCCCGTTTAGGCACTAGGAGGTTATATTTTTTATATATTTTTATATAGACAACACATCGGCAATCGCCTGATATTGCAAATGTCCATTGGCGGCCGTAACCACTTACCAGCAGGCGAATGTATCGTCTGCAAGCTTGTCAGCCTATTAACATAAATCGGATTTCGGATCAGATCAGACCGTGTGTGAAGAATGTCCCAGGATATTTATTTATTTAATAGTTTTTAGAGATTGAGCGTCTCACGGTGTCGGGCTCCTGCCCGGATGGCCATAGGGTTATAGATGCTCTTCCAGTGAATGAATCAAAATTTCTTACTATAGTTCCCACTACCTTTTTTTGATAAAGCCTAAACCTCAATCACCATTCTCCATCGAACCACAAGACGTCGGGAGAAGTTCGATCCACACGTTGTTGACATCCCGCTAACACGGACACAACGCGTACCGATTGTTTCTACACGTGGTGCGCGTGCGCAATAGGTGCGCGTCTGTGGTGCACACGGAGTGCGGGACAGCTCTAATCGGTATTAGAGCTGTTGTAGGACGGTTCCTAGCGGTGATTGTCGCTATATGCTGTAGTAGACATGACACTTGCGGCGCCGGCCCTACCCGGCAATGATGTTTACGTGCCTATATAAATGTTTATATCATTTTAATAATATGTTATTAAATTATGAGTCATGGTGTAGTAAAAAAAGTATACGGGAATTTTAAATAAAGATGTGAACCTAAATATATATGCTCGCGCCAACCAGATATATTATGCTTAATGCTATGATGTTTGAGCATAAGCACATCAGTTAGTTGTACTCGTATGATTAACAAGTGAGTGCATTGTTTGTATAATTGGAGCGAACATTACGTTGATTGTGTCGCCGCATAATCAACCTCGCGCCCCACCGAACCGACCCGCCTCATTACCACTCATCAACCTATCTCTCCTCTAAATATCATTACTAAACCACACAAATAAGTACACAATTACAAGTACACATAGGTTTATAATGTAGTCCCTCTCAGGGTTCAAAGAATCCTTTGAATTGTCCAAGTTATGGAATATCCATGTTCAAAGTTTAATTGATCCGTTCCATTACGGCTGAAATGAGGAACAAATATACATACAAACTTTTGCATTTATGGTATCTATATTAGTAGGATAACATAAAGCCGCGCGTCCACTACAGCTGTGTGTACTGTAAGTACTGTAATAAGTGTTGAGCAACTGGCGGCGCGCGGCTCGCGGCGGTAGAGTGCGGCGAGAGACGAGTGTGAGGGCGCACGCTTAATTCTTCGGCCCAGTTAACTTTTTCAGTTTGCGTATTCAATTTTAGCGTCGTCCGAGCTTCGTTAGTTAGTCTGTTTGGTCGGCTCTAACTCAGTAAATGGCATCTTGTTTAGCTCGCAGCCGCCGACCTGAATAATAAAACTTTTGACCGAATGAAAGAATAAACTTGTTCGCGGCATATTTACTGAATAAATGATGTGACTCAACGAGCTCCGATTCACTCGATGCAAATGAAACTCGGCCGCAAATAACACAGCGGTCCATGGTCGGCGAAGGCTCGCCCGCCCGGCTCGCTCGTTCGCTCCGTTTCGGTTGCTATTGTTTAATCTGGCTAAGTGACGTCCGATATGAATGCGAGTTGCCCGACCTCCGCACTCCGCGCCGCACTACGCGCCGCACTCCGCGACACCAACATAGTAGTAGTCATGCGATTTATTTAATTGCTGTTGGTGACTAACCACGAAATAACAATACGCCCATTAATAATATCTACATCATTAAGATTTACAGTATTGAAGAAAAATATCATAATTATTTTGTTTCTTTTTTAGGGAAACCTATTATTAGTCTTATGTTTATTGTAATAGGGTATTACACCCATTTTTAAAAAGTGTCTCAATTCGTTCTTAAGGTGCTAAAATAAAAAAAATATACGTGCGGCACTCGGGGACTGCCGCGGTAAAGCTATTGCATAGCAATTATAGTGTGATACTTCGTGGCCGCGCCACAGCTGCTATTTAAAAAAACAATTAAGTTTAAAAAATGTACACATTATGTACATTATTGTACGCTATGTAAAACACACTGTGTCATCTTATGATTAGGCTGTATGGGCTAGAACCCTTTGCCTTCCGAAATAAGGGAAAACAAAAGAAAAAACTGATACTGACTGACAGGTATGCGTTCATTGAAAATATAGCGGTACTGTGCTCGGCCAATATGGCAGTCGCCATATTGGCCGACATGACAGAAGTTCGATAAATGTCTGCGAAAACTGAAAAAAATTGATTCCCCCAACGCCTCATATAATTTATTTCGGCAAGTCTGAAATTAACACGAGTTAAAAAACGGTGCTAAAGGCAAAAATCCATCGCCAAGCGCTAACCGGTGTTCCGGCAACTGTACATAACAACCCTTCCCTTCTGTTTACCATCCATCCTTTATTAACCTATATATACTACAATAATATTAAAGCATAATTAACGAAATAAAGACACAAGAGCTACGAGCTATATGTAGTTGTGTTGATTCCGGTGCTCGGCAGCGCGTGTGCGCTTGTCAGCGATATCTTACAATTTCCAACTGAGATGGTGCGATAATTATTATTTGCCTGTTATTGCTATTAAATATATAATGTTAATGCATTTATAGAGACATAGGCTTGTGTTTGACCACAATCTTACCATGGTAAGGGATAATGTGCCCGAAGGTGTTTAGCACACAAAGCTTAGATAGAAGGGTTCCTGCCCTTTGTAGCTCGAGGGTGGCAGCCAGCCGTGCGAGTAATACAAAGAACCCTACGATCACGCTATGGTTTCCTCACGTAGGCTTGAGTCCACGGCATTTGTCATGGCCTTTGACGTCTCTACCGATGAGTCTCCATTGCAGTGTCTTAACTCACTCATATTCTTAACATTATTTGAGTAGGCACATATTAATATTGTTAAGTTGTTCACCTTTAGTAAAAAACATTCTTGGCTACAATAAGAAGAATTAAGACAACTTTTAAGATTAAGGCTCCAGTCTCCCTAAAATCAGTGTTCTTGCGGAATTTATCAGAAAAGAATCATTTTTTTTAGTCATCAGAAAAGCCATAAATGAAATATATTTTACGTTATTTTAAAGTGTAAGATTTGAAAATTCCAATACATATTTTATTTTTTAATTTGACGCCACTTTTATTAGCTTTGTGAGGCTTTAAACATACCTCTATTTACGTTCCACGCGTAGAGGGTCTCATTCATGCACACGCCACGAATAAAATATTACAAAAACAAGAAACGTATTCAGATTACATTTAATTTAATTAAGGGTTTAATTCTAAAGAATAAAATAAAACAAATCTTCTTGAAAACTTGAAGTATAAATTCGATAGGAAACGAGAACGGGAAAAACAATTGAATAGAAGTAAATAGTGGTGTGATAGCGGCAAGTGAAGAGGAAGCCGACGCGACGTGTGATCGCGACGCGATGGCTGGAGCGGCGCCCAGCCGCCCGCCCGCCCAGCCCGGTCACGCGGTCCGTGGGGGGCAGCGGGGAGGGGTGGGGAGGGGCGGGAAGGAGTGGGGTGGTCTACCGAGGGTACCAGTGCTTCATGTTTTAGGTAGCAAAAGAAGATGCACTCGACTCAATGCATAAAAAATGCTATGGCGTTTTAGATAATTGAACAACCACATTCACACATGTAAGAGTCACAGATCACAGAGTTGTTCAATGAAACCTCCGATACGATTCGAATACTTATCGAACATCGAGATACCCGACTGTGTCCCTAAGCGACGAGCAAATTATGAGCCGAGCCGATAACAATGTTTCAATCAATACCGAGACGAGACGGCGCGCGGGAGATACCAATTGTACCGAGATGCGACGTAACAAACCGCTGTGTGCTTAGAAAGGTGCTCTTTATCGTATATATATAGGTATGTAGGTATGTATGTACGTCAGCGAACGACGAACGACGGACGAGAGACGGAGACGAGCGACCAGCCAGCGTCAGCGCACCGCCACCGATCACAGATAGGTATGCAAATACGGGCGCGGGCACAGTACGCGTGTTTGACGGTAGGATAACTACGAAGACACGTCTAATAAATTGTGTTGTTTTTAGTAGGAATAGTAAATGAGAGCATTAATTGAGTTAATTAACTCACTCCATGTTTTAAGATTCGAATAGTGGAATGATTCAAGTGCTTCTGACAACAATTTATTTAGAATGGATTTTATATAAAAAATATATATCTCTCAAGTATGCTGTGATACCTTACAATAAAACGTTTTCTATTAAACTGTGTAACAAAAAACTATGAAATTAAATTAAATACATATAATGAAAATAGTCTGACTCTAACGCACGGTTCGGATGCATTTGTTGAGAAGAGCCGGCAATATAAAATAAAGTAATAATATCTCGCAGTAAACAGGTAGGAGGACATTCATTAACTACTATATCTACAACCAGCTTCCTACCCGAAGTTTTACCCGTTCCGTTGTTCCCGTTGAACCATTATGATTTTTATCTTAGGATTTGTACTATAGGATAGCATTATTTCTCATTCAACCAAGGTTATGTCTGAGAGAGAGCAAAGTATTCGGATGTCTGCTACGTACTACAACATGGCTACGAAAGGCCTACTAAGTGCTACGAACATTGGTAACTAACTAGTGTAAGTTACTGTAGCCGCCGATGCTACGACACGCTACGAGGGTCGTAGCTGATTGCTCAAACACACGCGCCCGCATCGCTCACGACGCGCGACGCGGTGAGACGTCTCAAGCTTTATTGCCATTTGCTCAAATCACTCCTATATAGGGTTGCCAGGCGTACGGATAAAGCCGGACACAGTCAGGCTTTTTGGTTGCGTGTCCGGCCAAATTAGACGGTGTCCATCCTGTCCGGCTTTTGTTAAGCTTTTTAAAATGGATTTTTTGCAATTATTGAAATTAATATTGTAATGAATATAATTGAATGATTAACAATAAAGAAGACTCATTAACTCAATTTTATTGTTGTTTCATGAGAATTTAATATTGTATGGTAAATGATAAAAAAAAATTGTTTTACTTTTAAAAAAAAGTCGTGTTAGACTAAAAAATAAAGGGTGTCCGTTCTTTTTACCCTAATGTTCGGCTAAACTGGCTGGTCTGTCCGGCTTTTCGGTTTTAAGACCTGGTAACCCTACTCCTATAGATATAACATTTCTTCATACTTCTGCCCGCATGTCTACAATCTTTACAAGGTTATTTCATATAATTTTAATTATTTTATAGCATTTTTACCTCATTTATAACCTATGCACTTTATTTAACCTTAATTTCTTGTCGCTAAGTATTTTGTCATGAAAAATCGAATCTATTGATTCTAATGGACCGTATCATAAATTTTAATACAGAAATAATGTGACGGGAGTTCCGGAATACATCTCGCGGAAAGGTGAGGGGTGCGTGGGTGCGTGCGGGTGTCGTGGGGTGCGGGGTGTGGGGTGCGCGGTGCGGAGGGAGGGGAGGCAATTAGCGGCGATGAGATAAAACGTGCAAAGTCCACGAATGATTCAAGTTTTACAATTAAAACTTGGAGCGCGACGTGAAACCATGAATGTACACTCGAGGAGGTGGCATCCTCGCTGGTGCTGTGCTGTGCGACGTACCATCCTACACACACATACACACGCATAACTATATAAACAGTAACTTAACATAACAAAGTATTTATATAATTCATGTTGTTTATAAGCCTCTAACCAATGTTCCGTTGTTACTGTCAAACACATTGAATTAGACATTTCTGAAAATACTAAATAGTTTTTAAATAGTAGCAAACCACAGTTACATACAGTAATGATAGTGGCAGCGAGCACACTCCACTATAGACGGAGTACCTATGGCTCGGTGGCTCGGCTCGTCCGACACGTTACATTTTATTATCTCGCAAAAAGTTCGGCGACGTTTTGAATTATAATTCGGATCGTAAAAGATAAAGTGTTGAAGTGACGAGCGACGACTTATTATTGGAGTGTAAAGTGTCAGCCCGCCGACAGCCCGCGGCTCTGCCGCCCTCTGTCGTTGCGTCGTCGTGTCGTCGCGTCGTCGCGTCGTCGCGTCGTCGCGTTGTTGCGTGATCGTGTCGTCGTGTCGGACGGAAGCCTAATTGTTCAACATTTACAAGTATAATTGTGTGACGACGTGAGCCGCCTGCCGCGTCCAGTCCACCAGTGAGTTCTCCTGAACTAGTGGTGGTAGAGTCAATCGTTACGTTCATAATTGCTTTATCAGGGCCTTATCTGAATAAATGAGTTTTGAGTTTAAATTTAAGTTTGTATCTAGCATGTGTGTAAATAATAAAGCATAAGCATTTGTTTTGCATAGACTACTTTACTGTAAACCCGCCGCGTGGAGTTGATTCCTCGCTAAGGACATTATCGTCATGGCTCGCGTAGTAAGGATCACCATACAGATGTATTATGTGCGCCCTGTGTTACCCGACATCGACAGTGCTGGACCGACAGACTAGTGATCTTAAGTTTTAATTCGAACTTTTGTGTGCTTGTGAGTGAGCTTCATATTTGAGCTTTCAGCGCTAATGGTCTACGAATGTAGGTTGTGATATCAGTTCACTGGTACATTCCGCACCATTATTGTTATTAAGAAAATATTTTGATTTATTTATCCTAAAATTACACCCCTACAATAAATGAATATTATTTTTAATACATAATTGTATTATATTTATTTTATGTTTTGTATCTCTTCATCGATATGTATATCATATACATAATATATAATCTAATATATAAAATTGTCGTATCGACACGTTAATGTGCAGACACGGCAATTCATAGATGATGATAGTGCAGCTGCCGATGCTGACAAGGGCAGTAGTTACCCAGGCGGGTAATACAAAGTAGGACCCTACCGTACTATGGATTCCTCAAGATATTTTCTATCACCTTATGTCACTCTCCGGCCCATAAATTATCTTTATACAAAAAATCTCGTCAATTCGTTGCTCACTTGCTGTGAAAGGACAAACCGACACATCAAAAAACACACTTTCATAAAAAAGGTTGTAGGAATTTCAATTAATATTATATTTCTCTACTTATTTTAAAGAATCAAACAAACATGTTTGTAATTTGCACATTAGACAAGTTAAAAGCAACCCAAGTATTGATAACATACTACTATTTAAATGAGACAGTTTCAAGAAGAGCTCACTAGATTGAACGGTTATTACACATTTTATTATAAGAACATTTACGTCTCGAATCACAAGTCGAGCGTTCATAAAACGAAAAATATCGTATAGCTGTTCAGTCACTTAAGCAATCGACCCTTTCTTGGAGGTATTGTTAGTCGTGGGCTCTATCACGTGCGCACAGGGTCGAGGGTCGGGTGGCAGCTGCCGACTGCGCGGCGTGTCACGAGTTTATAATGCGTTCACAATAACAGTAAAAGCGCGATATCGGCCGTATTTACGAGTACCTACTCACCGCTCACCGATCACTGCTCTCTCTACGCCGCACACTCATGCACTCACACACGCACACACACATACATACACAAACACATACCTTTAATATTGAGTAATTTTTGATAGAGTAATATAATATACATTCCTTTAAGGGCGTGATAGTAGAGACTGTAAGCTACGAAACTAACCCTATATTGCATTAAACAAATGTTGAGAAATTTGGAAAAGTATTTTCTCAAAAAAACCCGAATTACAACTTCAAAGTAAAATTAGAAAAAAAGAAGAAATAATGCGTATTATTTCTTCTTTTTTAAGGTTCCGTACCCAAAGGAAAAACGGGACCCTAAAAGACTCCGCTGTCCGTCCGACCGTCTGTCACTAGTCTGTATCTCATGAACCGTGATAGTTAGACAGTTGAAATTTTCACAGAAGATGTATTTCTGTTGCCGCTATAACAACAAATACTAAAAAAAAAAGTAGCCCATGTCCTTCTCCATACCATAGGCTGTCTGCGTACCAAATTTCATCGCAATTGGTTCCGCGGTTTAGGCGTGACACCTAGACTCGGAACAAACAGACATGCTCACGCACGCACGCACATGCCTACATGTTCGTGAGAGGGAGTCGATTCAACCTCAATTAGCCCGATAATGCAAAATAAAGTTCAGTTTTATTTTTAAACTAACATCCTATCATACCGGATAATTAGTTATCAATAAGTAAGCGAACAGTATCTTGAAACAAATGTTAAATATTCAAGACTAGCTTTCGCCCCGCGGTTTCACCCGCGTTCCCCAGGGATCTTATATTTTCCCGAGATAAAAAGTAGCCTATGTCGTTTTCCATACCATAGGCTATCTGCATACCAAATTTCATTCCGATCGGTTCACCGGTTTAAGCGTGAAAAGGTAACAAATAAACACACCTCACATTCGCAGTTATAGTATTAGTTAGGAACTTAGGATTATACAATTTCCCTGCAATGATATCGAGGCATCAGACTTTATATAAAAACACTCAATAACACTGTTGTATAGCAGGTATGTATAGTAGGTATGTAGGAACGTTTATGATACACTGACTTTATAAAGTTGTATCAATCAATACGCGGACAATGCTTCTAATTCTTCGAGTTGACATCTCACCGTAGCATCTCACAGTAACCTCGCGTCTCGGTAAACATAGAAGTAAACATATTGTTGTTTTTTCTTTTTAAGTTAACTAGGTATGTAGGTACGTAACACGTAACGATACTACACCTACGAGTATGACCCTGAAAGTGATACAAACATTTTCATTTATCTAATAAATATAGATGCGAGTATCCATAAAAGGCGACTTAGCAGAATTATCAAAGACGCGGTGTGATACGGGAGAGGACAGGAGAGCGCCTCCAGGAGAGGTGGGGGGAGGCAATTTCCTGGAAAATATACCGGCAGAGAACGAGCGCCCGCGAACAACTCGCAGGAAAACAACCGACGAGCGGATAGAGGCGCGCTCACGGAGCGGGAGCGGGAGCGACGTTTGAATGGTTGTTGGCACAAGCTCTGGGGAATATGGTAAGTGAGAAAGAGATACAACGCATTTCCCTTTTTTTAATATTATTATTATTTAATTCCATACAAAAAGGCAATTTCAAAGACCCAATATTATCATTGTAAATTTTTTGTACTATTTTTTTTATCAAAGTAATTTCATGTTTTTTTTTTCAGATAAATAGCTGGTAACTACTGTGTCACGTTGAACAATGAACAACAGAAGATATGTTTTACACGTTGCTCGGATCCTTGCATCCCCGCTGCCACCTCTCATTCCGCTTCGCTCGTCACCGTGTCCGCACCGCTGGCTGTTATTTTCACAATCTTTTCAAAGTCCTTGACGGTTAAAAAGGTAAACAAAAGAAGTGTTTTCTTTGGGGATATTTATTTAAGGTGGGCCTGTGAGACGCACGCGCGTAATGAATGCATCGCTTGCCTCGTCACCCGCACCGTCGCCCGCACCGTCACCCGCATCGCCCCGCGCTTAACGAGATCCGCACCCTTATTATGATTATCTTATTTGTGCAACTCTAGCATAGCGCACACATAATTATGAGGTAGCACAAGATATTGTAGCATCGAGTGCGGGTACCCTTTCTGCTCGAGTTAGCGTGTTCTGTTCTTAGGGAAGTGTTGATTTTCGAAAGATATTGAATACCCCAATTGGTTTTGAAATATGTCGTAAAGGAGGTTGGGTTGAACTATAGTAAGAAAGATTTGTTTTTTTTCTTAATTTCAGAGTTGGTCCCATTGTAAAAGTTGTTCTGCTTGACAAGCCTTACGTAAGTTTCAAAGAGAAGCCATCGCAAATTATCCAACCGATATTTTCAAATGTGATCAGATTAAAACTTTTTTTAAATGTTAAATGTATGCTACCTTGCCATTCCGTGGCAAGTTCACGGAGATTTCAGTGTAACACTCACATCTACAGTGTGACTCGTTAGTGTTGATAGTTGATACATTACACCTTCCTGAGTTGAGTGTCATCTCTCGACATCTCTCACAAAGACCACAAGTGGGACCAAACAACGCAGTTCGTCGCAATTACAACTATAACAGTGCAACACAAACAAATATTTACACCAACTTCATGATATTAATAACATTATATCCCCCTCTCATCATAATTAGCTCGTTTGTAGCCGGATGGGTGTCTGTTTGTTGTTCATTAGTTACGAACTACACACACACACAGTATTTTCAAATTCTCAGTGCTGACACTAAGTAGATAAACACTGAAGATCCGCTCACATCACATCTCATACCTCTATATGATTGAGTTAAAATAATTAGACAAAATTTTTGTTCAGACACAAGATAAATACTTTTTACTTATGACTTTTCTTCTTGCTTCCGAACCGAATACACGAATTTGTGTGTTTGTAATATACCTTCTGCGTCTATCTATTTGGTGGAAGCGGCTGATTAGCTACATGCAGGTCTACAGTGTCCTTGGCTTGTCTCCGGGTGGCTCACGCGCGGTCAAACCGGAATCCGGTAAGCGTCGTTGATTAAAAAAGTTCATCAACGCATCTCTTTTTAGTTTTTCCGCCGCCATCGAACGGCTTCCTCCAGTTAAACTTCGGTAATAAAAAGTTGGAGTAAGTTTATCAGCGCGCATCGCCGCACTCCGCACCCCCCGCACCTCACACCCCGCACCCCGCACCCCGCACCTCGCACCCCGCACTCCGCACTCCGCACGCCTCACGCCTCGACATGACAAAGATGTGTGACAAGGGCTCGAGAGACAGTAGCTGTCAGCACATTTCACCAAACGTTCAATTTGATAATTAAGGCAACGGAACGTAATGTTTTATATTTCGCCTAAATAAATACAGTTTAAATATTAACCTTCGAGTGCCTCACTCCGCTTGGAATGAGGAAGAGAGGGGGAAGAGGTTGTTTATATCATTTAAATAAGTTGTGCTCCTGCTCATCATTATTCTGATCCCGCGGGATCTTCGCAACAACGCTCGCACCCCAATTAAATAAAAGCGCTCAGAGCATGCCACAGCCGCAGCCGCAGTCGGCACAACCTTAGATAGGTTAGAAGACTGTGGAATCGTAAGCAATTTGATAGTTTGTAAATCAATTATAATTTATCATAATATTCACCCGCGTTCCCGAAGGATCTTGTGTTTTTCCGGGATAAAAAGTATAGCCTCCCTTGATAAATGGGCTATCTAACAGTGAACAACTAACAAACAAACTCTTCAGCTTTATAATATTAGTAAAGATTAAAATAATACGTGAAGCAAAAACTTTGGTATACCTTTTGACGCGGACAGAGGAGTATCTATGAAATTTGGCACAGTTAAGTATGGAGAAGGAGTGCATAATGCAAATATTTTTATATAATTTATTTTTATTTATTTATAATTATTTATAAAATAAAAATAAATTCATTAGAAATAAATTAAATTAATAAAGAAAGCATTACATACCATGCTTTTGACACACACACATATACAGGTACATACATAGTGGTCAAACTTATGATGTGAATGAACGATTGATTTTTATTTTTTATTAAAAGGCTTTAGTTACAAGACTATCAGCCTAACAATAAACAGAATGAACGATTGACAAACGATTATTATTGCCAGTACATTTTTTTTCTGTAAATTTGGTAAATTAACCGTGAACATATAGAATATGTTGTATACACACCAGAAAAGGCAGTTTTATGGAAATGGTGAAAGTTAAAGTATATTTAGTGTTTGACTGAGATAGAAAGCTAATATTTGTATATAATAAACAAGCATTAGAAATAATAGTAGTAATATCACTACACAATTTATTTAGCATAAAATGTAACTAATTAATGTTACAATCCAGGGGAAAAGGTGTGTAAATAAAATTAATCTTCCCGGTACACAAAAGAAAATTTAATTAATTTTATAAGAGATAACCCTAGTTACAAATAACCAATTACCACTATGTAAGTAATATAATTTATCTGAACAAATATTAACAAATATGTTATAATTGCAAAATAAATTAAAGGTGCCAGCTAGACTCAGCGCGTGGGTACTGGGGTAAGGTTGAGTTGGTTAATCAATTGAAGTTAAATAAAATTGAGCGCCACTGACAGTGAACGGCTGTCAGTCCGAATTTAAATTTAGGTAAAACAAAAAAATAACGGATTCTCCTAAAGGTACCGCCTCAAATATCCGTGATGCAAGCCACGAAGTTGCCTTCGTCGAGCCGGAAGCTGCGTTGAACCTCCGCAGGACTACAGGGTCAAATGGCCCCAACCAGACTACGGGTCGAAACGGCCCCGCAGGACTAGGGTCAAAAGGGACCCCACAGGACTCTTGAGTAAAAAGGCCCCCACCGGACTCTTGAGTAAAAAGGCCCCCACCGGACTCTTGAGTAAAAAGGCCCCCACCGGACTCCTCCTTGTGGAGGAAAACGTCCCTGCCCGGGAAAGGTTGGACAATGTCCACTCCAAGCACTGCCACGTGCTGGTGGCAATCTCCGCACAGCACGTATAATTAATAGAAAGATAGAAAAGAAGCGTGGCGTGTCTGGATTAATGTCCTAGACACGCGCCGGCCGTAAGTCCGCAAGCCGAGGCTAATCCGGCGATGTCGGGAATCGAAATGAAGGAGTCATGACCGTCATCTAGGGAGGAGGCATGACTTCTCCACAGATTCCCGAAAACCGTTCAATCATTCCTGTAAACAACACAACAAACGGCCAATCCAAGTCGACTACCTAGCTAAGACACGATTAAACGCGGGCGGAGCGATGGAACGTCACTGGAAACATCAAAGTGACAAGACGTCAGTGATCGATCCGCCAGCGAAATCAAAACAAACAATTTCATTGTGAAAATATTAGGATGAAATCCTGTAAATTCATTTAAAATAACGCCGGAAAAGGGATAAAAAGGAAAAGTGCCATATGTGGAATGATTGAGAAATGAGCCCAAGGTCCAGGTTAGTACTCAGAAAATTCTAGACATTGTTAGGGCTCGAATTTTCTACGTAACAATAAAATAATAAATAACAATTGTAACGTTGTACATTATTTATAGCTAAAATAGTTAGATCTTAATAAAAATCTATTTAAAACTAAATCAAAATACTATCTAAAATCATTTATTCATATTCTACCTAATTAACCAATAAAAAACAGCAATATAATTATAATTATTATTATATATTGTAATTATAATTACACTAAATAATTATATTAATACGGAACCTACAGCTGCGGTTCTAACTTCTAACGCATCACTAACAAGCCTAAGACCGGTTCCCGCGCAGCGAGCGGCGACCGCGGCCACGCGCTGTCCGTTCGTCAGTTTCTAATTCACTACGGCACTAGTGTTGAGTAGGACACGGTTTTAAAATGAGTTTGTAAGAGTAGCCTCTTTTTTGTACTGAACCAGTACAATGTCCCACTTCAAATGAGGCGAGGTGTCGTGAAGCTTTGTAGTACATTTGAAGTAAAGAGTATGTATGACATTTAGTATTGCTGTCTTTGTATTTGTACTGCCCAATGCCGTACCTTACAAAGTGTTATTGTGATTGACGTAATACTTATCTCAAAGTTATAAGAAGTGAATGATAATAGAAACTGTACGATTTTATGACGTGACTACAAATTAAAATTTAAAAATAAAATCTGTCACACTTTTTTGCCACTGAGCCTGTTCCTCCTATCTACAATGACTTACTTAAGTAGTTTATTTATATATAATAAGAGACATTAATAAAATGAAGCCTAATTGCAAAGTTATTAGGTACAATGACTTACCTAATAAGTTCGTTTATTACTTCAATCAAACCGTTTGATAAATAAACTCGGCAATAACACACACACACACACACACACACTAGTCACCTGTGCGAGTCACTAATGCAATACATACAAAAATATAATAGAGTTAAAAAAAGTCCTGAAAGTCCACCTCTATTACATAAGAAATAAGATCGGTTTTCTTCAATTCCACGGGATTTCTTTGGTGGCGCCAACTCGACGCGTCATGTTGTTGCTCTCGCTCGGACGGTCGCGTAAATGTCCGTCGTTGAATAAAAAGACGTGCTATTGAAATGAAGCATGTAATGCTTCTCTGTCTCTCACTCACAGTTCACGTCATATGAAAGAGTAAAGAGTACCGCGACATTAAATTTGAAGTAGTACATGTCAAAATCTCGTACCGCTCTTACATTATTTTGTCATGTACGGGACAAATGTACCGCCTCTTGTATGTCCTACTCAACACTATACGGCACTCGCATCTAAAACCTTTGGAGGTGACGGCTGCGTCACTCATTATAATACTAATTATCTAAAATAATTAACTAATTGTTATTTCTTAATAATTAATTTGAAAACTAAATTCAAATTACTACAGGAATCCCTCTAGGGTAAGTTTCCATGAATATCTTAAAAGAAGTGCTTAGTTGTAAGGTGTTCTAGAATCTTCCATGCTAGCGACCGTGACCGTTACTATTTTGTAAAGGTACACTGACCTCTTTCGACCGCTATCCCTACCTACAACCGCTCACGCTTCCTTTGTCTGTCATTCCAGGATTCCACCTTCAGATTTCAAGTTAAGGATTCCATATTCAGAATTTATCTACCGGATTCACCTACGGAATCCATCTACAAGATTTCTGCGGATTCGTCCACGGGTCCTATCTACATAGAACCTCCTACATAGAAGATTTCAGGCTCAACTACTCCCATAATCTAGACGTGAGGCGGCCACCGGAATACCTATTAGGCGATTAAACGATAAGTTCTATCACATCTTATCATTTAAACGAACCCTCCTACCTATCTGTTGGCGTTCCCCCTAAGGGACCTGCCACTCAATAATTCAGTATCAATGACATTGCAAAGTGATCATTGAAGCGACGACGGAGCAAGTCGCTGAAACAGTAGCGCGACGGAGCGGTGTGGAGCAGTGTGGAGCGGAGGGGAGCGGGGCGAGCAGGAGGAACAGTCAGTGGGGCGAGCTCGACTCGACTTGTCAGAGAGAATGTCCGCCGCAATTTCAGATTTCCTATGAAATCTTTGTCAGCTGTAATATTATGTAAATTCGGCGGATAGTGAACAGAAGTCCGGAACGAACAGCTCTTCGAGCAAATTGTTTTATATTCCGAGAGACTTGGCATTGCGAGAACTCCACCCCTCTCCATTCCACAGTCCCCTCTCCATGCTGCCAGTCAGTACGTAGGTAGATAACGACATGTACCGTGTAGTGTAGGTACCTTCAACCTCATGTAGGCAACAGGTCACAATTCTACATCTATGAACACAATATTGACACTTTATGTTATATATTTATTACCACTAATACATATGTATGTATGTATGGAATTCTTATTATTATTTATTACTTAATATACTTAATTATTTCTGTCTAGTGTAGTATAACTATTAGAGTTATATTATTTCATCACCATCATCAACTCAGCCGCAAGACGTCCACTGCTGGACATAGGCCTCCCCTAAGGATCACCAATAGGACCGGTCTGGGCGGCCTGCATCCAGCGTTTTCCGACGTCCTGCGCTTGCCGGTCCGTGGTCTCCACTCCAGAACTTATATTATTTGTATTATTATAATTTTACCTTATAAATGTATTTTTCTCTGTTTGTATTAGGTATGTGTAAGTGTAAGAGGTGTTTACCTAATAGTTGTGCATTTAGTTTGGTGAACCTTAAATCACTTCCGAGGTCTGTGTTTCCTGACACCTACAACCTAGATGTCTTCAAGGCCAGAGTGAATAGGCTTTTTCTGGGCAAGCGTGCTACATCCTCGGCCCCGTCTTGACTCCTCCTGGGGTCAGTCGATGGCCAAACGTAAGCCCATTTAACATTTGTACCATCGATTATTATTTTAGTCAATGGTTTAAAATAACACTTTGTATTAAGTTTAACTTCGGAATGTTTGGTTTGTTTTATTAACCTTACGATGAATTAATTTTCCTATTTTTGTATGCATACTTATAACCTATAATATGTTCATTCCTCAAAAGCTCCGTACCTTATTTAGAAGGACCTTGTATAAATAGTTGTTTAGATAGTTTTTTTCTCAGTAGTGTAACTACTAACGCGCTTTGGAGAATACAGCTCCATGGAACAACCATCGTTTTCTACCAACACACAATCGTAGTGATAAGGTGCCCCTTCCATAGCGCCCGCGCCGCGCGCCGGGTACCGCGTCGTGTTGCCCTTACCCTATAATCTGGACTTGCGCACAGATAGCGTTGCACTGTGACGGTCATCGGACCGATAACTATTTATCATTTATTTGGTAACTAATCTTATTAAATATGTGACAGGAGAGTCCGGTCGGTCGGCGAGCGCGGGCGGAGTGCCTCGAAGCGACCTCGACCATGGACATTGTGCGCCCTTCTCATATTATTACACACAACACGTATCTAATCTAATGAATGAGCGTTAATAATACGTATTACAAAAAATACTTAACTAAACTGCTACAACCGACATTTACAGTGGTCTGTAATTAAGTATGCAGTAGGTAACTATTGAATTTCATTTAAGTTGCCTTCCTGCTATCTGCCATTAGCTATAATATAATAATTATTTATTTGTTGCATCAAAATCAATAGTTATATTCAGACACTAAACTATACTCGAACATAAACTTGAACAACTTATAGGTACCTTGGACTGTCCTTCCTCTTCTATCAACGAAACGAAAATAGCCCGATGAAGGTTAATACATTTTGAATGTCATATTGTAGTAACACCATCGACGATAACAGTAATTTAACAAAAACGGAAAATGATCCCAAACATCAGTAACAATAATTAATCCGATCGGATAAGATAAGAGCACGGCGAGGGCTACACTAGTACGGTACGGTACGGGCTATAAATTGTCATTGTTTGGATGGAGGAGACGACTAATTCGCAGTAACAATAGAAAAATGAAGTCGTGTCTCTATACGGTGGTACTGGCCTCGACGTTGGCGATGTCGTTGGCGATGTCGTTGGCGATAGAGCCAATCGTTACCAAGTACCACGAGAGTGTGGGCATCCCGGCGGCGGCACGCATCCTGCAAGAGGAGCGAGCGCTAGACTTCGACGGCACCAAGATCGTCGGCGGCACCGTGGCCGCGCTTGGCGCTCACCCACATCTGGTCAGTGACAACGAGTACTACTACTGTAACGAGTTGCTTTTTACTATTCCGACATTTATATTTATTTAGAAATGAATAAGTAAAACCATCTGTTGGCGACTCGCTGAAGAGATTCTGAAGTTACGCACCTTGCATACAATGCTTACAAGATGGAGTGTCGATACTCCAATAGATGGCGTTTTTCTGTATAGTTGAGAAGTTTTCTTAATTTTTTTTTAATTAAAGCTGCTTAGCCACTGAGTTGGTATCTGAACGTACATAACGTATTCCCGTAAAAAAATCCGAGAATGCGTGAGCAGAGCAGCAGTCGGCCCTTATAACAAAATAATATCCGATGTTGACAAGGTGGCCGTGCAACTTAAAGAAAGTTGTTGATGATATTTGTTGAAATTTTGGTAAAACATAATATATAACTATCGAATACCAAATGATTATATTTTTAATGAGCAGTAGCGTCCATCCAAGATGTACCTATATTATTTAAATTTTGTTTTAAGGAATGAAGTTACTACATATAGCAATAGCTATGTTAAGCCTATGCAAACGTTGCTTCACATAGCCTAACCTGCTCTTGTAAGTGCCCTTGTATCATAATGTATGAATGAGCTATTGGTACCAGTGAGATGTGTGTTGAGTGTTGTGTGTTTGTGTGTGAGTGCAGGTGGGTCTGGTGATCAGTCTATCATCGGGCGCGACGTCGGTGTGCGGCGCGTCGCTGTTGTCGAACACGCGCGCGCTGACCGCGGCACACTGCTGGTGGGACGGACGCAACCAGGCGAGGCAGTTTACCCTCGTGCTCGGCTCCACGAGGCTGTTCTCCGGCGGCACGCGCCAGGTCACCAACACCGTCGCCATGCACTCCAGTTACAGCACACACACCTTACAGAATGATATCGCCCTCATATCCTTCAACTGGGTCCCCTACTCTAGTGAGTTGAGTTGTACCTACATACACTTATCTCTTCACTTCGCTGAACACCCTGCTGGGAGTATTATTAAGATGCTTTAATAAATAAATATCCTTGGGCATGTTTATCACACACGGCCATCTGATTCTAAACTAAGCAGAGCTTGTACTATAGAAACAGATAACTGTTACACTACATATTTGATACTAAATATGATATATAAAAAACAGACGTGCATACAAATTTTTGTCCTGGGCGGGAGTCGCACCCACGCACGAGCTGCACGTGTAGCGGCGGTCAGTGTATTTAACCTGAACTCCAGCCGGCCCGTTACGTCAATATTAAACCATTCATGTGATTATTCCACAGCGGTGATCCAGCGCATCAACCTGCCCACTGGAATGATGGCTACCAACAGCTTCGCGGGCCACTGGGCGCAGGCCGCCGGCTATGGGAGGACTAGCGATTGTTAGTTCATTATAATACACATGTTTCAGTCAATGTTTACCCATCGGTATAATTAGGATTTCACCTTTACTGGTTAAATGGTGAGAAAAATTACAAGGAATTTATCATCAAAACTAGTCGAAATTGTAGTTTCAAATAACTGAATGTATTTAAGTAGGTATAATTGTATTTACTTACATTTTTTGTGTTCGGTATGCAGCGGCTCAAATAACTCAGAGCCAGGTGGTGAGCCAGGTGAGCCTGCAGGTGATCACGAACGCGGTGTGCGCGCAGACGTACGGCAACATCATCGTCGCGTCAACGCTGTGTACGAGCGGCGCCGGTCGGATTGGCACCTGCAGCGGCGACTCTGGTGGGCCCCTCGACATCACCACCGGCGGACGACGCGTCCTGGTACCATTCACGTTAACATATTACATTTTAGACTTAACCTTTTTGTGGTTTCTAATTCAAACTGATTGCACTCATTCCAATCATGTTACGTAATGGCCGCACTGAAAATTTATTTAATCACAGTCATTACGTTACGTTTTGATTGCAATAAAATAGTTTTAAAATATCTAATATTTTTGGGTAAGTACAGATTTAAGTGACAACTTGTTGCTTAATTCGAACACAATAGTTCTCTGCAGTAACAATTGTCATGGATGATTTGTTTGCTCAGATCGGTGTGACATCGTTCGTGTCAGCGCGCGGCTGCGGACTGGGCCTGCCGGCTGGCTTCGCGCGCGTCACCTCCTTCGTGCCCTGGATACTGGCTCGCCTCTAACCGCACCCACCTCTCTACTGCTACAATACTTATTTATTTATACAATGCTACTCGATTTAAACGGTCTCAAATATAAAGTTATGATAAAGAAAATAATTTTTTTGCACAACTTGTTTGACCAAGTTCCCAAAACCCACGCGCGCACTGCAATCTATACACTCTATATAGTTTATAGTCCGCACAATTTTCGACTCGACTATCAATCGGTAACTATCGTAATGCTATGTAAAAGCGTGATACAAAGGCGACAGCATCAAAGCGAATGGACAAAGTATGCTGTGAATTCAATCTCATTAAAAACATAAATGTGAAAATGGGAGCCAAGTTCAATATTAAGAATATGCGTCGTTGTTGAATTCACCGACAAAAGAATTGAGATCTAAAAGGGTGCCAAGTTCTGAGCCCTGAGCACGAACCACTTGCGTATCGCCTTGGTAAAGTTATCGTGTCGAGTAGGTGTCATTTTTGACAGAAGTTGTATCGTCAACTCGATACCCAGCTTGCGAGCTACGTTATATTCGTCTAGAAATTTTGTAGCAATAATTTTTAATTTTAATGTTATGTACAAACACACAAAATTAAAATATTTACTCACAAAAACATAAAATAAAATAAAGAACCTGCATATTTGATATGTTTAGATAAAAATAAAAAGTAATATAACAACAAAATTCTCACGGGTATATTGTTTTTTTCTCCTGTCCAATTCTTGATCGAGAAATAAAAATTGTTGAGAATTGTTGTTGAAAATTGTTGAACGAAAAAAGCGCGCGAAGATACTTAAGTTACGCGAGAGCGGAAATGGCTTTTTAAAAACTATATTTAGACAGCAGGATAGATGTGTCTTAGACAACGGCTTTAATCGGACTACCTTATTTTACAGAATGACTTATATTTATAATGTTTGTCTACGTGATTCTTGTCACGTTGGCTTGAGCGGATATAATAATAGGGATGCTATGTGATTCTATATAAAACTAGTGCTTATGACTACTTAACTCCTCCCCCCTTAAGAGAGAGGCGTGCTGTTGCAGGAGACTGCTGCAGATGCTGATTTAGGAGCGAGGGCTGCAAAGGCTGCATCGGCATCAAGTCTGATGGCACAGGCGCCGGACGTAGCCACCTTTTGTAGATGAAGTGTAGGGTGGCTGCTATCCCAACACTTATTATTAATATATAGAGACTTATAGTCATCCAGCTAGGACTTGTAGAGATGCTGGTTACATCTGTTTGTTTGCTTTCAGTTTCGTCGAGTTGTTTCACTCTTCGTATGATTTCATCTAATTCATCCAGTTTTACTTCCTGAATGTTTACGTGTGGTAAGTCTTGTGTTTTGTTATTTTCTTGTATCTGTGGCAGCGGGATTGTTTCATGTATCTTGATAAATTTTCTGTGAGTCTGTAATGTTTGACCCATAATTTATATGTTGCACTTGTTGTTGGTTGTTATTATATAGGTATATGGTCCCTTTATTCTCTGATACTGCACGTCGTTATTGTTACAGATAGTCTATCTCGCCTTCTTTTGCTATTGCGATCCAACTATTATCTTTAATTTGATTCAAGATAGTATGATTGTAATGGGCGATTGCGAAGTTACAGTTTTCAGGTTCCTTGTGCTGAATTAATCTTGAGATGCATTCTTTAGAGGTATCTAAAGGTTGCCATTGAATATGTTTGCATATGATGTCTTCTTCGGTGATGTGCACGCAGGGCTCATGGGGGTACGCAAACTGATTTCCTCCCAGGATTAGGAATGGGTGTTTGGGAATAATTAATATGTCATCTTTGTTTGGGACTGAATACAGGTGTATGAGGGTATAAGGTTGCTTATTAACTATGGGGATTTCCAATACAAATTTAATACTATCGTTAGTACTGTATGCTTTGACCACTATGCTTTTTTCTAACTTATGTATATTATCTATGGATGGTTTAAATGGTAAGTACAATCCATGTTGTTCTATATTAGAAAGTTCAGCCACTAGGTACATTGGGTTTACTATGCTAGGATGTAAAGTGCCAAGGTGAGCGAAAGTAATTGCGTTTTCTAATACAGATATTCTGTTATACAGTTGTTGTAAACCATTTTCGATTTGTATATATAAATTGATGATATCTATACGCCGATCTACTTTTACTGAATTCGCATTAAGTGAGTCTACTAACTGAGCTAGATTAACCTGATTTGTTTGGATTTGCGTTATTTTGCGCTTATATTCTTGCATGAATTGTTTCATTAAACCTATATTTTCTTTCTGATTTTCATGAGATTGTTGGTTAAATCGTTCTAACTCTTGTAACTTTGCTTCAAATCGTGATGCGTCTTCCTGATCTAAGTTTCCTGTTATAGCTTTTACTATACTACCTAAACCGTTGATAAGACCTCGTCTGTACTTAATTGAATATGTTTTCTTAAATACTAACTTACTCGAACCTAAGTACTGAAGTTTATCTTCAATATTACTAAGTATATATTCTATTTGTGATCTATACACAAATCTTTCCCTATAGACAGTTTCATTACTCACTATTAATGATAAAATATAGTAAACGTGTATAGTAAACGTCTGTCTGTCTGTCTGTCTGTCTGTCTGTCTGTCTGTCTGTCTGTCTGTCTGTCTGTCTGTCTGTCTGTCTGTCTGTCTGTCTGTCTGTCTGTCTGTCTGTCTGTCTGTCTGTCTGTCTGTCTGTCTGTCTGTCTGTCTGTCTGTCTGTCTGTCTGTCTGTCTGTCTGTCTGTCTGTCTGTCTGTCTGTCTGTCTGTCTGTCTGTCTGTCTGTCTGTCTGTCTGTCTGTCTGTCTGTCTGTCTGTCTGTCTGTCTGTCTGTCTGTCTGTCTGTCTGTCTGTCTGTCTGTCTGTCTGTCTGTCTGTCTGTCTGTCTGTCTGTCTGTCTGTCTGTCTGTCTGTCTGTCTGTCTGTCTGTCTGTCTGTCTGTCTGTCTGTCTGTCTGTCTGTCTGTCTGTCTGTCTGTCTGTCTGTCTGTCTGTCTGTCTGTCTGTCTGTCTGTCTGTCTGTCTGTCTGTCTGTCTGTCTGTCTGTCTGTCTGTCTGTCTGTCTGTCTGTCTGTCTGTCTGTCTGTCTGTCTGTCTGTCTGTCTGTCTGTCTGTCTGTCTGTCTGTCTGTCTGTCTGTCTGTCTGTCTGTCTGTCTGTCTGTCTGTCTGTCTGTCTGTCTGTCTGTCTGTCTGTCTGTCTGTCTGTCTGTCTGTCTGTCTGTCTGTCTGTCTGTCTGTCTGTCTGTCTGTCTGTCTGTCTGTCTGTCTGTCTGTCTGTCTGTCTGTCTGTCTGTCTGTCTGTCTGTCTGTCTGTCTGTCTGTCTGTCTGTCTGTCTGTCTGTCTGTCTGTCTGTCTGTCTGTCTGTCTGTCTGTCTGTCTGTCTGTCTGTCTGTCTGTCTGTCTGTCTGTCTGTCTGTCTGTCTGTCTGTCTGTCTGTCTGTCTGTCTGTCTGTCTGTCTGTCTGTCTGTCTGTCTGTCTGTCTGTCTGTCTGTCTGTCTGTCTGTCTGTCTGTCTGTCTGTCTGTCTGTCTGTCTGTCTGTCTGTCTGTCTGTCTGTCTGTCTGTCTGTCTGTCTGTCTGTCTGTCTGTCTGTCTGTCTGTCTGTCTGTCTGTCTGTCTGTCTGTCTGTCTGTCTGTCTGTCTGTCTGTCTGTCTGTCTGTCTGTCTGTCTGTCTGTCTGTCTGTCTGTCTGTCTGTCTGTCTGTCTGTCTGTCTGTCTGTCTGTCTGTCTGTCTGTCTGTCTGTCTGTCTGTCTGTCTGTCTGTCTGTCTGTCTGTCTGTCTGTCTGTCTGTCTGTCTGTCTGTCTGTCTGTCTGTCTGTCTGTCTGTCTGTCTGTCTGTCTGTCTGTCTGTCTGTCTGTCTGTCTGTCTGTCTGTCTGTCTGTCTGTCTGTCTGTCTGTCTGTCTGTCTGTCTGTCTGTCTGTCTGTCTGTCTGTCTGTCTGTCTGTCTGTCTGTCTGTCTGTCTGTCTGTCTGTCTGTCTGTCTGTCTGTCTGTCTGTCTGTCTGTCTGTCTGTCTGTCTGTCTGTCTGTCTGTCTGTCTGTCTGTCTGTCTGTCTGTCTGTCTGTCTGTCTGTCTGTCTGTCTGTCTGTCTGTCTGTCTGTCTGTCTGTCTGTCTGTCTGTCTGTCTGTCTGTCTGTCTGTCTGTCTGTCTGTCTGTCTGTCTGTCTGTCTGTCTGTCTGTCTGTCTGTCTGTCTGTCTGTCTGTCTGTCTGTCTGTCTGTCTGTCTGTCTGTCTGTCTGTCTGTCTGTCTGTCTGTCTGTCTGTCTGTCTGTCTGTCTGTCTGTCTGTCTGTCTGTCTGTCTGTCTGTCTGTCTGTCTGTCTGTCTGTCTGTCTGTCTGTCTGTCTGTCTGTCTGTCTGTCTGTCTGTCTGTCTGTCTGTCTGTCTGTCTGTCTGTCTGTCTGTCTGTCTGTCTGTCTGTCTGTCTGTCTGTCTGTCTGTCTGTCTGTCTGTCTGTCTGTCTGTCTGTCTGTCTGTCTGTCTGTCTGTCTGTCTGTCTGTCTGTCTGTCTGTCTGTCTGTCTGTCTGTCTGTCTGTCTGTCTGTCTGTCTGTCTGTCTGTCTGTCTGTCTGTCTGTCTGTCTGTCTGTCTGTCTGTCTGTCTGTCTGTCTGTCTGTCTGTCTGTCTGTCTGTCTGTCTGTCTGTCTGTCTGTCTGTCTGTCTGTCTGTCTGTCTGTCTGTCTGTCTGTCTGTCTGTCTGTCTGTCTGTCTGTCTGTCTGTCTGTCTGTCTGTCTGTCTGTCTGTCTGTCTGTCTGTCTGTCTGTCTGTCTGTCTGTCTGTCTGTCTGTCTGTCTGTCTGTCTGTCTGTCTGTCTGTCTGTCTGTCTGTCTGTCTGTCTGTCTGTCTGTCTGTCTGTCTGTCTGTCTGTCTGTCTGTCTGTCTGTCTGTCTGTCTGTCTGTCTGTCTGTCTGTCTGTCTGTCTGTCTGTCTGTCTGTCTGTCTGTCTGTCTGTCTGTCTGTCTGTCTGTCTGTCTGTCTGTCTGTCTGTCTGTCTGTCTGTCTGTCTGTCTGTCTGTCTGTCTGTCTGTCTGTCTGTCTGTCTGTCTGTCTGTCTGTCTGTCTGTCTGTCTGTCTGTCTGTCTGTCTGTCTGTCTGTCTGTCTGTCTGTCTGTCTGTCTGTCTGTCTGTCTGTCTGTCTGTCTGTCTGTCTGTCTGTCTGTCTGTCTGTCTGTCTGTCTGTCTGTCTGTCTGTCTGTCTGTCTGTCTGTCTGTCTGTCTGTCTGTCTGTCTGTCTGTCTGTCTGTCTGTCTGTCTGTCTGTCTGTCTGTCTGTCTGTCTGTCTGTCTGTCTGTCTGTCTGTCTGTCTGTCTGTCTGTCTGTCTGTCTGTCTGTCTGTCTGTCTGTCTGTCTGTCTGTCTGTCTGTCTGTCTGTCTGTCTGTCTGTCTGTCTGTCTGTCTGTCTGTCTGTCTGTCTGTCTGTCTGTCTGTCTGTCTGTCTGTCTGTCTGTCTGTCTGTCTGTCTGTCTGTCTGTCTGTCTGTCTGTCTGTCTGTCTGTCTGTCTGTCTGTCTGTCTGTCTGTCTGTCTGTCTGTCTGTCTGTCTGTCTGTCTGTCTGTCTGTCTGTCTGTCTGTCTGTCTGTCTGTCTGTCTGTCTGTCTGTCTGTCTGTCTGTCTGTCTGTCTGTCTGTCTGTCTGTCTGTCTGTCTGTCTGTCTGTCTGTCTGTCTGTCTGTCTGTCTGTCTGTCTGTCTGTCTGTCTGTCTGTCTGTCTGTCTGTCTGTCTGTCTGTCTGTCTGTCTGTCTGTCTGTCTGTCTGTCTGTCTGTCTGTCTGTCTGTCTGTCTGTCTGTCTGTCTGTCTGTCTGTCTGTCTGTCTGTCTGTCTGTCTGTCTGTCTGTCTGTCTGTCTGTCTGTCTGTCTGTCTGTCTGTCTGTCTGTCTGTCTGTCTGTCTGTCTGTCTGTCTGTCTGTCTGTCTGTCTGTCTGTCTGTCTGTCTGTCTGTCTGTCTGTCTGTCTGTCTGTCTGTCTGTCTGTCTGTCTGTCTGTCTGTCTGTCTGTCTGTCTGTCTGTCTGTCTGTCTGTCTGTCTGTCTGTCTGTCTGTCTGTCTGTCTGTCTGTCTGTCTGTCTGTCTGTCTGTCTGTCTGTCTGTCTGTCTGTCTGTCTGTCTGTCTGTCTGTCTGTCTGTCTGTCTGTCTGTCTGTCTGTCTGTCTGTCTGTCTGTCTGTCTGTCTGTCTGTCTGTCTGTCTGTCTGTCTGTCTGTCTGTCTGTCTGTCTGTCTGTCTGTCTGTCTGTCTGTCTGTCTGTCTGTCTGTCTGTCTGTCTGTCTGTCTGTCTGTCTGTCTGTCTGTCTGTCTGTCTGTCTGTCTGTCTGTCTGTCTGTCTGTCTGTCTGTCTGTCTGTCTGTCTGTCTGTCTGTCTGTCTGTCTGTCTGTCTGTCTGTCTGTCTGTCTGTCTGTCTGTCTGTCTGTCTGTCTGTCTGTCTGTCTGTCTGTCTGTCTGTCTGTCTGTCTGTCTGTCTGTCTGTCTGTCTGTCTGTCTGTCTGTCTGTCTGTCTGTCTGTCTGTCTGTCTGTCTGTCTGTCTGTCTGTCTGTCTGTCTGTCTGTCTGTCTGTCTGTCTGTCTGTCTGTCTGTCTGTCTGTCTGTCTGTCTGTCTGTCTGTCTGTCTGTCTGTCTGTCTGTCTGTCTGTCTGTCTGTCTGTCTGTCTGTCTGTCTGTCTGTCTGTCTGTCTGTCTGTCTGTCTGTCTGTCTGTCTGTCTGTCTGTCTGTCTGTCTGTCTGTCTGTCTGTCTGTCTGTCTGTCTGTCTGTCTGTCTGTCTGTCTGTCTGTCTGTCTGTCTGTCTGTCTGTCTGTCTGTCTGTCTGTCTGTCTGTCTGTCTGTCTGTCTGTCTGTCTGTCTGTCTGTCTGTCTGTCTGTCTGTCTGTCTGTCTGTCTGTCTGTCTGTCTGTCTGTCTGTCTGTCTGTCTGTCTGTCTGTCTGTCTGTCTGTCTGTCTGTCTGTCTGTCTGTCTGTCTGTCTGTCTGTCTGTCTGTCTGTCTGTCTGTCTGTCTGTCTGTCTGTCTGTCTGTCTGTCTGTCTGTCTGTCTGTCTGTCTGTCTGTCTGTCTGTCTGTCTGTCTGTCTGTCTGTCTGTCTGTCTGTCTGTCTGTCTGTCTGTCTGTCTGTCTGTCTGTCTGTCTGTCTGTCTGTCTGTCTGTCTGTCTGTCTGTCTGTCTGTCTGTCTGTCTGTCTGTCTGTCTGTCTGTCTGTCTGTCTGTCTGTCTGTCTGTCTGTCTGTCTGTCTGTCTGTCTGTCTGTCTGTCTGTCTGTCTGTCTGTCTGTCTGTCTGTCTGTCTGTCTGTCTGTCTGTCTGTCTGTCTGTCTGTCTGTCTGTCTGTCTGTCTGTCTGTCTGTCTGTCTGTCTGTCTGTCTGTCTGTCTGTCTGTCTGTCTGTCTGTCTGTCTGTCTGTCTGTCTGTCTGTCTGTCTGTCTGTCTGTCTGTCTGTCTGTCTGTCTGTCTGTCTGTCTGTCTGTCTGTCTGTCTGTCTGTCTGTCTGTCTGTCTGTCTGTCTGTCTGTCTGTCTGTCTGTCTGTCTGTCTGTCTGTCTGTCTGTCTGTCTGTCTGTCTGTCTGTCTGTCTGTCTGTCTGTCTGTCTGTCTGTCTGTCTGTCTGTCTGTCTGTCTGTCTGTCTGTCTGTCTGTCTGTCTGTCTGTCTGTCTGTCTGTCTGTCTGTCTGTCTGTCTGTCTGTCTGTCTGTCTGTCTGTCTGTCTGTCTGTCTGTCTGTCTGTCTGTCTGTCTGTCTGTCTGTCTGTCTGTCTGTCTGTCTGTCTGTCTGTCTGTCTGTCTGTCTGTCTGTCTGTCTGTCTGTCTGTCTGTCTGTCTGTCTGTCTGTCTGTCTGTCTGTCTGTCTGTCTGTCTGTCTGTCTGTCTGTCTGTCTGTCTGTCTGTCTGTCTGTCTGTCTGTCTGTCTGTCTGTCTGTCTGTCTGTCTGTCTGTCTGTCTGTCTGTCTGTCTGTCTGTCTGTCTGTCTGTCTGTCTGTCTGTCTGTCTGTCTGTCTGTCTGTCTGTCTGTCTGTCTGTCTGTCTGTCTGTCTGTCTGTCTGTCTGTCTGTCTGTCTGTCTGTCTGTCTGTCTGTCTGTCTGTCTGTCTGTCTGTCTGTCTGTCTGTCTGTCTGTCTGTCTGTCTGTCTGTCTGTCTGTCTGTCTGTCTGTCTGTCTGTCTGTCTGTCTGTCTGTCTGTCTGTCTGTCTGTCTGTCTGTCTGTCTGTCTGTCTGTCTGTCTGTCTGTCTGTCTGTCTGTCTGTCTGTCTGTCTGTCTGTCTGTCTGTCTGTCTGTCTGTCTGTCTGTCTGTCTGTCTGTCTGTCTGTCTGTCTGTCTGTCTGTCTGTCTGTCTGTCTGTCTGTCTGTCTGTCTGTCTGTCTGTCTGTCTGTCTGTCTGTCTGTCTGTCTGTCTGTCTGTCTGTCTGTCTGTCTGTCTGTCTGTCTGTCTGTCTGTCTGTCTGTCTGTCTGTCTGTCTGTCTGTCTGTCTGTCTGTCTGTCTGTCTGTCTGTCTGTCTGTCTGTCTGTCTGTCTGTCTGTCTGTCTGTCTGTCTGTCTGTCTGTCTGTCTGTCTGTCTGTCTGTCTGTCTGTCTGTCTGTCTGTCTGTCTGTCTGTCTGTCTGTCTGTCTGTCTGTCTGTCTGTCTGTCTGTCTGTCTGTCTGTCTGTCTGTCTGTCTGTCTGTCTGTCTGTCTGTCTGTCTGTCTGTCTGTCTGTCTGTCTGTCTGTCTGTCTGTCTGTCTGTCTGTCTGTCTGTCTGTCTGTCTGTCTGTCTGTCTGTCTGTCTGTCTGTCTGTCTGTCTGTCTGTCTGTCTGTCTGTCTGTCTGTCTGTCTGTCTGTCTGTCTGTCTGTCTGTCTGTCTGTCTGTCTGTCTGTCTGTCTGTCTGTCTGTCTGTCTGTCTGTCTGTCTGTCTGTCTGTCTGTCTGTCTGTCTGTCTGTCTGTCTGTCTGTCTGTCTGTCTGTCTGTCTGTCTGTCTGTCTGTCTGTCTGTCTGTCTGTCTGTCTGTCTGTCTGTCTGTCTGTCTGTCTGTCTGTCTGTCTGTCTGTCTGTCTGTCTGTCTGTCTGTCTGTCTGTCTGTCTGTCTGTCTGTCTGTCTGTCTGTCTGTCTGTCTGTCTGTCTGTCTGTCTGTCTGTCTGTCTGTCTGTCTGTCTGTCTGTCTGTCTGTCTGTCTGTCTGTCTGTCTGTCTGTCTGTCTGTCTGTCTGTCTGTCTGTCTGTCTGTCTGTCTGTCTGTCTGTCTGTCTGTCTGTCTGTCTGTCTGTCTGTCTGTCTGTCTGTCTGTCTGTCTGTCTGTCTGTCTGTCTGTCTGTCTGTCTGTCTGTCTGTCTGTCTGTCTGTCTGTCTGTCTGTCTGTCTGTCTGTCTGTCTGTCTGTCTGTCTGTCTGTCTGTCTGTCTGTCTGTCTGTCTGTCTGTCTGTCTGTCTGTCTGTCTGTCTGTCTGTCTGTCTGTCTGTCTGTCTGTCTGTCTGTCTGTCTGTCTGTCTGTCTGTCTGTCTGTCTGTCTGTCTGTCTGTCTGTCTGTCTGTCTGTCTGTCTGTCTGTCTGTCTGTCTGTCTGTCTGTCTGTCTGTCTGTCTGTCTGTCTGTCTGTCTGTCTGTCTGTCTGTCTGTCTGTCTGTCTGTCTGTCTGTCTGTCTGTCTGTCTGTCTGTCTGTCTGTCTGTCTGTCTGTCTGTCTGTCTGTCTGTCTGTCTGTCTGTCTGTCTGTCTGTCTGTCTGTCTGTCTGTCTGTCTGTCTGTCTGTCTGTCTGTCTGTCTGTCTGTCTGTCTGTCTGTCTGTCTGTCTGTCTGTCTGTCTGTCTGTCTGTCTGTCTGTCTGTCTGTCTGTCTGTCTGTCTGTCTGTCTGTCTGTCTGTCTGTCTGTCTGTCTGTCTGTCTGTCTGTCTGTCTGTCTGTCTGTCTGTCTGTCTGTCTGTCTGTCTGTCTGTCTGTCTGTCTGTCTGTCTGTCTGTCTGTCTGTCTGTCTGTCTGTCTGTCTGTCTGTCTGTCTGTCTGTCTGTCTGTCTGTCTGTCTGTCTGTCTGTCTGTCTGTCTGTCTGTCTGTCTGTCTGTCTGTCTGTCTGTCTGTCTGTCTGTCTGTCTGTCTGTCTGTCTGTCTGTCTGTCTGTCTGTCTGTCTGTCTGTCTGTCTGTCTGTCTGTCTGTCTGTCTGTCTGTCTGTCTGTCTGTCTGTCTGTCTGTCTGTCTGTCTGTCTGTCTGTCTGTCTGTCTGTCTGTCTGTCTGTCTGTCTGTCTGTCTGTCTGTCTGTCTGTCTGTCTGTCTGTCTGTCTGTCTGTCTGTCTGTCTGTCTGTCTGTCTGTCTGTCTGTCTGTCTGTCTGTCTGTCTGTCTGTCTGTCTGTCTGTCTGTCTGTCTGTCTGTCTGTCTGTCTGTCTGTCTGTCTGTCTGTCTGTCTGTCTGTCTGTCTGTCTGTCTGTCTGTCTGTCTGTCTGTCTGTCTGTCTGTCTGTCTGTCTGTCTGTCTGTCTGTCTGTCTGTCTGTCTGTCTGTCTGTCTGTCTGTCTGTCTGTCTGTCTGTCTGTCTGTCTGTCTGTCTGTCTGTCTGTCTGTCTGTCTGTCTGTCTGTCTGTCTGTCTGTCTGTCTGTCTGTCTGTCTGTCTGTCTGTCTGTCTGTCTGTCTGTCTGTCTGTCTGTCTGTCTGTCTGTCTGTCTGTCTGTCTGTCTGTCTGTCTGTCTGTCTGTCTGTCTGTCTGTCTGTCTGTCTGTCTGTCTGTCTGTCTGTCTGTCTGTCTGTCTGTCTGTCTGTCTGTCTGTCTGTCTGTCTGTCTGTCTGTCTGTCTGTCTGTCTGTCTGTCTGTCTGTCTGTCTGTCTGTCTGTCTGTCTGTCTGTCTGTCTGTCTGTCTGTCTGTCTGTCTGTCTGTCTGTCTGTCTGTCTGTCTGTCTGTCTGTCTGTCTGTCTGTCTGTCTGTCTGTCTGTCTGTCTGTCTGTCTGTCTGTCTGTCTGTCTGTCTGTCTGTCTGTCTGTCTGTCTGTCTGTCTGTCTGTCTGTCTGTCTGTCTGTCTGTCTGTCTGTCTGTCTGTCTGTCTGTCTGTCTGTCTGTCTGTCTGTCTGTCTGTCTGTCTGTCTGTCTGTCTGTCTGTCTGTCTGTCTGTCTGTCTGTCTGTCTGTCTGTCTGTCTGTCTGTCTGTCTGTCTGTCTGTCTGTCTGTCTGTCTGTCTGTCTGTCTGTCTGTCTGTCTGTCTGTCTGTCTGTCTGTCTGTCTGTCTGTCTGTCTGTCTGTCTGTCTGTCTGTCTGTCTGTCTGTCTGTCTGTCTGTCTGTCTGTCTGTCTGTCTGTCTGTCTGTCTGTCTGTCTGTCTGTCTGTCTGTCTGTCTGTCTGTCTGTCTGTCTGTCTGTCTGTCTGTCTGTCTGTCTGTCTGTCTGTCTGTCTGTCTGTCTGTCTGTCTGTCTGTCTGTCTGTCTGTCTGTCTGTCTGTCTGTCTGTCTGTCTGTCTGTCTGTCTGTCTGTCTGTCTGTCTGTCTGTCTGTCTGTCTGTCTGTCTGTCTGTCTGTCTGTCTGTCTGTCTGTCTGTCTGTCTGTCTGTCTGTCTGTCTGTCTGTCTGTCTGTCTGTCTGTCTGTCTGTCTGTCTGTCTGTCTGTCTGTCTGTCTGTCTGTCTGTCTGTCTGTCTGTCTGTCTGTCTGTCTGTCTGTCTGTCTGTCTGTCTGTCTGTCTGTCTGTCTGTCTGTCTGTCTGTCTGTCTGTCTGTCTGTCTGTCTGTCTGTCTGTCTGTCTGTCTGTCTGTCTGTCTGTCTGTCTGTCTGTCTGTCTGTCTGTCTGTCTGTCTGTCTGTCTGTCTGTCTGTCTGTCTGTCTGTCTGTCTGTCTGTCTGTCTGTCTGTCTGTCTGTCTGTCTGTCTAGGTTTAGGTTTAGGTTTAGGTTTAGGTTTAGGTTTAGGTTTAGGTTTAGGTTTAGGTTTAGGTTTAGGTTTAGGTTTAGGTTAGGTTAGGTTAGGTTTTTTTTTTTTTTTTTTTTTTTTTTTTTTTTTTTTTTTTTTTTTTTTTTTTTTTTTTCTGAGTTAGCTAGTTTTTGTGGGTTTTCATCGCTGTATTTTAGTTACTTTGTTGGTGAATTTTTAGGTTAAATTATTAATTTTTTATCCTGCTAATGGATACAGGATTGGTGTTTGGGTAATCTTGGTATTTATTTAGGTTCCGTTTAGTTTCTTTAATTGTCTTATTATATTGGTGATGTATTTTATATATGATTCTATTGTTGTTTCTTTTATGACAAGTTCGGTTAATTTGTATGGGTCGATATTTAAGTTTTGGCATGTTGATTCGTGGTTGTATCTTGATCGGGTGAATATTGGGCATTTCTCAAGTAGATGTTTCAAGCTTTGTTCTGTCACGCTATCACAAGGACAGGTGTTGTTGTCTGTTATTTTGAATCTGTTGAGATATTCTTTATGGTAACCGTGGTTTGTGAGAATTTGTGTTAGTTCAAATGTTAGCGGTATTTTATTGACGAAGTTCTGGATTTCGTTTAAATTATTATTAAATAGTTGACTCAGGTGGCTCGTGTTGGCTTCTTTAGTATAAATTTGGCGCCATTTTGCTATTGTTTCTTTTTTAATGTTATGTTTAGCGTATGAAATCGGGAAGTTGTTTAACTTAGTTGCAGTTTTATTTGTTGATGCTGCGTTTGCGATTTGGTCTGCCATTTCATTACCGGTTATGCCGACATGTGCTTTAACCCATATAAATTTAACGTCTATTTTCTCTTGTTTTAGATGATGTAGTAGTCGATATATTGCGTTTACTGTTGGGTCCGAGTTGTTCCTGTCTTGTAAGGCTTTTAACGCTGATAAGCTGTCCGTTGCAATTACTGCGTTTTCTTTTCTTTTATTTGATTTAGTATATTCTGTTAACCACGTTAGTCCTGTTTCTATTGCGTATAATTCTGCTATAAATACTGTTATGGTTCTGTTCAGCTTGTTTTTTATTGTTATTGTTTGGTTGTTTGGTAGATATATTATGGTTCCAGCGCCAGTGTCTCCGTTTATTTGTTTGCTTCCGTCCGTGTATATTTTTATCGGTGTGTCTTTTGTTAGTTCTTCTACTTCTTCATTGGTTGTTGCTTCGTCATAATTTATTTGGATTCTGTTTGCCGGGTGTAGTTTGTTTTTAAGTTCTGTATTTGTTCTTAGTGTAATGTCGTCTGGTAACTCGTCATATATTCCTGTGTTTTTTATTCGATGTATTTGTGCAGTTTCTTCTATTACTAGGTGTAAAGGAGTGAAATTCGCCAGAGCTATTGCGGAAATGGCTGATACTGTTCGGAATGCTCGGATAGTTCGGATTGCAAATTGTCTCTGCAGTGATCTTAGTGCTTTCCTTACGTAGTAATATTTTGTGGCACCTCCCCAGATTCCTGCTGCATAAGTGAACATAGGTGTGATTACTTGTTTGTAAATAGTCGCGGCGTTTTGAGGATGTGCTCCCCATGTTGGTTTGATGAAAAGTGCTAATTTCTTATGTAATTTTGTGGCTCTGGCTATTACCTGTTTGCAGTGAGATATAAATTTCAGTTGATTGTCTATGACTACTCCGAGAAGTTTTATTTCTTGAGAGAGAGGGATTGTGATGTTGTCCATTACTATTTTGATCATTTTAGTTTTTGCTGTAAAAGATATGGCTCTAGTTTTTTCAGGTCCGAATTTTAATTTTGCGTCTGTGCCCCAGTCGGAGATGGTTTTTAACAGGTTGTTGGTCGTTGTTTCGATATCTGCTAATTTTGTTCCGCGAACCAGAAGGAATAGGTCGTCTGCATATGCTTGGAGGTGAGTGTCTGGTGGTAGCTCTGTGTCTAGTAGTTCATCTAATATCATGTTCCAAAATATTGGGCCGCATACAGATCCCTGAACACATCCTTTGGTTAGTTGTTTTTGTGCCGTGGCAGTGCCATATCTGAGCGTCGCTGTTCTGTTATCTAGGTAGTTTTGTATGAGGTTGAAGATATTTCTAGGGCATTTGGTTTTCTTGAGTCGGTGTAAGAGTAGGGGCCACCATGCATTATCAAACGCGGCTTTGATGTCCAAGGATACCCCTATTATTTGTTTATTTTGGGCTTTTGCTTCCTTGATGTAGTCTATTGCTTTTTGTAGGGCATCTGTGGTTGATTTTTGCTCCTTGAATCCAAATTGTTTTTGGTTGCAGTTTTCAGTGGTTTCTAAGTGGTGTGTAAGTCGTTTTGCTATTAGTTTTTCAAGGAGTTTGCCAAAAACTTGTATGAGGCCTATCGGTCGATATGCGGATACGTCGCTCCTGTCGTTTTTGTTTGCTTTGGGTATTATTATTACCAACGCTCTTTTCCAACTGTTGGGGAAGCATCCGATTTCTAGGCATCTATTGAGTAATTTGGTGATTATTGTAGGGATGATTTTAAACACTTCAAGACATATGTCGGATGTAAGATGGTCCATTCCGGGTGCTTTATTGGGATTCATATTCTTTAAATGGTCATGTATTTCTTCTTCGGTAAATGGCAGGTCATCATTGGTTTCTATATTTTTAGTATTTTCATTTCTTATTTCTTTTTGTCTCACAGTCTCATTCGTGTCATTATCGTCAGGATAAAAGTGGTCTAGTAATGCCTGTGCTGAGTTGTTGAAGTTTGTGGTGAATTGGTTGTTGACTTTAAGGGTTTGTGGTGGTCCGAGGGCTGAGGATGCTTTAATTATTCTATTTGTGACGGACCAAACGTCTTCTTTGCCTTGTTTATTGCAGAACTCTCTGAAGTGTTCAATTGATGTTTTGGATAAAGATTTGGAATATACTTTTTTGAGGTTTTGGTAGTTGTTAATTGCTTCTTCTAGTGGTCGTTTGCTTTTCTTGAGGTCGTGTAATCTATGGTGTGCTTTTATTGTTTCCTTTTTTAATTTTTCCAGGTCGTCGTTCCACCAAGGGTTCTGCTTATTGTTTTGTTTGTTGGGTTTTAAAGTTTCATCACAGCTGTTTTGAATTATTTTAGTGAGTTTTTCCACAAGTTTATCTATTTCTTCTGCCTGTATATTTTCAATTTTCCAGTCTTTTATTTTATGTATGTCTATTGAGTGTTTAAAACTGTCCCTAAAATCAATGAATTTCTCTTTTTTGGTGTTATACTTTCTTATTGGGGCGTGTTTTGGTCTATTGGGTTTATTTTGGTTAATTTCAAAGGTGATGGCATTGTGGTCTGAGGATGGGCACGCTTCTAGGCATACTTTCCATTGGGTCATAGTTGGAGTAAGGTTATCTGAGATCAGGGTTATGTCAACAATAGAAGAGCAATGGTTTCCGTGTCGTATTGCCTCAAAAGTTGGTGTTTTGCCTTTGTTTGCTACGTTAAGTTGGTGGGTTGCGGCCAGTTCCATGATCTCTTCTCCTCTTTCATTTGTGTTGGTTTCTTCCCATTCTGCATGTTTCCCGTTCAAATCACCTCCTATTACTCTGTATGAACCTGTAGTTGAGTGTAAGAAGTGGTCAAGTGCGCTGATAGTGTCATGTTGGTCAATGTCTGGTTCTATGTAGACGGATGCTATATACATTTTCCTTTGTCCAAGTTCTATTTGTGCTATGGCTAGATTGGCTGATGATAATTGTGATATTCCGAGTGCAGTAATTTTGTTATTTTTAGTTAGGATTGCCGCTTTAATTCTCCGCGTAGTATCAAACTGTAGAATGTCGAGTCCGGGAATAGCTTGAATATTTTGGTGTTTGCCAGTATATGGTTCGGAAATCAAGGCTATATCAAAGTTGTGAGATGTGAAATATTTGATGAACTCTGCTTGTGCAACATAGCATCTATTGACATTACACTGAATGAACTTAAGCTCCTTATTATTTGTGTTCATATTTATGTTTTATATTGTACCGTAATCGGTTGACTCCTCAACTCTATTTTTAATTGCTTGTAGGCAAGGACAGTGTCTGGCGCTATTCGCTGGGTGATTGACGTCGGTTTTAGCTCCGGTTTTTGTGTTGTATTTGAGACAATTGTAGCAGCTGGCCTTGTCGGTCTGGTCTTTGTGAGGGCAGGTGTTAACTTGGTGCTCCTCAGAGGCACAGTGGGCACACGGATGGATATTGCTTGTGCACTTATTCCTAGTATGTCCGAATTGGAGGCACTGGCGACACTGAACGAATCGCGAGAACGCCTCAATGTGAACCCGCTGGTGGTCCACAGCTATTCTTTGCAGGCTCAAGATGTGGGCGTATTGGTCTGGGCGCACTTCCAATACGGCGTTGTATAGGGCCGCGTTGCGATTGGATGTCAGGAAACACAGTCTGATTGCTTCGGAGGGAAGAGAGTTTTGGTGGTTTATTATTTGTACGAGTTCTTCCTTTTCAATATTTTTAGTGATACCTTTCAGAATCACCAGTGGTGGACGTCTCTTTGCACCTTCGGCCTGTAAATCTTTAGTGCTATTTACCGCGCTGATAATCTCTTCACACTGCTGGTCGTTATCGAACTCAACGAGAATCCGACCCTTGGATACCGGTTTGACTTTACTTGGCGCAAATTTACGGTCCTTGAAGGTTATGTGGTTCCTCCAGGTGTTAAGAGTTGGTTCAGTTTCGGAGGGGTTGGTAGCAGTGATGACAATGGCGGGTTTTTGGGGGGTAGCTTTAGGGGGAGTCGCCTGTAGGACGGATGCGTAAGAGGCTTTTTGAGTGGCTAGTTCAGTGGTAAGTTTATTAATTTGCTCGCTGACACCAGCAAGGATATCCTGTTTGAGGGTTTGGAACACGTCTCCGGATGTTGAGATGGGTGCAGGAGCAAAAGGTGTCTCGGTGATTAGGGTTTTGCGGATGTCTTCAGCCGCTTCCAGAATTACCTTTTTATTCTTTGACGTCACACTTTTTCCGTCGTTGACAGCCTCAATGATAGTAGCAGTGAGTTGAAAAATTTTTGCTGTGAAATCTAAATTTTCAGTCGTTTTAGTGTTTTGTATAGTGACTGGCTGCTCAGAAGAGGCCATTTTTTAGGCTCATGTACATAAAACAACTGTTAATAGGCAATAGAAACAAATAAAAGATTAAAAAATTTTTGGTGAAATATTCCCAAATTGTACCGAGTCTAGGTAGTAAATGACCTACGGGTGGGTGGGCGGGCAAAAATTTTGATCGGAGAGTGCCGCCCGAGGTGTCGTTCGACGCGGCTCGACGAGGGGCACTCAAAACAAAAAGAAAAAAGGTATGCTACGATATGAAAAATTGGGAAAATCTGAAGAAAAGTGAAAAAATTTGAAATTTTATGAATTTAAAATAAATTTTTGTATGAAAGGGACAAAGCACGATCGGAGAAGCGTCACGGCGTCGAAATATCAGGTATAATGGCAAAAAGAAGCAGGTAGAAATGTCAACTTTAACTTTTCGAACTAATGGGTTAGGTTAGGTTAGGTTAGGTTAGGTTAGGTTAGGTTTTTTTTTTTTTTTTTTTTTTTTTTTTTTTTTTTTTTTTTTTTTTTTTTTTTTTTTTTTTGTTATGGCACGTTCATTATCGTCACTATTAATTTTGTGACGGTTTAATCTTTATATTTGTTTTACCTTTTATTACTTGTGCGTAGAAATATCTTTATTTATTTATCTTTTTAGTTTAAACTGTGTGATGTTTATATATCTTTGTATCTGTATACTTACATATATTATATATTTATATATATATATATATATATATTTTTTTTTTTTTTTTTTTTTTTTTTTTTTTTTTTTTTTTTTTTTTTTTCCTTATTATTTAAACTTCGTACTACCATTCCTTTTATTACAATCTATGACAATTTTTCTCGCAAATTCTAAGAACACCTCTCTGCTGTGATCCTCTTCGATTATTCTTGACAGCGTATTCCTTTCAATTTTCGTCCCTATACACTGTTCCGTGTCGTGTCTGGCTAGCCCATATTTTGGGCATTCCGTTATCAGATGACACACCGTTTCCGGAGTGTCATCGTCGCACACACAACTACCACTCTCTTTTAGTTTAAATCGACTCAGATATTCACCGAACCCACCGTGGCCGGTAAAAAGTTGGGCCATCAGGCTATCCTGTTTTATTTTGCAAAGAATTTTGTAGGCTCGATGAACATCTGAGAAGAAGATTTTAGTGACCGCTCCAGTGCTCGATTGGTCGTACCGTCGCTGCCATTCATCCAGGGTGTCCCTTCTAAGATTGTATTTCACCGAGGACTGTGGGACTTTGTCGTATACGGGGGCAGTTTTCTTAAGAGTAGCTTGTTTGGCCAACATGTCTGCTCGTTCATTGCCCTCGAGTCCAATGTGGGCCTTTATCCAGAACCATCTTATTTCTAGGGAGCCCATTAGGCCCCGGATTTCGTGGACTACTGGGTTCACATTGTTAGGATCTGCCAGAGCTTGAAGTGCTGATCGGGAGTCTGAGATGATGTTTACATTTTTTGTTTTCTTACTTTTTGATACAACCTTTAAAGCCTGACAGATTGCTGTTAGCTCCGCTTGGTATACACTACAGTAGTCCGCAAGTTTAATTTTACCATTTTTGATCTCAATTCCTTCCTCCCACCAGGTAAAAGCTGCTCCCACCTTCCCATCGACTTTGCTACCGTCTGTGTAAATTTTTGGCCAGTTATTGTTTATTTCCTCTAGGTCTTTGGGGCACGTGAGCATGTCAAATTTTAATGGTATCCTCTCGGTTGGGTGTGGAAGGTCGAAAATATCTACTCTTCTTTCTATTATTCTATCTGGATAGTGGGCTAATGAGTTACCTCTCTTTGCCATATACATTTCTGCGTTCTCTTTCACCCGCAGATCTAGGGGCAGAATTCCACTAAGTAGGAGGCTGGAAGTGTAGGATACTGTACGATGTGCCTTACTTATTCTGATGGCAAATGATCTTGTTAGATTGTCGAGTCTTTTTTTGATCGTTTTTTTGTTTGCTGATAGATACCAGACACTCGCTCCGTATAAGATTATGGGCTCAATGACTGATATGTAAATTGTCCTAATGATATCGTGGTTCAGCCCCCATGTTGCTCGTGCCGCCTTAGAGACAGCTCTATAGATTTTCACCGCCTTGGATGCCACCTTTTCTATATGAGATGTGAATGTGAGATTACTGTCTATTGTGACACCCAAGACTGTGAGCTCGCTTTTTACCTCTATACGGACATTGCTAATGTATAACTCTGGTTCGGGTTGATGTTGCTTACGGGTAATTAGTATTGCTTGCGTTTTATGGGCAGCAAACTTCATTTTGTTTCTAGCTCCCCAAGCTGCCACCACGTCCAGTGCCTCGTTTATTTTCACGTTGAGGTTGGAGATCTCGTCGTCATCAGCCATTATAATAATGTCGTCGGCGAACGCCTGAATGTGTGCCTGAAGGTCTTCGGATTCTGTTAGCAGTGGGTCAAGCTGGACATTCCACAGTAGCGGACCACTGATAGAGCCCTGGACACAACCTTTTGATGTTGCTTTAGTGACCGACGCACCTGCATACTGTACTGTGACCCTACGGTCCTGTAGATAATCGTGAATTATGTCCAGGATATAGGGGTTGCACTCTTTGGTCTTAAGTTCATGTTCGATAGCAGGCCACCATGCGTTATCGAATGCACCTTCAATGTCTAGGGACACTAAAGCTACACTCTTTTTGGCTTCAAGTTTTCTTCTGATTTCTGAGATCAGATCATAAAGTGCGTCTTCAGTACTTTTTTGCGGCATAAATCCGTATTGTTTTCTATTTAGTTTATTGTGTCTCCCCAGTTCCCATGTTAGTCTTTTGGTATATAATTTTTCTACTATTTTCCCTAGCACCGGTAGAAGACCTATGGGTCTATAGGATTTGGGTTGACTGTAAGTACTTTTATTGGGCTTTCTTAAGATTCTTACTGATGCGTTTTTCCATATTGTTGGGAAGCAACCTAGTTCCAGACATTTGTTAGTTAGTGCCTTGAATATTTCGGGTTCGGTATATATTGCTCTGTAACAAATGTCTCCCGTAAGACCATCGGAGCCAGGTGCTTTGTTGGGGTTAATACTAGCTGCTGCGGATATTATTTCATGGGTCTCAAAAGGCTGAAATGTTGTATCATTTTTCTTTTGTGTCATATGCCTGAAGTGTTCATTTACGTTCATTCTAGTTTGGGTATGGGATGGGGTATCGTTTGCTACTTCGTCATCCGGGTAAAAAGTGTTTATGAGCAATTTGGCAGAGTCGTCAGGATCCAGAGTATTACCGTCTTGGTCATCCAACATCTTCTCCTCATATGCGGATTTATCATGTTTCATAATTCTGTAAGCTTTGTCCCACATTGATTCCCGAGATTGACCATTGCAAAATTCAACCCAGCTTCTGGTCTTTGATTGGGCTATTAGTGCCTTGTACCCCTCGAGTACTTCATTGTACTCTTTAACAACGAATGGTCTGCGCAGGTTACTCGCCTTACGAATTTTGTTCCTTAGTCTTATTACCTGTTGTTTTGTCTCAGTTAGATCTGCATTCCACCAGCTCAGTCGCTTCGTGCTCATTTTGTTGCTGATTTTCGGTATTGTTTTGTCACATGCTATGGTTATACTGTCAGTGTATTTATTGATGGTTTCGTTTAGTGTTTTCTTATCTCTTATTTCTGTTATAGTTACTTGGTTAATGTTGTTCTCTTTAATGTTTTTTGAAAATTCTTCCCTAAAAGTAGTCCAGTCTGCCTTTTTAGTGTTGTATATTCTTGTTGTCTTTCTGTGTTGTATTTGTTCTGTCTCATTGTTTATTTTATTTAGGTTGATGTTAAAGGTAATTGCTCGATGATCGGAAGTTGTTACGAAGTTCGGATCCACTTTCCAATTCTTGATGTAGTTTATTAGAGCGGGGGTTGTTAATGTAATGTCCGGTATACTGGTATATTCTGTGTTTCTCCTTATAGTGTAGAAAGTTGGTATGCAGCCTTCGTTGACCACTTCCAGGTCCAGTTGCGATAAGGTTTCCGCGCATAACAGGCCTCGATCATCTTCCACTTCACATCCCCACCAGATACTTTTCGCGTTGCAGTCGCCTCCAAGGATGATTAATGACGTATCGAGTTCGCTGACCGTTTTTTGGAGCACCGCGAGGTAAGTATTTATATCTATATCCGGCTCCCAGTAGAAAGACACGACACCTATTCTAATCCCTCCTATGTCTACAATAACTGCAACCAAATTTTCAGTTATATATTTTTCTTTTTCAATTACAGTTACATTTGGATCAAGGACAACTACAGCGGCTTTCACCGGTTTGTTCCTGCCTGGACCTTTCTGGATCGTGCGGTAAGTTATTTTCATCTCTCCCGATGCGCCTACATATGGTTCCTGTAATAGTGCCAGTGCATAATTGTTGGCAGTGGCCTCGCGTATACATTCATCTGTTGCCGCTGCGCCACGTCCAAGATTGCACTGCACCACTTTTAGTTTTAAGTTCTTCTTTTCAGGTGTCGTTTTTAGTTTTAAGTTTTTTGTTTCAGGGTTAAGATTCTGTTCTGCTTGGGGTAAACTGTTTGTCTTAGCCAGGGTGCCCTTAACAATAACTAATTATTGATCTAGCCTGTCGATCGAATTTTTGCCATTCTGGGCATTCTGAGCTATAGGCTGGGTGTGATCTGTTGGCTCCCGACGTGCAGTTTGTGCATTTGGGCTCTGATTTTCGGGGGCATGTCCTTGTGTCGTGATCCTCTGAGCAGAACCCGCATCTTTGTTGATTTTCACAGCTTTTAGACTCATGTCCGAAGCCTAGGCATTTATAGCATTGTTTTACTGGGGACTGGTCATACACACTAATAACTTGGTATCCCACTTTGATTTTGGTGTCTTTTAGATTGTGCCACACGGTAGGATCTACTTCAAGAATGACGTTTGACAGAGAGGCTTTCCTGTGTTTGGTTCTTCGTAGGACTTTAATTTTATCCTCTTTCACTGATTCTAGAGCTTTGGTGTTCTGGCGTTTTATTGCTTCAACTAGTTTATCATTACTCATGTCATTAATCACTCCAAGAAGCTTCAACTGTGGGAGCTTTGGTTCGGGTTCCATGACTGAGTATTCTGAGCTCAGATGTTTTATGGCCTCTGTCATTTTCTTCTTGTCATCATCCGTTTCGACTGTGAGAACCACTTTGCTATTTCGACCTTTTCGGAGCCCTTGGACTGCCACTCCCATCTCTACTACGTCCACTCCCTTCTTTATAGCGTCTATGATGTCATCGCCAGATTTGCGGGGGTCGATTGACTCAATGACAACTGCTCTACGAGGAGTAGAGAGAATTGAAGCATATGTGGGTCTCGGTTTTGGTATATTGCTATCAAATGCTCTGGATGTAGACTCGGCCGACTTTACTGTGCTGCGCAGTGCTGTGATGTCCTCAGCTATGGTGCTGAGTACGGCTTTGTCTGTCTCGCGATGCTCATGTTGTGCCTGACATAGTTTTTTAATATCGGCGATTTCCTTCGCAATTTGGTGAATCTGTGCATCCAATTTAGCCGGCGGCTCCATTTCCAGAGTCAGGGGGCCCGCGCGGCTCACAGTCTCCTTTTCACGAGAATTGCCTGCCACTGCAAGGTCCTTGTCGCTAGAGTCCAGGACAGGCATGATGGTGTGCAGTTTGTCGCGGGTGGCCAACTCAATTTCGTTTACAGCTTTAAGGATCAAAAGCTTATTTCGGGATGTTACGCTCTTCCCCTCTTGGACGGCTTTATTGATGCAGTCACAGAGTGTGTGGATTGTGTTCTTAAAACCATCAATACTGGAAATATCTGCGCTAGCAACTGGTAGAACTATTTCCTCTTTTTTGGTGGTCTGGGGTTTTGCTTTTGGCACAACCTTGGTTTGTATGGTTAGGTTAGGTTAGGTTAGGTTAGGTTAGGTTAGGTTGACGTGAATAATTTGGTGGTTTCTAGAGTGCTCGTGGATTTTCTTTTATTGACTGACTCTTTGCGCGATTACCTTTCGATTGACTCCTCTAAACCTGATTACTTGGCTGGCCGACTTGATATTTTGATTGTTTTTGTGATTTGGCGTTTTCTGTTTTGGTTGTTATTGTTATTTTTGTTGTTATTGTGTGTTGCTGTTATTGTAGAGTGCCCCTTTCGGGGTCGCTGCATAGCGGCAACCGCCTTTTTGTTATATTTGTTTGTTCCGTCCCTGCCGGACGCTCCGTTCGGCAGATTTTTGGGGAATTGTGTTTGTTTTTACCTCTTTTTTGTGTCAATTTATTGGCACAAAAAAGAGGTATCTTTGCCTTGGTCCCGTTTTGTGGGGATTACTCTTTTGGGGGATCTTCTTGTGCTAGGGGATAGGGGACGTCACCCCCTTTCATTTGCACCCTCTCGCGCTCCTCTGCGACCGCGGGAAGGGTGTGAAAAAGGGGACTTTGTGGGGACGAGTAGCAATTATATTGCTATTCGTGTTCATCAGGCGCTGGGAAAAAATCCCATACATTATTTTAAATCCGGCACACCCTTGGCCGTTTTTATTTGCCAATATTTTTGGTAAATATCTTCGGTTTGGGTGGCCGGATTTGGAGTAAGTGTGGGATTTTGGTTGGCGGGGCCATAATGGCCACGTCGTTTAGTGAGTCCGGATGGATTTATAATTCATCCGACTCGGAGGTGGACCCTGAGGACTATGGGGTAGATCCTGAGCTGGCGATGTCTCCTCAGCCCCTGAAAAGGGGCCATGAGGATGAGGAGGACGACCCTAGGCCGGAGAATGGGCCGAAGGTCAGTTCGGCCCAGAGAGGGAAGCCTAGAGGCCACGTCGCTGGGCTGTCGAAGACGGTGGCCGGGGGGAGAAGGAGCCCCCTTCCGCGCGTCGAGGATTTCGGTGGCCCCCCGGTGCACCACTGGGAGGGCCCTATTGAGGAGACCCGAAAGGCGGTCCGTCGGATCGCTGACGGGGTGCGGAAGTCCACCAACCTGCCGGGGGGGTTGGTGGACCAGGTGATATCGGCGGTCCGGACGATTTTCGACTCATTGGAGGAGTTGGAATCGTCCGGACCGGAAAATGAGGAGATCCGCGTCATGAGGGCGGACAATAAGAAGATGCGAGAGCAAGTTGTCCGCCTCATCGCGGAGAGAAAGGATCTCCGCGATGCTCTTGGGAGATCAGAGGCCGCGGCCTCATTGGTTGCCGAAGCCCCCCCGGCCCCGCCGGTCGCCCAGGCCCCCCCGCAGCCTGCGGCCGCGGACTTTGCGGCGGCCCTTGAATTGATGAAGCGGGATCTGCTGGTCTCGGTGGGCAACCTCGTGGATGCCCGCCTAGCCGAGATCAGCAGCCGGCTTCCTCCGGCGCTAAATGTCCGCCCCCCACTCGCGGCGGACAATAAGAAGGGGGCGCCCCCGGCCCAAGAGACGAAAAAGGTGGCCCCGGAACCAGGGTCTGGGGCTAGGCTCGGGGATGGGAGGCCTAAAAAGGCCTCCAAAAAGGCGACCGGCCCCGCCCCGGACTTGGAGATGTCACCGGGCCCACCGGCGGAGGTGCAGCCAGAGGGCGGCACCTTCGCCGAGGTGGTGCGAGGAAAGAGGAGGGGAAAAGGGAAGGCCACGGCCCCCCCCCCACCCCCTCCCCCGCCCAAGAAGACGGAAAAAAAGGCGAGGGCCCCCCCGGCCCTAAAGACGACAGCGGTGGCGATATCTCTAAAGAGAGATGTCGCCACCGACATCACGCTGCAGGCCACCATGGCTAAAGCCATTAATGGCATTAGCTTAGAGGAGGTAGGCCTGCAGCATGTGAGGATCCGCGAATCGGCGACCGGGGGCCGAATCATAGAGGTCCCCGGGGCAGAAAGTGGAGGGGCGGCTGACAGCCTTGCTGAGAGGCTGAGGGCAATCGTCGGTGACGTTGCCCTCATCAGCCGCCCCACCAAGATGGCCGCTGTCCAGGTCTCCGGCCTGGACGACTCGGCGACAAAGGAGACCTTGGCGGCGGCTGTCGCAAGGGCCGGGGGGTGCGCAGTGGCGCTTGTGAGGGTTGGGGGTATCCGCCCCACGTACGAGGGCACAAGGGTTGCCCTCGTACAATTGCCGGTGGGGACCGCAAGGGTCCTCCTACAGAATGGTCAGATCCCGGTGGGCTGGGCGTCCGCCGGGGTCAAACCCGTCGGCCCGGCGCCCATGCGCTGTTACAAGTGCATGGGTGTCGGCCATTCGAGGGTGCTGTGCCCCTCAAATGTCGACCGGAGCACGGTGTGCTACCGGTGCGGCTCGGAGGGGCACAGGTCAGCCGACTGCCGGGAGGAAAAAGCGTGGTGTGCAGTATGCCACCACGCCAAACTCCCGGCCGACCATGTAATGGGGGGACTTAGATGTTCCCCGCCGGTAGTAAGGGGCAGGGGAGTGGGGTCTCGGCCCGCTCGCCCCATGCCCCCCCCTCTTGAGGGAAGTAGCCGCATGGACGTCTGAATGCCAGGTGGGCATTCGGGCGTCCTGCGGCTGGACCGCGGAGTGGGTGCGCGAGGAGGTTGCCTCGCGCGCCCCCTCCGGCCAGACGGCATGGGTTGGGAAGGCGGCGGTTGCCGTCAGACCCAACCCATAGTGGCTTAGGGCGGAGGATGGGAGTCCTCCGTCCACGATTAAGCCACACCTTGCGGTCCAGGGGATGGCCAAGCGTGCGCGGCCATCTCCCCTAGCGGGAAGCCCCGACAACGGTGTTGTCGGGGCGCTGCCGGTTGGGCGTCGTGGGCAATGCTAACGCAGGTACCACGGCGCCCTACAAAACCCGGCATGGCGTAGCACGCCCAGGTGGTTTTTAGTGGGTAGCACATCCCTCTCCTCCTCGGTCGAGGAGGGAAGAGAGGATGTGTAGTCCCACATAACCCTCCGCCGCACTCCCATGCGCGCGGGGGGTATGCGTAATGCATTTTCCACCTGGTCAAAAAAAAAAAAAAAAAAAAAAAAAAAAAAAAAAAAAAAAAAAGGTTAGGTTAGGTTAGGTTAGGTTAGGTTAGGTTAGGTTAGGTTAGGTTAGGTTAGGTTAGGTTAGGTTAGGTTAGGTTAGGTTAGGTTAGGTTCCCCCCCGACGTGTTGCCACCTTGCCGTGGTGGGGGGGCTTGCGTGTCTCGATGATCCCCAAGGCTATACCGGACAGGGCCACCCATACCGGGCAGGCTTGGGGTGAGGGATCTGACGAAGAGCAACACACTCCCTTCCTTATCCTTTCCTTCTTTCCACTTCCCATCCCTTAAGGGCGGTTCTGCTCCGACCCATCATCCTTTCCTTTCCTTCCCCTTTTTTTTCCTTTGTCATTCCGACGCGGAGGGAGCGGCGGGTCTGGTGTGTACTTACACTACCACTGGACACGGCCTTTTTCAAGGCCACCGTCGGTCAACCCGTTCTGCAACGATGGCAGGAGGCCTACGCAGAGCGGGGGGCCTGGCCTTAACCGGCTGGGCCTGCGAGGAAGAAAACCTCAATAAAAAATTACCCGAATCCCAAGCGGCGCCGCACCGCGAGGGGATGGATGGCCGAGCGGATTCTCGGTCGTTAGTGCGTGTCCCCACACTGGATCCTGTCGAAACCAGTTGTGGGTTACAACCATAGACTTGCCCGGTGTACAGGGGTCTCTGCCCGGGTGGACCCATATTTCCCCCATACTCGTGGGTTTATAACATGGAATTCCAAAATAAAAATCAAACAAGAGGAGGAGAGGAAGGAGGAGAAGAGAAGAAGGACGTGACAGGGAGGGAGGTCTGTAAGGACGGAAACATTGAGATGGACGTGGCAGGGGAGGACATTGCACAGAATGTTGAGAGCGGTGCGCGAGAGTTGCGTGTTCTGGTCGAGCGACTATCGGACACCGACACCGACTCCAGTCTGCGCACCGTCTCACCTATGGAGATAGGGAGGAGTCCTGACCGCTTTTTTCGGAAGCGGTCAGCAAACACTGACGAGGAGGAGGAGGAGGAGAGGCACCCACCAAAAGGGGCGGCCCACAAATCCAAAAGGGGACGGGGCCGCCCGCCCACTACAGGAGTATATGTGGGCCTGGCGGAAGCTAAGGCGCAGCTCAAAGCTGCAAAGACGGAAGAGCTCCGCCTTGAGGTGGAGGAGAAGATGGCTGACATGACGAGGACTATGCGTGAGTCCAGGTCCGCATGCCAACATGGCTTCTTCCTGCCCACCCCTGGAGAGGACACAGCGCAGACTATGTCTGCGCTGAACAAAATTGTCATGGACGCCGCAGACATGGTCATTAAAGTGGCTGTGACGTCCAAAAATTTGAAGGGGCCAACGGTGAAGGCCCTTAAGATCGCGGCGGACACGATTAAGGACGCAACCGCCGGTCTAAGGGCCCGAACTATGTCAGAGGAGGTGGCAAGACTGGAGTCGGCAAACTCGCAGCTCAGTGGCCAGTTGGCAGAACTGCGCAAGGAGGTGGCCGAGTTGCGGAAACAACCGGCGGCGATGCCTGATACCTCCATCAAAGATATGATGGAGGAGGTCTCGCGTGAAAGCGTCGCCCGATTTAGCGCGATGCTAAACGCGAGACTCGAGGGCATCGAGTGTCGCCTCCTGCCGGAGCAGCGCCACAGGCCGCCTCTGGCGGCGGACAAAAGGAGGGCGGAAGAGGCTGTGGTGAAGGAGTCACCGCAGCCCTCTACTTCAACCACCCCCGCAACTTCGAAGGGGCCGCCGAAGGCAACCGTCCCCCCCACCCAGCCTCCAAAGCAAGGCAAAGGCAAGGGGAAGGGGAAAGGGAAACAGTCGGCGGCCACAAAAGAGGCCAGCGGAGGCAAGCCCAGGGACTCCAGTCCCTACATGCCAGCACCTCCACCCCCACCATTGGAGAAGGAGTGGTCGGAGGTCGTCGGACGGGGTGCCAAAAAGGCGTCCGCAAAAACGGCGACGACAGCTGGCAAGACTGGGTCTCCTGGCCAAGCGCAGGGCGCAAATAAAAAGAAGGCGGCGGTGAAACTCCGCCCTCCGCGAACGGCAGCGGTGACTCTCACCCTCCAGCCGGGCGCGATTGAGCAGGGTATGACGTACCAGTCCGTCCTCGCCGAGGCCCGTAGTCGCATTAATGACTACGATGGCCTCGAAATCGAGGAGCTGCGCTGTAGGAAGACGGCTACTGGTGCCCGCATGCTGGAAGTTTTCGGCAGCGCGGGCCCCGAAAAGGCCGACTCCCTGGCTGTTAAGCTCAGGGAGGCCTTCAGCGCAGAACTGGTGCGTGTCTCGCGCCCAGTTAAGAAAACGGAGGTGAGAGTCACCGAGCTCGACGACTCGGCGACCGAGGCGGAGGTGGTGGCGGCGGTTGCCAAGGCAGGAGGTTGCCCCGCCAGCGATATCAAGGCGGGGGTAATTGGGGAGTCGGGCTCCCTTTGGCTTAGCTGCCCAACGGGGGCCGCCAAAAAGGTGGTGGCCCTCGGGCGCATAAGGGTGGGCTGGGTATCGGCCCGCGTGACACTACTTGCCGCCAGGCCTACCAGGTGCTTCCGGTGCCTGGAGGTCGGACACCTCGGTGGCAAGTGTCAGTCCCTGGTGGACCGCAGCGGTCTCTGTTACCGCTGCGGAAAAGAAGGCCACCGGGCGCGGGACTGCCAGGCGGAGCCCAGCTGCCCTCTTTGTGTGGCGGCCCACCCCTTGGGCGGAACTGGGTGCCCTAATGGCCCCAAGCCCGGGCCCAAAAAGCCCGCTCCCCCAGGGGGATCTCCCACAAAGGGGAAAAAAGGGAAGAAGAAGAAGGCCAAGGACCCGGTAGCCCCTGAGCCTACCCAGCGCCCAGACGGCGCAGAGATGGAGCCCATGGAGACGGGTAGTTAATGCCCGTCTGGCCCCTACTGCAGGCGAACATCAACCACTCCGCGAGGGCCCAGGACTTATTGGTCCAGACCCTGGCGGAGTGGGAGATAAAAGTCGCCGTGGTCGCCGAACCCTACTATGTCCCCGCCCGTGATGACTGGGTTGGGGACCGGGAGGACTCGGTGGCCATCGTCGCCCAGACGTCCATCGGTGCTCCGCCCTTCAAACGCGTATTGAGGGGTCGGAGCTGGGTGATGGCCGTCGTGGGCGACGTTGCAGTAGTGGGGGTGTACTTTTCACCCAATCGGAGTCTCGCCGAATTCGAGCAGATGCTCGTCGAGGTCGGGGCTCTGATTGGGCAGGTATCCCCCCACCCCGTGCTAGTCGCCGGAGATTTCAACGCCAAATCAACGGCGTGGGGATCTCCGAGGACGGATGCACGGGGGGAGGCGTTGGAGGAGTGGGCCATCTCTGTCGGGCTGGCCGTCCTCAACACCGGGTCGGAGGACACGTGCGTGCGACAACAGGGTGGGTCGATAGTCGACATTACGTTCGCATCGGCCCCCCTGGTGCGCCGTGTCCGGCACTGGAGGGTGATGGTGGACGTGGAGACGCTATCGGATCACCGCTACATCCGATTCGATGTCTCCGCGCTCCCCATCGACCCGGGACGGAGCAGTGCCGGATCTCCCCCCGGTGTGGGGGACGGCCCGCGATGGGTGCTGGGTCGCCTCGACAGGGAGCTCGCCGGGGAAGCGGCCGTCCTCGAGTCGTGGACCCAGGGGCTCGTCCCTCTGGCGGACGTGGATGAGGAGGTGGAGCACCTCGGCGTGTCCCTCGCTCGCATTTGCGATGCGGCCATGCCGAGGGTGAGGCCCCTCCCGCCACGGCGCTCGGTGTACTGGTGGCGCCCGGAGCTCCGCCAATTGCGCGAGGCGTGCAATGCGGCGCGCCGCCGGTACACCCGGTGCAGGAGGAGACGAGTCCTGGACCACGACGAGGAGCAGACCTCGTACGCCGCCCTCAGGGCCGCGCGCATGACCTTTCAGGTCGCGATTGCGCGGGCCAAGGAGGCGGCGTGGGAGGAGTGGCTGGGGATGATCGACAGGGATCCATGGGGGAGGCCGTACAAGGTGGTGCGCAAAAAGTTGCGCCCCTGGGCCCCCCCCCTGACGACTAGTCTCCGGCCCGAGCTCCTCGAGGAGGTGGTGGGCGGCCTCTTCCCGCGGCGAGGGGAATGGGCGCCCCCTGCGATGGGGGGATCCCCGCCGGCGCGAGTCGCCGAGGCGGATACCCCGGCACCAGAAGTGTCAGGGGCCGAATTCGGGGCGGCCGTTCTTAGACTTAAGTCGAAGAAGACCGCCCCGGGCCCGGACGGAGTGCCGGGGAGCGCGTTGGCGATCGCGCTGGAGGAGATCGGAGAGAGGGTGAGGTCCCTCTTCACCGCGTGCCTGGTGCAGGGTCGGTTCCCCAGGAGGTGGAAAACGGGCAAGCTCGTCCTGATCCAGAAGGACGGGCGCCCGGCCGAGCAGCCGTCGGCGTATCGCCCGATCGTGCTGCTCGACGAGGTGAGCAAGTTGTTCGAGCGTGTGCTCGCTGCTCGCCTCGTCGAGAGCATGGATCCGGGCCTCTCCGACGCGCAGTTCGGCTTCCGCCGGGGTCGATCGACCCTGGACGCGATCGCGCGGGTGAGGGACCTCGCCGAGGAGGCCACCTCCCAGGGCGGTGTGATGTTTGCGGTGTCCTTAGACATCCGCAACGCGTTCAACACACTGCCCTGGGAGACGGTGAGGAGTGCTCTGCAGTACCACGGTGTTCCTCTGTATCTGCAGAGGGTCGTGGCCGACTACTTCGTCGGGAGGGCGGTGGTCTTCCCGACGGAGTACGGCTCCGGGAGGAGGGAAATGTCGTGCGGTGTTCCACAGGGATCGGTTCTGGGTCCGCTCCTGTGGAACATCGGCTACGACTGGGTGCTGCGCGGGGCCATGTTGCGGGGGGTCGGCGTCACTTGTTACGCCGACGATACCCTCGTCTCGGCCTGCGGCGGCACCTATCGCGAGGCTTCCCTCCTCGCCACGGCGGGTGTGGCCCAGGTGGTGGCCAGGATTCGCGCCCTGGGACTCGAGGTTGCTCTCCAAAAGTCGGAAGCACTCGTGTTCCATGGGCCTCGAAGAGCGCCACCACCTGGGGCCACGATTATGGTGGGCGGAACCTCCATCGCCGTCGGGTCGACGATGAAGTACCTGGGACTCGTCCTCGACGGTCGATGGAGGTTCGAGGAACACTTCCGGCGGTTGGCCCCCAAGTTGATGGCCGCCGCCGGAGCTCTGGGACGCATCCTCCCCAATGTGGGAGGCCCTGGAAGGGCGTGCCGACGCCTGTACACCGGTGTGGTGCGCTCCATGGCGCTCTACGGAGCGCCGATATGGGCAGGGGCCATGAGCGCCCGAAATCTGGCAGCGCTGCGACGTCCGCAGCGCGCCATGGCGCTCAGGGTGGCCCGGGCGTACCGCACCGTGTCGGGTGTCGGCGCTTGTGTGCTCGCCGGTACTCCGCCGTGGGACCTCGATGCTGAGGTTCTCGCGGCGGTGTACTGGCGAGCGAAGGCGGAGGAGGCCGAGGGGGGCCGTCCACATGCGCGTGAGGTAGCGCGCTGGAGGGAGGACGCTCGTGAGGTCCTCCTCCAAAAGTGGGCGGCCCGTCTCGACGAGCCCGGCTTTAGCCGGGAGTTGGTGGGGGCAGTGCGGCCCGTTCTGAAGCAGTGGCTGGAACGGGCCCACGGGGCTCTCTCCTTCCACCTGGCACAGATGCTGACCGGACATGGCTGTTTCGGTCGCTATCTGTGTCGGGTGGCGGGCAGGGAGCCCTCAGAGGAGTGTCTCCATTGTCCGGCGGGGGTCGCGGACACGGCGCAACACACGCGCGAGGCCTGCTCAGCTTGGGTTGTGCCTCGCGCCGCCTTGTCCGCGACCATTGGAGGGGACTTGTCGCTGCCGGCCGTGATACAATCCATGGTCGACAGCGACGAGTCCTGGAAGGCGGTGGAGTCCTTCTGCGATGAAATTATGTCGCAGAAGGAGGCGGCGGAGCGGGAGCGGGAGGACAGTGCAGACTCGCTCCCGATCCGCCGCCGAAGACGTGGCGGGCGGCGTCTGGCCTTCGCGGGCCGGATGCCGCCCTAAACGGGGGACCTGTGGGCGGTGGATCGGGGGATCCGCCGCCGACGTTAAGGGTCCCGTGCTGGAGGCGCCCAAGTATTCCTGGGCGCCTCAGCGGAGGTGGGGCGGGGCTTGGCTGTATTTCATGTGCCAAGCCCCGCCCCAAAGAGGAGGGCTCCCTGAGACAGGGAGCGGGCCGTTGGCGGGGCACGCGGTGAATATTGTTGATCCCGCAGCCCCGCCATACGGCGGAGAAGGAATACGGTGGGGTTTTAGTGAGTAAGAGTCTCACATAACCCGGGCGCTTCCCCCGAAGTGTCCGGGTATCCATGAGGATTTCCCCACCTTAAAAAAAAAAAAAAAAAAAAAAAAAAAAAAAAAAAAAAAAAAAAAAAAAGGTTAGGTTAGGTTCCCCCCCGACGTGTTGCCACCTTGCCGTGGTGGGGGGGCTTGCGTGTCTCGATGATCCCCAAGGCTATACCGGACAGGGCCACCCATACCGGGCAGGCTTGGGGTGAGGGATCTGACGAAGAGCAACACACTCCCTTCCTTATCCTTTCCTTCTTTCCACTTCCCATCCCTTAAGGGCGGTTCTGTTCCGACCCATCGTCCTCTCCCTTTCCTTCCCCTTTTCCCTTGTCATTCCGACGCGGAGGGAGCGGCGGGTCTGGTGTGTACTAACACTACCACCAGACACGGCCTTTTTCAAGGCCACCGTCGGTCAACCCGTTCTGCAACGATGGCAGGAGGCCTACGCGGAGCGGGGGGCCTGGTCTTAACCGGCTGAGCCTGCGAGGAAGAAAACCTCAATAAAAAATTACCTGAATCCCAAGCGGCGCCGCACCGCGAGGGGATGAATGGCCGAGCGGATTCTCGGTCGATAGTGCGTGTCCCCACACTGGATCCTGTCGAAACCAGTTGTGGGTTACACCATAGACTTGCCCGGTGTACAGGGGTCTCTGCCCGGGTGGACCCATATTTCCCCCATACTCGTGGGTTTACAAAATGGAATTTCAAAATATTAATAAAAATCAAACAAGAGGAGGAGAGGAAGGAGGAGAAGAGAAGAAGGACGTGACAGGGAGGGAGGTCTGTAAGGACGGAAACATTAAGATGGACGTGGCAGGGGAGAACATTGTACAGAATGTTGAGAGCGGTGCGCGAGAGTTGCGTGTTCTGGTCGAACGTTTATCGGACACCGACACCGACTCCAGTCTGCGCACCGTCTCTCCTATGGAGTTAGGGAGGAGTCCTGACCGCTTCTTTCGGAAGCGGTCAGCAAACACCGACGAGGAGGAGGAGGAGGAGGAGGAGAGGCACCCACCAAAAGGGGCGGCCCACAAATCAAAAAGGGGACGGGGCCGCCCGCCCACCACAGGAGTATATGTGGGCCTGGCGGAAGCTAAGGCGCAGCTCAAAGCTGCAAAGGCGGAAGAGCTCCGCTTTGAGGTGGAGGAGAAGATGGCTGACATGACGAGGACCATGCGTGAGTCCAGGTCCGCATGCCAACATGGCTTCTCCCTGCCCTCCCCTGGAGAGGACACAGCGCAGACTATGTCTGCGCTGAACAAAATTGTCATGGACGCCGCAGACATGGTCATTAAAGTGGCTGTGACGTCCAAAAATTTGAAGGGGCCAACGGTGAAGGCCCTTAAGATCGCGGCGGACACGATTAAGGACGCAACCGCCGGTCTAAGGGCCCGAACTATGTCAGAGGAGGTGGCAAGACTGGAGTCGGCAAACTCGCAGCTCAGTGGCCAGTTGGCAGAACTGCGCAAGGAGGTGGCCGAGTTGCGGAAACAACCGGCGGCGATGCCTGATACCTCCATCAAAGATATGATGGAGGAGGTCTCGCGTGAAAGCGTCGCCCGATTTAGCGCGATGCTAAACGCGAGACTCGAGGGCATCGAGTGTCGCCTCCTGCCGGAGCAACGCCACAGGCCGCCTCTGGCGGCGGACAAAAGGAGGGCGGAAGAGGCTGTGGTGAAGGAAACACCGCAGCCCTCTACTTCAACCACCCCCGCAACTTCAAAGGGGCCGCCGCCGTCGGCTACTCGGCCACCGAAGGCAACCGTCCCCCCCACCCAGCCTCCAAAGCAAGGCAAAGGCAAGGGGAAGGGGAAAGGGAAACAGTCGGCGGCCGCAAAAGAGGCCAGCGGAGGCAAGTCCAGGGACTCCAGTCCCTACATGCCAGCACCTCCACCCCCACCATTGGAGAAGGAGTGGTCGGAGGTCGTCGGACGGGGTGCCAAAAAGGCGTCCGCAAAAACGGCGACGACAGCTGGCAAGACTGGGTCTCCTGGCCAAGCGCAGGGCGCAAATAAAAAGAAGGCGGCGGTGAAACTCCGCCCTCCGCGAACGGCAGCGGTGACTCTCACCCTCCAGCCGGGCGCGATTGAGCAGGGTATGACGTACCAGTCCGTCCTCGTCGAGGCCCGTAGTCGCATTAATGACTACGATGGCCTCGAAATCGAGGAGCTGCGCTGTAGGAAGACGGCTACTGGTGCCCGCATGCTGGAAATTTTCGGCAGCGCGGGCCCCGAAAAGGCCGACTCCCTGGCTGTTAAGCTCAGGGAGGCCTTCAGCGCAGAACTGGTGCGTGTCTCGCGCCCAGTTAAGAAAACGGAGGTGAGAGTCACCGAGCTCGACGACTCGGCGACCGAGGCGGAGGTAGTGGCGGCGGTTGCCAAGGCAGGAGGTTGCCCCGCCAGCGATATCAAGGCGGGGGTAATTGGGGAGTCGGGCTCCCTTTGGCTTAGCTGCCCAACGGGGGCCGCCAAAAAGGTGGTGGCCCTCGGGCGCATAAGGGTGGGCTGGGTATCGGCCCGCGTGACACTACTTGCCGCCAGGCCTACCAGGTGCTTCCGGTGCCTGGAGGTCGGACACCTCGGTGGCAAGTGTCAGTCCCTGGTGGACCGCAGCGGTCTCTGTTACCGCTGCGGAAAAGAAGGCCACCGGGCGCGGGACTGCCAGGCGGAGCCCAGCTGCCCTCTTTGTGTGGCGGCCCACCCCTTGGGCGGAACTGGGTGCCCTAATGGCCCCAAGCCCGGGCCCAAAAAGCCCGCTCCCCCAGGGGGATCTCCCACAAAGGGGAAAAAAGGGAGGAAGAAGAAGGCCAAGGACCCGGTAGCCCCTGAGCCTACCCAGCGCCCAGACGGCGCAGAGATGGAGCCCATGGAGACGGGTAGTTAATGCCCGTCTGGCCCCTACTGCAGGCGAACATCAACCACTCCGCGAGGGCCCAGGACTTATTGGTCCAGACCCTGGCGGAGTGGGAGATAAAAGTCGCCGTGGTCGCCGAACCTTACTATGTCCCCGCCCGTGATGACTGGGTTGGGGACCGGGAGGATTCGGTGGCCATCGTCGCCCAGACGTCCATCGCTGCTCCGCCCTTCAAACGCGTATTGAGGGGTCGGAGCTGGGTGATGGCCGTCGTGGGCGACGTTGCAGTAGTGGGGGTGTACTTTTCGCCCAATCGGAGTCTCGCCGAATTCGAGCAGATGCTCGTCGAGGTCGGGGCTCTGATTGGGCAGGTATCCCCCCACCCCGTGCTAGTCGCCGGAGATTTCAACGCCAAATCAATGGCGTGGGGATCTCCGAGGACGGATGCACGGGGGGAGGCGTTGGAGGAGTGGGCCGTCTCTGCCGGGCTGGCCGTCCTCAACACCGGGTCGGAGGACACGTGCGTGCGACAACAGGGTGGGTCGATAGTCGACGTTACGTTCGCGTCGGCCCCCCTGGTGCGCCGTGTCCGGCACTGGAGGGTGATGGTGGACGTGGAGACACTATCGGATCATCGTTACATCCGATTCGATGTCTCCGCGCTCCCCATCGACCCGGGACGGAGCAGTGCCGGATCTCCCCCCGGTGCGGGGGACGGCCCGCGATGGGTGCTGGGTCACCTCGACAGGGAGCTCGCCGCGGAAGCGGCCGTCCTCGAGTCGTGGACCCAGGGACTCGTCCCTCTGGCGGACGTGGATGAGGAGGTGGAGCACCTCGGCGTGTCGCTCGCTCGCATTTGCGATGCGGCCATGCCGAGGGCGAGGCCCCTCCCGCCACGGCGCTCGGTGTACTGGTGGCGCCCGGAGCTCCGCCAATTGCGCGAGGCGTGCAATGCGGCGCGCCGCCGGTACACCCGGTGCAGGAGGAGACGGGTCCTGGACCACGAGGAGGAGCAGACCTCGTACGCCGCCCTCAGGGCCTCGCGCATGACCTTTCAGGTCGCGATTGCGCAGGCCAAGGAGGCGGCGTGGGAGGAGTGGCTGGAGATGATCGACAGGGATCCATGGGGGAGGCCGTACAAGGTGGTGCGCAAAAAGTTGCGCCCCTGGGCCCCCCCCCTGACGACTAGTCTCCAGCCCGAGCTCCTCGAGGAGGTGGTGGACGGCCTCTTCCCACGGCGAGGGGAATGGGCGCCCCCTGCGATGGGGGGATCTCCGCCGGCGCGAGTTGCCGAGGCGGATACCCCGGCACCAGAAGTGTCAGGGGCCGAATTCGGGGCGGCCGTTCTTAGACTTAAGTCGAAGAAGACCGCCCCGGGCCCAGACGGAGTGCCGGGGAGCGCGTTGGCGATCGCGCTGGAGGAGATCGGAGAGAGGGTGAGGTCCCTCTTCACCGCGTGCCTGGTGCAGGGTCGGTTCCCCAGGAGGTGGAAAACGGGCAAGCTCGTCCTGATCCAGAAGGACGGGCGCCCGGCCGAGCAGCCGTCGGCGTATCGCCCGATCGTGCTGCTCGACGAGGTGAGCAAGTTGTTCGAGCGTGTGCTCGCTGCTCGCCTCGTCGAGAGCATGGATCCGGGCCTCTCCGACGCGCAGTTCGGCTTCCGCCGGGGTCGATCGACCCTGGACGCGATCGCGCGGGTGAGGGACCTCGCTGAGGAGGCCACCTCCCAGGGCGGTGTGATGTTTGCGGTGTCCTTAGACATCCGCAACGCGTTCAACACACTGCCCTGGGAGACGGTGAGGAGTGCTCTGCGGTACCACGGTGTTCCTCGGTATCTGCAGAGGGTCGTGGCCGACTACTTCGTCGGGAGAGCGGTGGTCTTCCCGACGGAGTACGGCTCCGGGAGGAGGGAAATGTCGTGCGGTGTTCCACAGGGATCGGTTCTGGGTCCGCTCCTGTGGAACATCGGCTACGACTGGGTGCTGCGCGGGGCCATGTTGCGGGGGGTCGGCGTCACTTGTTACGCCGACGATACCCTCGTCTCGGCCTGCGGCGGCACCTATCGCGAGGCTTCCCTCCTCGCCACGGCGGGTGTGGCCCAGGTGGTGGCCAGGATTCGCGCCCTGGGACTCGAGGTTGCTCTCCAAAAGTCGGAAGCACTCGTGTTCCATGGGCCTCGAAGAACGCCACCACCTGGGGCCACGATTATGGTGGGCGGAACCTCCATCGCCGTCGGGTCGACGATGAAGTACCTGGGACTCGTCCTCGACGGTCGATGGAGGTTCGAGGAGCACTTTCGGCGGTTGGCCCCCAAGTTAGTGGCCACCGCTGGAGCCCTGGGGCGGTTGCTCCCAAATATGGGAGGTCCCGGAGGCGCCTGCCGACGCCTCTACACCGGTGTGGTACGCTCCATGGCGCTCTACGGAGCGCCGATATGGGCAGGAGCCATGAGCGCCCGAAATCTGGCAGCGCTGCGACGTCCGCAGCGCACCATGGCGCTCAGGGTGGCCCGGGCGTACCGCACCGTGTCGGGTGTCGGCGCGTGTGTGCTCGCCGGTACACCGCCGTGGGACCTCGATGCTGAGGTGCTCGCGTCGGTGTACTGGCGAGCGAAGGAGGAGGAGGCCGAGGGTGGCCGCCCACATACGCGCGAGTTGGCGCGCTGGAGGGAGGACGCTCGTCAGGTTCTCCTCCAAAAGTGGGCGGCCCGCCTCGACGAGCCCGGCTTTAGCCGGGAGTTGGTGGGGGCAGTGCGGCCCGTTCTGAAGCAGTGGTTGGAACGGGCCCACGGGGCTCTCTCCTTCCACCTGGCACAGGTGCTGACCGGACATGGCTGTTTCGGTCGCTATCTGTGTCGGGTGGCGGGCAGGGAGCCCTCAGAGGAGTGCCTCCATTGCCCGGCGGGGGTCGCGGACACGGCGCAACACACGCGCGAGGCCTGCTCAGCTTGGGCTGTGCCTCGCGCCGCCCTGTCCGCGACCATTGGAGGGGACTTGTCGCTGCCGGCCGTGATCAAATCCATGGTCGACAGCGACGAGTCCTGGAAGGCGGTGGAGTCCTTCTGCGATGAAGTTATGTCGCAGAAGGAGGCGGCGGAGCGGGAGCGGGAGGACAGTGCAGACTCGCTCCCGATCCGCCGCCGAAGACGTGGCGGGCGGCGTCTGGCCTTCGCGGGCCGGATGCCGCCCTAAACGGGGGACCTGTGGGCGGTGGATCGGGGGATTCGCCGCCGACGTTAAGGGTCCCGTGCTGGAGGCGCCCAAGTATTCCTGGGTGCCTCAGCGGAGGTGAGGCGGGGCTTGGCTGTATTTCATGTGCCAAGCCCCGCCCCAAAGAGGAGGGCTCCCTGAGATAGGGAGCGGGCCGTTGGCGGGGCACGCGGTGAAGATTATTTGATCCCGCAGCCCCGCCATGTGGCGGAGAAGGAATACGGTGGGGTTTTAGTGAGTAAGAGTCTCACATAACCCGGGCGCTTCCCCCGAAGTGTCCGGGTATCCATGAGGATTTCCCCACCTTAAAAAAAAAAAAAAAAGGTTAGGTTAGGTTAGGTTAGGTTAGGTTCCCCCCCGACGTGTTGCCACCTTGCCGTGGTGGGGGGGCTTGCGTGTCTCGATGATCCCCAAGGCTATACCGGACAGGGCCACCCATACCGGGCAGGCTTGGGGTGAGGGATCTGACGAAGAGCAACACACTCCCTTCCTTATCCTTTCCTTCTTTCCACTTCCCATCCCTTAAGGGCGGTTCTGTTCCGACCCATCGTCCTCTCCCTTTCCTTCCCCTTTTCCCTTGTCATTCCGACGCGGAGGGAGCGGCGGGTCTGGTGTGTACTAACACTACCACCAGACACGGCCTTTTTCAAGGCCACCGTCGGTCAACCCGTTCTGCAACGATGGCAGGAGGCCTACGCGGAGCGGGGGGCCTGGCCTTAACCGGCTGGGCCTGCGAGGAAGAAAACCTCAATAAAAAATTACCTGAATCCCAAGCGGCGCCGCACCGCGAGGGGATGAATGGCCGAGCGGATTCTCGGTCGATAGTGCGTGTCCCCACACTGGATCCTGTCGAAACCAGTTGTGGGTTACACCATAGACTTGCCCGGTGTACAGGGGTCTCTGCCCGGGTGGACCCATATTTCCCCCATACTCGTGGGTTTATAAAATGGAATTTCAAAATATTAATAAAAATCAAACAAGAGGAGGAGAGGAAGGAGGAGAAGAGAAGAAGGACGTGACAGGGAGGGAGGTCTGTAAGGACGGAAACATTAAGATGGACGTGGCAGGGGAGAACATTGTACAGAATGTTGAGAGCGGTGCGCGAGAGTTGCGTGTTCTGGTCGAACGATTATCGGACACCGACACCGACTCCAGTCTGCGCACCGTCTCTCCTATGGAGTTAGGGAGGAGTCCTGACCGCTTCTTTCGGAAGCGGTCAGCAAACACCGACGAGGAGGAGGAGGAGGAGGAGCAGAGGTACCCACCAAAAGGGGCGGCCCACAAATCAAAAAGGGGACGGGGCCGCCCGTCCACCACAGGAGTATATGTGGGCCTGGCGGAAGCTAAGGCGCAGCTCAAAGCTGCAAAGGCGGAAGAGCTCCGCTTTGAGGTGGAGGAGAAGATGGCTGACATGACGAGGACCATGCGTGAGTCCAGGTCCGCATGCCAACATGGCTTCTCCCTGCCCTCCCCTGGAGAGGACACAGCGCAGACTATGTCTGCGCTGAACAAAATTGTCATGGACGCCGCAGACATGGTCTTTAAAGTGGCTGTGACGTCCAAAAATTTGAAGGGGCCAACGGTGAAGGCCCTTAAGATCGCGGCGGACACGATTAAGGACGCAACCGCCGGTCTAAGGGCCCGAACTATGTCAGAGGAGGTGGCAAGACTGGAGTCGGCAAACTCGCAGCTCAGTGGCCAGTTGGCAGAACTGCGCAAGGAGGTGGCCGAGTTGCGGAAACAACCGGCGGCGATGCCTGATACCTCCATCAAAGATATGATGGAGGAGGTCTCGCGTGAAAGCGTCGCCCGATTTAGCGCGATGCTAAACGCGAGACTCGAGGGCATCGAGTGTCGCCTCCTGCCGGAGCAACGCCACAGGCCGCCTCTGGCGGCGGACAAAAGGAGGGCGGAAGAGGCTGTGGTGAAGGAAACACCGCAGCCTTCTACTTCAACCACCCCCGCAACTTCGAAGGGGCCGCCGCCGTCGGCTACTCGGCCACCGAAGGCAACCGTCCCCCCCGCCCAGCCTCCAAAGCAAGGCAAAGGCAAGGGGAAGGGGAAAGGGAAACAGTCGGCGGCCGCTAAAGAGGCCAGCGGAGGCAAACCCAGGGACTCCAGTCCCTACATGCCAGCACCTCCACCCCCACCATTGGAGAAGGGGTGGTCGGAGGTCGTCACACGGGGTGCCAAAAAGGCGTCCGCAAAAACGGCGACGACAGCTGGCAAGACTGGGTCTCCTGGCCAAGCGCAGGGCAATAAAAAGAAGGCGGCGGCGAAACTCCGCCCTCCGCGAACGGCAGCGGTGACTCTCACCCTCCAGCCGGGCGCGATTGAGCAGGGCATGACGTACCAGTCCGTCCTCGTCGAGGCCCGTAGTCGCATAAACGACTACGATGGCCTCGAAATCGAGGAGCTGCGCTGTAGGAAGACGGCTACCGGTGCCCGCATGCTGGAAGTTTTCGGCAGCGCGGGCCCCGAAAAGGCCGACTCCCTGGCTGTTAAGCTCAGGGAGGCCTTCAGCGCAGAACTGGTACGTGTCTCGCGCCCAGTTAAGAAAACGGAGGTGAGAGTCACCGAGCTCGACGACTCGGCGACCGAGGCGGAGGTAGTGGCGGCGGTTGCCAAGGCGGGAGGTTGCCCCGCCGCCGACATCAAGGCGGGAGTCATAGGGGAGTCTGGGTCCCTGTGGCTCAGCTGCCCAACGGGGGCTGCCAAAAAGGTGGTGGCCCTCGGTCGCGTTAGGGTGGGCTGGGTGTCAGCCCGCGTGGCGTTACTTGCCGCCAGGCCTACCAGGTGCTTCCGGTGCTTGGAGGTCGGACATCTCGGCGGCAAGTGCCAGTCCCAGGTGGACCGCAGCGGTCTCTGTTACCGCTGCGGAAAAGAAGGCCACCGGGCGCGGGACTGCAAGGCGGAGCCCAGCTGCCCTCTTTGCGTGGCGGCCCACCCTCTGGGCGGCAATGGGTGCCCTAATGGCCCCAAGCCCGGGCCCAAAAAGCCCACCCCCTCCGGGGGATCTCCCCCAGAGGGGAAAAAGAAGAAGAAGCGGAAGGCCAGGGACCCGGTAGCCCCTGAGCCTACCCAGCGCCCAGAAAACGGCGCAGAGACGGAGCCCATGGAGACGGGTAATTAATGCCCGTCTGGCCCCTACTGCAGGCGAACATCAACCACTCCGCGAGGGCCCAGGACTTATTGGTCCAGACCCTGGCTGAGTGGGAGATAAAAGTCGCCGTGGTCGCCGAGCCTTACTATGTCCCCGCCCGTGATGACTGGGTTGGGGACCGGGAGGACTCGGTGGCCATCGTCGCCCAGGCGTCCATCGGTGCTCCGCCCTTCAAACGTGTATTGAGGGGTCGGAGCTGGGTGATGGCCGTCGTGGGCGACGTTGCAGTAGTGGGGGTGTACTTTTCACCCAATCGGAGTCTCGCCGAATTCGAGCAGATGCTCGTCGAGGTCGGGGCTCTGATTGGGCAGGTATCCCCCCACCCCGTGCTAGTCGCCGGAGATTTCAACGCCAAATCAACGGCGTGGGGATCTCCGAGGACAGATGCACGGGGGGAGGCGTTGGAGGAGTGGGCCGTCTCTGCCGGGCTGGCCGTCCTCAACACCGGGTCGGAGGACACGTGCGTGCGACAACAGGGTGGGTCGATCGTCGACATTACGTTCGCGTCGGCCCCCCTGGTGCGCCGTGTCCGGCACTGGAGGGTGATGGTGGACGCGGAGACACTGTCGGATCATCGTTACATCCGATTCGATGTCTCCGCGCTCCCCATCGACCCGGGACGGAGCAGTGCCGGATCTCCCCCCGGTGTGGGGGACGGCCCGCGATGGGTGATGGGTCGCCTCGACAGGGAGCTCGCCGGGGAAGCGGCCGTCCTCGAGTCGTGGACCCAGGGACTCGTCCCTCTGGCGGACGTGGACGAGGAGGTGGAGCACCTCGGCGTGTCGCTCGCTCGCATTTGCGATGCGGCCATGCCGAGAGCGAGGCCCCTCCCGCCACGGCGCTCGGTGTACTGGTGGCGCCCGGAGCTCCGCCAATTGCGCGAGGCGTGCAATGCGGCGCGCCGCCGGTACACCCGGTGCAGGAGGAGACGGGTCCTGGACCACGAGGAGGAGCAGACCTCGTACGCCGCCCTCAGGGCCGCGCGAATGACCTTTCAGGTCGCGATTGCGCAGGCCAAGGAGGCGGCGTGGGAGGAGTGGCTGGAGACGATCGACAGGGATCCATGGGGGAGGCCGTACAAGGTGGTGCGCAAAAAGTTGCGCCCCTGGGCCCCCCCCCTGACGACTAGTCTCCAGCCCGAGCTCCTCGAGGAGGTGGTGGACGGCCTCTTCCCACGGCGAGGGGAATGGGCGCCCCCTGCGATGGGGGGATCTCCGCCGGCGCGAGTCGCTGAGGCGGATACCCCGGAAGTGTCAGGGGCCGAATTCGGGGCGGCCGTTCTTAGACTTAAGTCGAAGAAGACCGCCCCGGGCCCAGACGGAGTGCCGGGGAGCGCGTTGGCGATCGCGCTGGAGGAGATCGGAGAGAGGGTGAGGTCCCTCTTCACCGCGTGCCTGGTGCAGGGTCGGTTCCCCAGGAGGTGGAAAACGGGCAAGCTCGTCCTGATCCAGAAGGACGGGCGCCCGGCCGAGCAGCCGTCGGCGTATCGCCCGATCGTGCTGCTCGACGAGGTGAGCAAGTTGTTCGAGCGTGTGCTCGCTGCTCGCCTCGTCGAGAGCATGGATCCGGGCCTCTCCGACGCGCAGTTCGGCTTCCGCCGGGGTCGATCGACCCTGGACGCGATCGCGCGGGTGAGGGACCTCGCTGAGGAGGCCACCTCCCAGGGCGGTGTGATGTTTGCGGTGTCCTTAGACATCCGCAACGCGTTCAACACACTGCCCTGGGAGACGGTGAGGAGTGCTCTGCAGTACCACGGTGTTCCTCGGTATCTGCAGAGGGTCGTGGCCGACTACTTCGTCGGGAGAGCGGTGGTCTTCCCGACGGAGTACGGCTCCGGGAGGAGGGAAATGTCGTGCGGTGTTCCACAGGGATCGGTTCTGGGTCCGCTCCTGTGGAACATCGGCTACGACTGGGTGCTGCGCGGGGCCATGTTGCGGGGGGTCGGCGTCACTTGTTACGCCGACGATACCCTCGTCTCGGCCTGCGGCGGCACCTATCGCGAGGCTTCCCTCCTCGCCACGGCGGGTGTGGCCCAGGTGGTGGCCAGGATTCGCGCCCTGGGACTCGAGGTTGCTCTCCAAAAGTCGGAAGCACTCGTGTTCCATGGGCCTCGAAGAGCGCCACCACCTGGGGCCACGATTATGGTGGGCGGAACCTCCATCGCCGTCGGGTCGACGATGAAGTACCTGGGACTCGTCCTCGACGGTCGATGGAGGTTTGAGGAACACTTCCGGCGGTTGGCCCCCAAGTTAGTGGCCACCGCTGGAGCCCTGGGGCGGTTGCTCCCTAATATGGGAGGTCCCGGAGGCGCCTGCCGACGCCTCTACACCGGTGTGGTACGCTCAATGGCGCTCTACGGAGCGCCGATATGGGCAGGAGCCATGAGCGCCCGAAATCTGGCAGCGCTGCGACGTCCGCAGCGTGCCATGGCGCTCAGGGTGGCCCGGGCGTACCGCACCGTGTCGGGTGTCGGCGCGTGTGTGCTCGCCGGTACTCCGCCGTGGGACCTCGATGCTGAGGTGCTCGCGTCGGTGTACTGGCGAGCGAAGGAGGAGGAGGCCGAGGGTGGCCGCCCACATGCGCGCGAGTTGGCGCGCTGGAGGGAGGACGCTCGTCAGGTCCTCCTCCAAAAGTGGGCGGCCCGCCTCGACGAGCCCGGCTTTAGCCGGGAGTTGGTGGGGGCAGTGCGGCCCGTTCTGAAGCAGTGGTTGGAACGGGCCCACGGGGCTCTCTCCTTCCACCTGGCACAGATGCTGACCGGACATGGCTGTTTCGGTCGCTATCTGTGTCGGGTGGCGGGCAGGGAGCCCTCAGAGGAGTGTCTCCATTGTCCGGCGGGGGTCGCGGACACGGCGCAACACACGCGCGAGGCCTGCTCAGCTTGGGTTGTGCCTCGCGCCGCCTTGTCCGCGACCATTGGAGGGGACTTGTCGCTGCCGGCCGTGATACGATCCATGGTCGACAGCGACGAGTCCTGGAAGGCGGTGGAGTCCTTCTGCGATGAAATTATGTCGCAGAAGGAGGCGGCGGAGCGGGAGCGGGAGGACAGTGCAGACTCGCTCCCGATCCGCCGCCGAAGACGTGGCGGGCGGCGTCTGGCCTTCGCGGGCCGGATGCCGCCCTAAACGGGGGACCTGTGGGCGGTGGATCGGGGGATCCGCCGCCGACGTTAAGGGTCCCGTGCTGGAGGCGCCCAAGTATTCCTGGGCGCCTCAGCGGAGGTGGGGCGGGGCTTGGCTGTATTTCATGTGCCAAGCCCCGCCCCAAAGAGGAGGGCTCCCTGAGACAGGGAGCGGGCCGTTAGCGGGGCACGCGGTGAATATTATTTGATCCCGCAGCCCCGCCATACGGCGGAGAAGGAATACGGTGGGGTTTTAGTGAGTAAGAGTCTCACATAACCCGGGCGCTTCCCCCGAAGTGTCCGGGTATCCATGAGGATTTCCCCACCTTAAAAAAAAAAAAAAAAAAAAAAAAAAGGTTAGGTTAGGTTAGGTTAGGTTAGGTTAGGTTAGGTTAGGTTAGGTTAGGTTAGGTTAGGTTAGGTTAGGTTAGGTTAGGTTAGGTTAGGTTAGGTTTGGCCAGGATTCGCGCCCTGGGACTCGAGGTTGCTCTCCAAAAGTCGGAAGCACTCGTGTTCCATGGGCCTCGAAGAGCGCCACCACCTGGGGCCACGATTATGGTGGGCGGAACCTCCATCGCCGTCGGGTCGACGATGAAGTACCTGGGACTCGTCCTCGACGGTCGATGGAGGTTTGAGGAACACTTCCGGCGGTTGGCCCCCAAGTTAGTGGCCACCGCTGGAGCCCTGGGGCGGTTGCTCCCTAATATGGGAGGTCCCGGAGGCGCCTGCCGACGCCTCTACACCGGTGTGGTACGCTCAATGGCGCTCTACGGAGCGCCGATATGGGCAGGAGCCATGAGCGCCCGAAATCTGGCAGCGCTGCGACGTCCGCAGCGTGCCATGGCGCTCAGGGTGGCCCGGGCGTACCGCACCGTGTCGGGTGTCGGCGCGTGTGTGCTCGCCGGTACTCCGCCGTGGGACCTCGATGCTGAGGTGCTCGCGTCGGTGTACTGGCGAGCGAAGGAGGAGGAGGCCGAGGGTGGCCGCCCACATGCGCGCGAGTTGGCGCGCTGGAGGGAGGACGCTCGTCAGGTCCTCCTCCAAAAGTGGGCGGCCCGCCTCGACGAGCCCGGCTTTAGCCGGGAGTTGGTGGGGGCAGTGCGGCCCGTTCTGAAGCAGTGGTTGGAACGGGCCCACGGGGCTCTCTCCTTCCACCTGGCACAGATGCTGACCGGACATGGCTGTTTCGGTCGCTATCTGTGTCGGGTGGCGGGCAGGGAGCCCTCAGAGGAGTGTCTCCATTGTCCGGCGGGGGTCGCGGACACGGCGCAACACACGCGCGAGGCCTGCTCAGCTTGGGTTGTGCCTCGCGCCGCCTTGTCCGCGACCATTGGAGGGGACTTGTCGCTGCCGGCCGTGATACGATCCATGGTCGACAGCGACGAGTCCTGGAAGGCGGTGGAGTCCTTCTGCGATGAAATTATGTCGCAGAAGGAGGCGGCGGAGCGGGAGCGGGAGGACAGTGCAGACTCGCTCCCGATCCGCCGCCGAAGACGTGGCGGGCGGCGTCTGGCCTTCGCGGGCCGGATGCCGCCCTAAACGGGGGACCTGTGGGCGGTGGATCGGGGGATCCGCCGCCGACGTTAAGGGTCCCGTGCTGGAGGCGCCCAAGTATTCCTGGCTGTATTTCATGTGCCAAGCCCCGCCCCAAAGAGGAGGGCTCCCTGAGACAGGGAGCGGGCCGTTAGCGGGGCACGCGGTGAATATTATTTGATCCCGCAGCCCCGCCATACGGCGGAGAAGGAATACGGTGGGGTTTTAGTGAGTAAGAGTCTCACATAACCCGGGCGCTTCCCCCGAAGTGTCCGGGTATCCATGAGGATTTCCCCACCTTAAAAAAAAAAAAAAAAAAAAAAAAAAAAAGGTTAGGTTAGGTTAGGTTAGGTTGTGGCCGCCCACATGCGCGCGAGTTGGCGCGCTGGAGGGAGGACGCTCGTCAGGTCCTCCTCCAAAAGTGGGCGGCCCGCCTCGACGAGCCCGGCTTTAGCCGGGAGTTGGTGGGGGCAGTGCGGCCCGTTCTGAAGCAGTGGTTGGAACGGGCCCACGGGGCTCTCTCCTTCCACCTGGCACAGATGCTGACCGGACATGGCTGTTTCGGTCGCTATCTGTGTCGGGTGGCGGGCAGGGAGCCCTCAGAGGAGTGCCTCCATTGCCCGGCGGGGGTCGCGGACACGGCGCAACACACGCGCGAGGCCTGCTCAGCTTGGGTTGTGCCTCGCGCCGCCTTGTCCGCGACCATTGGAGGGGACTTGTCGCTGCCGGCCGTGATCAAATCCATGGTCGACAGCGACGAGTCCTGGAAGGCGGTGGAGTCCTTCTGCGACGAAGTTATGTCGCAGAAGGAGGCGGCGGAGCGGGAGCGGGAAAAAAAAAAAAAAAAAAAAAAAAAAAAAAAAAAAAAAAAAAAAAAAAAAAAAAAAAAAAAGGTTAGGTTAGGTTAGGTTAGGTTAGGTTAGGTTAGGTTAGGTTAGGTTAGGTTAGGTTAGGTTAGGTTAGGTTAGGTTAGGTTAGGTTAGGTTAGGTTAGGTTAGGTTAGGTTAGGTTAGGTTAGGTTAGGTTAGGTTAGGTTAGGTTAGGTTAGGTTAGGTTAGGTTAGGTTAGGTTAGGTTAGGTTAGGTTAGGTTAGGTTAGGTTAGGTTAGGTTAGGTTAGGTTAGGTTAGGTTAGGTTAGGTTAGGTTAGGTTAGGTTAGGTTAGGTTAGGTTAGGTTAGGTTAGGTTAGGTTAGGTTAGGTTAGGTTAGGTTAGGTTAGGTTAGGTTAGGTTAGGTTAGGTTAGGTTAGGTTAGGTTAGGTTAGGTTAGGTTAGGTTAGGTTAGGTTAGGTTAGGTTAGGTTAGGTTAGGTTAGGTTAGGTTAGGTTAGGTTAGGTTAGGTTAGGTTAGGTTAGGTTAGGTTAGGTTAGGTTAGGTTAGGTTAGGTTAGGTTAGGTTAGGTTAGGTTAGGTTAGGTTAGGTTAGGTTAGGTTAGGTTAGGTTAGGTTAGGTTAGGTTAGGTTAGGTTAGGTTAGGTTAGGTTAGGTTAGGTTAGGTTAGGTTAGGTTAGGTTAGGTTAGGTTAGGTTAGGTTAGGTTAGGTTAGGTTAGGTTAGGTTAGGTTAGGTTAGGTTAGGTTAGGTTAGGTTAGGTTAGGTTAGGTTAGGTTAGGTTAGGTTAGGTTAGGTTAGGTTAGGTTAGGTTAGGTTAGGTTAGGTTAGGTTAGGTTAGGTTAGGTTAGGTTAGGTTAGGTTAGGTTAGGTTAGGTTAGGTTAGGTTAGGTTAGGTTAGGTTAGGTTAGGTTAGGTTAGGTTAGGTTAGGTTAGGTTAGGTTAGGTTAGGTTAGGTTAGGTTAGGTTAGGTTAGGTTAGGTTAGGTTAGGTTAGGTTAGGTTAGGTTAGGTTAGGTTAGGTTAGGTTAGGTTAGGTTAGGTTAGGTTAGGTTAGGTTAGGTTAGGTTAGGTTAGGTTAGGTTAGGTTAGGTTAGGTTAGGTTAGGTTAGGTTAGGTTAGGTTAGGTTAGGTTAGGTTAGGTTAGGTTAGGTTAGGTTAGGTTAGGTTAGGTTAGGTTAGGTTAGGTTAGGTTAGGTTAGGTTAGGTTAGGTTAGGTTAGGTTAGGTTAGGTTAGGTTAGGTTAGGTTAGGTTAGGTTAGGTTAGGTTAGGTTAGGTTAGGTTAGGTTAGGTTAGGTTAGGTTAGGTTAGGTTAGGTTAGGTTAGGTTAGGTTAGGTTAGGTTAGGTTAGGTTAGGTTAGGTTAGGTTAGGTTAGGTTAGGTTAGGTTAGGTTAGGTTAGGTTAGGTTAGGTTAGGTTAGGTTAGGTTAGGTTAGGTTAGGTTAGGTTAGGTTAGGTTAGGTTAGGTTAGGTTAGGTTAGGTTAGGTTAGGTTAGGTTAGGTTAGGTTAGGTTAGGTTAGGTTCTATTGTGTGGGGAGCTTCGTGGAGGGGCCATAATGTCCACGTCCTTCAACGAGTCGGGATGGGTCTTTGACTCATCCGACTCGGAGGTGGACGTCGATGAGACGTATGGGGGGATCGTGGAATTGGCGGTGTCTCCTCAACCCCTGAAAAGGGGCCATGAGGATGAGGAGGACGACCCTAGGCCGGATAATGGGCCGAAGGTCAGCACGGCCCGGAGAGGGAAGCCCAGGGGGCACGTCTCTGGGCCGTCGAAGTCGGTGGTTGAGCTCGGGGACTCGAGAGGCGTACCAGCGCCTCTCCAGATGGTGGACCACATAGAGGCGGCCCGTCAGGCGGTCCAACAGATCGCCGACGGGGTGCGGGGGGCCAAGAGGCTTCAGGGGAAGGCCTTGGACCAGGTGAGGGAGGCGGTTCGGACGATCAACGACTCATTGTCGGAGTTGTCGTCCCAACCGGAAGGGGGGGAAGTCCGCACCCTGAGGGCGGACAACCAGAGGATGCGGGAACAAGTTGTCCGCCTCATCGCGGAGAGGAAAGATCTCCGCGATGCCCTGACGAAGGAAGAGGCCACGGCCTCTCCGTTGGTTGAAGCCCCCCCGGCCCCGCCGGTCGCCCAGGCCCCCCCGCCGCCTGTGGCTGCTGCGGACTTGGTGGCGGTAATGGAGGCGATGCAGCGGGAACTGCTGATCTCAGTGGGCAATTTGGTGGATGCCCGCCTTGCTGAGATCAGCAGCCGCCTCCCTCCGGCGCCAATTGACCGCTCCGCACTCGAGGCGGATAAAAGGAAGGGGGCCGTACCGGCCCTTACTAGAGAGGTGGCTCCGGAGCCGGACTCCAGGGCCAGGCTCGGCGATGGGAGGCCCCAAAAGGCCTCCAAAAAGGCGACGGCCCCGACAAAGCCCTCTGCGTCGGTGTCGGGGACTGCCCCGGCGGCCGGTCCACCCCCGGTTGAGGAGACAGACGGCGGCACCTTCGCGGAGGTGCTAAAGAAGAAGGGGAAAGGAAAGGGGAAGGCTACGGCACCACCCCCTCCCCCTCCCCCCACCAAGAAGACGGCTACAAAGCCGAAGGCCCCCCCGGCCTTAAAGACGACGGCGGTGGTGGTCACCTTGAAGGGTGACACCACCAACACCACGCTGCAGGCCACGATGGCAAAAGCCATCAACGGCATCAATTTGGAGGATGTCGGCCTGCAGCACGTCAGGGTCCGAAGCTCGGCGACCGGGGGCCGAATTATTGAGGTCCCCGGGGCGGATAGCGGAGGGGCGGCTGACAGCCTAGCGGAAAGGCTGCGGGCAATTGTCGGGGACGTTGCCCACGTCAGCCGCCCCGTCAAGAAGGCCGCTATCCAGGTCACCGGCCTGGATGAGTCGGTGACGAAAGAGACCCTGACGGCCGCCGTCGCCAGGGCGGGGGGATGCGCTGAGGCGCTGGTGAGGGTGGGGGGCATCCGCCCCACGTACGAGGGCACAAGGGTTGCCCTCGTACAATTGCCGGTGGGGACCGCGAGGGTCCTCCTTAAGAATGGTCGGATCTCGGTGGGCTGGGCGTCCGCCGGGATCCATCCCGTCGGTCCGGCTCCCATGCGTTGTTTCAGATGCATGGGAGTCGGACACTCGAGGGTACTGTGCCCCTCAAGCGTGGACCGGAGCACGTTGTGCTACCGGTGCGGCAAAGAGGGGCACAAGTCGGCGGATTGCTGGGAGGAGGAGGCATGGTGTGCGGTTTGCCACCATGCTGGACTCCCAGCAGACCATATAATGGGGGGACGGAGGTGTTCCCCACCGGAGATGAGGGGCAGGGGGGTGGGGTCTCGGCCCACTCGCCCCATGCCCCCCCCTGTTGAGGGTAGTAGCCGCATGGACGTCTGAGAGCCAGCTGGGCACTCGGACGTCCTGCGGCTGGACCGCGGAGCGGGTGCGCGAGGAGGTGCCTCGCGCGCCCCCTCCGGCCAGACGGCATGGGTTGGGAAGGCGGCGGTTGCCGCCAGACCCAACCCATAGTGGCTTCGGGCGGAGGATGGGAGTCCTCCGCCCGCGGAGATAAGCCACTTTTGCGGTCCAGGGGGGTGGCCAAGCGTGCGCGGCCACCTCCCCTAGCGGGTAGCCCCGGTCAACGGTGTTGCCGGGGCGCTGCCGGTTGGGCATCGTGGGCAATGCTAACGCAGGTACCACGGTGCCCTACAAAACCCGGCTTGGCGTGCACGCCCAGGTGGTTTTTAGTGGGTAGCACATCCTCTCCTCCTCGGTCGAGGAGTGAAGAAGGATGTGTAGTCCCACATAACCCTCTGCCGCACTCCCATGCGCGCGGGGGGTATGCGTAATGCATTTTCCACCTGGTCAAAAAAAAAAAAAAAAAAAAAAAAAAAAAAAAAAAAAAAAAAAAAGGTTAGGTTAGGTTAGGTTAGGTTAGGTTAGGTTAGGTTAGGTTAGGTTAGGTTAGGTTAGGTTAGGTTAGGTTAGGTTAGGTTAGGTTAGGTTCCCCCCCGACGTGTTGCCACCTTGCCGTGGTGGGGGGGCTTGCGTGTCTCGATGATCCCCAAGGCTATACCGGACAGGGCCACCCATACCGGGCAGGCTTGGGGTGAGGGATCTGACGAAGAGCAACACACTCCCTTCCTTATCCTTTCCTTCTTTCCACTTCCCATCCCTTAAGGGCGGTTCTGCTCCGACCCATCATCCTTTCCTTTCCTTCCCCTTTTTTCCTTTGTCATTCCGACGCGGAGGGAGCGGCGGGTCTGGTGTGTACTTACACTACCACCGGACACGGCCTTTTTCAAGGCCACCGTCGGTCAACCCGTTCTGCAACGATGGCAGGAGGCCTACGCAGAGCGGGGGGCCTGGCCTTAACCGGCTGGGCCTGCGAGGAAGAAAACCTCTCTAAAAAATTACCCGAAACCCAAGCGGCGCCGCACCGCGAGGGGTTGAGTGGCCAGGCGGATTCCTGGTCGCTAGTGCGTGTCCCCACACTGGCATCTGTCGCCACCAGTGTGGGTTACCCCACAGACTTGCCCGGAGTACAGGGGGCTCTGCCCGGGTCGACTTTTAGTTCCCCCACACTCGTGGGAATAAAAATGGAAACTTTTAAAAATCAAAATATAATTAGCGGAGAAGGAGAAAGAGGAGAAGAGGAGAAGGAGAAAAAGACGAAGGACGTGACACAGAAGGTGAATACAGGACTAGACATAGGGACGAGTGCGCCAGAGCTGCGTGTCTTAGTGCATAGACTCTCAGAGTCAGACACGGACAGCAGTATGCGCTCAGTCTCATCGCTGGGGAAGAGGAGTCCTGACCGCTTCTATAGGAAGCGGTCAGCAATATCGGACGAAGACGAGGAGGAAATAATGTCGCCGCCCAAGGGAGCGGCGCATAAAACCAAGAGGAAGAGAGGCCGGCCACCCACCACGGGCCAATACGTCGGCCTGGCGGAGGCAAAGGCGCAGTTGAATGCCGCAAAAGCGGACGAGCTGCGCCTTGAGGTGGAGGAGAAAATGGTTGGCATGACGAGGACTCTTCGTGAGTCCAGGGCCGCATGCCAACATGGCTTCTCCCAGCCCAATCCTGGAGAGGACACAGCGCAGACTATGTCTGCACTGAATAAAATTGTGATGGACGCCGCAGACATGGTCATCAAAGTGGCTGTGACGTCCAAAAATTTAAAGGGACCAACGGTGAAGGCCCTAAAGATCGCGGCGGACACAATTAAGGACGCAACCGCCGGTCTTAGGGCCCGAACCATGACAGAGGAGTTGGCAAGGCTGGAGTCGGCCAACTCGCAGCTTAGTGGCCAGTTGCAGGAGCTCCGCAAAGAGGTGGCCGAGTTGCGGCGGCAGCCGGGGGCGATGCCCGCTCCCTGCATCAAAGAAATGATGGAGGAGGTCTCGCGTGAGAGCGTCGCCCGATTCAGCGCGATGCTCAATGTGAGACTGGAGGGCATAGAGGATCGCCTCTTGCCAGAGCAGCGCCTTAGGCCGTCTCTGGCAGCGGACAGGAGGAGGGCGGAAGAGGCTGCGGCGAAGGAGTCACCGCAGCCCTCTACTTCAACCGCCCCCGCGACCTCGAAGGGGTCGCCGCCGTCTAAGTTGGCTGCTCAGCCGCCGAAGTCAACCGCCCCCCCCGCTCAGCCTCCAAAGCAAGGCAAAGGCAAGGGAAAGGGGAAAGGGAAACAGTCGGCGGCCGCTAAGGAGGCCAGCGGAGGGAAGCCCAGGGACTCCAGTCCCTACATGCCAGCACCTCCACCCCCACCATTGGAGAAGGGGTGGTCGGAGGTCGTCACACGGGGTGCCAAAAAGGCGTCCGCAAAAACGGCGACGACAGCTGGCAAGACTGGGTCTCCTGGCCAAGCGCAGGGCAATAAAAAGAAGGCGGCGGCGAAACTCCGCCCTCCACGAACGGCAGCGGTGACTCTCACCCTCCAGCCGGGCGCGATTGAGCAGGGCATGACGTACCAGTCCGTCCTCGTCGAGGCCCGTAGTCGCATTAACGACTACGATGGCCTCGAAATCGAGGAGCTGCGCTGTAGGAAGACGGCTACTGGTGCCCGCATGCTGGAAGTTTTCGGCAGTGCGGGCCCCGAAAAGGCCGACTCCCTGGCTGTTAAGCTCAGGGAGGCCTTCAGCGCAGAACTGGTGCGTGTCTCGCGCCCAGTTAAGAAAACGGAGGTGAGAGTCACCGAGCTCGACGACTCGGCGACCGAGGCGGAGGTAGTGGCGGCGGTTGCCATGGCGGGAGGTTGCCCCGCCGCCGACATCAAGGCAGGGGTCATAGGGGAGTCTGGGTCCCTGTGGCTCAGCTGCCCAACGGGGGCCGCCAAAAAGGTAGTGGCCCTCGGCCGCGTAAGGGTGGGCTGGGTGTCAGCCCGCGTGGTGCTACTTGCCGCCAGGCCTACCAGGTGCTTCCGATGCCTGGAGGTCGGACATCTTGGCGGCAAGTGCCAGTCCCAAGTGGACCGCAGCGGTCTCTGCTACCGCTGCGGAAAAGAGGGCCACCGGGCGCGGGACTGCAAGGCGGAGCCCAGCTGCCCTCTTTGCGTGGCGGCCCACCCTCTGGGCGGCAATGGGTGCCCTAATGGCCCCAAGCCCGGGCCCAAAAAGCCCACCCCCTCCGGGGGATCTCCCCCAGAGGGGAAAAAGAAGAAGAAGCGGAAGGCCAGGGACCCGGTAGCCCCTGAGCCTACCCAGCGCCCAGAAAACGGCGCAGAGACGGAGCCCATGGAGACGGGTAATTAATGCCCGTCTGGCCCCTACTGCAGGCGAACATCAACCACTCCGCGAGGGCCCAGGACTTATTGGTCCAGACCCTGGCGGAGTGGGAGATAAAAGTCGCCGTGGTCGCCGAACCTTACTATGTCCCCGCCCGTGATGACTGGGTCGGGGACCGGGAGGATTCGGTGGCCATCGTCGCCCAGACGTCCATCGGTGCTCCGCCCTTCAAACGCGTATTGAGGGGTCGGAGCTGGGTGATGGCCGTCGTGGGCGACGTTGCAGTAGTGGGGGTGTACTTTTCACCCAATCGGAGTCTCGCCGAATTCGAGCAGATGCTCGTCGAGGTCGGGGCTCTGATTGGGCAGGTATCCCCCCACCCCGTGCTAGTCGCCGGAGATTTCAACGCCAAATCAACGGCGTGGGGATCTCCGAGGACAGATGCACGGGGGGAGGCGTTGGAGGAGTGGGCCGTCTCTGCCGGGCTGGCCGTCCTCAACACCGGGTCGGAGGACACGTGCGTGCGACAACAGGGTGGGTCGATAGTCGACGTTACGTTCGCGTCGGCCCCCCTGGTGCGCCGTGTCCGGCACTGGAGGGTGGTGGTGGACGTGGAGACACTATCGGATCATCGTTACATCCGATTCGATGTCTCCGCGCTCCCCATCGACCCGGGACGGAGCAGTGCCGGATCTCCCCCCGGTGTGGGGGACGGCCCGCGATGGGTGCTGGGTCGCCTCGACAGGGAGCTCGCCGGGGAAGCGGCCGTCCTCGAGTCGTGGACCCAGGGACTCGTCCCTCTGGCGGACGTGGATGAGGAGGTGGAGCACCTCGGCGTGTCGCTCGCTCGCATTTGCGATGCGGCCATGCCGAGGGCGAGGCCCCTCCCGCCACGGCGCTCGGTGTACTGGTGGCGCCCGGAGCTCCGCCAATTGCGCGAGGTGTGCAATGCGGCGCGCCGCCGGTACACCCGGTGCAGGAGGAGACGGGTCCTGGACCACGAGGAGGAGCAGACCTCGTACGCCGCCCTCAGGGCCGCGCGCATGACCTTTCAGGTTGCGATTGCGCAGGCCAAGGAGGCGGCGTGGGAGGAGTGGCTGGAGATGATCGACAGGGATCCATGGGGGAGGCCGTACAAGGTGGTGCGCAAAAAGTTGCGCCCCTGGGCCCCCCCCCTGACGACGAGTCTCCAGCCCGAGCTCCTCGAGGAGGTGGTGGACGGCCTCTTCCCACGGCGAGGGGAATGGGCGCCCCCTGCGATGGGGGGATCTCCGCCGGCGCGAGTCGCCGAGGCGGATACCCCGGCACCAGAAGTGTCAGGGGCCGAATTCGGGGCGGCTGTTCTTAGACTTAAGTCGAAGAAGACCGCCCCGGGCCCAGACGGGGTGCCGGGGAGCGCGTTGGCGATCGCGCTGGAGGAGATCGGAGAGAGGGTGAGGTCCCTCTTCACCGCGTGCCTGGTGCAGGGTCGGTTCCCCAGGAGGTGGAAAACGGGCAAGCTCGTCCTGATCCAGAAGGACGGGCGCCCGGCCGAGCAGCCGTCGGCGTATCGCCCGATCGTGCTACTCGACGAGGTGAGCAAGTTGTTCGAGCGTGTGCTCGCTGCTCGCCTCGTCGGGAGCCTAGATCCGGGTCTCGCCGACGCGCAGTTCGGCTTCCGCCAGGGTCGATCGACCCTGGACGCGATCGCGCGGGTGAGGGACCTCGCCGAGGAGGCCACCTCCCAGGGCGGTGTGATGTTTGCGGTGTCCTTAGACATCCGCAACGCGTTCAACACACTGCCCTGGGAGACGGTGAGGAGTGCTCTGCAGTACCACGGTGTTCCTCGGTATCTGCAGAGGGTCGTGGCCGACTACTTCGTCGGGAGAGCGGTGGTTTTCCCGACGGAGTACGGCTCCGGGAGGAGGGAAATGTCGTGCGGTGTTCCACAGGGATCGGTTCTGGGTCCGCTCCTGTGGAACATCGGCTACGACTGGGTGCTGCGCGGGGCCATGTTGCGGGGGGTCGGCGTCACTTGTTACGCCGACGATACCCTCGTCTCGGCCTGCGGCGGCACCTATCGCGAGGCTTCCCTCCTCGCCACGGCGGGTGTGGCCCAGGTGGTGGCCAGGATTCGCGCCCTGGGACTCGAGGTTGCTCTCCAAAAGTCGGAAGCTCTCGTGTTCCATGGGCCTCGAAGAGCGCCACCACCTGGAGCCACGATTATGGTGGGCGGAACCTCCATCGCCGTCGGGTCGACGATGAAGTACCTGGGACTCGTCCTCGACGGTCGATGGAGGTTCGAGGAACACTTCCGGCGGTTGGCCCCCAAGTTAGTGGCCACCGCTGGAGCCCTGGGGCGGTTGCTCCCAAATATGGGAGGTCCCGGAGGAGCCTGCCGACGCCTCTACACCGGTGTGGTGCGCTCCATGGCGCTCTACGGAGCGCCGATATGGGCAGGAGCCATGAGCGCCCGAAATCTGGCAGCGCTGCGACGTCCGCAGCGTGCCATGGCGCTCAGGGTGGCCCGGGCGTACCGCACCGTGTCGGGTGTCGGCGCGTGTGTGCTCGCCGGTACTCCGCCGTGGGACCTCGATGCTGAGGTTCTCGCGGCGGTGTACTGGCGAGCGAAGGCGGAGGAGGCCGAGGGGGGCCGTCCACATGCGCGTGAGGTGGCGCGCTGGAGGGAGGACGCTCGTCAAGTCCTCCTCCAAAAGTGGGCGGCCCGCCTCGACGAGCCCGGTTTTAGCCGGGAGCTGGTGGGGGCAGTGCGGCCCGTTCTGAAGCAGTGGCTGGAACGGGCCCACGGGGCTCTCTCCTTCCACCTGGCACAGATGCTGACCGGACATGGCTGTTTCGGTCGCTATCTGTGTCGGGTGGCGGGCAGGGAGCCCTCAGAGGAGTGCCTTCACTGCCCGGCGGGGGTCGCGGACACGGCGCAACACACGCGCGAGGCCTGCTCAGCTTGGGCTGTGCCTCGCGCCGCCCTGTCCGCGACCATTGGAGGGGACTTGTCGCTGCCGGCCGTGATCAAATCCATGGTCGACAGCGATGAGTCCTGGAAGGCGGTGGAGTCCTTCTGCGACGAAGTTATGTCGCAGAAGGAGGCGGCGGAGCGGGAGCGGGAGGATAGTGCAGACTCGCTCCCGATTCGCCGCCGAAGACGTGGCGGGCGGCGTCTGGCCTTCGCGGGCCGGATGCCGCCCTAACCGGGGGACCTGTGGGCGGTGGATCGGGGGATCCGCCGCCGACGTTAAGGGTCCCGTGCTGGAGGCGCCCAAGTATTCCTGGGCGCCTCAGCGGAGGTGGGGCGGGGTTTGGCTGTATTTCATGTGCCAAGCCCCGCCCCAAAGAGGAGGGCTCCCTGAGATAGGGAGCGGGCCGTTGGCGGGGCACGCGGTGAAGATTATTTGATCCCGCAGCCCCGCCATATGGCGGAGAAGGAATACGGTGGGGTTTTAGTGAGTAAGAGTCTCACATAACCCGGGCGCTTCCCCCGAAGTGTCCGGGTATCCATGAGGATTTCCCCACCTTAAAAAAAAAAAAAAAAAAAAAAAAAAAAAAAGGTTAGGTTAGGTTGATGCTTCTAATTTGGTGGTTTTTTGAGTGCTCGGTGATTTTCTTTCTTCTATTGACTTTTGGCGTGTATACCTTGACATTGATCCCTCTTTATCTACTGATTTGGCTGGCCGACTTGACTTTTTTGATTGTTTTCTGTTTTGGCTGCTTTTTTGACTTGGTTGTTTTGTCCTTTTTGTGTTTTTTGTGTGCTTCTGTTGTCGTGGGACGCCCTTTTTGGTGCCGTTGCACGGCAGCAGTCGCCGTTTGGTGTTTCGTGTTTGTTGTGTGTCTGCCGGACGTTCCGTCCGGGAGATATTTAGTGTTTGGTGCTAGTTTTTTACCTCTTTTTTGTGTCAGTTTTTGACACAAAAAAGAGGTATTTTGGTGTTGGTCCCGATTTGCGGGGTTGACCCCTACGGTTTTTGTGGGGGTATTGGTGGATAGGGGGCTTCTCCCCCTATCGTTTGAGCTATCACCCGCTTTCCAGGGTTCTCTGGAAGTGGGTGAAAAAGAGGATTCCGAATAGCAAGTATTTTTATATTTGCTATTCGGAAAAATCAGGGGCGAATTTGAAATCCCATACATTATTTTAAATCCGGCACACCCTTGACCGTTTTTATTGCCAACTTTTATTGGTCAATAACTTCGGTCTGGGTGGCCGGATTTGATCTAAGTGTGGGATTTCCGTTGCCGAAGCCGAAATGTCCACGTCCTTTAACGAGTCAGGATGGATCTACGATTCATCCGACTCGGAGGTGGACATCGAGGAGGTTTATGGGGGGGTTCCCGATCTGGCGTTGTCTCCTCAACCCCTTAAAAGGGGCCATGAGGATGGAGAGGATGACCCTAGGCCTGATAACGGGCCGAAGGTCAGTTCGGCCCGGAGAGGAAAGCCCAGAGGACATGGCTCTGGGCCAACGAAGACGGTGGCCGGGCAGTGTGCTGGCCTCTCGGTGGTGCCTCTCCACATGGTGGACCCGATAGAGGCGACCCGCCAGGCGGTCCGCAAGATCGCCGACGGGGTGCGGAGTTCCACTAACCTATCGGGGGAGGTAGTGGAACAGGTGAGGGGTGCGGTCCTGGCGATTTACGACTCAATGGCGGAGTTGGAGTCGTCGGGACCGGAGAATGAGGAGGTCCGTGTCCTGAAGGCGGACAACAAGAGGATGCGGGAGCAGGTTGTCCGCCTCATCGCGGAGAGGAAGGATCTCCGCGATGCTCTTGCAAGGTCAGAGGCCGCGGCCTCTCCAGCTGCCGAAGCCCCCCCGGCCCCACCGGTCGCCCAGGCCCCCCCGCCTGCGGCCGTGGATTTGGCGTCGTTGTTAGAGACGATGAGGCGGGATCTGCTGGTCTCGGTGGGCAACCTCGTGGATGCCCGCCTTGCTGAGATCAGCAGCCGCCTCCCTCCGGCGTCAAATGTCCGCCCCCCACTCGCGGCGGACAATAGGAAGAGGGCCCCCACGGCCCAAGAGACGATTGAGGTAGCCTCAGAACCGGAGTCTGGGGCTAGGCTCGGGGACGGGAGGCCTAAAAAGGCCTCCAAAAAGGCGACCGGCCCCGCCCCGGACTCGGAGACGTCTCCTGGCCCTTCGGCGGAGGTGCAGCCAGAGGGCGGCACCTTCGCTGACGTGGTCAGAAGAAAGAGGAAAGGGAAGGGGAAGGCCACTGCCCCACCCCCACCCCCTCCCCCCCCAAAGAAGACGGCTAAAAAGCCAAAGGCCCCCCCGGCCCTAAAGACGACAGCGGTGGTGGTCACGATGAGGCGTGACGTCACCACCGCTACCACGCTGCAGGCCACAATGGCCAAAGCCATAAATGGCATTAAATTGGAGGAACTGGGCCTGCAGCACGTCGGGGTCCGGGAATCGGCGACCGGGGGCCGGGTGATTGAGGTCCCCGGAGCAGATAGCGGAGGGGCGGCTGACAGCCTCGCGGAGAGGCTTCGGGCTATCGTGGGGGACGTAGCCCACGTCAGCCGCCCCGTCAAGACGGCCGCCGTCCAGGTCACTGGCCTGGACGAGTCAGTGACGAAAGAGACCTTGGCGGCGGCTATCGCCGAGAAGGGGGGTTGCGCTCTGGCGCAAATAAGGGTGGGGGGCATCCGCCCCACGTACGGGGGCCCAATGGTTGCCCTCGTACAATTGCCGGTGGGGGCCGCAAGGGCCCTCCTTCAGAATGGTCAGATCCTGGTGGGCTGGGCGTCCGCCGGGATCAAACCCGTCGGCCCGGCGCCCATGCGCTGCTTCAAGTGCATGGGTGTCGGACACTCTAGGGTGCTGTGCCCCTCAAACGTCGACCGGAGCACTATGTGCTACCGGTGCGGCTTAGAGGGGCACAAATCGGCCGACTGCCGGGAGGAAAAAGCGTGGTGCTCGGTTTGTCACCACGCCGAACTCCCGGCTGACCATATTATGGGGGGACTGAGGTGTTCCCCACCGGTGATGAGGGGCAGGGGGGTGGGGTCTGGGCCCGCTCGCCCCATCCCCCCCCCTGTTGAGGGAAGTAGCCGCATGGACGTCTGAATGCCAGGTGGGCATTCGGGCGTCCTGCGGCTGGACCGCGGAGTGGGTGCGCGAGGAGGTTGCCTCGCGCGCCCCCTCCGGCCAGACGGCACGGGTTGGGAAGGCGGCGGTTGCCGTCAGACCCAACCCATAGTGGCTTAGGGCGGAGGATGGGAGTCCTCCGTCCACGAATAAGCCACTTCTTGCGGTCCAAGGGGGTGGCCAAGCGTGCGCGGCCACCCCCCTTAGCGGGAAGCCCCGACAACGGTGTTGTCGGGGCGCCGCCGGTTGGGCATCGTGGGCAATGCTAACGCAGGTACCACGGTGCCCTACACAACCCGGCAAGGCGTTGCACGCCCAGGTGGTTTTTAGTGGGTAGCACATCCTCTCCTCCTCGGTCGAGGAGGAAGCAGTGATGTGTAGTCCCACATAACCCTCCGCCGCACTCCCATGCGTTGCGGGGGGTATGCGTAATGCATTTTCCACCTGGTCAAAAAAAAAAAAAAAAAAAAAAAAAAAAAAAAAAAAAAAAAAAAAGGTTAGGTTAGGTTAGGTTAGGTTAGGTTAGGTTAGGTTAGGTTAGGTTAGGTTAGGTTAGGTTAGGTTAGGTTAGGTTAGGTTAGGTTAGGTTAGGTTAGGTTAGGTTAGGTTAGGTTAGGTTAGGTTAGGTTAGGTTAGGTTAGGTTAGGTTAGGTTAGGTTAGGTTAGGTTAGGTTAGGTTAGGTTAGGTTAGGTTAGGTTAGGTTAGGTTAGGTTAGGTTAGGTTAGGTTAGGTTAGGTTAGGTTAGGTTAGGTTAGGTTAGGTTAGGTTAGGTTAGGTTAGGTTAGGTTAGGTTAGGTTAGGTTAGGTTAGGTTAGGTTAGGTTAGGTTAGGTTAGGTTAGGTTAGGTTAGGTTAGGTTAGGTTAGGTTAGGTTAGGTTAGGTTAGGTTAGGTTAGGTTAGGTTAGGTTAGGTTAGGTTAGGTTAGGTTAGGTTAGGTTAGGTTAGGTTAGGTTAGGTTAGGTTAGGTTAGGTTAGGTTAGGTTAGGTTAGGTTAGGTTAGGTTAGGTTAGGTTAGGTTAGGTTAGGTTAGGTTAGGTTAGGTTAGGTTAGGTTAGGTTAGGTTAGGTTAGGTTAGGTTAGGTTAGGTTAGGTTAGGTTAGGTTAGGTTAGGTTAGGTTAGGTTAGGTTAGGTTAGGTTAGGTTAGGTTAGGTTAGGTTAGGTTAGGTTAGGTTAGGTTAGGTTAGGTTAGGTTAGGTTAGGTTAGGTTAGGTTAGGTTAGGTTAGGTTAGGTTAGGTTAGGTTAGGTTAGGTTAGGTTGACGTTTGTAGCTCGGTGATTTATTGGTGGTATATAACAGAAAATCTAACTTAGACCTCTTTTGCTATTCCCTTTGACCTGATCCCTCTAAACTCGTTGACTTTGCTTGCCTACTGGACTTTTGACTGTTTTTGTGTTTTGGTGTTTGTTGCTTTTGAACTTGTTATATTTTGTTATTGTTTTCTGTTATTTGTGCGTGTGGTTTTCGACTTGGGGCGCCCTTTCCGGGGTCGCTGCAAGGCGGCAGCCGCCGCGCTTCTATTGTTATTGTTTGTGTCTCTGCCGGACACTCCGTCCGGGAGATTTTTAACTCTTTGTTGTTATTTTTTGCCTACTTTTTGTGCCAATTATTGACACAAAAAGTAGGTTTTTTGGGATTGGTCCCGTTCTGCGGGGATAACCCTTTTGGGGGATTTTGTGGTGCAAGCGGATAGGGGACATCACCCCCTTTCGTTTGGTGCCTATCGCGCTACCCAGCGCCAACGAGAAGTGTCCGAAAAGTTGGATCTTGTGGAGACGAGTATCAAATTTTTGCTATTCGTCTCCATCAGGCGCTTTTCGGATATTGTAGGGAGTTTTATAAATCCGGCACACACTTGGCCGAGTTTTTCACTTATAGTTTTATAAGTGAAAATACTCGGTCTGGGTGGCCGGATTTCGCCCAAACTCGGCAAGAGCGTCGGCGGGGCCATGATGGCCACGGCCGACGACGAGAGGCGGTTCCCCGGTGGGAGGGTAGGGCGTTTGTCCTCCTCCGACTCGGAGGACGAGTTCGAGGAGGCCCGTGAGGTGACTCCTCAACCCTTAAAAAGGGCACATGAGGATGGAGAGGACGACCCCAGGCCTGAGCTGGGGTCCAAGGTGAACACGGCCCGCAGGGGAAAGGCCAAGGGGTCCTATGCGGGCGTGTCGAGGGCCAAAGCGAGGATCGAGAGGTCGGAGTTTTGCCACTCCGACCCTGACGTTTCCGCCTACCGGAAGGAGTTTCCGGAGCTTCGGCCTGGGGCGGGGAGGGTTTCCAACCCGATTGAGGTGACCCGGCGGGCGGCCGAATCGATCTTGGCTGGGGCCCGAAAGTCCGGGAACCTGAAGGGGTCTATTTGGGGCCAGTTCAACCAGGCGTGCTCGGAGATACTCGACTCCATGGGGGAGCTCGAGTCGAGGACCGAGAGCGAGGAGATCCGCAACCTCAAAGCGGACAATAAGAGGATGCGGGAGCAACTCGCTCTCGTCACGTCGGAGATGATGGCCCTCCGCAGGGGCTTCTCCGAGCGCGGGTTCCCGGACCCTATGGCCCCTCCGGCCCCTCTGGTCACCCAGGCCCTTCCGCCGCCTGCGGCTACGGACTTTTTAAGGACAGCCATGGAGGAGATGAAGCGAGATCTGCTGATCTCCGTGGGCACCATGGTGAGTGCCCGCTTAGAGGAGATCAGCAGCCGCCTCCCTCCGGCGCCTGTGACCCGTCCCCCGCTCGCGGCGGACGCCAAAAAGAAGGCCCCACCGGCCCCGACGAAGGAAGTGGCCCCGGAACCGGAGACCGGGGCCAGACTGGGGGACGGGCGGGCTAAAAAGGCCCCCAAAAAGACGTCGGCTTCCCCAAAAGCCTCCCCCCCGGCGACCAAGACTACCCCGGCGACCGGGTCTCCCCCGGCTGTGGAGACGGCGCCTGGCCCCTCCGGAGAGCAGCCGGAGGGTGACTCCTTCGCCGAGGTAGTAAGGAGGAAGAAGAGGAAGGGAGGCAAGGGGAATGCTGCGGCTACCCACCCCCCGCCTCCTCCCCCCTCCAAAAAGTCGGCGGCTAAAAAGCCGAAGGCCCCCTCGGCCCCCAAATCGACGGCGGTGGTGGTGACAATGAGGAAGGATGTCACCACCGACACCACGCTGCAGGCCACGATGGCGAAAGCCATCACTGGCATAAAGCTGAATGAAGTTGGCCTGCAGCACGTGAGGGTCAAGGTCTCGGCGACCGGGGGCCGAATCATCGAGGTCCCGGGCGCGGATAGCGGAGTGGTGGCGGACAGCCTCGCCGAGAGGCTGAGGGCAATAGTGGGGGATGTTGCCCTCATAAGCCGCCCCACCAAAATGGCCGCTATCCAGGTCTCGGGCCTTGACGAGTCGGCCTCGAAGGAGACCCTCACGGCCGCCGTCGTGGAGGCAGGGAAGTGTGCCGAGGAGCACGTAAGGGTGGGGGGCATTCGCCCCACGTACGGGGGCGCAATGGTCGCCCTCGTACAGTGTCCGGTGGGGGCGGCAAGAGCCCTCATCCAGTGTGGTCGGCTCCAGGTGGGCTGGGCGTCCGCCGTGGTCAGCCCCGTCGGTCCGGCACCCATGCGGTGCTACAGATGCATGGGTGTCGGCCACTCACGGGCTCTGTGCCCCTCCAGCGTAGACCGGAGCCATTTGTGCTACCGGTGCGGCTTGGAGGGGCACAAATCGGCGGACTGCGGGGAGGACAAGGCGCGGTGTGCAGTCTGCACCCACGCCGGCCTCCCGGCCGACCACATCATGGGGGGGCTGAAATGCTCCCCACCGGAGAAGCGGGGTAAGGAGGCGAGGTCAAGGCCCACTCGCCCCCCACCAGCCGCATCGGCCGCCAGCCGGCCCCCCACGGAGGACAACCGCATGGACGTCTAAATGCCAGTACACCGGCATTTAGACGTCCTGCAGACGAACGCCAACCACTCCACCGGGGCTCAAAATCTGCTCATGCAGACCATGGTGGAGTGGGGCATTGGCGTCGCGGTGGTCGCGGAGCCCTACTCCGTCCCCCCCCAATCTAATTGGGCTGGGGATACCGACGGAGTAGTGGCGATCGTGGTGCCGACGGTGGGGGACTTCCCCCCCCTAACGAGAGTCGAGGGCGGCCGCGGGTTCGTAGCGGCAAAATGGGGGAGTGACACCACAATTGTGGCGGTGTATTTCTCCCCCAACAAGCCGCTACGCGCCTTCGAGCGGTTCTTGGGGGTCCTGAGCGGGGTAGTCAGAAGGGCTGCCCCGTCACAAGTGATGGTCATGGGGGACTTCAACGCCAAAAGTGCGGCGTGGGGTTCCCCCATCACGGACCCCCGAGGGACCGCCCTCGCGGACTGGGTGACGGCATCAGGACTAATAGTCCTGAACCGGGGCAACGCCAATACGTGCGTGCGGAGGCGGGGGGGGTCAATCGTGGACGTTACGTTCGCGACCCCCGCCATATCCGCACGCGTTTTGGATTGGCGTGTCCTGGAGGACGTCGAGACCCTCTCTGATCATGTGTATATCAGAATGAGGGTCTCCAATGGCGTCCAGCCGTCACTCACCCCAGGGGGGGGGAGAGGCCGGAGGGGGCGTTTCCCCAGGTGGGCCCTGGTCCACCTGGACAGGGACAGGGCGGACGAGGCGGCAATGGTGGAGGCATGGTGTGCTGCCCCACCCGTCGCCCTCGGAGTCGAGGAGAGGGCGGCACAATTCCGCGTCGCATCACAGGCGGTGTGCGACGCGGCCATGCCTCGGGCGGGACGCCTGTCCGCCCGGAAGAGGGTGTACTGGTGGTCCGCAGAAATTGCGGCCCTGCGGACCACCAGCAACGGTGCCCGCCGCGCCTACCAGCACTGTAGGCGGCGGCGGCACACCGAAGAAGAGGAGGAAGGGCTCCATAGGGCCCTCAAAGAGGCAAAGGGGGCCCTCCAGGTGGCGATAGCCAAGGCCAAGGACGAAGCATATGCCTCGTTCTTGGCCACCCTGGACAGGGACCCATGGGGGCGGCCGTATAAGATGGTGCGCAATAAAATGCGCGCCGCCCCCCCCATGGACTCCCTGGAGCCCGCCCTCCTCCAGAGGGTTGTCGAGGGGCTGTTCCCACCAGCCCCCTCGATCTCTCCCCCGTCGATGGTCGACCCCACAGCGGAGCAGGAGGCCGAGCTCGTCATCGCCCCGATAAGCGATGACGAGTTCGAGCGAGTGACGGACCGACTCCGGGGCTGTAGAAAAGCCCCGGGGCCAGATGGAGTCCCCGGTCGCGTCCTCGCCGTCGCCCTGGAACACCTCGGGGACCGCCTCAGGCATGTCATGGATGACTGCCTGAGGGATGGGAGGTTCCCGAGGGTGTGGAAGGAAGGGCGACTATGCCTCCTCCGCAAAGAGGGTCGGCCAGCGGATTGCCCGTCCGCCTATCGCCCCATAGTGCTGCTGGATGAGGCCGGGAAAGCGTTTGAGCGCATCCTGGCCTCCCGGATCCTGCAGCACCTGGAGACCGCCGGCCCGAACGTCTCTGACAGACAGTTCGGGTTCCGGGAAGGGCGGTCCACGCTCGACGCGGTGAAGTCGCTGCGGGACTTCTGCGAATACGCGTCGAGCAGGGGGGAGGGTGTCATCGCGGTGTCATTAGACATCGCGAATGCGTTCGGCACCCTCCCCTATGGGGTGATCAGTGAGGCACTCCGATATCATGGAGTGCCTCACTACCTTAGGCGGATCATAGAGCACTACCTTACCGAGAGGGTAGTGCTCTATGAAGACAAGGACGGGCAAAGGGGGGAGAGGAGGATGGCCTGCGGCGTGCCCCAGGGTTCCGTACTCGGCCCTCTCCTATGGAACCTGGGGTACGATTGGGCGATCCGGGGGGAGTTCCTCCCGCGCACATGTGTCGTCTGCTACGCGGACGACACAATGGTGGCTGTGCGCGGGGGGGACGTGTGGGACACCCTCCGGAGGGCGGAGGTGGCGGCCGAGCTGGCGATTTTCAAGATCGCCAGTCTCGGCCTAAAGGTGAGCCTCCTGAAGACTGAGGCTATAGTCTTCGGGGGGCGCGGGTGGAGTCTGCCCGCGGGCACGGCGCTCAGGTTGGAGGGTGGAGCGGTCCAAATAAAGCCCCATATAATATATTTGGGGCTAACATTGGACCGCAAGTGGGACTTCGGGGAGCACTTCGCAAGACTTGCTCCCCGAGTCGTGGGCGCCGCGTCGGCAATGGGCAGACTCCTGCCCAATGTCGGGGGGCCAGGCTCCTTGTGCCGGCGACTATACGCCGGCGTTACAAGGAGCATGGCCCTATATGGGGCCCCAATCTGGGCGGACAAGTTGTCCGCCCGGAACAGGGCCCTATTGAGAAGGCCGCAAAGGACCGTGGCCCTCAGAATGGTGAGGGCCTACTCAACGGTGGCCTTTGCGGCGGCCTGCCTCCTCGCGTGCACCCCTCCGTGGGAGTTGGTCGCGGAGGTGCACGCGGAGACCTACAGACGTAGGTCAAGGGTCCGGGCAACTGGTGTACGCCCGGACCCGGAGGCAGAGACAGCCTCCCGGCGTATGACGGAGCGCCGACTGCGAGACCGATGGAAGGCTCAGCTGGTGGTCGCCCCTTTTGGGGTCACCACCATTGAGGCGATCCTCCCATCGGTCGACCTCTGGTTAGAGGGGGCGGTCGGCGCGACGTCGTTCCGACTTGTGCAGGTACTGACCGGGCATGGGTGCTTCGGTCATTACCTGCACAGGATAGGAAGGGAGCCGGCCCCGCTGTGCCATGAGTGCGGAGGTCCCGACGACACGGTGCAGCACACCCTCGAGGTGTGCAGTCGTTGGGACGCGGAGCGTGGCCTCATGGCACGCACCATTCAGCGGGTGGACCTCTCGTTGCGGAGCATTGTCGAGGCAATGCTGAGCGACGAGAGGTCCTGGGAGGCTGTGGTCTCCTTTTGCGAAACGGTGATTTCGCAAAAGGAGACCGCGGAGCGGGAGCGCGAGGAAGATCCTCTCGCGCATCCGCTCCGGCGCAGACGGCTCGGGTTGAGGAGGCGGAGGTTTGCCGCCGGACTCAACCCATAGTGGCTGCAGGTGGAGGATGGGAGTCCTCTGCCTGTAGTAGCAAGCCACTGAGCGGTCTGGGAGAGTGGCCAAGCGTGCTCGGCCATCTCCCCTTCGGCGCGGGAAGCCCCGGCAAAGGCTGGGGCGCCGCCGGTGGACATCGTGGGCAATGCTCGCGCAGGTACCACGATGTCCTACAAAACCGGCAAGGCGGCACGCCCAGGTGGTTTTTAGTGGGTAGCACTCCCTACTCCTCCTCACTTTAGAGGAGGGAGAGGCGATGTGTAGTCCCACATAACCCTCCGTTGCACTCCCATGCGCGGGGGGTATGCGTAATGCATTTTCCACCTGGTCAAAAAAAAAAAAAAAAAAAAAAAAAAAAAGGTTAGGTTAGGTTAGGTTAGGTTAGGTTAGGTTAGGTTAGGTTAGGTTAGGTTAGGTTAGGTTAGGTTAGGTTAGGTTAGGTTAGGTTAGGTTTTTTTTTTTTTTTTTTTTTTTTTTTTTATATTGACCGGACGCTTGTTGGTCCAGCCCGCGACTATCCTCTAACATAATCAGAGACCTTTTTGACTCGTTTGTTCATACTTTTTTAGTATCCTGTAATTCCCTCCCCAATTTTCCCCATTCATGCATACTTCTCCTTTCTTCCTTCTGCCTTTCACTCCTTCTATCTTGTATTCTAAACTTCCCAATCTTTCCCATACATGCATTCATCTCCTGTTTTACATCGCTTTTTCTTACTATCTTTTATTCGTGCTGTCATTCTATATCTTCACTTTTATACATCATTCATTCGTATCTTTTGTATTTATTTAGGTCCTGTCTATTGCTTTACTGAATTCCCCTTATATTCCCCCGATCTATCTCCTTTCTTACAGTCGTGTCCTATAATACTTGTATCTTGTTCGTTTTTACACGTTCCTAATCTTTTTCTTCCATGTACATATTTTGCGTTTCTCGTCGTTTTCTAAATGTTGTGTTTCTTTCTTACTTCTGAACCAATTTTGTTGCCTAACGGTTTTATGCTAATAGTATATATTATACAAAATATATATTTAGCATAATTCATGACATTTCTTTTGTTTTACTGTTTTTAATTATTATTACTAAATTTTTTATTTTCAGATGCTGCTCGGTGGACTCTCGTCGGTTAAATGCTGCGCGACAGATTCTTCGCTTCCGAGTCACAACATTTATCTTCAACTTAGCGAGTTCTAGCGACCACAACGGTAAGGTATGTTTATATTTTCTTAATTTTATTTTTAGACTATTTTTATATATTTCTGTTATAATTTTGTATTGTTGTATTGTTTTACACAAGTTTTGGCTATTGTTGACTTTAATTAAATATTTTCTAGATTTTGGTTGCAATTTTGACAATTTCACACGAAATTGGCAACAATTAGCTTTACTGTTGGCTACTCTAATGGTAAGTTTTATGGTACCGTTATGGTCTGTATTTATATCGCCTTCGTTTGTCACTATCTTTGGGGCCACCTTAGCAATATGAGATTGCCGCTCTAGCTAGTGTGTCCCACTTGCGTCTCACTGGGCAATCCTGGCTAAATGCATTGTGGTTAGCCTGCTCCAGCTTTGCGTGCATGCAGTTGCAACACTGTGGGGCCACACCAGCCAGCCAATCTGCGCAATCTGCTCTCTTATGGGGACCTGCACAGTGGCTGCACTTTTCCACAGTCTCTTCACAGAATTTCCTACTGTGTCCATACCCCAGGCAGATCGAGCATTGCACGAGTGGGGACTGGTCGGCTACAGGAATTCTTTGGAGGTCGATTGATACGGTCTCGGCGCCCACCATCCGAGTCCATATCTTTGGAGAAACTTTAATGACGATATGGTTTGTGTGAGGATTTCGTGTGTTTTTCCTGTATTTTATTTCCATTCTGTCCTCTTTCGTGTCCAAGTCGTAGAAGATCCCTCTATTCTGGTTCCTCAGGGCGCAGATAACGTCGTCATTTGTATTGATTGACAGTACGCCTCTGAGGATCAGCAGTGGATCTTTGTTTTGTATGTCTTCAACACTTAGTTTCTTTCCTCCTTTTATGAGTTTCTCCTTAAGTTTCCTTCTGTCCTCTTCACTCCCGCAGCTCACTATCACTTTCCTGTCCCTTGCCTTCCTTACTTTTTCTATCATTATTCCTCCTTCCTTCGCGTTCACTACTTTCCTTATCTCCGTTAGAACCTCTTCTCCCGTCTCGGTCTCGTCCCTGGAGGTGACAACCACCGAGTGCAGGGCAGTCGGCACCGAGGCTTTCGGTCCGATGCCAGACGCCACTACACTCGCGTAGGTTGTCCTCTCCATGGCCGCGACCGTGGTTTGCAAGTCCTTTATTCTCTCATTGTTCTCCTTCACTAGCCGAGTTTGTTCGGTTAGTGTGGAGAACATCTGAGAGAATTCTTCCTTATTTTCCTTCGTTCCTTTTTCCTCCTCTGACTGTTGTGGAGCAACCTTTTGTTCCTCCTTTCTGTTACTCTTTGTCTTCTCCGCTTCCCCTTCCTTCACCAATTGGTAGAGGCGGTCGATAGCTGCTGTTACCTCGTTCTTAATATCCGTCTTAAGGTTTCGAGAGTTGCTGAGGTGCAGCTTTGCCTTATTCAGACATGCTCTCGCCTCAGCAACTCTGGACGAATAGACCGGCTTAGGTGGTGGGCTTCCCGAGGCACCCGTAGATGGTCTGGTATGCTTCGGGAAAGCCTTCGAGGTTCCTGCCTCGGAAAGTGTTGGGTTCGGTTTTGGTGCCGATTTTCCTGACTCCCACTCTCCAATGCTTCGCCTAACGGTTGAGACCGGAACCTGTTCGGTTTTGTCAGGGGAGGCAGAGTCTCTGACTTTCTTTGCGGGGGTTCGGACAAACATCTTATTTGAGGGTCGCGTTGTCAAATCAAGAATTTAAAGTTAGTAATTTAAAAGTAATGTATATAAATTTTGTATATAATACTGTCTAATGTCTTATAAAAGATTTTGGCAATAGCCAAGTACAAGAACGGACCTAAAAGGTCGTTCTTCGAGTCAGTGTAAAATACAGCCGTAAAAGCTGTGGTTGTAAATATTAGGTCAAAAAATTTGAATTATTGGAATACCAATAAGTTAAGGGGTTGGGCGCCCTGCTTTTGCTTTTCCTACTTCACAAACCGCCCAAGGTGAAGCTTGAAAGCGAAAGAGTCCAAAAGATTTAAAAACAAATTTAATTTAAAAGTTGCCTATTGCTCCTTGCCTAGCTGGCGAATGACCGGCGGGTGGGTGGGTGGGCGAAAATTTTGTTTTTTACAGGTTATTTTGGTAGGAGAGCGCCGCCGGAGGTGTCAGGAGACGTGTCTCGTCACGGGGCACTGGATCTACACAACAACGATGTAATTAAAGGTATGTATGATTTTAAAATTTTGAAAAAAGTGTATTTTTAATATATTTTCTATGAATAAAATTAATTAAATTCAATTGCGATATGGCAACCCCGAACAGGTCTGGATGGTTGTCACCGCGTCGATAGGCACTATATTAAAGCCGAAAGAAGTAAGTGAAAAGGTTTATTTTTGGACTCTAAAAAGATTTAAATGTGACCAGCGGTTTTTGAAAACCGCTCAGAGAAAACGCTATAAACAATTGTTGCAAAATTTTTAACGTTTTGTTAGGCGAGTGCCGGCAAGGTGTCGAACGACGACGCGCCTCGGTTTGGGACACTCAATCCTCACGAAAACGGGTCGAAACAAGGTAGTTTAGTTAATAAGTTTTTGAAAAACGCTGTAATTTTTAGAAAAACGCTATAAGTTTAGAAAAAACGCTAGAAAATAGTTATAAGTTAATGAATTTATATATGTGGTTAGGTTAGGTTAGGTTAGGTTAGGTTAGGTTAGGTTAGGTTAGGTTAGGTTAGGTTAGGTTAGGTTAGGTTAGGTTAGGTTAGGTTAGGTTAGGTTAGGTTAGGTTAGGTTAGGTTAGGTTAGGTTAGGTTAGGTTAGGTTAGGTTAGGTTAGGTTAGGTTAGGTTAGGTTAGGTTAGGTTAGGTTAGGTTAGGTTAGGTTAGGTTAGGTTAGGTTAGGTTAGGTTAGGTTAGGTTAGGTTAGGTTAGGTTAGGTTAGGTTAGGTTAGGTTAGGTCCCTCCTCCAAAGTGGTCGGATCCTGGTGGGTTGGGCGTCCGCCGGGGTCAGCCCTGTTGGTCCGGCACCCATGCGATGTTACAGGTGCATGGGTGTTGGCCATGCGAGGGCTCGGTGCCCCTCTAGCGTAGACCGGAGCCAAATGTGCTACCGGTGCGGCTCGGAGGGGCACAAATCTGCCGAATGCTGGGAGAAGGAAGCGTGGTGTGCAGTCTGCCACCACGCCAAACTCCCAGCCGACCACGTCATGGGGGGACAAAAGTGCTCCCCACCGGAACAACGAGGCAAGGAGGTGAGGCCTGGGCCCGCCCGTCCTCCACGCCCCACACCGGCCGTATCGGCCGCCAGCCGGCCCCCCCCCGTTGAAGACAACCGCATGGACGTCTAAATGCCAGCACACCGACATTTAGACGTCCTGCAGACGAACGCCAATCACTCCGCCAGAGCCCAGGATCTGCTTCTGCAGACCATGGCGGAGTGGGCAATTGGCGTTGCGGTTGTCGCGGAGCCCTACTCCGTCCCCCCCCAATCTAATTGGGCTGGGGACACCGACGGAGTAGTGGCGATCGTGCCAGCGGTGGGGGACTTCCCCCCCCTTACGAGGATCGAAGGCGGCCATGGGTTCGTGGCGGCAAAATGGGGGAGTGACACCACAATTGTGGCGGTGTATTTCTCCCCCAACAAGCCGCTACACGCCTTCGAGCGGTTCCTGGGGGTCCTGAGCGGGGTAGTCAGAAGGGCTGCCCCGTCACAAGTGATGGTTATGGGGGACCTCAACGCCAAAAGTGCGGCGTGGGGTTCCCCCATCACGGACCTCCGAGGGACCGCCCTCGCGGACTGGGTGACGGCAACAGGACTAGAAGTCCTGAACCGGGGCGACGCCAACACGTGCGTGCGGAGGCGGGGGGGGTCAATCGTGGACATCACGTTCGCGACCCCTGCCATAGCCGCACGCGTTTCAGGTTGGCGCGTCCTGGAGGACGTCGAGACCCTCTCTGATCATGTGTATATCAGAATGAGGGTCTCCAATGGCGTCCAGCCGTCACTCACCCCAGGGGGGGGGAGAAGCCGGAGAGGGCGATTCCCCAGGTGGGCCCTGGTCCACCTGGACAGGGACAGGGCGGACGAGGCGGCGATGGGGGAGGCATGGTGTGCCGCCCCACCCGTCGCCCTCGGAGTCGACGAGAGGGCGGCACAGTTCCGCGTCGCACTACAGACGGTGTGCGACGCGGCCATGCCTCGGGCCGGTCGCCTTACCGCCCGTAAGAGGGTATACTGGTGGTCCGCAGAAATTGCGGCCCTGCGAACCACCAGTAACGGTGCCCGCCGCGCCTACCAGCACTGCAGGCGGCGGCGGCACACCGAAGAGGAGGAGGAAGGGCTCCATAGGGCCCTCAAAGAGGCAAAGGGGGCCCTCCAGGTGGCTATTGCCAAGGCCAAGGACGAAGCTTATGCCTCGTTCTTGGCCACCCTGGACAGGGACCCATGGGGGCGGCCGTATAAGATGGTGCGCAACAAAATGCGCACCGCCCCCCCCATGGACTCCCTAGAGCCCGCCCTCCTCCAGAAGGTGGTTGAGGGGCTGTTCCCGCCAGCCCCCTCGATCTCTCCCCCGTCGATGGCCGACCCCATAGCGGAGCCGGAGGCCGAGCTCGTCATCGCCCCGATAAGCGATGACGAGTTCGAGCGAGTGACGGACCGACTCCGGGGCTGTAGAAAAGCCCCGGGGCCAGATGGAGTCCCTGGTCGCGTCCTCGCTGTCGCCCTGGAACACCTCGGGGACCGCCTCAGGCATGTCATGGATGACTGCCTGAGGGATGGGAGGTTCCCGAGGGTGTGGAAGGAAGGGCGACTGTGCCTCCTCCGCAAAGAGGGTCGGCCACCGGATTGCCCGTCCGCCTATCGCCCCATAGTGCTGCTGGATGAGGCCGGGAAAGCGTTTGAGCGCATCCTGGCCTCCCGGATCCTGCAGCACCTGGAGACCGCCGGCCCGAACGTCTGTGACAGACAGTTCGGGTTCCGGGAAGGGCGGTCCACGCTCGACGCGGTAAAGTCACTGAGGGACTTTACTGAATACGCGTCGAGCAGGGGGGAGGGTGTCATCGCGGTGTCATTAGACATCGCGAATGCGTTCGGCACCCTCCCCTATGGGGTGATTAGTGAGGCACTCAAATACCACAGAGTGCCTCACTATCTTAGGCGGGTCATAGAGCACTACCTTACTGAGAGGGTAGTGCTCTATGAGGGCCAAGACGGGCAAAGGGGGGAAAGGCGGATGGCCTGTGGCGTACCCCAGGGTTCAGTACTCGGCCCGCTCCTCTGGAACCTGGGGTACGATTGGGCAATCCGGGGGGTGTTCCCCCCGCGCACATGCGTCGTCTGCTATGCAGACGACACAATGGTGGCTGTGCGCGGGAGGGACAAGCGGGATACCCTCCGGAGGGCGGGGTTGACGGCTGAGCTGGCGATTTTCCGAATCGCCAGTCTCGGCCTAAAGGTGAGCCTCCCGAAGACTGAGGCTATAGTCTTCGGGGGGCGCGGGTGGAGTCTGCCCGCGGACGCGGTGCTCACACTGGAGGGTGGAGCGGTCCAAATAAAGCCCCACATTAAATATTTGGGGCTCATATTGGACCGCAAGTGGGACTTCGGGGAGCACTTCTCAAGACTTGCTCCCCGAGTCGTGGGCGCCGCGTCGGCAATGGGCAGACTCCTGCCCAATGTCGGGGGGCCAGGCTCCTTGTGCCGGCGACTATACGCCGGCGTAACAAGGAGCATGGCCCTATATGGGGCCCCAATCTGGGCGGACAAGTTGTCCGCCCGGAACAGGGCCCTATTGAGAAGGCCGCAAAGGACCGTGGCCCTCAGAATGGTGAGGGCCTACTCAACGGTGGCCTTTGCGGCGGCCTGCCTCCTCGCGTGCACCCCTCCGTGGGAGTTGGTCGCGGAGGTGCACGCGGAGACCTACAGACGTAGGTCAAGGGTCCGGGCAACTGGTGTACGCCCGGACCCGGAGGCAGAGACAGCCTCCCGGCGTATGACGGAGCGCCGACTGCGAGACCGATGGAAGGCTCAGCTGGTGGTTGCCCCTTTTGGGTTAACCACCATTGAGGCGATCCTTCCATCGGTCGACCTCTGGTTAGAGGGGGCGGTCGGCGCGACGTCCTTCCGACTTGTGCAGGTACTGACCGGGCATGGGTGCTTCGGTCATTACCTGCACAGGATAGGAAGGGAGCCGGCCCCGCTGTGCCATGAGTGCGGAGGTCCCGACGACACGGTGCAGCACACCCTTGAGGTGTGCAGTCGTTGGGACGCGGAGCGTGGCCTCATGGCACGCACCATTCAGCGGGTGGACCTCTCGTTGCGGAGCATTGTTGAGGCAATGCTGAGCGACGAGAGGTCCTGGGAGGCTGTGGTCTCCTTTTGCGAAACGGTGATTTCGCAAAAGGAGACCGCGGAGCGGGAGCGCGAGGAGGATCCCCTCGCGCATCCCCTCCGGCGCAGACGGCTCGGGTTGAGGAGGCGGAGGTTTGCCGCCAGACTCAACCCATAGTGGCTGCAGGTGGAGGATGGGAGTCCTCTGCCTGTAGTAGCAAGCCACTGAGCGGTCTGGGAGAGTGGCCAAGCGTGCTCGGCCATCTCCCCTTCGGCGCGGGAAGCCC